>CM056459.1:18041505-20441505 GCA_029783895.1 Triplophysa bombifrons | reverse complement strand
TCGTCTATGGCCCCGCCTCCCCTCTCGTTACTCGTTAGCTTCCCTTCAGTATTTTATTACCCACACCTGCCTATTGTTAATCATCCTTTGTTCGTCTCCCTATTTAATGCCCTTGTATTCTCTGTCCTGTGCTCGTTTGTTCTTGTTCCTTGTATACCTGCATGCTCTTTGGAACTGCTCGATTGAGGATTTGTCCCAACGCTGCTTCCCAGCGTTCTACTCCAGTGCTCTGTTCCTGTCGGTCATCTTTTTGATTTTTTGTTACAGCTTGTTACGCTCCGTTAGTTTTTTGTTCCTGTTTGGCTGTCTCTGTTTTCCCCGTTATTTTACCCCATTGTGGGTTTTTTGTTTTGTGTTTTTTGGTGTCCATTTAATTAAAGTACTTAGTTAACCCTTCACTGCCTGCATTTGGGTTCTCTCACCATACGTTTCGTGACACATCAGAACCGAACCAAACCGAAAAAAACGTTGGCCATAAACCGAGGTCCATATTGAACCGTGGGTTAGATGTATTATTACATCCCTAATCACAGCATATATGAATATTAAAATCACCAAAAATCTATCAAATTGAGTGACAATAACACCTAAGAAATCAGCAAACTCATGTATTCCATGTAAGTCCATGTTTGTTTTTGGAGGAGCGTATAGCAATCGCTAGGTTTTTGATTGAAAGAAAAAAAACTCAAACTAGAGAGAGTTAGATTGTAGCATCCGAGAAGACATTTTTAAAACATATGCCACACCGCCACCCTTCCCAGTTGATCTTGGACGGTTTCAATATGAGCAGTTTGAGGGCACAAGTTCAAAAAAGGGTATTTAATCCTCAGCTGATAACCAAGTCTCAATTACTACGACGCAGTGCCGGCCCGAGCCTCTTGGGGGCCTTAAGCAGAATTTGATTTGGGGGGCCCACTCCCAGCAAGCGGAGTCACCTGATTTAAGATTATTGACACAAATGTCATGCTATAATGTTACATTATAAATGAATAGAGTGAGGTTATGTATTAATACAAAATAAATAAATAAAAGACTCAATAGATACTTAAATAAAATACTTTACTCTTAAACTTCTGAATACAAACTGTCACAAAACAAGAAATAAATAATTTGCAAATGTGCAAATGCAAATGTAAATGAAATGTGCAATCTTTTAAATAAAACCAAAATAGACAAACATTCATATAATCAAAAATAGAATGTTACAAAAAAATAGATACTTAAATAATGAAAGCAAACATAAGAACAGCAAGGGTTCAACAATGACAATTGTACAACAATGACCTTAAAATCGTTCCTTGCTAGCTTTTCTGGAGGCAAAGTCACTGATGATGACATCATTGTATGGTATTGCTTGGCCAACTTTGTTATCAATACTAATGAATGCAAGTCCACTTAGTCTTAGTATATTTTAACATTTACTTCAACACACATAGCAATGCTAGCGGGCATCCCTTTAACTTAGAAGGTTAAGTTCCCCTTCGGCTGTTCTCTCCAACTTAAACTGATGTCTATAATCAATACGTGAAATACACCTGGAGAAATGTATATTAATAATGCGAGACATTTAACTGTTGATGGCGGGGATTTAACGTTAGCTCTGGCGATGGCTTATAAGATCACGAGTCATGGCTCGCAGCTACCTAAAGTGACGTGAGCACAATTTGTCACTAATCATGCAAACATACCTTTATCCTGCTCTTTTTTCTACTCCTCTGTCCTTTTCTTTTTTCTCTTTTCGGCACCAGAGGGATACATCCTTTTTTGTGACATGGCTTGTCATTTATTAATTACAGTGACACGCACTTGCGCGCAGGCGCGAATTGTCAATGCACGCGAAATGTGTCTCAGCGCAATTGCGCATTATTCAACCGCTAGCAGTCACAGCAGCAGTTGTCAGCAAATCAGAATTTTCTTATCTTGAATTATTCATTTCATTTATAAGTTCATATTCATTAATTAATTTATTAATTCATTTATATAACTTTTTTAAGTTATTTAATTGTCAAAACGATTTGGGGGCCCCCTGGTGGCCAGGGGGCCCCAAGCAGCCGCTTAGTTCGCTTATGCCTCGGGCCGGCCCTGCTACGACGGCATTTTAGAGCCACTTTAAAAATAAAGAAATCCAAGATTTCGAGAAAAAAGTCGAAATGTTACGAGAACAAAGTCGAAATGTTACGAGAATAAAGTCGAAATGTTACGAGAATAAAGTCGAAATGTTACGAGAATAAAGTCGAAATGTTACGAGAATAAAGTCGAAATGTTACGAGAATAAAGTCGAAATGTTACTAGAATAAAGTCGAAATGTTACGAGAATAAAGTCGAAATATCACGAGAATAAAGTCGAAATGTTACGAGAATAAAGTCGAAATATTACGAGAATAAAGTCGAAATGTTACGAGAATAAAGTCGAAATATTACGAGAATAAAGTCGAAATGTTACGAGAATAAAGTCGAAATGTTACTAGAATAAAGTCGAAATGTTACGAGAATAAAGTCGAAATGTTACTAGAATAAAGTCGAAATATTACGAGAATAAAGTCGAAATATTACGAGAATAAAGTCGAAATTTTACGAGAATAAAGTCGAAATATTACGGGAATAAAGTCGAAATGTTACGAGAATAAAGTCGAAATATTACGAGAATAAAGTCGAAATGTTACGAGAATAAAGTCGAAATATTACGAGAATAAAGTCGAAATGTTACGAGAATAAAGTCGAAATGTTACTAGAATAAAGTCGAAATGTTACGAGAATAAAGTCGAAATATTACGAGAATAAAGTCGAAATGTTACGAGAATAAAGTCGAAATGTTACGAGAATAAAGTCGAAATGTTACGAGAATAAAGTCGAAATGTTACGAGAATAAAGTCGAAATGTTACTAGAGTAAACAAGTTGTAATACGTATTTTGTTTACGTGAAAGTTGTAGTTTAAGAGTTGAAGTTATGTTTAAGCACGTCGTCTGAACCAGTGAGTTGGTTCTTAGTTCATGTCTGATTTTTTCTTCTGAATAAATTCAGTTTCCTACGTAACCGCTGCAGTGTCTTTTTACTAATTATAACTCCGTAATGATGCGCCAAAAGATAAAGAATTTCCTTATTGATGAATCCTAATCAGATTTAAGCAAATCCTCCAACATCCATTGTTTCTAGCAATTCTGTGATTTTTCTCAAAATATTACGAGTTTATTCTCGAAACATTTCGACTTTATTCTCGTAACATTTCGACTTTATTCTCGTAACATTTCGACTTTATTCTCGTAACATTTCGACTTTATTCTCGTAACATTTAGACTTTATTCTCGTAACATTTAGACTTTATTCTCGTAACATTTAGACTTTATTCTCGTAACATTTAGACTTTGTTCTCAAAATCTTGGATTTTTTATTTTTAAAGTGGCACTAAAACACCGTCGTGGTAATCCTGAAAGTCTTTTAATTCATTTTAAAGGATATCATATGTGTTTAAGTGCAAAATCTCTGAACAAAAACAGCACCACCTGCTGGTTATAATTGTTAGCACAAAAAGTTCACATTGTTTTACAAAGACCTAAATGTACAATGCGGTTTATCCTATACCTGTCTTAATTAAGAACCTCTGCTGTAACCGTTTTCCCACAGAATTTTTTTTTTTTTTTATGCTAACCAAAATTTGATAAATGTTAAAGCTAGTAAGTCTACTACTGTGTTTATTTAAGAAAAGATCATGAGTAGAGTAAAAGTAAGTCATTTTATTTTTGTACAGTTTTTCATTAAACAGCAATCATATTAGTTTATCTACATAACAATAATAAAAAAACAAGAAAAGTCAA
This sequence comes from Triplophysa bombifrons, assembly GCA_029783895.1. NCBI lineage: Eukaryota > Metazoa > Chordata > Actinopteri > Cypriniformes > Nemacheilidae > Triplophysa > Triplophysa bombifrons. Next base: position 20,437,692 of record CM056459.1, on the reverse strand, counting down.
ATAAATAGAAGTATCCATAGCATGTTTAATGTTGGTAGCACACAGTCTATAAGACCCCCCAGGTGTGCAGAAATGGTTTGACCCAATTCTTAGGCAGCCAATGATATCGACCCGTTTAAACTGGAAACTGGCGTATGAATCACGCGTTGTTTACGTGTATTCTACGTGTACTTGACGTGTATTTAACACGTTAAGAACGTGTAAAATAAATGCCAAGTACACGTTAATTTTTTCACGTGTAAAGTACACTTAGAATACACATACTTAACGTGTTGTTGACGTGTTAAATTCAAACATTTTTGACCTTCTTGGCTTTCCATTCGCCGAAGATGAATTTTTATTTATTTAATTTTTATTAAATGGCTATTCCATGTGCGTAGCGAGGTTTCATAAAGTTAAGTTAATTAAGTGATATTTAGGATATGTAATGCGGTCAACCGTTATAAATCAGGGTATTTTACAACGGCTCAGCCAATCAGAAAAAAGGACCAGCACTGATCATTTTATAATGCATTGCATATATTAAATGTCTGTTTAATTGCAATGATGAATTATTAGTTTCCTTTACACACAACCCTACAACAACCCGCCCATTTCAAATCTGTCCAGCAACAGTTTTCTAATGAACCTAACATTGTGCCAGGCCCAATACTTTGGCAAAACGTCTGCCAAACAGCAGAACAGACAAACATAATCACAATATAACAAAGTGTGTTCATCAAACAGTAAAGGCCATTAATTATTTAACTTCTTAACAGGTGGGCCTAATTTTGACTATTGTATTAAGTCTAGTGTTTAAGCCTTTAAATGATGAATGCCATTTGATAGTTGATTAAATATTAATGTTATACAAAGGTAATTAAAAATGCAGACACAATAAAAAAGGCAGTTCCGACTTGCCCTTGGGCCCTTTGCAAAATATATAAGTTGCATGCATTTGTTCTTTTTGTTTTTATAATTCACATTGTCTACATTTTGCAAACTGTTAACTTGAGATAAATTTGTGTATTCAACTTGACAGTTTAACTTTAACTTGAGTACTGTGTAGTTAACAAAATAAAATGACACTGAAATCATAACTGTATTCTATTACATTGTTTTAAACATTGTTATTCTTAAAAATTTTCTTAATATACACTGACACTCTAAAATCAAAGTAGTTTCAATTTAGCTAGCTACTTTTTTATAGAAACTTGTAGGGTAGCTAACTACATTTTGAGATGGGTAACTTAACTACTTGTATTAAAGTAGCTTACCCAACACTACTTAAAGCAAGATTTAATTGCCAGATAAACATGGCAGCTAAATTGCCAAAGTTGCTAAATGCTTTTTGGGCTTCTAGCGACAGTGGTAATTTTCCACGAAGAGCTTAATATGACTCTCTTAAGACTTCAAAAATTCTTAAATCATGCATCCTGTTATTCCTTAATAAATAAAGCACAGTTGCCACTTGGACAAAATTACAGTATAGGTCGGTTAGTTTTTCCAAAAAAGCTGAACTAAATTATTTAGCTTTGGGCATTTTTGAAACTACAATTAAAGGCCCAATGTATTGTAAACTATACATTAATAACTCAACCAAAGAGAAATACATAGACTGTCAAATTTATATAAATACATACCCCAAACTTGTTGCTCTCCTGATCGAACCTCCTGTGTTTTTGTGAACTAATAAAGGATGCGAAACAGGTGAAACTTGAGAAGCGCCAAAACTTTTTTTTACAGTGCAACAATAAAACTTGCCAACACTCCCCAACCGTTTTCAGGACAAAGGTGACTTTTTTATTTACACTCCTGCAGAACTATAGGTCGTCAAACAAGTTTTAAAAGGATTCAAAACCTTTTGAGGCAGTGGTGCCCACCCTGCTGACACGTGACGTACCAGTAAAGTAATGTATTGTTACATTTTTGTAATTTGGAAAAATGCCAACGCTGCATAATATCTCAAAACTGCTCAATGCAGACATAACCTTATAATTACGAAGTGGCCACATATACTGTATATAGGTGATAGTATGTAAATTACACAAAAGGACTAGAAAATAAAAAAAATACATAAAAAGATTGTGAATGCATTCATGTAACTTTTATATACTTTTTCATGAAACTGCTAAAAAAATATTACTATCAGTAATTTGTACTGAATTTTGAAAACTGTATATGCTGTATAGACACAGAAGGTTGAAGTTCTGGAGTATCAGGTTTATATTGACGTAAAATGACTAACAGCTGCCAGAAATCAAACATCCATGTGTTAACGGGTCGATATTATGAGAGACTGGGACAAAAACAGGTTCTGATATATATAGACAAACCACTAAAAAGCCAATGTTTAACCATTAATGTATTCATTCTCCTTGCTATATCTTATAAGTCTGATGATTACAAATAAGATTTTGCAATAGACAGTCAACAGCGATCATTTACACTTAAAGGAACATTTAATTGCCAGATAAATGAGGCAGCTTTGCCAAAATTGCTAAATGCTTTTTGGGCTTCTAGCAACAAACAGCAAAAAGTAAAGTGTTTTAAAAAGGCAATTTTCCAAAAAGAGCTTATTGTGACTCACTTAAGACTTAAAAAAAAACTTAAATCATGCATCCATTTCTTAATAAATAAAGGACAGTGGCCACTTGGACAAAATTACACTATAGGTTGGTTAGTTTTTCCAAAAACGTTTTACTAAGATATTTTGTTTTGGACATTTTTGAAACTACAATTATAGGCTTCTACACTGCAACATATTGTTAACTGTGCATGAATAACCCAAACACACACAAATTCATAGACCATCATATTAATATAAATACATACCTCAAACATGTTGCTCTCTTGATCGAACCTCCTGTGCTATTTGCGAACAAATAAAGAATGCGCAGCAGTTGTAACTTAAGAAGCTCCAACACGTTTTGCTTTACAGCGCGACAATAAAACTTGGTCACATAAAGTGAACTAGAAACAAGGCCTCGTCTTTGAACGCCAAACACATTGTTTTGGATAAGCACCCCTGTTTCCCCCGGGGCCATTTGCGAAGCCCTTCCGGTCCATGTTGGTACGGTGTTGTGTGATATTCAATTCCCGTGAAAAACTGTTCCAGTGGGTGTGGATTACAATAATATTTATATATTCGCTCTGCGATGGGCGTGATCGTTTGACCGAAGAAACAAGAGAATGGACTGGAAGTTTTTGTTTTTTCCAGCGTTAATTTCACGAGTTATGTGGATAAGGTAATAGCGAAAAAGTTAAATTTGGTTGATATACAACAGCAATCAAAACCAAAGAAAAAACACATATATTATAATGTTTATTATGAAGTTTCGCAAGTTTCATCGTGTTCCATATTCCCTGCACACTGAGGGCATACACATTGAGCATTTAGGGTAATTATATTGTAACATTTGAATTAATTAACTAGCTAAATTAATATAATTGCAAATCATCCAATATCGCATGAGTTGGTATTGAATTAATTACTTCAGGGTTCTTTGATAAATAAGTCTCTCCATGTACCAACAATTTTGCTGTCTGATTGCAAAAATTGATTGAACAACTTCTCAGTTGTTGTTTTATTTTAAAAGAATTCAGATGTCTTACTTGATGGATTATAAAAAGATTAAAGTATGTACCTTTGAGAAAGGCAAAGAACTTCATGATCAAAGGTGAGTGGGGCATGGTGGTAGTTCCTAAGTAGAGCTTGGTTGGGTGAAAGGGTGCCTGTTAAGATAATTTAATGAACACAACTTGAACACAACTGCTTTTAGATTAAGTTTTGTACTACATAAGAAGACGGGGAGAAGGGGGTTTGTCAAAAGCGGTATGCTGCAGAGAGGAGGCCAAAAAGGTTTTTAACGAATTCCACAGCAGTCCGATTGGGGCCCCCTGTGGCATTGTACAAACCATTGATGCCATCAGTCGTCGATTTTACTGGCCTTCCATGACTGTTGATATTATAAATTGGGTACGTAGAAATAAGCATTAAATGTTTTGTGTGTACAGCAATATATACTGTATCAAACTGATGGTTGTACGATTTTTTAAAAGCAACTACATTAAACATATCACACTTTTTCTCAGGTGGTTGAGCATGGGAGATAGTTGCAATCAATTTAGTGGGAAAGCTCAGACCAACTGAAGACGGTTGCCAATACATTTTTGTTATGGAAGATTATTTTTCAAAGTGGTGTAAGGCTTTCCCACTAAAAACCAAAAGCGCAGAGGAGGTCACAGGTTGTGTTGTGAAGCTGTTGTTACAAATTCGGTTTCCCAAAAACGCTTTTGTCAGACCAAAGCAGAGAATTTGTGAACAAGGTATGGTTTTCACCTGATTTCTTTGTCTAAAGCTAGTTTATTAGTTCATAATTTGTAAATATATGTACATATAAAACTTTTTATTTATATCTACGTACAGATCAACATGGGTACTTGTCAGCTTCTTGGAATTAGCAGGAGTTGATGTGCACCGTACCACCCACAGACCAATGGATTGGAGGAAAAACTCAATCACACAATTCAGAGGTAACAGACAATTCATAATTAAGTTTAAATAAAATGATTGTCTATTGCTAGATTCATAGGTTTCAAGTGGTTTCAATAAAAACTGGCACATATCTTTATAATGTTTCACTGTTTATTTATTTTTTCTTATTCAAAGATCATTATGCAAGCTGGTGGGCAAGCAGCAGCACAAGTGGGCTGATTATTTGGAGGCCACAATGTTTGGTCTCCGTACCAAAAAACAAGTGACTACACAGTATTCGCCATATTTCCTCATGTTTGGCTGTGAGGCAAGATATCCATGTGAGTTAATGGAAAAATATGAGGTTAGTATTTTAACTTTGGCATAGTAATTTACATTTCTGCCTATTAAAGTGGGCAACATTTTTCTTAATTAATCAATGCAACCATTGAGGACATTCTACCCGAGGAGTGCGTTTCAGAAAGCATAAAAATGGAGGACAAAATTTAGAAGCCAGTACTGGGAAATATCAGTAGTGTCCAACATAAAACCAGAAAAAGGAAACTGGAAGAGGGACTGTGTCTGAACATACAAGTTGGAGACCGGGTACTGCAACGAAACATATGGAGCAGGCAGAGAAAACGAGGCAAACTGGACCCAGAGTACATTGGTCCATACACAGTAACAAATGTACAAGGTAAATCAATTGATTTACAAGACGACAATGGACATTCGTGTCCCAAAATTAATAAAGACCATTTAGTACACTTTTTGAATGTCCCCATAAAGAACCAGAACAAGGTTTCTCTGTAGGCACCAAGTCCCCAGACCTAACTATCCCTGCCTGCGGTCCCATCATGGTGCCTTTGCCTCTTGTCTGCGGTCCCACTACAGTCCCTGTGCCTACTATCTGCAGTCCCACCACAGTGCCTGTTCCTCCTATCTGCGGTCTCCAGATGAAGTGTGAACTCTGTATGTATTGTTTTTATGACATGCATGCACCTTTATATTAATTACTTTAGGGTTACAATGAATTGATTAAATGTAAAGGAAATACATTTTTCTCAGACACATGGTGTTACAAGAAATATGGGCCAGAAAAAGGTGGCACCCTCTGTAGCAAAACTGGCCCAAACAAAGTATTTACCTGGGATGTTGAACACCTTAGACCAGGGGGAATGGTTGAAAGTGAGGTAGGTTATGCAACTAATCCATATCCGAAAAAAATGTGTTATACAAATGTTTTTTTTTTAATCTTTTGATTTAATCAGTTGTTCTACGGATATAATTACACTGTTAAGGGTAGAACTGTATACAGATTTTATTATATTTAGGGTACTGCCTGTTCTATGAAAAGGCTAAAAAATACTGATTTCTTCAAATGGAGCTTTCATTTTATCAGAGAAATGTAAGCTTCAGCGCAATTTTTGCTAGGAAGACTCAATATCACGCCACCTATGACGCAACTTTCAGTCCATTCTCTTGTTTCTTAAGTCAAACGATCACGCCCATCGCGGAGCAAATATATGAATATGCATGTGAACCACACCCGCTGGAACAGTTTTTCACAGCAACTGAACATCACAAAACACCGGTCACGCCCACCTTCAGGAGAGAACTGGAAATATTATAATAGGAAAGGCTTTTTAAGTCATTAAGAGAGCGATTTCTGAAGCACTCATTTTCTCACAGGCTTGCAAAGATAGGTTCACATAAAAAAAGTTAATGATTTGTCTTTTTTCACGATTTCTGTGTTGGCAGATGCACAAGAGACCCGATTTTAGCATTTAAACATGGAACAAGTCAGTTTTTCATGAAATCACCCCTTTAAAGCTTCTCACCTTGCAACAACTTTAAGAAATCAATCAAAATGTATGCTGTAATCTGCTATAGTTATCCTCTTCATTTCATTTAAATCATTGTAGAATCCTGTTGATAAAAACAGTCCTAAAAAAGATAGTATAGTAGTATAGAGTATAGCTGTTTTCTCAAGTTCACTGTTTTGATGATTTCATTATTATTGCTTTTCTGAAGCTACTGGTGGTGTGAAACCTTTTATGATTATTCAATTCAATTCAAGTTTATATAGGTAGCGCTTTTCACAATGTGCATTGTTCCAAAGCAGCTTTACAGGAGCAAATAAAAAAAAACAGAAAGGTAAAACACAGCACAGTGCATGGTGTTTATAGAACAACCAAGATCATTCTTATAAATAATATCTATTAAATAAATAAATAATTAAGTAAATAAATGCAGTCTCCCAGTGAGCGAGCCGACACTGCCTCGTCTGTGGCGAAGAACCCAAACTCCAATGATTGATTATTGGAGAAAAAAAAACTTGTGAGAAACCAGGCTCAGCCGGTAGAACCAGATCTTCATTAACGTGTCAAAGCTGCACTCAGTGACCCCGACCATAAGCCACCGAGCAAACATCCATGAAGAAGAGGGAGAGCCCACCACTCGCGACCCAGGAAGTCCCACTCGCCGAAACCGCGCAGGTCCACTCCGCGATCGACACCAGAAAACAGAGGAACAACCAGGGAAAATGGTAATGGCACAATGTAACTGTAACAAATCTCAATAAAAGGGAAGGATGGAGGCGGGAACCGGCAAACATTCAAACATTTAATAAAGTAATATAACAGCCGGCGGCCTCTCACGGACGACCGCCGGCGAACAAAACATAAATATAAACACAAATACTTTATTCCTCTTTTGTCTGACATCGACCACAAAACAAGACCAAACCAGACCCACACAACCCCAACAAATAAAGTCCCCCAACCACAACCAACGAGCCCCCCCAATTCCCACAAACACCCACCAAGCAACCTACAATCAGGGCCACTGAATGCAGCTATAACTTCAAACTGCTGACATGTGATGTAAGTTTAGCATAAACTACCAAATATTGTAACTTTAGCATTAATTTGACAAGTAGTCCGTCTTTGCTCTTTGTTGGGGATAGAATTTCCAGTCTACAGTATCGAACGCAGCTGAGTGAGATGTTACCTTTATCTGATGCTATAAGAAGGTTGCTTATAATTTTAACGAGCGCTGTTTCGGTGCTATGATGCGGTCTAAAGCCAGACTGAAATGTTTCGTGTATGTCATTAAGTGGACACTACTTTATCTAGTATTTTAGATAAGTATGGGAAATTTAAATCGGTAAGTTTGGTTTTTAATATGATGATAATAATAATAATACAATACAAGCATTTCTTGATCAAGTCTTATTTAGAGAAAGGTGAAGGGGGAAAGTAAACTTCTAGAAAATATTTATTATTGTTGTTTGCCATGTTTAAATGTTACAATTTTATTGTTGGTTGTAACAGCTCAAGTATGTGTGCAAAGTATTTATAACTTGGTAATATAATTAATATTTTGTGCCACGAGTCTGCCTCATCATTTCATGTCTATTCTTGGTCTTGTGGCAGATTCATGGCAAAGCCCTAGGTTTTATGTGGCTAGAGAGAATATGACCCTTTTGGTCTTGCAAACTCTCTCTCTCCGGTCCGCGTCTGTTCCCGCCAACTCGTTTCCTCGTTAACTTGTTAAAGTTTGAAACAGTGTTTCATCCCGTACACCTGTTCCCTTGTTAATTATCCTTTGTCCGTCTCCCTATAAAATATCCTCGTGTCTATTGTCCTGGGGCCCGTTTCAGAAAGCAGGGTAAGTACAAACTCAGAGTAGGTCAACCCCAGAAACGGAATTCTCAGGGTTTTTGGTTTCAGAACGCGAGGTATGTCAAACCCGCGACCGCGGAGTAAGCCGAGCCCATTTCAGAAATCGAGGTATCTTATACTCCGAGTGAGTAACCAGAGTAACATACTCTGTGAACCTAACCTGGTCGGGAGCAGGTTTTATTCCGCAAACCCAGGGTTTGTTACAATCTCCACCCCTTTTCGAAGCGCGAGCAGTGTTGAAATTGCATACGCTATTTGTTTTTGATTCGTGTTCCTAATCGCGCTCTATTTAGTCACACAGACCTTAAAATGGCATGTCCGTTTATTCAGGAACCCGTAGATTAGGAAGCTGCATTAATTCGCAGAGAGTTACATTTATGTCGTTAGAGAATTGTGAGGCACGGTTTGGACGTTTTATCTTAACTTTTAAGGCCAGTTTAAGTACTATATTTAACAATTCCCAATCAGGCAACCTACTAGAAAGAGCATTTTATTTCTTTCAACTTTCCTGAATGAATGATGTTATTGTATCTTATATTCAGGTGCTGCCTAGATCTTTTTATTGCAGAAGGATTGCACCTACATGAGAGCGAGAGAGTTAAATATAATTCCCATTTTCACAGTTTCAACAAAATAAATATAAAAGTGATTGACACATAAACATGCGCATTAACACGTGAAGCAATTTTTCCCCCACGCCAACTCTCTTTCTTTTGCTGCTGCGGCTGTGTTGCTCCTTTTTCTAAATATGTGCTAATAATCACCGTACGCTTGTAACAGTGCATTCAATTCGATTGGCGAGAAATAAACAGACCGTGCCGTTGCCATGGTGAATCGTGCTATCTTCACTCAATTGATGATGGCTTTTTATAGCCATGGTGCACGCGCGTAACCTAGGGTGAACTTACTCAGAGTGGATTGAACTAACTCAAATCAGCTGGTCTGAAACTGAAAACTCAGATTAGTGATTTTCTGAGTAAATCAACTCAGAGTTCAGATTTAAACTTTGTGTTGGTTGAACTTCCTTATTGAAACGGGCCCCTGTGCTCATTCATTGTATTTATATGTACTGGTGCTTACGTGTGCGTGTTTGCCTTGCTCATGTTCCTGTTACCCTCCCCTTGGAGAGGGTAATTTTCCCTCGTCTGGTTAAGTACTTGTGAGTATTAGTTTTGGTTCTGTCTCCTTTGTTTTGCCCCCCACGTGGGAAGTACTTTTGTTTATTGTTAGTTGTGCTCTCTGTTTGCTCCCCATTGTGGGTTTTTGTTTTGTGTTTATTAAAGTCTTGTTTTTGTTACCCCCATATTGCTGCCTGTGCTTGGTATCTTCCTCCCGCTGTTACAACCAACCGGTCGCGTCAGCGATTGTGACAATTTTGGTTTAATTTTTTTTTATGTATAGACTAGATTTAGGGCCCAGAAACCCTAGCGGCAAAGATGGAAATCAAAGAAATCTACTGAATTTCAAACCTATTGTTGAGAAATCCAAAAGCAGATTTAGAATGTGGTTGATCAGAGATAGGTATTTATTTGGTCACGTTTTACTATGAAAAGCGTAGTGGATTTCAAGGTCAGTAAATATTTCAATGTCAATGGATCTTCCAAAACGCACAAAAAAGGAATTGGATAAAATTCTTAATGATTTTATTTGGAAGAGGAAAACCCACTATTTACAAATATATATTATTAATAACAATAAGGAACATAGGGTATTGATGTCTTAAATTCTACAGATCTCAATAATATGTTTAAAGTATTTCCCCAATTTTATATTTCATTATATAGGCGGAATTCCGTTTCTGTTTAAATGTAATTTTTCTATTGAAAAAATCCCATGTAAACTGGCAAATTTCCATAAGTAAGTATTGTTGGCTTGGCAATTAGTCTACAAGCATAATTTTTCACCCCAGCGGTAATTTTTATGGAATAATAGAGATATCTTATATAAAAATAAATCTAGCTTTAATCGGACATGTTATGACAATGGAATACTTATGTGTTATCTTGAAATACTTATGTGTTAGAAACCTCATGTTTGCCTCGCTGCCGGCGGCTAGTTTGTATCCTCTGACACTTGCTTCACCTCACATTTGTTCTTGGTCTTAATACTAGTGTATTTTACTATCGTTACCTATCACTGTCTAAAATTCTGGAAAAAGTAGTTTCAACTCAATTATGCTCCTTCCTCCAAAGGAATGACATTAATGAAGAATTCCAGTCTGGATTTCGAGCATGTCACAGTACAGAGACTGCTTTGATTAGAGTTACAAATGATCTGCTCTTAGCGTCTGACCGTGGCTGTATTTCGTTATTGGTGCTGCTAGACCTTAGTGCTGCATTTGACACCATTGACCATAGCATACTTCTACATAGACTCTAAAATTACGTCGGCATTAACGGAATAGCATTGAAATGGTTCATGTCTTATTTATCCGATCGTTTTCAATTTGTAGCAATAAACAATGAGGTGTCCCGCAAATCGCAAGTCCAGTACGGTGTACCACAGGGTTCAGTCTTGGGGCCTCTGCTCTTCGCATTATACATGCTACCTCTAGGAGATATAATAAAGCGACACGGAATTAGCTTTCACTGTTATGCTGATGATACTCAACTTTATATTTACTCGAAGCCTCACGAAACCCAGCAGTTCGATCGAATAAAGGATTGCATAGTTGACTTAAAAAACTGGATGAGTAACAATTTTTTACTATTAAACTCGGACAAAACAGAAGTGTTACTTACGGGACCGAAAACCGCTATACGTAACAACCAAGAATACTGCTTAACGATTGACGGATGCTCCATAAAATCCTCGTCGTCAGCTAAGAATCTTGTGTTGTATTCGATAGTACTCTGTCATTTGAAAGCCATGTCGCCAACACCTGTAAAATTGCATTTTTCCATTTTAAGAATATATCTAAACTACGTCATATGCTGTCGATGTCAGATGCTGAGAAATTAATTCATGCATTCATGACATCAAGACTAGATTACTGTAATGCACTTCTAGGTGGTTGCCCTGCAGGCCTATTACAAAAACTGCAACTGGTTCAAAACGCGGCAGCTCGAGTTCTTACACGTACTAAAAAGTATTACAGACCTCCACGTGCATTACGCTCTCAGGAGTCCTGTCAGTTGGTAATACCTAGAATTTCAAAATCAAGTGCAGGTGGTAGATCCTTTTCTTATCTAGCGCCTTAACTGTGGAATATTCTTCCCTGCAATGTCCGGGAGGCAGACACACTCTGTCAGTTTAAATCTAGACTAAAGACGCATCTTTTTAATCTTGCATACACTACACTTCCATAATATTAATCCTCAGAGGATTTAGGCTGCATTATTTAGATCAACCGGAACCAGGAACACATCCAACAACAAATGATGTACTTGTTGCATCAAAGAGTGCAGAACAGTACTCTACTCTCAGCCAGTCTTGTCTCTTTGTTCCAAGGTTACCGCAGGAGGCAGTTCATGCCCAGACCTGATGGAAGAGCTGAGAATGGGAAGCGGTGACCTGACAAGAGCTAAGAGGATAGAGCTGGATAAAGGACGTGGCAACTTTGATTTTCCTACAACATTTCAAATGCTATTAGATTGTTAATGATAATCTTAAATCTACCATTTACCTTATTAAGCTTATTTTTTTATTTTTATTTAGCCTTGTTGTGCAAGCACTGTTGTGCCTGTGCAGAGGCAGCAGCTTTTGCCAGAGGGGAACTGGAATCCCCCGGTCGGGCCTGGGTTCCCCTGAGGTTTCTTTTCTCGATCAGAGTTTTGGGTTCCTCGCCACCGTTTGCATATTGTTTTGCACTATCTGCCTGGCCGGGGGGGCTGCTTTAGAATTCAGAAATTAGAAATAATTAATATATAAGAATTTATAGTCCGTTTAATATTTGACCTGTGGTTCTCTCTCTCCTTTATCTCAAATGTGTCCTTTCACTGTCCTTTTGTGCGAGTGTGTTTGTGTGTGTGTGTGTGTGTGTGTGTGTGTGAGTGTGTTTGTGTGTGTGCGTCTATGTCAATGTGTGTAAGTATGTATGCATATTGTGTGTGTGGAGCATTTGTATGTCTGTCTTTTGTTGTTTTCCACCTTTTTCTTGTTTTTACAGGTATATGCCTTTAGTTGTTTTACTTGTAATCTATTGTGTCTCATGTACAGCTGCTTTGTAACAATGAAAATTGTAAAAAAGCGCTATATAAATAAAGTTGAGTTGAGTTGAGTTATCTTATTGTGCTTTTATCATATATGGAATTCCAAAACAAATTTATATTCCCTGTGAAACCAAAAGATTATGCCACTATCATTGGTGTAAGATCAAGTAAAGTTGTAACATTGTTGCATAATTATATTGTTGCCCCTATTAGTGTAGAACATGGCTAGTCAACTGGTGGCCCGCGGGCCAAATGTGGCCCACCAATCATCTTCACCTGGCCCGCTTTAACATTTCAAATAAGTGGAGAGACGGCGTGCTTTAACAAATACGCATCCTGAGAAGCCACGTCTTTGAAAGTCCATAACGCTGCTACATTCAATACAAAAGTTATTCCTGCGGCTCGATTGGCGTCTTATAAAGTGATTTGATCTGTCTATTCAAAAAGTTTGCAATGTTATAATCGGCAATCCACAGCCACAGGCATTCGGTTTGCGTACGCAATAGGTCGCGTTCCAAAACGAGCCTTGAAAGTAACTGCAGAAAGAATATGTTGTGGTTTTTCTTTCTTTAATTCTGAAGAATGATTCTTGAGTCAAAGTCTTAAAACCAAAAGTAAGTTAGACTTTATTGTCACAAAGCTGAAACAAAGTTCAGTTGGATTGCAATGCAACTGACATCTCTTCTTCCAGCTTAGCTTAAAACTCGTCTTCTCAAGCAAATGCCAGTATTATTAATTACCATAGGAAGAATGAAGAGGGGGTCTATTCTCTTACAGGCCAATTTGGTCACAAACACGCGGAAAGGACGCCTATTCTTTGCATCCTGATTTGATTTTCAACATATAATTATAATCATGTGAGCTGCAGACCCTCTCCCATCCTCCATGCATGCAAGCATAGAAAACTATATTGCATAGAATAATGCAAATATATAATGGTAGAATAAATTTATACAAATAAGGGATTATTTTGGCAATAAAATCTTCAACAAGTACTACTCCCCCGGAACTGTTAGGATAAGGAAATAACAATGTTGTTTTATTACTGCATTCATTATTTATGATTTAAACAACTATGTATACGAAAGTAGCTGTTCATCTCCTTCCAGAACTTGCACTTCAAATGATCTGCCCTTATAAGTGCGTGGGGCACCTGAATGTGATTTGTATTCATTGGCTTTCAGATTCGCTTTATTAGACGCTTTAACATCACAGGGGAGTGATTACCTGTGTGCTGAATGTATTAGAGTTTTTGACTTTTTTATTTGACTTTCATTAATTTAATATCTTCATATCTTCTTGAAAACTGAATGGGCAGTGTTCCGTCGATTTGTTCCATGCATAAACAAGCAGAAGGTGAAGCACACTTCACACAAACAAACCGCCTGTCTAGTGCTCATGCAAATCGTATCGCACCTGTAAAACCTCGCAGCACGGCGAGAGTGATTTGAAAGCATTCAAGAGCTCTACGGCCTCACGGTGCTCCAATGTCATACGCACGAGTCTCTGCCTCACGGTGCTCCAATGTCATACGCACGAGTCTCTGCGGCGCCGAACGATGCGGACACACCTCTTGTATAGACGATAGACAAGATCATGATCCCTGCGATCCCGGTTTAAATGGATTTCCTTATCAACTCAACATTTTATCGAGGCAGGAATGAAACTTTCTATTTGTTTACACATCAGTCTCAGTCCCTTCCTGATGGCAGCAGCTGGTACTCGTGTGAATGGGGATGTTCAGAATCTGTACTGACATTTGTTTTCTCATCAGTGCCTTTCATAGAAGTCTACATGGTCTCATATTGTTTTGTTCTAAAGATTTTCATTGACGGAAGACGATTGAATCATGTCCACAAAACGGCAAACAAGACAATTTCCAAACCAGGCCTTGATCCCGTAGCGAAGAAGAATTTCAAGAATGGATTACGAACCATCGAAAAGGCATCTATACATTAAAGGCTGCTGGTTACAATTCCATACAAGCATTATGATGTTAAACATTTTAGGATTTAGGTTCAGAGTGTATAAATGCGCCAAGTACTTCATGACTGGAGTCCAGCTGCGGATTTAATGAGACTTCTCACCGTAATTCCCGATGGCATCATGTCATACATATGTTCAAATGCACTTGGTTAGGTTTCATGATTATCAAGTATTTTCATGCATCTGCTGGTGGTGGTGTCGTATCTCATTCATTATTCTACAATTACGTTCCTACTGTTCCCTACAGTCTTTCACATGCAGATGTCGAGGCTCCATCTTCGTGTCATGGCCTATCAGGGGCTTGGTCTAGTGTTGCGGCCTATTGAAGCTTTCGTCTCCATGTGTGGACTATCAGGGCCTTCATCACCACATGGAGGCCTATCATGGCTTTCGTCACTCTACCGCCTATCGAGGCCGTGGTCTACGTAGTGGCCCGTCATAGGTAAAATCTTCATGGGATAATTTGAGCAGTCCTCTATTGGCTACAGTATTCGTTTACAGGGTTCGACGGCAGCTATCACGTTGATGGGCAGATGGTGTTCCTCAACAATCAAATTCTACATAAGACCTCACTCAAAAACGCTTAGACGCGTAGCAAGCTCTATCAGTCTCTATCAAGGTATTGTCATTTCATGCATATACATACATATACTGGTGGTAAAGTATTGCTTCTCATCCATTACCATTCGATCATGTTGTCAAATTGGGCCTATCAAGGCCTATGACTCCATCTCATGGCCTAAAGAGGCCTCAGTCTCAATGTGCGGCCTATCGAGTTCCTGTGTAAATGTTGCGGCCTATCGAGGCCTCTGTCTCAATGTTATGACCTATCGAGGCCTCTGTCTCAATGTTATGGCCTATCGAGGCCTCTGTCTCAATTTGTTGGCCTATCGAGGCCTCTGTCTCAATGTGTTGGCCTATCGAGGCTTTCATCACCACATCGTGGACTATCAAGGCTTGGTTAATTTTACGGTCTATCAAGGCCCCCTTCTCCAGGTTGTAGCCTATCGAGGCTTGTTTCAATGTTATGGCCTATCGAGGCTTTCATCACCACATCGTGGACTATCAAGGCTTCGTTAATGTTACTGTCTATCAAGGTCCCCGTCTCCATGGCTTGTTTCAATGTTGTGGCCTGTCGAGGCCTTGTCTCAATGTTGTGGCCTGTCGAGGCCTTCGTCTCAATGCTGTGGCCTGTCGAGGCTCGTCAGATGGACTTTCTCTAGATGGCCTATCGAGGCCACGGTACTGTTACGGTCTATCGAGGCCCCCGTCTCCATGTTATAACCTATCGAGGCTTGTTTCAATGTTATGGCCTATCGAGGATTTCATCACCATATCATGGACTGTCAAGACTTGTTAATGTTACGGTCTATCAAGGCCTTCGTCATAGTCATGGTCTATCGAGACCTCCATCATAACGTTATGGCCTATCGAGGCCACGTTACCGTTATGGTCTACAGAGGCCCCCTTCACTTATTGACTATATAGAGGCCTTCATCACCATGTAGTGGCACATTGAGGCTGTCACTAAGTCAAGATCCATCAAGGCTTGTCTCAATGACTCGTCTCCACTTAATGAAGGTTCACTAGAGTATGACGATATTACAAGCTTCTCTAAAGGTTTGGTGGATTTTACGATTGAGGTCTAAATAAATTTTTATTCTTAATCTCGTTATTCAGGAACCTCAAGAAACTTCAACTGGTGGGATAAAAATTCTTTCTTCAAATCTTTGGGGGAGGCCCTTCTCCAGAGGCAAAGTCCTCTACATTCTTAGGGGTTTGCCACACCCCTTCCTTCATCATCTGGCAGGAAGTTCAGGAATTGGAGGACCGTGACATCGCTCGGCATGACGCAGCCGGGGCCCCACCCTGGAGCCAGGCCCGGGGTTGGGGCTTGTATGCGAGCGCCTGGTGGTCGGCCCGACCACCAGGCGCTCGCATACAAGCCCCAACCCCCCCATGGGGTCCAGCCGGGCTCAGCCTGAAAGAGCGACGTGGGGCCACCCTCCCGTGGACCCACCACCTGCAGGCGGGACCGTAAGGGGGCGATGCTTAGTGGATCGGGCGGCAGTCGAAGGCGGGGGCCTCGACAACCCGATCCCTGAACGCGACATCTAGCTCTAGGGACATGGAACGTCACCTCTCTGGCGGGGAAGGAGCCTGAGATTGTGCGCGAGGTTCAGTAGTTGGGATCACCTCTATGCACAGCTTGGGCTCTGGAACCACACTCCTCGAGAGAGGACGGACTCTTTACCATTCATGGTGAGAGGCGGCGGGCTGGTGTGGGTTTCCTTATAGCCCCCCAGCTCAGCCGGCATGTGTTGGAGTTTACCCCGGGTTGATTCCCTACGCCTTCGGATCGGGTATAGGTCTCTCACTGTCGTGTGCGTCTATGGGCCTAACGGCAGTGTAGAGTACCCGGCCTTCTTGGAGACTCTGGGAGGGGTCGCCCACGTGGGCAATGACAGTGAGATCTGGAGGGGCGTGATTGGGAGGAACGGCCCCCCTGATCTGAACCAAAGTGGTGTTCTGTTATTGGACTTCTGTGCTAGTTACAGCTTTTCCATATCGAACACCATGTTCAAGCATAAGGGTGTCCATCAGTGCACATGGCACCAGGACACCCTTGGCCAGAGGTCGATGATCGACGTTGGGGTTTTTTCATCTCACCTCCGGCCTTATGTCTTGGACACTCGGGTGAAGAGAGGGGCGGAGCTGTCAACTGATCACCACCTAGGGGTGTGTTGGATCCGATAGCGGGGGAGGAAGCAGGACAGACTCGGCAGACCCAAACTTACTGTGAGATCCCGAGGGAGTCTGGAGATATTGAGTCCGAGTGGACCATGTTCTTCACCTCCATTGTCAACTTGGAGCTGTGGCCGTAAGGTCTTCGGTGCCTGTCGAGGCGGCAATCCCGAACCCGGTGGTGGACACCGGAAGTAAGGGATGTAGTCAAGCTGAAGAAGGAGTCCTATCGGGCTTGGCTGGCTTGTGGGACTCCCGAGGCAGCTGGCAGGTACCGACAGGCCAAGCGAACTGCACCCCGGGTGGTTGGGGAGGCAAAAACTCGGGCCTGGGAGGAGTTCGGTGAGGCCATGTAGAAGGACTATCGGTCGGCCTCGAAGAGATTCTGGCAAACCATCCGGCGCCTCAGGAGGGGGAAGCAGTGCCCTACCGATGCTGTTTACAGTGAAGGGGGGCAGCTGTTGACCCTCGATCGGGGATATCATCGGGCGGTGGAAGGAATACTTTGAGGATCTCCTCAATCCCGCTGTCACGTCTTCCATTGAGGAAGCAGAGGCTGAGGGCTCGGAGACAGACTCGTCCATCACCCGGGCTGATGTCACGGAGGTAGTCAAGAAACTCCTCGGTGGCAGGGCTCCGGGGGTGGATGAATTCCTTCCTGAGTACCTCAAGTCTCTGGATGTTGTGGGGCTGACTTGGCTGACACGCCTCTGCAGCACCGTGTGGCGGTCGGGGACAGTGCCTTTGGACTGGCAGACCGGGGTGGTGGTCCCTCTTTTAAGGAAGGGGGACCGGAGGGTGTGCTCCAACTATCGGGGATCACACTTCTCAGCCTCCCCGGGAAAGTCTATGCCAGGGTACTGGAGAGGAGAATCCGGTCAATGGTAGAACCTCGGATTCAGGAGGAACAGTGTGGTTTTCGTCCCGGTCGTGGAACACTGGACCAGCTCTATACCCTCTCCTGGGTGCTGGAGGGTTCATTGGAGTTTGCCCAACCAATCCACATGTGTTTTGTGGATTTGGAGAAGGCATTCGACTGTGTCCCTCACGGGATCTTGTGGAGGGTGCTCTGGGAGTATGGGATTCGGGACCCTTTGCTAAGGGCTATCCGCTCCCTGTACGATCGGAGCAGGAGCTTGGTTCGCATTGCTGGCAGTAAGTCAGACTTGTTCCCGGTGCATGTTGGACTCCGGCAGGGCTGCCCTTTGTCGCCGGTTCTGGTCATAATTTTTATGGACAGAATTTCTAGGCGCAACCAGGGGCCGGAGGGCGTCGGGTTTGGGGACCACACGATTTCATCTCTGCTCTTTGCGGATGATGTCGTCATGCTGGCCCCATCAGACCAGGACCTTCAGCATGCACTGGGACAGTTTGCAGCCGACTGTGAAGCGACTGGGATGAGAATCAGCACCTCCAAATCTGAGACCATGGTTCTCAGTCGGAAAAGGGTGGCTTGCCCACTTCAGGTGGGTGGAGAGTCCCTGCCTCAAGTGGAGGAGTTCAAGTATCTGGGGGTCTTGTTCACGAGTGAGGGAAGGATGGAACAGGAGATTGACAGACGGATCGGTGCAGCTTCTGCAGTAATGCGGTCACTGTACCGGTCTGTCGTGTTGAAGAAGGAGCTGAGCCGCAAGGTGAAGCTCTCGATTTACCGGTCAATCTACATTCCTACTCTCACCTATGGTCATGACCGAAAGGACAAGATCCCGGATACAGGCGGCCGAAATGAGCTTTCCCCCCGGTGGCTGGGCGATCCCTTAGAGATAGGGTGAGAAGCTCGGTCACTCGGGAGGAGCTCAGAGTAGAGCCGCTGCTCCTCCACATCGAGAGGGGCCAGCTGAGGTGGCTCGGGCATCTTTTCCGGATGCTCCCTGGACGTCTTCCCGGGAAGGTGTTCCGGGCATGTCCCACCGGGAGGAGACCCCGGGGTAGACCTAGGACACGGTGGAGGGACTATGTCTCCCGACTGGCCTGTGAACGCCTCAGTGTCCCCCCGGAAGAGCTGGAGGAAGTGTCTAGGGAGAGGGAAGTCTGGGCATCCCTGCTTAGACTGCTGCCCCCGCGACCCGGCCCAGGATAAGCGGAAGAAAATGGATGGATGGATGGATGATCACAACTTCAGTCAGTTAACAAATCATCATCATGATCTGAGACGTTTCTTACAGTTCTGCAACCAAAGCACACAAAATACAGGCACAGTGATTGTAGCAAAGTTCAAAGTTGTTCACTTTAGAAATTACACGCATGCGCAGTATCATTGGTTCTCAATCGAACGTGTCCAAAGGAAACAGCTCTCGGTTCAGTGTATACAGCTCAGTATCAACTGCTCGTGCTCATTAGTTCTCTCTTCACCAAGTTCAGTTCAGTACTGTGACTAACTGAATAATAAAATGGTTTATTTCGAGTTAGAGGGACTGTCAGACATGCCAGAAAAGGAGTAATTCAAGTAATTTGGGATTAAGTGCTTAGTGGAGACGCCAACTGTTTAGAACGGTTCAGTCCGATTTGGTGAAATATAGTCGATCGCTCTGTCTCGCTCCAGTTCCGCTCCGATACCACTCACACCACGAGTCTAGGCCATGCACAAATCCTTCCAGAATTTGCAGTTGTGTTTGTTTGAAATAAATATATGTTCTATTTTGGTTACTGTTTTTGTGAGTTCTTTATATGATAAAGGCTACGTGGCGTACGCGTCCCTGAGCAGGTTTGCTACGTGTTATTTTTCTTAAAAAATACACTAGGCGCCTATCTTCAGCGAAGCGGCGCGATCAGCTCCGGTAGCCGCATCGGAGCCGTAACGTGCTGCAAATGTGTGCGGTATGTGTAAACAAGGGGTAAGGCTTCATTTGAATATGGCAGGTGATAGTCACGCAGAGGAATTAAAAATTTCCTGGGCGCGGAATTGAGCGGAGGAGGAAATTCTCATGCTCCGTTCAACATACACACTGACTGCTGCTCCCACTGTCAAAAAAAGCATTATAAACGTGTAAACCAATGAACTCTCTGGGATTTTATTAGGCAGTGTCCCGCCGCCCCTGGGGAGATAAAGTACCGGACCGCTGCCAGCGCTCTTGGCCCCCCGGGTATCCAGTCTTCTTCAACGATGAGAGCGCATCAGAGGACGAGGATGTCGCTGGCAGCTTGTGAAAGAGATCTGACAGAGTCTGAGAGGAAGAGAGCAGAGTGGGATGCCCCCCTGCACTTCACGAAGAGCTCGTCCATCTCCTGATCAGCGCTGTGCAAGACTTCGGCCTCCCGTAGGTTTGGCCTTGTATATACATGCTGTGTGATTCAGCCGTTTTTTACACACAAAGCAAACCCCTTCCCATAGGTTTTGCCTTGTATATATTGTCATGAATTACAAGGGGAGAACCCAATTGCAGGCAGCGAGGATGAAGGGGTTAGACTTTATTTTTAACAAGAAAAACAAAACAAAGACCAGCGATGGGGTATATCTAAACAAACAGGATAGTAAACAGGATGAAGACTAACTGACACTTAACTGAACTAAACAACACTTGACAAAAACTAAACTTAAACACTGACTAAGGCTTGACAGGAGCTTCGATCAACAGGAACAAGGTGGAGAGGTAATCACACTAAGGTGCTAGACACGAGATTCATGCACACACATACAATGATTGAGCAGAGGACAATGAAACATGATGACTATATAAAGGGGAGCAAATTAAGAGGGAACGGGTGAGGCATGAACTAATTAACAATGTAACTAAGGAGACGAAAGGGCGAGAACAGAGACAAGACCCTGATTTTGAGCTCTCTCACTGTGCTATCGATTGGCCCGTTAGTGTGATGTGCCGAACAGCCGCAAGTGCAGCTTCTTGCTGTGGAGAGCATAAAGCGTTTTTTTCACCAAACATATGGTCACAATCACTCTTGACTCAGTCTTGGTATGAGCTCATCTGTGAGGGTTTATGTCTGCTGGCAAAGGAGGAGAACATGCACTTTATTTATTTTTCTCTCGGTCACAGGTCCACCTGCAGGGGATGGGCTCATAGTACTCGAGCCAGGTGCCAGCTTGCTGTTTCCTGTTTAGACAATAATGATCCCATCTATCTGATACAATTCTCCGCTTCTCTTTAGCCAATCCTATATAATGAACACCCCAACCCCGAGCTGTACAGCGGTATGTGTGTGGGAACATGGACTCATTATCGCGACAGGTTTGGATACACTTTGGATCGTTGAGCCCCTCTAGGAGGTGTTTTCATGCTCTTAATTTATTAGAGTGGGTGTATGGTACATATGACTGCGGTGGCGACAGTGCTACAGCATACTGTTTTTACTATGGCTGTTGTCGCGGCTTTTGCTGCTTTTGATCAATTCAGATCTGTAAGGATAACAGAACAGCTGAGCCCCTCGCCCTCTGTCCTCTGCTCCAGCCTGAGATTTTGCTGTGAGAGTACTGGCTCTCCCTCTAGTTCAGCGGTTCTCAATCCTGGTCATCGCGCCCCCCCGCTCTGCATATTTTGTATGCTTCTCCTACCACTTAGGAGGTTTGTTCAATACGCCCGCAAGAGCCCTGCGAAGTAAACATCACTAGATATTCTGCCATAATTCAAGTTCGAAATGGGCATAATGTTGCGCAAATCTCTAGATTGAGGTTAAATAACTCTTCAATCTTCCGTAGTAGGTTTTGTCTGTGTGAAGACGCTGCGGGCAGTAGTTTTGCGCAAATTCATGATCTTAAGTTAATGTCAGCCGATTTCCTGTGTGCAGGGTTTAGAGATACAATTTTTTCTAGGAAGCTTCCGTTGCAATACCCTGTATGTCACACATCGATATAGTCTTTATAAATAACTATACCTGTGGGGGTGTTAAATGCTGTCTTCCACTTGTCTCCTTCCCTGATGCGGGAAAGAGTTCAAAGGCTGAAACATAAGAGGTAGGGGATACCTCTTCTTAATAGTGATGTCATTCAGCCCTCGATAGTCAACACAGGGTCGAAGCCATCCTTCTTCCGAAGAAGGAAGCCATCCTTCTTCCGGACGAAGAAGAACCCTGAACCTGCCGGGGAAGAAGAACGTCGAATGAGTCCGGCTAGGAGTGATTCTTGAATGTACTGGTCCATTGCTGAGGTCGCCAGGGAAGATTTGAGGAGTGGCGTTGTTGACGTCGGACGAGTCGGCTTTCCACCCGAAGAGCGAGACTGATGAGTGCCTCAAGTTTGCCAGCCAGATCTAGAGCAGCCAGCTCATAAGTAATGGCTAAATTAAGGCCCTACAGAAAGCGTGCGCGCAGCACCTTATGTTGGACGACAGCGGTGTGGATAGGATCAGGTCCTGCTTACTCCATTCTGGTCAGTCCGTTCTATTACGACAGAAGGGCGGGAGTCAACTGTAGGGTATCACAAAAATATGCTTTTATTCACAATGGCAGAATTTCACAATAAGTACAAAAAAGTTCAGAATCAAAAAGGGAACGGGGCTTGAACTACTCGGCCGGGAAAATAACAAGGGAAGTTTTCAAGAGTCTGGATGGGGTCCGTAGGACCGACCTCACAGGGAGAGTCATGCAGTTTTGTAGCACAACCCTTGCGGGGGAAGTTGGTAAATCCGCAGGAACAACCCCGAAGGGAGAATATGATAAATCTGCTTGAACAAACCCGGACGGAGAATGTGGTAAATCCGATTGAACAACACTGGAGGGAGAATCTGGTAAATCCGCTTGAACAACCCTGGAGGGAGAATCTAATAAATCCGCTTGAACAACCCCAGAGGGAGAATCAGGTAAATCCGCTTGAACAACCCCGGAGAATGAATCTGGTAAATCCGCTTGAACACCTCAACGGAAGAGATGGATCCACCGGGGAAAACTCCTTAGAGCCGTCAACCAGCAAAGGCACCAAGATCACCGGCACAATAATCTGCTTGAGAGTGGGATACCAAGCAGGGGGCAAAAGAGAACTGGAGCCTAGACAAACAATACTAATTAGCCAAGAATACAACCGGACAGAACAAGACAAGGCGAGACTAGAATATATTTTCAAGACTGGAAGTCAGGAGGGCTAGAAATCTAACGGCCTGACGAGGAACAAAGGAATTCGGGCAGTATAAGAAGGGAGAGAGGAGCAGTCGCGATTTCTTTAAGACTGCAAGGGAAGCGCAGCTTCCCCTATAATTGTCAAAAAATGAATGGTCAAATATATGTACTATTATGTCAACATTTTATTGACTAAAAATGTGTTAAACACGTTCATCTCGAATGAAAACAATTTCGTTCAGAATCAGCTACTTAGGTGGGCTGACTGGATTTCCTTCTAATTCATTCCCGTAGCCTACAGTGCATTACTCTGTTGAAGCCCATCGTCCATTGACTTCAATGGGGCTGCTTTAAACAGTTTTTTTCAGTGCTTAGAAACAAGAAGGTATTTGGATAATGCTGCGATTATGTCCCGCCCACGGACGCTCAGCGTCTCTGGGATGAATGGAGGAGTGGTCTGGCCCGGACTCCGAGCATCTGCGTGATGATTGGAGGGTCTGTCGAAAGATTGCATCTCCTTTTGATTGACAGCAATTTTGTTCTATAAAAAGTCGCTGACGCTGAAGCTATTCGATCTCAGTCCCATTGCAGATTTTGCAAGTGTAGTCGAAAGACAAACTGCTGCAACCTACCTCTTGGTACTTGCTTTCCGAAATTTCTAGCCAATTTTCATCATACATTTCACACAATTATACACCACACTCCTTGTTTCAGTTTAATGTAATTCCCACATTACCTCCGTCGAGTTTAATATCTTTTTTTAGATCGTTTGTTCATTCATTCATTATGAAATGAGCTTCCCCACTTTGAAAGACCAGCAGCCGCCACTGGAGAGGAGATAGCGAGAGTGGAAACCGGTGTGGTTTAATTAGGGGAAGTAGAAAAAAGGGTGCGGAGATGAGTGGATAACAAGGGGGGCGGAGCACACAAAAGTAAAGACCGAGCACATGAAGAACTGTCAAAAGGTCTCCCCCATGTGCTCAGCGAATATAAACAAAACACACACAACAAGCAGGTGCTCAGACCCGGGACCTGACACTGCTTTTTTGGCAACATTATTAGAAAACATTGAATTAGCTTCCACTTTTATGCAGATGAAACTCAGCTGTATATCTCATCAAGACCAGATGATTCCTTCAAGGTATCAAGCTATCTTTTATCACATTACAGCCCATCACACTCTCTAAGATCTCAAAACTCAGGACTTTTGATAACACCTAGAAAAACTAAATCCACCAAAGGGGTTCAAGCTTTCTCATACGTAGCACCTAAACTCTGGAATAGCATTCCTGATACTATTCGAGGGTCAGACACACTCTCCCAATTTAAATCTAAATTAAAGACACATCTTTTCAGTCATGCTTTCACTAATGCATAGTTAATGAACAGCAGCTACGCTAATTATTCTCTTTCTGACTCCGCCTCGGGATCCCCATCCCTGGGCAGGGAGAGGCCCAGATGAATGTCATATGCCCATCCCCAACTAGAGTTTACGCCAGCTACAGCTGAAAATCCTGTGCCTTCCTCCTGTGAGAGCTTGCGGACTGACTGACCATCCCCGGCTCCATCTCAGGCAATTTCATCACCACCCATGAGAAAGGTGACCATCTGACCATCCTAGCTCTGACAATTCCATCCCCAAGCAAAAGCAAAGATGGACTACTTGTCACATTGATACTAAAGTTACAATGCTTTGTATTTAATGCTAAACTTACATCACATGACAGCAGTTTTAAGTTATAGCTGAATTCAGTGGCCCTGATTGGAGGTTGCTGGGTGGGTGTTTGTGGGGAGTGGGGGGGCTTGTCGGTTGTGGTTGGGGGGATTTTATTTGTTGGGGCTGTGTGGGTCTGGTTTGGTCTTGTTTTGTGGTCGATGTCGGACAGCAGAGGAATAAATTTATATAATGGCATTAATATTTTTCCCTGGTTGTTCCTCTGTTTTCTGGTAACGATCGCCGAGTGGGACCGGGTTTGACATGCATGGTTTTGGCGAGTGGGACTTCATAGGTTTTGGGTGGTGGGCTATTCCTCTTTTTTTGCTCGGGCTCACTGAGTGCAACTACGACACTTCAGAGGGGATTTGGCCCTCCCGGCTCAGCCTGGTTTCTCCCAAGTTTTTTTTCTCCATTAATCAATCATTGGAGTTTGGGTCCCTCGCCCACAGCAGGGCAGCATTGGCCTGCTCACCGGGAGATTGCATTTATTTGTTTAATTATTTACTAATTAGATAGTACGTATTATAATGATCTTGCTTGTTCTATAAACACCATGCTCTGTGCTGTGTTTTATGTTTCTGCATTTTTCTATTTTTCTTATAATGGTTCTGTAAAGCTGCTTTGGAACAATGCACATTGTGAAAAGCAATATATAAATAAACTTGAATTGAATGAATAAAAACGTTGAATATCTTGACATTACAATTGAAAATTCTCGGAAACACTAGAGACAGTTGCTCCTCTGCATTTAAAGAAGATTAAAAATGGCAGCCCAACACGTGGTATAATGATCAACTCAGGCTCTAAAGAAAGCGGGCTGAAAAATGGGCTTTAAGAAATTTAATTAGAGGTATTTCGTAAAGCATGCAAGGATAGTACTCAAAAATACAGGAAAACCATGAAAACGTCTAGATCCGCCTACTTCTCATCACTAATTAAAGAAAACTAGCACAACTCTAGGTTTTTATTTAACATAGTGGCTAGATTAACAAAAAATAATTTTGTCAGCGACTTCAGATTCTGGATATCAGCACAACAGTGATGAATTTATGAACTAATTCACAAGAAAAATCTGAGATATTTGAGAAAAAAATACAACAATGCAACCAGAAGTGATATCCTACAAAACTAATAAAAAAGAGATACTCCCAGAAATAATTGATCCTCTTCTTATTATTATTATTAACTCATCTCTGACATTAGGACATGTGCCTTAAGCATATAAGGTGGCTGTTAAAAGGCCCCTTGTAAAAAAAAAACCTTGAGACCTAGGGAATTACAGGCCTATATCGAATCTACCTTTCTTATCTAAAGTTCTGGAAAACGTAGTTTCAACTCAATTATGCTCCTTCCTCCAATGAAATGACATCAATGAAGAAATCTAGTCTGGATTTAGAGCATGTCACAGTACAGAGACTGCTTTAATCAGAGGTACAAATGATCTGCGTTTTGCGTCTGACCGAGGTTGTATTTCGTTATTGGTGCTGCTAGACCTTAGTGCTGCATTTGACAACATTGACTAAAGCACACTCCTACATAGACTCGAACATAACGTCAGCATTAACGGATTAGCATTGCGATGGTTTAAGTTTTATTTATTCCGGCTGTTTTCTATTTGTAGCAATAAACAATGAGGTGTCATGGCAAATGGAAAGTCCAGTAAGGTGTACCACAGGGCTCAGTCTTAGGGCCTCTGCTCTTCGCATTATACACGCTACCTCTAGGAGACATAATAAAGCGACACAGAGTTAGCTTTCACTGTTATGCTGATGATACTAAACTTTATATTTCCTTGAAGCCTCATGAAACACAGCAGTTCCATTGAATAATGGAATGCATAGTCGATATAAAAAACTGGATTAGAAACAACTTTTTATCACTGAACTCGGACTAAATAGAAGTGTTAATTATTGGACCGAAAAACGCCTTACATAACAAACAAGAATACTGCTTAACTATTGACGGATGCCCCATAAAACCTTTGTCATCAGCAAAGAATCTTTGCGTTCTATTCGATAGCTTGTAAAATTGCATTTTTCCATTTTAAGAATATATCTAAACTATGTATTATGCTGTCACTGTCAGATGCAGAGAAGTTAATTCATGCATTCATGACATCAAGACTAGATTACTGTAATGCACTGTTAGGTGGTTGCCCTGCAGCCTTATTACAAAAACTCCAACAGTCCAAAACGCGGCAGTTCAAGTTCTTACACGTACAAAAAAGTATGAACATATGAGCCCGGTTCTGTTAACCTTGCACTGTTTACCTATAACGCATCGCATTAAGTTTAAGATCTTGCTTATTGGCTCTAAAGCCCTACATGGTTTGGATCTGCAGTATTTGAGAAAACTTCTATTTTGTTACAGTCCTTCACGTGCTTTTTGTTCTCAGGCGTCCGGTCAGCTAGTAATACCTATAATTTCAAAATCAAGTACAGGTGGTAGATCCTTTTCCTAGAAACTTTGAAAAAGTCTTCCCTGTACTGTCCGGAAAGGCAGACACACTCTGTCAGTTTAAATCTAGACTGAAGATGCTTCTTTTTAATCTTGCATACACCACACTTCCATAGTATAGTTTAGCTCACCAAATATGATTCTCCACCAGATCTATCAAGATCACATCCATGAAATTAGTCAAGGAAGTCAAGGAATAAGTTTAAATACGTACAATAATCGCACGAGGAAAATACGTACAATAATCGTTATTAAATATACATGTTTTACAGTCTCTGATTAGTAATGACAAGTATAACAATACTTGTACGCATTCGTTCAGAAAATGCATCAATGATATTATACACTTAACGTTATCTCATAGCCATACATAATGTGACTTTACCAAACAGGATTTAGAGCAGAGGTAGCATGGATCATAACACGGTTTAAGTGACCAAGTTTGGGAGCCTGAGCTCAGAAAACCCATCACAAATGAATATATGTTTGTTTATTAAACTCTACTCTACATGGTAAACATAATTAAGATCACATAAAACAAACAAATGCATGAAACACAAATGCGCTAGGGAGCGCGTCTGACCGTCTGGCTCATCGAGGTGAATGAGGCAGCAGAAGTCAATTGTCCCTTCTTCAGTTTAAGAAGAACTACCCCACCTACCCCGAAAGGGGGAGTTGAGCAGGGAAGAGATTCGTTGTTCATTCAACAGCTAATTTGCTTCTTTATGACCTTCTAGCAACTTTACAAAATACCAGTAGAAATTATAACTTAATGAGTATAAGGTGTTCTATGGTCACACAATATATATATTTATATAAAGACAAAAATTTTGATATATAAAAATGGACAGGTTTGAATTGCATCAAGTCATGATTCTTTCGAAGGGACGAATACAAACAAAGCCTGAATTAAATTTGTATATCTTACAGTTACAGCCTATTTAAAATAGCACGTGCGCCAACACACATCCTAAACATTCAGATTAATTTATAGAAAAAGGACAGTTTAATCATATAAATTCCTATTTGTCAGAGAAGTTTCTCTGATTAGACTCTGATGTTAAATTAGAGGTGAGCCAGAGAGACTTCTCACCTCTGCTTTGAAGCTATGGAGTCGTAAATATCCCATAGAGAAACAAAAGGATTAGCAAAACTCTCAGTCAGACCACAAAGCTAGGGTCTTTTGATGATGGCAATTCCCTCCATCAGGGAACTGAGCTTACATACATAACCAAGACGTTCCCTTTCTGTCGGTCTCTTGACGTTGTGTCAGCTCGATGCTTTCACAAAACTGTAACCTTCCAGTGTGGTGGTCGGGGGGTTCCAGAGCTTTCTTGGAGAAAGATGGGTACAGCCCTGACCGGTAACCTTTCAAGGACGGAGGCCTTAGCTCTCTACTGGCGAGAGGCCGTCGGGCGTGGGTTTACACCGGGTAAGCGCAACTTCCTTAATTAGGGATGCGCTGCAGAGGCCACCTCCTACTCGTGGCGAGGAATATGGTAGATATAGGTATGGTCTCGTCCTTGGAGGAGAACGCATGGAATGTGCGGACTGAGTAGTTAACCGCGAGGTGGAGGTCCACCTGGGGAAGCTCATGGGTTACCAGGAGAGGGAACCATTCTCATAAGGATACATCAGACGGAACCGGCCACGGAGGGGGTGTTACAGACGTCCGGTAGCACTAGGTCCGGTTAGAGCTATCTGTGATAGTTCATATGGTATCCCGGCCTAAGGGGGAAGGCTGCTCTGCCCAGCCAGCTCCCAGGGTGTGCTTGCTTAGTGATGGATGGAATGCCTGTTCTTAACCAGTATTTGGGTAAGAAGGGAGGTTGGTGAGTTACCCGTTCTTAGCCATATGTTTGGGTAAGAAGAAAGGTAGATAGCACACTGACCCAACCTACTGGAGGGTGGAAAGGTGCTTTCGCAGGCATACGCCCCCCCGGATGCCAGTCCTACATAGTAACGGCATCCACGACCCAGTGCGCCAGCCTCTGCTTGGAGACAGCCTTCCCCTTCTGCTGTCCTCCAATACAGACACGGAGCTGGTCAGAGCTTCTGAGCTCTGCGTACGGTCCGGGTATAGGCGCAATGCATGCGCTGGACACAACACAAATCGGGCTGGGTCTTCCTCCCCGATGGGGAGCGCCTGCAAGTTCACCACTTTGCCCCAGAAGGGGGTAGTGGGAACCTCACAAAGCCCAGCTACACTTCCCCCCGATCTGCTCGCTGAAATCAAAGAAATGCGCTCTGACATGGTGCTATTGAAAGACTTGAAAGCTGAGATCTGCCAAATCAGGGAGACCATCCAAAGACCCACACCTGCACCGCCACAGTACCTCCCACCAAGCAGAGAACCAGCAACTGTGCCCTCTCCCTACCCAGTGTTTTCAAATGACATGCCATTTTACCACCAGCAGTCACCAACCGCAGCGCAGGAATTTCTACCAGCATTCGGCCCTGGGCAGATGAGAGAGACTGCCCAGTTCCAGCAGAGGTTTGCACCGCAGATGTTTTACCCAGCACGGCGCCCTCAGCTAAGGTGTTTCTCATGTACTCAAGCAGGTGAGGAGTACTGTCAGCATTGCTTTAGGTGTGGAAGCAGTGAACACTTCAGAGCAGGTTGTAAAGCACAGAGACCAGTAGAGCAAGCTCAGAGAATTCCTTTAAACTAAGAGGGGTTGCTCCCACGGGACATGGAGCAACCAGTGATATTGATAAGTCCCAATGTTGTGCAGGCTGTGAGGAAGAGATAGGAAGTGAGGAACTAGAATGTTGTTCAGTTTTAAAATCACTCTATACGGCTCAAAGGAGTGTCAGGGAAACCATTGGCCCACACACAAGATACTTTGTAAGCCATATACATATTCAGATGTCAAGAAGCAGGCAACTCAGCCACGGGATAAAGTCAAGTGCAAGGAAAATGGCAGTCCAGGGAAAACACCTACTGTAAGTGAGTTAGTAGGAAAGAAGTGTGTGATCAGGTGTTTCCTGCACAAACAGGAAACCCAGGCCCTTTGGGATACAGGTTCACAAGTTTGCGCTATAGATGAGGTATGGAAAAAAAGCTATTTACCTGATGTTCTTCTCAGAGATGTATCAGAGCTAGTTGACCCTCTTGACCCTTTGCAAATCGAAGCAGCCAATGGAACAGAAATGCCATGCGTCGGATGGCTTCGAAGTGTCATTTAAACTTACTGCTAGTGATGATGGGCCACTAATACCCATGCTAGTGATAAAAGGCAAACAACAACAATGTCCTATTATTGGCTTTGATGTCATTGAGCATCTTGTCCTAGATAGCCTGCGAGATCAAACAAAACATGTGGATAAAGACAACCTTGTGAAGGCAGTAAGAACGGCTTTTCCTCATCTCAGGAAAAACAAAGCAAAAACCTTTATTAATGCAGTGAGTGTAGGACAGACATGTGACCATAATGTGAGGACCGCAAATGAGAGAGTCAATGTGCCTAAACGTACCTCCATCCAAATCATGTGTCGAGTACAGGCCCCACATTTCCGAGAGGATAAGACTCTTATCTTTGAACCTGACGAGAACCCACATTGGCCTGAAGGACTAGAGTTTTGTGACACTCTTGTGTCAGTAAAGGCAGGGATGACCCCAAAAATTATTGTCAGTGTGCGAAACCCTACAAGTCATAACATTATACTGTCAGGAAGAACTGTTATTTGAACTTTACAGTTGGCCAGATCAGTGTATCCTGCCAGCATATTTAAAACAGATCACCTACCAACTGCATTCATTCACCATGTTCAGTCTCAGAACTCTAGTGAAAGCACCCCTGCCCAAGAACAATGGGAACCTCCTGTTGATTTGACTCACCTTAATGAACACCAGCGACAGACAGTCAGTCGGATGTTAAGAGAAGAGTCAAAATCATTCTCCAGGTCTGATGATTACATAGGCTCTGTGGAAAATCTGCAAATGGACATTTCACTAAAAGATGGTGAACCAGTGTCAAAAACGTATCTCTCTGTTCCAAAACCTTTATACAGAGTGATGAAAGATTGTTTACAGGAGACACAATGCTGAGGGTGTTGAGTGTTTGTCTTGTTGTTGTTTCTGGTTTACGGTTCCTGATTGCATCGCTGCCGGCGGCTAGTTTGTATCCTATGACACTTGCTTCACCTCACATTTGTTTTTTGTCTTAATATTAGTGTATTTTACTATTGTTACCTATCACTGTCGTTGCCGAATTATTTATAACTTTATATTCTAAATAGTGGTGGGCCGTTAACGGCGTTAAGGCGCTGCGTTAATGTGAGACTCTTATCGCGCGATAAAAAAAATGTCGCCGTTAATCTATTCTCAAAGTTGGGTTGGAAGCTGGGTCTATACTACGCAAGCTATGATGACTTTCACCTTGATATTTTAGCGCGGATGTATATCTAGTTTAATTGGGCTGTAGAGGGCGAGAACGAGAGTTTTCAACTCGCGTGATCCGCGTCATTCGCTCCGCCTCATCATCTCATAACCAGGGCTTCATTCGCGTCATTCGCGCTTCATTCGCGTCATTCGCGCCGCCTCATCATCTCATAACCAGGGCTTCATTCGCGTCATTCGCGCAACCTCATCATGTCATAATCAGGGCTTCATTCGCGTGATTCGCTCCGCAAGTAGTTCTATTGCGTCTTTGCATTGACTTAGATGTAAATCACTCGCGCTTGACGCGCCATTTGCGTTTGGTCTGAACACAACATAACGTTACTGTGAAATGACCACATCAAACGTGACGTGTTAACATGGATGCAGGTATGAAGCCGCCGGGTTTGCTTCAGGGAAAATTTATTTTTAAGAAGCTTCCCAATGGAAACCTCGACAAGACTAAGGTTGTTTGCACCTTGTGCAATGCGGAATTGGTTTACTGTACGGAATTGGTTTAAAAAAAAAACTTTCTCTCAACAGGTCTAGCTTTAGTTGAAACCAGTAACTTTGTAATGGCACCTAATGTATTATGGCTCCTGTATGACGTATCGCTTGTTGCTCCCTAACTCTTTGTAAATTGCTTTGGATAAAAGCGTCTGTTAAATGACTAAATGTTAAAGTACTGTAGGAGTTCTTCCAGTCTCAAGTACCACCTAAACGCAAAGCATCCCTTAGCTAATGAGGAAGTAAACACAAGTTCATCTTATTGAACATAATTTAATTTTCATCACCAATTATCATAGTAGAACAGCTTTCTCAAGCAGTTTGTGATGCATTTTGGAATCAGGAGATGAGCCCCTGATCTAATGCGCCACCTGGTTTGAGAAACCCGTTCTCAAAGACTTACTTTTAGTCATTATTTGGGTAGCACACATATTCTGAATGCCTTCGGCAGAATTCAAATGAGCCATTTTAATCTAGATTAATCTAGATTAATTCCAAGATTAATCTAGATTAAAAAAAATAATCTATGCCCACCACTAATTCTAAACCTATATTAACGTAACGCCGCTAGCATAGTATTAGTGTGTTAGCTAAACATATGTCATATGTTTAGCTTAGCCTTCTCTGTCAGCGGCGAGGGTTTTACATGCGATAAATGAAGGGAAGTAGTTAGGCTGACGGAGAAGATCTTAGAATTAGAGTCTCATATCCAATCTTTATTTGAGGATAGTAAGAGTGTTAGGGCTGTAGAAAACACTTTGGATGTGAGCAATGTTAGCGCACACAGCTCTGTTCCGGTTTAAAATCCCCTGCAGCTGGGAAACTTTTTGACCGTGAGACGGCATAGTCGCAAGACAAAACGTCACTCAACCGTTCCGATTAAAGTCTCGAACAGGTTTGCCCCGCTCAGTGAAGCACCGACTGAGAAACCTGCTGAAAGTGCCCTAGTGATGGGTGATTCTATTGTCCGGAACATTAACATAGAGGCACCAGCCACCATAGTCAAATGTTTACCGGGAGCCAGAGCGCCTGACATCAAGTCAAATTTAAATGTGCTGGCTAAGGCTAAACGTAAATACAGTAAGATTGTTATTCACGTCGGCAAAAATGATGTTAGACTCCGTCAATCGGAGATCACTAAAGATAATATTAAAGAGGTGTGTGAGCTCGCAAGCATGATGTCGGACACTGTAATATTCTCTGGCCCCCTCACTGCTTAACGTGAGGATGAGATTTATAGCAAATTATCATCACTAAATGGCTGGTTGTGTGAGTGGTACCAGCAGAAAAATATAGGTTTTATAAATAAATGGAAGAGTTTTGAGGGCAGACCTGACCTGTTGAAACGAGATGGTCTCCATCCCTCCTGGGATGGGGTTTCCCTCCTCTCTAGAAATTTGGCACACAGTCTTAATAATGCTAAAGGCTGACAATCTGGGGCCCAGGTCAGGAAGGAGACAGAATCGCTTAACCAACTGTCTGCTTGCCGTATCACGTTACAGAATACTCAAAATATCCATCCATCCACCCATCCATTTTCTACCGCTTATCCGGGGCTGGGTCGCGGGGGCAGCAGTCTAAGCAGGGATTCCCAGACTTCCCTCTCCCTAGACACTTCCTCCAGCTCTTCCGGGGAGACACCGAGGCGTTCCCAGGCCAGCCGGGAGACATAGTCCCTCCAGCGTGTCCTAGGTCTTCCCCGGGGTCTCCTCCCGGTGGGACATGCCCGGAACACCTTCCCGGGAAGACGTCCGGGGGGGCATCCGAAAAAGATGCCCGAGCCACCTCAGCTGACCCCTCTCGATGTGGAGGAGCAGCGGATCTACTCTGAGCTCCTCCCGAGTGACCAAGCTTCTCACCCTATTTCTAAGGGATCGCCCAGGCACCCTGCGGAGAAAGCTCATTTCGGCCGCCTGTATCCGGGATCTTGCCCTTTCGGTCATGACCCACAGCTCATGACCATAGGTGAGAGTAGGAACGTAGAATGACCGGTAAATCGAGAGCTTCGCCTTGCGGCTCAGCTCCTTCTTCACCACGACAGACCGGTACAGTGACTACATTACTGCGGAAGCTGCACCAATCCGTCTGTCAATCTTCCGTTCCATTCTTCCCTCACTCGTGAACAAGACCCCCAGATACTTGAACTCCTCCACTTGAGGCAGGGACTCTCCACCCACCTGAAGTGAGCAAGCCACCCTTTTCCGACTGAGAACCATGGCCTCAGATTTGGAGGTGCTGATTCTCATCCCAGCCGCTTCACACTCGGCTGCAAACCGTCCCAGTGCATGCTGAAGGTCCTGGTCTGATGGGGCCAGCACGACGACATCATCCGCAAAAAGCAAAGATGAAAACATGTGGTCCCCAAACCCGACGCCCTACGGCCCCTAGCCCTAGAAATTCTCTCCATAAAAATTATGAACAGAACCGGCAACAAAGGGCAGCCCTGCCGGAGTCCAACTTGCAGCGGGAACAAGTCTGACTTACTACCGGCAATGCGAACCGAGCTCCTGCTCCGGTCGTACAGGGAACGGATAGCCCTTAGCAAAGGGTCCCGAATCCCATACTCCCAGAGCACCCTCCACAAGATGCCGCTAGGGACACAGTCGAATGCCTTCTCCAAATCCACAAAACACATGTGGATTGATTGGGTAAACTCCAATGAACCCTCAAGCACCCTGGAGAGGGTATAGAGCTGGTCCAGTGTTTCACGACCAGGACGAAAACCACACTGTTACTCCTGAATCCGAGGTTCTACCGTTGGCCGGATTATCCTCTCCAGTACCCTGGCATAAACTTTCCCGGGGAGGCTGAGAAGTGTGATCCCCGATAGTTGGAGCACACCCTCCGGTCCCCCTTCCATAAAAGAGGGACCACAACCCCGGTCTGCCAGTCCAGAGGCACTGTCCCCCACAAAATATACAACATGTCATAATCCCTTCTCACAAACAACTTAAAATAGAGACTGTGTCTGTCCCCCGGATTAGCAAACATAAGATAATGCGTAAACCTCTTGAAACTTATTTAATAAACGTTAAACAAATCAAACATGAACAAAATACAGATAATCAACAATTACGACTCGGATTGCTTGATATTAGATCTCTCTCAAATAAATCACTTTTTGTTAACGATATGATAACCAATCATAAAATAGACATGCTCTGTTTGACAGAAACATGGCTAAAGCCAGATGATTATATTACTCTAAATGAATCCGTTCCCCAAGATTATTACTATAAACACGGGAGGTGTCGCTGCACTTCACAATAATTATTTTATCACCTCTCAGAAGTCTAATTTTAAATACAATTCTTTTGAAGTCATGGTACTTCACGTATCAACAGCTAATACTAAGGACAAAACTTTATTTATTTATTCTAGCTATTGTATATAGGCCTCCAGGGCACCAAACAGATTTTATTAAAGAATTTGGTGGGTTCTTATCAGAACTAGTACTGGCCGCAGATAGAGTCCTTGTCGTTGGTGACTTTAACATCCATGTAGATAATGATACAGATGCCTTGGGAATGGCTTTCAAAGACACTCTTAACTCCATGGGCGTTAGTGAGCATGTGTCAGGACCCACTCACCTTTAGATTTAATACTATCTTACGGTATAAATGTGGACGATGTTAAAATCCTTCAGCAGAGTGAAGACATTTCGGATCATTATCTGATATTATGTTTGCTTCACTGGCCTACGGCTGCAAATCAAACTCATTGTTACAAATATGGTAGAACGATTACTTAAACTACAAAAGATGCATTTCTCGACAATCTGCCTGAATTGTCTCAAATATCTATCATAAGTAAAAACGATGACGATCTTGACATTACTATTGAAAATTTTAACTCTACCTTCTCGGAAACATTAGACACAGTTGCTCCTCTGCGTTTAAAAAAGATTAAAAATGGCAGCCCAACACCGTGGCATAATGAACACACTCAGGCTATAAAGAAAGCGTCCCGTAAAATGGAGTGGAACTTTAAGAAAACTAATTTAGAGGTATTTAACCGTGGCTAAAATAACAAAAAATAAGTCGTCAGCGACTTCAGATTCTGATTATCAGCATAACAGTGATGAATTTATGAACTACTTCACTAGTAAAATCCAAGATATTAGAGAAAAAATTATAACAATGCAACCAGAAGTGAAACCCGCTGAACAAACTAACTATAGCACCCCTAAGGAGAAATTGCAATTATTTTCTACAGTAGATCACGATGAACTCTCTGAAATCATTAGATCATCCAAATCAACAACATGCGTGCTAGACCCTATACCTGCAAAACTACTGAAAGCAATGCTCCGGGAAATTATACATCCTCTTCTTAGTATTATTAACTCATCTCTGACATTGGGACATGTGCCTAAAGCATTTAAGGTGGCTGTTATAAGGCCCCTTGTCAAAAAACCCAAACTCGACTCAAGAGAACTAGGGAATTACAGGCCTATATCGAATTTACCTTTTATATCTAAAGTTCTTGAAAAAGTAGTTTCAACTCAGGTATGCTCCTTCCTCCAAAGGAATGACATTAACGAAGAATTCCAGTCTGGATTTCGAGCATGTCACAGTACAGAGACTGCTTTGATCAGTGTTACAAATGATCTGCTTTTAACGTCTGACTGTGGCTGTATTTCGTTATTGGTGCTGCTACACCTTAGTGCTGCATTTGACACCATTGACCACAGCATTCTCCTGCACAGACTCGAAAAGTATGTTGGCATTAATGGAATAGCATTGAAATGTTTTAAGTCTTATTTATCTGACCGTTTTCAATTTGTAGCAATAAACAATGATGTGTCCGGCAAATTGCAAGTCCAGTACGGTGTACCACAGGGCTCAGTCTTAGGGCCTCTGCTCTTCGCATTATATATGCTACCTCTAGGAGATATAATAAAGCGACACGGAATTAGCTTTCACTGTTATGCTGATGATACTCAACTTTATATTTCCTTGAAGCCTCATGAAACCCAGCAGTTCCATCGAATAAAGGAATGCATAGTTGATTTAGAAACTGGATGAGTAACTTTTTTTTACTACCGAACTCAGACAAAACAGAAGTGTTACTTACTGGACCAAAACCGCCATACGTAACAACCAAGAATCCTGCCTAACTATTGACGGATGCTACATAAAATCCTCATCTTCAGCTAAGAGTCTTGGCGTTGTATTCGATAGTAATCTGTCATTTGAGAGCCATGTCGCCAACACCTGTAAAATTGCATTTTTCCATCTTAAGATATATCTAAACTACATCATATGCTGTCACTGTCAGATGCAGAGAAATTAATTCCTGCATTCATGTCATCAAGACTAGATTACTGTAATGCACTTTCAGGTGGTTGCCCTGCAGGCCTATTACAAAAACTGCAACTGGTTCAAAACGCGGGAGCTCGAGTTCTTACACGTACAAAAAAGTATGAGCATATAACCCCTGTTGTGTAAACCTTGCACTGGTTACCTATAAAGCATCGCATTAACTTTAAGATCTTGCTTATTACCTCTAAAGCCTTAAATGGTTTAGCGCCGCAGTATTTGAATGAACTTCTATTGTATTACAATCCTCCGCGTGCATTACGCTCTCAGGCGTCTTGTCAGTTGGTAATACCTAGAATTTCAAAATCAAGTGTAGGTGGTAGATCCTTTTCTTATCTATCGCCTAAACTTTGGAATATTCTTCCCTGCACTGTCGGGGAGGCAGACACACTCTGTCAGTTTAAATTTAGACTAAAGACGCATCTTTTAATCTTGCATACACTACACTTCCATAATATTAATCCTCAGAGGATTTAGGCTGCATTATTTAGATCAACCGGAACCAGGAACACGTCCAACAACAAATGATGTACTTGTTGCATCAAAGAGTGCAGAACAGTACTCTACTCTCAGCCATTCTTCTCTTTTTGTTCCAAGGTTACAGCAGGATGCAGTTCATGCCCAGACCTGATGGCAGAGCTGAGAATGGGAAGCGATGACCTGACAAGAGCTGAGATGATAGAGCTGGATAAAGGACGCAGCAACTTGACACGATTTTTCTACAACACTTCAAATTTTATTAGATTGTTAATGATAATAATACTTAAATCTATAATTTACCTTATTCGTAAGTTGTTTTTTTTTTTCGCCTTGTTGTGCAAGCACTGTTGAACTTGTGCAAAGGCAGCAGCTTTTGCCAGAGGGGAACTGGAATGCCCTGGTTGGGCGTGGGTTCTCCTGAGGTTTTTTTTCTCAATTGGAGTTTTGGGTTCCTCGCCACCGTTTGCATATTGTTTTGCACTATTTGCCTGGCCGGGAGGGCTGCTTTAGAATTTAGAAGTTAAACATAATTAATATTGCATATAAGAATTTATAGTCATTGTGCGTGTGTGCGAGTGTGTTTGCATGTGTGCGTCTATGTCAATGTGTGTAAGAATGTATTCATATTGTGTGTGTGGAGCATTTGTATGTTTGTCTTTTGTTGTTTTCAACTTTTTCTTGTTTTGACAGGTACATGCCTTTAGTTGTTTTTCTTGTATTCAATGTGTCTCATGTACAGCTGCTTTGTAACAATGAAAATTGTAAAAAGCGCTAAATAAATAAAGTTGAGTTGAGTTGAGAAATACAAAAGAGATTACACAACGTAAATGAAGGAAATCATAGAGAGGGGTGTAGCGATTTTAGCTGCATGTTAAAATAAGGATGAGTTTAACTCACCAAATGATTCTCCACCAGATCTATCAAGATCAAACATATATGAAATGAGTTATTTAAAACGTCAATTTCAGTAAAGGAATTAGTTTAGCTCAAAGGCAAATATGTATAATAATCGTCATTACACATACATATTTTACAATTCTGATTAGCAATATAGTGATACAAATCCCATATGTATTCGTCCAGCAAATACATCAATGATTTTATACACTAACGTTATCTCATGAGTATAAGTAACGTGACT
Source organism: Triplophysa bombifrons (assembly GCA_029783895.1). Taxonomy (NCBI): domain Eukaryota; kingdom Metazoa; phylum Chordata; class Actinopteri; order Cypriniformes; family Nemacheilidae; genus Triplophysa; species Triplophysa bombifrons. The sequence continues at coordinate 20,398,661 of CM056459.1, read as the reverse complement.
TTACCAAACAGAATTAAGAGCAGAGGTAGCATAGATCGAAACACAGTTTAAGTGACCAAGTTTGTGAGCTTGAACAAAGAGAACCCATCACAAATGCCTTTATAGGTTTTTATTAAACTCTACTCTACATGGTAAACAAAATTATGACAAACAAATACATGAAACACAAGCGCGCTAGGATGCGCAGAGAGAGAGAGAGAGAGAGAGAGAGAGAGAGAGAGAGTGAGTGAGAGGGCATGGCCGCGAGGCAGGTAAAACATGTCTGAAAACCAATAAAACCATCTTTAACGAAGAGGTACGCTCTTACCGCAGCTAATCTATATTTAGAAACGGATACTTGCAATCTCGTTGTGGACCAGTATCCGTATGCGCGTGGATGGAAATCTTGAATGGTTTCAGAATGCAGTCCTGTTGAAACGCTGAGTTTGGGTTCTGAGTCCAAAGTTCCATGGCTTAAACGGACTCCCCAGAGGGGAGCCCCAAGTGGGGTTGTCCGTTGGAGTGTCCTTCTCGTCCTCTTTCTTTTCCCTTCCGATTCCAAAAGTCAACTTCAAACCTGGTTCGGTGATGGTGTTTTAAATGCATACCTGCCCTGCCTCCAGATGGTCTGCGGGCCAATGACGTGAAAGTGATAACTGGGCCAGAGAAAGTCCCTTTGTTTCTCATGGCCCCTCATTTGCATGGCTCTGACAGTATGGTCAGTTTGCATTTAATACCTAAACTTAGTTATGGACAAAGTATGATGCATGCTATGTTTTTATAACAAAGCTCATCATGCAGGGAATTCAAAGATGTGTTGTTACATATGAAACATGCAAGGTATTGAACTGTGAACGTATGAATACGTCAAATGAACCCTGAATCAAAACTTGCATATCTAACAGTTACAGAGTATATAAAATAGCACAAGCGCTAACACACAACCTAGACATTTAGATAGATTTACAAAAAGGATAGTTTAAGCACATAAGTTCCTATTGTCAGAGAAGTTTCTCTGGTTAGCCTCAGATGTTAAGTTAGAGATGAGACACAGACTTAATCACTTATGCTTTGAAGCCTATGAGTCGTAAACCTCCTACAGGGAAACCAAATGCATATCACACTATCTTAGAGAGTTTAAACCCTAAAACCAGACCCCATGGAGCTAGGTCTGCTACGGTCTTTGAAGATGTTATCTTGAAACCAAGACAAAAGGGAGTGAGAGTTTGAATGGCTTGATCCAGACACTACATATCCCCCCTTTCGGAAGAGGAAGTGCGAATGTAAACTTCAGCTGACGATGGATAGTTGGATCATGATGACGGGATGACTGGAGGTTCCTATGGTCCACAGGATCTCGACATACAGGCAGAGAATGCTCCCGAGTGGTCAGGCATTGTCTTTAATTGGGTACCTTTCATCTTTTCGATCCTGCTTAGACATCAAGGGAGAGCACCCCTGCACCTGTTTGCTGGTTCTGGCAACCGGTTGGTTAGGGTGTTTTCTGTCTCCCCGGAGATGCACGGCAGCAATCCTTGATGAAACAGCAGGTGGGATGGCATGATTGGCTTCCATGCAAATGCCTGTAGTCCTGTGTCATGGGGAGGGGTGTCGTCTACATATTCCCCCTTTGTCTCACGTAGCTGGGCAAAGTTATGATACCAAATCTTGTTACTCACATCCCTTTCCTCTTGTGAATCTTGCCGGGTGCAGCGTGCTCTCTGGCCTTCACATGTTCTGCAGTGATTGCTGGGCAAAGGCTGGTGTCACACTCCGGGGTCTTTCATTCAAGTACTGGTGAGCTGTGTAGGACAAGGTTGGGGTCTCATTGCTGGCCCTGGCGATGTTGTGGTGGTGCCGTCTGAACTCAGGCTGTGGTAAGAGCCATGTTCTGCTGGTGCTTGGCTTACCCCCCTATCGTTCTGGTCACGCTGTCAGTGTAGACCAGTGTTAAGGCAGTGTTTGGCAAGTCCAGCTTTCAGATGGAACTACGTTCAGCAAGGGTAAATCAGGCATGTGGTGAAGCGCAGGTGCCATTTGGTGTGTACATGGCACCGTCTTGAGCGCTCATTTACATGAGTGGGCAGTTCTTTTAACATTTCACGAACCTTGTAGGTGGTGTCCTGTGTAGCCCAGGATGCAGCTAGCTTGGGATGTAATGTCATGTGGTTCTGTGAGTGGGGCCACATAGTTGACATTAGTTCTACATCATTGTCTTTGTGAAGAGAAGCTCTAGCACTGGCAGTTGATGGCAGGTGCGGGGCGTGGTCCATCTCCTTGGAGTGGTAATCCGCTGTCATGCTCTTCATAAAGACATAGTTCAAAATCTTTGGTAAATGTACTCACTTGTACAGTATGCACGCTGCAAAAAGATGACTTATTCAGTAAAAAAGGGGGGTGTGGCTTCCAGAGTGGGCCATGCTCCACGTATTCCATTGAATATCTCTGGTTGAAGGCTTGGTCACACTGTGTGTTGAGCTGAACAGTGACCCCTTTTGGTGAATGCAGGTACAACAGTCTAATTTATTCACCAGAGTACAAAGCTCTGGGCTGTTCTAGTAGATCGTAGAATGTTCTCGCACTTGAGAGGGCCCCCCATGGGGCTGTGAGATCCGCAAGCACGAGGATGTAGCAGGTTCAGCATTGGTTATTCCCTTTCAAGTTCAAGGCACAGGTGTCCTGGGCCGTTGCTGTGGTTGAGGGGCATGAGTCCAATGGAAACTGCGCGCACTTGACAGAAGAGGAAATGTCTGAAGCTGGTATTGTTGTGGAGAGCGTGTGAACAGTGTAAAGCTGATGTCTGAGATATCTGCCCATGGTTCCTGTAGGGTGCCATGTTCATCTTGTAGTAGGATTACTGTCTCTGTTGTCGACCAGCAGGTTACAGAGATCTGGACATTTTTCTCAGACGGAGGGCATTCAAGAGGGTTGTTTGTTTCACATATCACTCGTGGTCAAAAAGAGTCTGATTTGGACTTTAAATCCTCCATTCTTGTGGAATCAGCTCCTTTGATGTCCCCAGGATCTCTGCTGTCTCAGACGTAGTTGCACTGTTCTTTTGCTCTCTGGAGAGTTGTCATCCATGGTGTTGAGATGAGTTCCTCGATGACTGTTGGGCCAGAACGGGTCAGTGGCTCCTAGGTTGCCGGCTGGGTTTCCACGGGGCGCCTTCTTTCGAGTTCGACGAAAGTGGTGACACTGTGTTGTCTCAGGGCATCCTGTCTGGTGCTTGGCTGTTCTCGGCAGGCTGTAACATCTGCTGAGTCTCTGCTGAAGATCTGCTACTGTGGTGTACCCTACATAGTCAGTTCTTTGTGATGTGCAGAGATAGGCAGGATTTACACAGTCTTTATGGAGGCGGCGCTATGTTCTCTGTAGTTCCGCAGATATCAGGTGATCGTGGCGGAAGAAGGCTGTAGCGCTTAGGTTATGACTCAAAGTGTGATGCGGATTTCTGAGGGAGAAGAGTTTTGCTTTGAAGTCTTCTTCCCTTTCGGCCTGTTCTGTCGTCTGACGTAGGCTCGGATGCTGGCTGTAGCAGATGTGTTGTAGCTGCTGTAATCCGCTTTGACAGTTTCTGACTGCTGGTCTAGGATGCTTTGGTCCTCTTGGCTGGAGGTGATCCTAAGCAGGTGATCTGTCTCTTGTGGTCACAATGGGCAGTGTTAATGCCGGAGAGTCAATGTTTTGCAGGTAGGCATTTGTTGTGGCCTCCTGCAGTGTTCAGGGTGACAGCATTTAGTGGTGACAGCTGTCATGTTTCTGGCCAGCTTGCTGGGGTCTTTGGGGCCATGCAGCGTGTGTGTCTGCAGGTTCTTGTGGATTGTTCCTGCCCCACCCCTCTGTGTTTGCTGGCTAGTAAGGCGTGAACAGTGGGGTTTCACCCTCCCCCCTTTTCGCAGCTTTGGGCTTTTAGCTGGGGGACTCGACAGGAGAGAATCTGTTGCATTCTCCTGTTTGTTCACACTGTAGTCTGCAAGCTAAGTTCAGTTCATTTTGATTCCATTGCTGAGTCATGGCTTGGACTTCAGCATGGACTGCTTGCAGAGGGCACTAATAGGCCATGGCCATGGCATTGTGTTGCTGTATGCCGGGCCATTATAGAGAGCTTCTGCATCTTGGAGTTTTCCCACCAGCTCCTCTTAGGCGTCTGCTCCAATAGCTCTCTTTGCTAAGTCTGTGTTGCAAAGGACTCTTGTAGCTTTTCATCTCCTCCTGTAGCTCCTGGTTCAGATCGTGGTCCCTTCGCCGGATTAGGTCGTCCGACCAACTGCTCTCAGCGCAGTTGCCGTGTCCCGATGTTGGTCCCAGGCAGGAGTCCATCGCAGCGCTTTGCCTGGTCTCTAGCTGGACTAGCAGGTGACAGGATTGGATGGTCTGGACATATTGAGACACAGGGGAGAGAGAAAGGCACAAACAGCAAGATGCAAGTCCGTACAGATCTACTGAGCTAAATATGTGGGCTATGTGTTGAATGCTTAACTGAGTTGGTCAGTTATTGACGCAAAATTAACGCTTATTATCCTAGCCGTGAAGGCGGGGGCGGATAATTGTGTGGGTGAACACAGGAAAATTATGAATAATGTTGCTGAAGCGTGTTACCTATGGGGTCATTCTGTGACTTAAGGCTATTCGATTCATCAACATATTTACCAAGAATTTTACTGATGTTCAGACAGGTTCAGTCTCTGATAAGAAAAACAAAAGTCAGATGAGTTAAGAGAAAGAGAGGTTAGGATAGAGAAGGAGGGATATTTCTTTCTGGTACAGTGGTGAACTTGCTCCACACTAAGGTCTATGACAGGGCGCGTAGTTAGGGGGCGCTATGGAGTCATAATGAAGTCAGTAAAATCATTAAATGAAAAACTGAAATAAAACAATAAGGCAATTGGGAGTTAATCCTAAACACCATAAAGAGTGCAATCTGATTGTTTTGATCAAAGTTTAAATTCAATCAAGTTGGTTTAATTAAAATTTAAGTATTATCAAATACAATTCTAACTGCAAGGGAGAGAAAGTAAGAAACCCTGATTCAAATAAAGAAAAATCAAATCATCAAAACAAAGCGGAATAATATTAATTATTATTATAGTTTGTATATAATAACAAATAATAAATACTCTCAAATACAGTAAACTGTAAAATAGCAGAATAATGAAATCATAAAATCAAACAAAAGAAGAGACCGGCTGAGACTTCACACCTAGCGTTGCCCAAACAAAAGGGAGAAGTGTTAAGACACTTTAAGACTAACTGACCTCTACTGTTAGTAGAAGGTTAAACGTCTTTTGCCGGACTTCCGGTTTCACAACTCTGTGTGGAATTACACTTGCCTTTACGCACAATTTCTATGGCGAAGATGTGTAATCTAATCGCGTGTCTAACAGCTCGTGACAGTTTACTGAACACGGGTACGTGGCTTTTCAACCTACACAAACAATAAACACACAATTCTACATTATAACTGACTAACGGGATTTCTTCGCCGTCCTGAAAGTTACTTGTGTACTTGGTCGGAATTCTTCGTCGACCGTAACATAAAGCAAAAACACATAATACTACACTTTAACTGACTAACGGGATTTCTTCGCCGTCCTGAAAGTTATTTGTGTACTTGGTCGGAATTCTTCGTCGACCGTAACATAAAGCAAAACACATAATACTACACTTTAACTGACTAACGGGATTTCTTCGCCGTCCTGAAAGTTATTTGTGTACTTGGTCGGGATTCTTCGTCGACCGTAACATAAGGCAAAACACATAATACTACACTTTAACTGACTAACGGGATTTCTTCGCCGTCCTGAAAGTTATTTGTGTACTTGGTCGGAATTCTTCGTCGACCGTACATAAAAACAAAAACACACTTGATCAAGATTTTTGTTAAACCCCCCCTTTAAATAGTAAAACTGACCCGGAGTTATTTACTACTAAAATCCGCTGGGTTAAGCGAATGCGAGAAACATTGTCAGTCAGCTACACTGATTGTTCACCCCAGGGAGCGCAATAGCTTAGTTCATTAGCACTGGAATACACATCAGTAAAACCTATAGCAATGCAATAACAATAAGGCCTTTAGGTAAGATGAGGGAGGAAAATCGCTCGCTCTGTCTTCTTCGCGCTAAAAGAGGATTTCTTCGCTCAATGTAGGCGGTAAAATAATAATACAGTGCGCTATAAAGAGATTTCTTCGTCTTTATGTTGTCACTAAATCTTTTACAGAGTTTGAGGTTTTCTCTGCGAGAAGCTCAAGAGTCTGCCAAGGATAGGTGGGCGGGTCCACACCTTCATTCATACAGAAAAGTGCCATTTAACAGAGTATTCGGTTTCAATAAACACACATAGAAACACTCATGAATAGTCAATAAGTTCTGCTCACAAAACAAGGTTTAAAACTGTGCCCGCATTCTCCACCAATTTATGTAGCGATTTTAGCTGCATGTTAAAATAAGGATGAGTTTAACTCACCAAATGATTCTCCACCAGATCTATCAAGATCAAACATATATGAAATGAGTTATTTAAAACGTCAATTTCAGTAAAGGAATTAGTTTAGCTCAAAGGCAAATATGTATAATAATCGTCATTACACATACATATTTTACAATTCTGATTAGCAATATAGTGATACAAATCCCATATGTATTCGTCCAGCAAATACATCAATGATTTTATACACTAACGTTATCTCATGAGTATAAGTAACGTGACTTTACCAAACAGAATTAAGAGCAGAGGTAGCATAGATCGAAATACAGTAAGTGACCAAGTTTGTGAGCTTGAACAAAGAGAACCCATCACAAATGCCTTTATAGGTTTTTATTAAACTCTACTCTACATGGTAAACAAAATTATGACAAACAAATACATGAAACACAAGCGCGCTAGGATGCGCAGAGAGAGAGAGAGAGAGAGAGAGAGAGTGAGTGAGAGGGCATGGCCGCGAGGCAGGTAAAACATGTCTGAAAACCAATAAAACCATCTTTAACGAAGAGGTACGCTCTTACCGCAGCTAATCTATATTTAGAAACGGATACTTGCAATCTCGTTGTGGACCAGTATCCGTATGCGCGTGGATGGAAATCTTGAATGGTTTCAGAATGCAGTCCTGTTGAAACGCTGAGTTTGGGTTCTGAGTCCAAAGTTCCATGGCTTAAACGGACTCCCCAGAGGGGAGCCCCAAGTGGGGTTGTCCGTTGGAGTGTCCTTCTCGTCCTCTTTCTTTTCCCTTCCGATTCCAAAAGTCAACTTCAAACCTGGTTCGGTGATGGTGTTTTAAATGAATACCTGCCCTGCCCCCAGATGGTCTGCGGGCCAATGACATGAAAGTGATAACTGGGCCAGAGAAAGTCCCTTTGTTTCTCATGGCCCCTCATTTGCATGGCTCTGACAGTATGGTCAGTTTGCATTTAATACCTAAACTTAGTTATGGACAAAGTATGATGCATGCTATGTTTTTATAACAAAGCTCATCATGCAGGGAATTCAAAGATGTGTTGTTACATATGAAACATGCAAGGTATTGAACTGTGAACGTATGAATACGTCAAATGAACCCTGAATCAAAACTTGCATATCTAACAGTTACAGAGTATATAAAATAGCACAAGCGCTAACACACAACCTAGACATTTAGATAGATTTACAAAAAGGATAGTTTAAGCACATAAGTTCCTATTGTCAGAGAAGTTTCTCTGGTTAGCCTCAGATGTTAAGTTAGAGATGAGACACAGACTTAATCACTTATGCTTTGAAGCCTATGAGTCGTAAACCTCCTACAGGGAAACCAAATGCATATCACACTATCTTAGAGAGTTTAAACCCTAAAACCAGACCCCATGGAGCTAGGTCTGCTACGGTCTTTGAAGATGTTATCTTGAAACCAAGACAAAAGGGAGTGAGAGTTTGAATGGCTTGATCCAGACACTACAGGGGTGACGTGGAAGAGGTGCCTACAGATGGAGTTCAAGGTGAACGATCGCATATCCCACATCACAGCATCTATCATCCTCAGAAGCCTGACAAACTACGCATTGTGTTTGATTGCTCTGCAAAATACTGCGGCACAAGCCTAAATGAACACCTGCTTCCGGGTCCAGACATGATCAATAACCTAACAGGCATCCTCATAAGGTTCAGTCAGCATCCCATTGCTCTTCTATGTGATATAGACAAAATGTTTCACCAATTTCACGACAGTGAGGAAGACCGCAACTACCGCCGGTTCCTCTGGTGGAAGTATGGAGATAAAACCACACAACCTTAGGAGTATCGTTTGAAAGTACACCTTTTCGGTGCGGTGTCATCCCCTGGGTGTGCGAACTATGGACTAAAATATCTTGCCAAAGAACACAGCTACTCCCATCCAGTAGGAGCCCAATTTGTTGCAAAAGACTTTTATGTGGATGACGGAGTCACAAGCACTGACACTGTGGAAAAGGCCATTCAGTTGGCACAGGAGGCAGGAGAAATATGCGTCAACGGTGGTCTCCATCTCCACAAATTTGTATCAAACAACCACGCTGTATTACAAAGCCTACCCTCATCAGAGTGTGCAGCAGAGGCAAAGACAAAGGACTTGGCCTTCAATGACACACTGGAGCCAGCTTTAGGAATTCAATGGAGTATAAAGGATGACAGCTTCAGATTCAACAGCACCTTAAAGGACCAACCAGCCACACGTAGAGGCATATTGTCTACAGTTGCCTCCATATATGACCCTCTTGTCTTTCTCGCGCCATATGTCCTCAATGGGAAGAGAATTCTTCAAGAAATGTGCAACCAGGGCATTGGCTGGGATGAACCCCTACCAGAGAGGCTAAAGCCACGGTGGGAGAGTTGGCAACATGACTTCACCAACCCACAGAAAATAAACATAGCTCGCTGTTACTTACCTGCTGACTTCGGAGAAGTCGTAGAAACCGAATTACACCACTTCTCAGATGCGAGCACCAGCGGATACAGGGCAATGCTCTTATTTGAGAGTCAAGAACAAGAAGGGAAAGATTCACTGCTCACTAGTGATAGGAAAGGCCCGTGTTTCTCCCACAAAAGTGACTACAATACCACGGCTTGAATTAACTGCAGCAGTGGTTTCAGTCTCCATCAGCAATATGATCAGAGAAGAATTGAGAATTGTTGACGGGAAAGAATACTTTTGGACGGACTCAAAGGTAGTGTTAGGCTACATAAATAACGATGCACGGCAATTTCACACCTTTGTCGCTAACCGGGTCCAGAAGATCCGCCACTGCACAAACCCTCAGCAATGGCAATACGTCCCCACGGATGAGAATCCGGCAGATGGTGCATCCCGAGGTAAAACTGTAAATGAACTACTTACCTCAAACTGGTCCACTGGCCCCATGTTTCTCTGGGAGAAACCCACGGTAAATGATGCAGTGCCAGACCTATCCATGGGGGATCCAGAAGTCAAAAAGGCACAAGCCTAGCAAACAAAAACCTCAGAAATAAGTAGCCTTGCCGACCGTCTGTACAAGTTCTCATCATGGTCCCGAGCTACCAGAGCTGTGGCCCGTCTGCTTCGGCGAGCTAAAAAGGTTGCATCACATGCACCTTCTACAGTGAGCGAAAGAGAATGTGCCGAGCGCTTCATTATCGGGGATCTGCAAAGGCAAGCATATGAAGAGGAAATCAAATTGTTGAGCAAACGTAATCAACTACAGCGTTGCAACAAATTACACCATCTTGATGCTTTTCTTGACACAGACGGTCTCCTCAAGGTGGGAGGACAACTCCGCCACTCGTCACTGACTGATTCTTTCAAGCATCCAATTGTCATTCCCAAAGATCACCATGTAACAAGGTTAATAATAGCTCACAACTATGAAAAGACAAAACACCGAGGGAAAAGCTTCACAATCAATGAAATCAGAGCCAGCGGATATTGGATTCCTGGAATGAGCAGAGCAATAGCGTCATACATTCATCAATGTGTGAGTTGTCGTAAACTCAGGAGAGGTGCAGAGGGTCAAAGAATGAGTGACTTACCTGTAGAACGCGTCGAGCCATCCCCCCCTTTCACATACTGTGGGATGGATTGCTTTGGTCCTTTCACGACTTCACTTGGAAGGAAACAGCATAAACGATACGGCCTGCTCTTTACCTGCTTTTGCTCACGAGCCATTCACATAGAGATGTTAGAGGATATGTCCACTGACACCTTCATCAATGCTCTGTGATGCTTCATTGCTGTTCGAGGTGCAGTTCGTAATATTCGGTGTGATCAAGGCACTTGTAGTGACTGGATCATGTTGAGAAAGCCATAAACCCCCCTTACTCCCTTTTGTCCTTGTTTCTAACTATCCATCATCAAAGACCATAGCAAGCATGGCTCCATGGGTCTGGTTTTAGGTCTTGAACTCTCACCGAGAAGTGTGAGGACCATTTGGTTCCTCTGTAGGATATTTACGACACCTAAGCTTCAAAGCATTGTTGATAAGTCTCGGTCTCATCTCTTATTTAACATCTGAGGCTAACTAGAGAACTTCTCTGACAATAGGAACGTATGTGCTTAAACTGTCCTTTCATATAAATGTAACTAAATGTCTGGTTATATGTTGGCGCTCATGCCATCTTAAATAGTCTGTAACTCTTAGATATACAAGTTTAATTCAGGCGTGGTTTGTATTCATAAATCCAAAAGAATCATAACTTGATACACTTCAAACCTGTCCATTTTTGATATCCAAATGTTTCTCTTTACAATTCCTCATTGTTGATACATATTGTGTGACAATAGAACACATTACAATCATTGTTATAATTTGGACTGGTATCTTGTAAAGTTACTTACAGGTCATAGGATGCAAATTAGCTGTTGAGTGAACAAAGAATCTCGACTCAAACTCTGAGGGCATGACCTTCATGAAGTTAAATGTCGACCAGGACACAGTCCAGCTCTTCTCCTTCTTCTCCTTTGCCCTCTTCCTGAATCAGTCGCATCGTTGGACCTTTCCTCTCACCTCCCCCTTTCGGGGGGGATGAGGTAATTCTTCCCTAACTGGAGAAGGAACAATGGACTCTGCTGCCACGCACACCTCGACGAGCCATGCGGCCGGTCACAAGGGCCGAGGCCCACGACTTTCAACAAGGCACGCAACTTCCAGCAGGATCGCATTCTGAAATCATCTGAACATTTCCATCACTCCAAGCGCATACGAGTACATCCAGCACAGAGCTTTGCAAGTATTCCGTTTCTATAGAATAGCTGCGTTAAGTCATGTGCCTCTTTGTTAAAGATGATTTTAATGATGTTCAGAAATCGTTGCCATGCCCTCTCTCTCTCTCTCTCTCTCTCTCTCTCTCATTCTCACTCTCTCTCTCTCTCTGCGCTTCCTAGCGCATGTGCATTTGTGTTTCATGTATTTGTTTTTCGTCATTATGTTTACCATGTAGAGTAGAGTTTAATAAAAACCCATAAAGGCATTTTTGATTGGTTCTCTGTGTTCACGCTCACAAACTTGGTCACTTAAACTGTGTTTCGATCTATGCTACCTCTGCTCTTAATTCTGTTTGGTAAAGTCACGTTACTTATGGTCATGAGATAACGTTAGTGTATAAATCATTGATGCATTTGCTGGACGAATATATATAGGATTTTTATCACTATACTGCTAATCAGAATTGTAAAATATGTATGTGTAATGACTATTATTATACATATTTGCCTTTGAGCTAAACTAATTCCTTGACTGAAATTGACGTTTTAAATAACTAATTTCATGGATGTGATCTTGATAGATCTGGTGGAGAATCATTCGGTGAGATAAACTCATCCTTATTTTAACATGCAGCTAAAATCGCTACACACTAATTTCATTGGCGCTAAAAATGAATTAAAAACATCTCTACAAGAGCTTGACAAACAGAGACTGAGCATGTTTCTGTCACTAAACCAGTGTGACTTCGTAATGAATGCACCCCACTCCAGTCACGCAGGGGGGTGTGGGAACGCCAGATAAAGACTGTTAAAAGTGTTCTTCAAATGCTTTTAACGAACGATACACAAATAGAAGCATTCAGTTAACATTAATTTGTATCCATGCTTATATAGTTATCCATGTTTACAGTGAGACCATAGAGAAAAAAAAATAAACCAATAATAACTTTGATAATTGTATTAAAGCCAAAGTAAATTAAAAAATTACCATGGTCTTATTTGCATAGTAGTAATCCATATTATAAACCGTTCCAATGGTTTTCAAAAACTATAGGCTACCACAGCACTCCTGCATACCTATAATATTACTATAGTACAACCATCCATCCATCCATTTTCTACCGCTTATCCGAACTACCTCGGGTCACGGGGAGTCTGCGCCTATCTCAGGAGTCTATAGTACAACCTTTATATCAAAATCTTAGTTTAAAAAAAAACATGATTTGAAGGCGACATGACGGTTTAACCTTAAGTAAAAGTCTTAAGGGTTAAGCCATTTTTAAAATGTGAACAATTTAAAAGAAGCTTTACAGAAAATGCATGTTTCAATGTTACAATCAATCAGCAGTTAATCAGCCAGAGGGGACTGTGACACACTGAGAAACATCTTCTGGCAACAATTAAAGTTCATATCGCAATAGCTCTAAGATAATAAAAGTCATGTATTTAAACTCATGTTCAATTAAAAATAACATTATTATAGGGTAAGTTAGATTTTCAACCCACATTGTACTGGTACAAGGTCTATAATATAGGTAATTTAACAATGTGAATGATGCAAAACACATCATCCAGCAGAGTTTTGTGGACAAATAAATGGGAATATATCAATACGAGTAACTCTGAAAAGAGTAAACATTGTCTGTTCACATAAATTGCCAATATTGTAAAATAACAAAGTAGGTTGAAAATCTGCAAACTTGCGCAGTGAATACAATATATCATATTTGGCAGTTTTGTATGTCCATCTATATTTGCCATCATCGGAAGTCTTCACAAGTGATCCTGGATCCAAACTGGAGCTACTATAATCTCTAGTTACTTTAGGATGTGCATCCCTCGGAGGGAGAAACAGGAAAGCAAAAGGAGAAGGATAAGCACAACTGCTGTTTGTATTATTTCAAGCAAACGATGATCAGGTGCATTTTTATTTCAATACTGGAGAACAAGGTTACAAAATGTATTATGTGAATGCTTGACTAAAAAGATGTGTTTTAATCTAGATTCAAACTGGGAGAGTCTTGAAAATTCTTTCAGTGTGATGGACTACCAATAGTCCAGAGTTTTGTGACCTTACTTGGCTTATTTATCCTTCTAATACGCTGATTTGCTGCTCAAGAAAAATTCATGAGACACTGAATAATTTGCTAATGATGCTGAACATTCAGCCTAACATCACAGAAATAAATAACACTTTACTATATATACACATAAAAAACATCTCATTTAATTAGTGATAATATTTAACAATATTTCAGTTTATACAGTATTTTTGGTCCAACTAAACTAAAATCATAACCTAAAACATATAAACAGTAGTGTATATGTTTGTGGTTTTACTTACTAGTCATATGGTTTACAGCGCTTTAGAGATGTTTTCTGACAGGAGGTCTGCTCCAGCTCTGCTGCTCGGCCATCAGCGAGGAAGAATCTACAAACATAACCTGCAGCTTGACATAGTCTCGAAAATTCAGTATGCAGTGCCAGATTCATTAAAAGAAAACAAACAAGAGTAAAGGCAAAACACTGAAAACAAAAGTATATTGTTCAGAAATATACAAAATTATATTTGCTAAAATAACATAATTTATGCTTTTTAGGTTTACTTATTCATGTTATATTGTTAATTCAATGCCACTCATGTTTGGATGTCAAACCCTTAGATAACTGTAAAAAAACATCAAAGAACAAAAACGTGAGGTATTTAGATGCATGGTCATGTTGTAAAATAAGTACATGAGGTGATTTAATGATTTTGACTCCCTAAATTCTACCTCTCTGTAACTCCCTTCAGAAATGTTGAAATCGACATTCTCCTCAATTAGTTATTTTGTCACTCATGAAATCAGAGAACAACGTTTTGACCATATCTGTTTACGATAAAACATCAAAACACGCTTGAATTAGTTGCAGCACATTTCTGTGCTCCATGTAAGTTACAGAAGTTTACATCGCACATAAATACATCCAATAATCCATTGACAACATTTACAAAGCTATCAAAACCTCTCATCTACAAAATAAAGACGTTATTAGAAGCAAAAACTGTAATAAACAAGCGCTAGAGCTATAGAATTAACGTTATTCTCTTGAAAAACGGTTGAGATGCTAACAGACTTTTTTTCTTGAAGACATGAAATCCTTTCTAAGTAAATAAATAAGTAAATGTTCAAATGATCCGTGTCAATTACAAGTTATAAAAGTGTCAACAACAGTTGTGTGTATTATTTGTGTGATTTGAGTGACTAAATTTACCTGATAACACTGAAGAAACCCATCAGAAACAAAGCTTGCTGCTTGTCAGTTCCTGGTGCCACCACGTTTCCATGGTAACTCCCTCCGCTACAGTGTTTGAATGCCACACGGATGTCCAGCTCGTAACGCACACCCATTAATCAAGCAGCATTAAGGCTACATACGGGATTAATATACTACATAAACTATTAAATCTCATTAAATTATTATTAAATTGCAAATGAACAGACTTTTCATTTAACTGAAAACAATGTTTTTATATTAAAGTTGGCTTTAATTAAATAATTATTAGCGTACTATTATATTAAATTAAACTATTTACCCAGTATATTCCATCCTTAAGATTACTTTGACTGTAAAAATAAATAAATAAAACATGTCTTGTAAGTTTGCCAAAGCTGTACCAACAGAGGCCCAGCGGCAGCAAGCCGACCAACAGCATTTTTACATTGGTCGGCATGCCGACATTGTCCTGGTGGTGGTGGTACGTCTGTGTCAAGCCGTTTAATCTGTGCCGCCCAAAAACCGCCGGTGGACCGTCAGGTCATTGTTTGCTGGGTTGTCTTTTTCACACACCTTGTTGCCAGATGGGTGAAGCCATTTTCAGGTTTTTTTGCGGGTAAAAAAAATGTCTCATCAATTTTGCGTCACCTGATCGGCTTTTCTGGATTGGCCTTTATAGAGACCGCGGATCATACTTCCCAAAGTGATTATCGACCGATTATGATCGGCAACCGATCAATCGGTGCACCTTTTAAACATTCTCATAACTATATACACACACAGTGATAAAATTAGGATGCAAATAAAGCATTTTTTAAAACATTTTCTGCATCCACTATAACTTTTAAACTCACTATTTTCGCATTCACTTCTAAATAGTTACATCCAGATCTCAGATAAAATAAAAAAATTCTTACAAAGGAAATGGTACTCACCAAGGAGAGATGTAATACAAAAATTAAAAGAAATTAGGTTAGTTTTCCCCTGCAAAACTCAGGTTAGATTCTCTCCTTTGGCATGTAAGCACTAAACTTCTTCAACGTCAATTCCACCTATATCTACATGACACATTAACGTCCAAGTGGTAATACTTTTAATCTGATTAGTTTGTTAATATTTAAGATCAATCAATACTGATTGTCGGAGATTTTAATATCCATCTCAATAGTGCTAACGATACATTAGCAGTGGCGTTAAAGAGCTGCTACACTCTTTTGGTGTAACACAAAACATCAGTAGACCTACTCATTGACTAAATCATACACTAGACTTGATTATATCTCACAGAGCCGATTTAACCAATATCGATATTATACCTCAAAGCGACAATGTCACCTATCACCATCTTATAACATGTACTCTATGCACTGCAGAAATCAGTGGTGTAGCTCGTTATCGACAGGGTAGAACGATCACCTAAACTACTTAAGATACACAGCAATATATGGAAACACAAAATAACTCTATAGGAGTTAATTTTAACACTTTGAAAGTGTCCCATGGGGTCCACTCCCAATAGAGTTATTTTAACACTTTTGAAAGTATTGGCACATTGACACTCTTAAATAGTTAAAAACTTACTACCCATAGAGTTAAAAACACTAACTACAGCCAACTCTAACCAGTGTTAAATAATTGATGTACGTTGTTAATTATTACATTGCGAATCTTTATGAAGTAAATTCGTAGAGTTATTGTTTATGCTGCAATTAATTAACTTACACCTTTAGTCAACGGAACATTCATACGCTAACATTAACGATAAAAGACGATACTGACTGCAATATAATACAACCCCTCATAGCGACCGAATGTTATTGATCAAAAAACATAATTAATAAACCATTAACGTTACCTTTCACTGAGAGAATATTCGGCCTGATGAGTACCGTTGGTGTCTCAGCGCGGTTGACTGCGAGCGAGGTGGGGGAGATCAATATGTCCATTTAAATGGGAAATCTTCAAATCTCCTGGTAAATTTTGGATTGCCTCAGGGATCGATTTTAGGCCCCTTGCTTTTCTCCATATACATGCTGCCCCTTGGCAACATTATTGGAAAACATGGAATTAGCTTCCACTGTTATGCAGATGATACTCAGCTATATATCTCATCAAGACCAGATTATTCCTTCAAACTATCCATACTGGCAGAGTGCATCGAGGACATAAAACATTGAATGACTAGTAATTTCCTTCTTTTAAAATCTAACAAAACAGAAATATTACTTATAGCACCAAAAACACGTAAACGGAATATCTCAGATTACAACCTGCAAATTGAAGGCTGCACTGTTACTCCAACAAATACAGGTAAAGACCTAGGCGTTATATTAGACGGCAACCTGTCATTTAAAAATCACATCTCAAATATCACAAAAACAGCCTGCTTCCACCTTAGAAATGTTGCTAAATTACGAAATATGTAATTTGTTGCAGACGCAGAAAAGCTTATTCATGCATTTGTGACCTCAAGACTTAACTATTGTAATGCTCTATTTAGTGGTTGTCCTGTATCATCAATAAACAAACTACAGTTAGTTCAGAATGCAGCTGCCAGAGTTCTGATCAGGTCAAGAAAATACGATCACATAACCCCAGTTTTATCATCGCTTCACTGGCTACCCATTAAGTATCATATTGATTTTAGAATTAGTTTAATTACTTACAAAGCTTTAAACGGTTTAGCCCCTACCTACTTAACAGAGCTTCTATCACATTACAACCCGTCACACTATCTAAGATCTCAAAACTCAGGATTTATGATAACACCTAGAATAACTAAATCCACCAAAGGGGGTCAAGCTTTCTCATACGTAGCACCTAAACTCTGGAAAAGCCTACCCGATACTATTCGAGGGTCAAACACACTCTCCCAATTTAAATCTAGATTAAAGACACATCTTTTCAGCCAAGCTTTCACTTAATGCATAGTTAATGAACAGCAGTTAGGCTTATTATTCTCTTTCTGCCTCCGCCTCGGGATGGGAGGAATTCCACCAGGTCCAGATGATCGACATATGCCCATCCCCAACTAGAGATTATGCCGGCTACAGTTGTGGACTGACTGACCATCCCAGCTCCATCCCAAGAGAAAATAGGACCATCCCAGCTCAGACCATTCCATCCCAAACCAAGGGCAAAGACGGACTACTTGTCACATTAATGCTGAAGTTACATCACATGTCAGCAGTTTGTTGGAAAACTTGAGGTAAAGCATCTACACTGACAGCGTGAGATTCCACTAACGTAAATGAGGTAGGCAAGGGAACATGATCTTCACACAACTGACACATTTGATGCCATTCACAGATAGCTCTTACTGCTTCAGAGGAAGAAATTGCTAGTTCTGTGTCTGCCAAATGCTGGTGAGTAGGCTGCCTAATCTGCTCTCTCTCTCTTTATGTCTCCAGGTCATCTGGGATTTCATCTTGCGGCCATCTAGACAGTCCGTCAGCTTCCTGATTCCTACTTTTAGCTTGGTGCTGTATCTTGAATGTGAATGTTGACAAACTCGATAACCACCTATAGCAGGTTGCATCCAGTTTGCTGAGGTCAAGACATACGTCAATGGTTTACTATCAGTTACCACGGTGAAATCAGCCCCATACAAGTAGTCGTGGAACTTTGTGGTGACGGCCCAATTCAACACCAAGAATTCTAACTTGTGGGCGGGGTACTTTGCTTCACTCCTGGTAAGTTGTCTACTTGCAAAGGCGATGACCCTCATCTGTCCATCTTGCTCTTGGTATAAAGCTGCACCAAGACCGGTGGTACTGGCATCTGTTTGAAGCACATGTGATAGCTTAGGGTCGGATAATCCTGGTACTGGAGCAGAGGTTATTAATCAAATGTATCAAATGCCCATTGACAATCATGTGTCCAGCTTTCTCCAAACTTTTCTCTTGGGTCATAATACTGCTTTGTCTCATCAGTTTTTTGCAACCTTTATGCAGAGGAGGATACCCAGCAGTGAGATCATTAAGGGGTTCACAATTTTTGAATAATCTTGTACAAACCTTCGATAGTATCCAGAAAAACAGAGACAAGAACTAAGCTACTTAAGGTTCTTCGGCCTTGGGAAGGTTTTGAGGGCTTAAATTTTCGCTGGAACCATTTCAACTCCATTCTGGGATACTTTATGACCCAATTATCTAACAGACGTTTGACAAAACTTACATTTTTTAGGCAAAAGCTTCAATCCAAACTCCCTTAGTCCCTTGAGTACTTGCATCAGGCGTGTCTCATGCTCTTCGAGAGTTCTTGAAAAAATTATCAGATCGTCAATGAATACAAGCACTTCTTTCCGATTGAGGTCTCCCATGCAGCATTCCATCAATATTTGAAACATGCTAGGTGCGTTAGTAATACCCTGGGCCATCATGTTAAATTCCCTGAAACCTAATTGGCAAACAAAGGCAGTTTTCTGCTTATCAGACTCTTCCATTTCAATTTGATAGTAGCCCAACTTCAGGTCGAGGACTAAAAACCATTTAGTTCAGGTCAAGACTGAAAAGGCTTATTCCAAGTTAGGAAGGGCATATGCGTCCTCGATTGTCTGGGAGTTTAATTTTCTGAAATCAATACACAAGCGCACAGAATTGTTCTTCTTGCGCGCCACAACTATCGGAGATGAGAATGGAGATTCTGACTCTCTGATGACTCCACTTTCAAGAAGCTCTTGTAGGTGATTTCTGACAGCATTCACATCTTTTAGGTGAATCAGTCAAGCTCGATGCTTGAATGGCATCTCATCACAGAGCTTTATTCCGTTTCACTATGTCAGTGTGGCCATAATTAAGATCATGCAATGAAAACACATCAGGCATGATATTCAACAAGAATGTTATTCTCTTCTTCCAATCTGGCGAAAGAGGAGAATCTCCAAAGTCAACTGGAATTTTTGACGGAATCAGACCGTCTTTTTAACTTTCGGCACCTATGGGAAACTCCTTTTCCATCACTCGCTGGAGTGAATGGACTTCAGCGATCCCGGTCTTTGGGGGAATAACTAGGTCATTTTGAATATCATGTCTTAACACAACTGGTAACTGCACATAGCGTTTCCTTGAGGGAAGACTATGCAGACAGCTTGCTTCTAAAAGACCACCAGGTAAGGAAGACTCTGAAGGTGGCTCCACTGACACCCAATGCTCAGAGAGGGAGCCCTTCACTTGAACATGTCCTTCAAGGACTACAGTGCAACCTGCATCTACAACCTTTTGCTTGTTTCCTTTCAGCCTTACACATCCGACAGTTCCAAGGGAAGCTTGCTGTTTCCTTTTCTCTAGTACATTTATTACAGCTTGATAACCATAGCAAAGTGACTTGAGAGGAGTTCCATTCCTTGGAGTACAGATGGAATACAACATATCAAGTGAATTGATACCAGTCAGGATTTGTGGTATGTTTGTTAGATCAGGGACTACTTAAATTAAGGTAGGTACTTTTGCTTCCACACCCAGAATGTCTTTGGGAAACTTCAAAATAAGTTTGACATAGCCCAAACAGGGCACTGCCTGCCTGTCTGCTCCTTCAACTTCTAGAAGATGCTCCAAAGACTTCATGGGGTGCTTGGACAAGTATTTCTGATAGTAGGAGTCTGGAATTGTGGTTACTTATTGTGATCTAGGAGGCAGCTTACTTCTCTTTCTTCAATTTGGATTCTTGCAGTATATCTAGTTTTTACTAATCCAGTAGATAATCCACAACAAGGAGATTTGGGAACACGCTGATGAAGCAGATGGCCACTCTTCTTAGGGCATTGTTCTCTTCCTGTCACTGTCCACCCTGCGACAGATACAGATGTCAGTTTAAAAGCGTTGAATTTGATGTTTTCTAAAGGTCCCATTTGGCTTGTCGTTCTCTTGACTTACAACGTTTCTCTTCAACCTTGTTAGGGTTTGGAGCTTTCTCACATTTAACAGCAAGATGTCCATCCTCTCAACAATGGAAACAATATCCTGGAAAGGGTCTGGTAGGTAATGACAGGGTTCCTCTGGGATTCCTATTCATGTCTGGGTCAGTCATCTTGGCTTGGTATTTGGCAGTGAAATTGCTCAAAGCTGGAAACCTCTCTTGAGGTTCTCTCTGAAATTTTTGGACGAGATGGGCTTGGAGTTTAGCTATATGCTGCCTCAATTTAGAAAAATCATCTAGTCACTTCGCACATCATCAGTGAGCTCATCTGGTACATCGCTGAAGTGCACAGACTGTTGGTGAGAAAGTATCCTTAGCTTAGGTGGAACAGGAGCATATTTATTAAATCCAAGATGTTTACTCATCCTTTCTTCTTTTAGAGACAGTTTGTCCTCTGCTTTGAGGACGAGCACCACAAGTTCAGCAAAAGAAGGGGGTGTGGTTATTTTTCCTTCCAGCTGCAAATCAGCAATCAAGCCATTGTTCCAGCAACCCCTGCAGAATTGCTTGAGAAGACAACGATTCCATTCAGTTTCAGCAACGCCACATCGTCTGATCGCGGCAGTTAGCATCACATGAAGATGGTGAAGGTAGGTGGAAGATTTTTCTCCTTAATATTGTAGGGCACCATGAACCTTGCAAACAATTCGTCTCCGTTCTCTACTGAGCCATAAACCGACTCCTGGCGGCAGAAGGCTGTCGAGGATCTTTCCAGTCGTGTGAAAATCTGAGAGGGACTGATCATTCAATAGGAAGTCAACACTAGCTCGCCAGGTGTCAAAATCAGGTTCATCACTTGGACGAGGGCTTCTTCCCGAAAAGGCTTTGAGATGAAAGGTAACATGTGAAGAGGATATGGAGCCACTAGTTCTTACTACGTGCTCCATCACTACTCGTTGTACTCCCGATGGATTCAAAGCACTGGTAGGTATGTTTAAAGACATAGTCTCAGCTGTACTGTCATACTCGGGCTGCACCAATCCTGACTCAGGACTTGTGGGTTAATTTTCTGCGAACATTAGCACAGAAATCTTTTGCAGCTACTTCTGAAGCACCTCTTGTAGTGTCTATCATCTCTCTTGGGCGATTGTCTGCCGCATCTCCAGGTACCCATTAGTTACACTGCTACTTGTTGCAGGTCTGTACACACTTCACAAGCTGCGCACATAGAAGACAACATCAGCATCTGATAGTCATTGGCAGAGAATACTGCAAATTGTGCATAGCAGACTCACTAGAGAATTCCACAATGACACTGCGATAACACTCTGAGCTAGGATCATCAATAATGAAGTTGCGGCTGATGGATCCATACTTCAACAAGCAGGCTTCTATTTCTTGATCTGGGTCAGAGGAGGTTAGGCCACTGACAATGACTGCTTTCTCAACATTAATATTCTCACGTTTCACTAGTTCCATATCTGATCCATTAATTGGGTGTCTTATGTTTTAACTACTTAAAAATTGGTTAATACTTTAATGATTGTTAAGTAAAAAATATAGTTTAACTAACTAAATTAATGTTCTATGCTTGTTTTATGTTTTAGCATTGCACTTAATTTAGACTGTGTTTGTCTTTCAAGACATACAACACATTTTTTATTTACTTTAAATTATAGTTGTTAACGTTGTGTCGAGAACGACAGATGGGGTTCGCCCTTGAGAACCACTCTACTCTGACTACTATAGAAAAGGCCAGTGAAATTGGGCGAATAAAATTTGTAAAAAATGTGCAGCATTCATTTACCTTATGTTCTTCAGAGCCTTCGCTCATGACTACGAACAAAACAAATTCAATGAATTCTTCTTCTTCTACATTGTCGGATCTATGGCGTAGAGCAGCGGATCGTCCCTACCTGCAGCGACCTTCCCCTGGGCGTCTCGGCGCTTCCGGAGGTGTTAGAGATTTTTTTCTAAAAAGGTCCTTTTCAGGACTGAGCATTCTCCAAGCGCGACATATCCCGCTGTTCTCTAGGGTGCGGCACCCTCATCGAGAAGTGGGATGGACACGATCGCTGCATTAGGTGTCTGGGCGTCCAGGACACTGAAGCAGCGTTCGTTGACACATCTTTCCCGCACTGCGGGCAGATTGTCATTCAGAAGTTGCGGTCACGGGGGGCTGTCTTCCTACCATTGCCACCATTGCGTCTGCTACCCGGGCCGTGACATTGGTGGCCACGGCCCCGATGTCCGCCTGTATTAGCAGCGTTTGTGATGTGGGGACCTCTGCGAACGTAAACCCGCCAGCCAAGTGCACACAGGCCGATCGCACCCCGATTTGCTCTTCTGAACGTTCCCCAACCGGTGGTTGCACACCGTCAGGATCCTCAGGCATGCACTCGGAAACGATGTGTGACGTAGATGAGATGTCGCTCGCAGCATCAGAGGGAGATTTGCATCCGACTCTGACGAATCCGAGCTCCACCCCCAGTGGTCGAGCTCAGGAGGAAGCAGAAGTGATGTCAGCCGTGCTAACCCGGGGATACGTGGTTCCTGAGGTCGGAGCACGGTGCAAACTGTGCCCACCCCGGGTGCCATTTTTTTCCCAGAGGTGCATGAGGAGCTGTGTAAAACTTGGAGCGCTCCACTCAAGGCCTGCTCCCGTCAAACCAGCTCCGGCTCCCTTACTTCCCTCAATGGTGGGGCAGCCAAAGGTTAAGTCGAGATCCCCCGGGTGGAACGTGCGGCTGCGGTGCACCTGTGCCGTAGACGGCTACCACCTGGGGGAATCGGCCATGCCTACAGTACAAAGCGTGTAGGACTTCGGCATCACTGGTGTCGAAAGCTTGCGCTGCCACAGGTCAGGCTTCCTCCTCTCTCTACGCCATGGCCATCCTGCAGGTCCGCCAGGCCAAGGCGTTGAGAGAACTCCACGAGGGGAAAGGCGACCCGGGTATAATGCATGATCTCCGTGCCGCCACTGACAGCGCTCTACGGGTGACCAAGGTGGAGGCACGGGCCCTGGGTCGGGCGATGTCCACGGTAGTGGTCCAGGAGAGACATGCCCAGCTGTACCTTACGAAGATGAGTGACACAGAGAAAGTCCTATTTCTTGATGCACCCGTCTCGCAGGGTGGGTTGTTGGTAAAACCGTCGAGGACTGCGCTCCCTGCAGGGGTGCGGTGCATTGTGTACTGGGCACGCAGTAGAGGCGTTGGACAAACCCCCGCCTGCGCTGGCATATCAATTGCCAAGAGTTGTGGGCTGTGCTACTTTCACTGACCAGGCTGCGGCCTCTCGTGCGGGACAAGCACATGCTGGTTCGAGGACAGCACTGCAGCTGTAGCGTACATCAAATCGTCAAGGTGGCGTTCGCTCACAGCAGCTAACACAACTTGCTCGATGCCTCCTCCGGTGGAGTCAACAGGTGACCCGTTCCCTGCGGGCCACACACACCCCGGGCAAACTGAACTAGACACCCGATGCGCTCTCTTGTCAGTATACGCCTCGCGAAGAGTGGCGACTCCACCCCCGCACAGTCCAGCTCATTTGGATGCTGTTCGGGTAGGCCCAGGTAAACCTGTTCGCCTCTCGCAACACCACCATTGCCTGCTTTGGTATTCCCTGTCTGAGGCCCTCGGCACGGATATCCTTGCGCACAACTGACAGCGGGACGGGCGGAAGCACACACCCCCCCCAGGAGCCTCCTTGCACAGACACTGTGCAAGGTCAGGGAAGAGGAGCACCAAGTGTTATTGGTTACACCGCACTGGTCTAACCGCACTTGGCTTCAGAGTTGATGCTCTGGACAGCTCTCTCAGGGGAAGGACACGTTCTGGCATCCCAGATCAGACCTCTGGAACACCCATGTCTGGTCTAGACGGGACGAGAAGATCCTGAGTTGGCTATTCCCCCTTTATGGCGGAGACCATCACCCAGGCTAGGGCCCCATCTACTAGGCGGTTACAAGCCTCTAGACGGCGCCTCTTCTTGTCCTGGTGTCTCTCTCAACGAGAAAGACCCACTGAGGTGCTCGATTATGTTGACCTTCTTCTGAGACTGGAGACTAACATCTCCCCTCCTCACTGAATGTGTATGTAGTCGCTATCGCCACTCATCACGTCTCAGTTGATGGAAAGTTTCTAGGGCAACACGACCTGATCACCAGGTTCCTAAGGGGCGCGAGAGGGTGGAATCCGCCTTGTCTCTGCTCTACCCTCTTGGGACCCTAAAACGGTCCTGCCCCCCAAGAGCCCCTCAGAGGTTCTGATCTTCCTCACCTAACGAGTAAGACGGCCCTCCTGATGGCGCTCGCGTCTTTCAAGAGGGTAGGGGACCTCCAAGCATCCTCCGTGTCCCCCGATTGCCTTGAATTCGGCCCTGGAAACTCTCACCGTTATCTTGAGACCCAGGCCCGGATGCGTGCCCAAAAAGTTCCCACTACTCCCTTCCGGGGCCAAGTGGTGAACTTGCAGGCGCTCCCCATCGGTCCTCTAAAGAGAAGAGATACTCGTGCAACGCACAGCTGACACTCATTATCATCACTCGCTATCGTCCTGCCTTGCTCATTACAAACGCGTTTGACCGATCACAGCAGAATACACCACCTGACCAATCACATAACACTAGGCTAGCAGATAAGAGGGGATTAGAATCGCGGATCGAATCATTTGGGAGTCAGTCAAGAAGTAAGGTAAGAATAATTACCTATTATTATGACATAATAGTGTTTTTACACCTTCTATGTAAATAAACTTGATGTTGGACACTCCATAAACCAAAGTAGGACCTTAAAAATCATATGCTACTTCCTCTTAAAATCAACTTTTAATAATTTTTATAATAGATAAAAAGATTGTCCTCATCTTCATGTAAAAATAGGGGTATTTTAATTGCATCTGCTTCGTCCGGGATAAAAAACGTGAACTTCCATTCCTCACGTTTACAGTAACACAAAAAAGCGAGATTCAAGTGTCGATTTACAAGCTGTTTTTTGACTCCTCTCCTTACTGCAGCCCACTACTCTCGTCTTCATTTCAGGCGAGCAAAGGCGCATCTCGAACGAGCCTACTGTATCTTTACAGGATATGGTGATGACCGAAAAAAATTTTTGCTCCACTGAATGCCAAAATTAAATATAACATCTAGTAATAAAAATGGTGGTGAGTTAGTGTTTAACAGTAGACATTGTAGTAGTTCACAGTTTATAAAATATTTATAATGTTCTTTGTGTACACGTTTACATAATGTACAACAATATATAGTGGCAAGAAAGGAATGTGAACCTTATGAAATTTAATGGTTTTCTGAATAAATTTGTCATAAGATGTGATCTGATCTTCATCTTAGTCAAGGGTATTGACAAATAAAATGTCTAAAATAATAACACAACATTTTTTTAATCTTTCATGTCTTCATTGAGAACAACCAAAAAAAATCATAGTGCTTGTGGAAAAAGTATGTGAACCCTTGAGTTTATGACTTCAAAAAAGCTAATTGGAGTCGGGTTCTAGCACACCTGGAGTCTCGTTACTTCTGGAGTTTGCTCTACATAAGAAGAACACGCTTATGTGAGCCATGCCTTGCCAAAAAGAGCTTTCAGAGGATCTACAATCAAGAATTGTTGATTTTGGAGAAGGGTCTGGCTGCAGCCTATCAACTTGCACTCTCAGACTTGCACTCTCAGACTTGCATGCTCAGACACCTTCGCTTCCTGTGATGAAACTTGCAGTCGACACCGGCACTCTTCGCACTGCTTGCATTTTGCTCATGTAGCACAAGCACGTGTTGGATTACATAGTGTACCATTGCATAGTGTACCATCCCTGTTTAATTATTTGTGGTGAAATTTTTTGGAAGTTTGTGGAAGTGCTTGATGGTGTTGATTTGATATAAACTTACTAACGTAAGTTACATTCAAAGGGTTTCAGTAAGATTTGTTAGTTAACAAAAACTGTAACTGTTCTTCTAAAGCATTTGTTATTTGTTATTTTTTATTTTCATTTACATATACTAAAACATTAATAAATTTAAAAGTTGTATTTGTTATGTTAATATTGACGATAAACAGCTATGTTTTTATTAACTAACGATAAAAAATAAAAAAGTATGTATATATTGGTCTCAATCGTTTATTTCTTGCAGATGCACCATTCAATAATACCATTTTCTAAAAAAAAACTGGTGCCTCAATGCACAATCATGTTGCACATTGTAAATCTGTAGTTTATGCTCTGTATGTACAAGGTATATGCTATATACAGCAGAATGAAATATAATTTACAGAAAAAGTTGAATGAAAAATAGATGGTGTATTATCTGGAAGATATAATTAATATTGCAATCAATTATTATTGCACAGAGTTATTAAATTGCACGGTGCGTAAAAAACATTTAACTGTTCAAGAGGCAGATGGCCTTAATTCTGGTTGTTATGTTGCCCAGTGCTCTGAAGCGCCAGCATTGTGAAGAGATGATGGCTTGGATGTGAGAGGTCCAGGGTGAATTTCTGAGCCATTTTCCTCACTCTGGAAATATACACAATAGACGTTGCCGTTATACATGATAGACTTTGTCGTTACATTATAATATAAGATTTATTTAAATTTTAAAATAAAATAATATCAAGATATAATCCTTGTTGGAGTTCTGATAAATTGTCCGGTTTATTTGTGACGATTTGGACACAGGAAGCGAAGATGTCTGAGAGTCCAAGTCTGAGTGCAAGTGCAGTCAAAATGACACCAAGAGCACAACGAAGACTCATAAAAAGAAACAACCCTGAATGACAGCCAAAGATTTGAAGGCATCATTGGAACTTGCTAACATCTCTGTTCATGAGTCTACAATGCGTAAAACACTGAACAAGCAGGTGTAGTGTATTTTGGGGAGAACTATGATTTTGATCAAAGTCAAATACGGATAATTAATGATGATTAACTATTCCTATTTTATACATTTTAATTGTATTTAGCAGACCTAATAAATGGCGACAAACTTAATCCATTCGTCCAGCGAGTGATCAGCAGATCGTATATCAGATCTAAGAAATATTACTTTCCTGGCCTTGGAAACATAACACTCTTACTGTAGTACAGTACCGCTCCAGAAATTATAACGAAATCAAGCAGTTTAAGTGACGTTAATATGTGATAAAGAGAGACAGCAACAACTCGAGCGTGGAGACAAATACGGGTTTATTAACCACACTATAGGGAAAACAAACCGACTAACTAAGAAATAACAAACAAACATGAAACATAAATGCAGTAAAGAAAGGTAGGAAATAGACAAAGTAAAGAGTGGCAGTTTTACAAACAGCTATTCACATCTGCATGAACCATCGAGGACAATCTCCTTGTAAAAAGGGGTTTAAAGCTTAAACGCAGCTATTTAGGATATAGTTGGTTACTTGCATTGGTTCCCTGAGTGTGCTTGGACAAGTTCTGTGCATGTTGAAAAGGTTCTCAAGAGTCCTGATGGTTTCAAAGCAAGCGGGTGAGTCCGTCTACTTCTTTCTTAGAGCCGGGATTGGCTGACGAAGGTAGGACGAAGTTAGCCAATGTAAACTGCCGGATGAAACTGTCTCCAAAGGGAGAGACTGGTCTCGATGACGTGCCGGGCAGGAGCGCGAGGACACGAGATGAACGTCGATTGCTCAGTTTACGGATGTTTTAAGCCTCGGGCTTCACACCCCTCCAAAGTGAGTGATCCAATGTGATGAGCTGATTTTTGGGGCGAGATCAAGTTTCTTTGTTCCGCTTATTAGCTCATTTGCATTTAGGATCACTTAGGAGTTTGGTGCTGTAACACTTTAAGAATCACATAGAAGGAGTATTGTATACAACACATTACTGTGCTATACATAATCTTTCAAGGAATGAAGAGAGAAACATTTAGATATAAAACATGCCAGGGTTATAAGTACATTGACCTGAAGTTTGTACAAGAATGAAAATATAAACAGAATACAACTAAACACACATGCTTTTGAGGTTATATGCGAGGCCGAATAACATGGGGACAAACATACAATGTGGAGATATAGAGGTATATCAATTTAGAACATTCTTTTGTGGATAAGGAGAAAAGACAGACAATTTCCAGAGGAGATGAAAACCTAGACCACATTCCTTTTAGAGCAAATGGTCCATCGTTGGAGGAGCACCCCATCCTCCCCGTTGGGACTTCTTTGAAGTCCAAGGGAGGTGTTAGAAACTATCCTGACCAAATGATGGATGCTTAAGAGAGGGCAGTTGGATCAGACTTGCTGGCACCGGTTAGACTCCTACTGAGAGGTCATAGTTTAACAATCCCAAATGGTCCTCTTCGTTCTAGCCACTCAGATCCTACACTGGGTATCCACGGCAGGACACCACGAAAGAAGCCATTGCTTACTAAAAAGAACATTGCTGCACGCCTGAAGTTTGCAAAAGAGCACATTGATATGGAAGCTTGATTCCGCCAGTGTAAGAAAAAAAATACGGATATTTCGACTTTATATCTCATAATTATGAGTTTATATCTCAGAATTGTGACTTTATATCTCAGAATTGCGACTTTATATCTCAGAATTGCGACTTTATATCTCAAAATTGCGACTTTATATCTCAGAATTGTGACTTTATATCTCAGAATTCTGACATTATATCTCAGAATTGCGACTTTATATGTCAGAATTGCGACTTTATATCTCAGAATTGTGACTTTATATCTCAGAATTACGACTTTATTTCTCAGAATGACGACTTTATTTCTCCTACTTTTAAGTTTACTTCTCGCGTTTCATGTTTTTCTGTCAAATCCAATTGATCGCCTGACCGTCGATCGCTCTCCATGTTCTCCATGACGAGACTCTACAGTCATGGCCAGACGTTTTGAGAATTACATAAATATTCATTTTCAAAAAGTTTGCTGCTAAACTGCTTTTAGATCTTTGTTTCAGTTGTTTCTGTGATGTACTGAAATATAATTACAAGCACTTCATACGTTTCAAAGGCTTTTATCGACAATTACATGACATTTATGCAAAGAGTCAGTATTTGTGGTGTTGGCCCTTCTTTTTCAGGACCTCTGCAATTTGACTGGGCATGCTCTCAATCAACTTCTGGGCCAAATCCTGACTGATAGCAACCCATTCTTTCATAATAACTTCTTGGAGTTTGTCAGAATTAGTGGGTTTTTGTTTGTCCACCCGCCTCTTGAGGATTGACCACAAGTTAATGACCACAAGTTAAATGGAGATGGTGGTCTATTAGGTTATACCACTGAACTGGTAAATCAAAGGTTGCTGGTTTGATCCCAGCAGCCACCACCAGTGTGTCCTTGACCAAGACACTTTACTCCTTGTTGCTCCATGGGGATTGTCCCTGTAATAAATCCACTGTAAGTCGCTTTGGATAAAAGCGTCTGCCAAATGACTAAATGTAAATGTAAGTTCTCAATGGGATTAAGATCTGGGAGTTTCCAGGCCATGGCCCCAAGATTTCAACATTCTGGTCCCCGAGTTATCACTTTTGCCTTATGGCACGGTGCTCCATCATGCTGGAGAATGCATTGTTCTTCACCAAACTGTTGTTGGATTGTTGGAAGAAGTTGCTGTTGGAGGGTGTTTTGGTACCATTCTTTATTCATGGCTGTGTTTTTGGGCAGAATTGTGAGTGAGCCCACTTCCTTGGATGAGAAGCAACCCCACACATGAATTGTGTTAGAATGCTTTACTGTTGGCATGACACAGGACTGATGGTAGCGCTCACCTTTTCTTCTCCAGACAAGCCTTTTTCCAGATCCCCAAACAATCGGAAAGGGGCTTCATCGGAGAATATGACTTTGCCCCAGTCCTCTGCAGTCCATTCACTATACTTTCTGCAGAAGATCAATCTGTCCCTGATGTTTTTTTTGGAGAGAAGTGGCTTCTTTGCTGCCCTTCTTGACACCAGGCCATCTTCCAATAGTCTTTGCCTCACTGTGCGTGCAGATGCGCTCACTCCTGCCTGCTGCCATTCCTGAGCAAGCTCTGCACTGGTGGCACTCCGATCCCGCAGCTGAATCCTCTTTAGGAGACGATCCTGGCGCTTGCTGGACTTTCTTGGACGCCCCGAAGCCTTCTTTACAAGAATTGAACATCTTTCCTTGAAGTTCTTGATGAACCTATAAATTGTTGATTTAGGTGCAATCTTAGTAGCCACAATATCCTTGCCTGTGAAGCCATTTTTATGCAACGCAATGATGGCTGCACGCGTTTCTTTGCAGGTCACCATGGTTAACAATGGAAGAACAATGAATTCAAGCATCACCCTCCTTTTAACATGTCAAGTCTGCCATTCTAACCCAGTCAGCCTGACAAAATGATCTCCAGCCTTGTGCTTGTCAACATTCTCACCTGAGTTAACAAGATGATTACTGAAATGATCTCAGCAGGTCCTTTAATGACAGCAATGAAATGCAGTGGAAAGGTTTTTTGGGATTAAGTTAATTTTCATGGCAAAGAAGGACTATGCAATTCATCTGATCACTCTTCATAACATTCTGGAGTATATGCAAATTCCTATTATAAAAACTTAAGCAGCAACTTTTCCAATTTCCAATATTTATGTAATTCTCAAAACTTTTGGCCACGACTGTACATCCCTAATCCTACCCAATACCTAAACCTAACAACTACCTTACTAACTATTAATTAGCAACAAATTAAGGATTTATCGAGGAAAAGGTCATAGTTGATGGTGTGTTAATAGTGACAATTGCCCCCTATACTGAAGTGTGAACTTTGAAACTTAAAAATTGCACCAAAAGCTGTAACCATAGAATAATTCGATTGATTATTTGGTTATTTGTGTTCAATACATATTGCCATGGCTAGCTTGCATAAATCTAAGTTAATAATGCCATATTAGGCATAATAATGCCTGCCTTTCTCAGTTTGTATTTATCATTTTCATTAACACATCATTGCAGAATGGAAGACCTTATCCTTTTTCTCAGGGAGAGGAATATCCCGGAGTCCGCTATACAAAGACTGCAGGAAGACAAGGTAATACTGAAACAAGCAAAATTAATTAGGTTAAAATGACAGTTTGCCCAGGAATGACAATTCCTGTGATCCACTGAAGCTCACATGAAAGAGAGAGCCTGAGACAGAGAGTGATGAGAGAGAAGTTCCTGAAGGTTACCCAAAGAGAGTACCCAGAAAAATGTAATCATTCCGAAGATTATTCTCGATTTACATTAGGGTAAAATGAAAACAAAGTTAATTATAATAATAATTAATTACATTTATATAGCGATTTTCTGGACACTCAAAGTGCTTTACATGGAAGGGGGGAATCTCCTCAACCACCACCAATGTGTAGCATTCAACTGGATGATTAAATGGTAAATTAATCCATGGTAAAATGGATCCAGATAAGAAGAAACAGTAAAGAACAGCCAAATCAACTTTAGATTTACCAGTTATGTAAGGTGCACCTACAGTAAAAGTTCATCTTCTCAAACTGACACACATTTAACAAATGTATTCAAACACATTATATTTACATACAGTATTTACAGTTTTGATGTGGGCTAGCAGTCGGCGTTGCAAGAATGTAAGGTTAACACTAAATAATAACTTGCATTACAGTTAAGTGTTCACACAGAGCAATAGCATCAGAGCTTAATGTCTTATTAAATGCTTTCATAATCCATTGCGGTTTGATTTGATTGTTTTATTATCTTTAGAGTATTTTTTTGGACTTCCCATGTGCAGTCTGACTTTCAACATGCCTAAATTAATCTGTTTTTTACTGATGATGACAACAATCCTAACATATACAGTATTTTACTAAGAAAAGCTTTAATGTTTGACTGGCTGTTGGCAATAATGACAGGTGGAAAATGGAAAGAGCTTGCTCAAACCTCCTCAAGGACCTAAATTTTACAATTGTTTTAAATCAATCCTTCTTGTAGATTGCCTTATACATGTATATGCAAATACGTATGTATGTATACTAAAAATTATTTTATTTGTAGATTTATGCCAGTGTCCTTCTGCTAATGACTGATGAACAGATGAGAAGCTTTTTGCCTTCCTATGGAGACAGACTGGCAGTGATGGGATATTGTAGGAGGCAGGAAAGTGAACCCACTCACAGGAAGTCAAAGCTATTTGAGCGCCTCAAGTCAAAAATACACAAAAGACAAAGAACGGATAATTCAGAAACTGATCAGCAAACAACTACAAAAAAGACTGTTCAGCGACAAAGAAAAGTGGAGATTGGGTGGATGCACCATGATGGAGAAGGCTTTGTTCAAAGAGAACTAAGAAAGGAGGTGGAACAAGAAAGCTGAGTGTGCCAAGAGACTGGAAAAAAAAAGAACTTTTTTTTCCCAAAATGGGAAAAATGCACATGGCAGCATTTCTGAATTTGAAGTAGACCTTATGAATTATCAGGAAATGTCATTAGATAAAAACAGTACAGTGGCAGAACTGTATGATGCATCAAAGCT
The DNA here is from genome assembly GCA_029783895.1 of Triplophysa bombifrons. Classification (NCBI taxonomy): domain Eukaryota; kingdom Metazoa; phylum Chordata; class Actinopteri; order Cypriniformes; family Nemacheilidae; genus Triplophysa; species Triplophysa bombifrons. The sequence continues at coordinate 20,365,900 of CM056459.1, read as the reverse complement.
CACAATGATAAGGTTCTACCTCACAAAAAAAAATAGGGGAATGGATGCTGTTGAGGAAATATCAGATACAGATGCAGACACAACGGAGGACCTAAATAATCAGGATCAGAATCTCCCCACTTCTTCCAGCACAATATTTCAATCTTCAGATGCCTTGGATGTTATTTTTGTGGAAAGCACTGGATTAAGCTCAGTCAGGGATGATGTGTCTCATCTACATTCCATGGAGGATCTGAATGTTACCTACGACCTAAATGTTTCTTTTCAGAGTTCCTCAGCAGCCTTAATAGATGCAAGTGATGTAGTGACAATATTCACCGAAGACATCACTGGGATAGATGAACAAAATTTAGAGGACACGTTGCCTCTAAGCCTAGAACCACAAAAAAATTATTGTTGTCCACCGTGGACAGATTTTTTCTGAGTTTATTGCACACTTCTGTGATGAAAGCCTCACACACATGGAGAATGAAGTAGAAGTCAAGCTGCTTCTCCCAAAACTTGCACCGGTTATCTTGGAGCAAGCAATACAAGTATCTGTGAGAAGTGATCTGCTCAACAACTTCTTGAAGTTTGTCTCAGAAAATTAATGTGCTGTCTTAGAAAATTGCAGAGCAGACTTCTATGTCAAGCAGGAGGAATTACTAGACATCATGGACAACTATAGTTGTCGAAAAATTCCAACTGCAGGAAACTTGCAGAAAAACTTGTATAAAACTGGCACACAAGACTTTCATTCAAGAGCCTGCCTATGTTCTCGAACAATGGGCAAGCATTGTTGAACCTCTGAGGAGAGACCTTGATGGAATCGAAGCAGTAGCAGTAGAAATCGAAGCAAAAAATTGTGACATCTCTTAAGTTCCCTGAAGAAATGAATGCTAATTAAAAAGAAATTTCAAAGCATTTGACAACATTTCTGCGGCAGTGTGACATGAAGAAACAGTCCTTGTTCCTGAGATTCTGTACAGGCTCGGATTTGTTTATAGGCAAAACAATAACTATTGATTTCACAGACCTTAAAGGCTTTGAGAGAAGATCCGTGGCACATACCTGTGGCTGTTTTCTGAGGCTTTCAGTGCACTATGATAGCTATCCTGATTTTAGATCAGAAATGAACAAAATTCTTGAGAGCAATGTGTGGGTCATGGACACAATGGCTTGTTAGCTGGATGTTATAAAGCCTGCTTGCATAAAAAGGTCTTTCCTTTTGACTAATCTGTCAGGCTTTATATTGTATTAAAGGTTAAAATCGTTTATGTGCTTCATGCACAGTTGGATGTTCCATTGGTGGTGGACCTTTACATACTAACACTTGCATTGTTATTCATACATTGAATTGTTTGCATTGAAGATGGAAGGCCAAATACAAATCCCAATAAACAATTGGCCCAAAAAAATGTACAAAAAAGTTTAAAACAGTTCTCCTGTTCTTTTTTAACTCAAATTCATAGTTTCAAAATTGAATACCACTAATTAGCATTATTATTAATTATTATTATTATTATTATTACTAACCTTTTTAGATAACTTTAAAGGAAAATTTCAGTTGAATCAACACTCAGAGAGCATGATTGTTTTAGATATTCCAAAGCACTGTTGAATTGCCTTTGTGGCCACTGTAAAATATCAAGAGCCTAATCAAATTGTTAAGTTGTCTATGGGCATACAATTGATAAATTATTATATCATAAGATTTAACGAGCGATCAGTGGACCCTTAAGTGATCCATATTAAATCATACTCTGTGGTCAAAGTGTGTTCAGAAACTGTCTCTCGGTCCTGGCAATAGGAATGGATATGTTTGCAGCTTTCTGAAGCAAAGACTTACATATTTACACAGAAATTACCCTAAATTATCTTCTCTTATTTAAATATTAGTTTTTAAATTTAAGCTAGAGTAAAAAGTCAGTAAAACGTAAGTTCAACATCATCTATAATGTTCAGTCCTCTCAATACAAATGACAAAATAATAAATATAAATTCAAGCAAATAATCACATCAAATTAAAGTATATTTTTTGCCAATACAGCATACTCTTTGTTAAGGAGGACTTCATATACCCAACACCATACAATGAAAGTACCAGTAGAATGAAAAAATGCTATGTTTATCAGTTTAGCAGGTAAAGAATGGTAATGGGCAGTAAAATTAGATTGCCTCGACTGGTCCGAGGTTACTTGAAGAGAAAGAAATCTGGCTGTAATTCAACACCATGAGGTAAAAAAAGAAATGTCCATTTGAAATTTGCCTAATGTTGCCTTTACAGTGAAACTGTACATTATTATTATTATTATTTTGGTTATAATCTAGGCATCCATTTCCAGTCCATGAAGCATCTGTTGACGAAGTCTCAGGTAAAAGTCTGTAATTTCATAAACATCATTTGTCATGACAAGGTTATGTTCAGCCATCAGTTCCACACAAAGTTTAAAGACATCCTCATCACAAGGTTAGTCTTTAAATATACAGTCTTGTCTGCAAATGCTCAGTTTTGTTTGATCAACTGAAATTCTGCACTCCATATAAACTGGGAACATCAGACATTATTGAAGGTCGACCGCTGTGAGCACGTGGGTTGTGGGTTAGCCTTATCCTGTGGCAATTCCAGGCACTGACTGTTTCATCAAGATCCTCCTTCATAAAGGAAATTCTTTACATTATTATTTAAAAAAGAAAAATTATATATTTTTTTAATATCATGTTACTAGAATACTTTTAAATTCAAATCTAAGATCACTATACTACTCTGCAAGTGATCTCAATGTGATACTGTACCTGAATGATATGTTGAAAGCAAAACTAAATTAGAGATTTGTCAATAAAGCTGCCAACAAAGTGTCCCTCTTCTTTAAGTTGTTCTAAATGATCCATCCAAAATTGAATGCATTGGGTTCTCAGCGTTGACCACCATCGTTCAATTCTTTGATTTCCAGTGCTTGGACCAATTGTGACACATTCTGCATTTGCAGCTTCTCTGAAAAATATCTGCATTTCTGCTATATGATTATTTTCAGTTCCACGGTCAATTCGGATTCTTTGAGGGTAGCCGTTATTTTCAGCAACAGCATTTACGAAATAACCGGCAATTACTAGTGGGTCATTGATAGATTTGTTGGCCTCAAGTCAGATGATTTTTCTGGAAAAACCATTGATGCATCTGTTTATACATAATCCGTAAGGTTTTAGTTTATGGGATCAGATTTGTTTCATTATTCTGAATAAATAAACTACGATTCGCAAATAATATAGAGAATTTCACCAACATTTTTTAAATCCACATATGCACAAAAAGCGAACCATAAATACATATTAGACGCTCCACAAAAATAAATGAAATTCACAAATAAATACAATGAGATTTGCAAATAAAAATTATTTACAAATGTATTTTAATGATATTTATTTGTAGATCACTTTCTTCACGTTTGTGGATGGCTTTCTGCACATTTGTCGATCAGTCCACACATTTGTGGATCAGTGCACACATTTGTGGATTGCTCTCTGTGCATTTGTGGATTTTGAAACATTCCTAACGTCAAATCGTGCGCACAATCCACAAATAGGTGGACTCCGCCCACTATCTAAGCAAGCCAATCGGTTAACTTCCGCATTTGTTGTCCAATAGGCCAGGTTGGAATTCAGCCAATCACGTTTTGCTCTGCACTAAGATTCAGGGAGCTAACATGGCGACTAGTGGCGGTCTAAAATGTGTGTTATACTAAGAAATGATAATGGCATCTTCTTTATACTATGTAATGATTGCTTGTGTTTATATACATTGTCCGTATTGTTACATTTATGCTGTATTTAAACGTGTATGACTTGATAACAGCGTGCACGGACTGGAGTGGAAAATCACGGTGACTAGGGAGTCAGGACTGATTTGGTCTGCCAGCCTTTTTATTGTGTTTATGTACCAAAGGGCTAAATTCCGATTTTTTGCAGCTGTCGGTGTACTACCAGTATAACGAATGCAGAATTAACGTTGGGGGAATCATCAGCATTGTGAAATGTCATTCATAATTCAAAATAAAACGTAATTTCTACAGTCCTCTCGGTTTATCCTATTCCTAAATGGTCTCTGAGGCTATGGCTAAACTGTTCTGTTTACTGTCTAACTCTTTGCCATGACAAAACTAAATTAAACCTGTAATATACAATAACAATAGTAAACGTAGTCTTTAGTAGCAGCAGCGTAAGTAGGCTGTATTGCAAGATGATAGCATGTGGGGCAAGTCTGTCCACAATTCCCCACATAGAAATACTGAAGTAGTATAATACATTTACTAAACAGCTCACATAATGTGTCAAGACACAGGTAACAAAATAATAAAAAATGGATATTTAATAGACACAATACACAAATGAAAAAAACAATATATGTCAAAAGAGAACCGCGGATTCTATATTTTAAGCATGTGCCATATATACAAGATATAAGGTGCTATAAAAAATTGTGTAAGGTAATGGGATAGCTATATTAAAGCAATAAGCCCCAAGAAGCCGTGGGTTACAGTGCATTTTATAACAGCTAAGGGGCGTTGTTGGGCACGACGCGAAGCGGAGTGAACCCTTAATTTTAAGGGTTCACTTACTTTTTCCACTGACATTTTGAATGTTGAATGAGTGTGTTCAATAAAGACATAAAATAACAAAAAAAATCTGATCTTTCAAGGCGCATTATATTTGTCAATACCCTTGACTTGGATGAAGATCGTCTCACATTTTATGACATTTAGTTTTTTTAAAAACCATGAAACTCCAAAAGGTTTCCACTCAAATATATCGATATTGATTGCGATCAAATAATCACAAATGTTTACTCATGATCAAAACCTGTTGGAACCTTTATTCAAGTATGATTCTTAAAATGTCTTTTGCTGACCGTACGTGTAAATGTAACCAGTCTGTGTATTTGTACCTAATGCAATTTTTTAGGGCAGCTGTTGTTTAAAATTTTTCCTCAACGTTTGATTAACCTGTATATCCCAGTGAGAGATTAAACTAGACACTAGTGAGTTATATTTCAAAATGACATACTTAAAACATTTGCCAAGCATCAGTCCTAATTAAAAGGCAAACAGCAAAGCTGTCTTATGTAAACACCCATTATTTATTTATCAATAATATGTCATAAAACAAGTTTTAATTCTAACTGAAAATCATTCATTTTGAATAAAAGACAATATTGATACTGGTGGCATGTATTTATTCTTGGGTCGAAATATAAAAAGAACAGCAGAATGAAGGATACAACAGAGTTAAACAAAAAAGGCTAAGGTTTGGCCGAGAAGGTGTCTCAATCTTTCCTGAGTGGCATAATCTCTTCTCGAATCCCTTCCTTGGTGACGATGCATAATTTAAGAGCATCTCCAGTATAGACATCTCTCTCAGCAGCAGAGATGAACACATCCTTTATCAGCTGTTCAGCTTTCTCCAGGCTCAGGGGGACCTGCTCCACTTTCTCCATGTTCTTGAATCCAATCTGAACACAAAAACGCATTTAAGAGTTCAGGAAGGTATTTACATTAAATATTTCTTGGCTGTTGGTGGCCTTATACCAGCAAAACTAACTAAAATCAACACTTGTTCTGCTAAAATGCTTATGTCACAAAAAATGTTTATCTTCATAATATGACATGTACAAATGGAAGTACAACAAATACTAGCATGATATGGGAATGTAAATTATTAATTCAGGTAAAAAAGTGATTTGAAAAGTGAAAATACAACCTATTTTTGAATAGGGTGTAAAAATAAAAGTGTCAAACCTGGTTATCCAGAAGAGGCTGCAGCATTGCACTTGCTGAGCCACCTGCTTTGTAACTGTCCCTCTGGTATGATCCAACCGGATCAAAACTGTACACTGCACCTCGACCTTGAATTAAAATAAAAACAAATATAATCGTATAATATCATGAAACGTATTTTTCGGCTGGAGAATACTCAACAAACCCCTTGTTACATTATAGAATCGTCACTTACCTTCCTCATCGAGACCGCCGATGATGTTGTACACATAGTAAGGGAAGAAGCGCCTGCCATACAGAATTGTTGAAAGCATGGCTGCAATGGCTCCACTTGTCATGCTCTTGTTATTTGAATGCTTGTACATCTGTTAGGAAGGCAGGATCATGAAGAAGCAAACTCGTAATAAGAATAAGAATTTATATTAAAAATTTTACTCCATCATAAACGTAAAAGTTACACTCCTGTGTAAGCATGACATTGCAAGATTTTAAAACTGCTGCTGCAATGCAGCTGTGAAATAAAAAGCTTAGATGAAAGTAAAACATACAGTATCTTGTTTTGAAACCAACCTTCAGTCTTGCCTCAATGATTTTGGTTAGCGTCAAGCAGTCACCATGGAAACCACTGCAGCCAAGCACAGTAGTGTCTGTCCTGTATAGGAATGAACCCAAGACATCATATTAAACTTTCTAGTCGATAAGGCACTTATCTTTGACTCAGTTACACTAATAAAATGAGAATGTTAAATGTAGGGTGCTCAGATAACTCACAGTTTGTAGCATTTTGGGGAGTCCCGGCTGTGGATGGCGTATCCCTCACTTAAACGTGTGTCTGAAGCCACAATAGCGAAGTCATCTCCAGCCACCGCCAGCACAGTCCTGTAAATTCATATTAAACGTATTAAAATATATTACTTAGGTGTATAGTTCACACTAAAAAATGTACCTATTAAGTTTGGTTAGGCTTGGAATGGTCCGTGCTAAAAAACAAGACAAATTCTAATGGTCTCTACTACCAAATGACAGTATGAACCATTATAATATGTTATTAAAACCATGAGAAATGTTTTTTTATTTAGTGTGTTTTGGGCCATATTTATTTGGTTTTATTGGTTCCCATCTGCCAGATAACTTCTTTACCAATAGAACCCAATACATTACCAAAAAGACCATTACAGTTTCCATTTAAAATCAACATTATTCAATTTTTTTACCTTTAAATTCATAAGCTCCTTATAATGGATATGCTTTGTTTTATTTATTGTCACTTACATTTTAGATAGTGAAACTAAAAACGAACTAAACCGCTAACATCAACTCGTGCTGTTTATTGATGTTATTTTAACCACATGAAATGAACAAATTTGAAGTACAAATACATTATATTTATAAGGGAAAATGTTGCAGAGGCATAAATCTCAGTATTAAAGAAACTTCACGAAGACGTTAGCAGCACTTAGTCTGAAGTGAAACGTCATGTTCGCTAGCTTATGCCATTTAGGTAAATCATGTCACCCTTTAATTGCATCGTTCTTACCCTCCGTTAAAAGCATAAGGTGAGAATTTATGCTCCACTGGTCCTGTGTAGTGGTATTCCTTCATTTTATCACCGTAATTCTGAGCAGAAATCATCATGAAACACGCAATCAAAACTCGCTGTCTCACCGCAATATGGCCACCGGAAGTTGACAGGTCTTCTGTTCCTGTGCGTCCGCATCACTGAGTTCAAGATCACGTGACGTGGACGTCTAGATCCGATTTCTCATTACATTCCTAAATCACACAAAAGAACTATGGACAAGTTTTAAGCCTCTTAAACCTCTGTCCCTTCTCTCCTTTAGAATAAGTATTGTTATAAGACATATTAATAAATTAAGAATTAAATTTGAGGCTAGGGGCTATTTATAGAACGCGTTTGTTGGCTCGCAGACCTCACTCAAGCTGCCTACCAGATGCTCACAGGCACCATGAAGACCATTGTTGTATATTACATATTAAACACAATTATCGGTTTACATTATAGTGTGATTATTTAAACATTTTTTTGTAATGATTAGCAATTTACATTTATCCCTTTGGCAGACGCGTGATCCACTGCTTTCGTGGTACATTTTGCGTGTTCTCTTAACTTAGTTTTGAATTACGTTCAAATGGTGCTTCCTTTCCACATAAACCTGCACAAAAAAGGAAAAATCATTATTCTTTAGTATATTGAAGCCTTAAGACGCAAAACAGAAGCCAAGGATAGAGAAAAACAAATATATTTATTTAAATTGTAATATTATCTTCACGGCTGTATTATACGATAAAGAGCCAAAAGAGGGCGCTGCTGGAAGCCTTTTCCTCACTTGCCCCTAGTTCCGAATACGAAATCGTTATTCTAAGACATCAAAGCAGTGTTTCTAAAAACCATACGACAGTTTTTTCTCGTATAAGACAGGGTGTAATAAGAAGATCTATATAAATGTGCAGCGTATGACTGTGCAGGTATATGCACAGTAAGTGAAGAGTGAACTAGGCCCATCTACAGTCGTGGCCAAAAGTTTTGAGAATTACATAAATTTTCGTTTTCAAAAAGTTTGCTGCTAAACTGCTTTTAGATCTTCGTTTCAGTTGTTTCTGTGATGTACTGAAATATAATTACAAGCACTTCATACGTTTCAAAGGCTTTTATCGACAATTACATGACATTTATGCAAAGAGTCAGTATTTTCAGTGTTGGCCCTTCTTTTTCAGGACCTCTGCAATTCGACTGGGCATGCTCTCAATCAACTTCTGGGCCAAATCCTGACTGATAGCAACCCATTCTTTCATAATAACTTCTTGGAGTTTGTCAGAATTAGTGGGTTTTTGTTTGTCCACCTGCCTCTTGAAGATTGACCACAAATTCTCAATGGGATTAAGATCTGGGGAGTTTCCAAGCCATGGACCCAAGATTTCAACATTCTGGTCCCCGAGCCACTTAGTTATCACTTTTGCCTTATGGCACGGTGCTCCATCGTGCTGGAAAATGCCTTGTTCTTCACCAAACTGTTATTGGATTGTTGGAAGAAGTTGCTCTTGGAGGATGTTTTGGTACCATTCTTTATTCATGGCTGTGTTTTTGGGCATAACTGTGAGTGAGCCCACTCCCTTGGATGAGAAGCAACCCCACACATGAATGGTGTTAGGATGCTTTACTGTTGGCATGACACAGGACTGATGGTAGCGCTCACCTTTTCTTCTCCGGACAAGCCTTTTTCCAGATGTCCCAAACAATCGGAAATGGGCTTCATCGGAGAATATGACTTTGCCCCAGTCCTCAGCAGTCCATTCACTATACTTTCTGCAGAAGATCAATCTGTCCCTGATGTTTTTTTTGGAGAGAAGTGGCTTCTTTGCTGCCCTTCTTGACACCAGGCCATCTTCCAAAAGTCTTCGCCTCACTGTGCGTGCAGATGCGCTCACACCTGCCTGCTGCCATTCCTAAGCAAGCTCTGCACTGGTGGCACTCCGATCCCGCAGCTGAATCCTCTTTAGGAGACGATCCTGGCGCTTCCTGGACTTTCTTGGACGCCCTGAAGCCTTCTTTACAAGAATTAAACCTCTTTCCTTGAAGTTCTTGATGAACCTATAAATTGTTGATTTAGGTGCAATCTTAGTAGCCAAAATATCCTTGCCTGTGAAGCCATTTTTATGCAACGCAATGATGGCTGCACGCATTTCTTTGCATGTCACCATGGTTAAGAATGGAAGAACAATGATTTCAAGCATCACCCTCCTTTTAACATGTCAAGTCTGCCATTCTAACCCAATCAGCTTGACATAATGATCTCCAGCCTTGTGCTTGTCAACATTCTCACCTGAGTTAACAAGATGATTACTGAAATGATCTCAGCAGGTCCTTTAATGACAGCAATGAAATGCAGTGGAAAGGTTTTTATGGGATTAGATTAATTTTCATGGCAAAGAAGGACTATGCAATTCATCTGATCACTCTTCATAACATTCTGGAGTATATGCAAATTGCTATTATAAAAACTTAAGCAGCAACTTTTCCAATTTCCAATATTTATGTAATTCTCAAAACTTTTGGCCACGACTGTACATGAATACGTTATATACATTATATACGGGTGCGTGCTTGAACATGCTCGGTGAGAGCTCTTTGTCATTGTGTGTCGCTATGGTAACGTGGATGACAAAGGGTTGACCCTAACTTTATCAAATTACTTCATTTTAAAAAGTATCAGTATCAGAATAAGCTTTATTTGGGCACGTTGCACAATGCATTGCATCAATGAATTTGTTGTGGCTTTTATCACATTAGGAGTAGGCTACCTATCCTGACATAAGGCATACACATAAACACAAGAACTAGAAAAAAATGTCAATTTAAAAGATATAAAGTTTAAGTGAAATATTATGGTGAGAGTTATTTACAGATTTGCAAATGGCTACTACAATTGTGTATGAAGGTACGTCACAGTGATGCCATAGAAGAACCATTTTTGGATCCACAAAAAAACATTTAGTTAAACGTTCTTTAAAGAACCAGATCTTTACTTCTATAATCTGAAGAACCTTTTATCGCCACCAATACATTTTTTATAATTATAACGTTAGCAACCCGACGCCTATGAACACGAATATTCTTCATGTAGGCTACAAAAATAACCTATTCATGAACTGAACAGGGTGCCATTAAAGCCACATGAATTCCACATGTGAAACATGGTTTTTAACATTTTTGTACGAATCCAGTGGGATCACATTGTTATATTCATTAGTGAATCAGTGTTTTTTCAACAATTCAATTAACTGACTAATTCATTTTCGTTCACATCATGCATTTGCTTATATTGCTCATTCACCGTACTCTGTCCCTCCTTAATATTGGATCATCAGCAGCACGTTTTCAGAGCAAGTTAGGGATGTCTAATATTCATGACAAAAGCCTTAAGATAGGGTTAATAAATTATAGAAAATATACTGCAGTGACAATTGTTTGGTAGTTAATGTGCCTTTCAAAGAAGTGCTGGCACCACTTTAATAATCACATTGTATGCTAAACAGGTTATTTAAATATAATTGTTTATTAGTGAAAATAAAGGTTCCAATATTTTTAATAAATATATTTAAATTGAAATTCTCATAAACGAATGATCTATTAAATCTGCAGGTGAGCTAACCACTGACAACTACCATTCAATCGAGTGATAACATTCGAAGGGAATGACACACTTTGTGTCTCGTTTGTAACATCATTTATCAGCCCTGTATAATTTTACCACATAAACATTGGAATATAAACAACCAAACAAAATATTATGGTCTGTCAAGGGAATGTCTTGGGAAAACATCAAAACAACAAAATAAACTCACAAATGACAAATAATACAAAAAAAATTCAATGTAGATACAATTAGAGTAACACCGCCTTACCAAATATTAAGTACTAGCATATTACAATACTATAGCATAGATGTGGCATTGTCATTTATGACACATTAAAAATTCTCGCTAGATACAATCAAAACATTGTGTACCGTGAACAATTTCAGGTAAATTGGGTGTGTCACCGCAATATCTGCAGGCATCTTCACAGAACCTGTCCAACCAGGGAGTGTTAAGGGAAAGCAGCTTCCACCCTCAGTACAAAAATGGAGGCGTTTCCTGACTCATTTGAAAATTCATTTTTTAATTTGTAAATGACACAAACTGCTGTAGTACACATTAAGTGTAACCACACCCACTAATGTACCCTAACTGATCACCTCTGATTCACATGAAATCAAGCACAACCATAGTCTTTACCTGATCTTTTAACAGGATGGATATATGATTTGTCTTGAAAAAATTCTAAATCGGACTGTGTCAAGGCTAAAAGGTGTGAAGGCATAAACACACCCATTGATTCATTCACAGCTAGCAGAGATTTTCACATTAAAGGATAATGGAAGGGTGTGGGAAAATAATAAGGCACATCTTGGATGAGATTGCAGATTCTTTATAAAAATTGTTTTATGTTAATAATTTAACACAAAAAATAAATAGTAAATTTTGAAGTGTTTTGATGTTAAATTTGATGGGATTTAAACTAGAACTAAAATGGATGATATTCTTGCATGTGTTCAAATTAAGAAATCTTATGAGTATAATCGTGAAATATGAATTCATATTATGATCATTAAATCAAATGTATAAGAAGTTTTTAAGAATAACATTTAGAGTTTGTTTTTCAGTCATACCCAATGGGTAACACAGTAGAAAGAGCAGATTTATAACTAGTTGATATATGGAGGCAGATCCATCAAGAGACTATTCCTTTTACTTCCACCACCATAATACACATCACACAAGAATAAATACTTTTTTGTTATCCAGACATAAGAAAACGAAACGGACCAAAAAACATACTCCACCCAAAAATGAAACTTTTGTCATGAACTACCCCCTCCCCAAGTTGTTCCAAACCTGTACATATTTCTTTGTCCTATTGAACACAAAGAAAGATATTTAGAAGAATGTAAGCAACGGACATTTCTGGGACATTTACCAGAGGAAAAATTTTAATGGTGGTCAAAGGTGCCCTAAAACTGATTGCTTTCCTAAATTTTTCAACAGAACGCAAAAAAAAGATACAATCGGCTTACCTTTCCTATATGACTGTCAAGGATGTCCCAAAAATGTCAGCTGCTAACTGTTTTTCAAATATCTTTCTATGAAAGATCACTCAGAAATTAAAGTTTGGAACAACTTCAGGGCGAGTTAATGATGACAGAATTTTCCTACCTTAACTTCAATACGATTTTTTATAAATAATCAAAAGACACTCTGATTAATGTTACCTTGGACAGATTTATGCAAAATCATTTAGTCTGAAACAGGGAATATATAATGAGTTAATTTTCCTTTCCCGATCTATTAGACTTTTTATGTCAAATAAATTACTAAAGGAATCACTGTAATAAAGGTACAGCTCATCATTAACAGCACCAAAACAGACCAGAAAGTTTCAGAAATTTCTATTTTAGTACACAGACATTTAATAATAGTTGTGGAACTATGATGGTAAATTATGGTTAAACATTGTTCCAAATCTACAGAGGAAAACAAAGTGATTCATTGTTTTCCAGGAAATGCACAGTCCTATGAACAGGTGGAGTCACTCCAGATCAGATTTCAGAGGGTGGAGCTCCGGGAGAGTTAAGAAAGAAACTTGCTTCTAAAACATTTAAAGCTCCTTTCACTTCACGTACAAGACACACAAGAGAGTTTTTAGTCAAAATGTTTCGCTGTGGAATCGCTTATCCGCGATGCAGGTGGATTCTGCCTCTCCTGCTGCTTTTTGCCATTATTTTTGACATTATTGCCATCGCAGCGCAATCCGGATGGGTGGAGGACGAGGACGCCAAAACCCACTACGCCAATATGTGGCAACAATGTCGAGGCCTTAGAGATAAATGGGAATGCAAGTCTCTCATGGAGTTTTGTGAGTATTACAACACTTTTATCCCAGTTTATAGATTTTTTTCAAAAATGGATTTTCAAAGTTAATCGAAAGTAACGATATTTCGATTATTTCTTATTCAAAGGCTAATCTTATTGTTTATCTTTATTGTGAATTTTACAGTGAAGTTTAAAGAACTCGTATAATGTAATTGTATGCCACAGTGTAGACAAAGAGGGCATATAAACCTGTTTTCACCGAGTTCGGTGTTAAGCCCACTTAACCTAAATAAATGTGTAACTCTATAAATATATATCTTTTTCATATAAAGCCTATATATGATGGATTTATTTGACCTAAAGTTATTTTTTTAATTATATTTTATTTTTTAATTATGATGTGCACATGTATTATGGAATCTAGGCTCCAATTGAGAAGAGATTAAATTTGCGATTAAATGCATATTCAACTATTTAAATAATTAGTGATTTTATTTTAGACTGTAAGTTTGTTTCTTGTTAGGCTGTAGTGTTTTATTTTATTGTATTATTTTGTGAACATGTGCATAATAATGAATTTAAACTCAGTCTCTGTGAAAGTGATACTTTGGTAAAGAAATGTGTAAACTCACCTAGCTGAACAGCTAAAAACAGAATGCCAGGAGAAATTAAGAAATGTAGTCATGGGTTTTATGACCAGTTTAATTTAAATTACCTTAACTTTATTGGCCAACATGAACTTCAAAGGCCCAGAATAAATACAATAAAGCCAATTTCAAACACGTGTTATAATACTGCTGATTAATGATTAACTAGTTTCATGGAATCGGTTTCACTGCTCCGAGAGACAACACAAGCTCAATAGAGCAGTGTTTCCCAACCCTCCTCATTGGTGCACACCTTCCAGAATGTTTTAGTTCTCTCCCTATATAAAACACCTGATTGATGAGTTAAATCATATGTTTTATATAGGGAGATATCTAAAACTGTCTGGAAGGTTACCCTGAGGGGCAGGGTTGGGAAACACTGCAGTAGAGGAATGTGTTTTTTTTCTGAGTACTGCCCCACCCAGTGTTTCATAAGGTGTAGGCCTGCTGGGAGAGGTTTAGGGTGTGGTTGCGTCTGATTGTTGACTTCGTATTTTTCTCACATGAGTCCATTTCAAAGCATACATGTCTCAGGCATGAGTGGTTTCTCTCGTGTCGGTTTTACATTGTGGTCTCGAACCTGTGGTTACACACTTTAATTATCTGAAATAACTGTAACCTAAGTTAGGGCCTAACAACATGAAAGCAATATTTTATGCTTATATAATGAACTTGCTGCCAAGCAGGAAAATAGTCAAGCCTGTGTCTTATGTGTAAGACCAAAAGGTGTAAGACTAACTATTGCGTTCAGGAAATAGACAGGAAACTGATAATGTACTGATAAGTACAACTGAAAATAATACCCAGTTGGCAGTGGAGAGAAGGCTTTTACTTTGAACACAAACAGAAGATAATAGCAGTTGATGCCTGGAGGTTTCTAACCTGCTTTTAGAGATGTCAGTTGTCTCTCTTGACATGAACCGATTCAATAACTGGTTCAACAGGTTATATGCGACTTGATTTGCAAACTCTGCTGGTTCCTTTTTATAAACTGTATTCACTATCCCAATTTAATTAAAACTTCCTTAAAAAAATTAAGGGATTATCCGAATGGATCAGAAAGGGATATTTGTTAGAGGGGAGGGGGAGTATCATCTGTGTATACTCAGTTTTTTAACGGTTTGCTTGAATGTAAGTATACAAATTTAATGTAATGCATGCATGGAAATATAATTTAAACTAGCTGTGTATCATGCAGTTGATCATGCTCTATATCAACTCAAGTATAATTAATATTTAGTGTGTTGTTTTGGCATTTTTTTTACGGTGTACAAAAGGTGGAATATAAAAGTAGTCTTAAATTTGCAAAATCAAGTGTATCTGTTTGTACCAGTGTTAAAACCACACCTGACTTCCCCAAAGTTTTATAATAGTTGTTATTGTTATAGGAGTGATAGAATAACCAGTTTTTGTGTTTTTTTCAGCATGGGCACAGGCAGTCGCTGCTCTCATGATCATCGGCCTCATCATCCTCATCCTCGCCTTTATCATCTCTGTTGTTGCTCTTTGCTGTAGTCTCAACACCCCTCTGCTTCCATTAATAGGAGGTCTTCTCATTTTAGCTGGTAAGAGTTTCTCATGTTGGGATGAGTTGTATATTAAGGTGAAAAAAATGACAAAACAGTCACAGTTGGTGTCCAATTATGGCACCTTTGCACAATTTCAAGGCATCAGAAATGTACAGCGTGGGCTTTGAACTAATCACTTTCTAAGGAAGTTACAGGGAAAACAGTTCATAGGAAGATCCTTTTCCTCCCGTTGAATGATTTGAACGGTTTCCAAATATATGGGCGTAAACCTGGGGGAAATTATGAAGCACATGTGGGCAGGCATGCTTTTTAAGTTATTAACATGAGAGAGACATAAAAGGTGATGTGAAAATGCAGAACAGGGCATGTCTCAAACAAGTCAGGACGAGCAACAACTTCTTATTAAAGGAAGGAGATAGTCATTGTTTATTCACTGTTATTCAATTATACACCATATTCACAGAATGTTCGACATTACCGATTGTTACTAACCGTTACTAAACTTCTGTTACAAGCTCAATTTTAAATATGTTTAATCTTTGTTTCTATCCGTGAGGTTTCAAAATTAAATAAAAATTCACAGTTGGATGATCCAAATCAAGATTATCATTTAAATTCCCTGTAAAAAACGTTTTTGAAAATCTTTCATCACGTACCATTACTTTGATGTTTAATTTCTTAGAGATTTAAGGTTATGGTTACAGCACCCTTGCTAAATGTGTTTTTGTTTGGGTGTTGCCATGAGAACCAGCGCAGACGGCATTTTTGTCCCTCCCCGTCCTCTCACTGGTTTTCAGGTGTGAACGTCCTATCACTTACAAGTTAACAGGATGAATCATAGCCTCTCCTGTCTGACTTCGCGTGACATCATCAATACACAATTGGCCTTTGTTGTTTTTAAAAATGTTAAATTATGAAAACCGAGTCTGATATTTCTTTTTAAAACAAAACTATCCTTGTTTCTACTGGCTTTCCAAGCGCGTTTCAGAAAATGGCGAGTGCTAGGAACTGAAGGGTTCCTTCACCCTCTGTGAACTGTGCTTGTTTCAGCAGTAGTTTATTCTGAGTAATTAACATCGCAATGTTGCTGGAAGCGTCAGACACAAGCCTGTGAAATAAATGTCCGACACACCCAAACAGGGCTTGGTCCTCGTTCACATGTCAATTCAACACCAATGTCTTCCCACAGGGATGAGCCATGTGTTCAGTTGAGCAAAAACAAAATTAGGTGTTGAACATTAAAAAAACATTATTTGTTTACTTCCTCAAAACTGTAAAAGCAGAATTAAGTCAAATTAAAAAAATATATATGTTTTTGTAACACTTTACAAAGAGGTTCTGTTTGTTTACATAAGTTATTTTGAGTAGGATATTTTACAGTATTCACTAATCCTTGATAATACTAATTCAGTTTTTTAATTCAGTTGTCCGTGATATGTAAATTATGTTGGTTTATTGTGCATTAGTTTATTGAAACAATGTATAAGTAAATGTTTACATAAACAATGAGCAAATTATTAATATGCTATTGTTTATTGTTAGTTCACTATAACCAAACACTTTACTAATGTTGACAAATGACTCTGACATTTATAAATTTCTAAGTTTGTACAAACCTTTGCAACTGGATTTAGTTTTAAATCTTAATTTCTATGATTTGCTTTGGATTATGATGTGGTGCAGATGGATTTTTTTCTCCGTTGTGATGTTATGTGACTAAGATTTATTTCTCTTTACAGTAATCGTCCAGATAATCGCTCTGATCATCTACCCGATCAAGTTCAATGAGCAGATCTATGAAGGTTATTATGACTACACCTGGGCATATGGGTTTGGCTGGGGTGCCACCATCCTGATGCTGGGATGTGGAATCCTCTTCTGCTGTCTGCCCCGTTATGAGGATGAGCTCCTCGACAATGCAAAAGTGAAATATATCTACTCCTCTACTTAAAAACCCTTATTTGATTGCAAATCTTCTTGGACTGTTTAGCATCTGGCCTAAATGCTAATGCTCATCGATCACCAAAACCATTTTTATACTGTACTGACTCTTAGGGGTGTCAGACTGTTCTTGGCTTTGTTCCTTACTCTTGGTGGCTAATGCATTTACCTTTTGCTTTATTTTAAATAGAATTTTATTAAAAAAAAGCTGTTGCATGTTCATTAGATGTAAATATTTTAGTTGGACTAACAATGTGTATTCACGCACTGAAATAGTATGCGTAGGTTTTTGCATTACATAGTACTTACTTCATGAACACTGGAATGTAATGTATGACTGTGTTTGGTATTTGTACATTTTTTAAACATCTCTACATGCCAGCATTAAGATAAGATTTTTATTGTTTATGTACTTTCACGTCCTGTCATTCCATGTCGGCCCTTATTTGTTTATTATGATGGCCATGTGCATGCATACTTGATTGAACACTTTCTGGCCAAAAAATTTGTGGTCTGTTAAAGATAACGATTTTCACTGATGCCCTGTCTACACCACACTAGAGCGGCACGATGTGACAAGAGGCAATAGAACCCATTATAATTAGAGGTCTGGTGTAGACAGGATGTAAGAACAAGCTTCATTGCTTTAGTGATATAAAGGAAAAGCAAATGCAGCAAAATCAGTAATATTTTTCTGTTTTGACAAAGTGTGTTATTGTATATTGCTTAAAATGCGTATCTGGTTGAGGATTGGTGCTTTTATTGAAAAGAAATGCTACCTGTAGGGAATATTGAGTCAACTTTAGTCAGCTAAGATTGTAGTTTTTAAGATGAGTTTTGGTAGATTTTTATTAAATGTTTCAACTGTTTTGAGGATTGTGTAATGGTCTTCAAGTCTTCAATAAAAAAAGATTGTCATTGTTCTGTGAAGAAGGCATTGCATGTGTAAGACAGAAGCTTATTTTTCAGTTAAGACAGCTCAAACATTAAACCTCGAAACCAGTAAATAATTAATCATTAATGAGTCATTGTCATTATGGCAACATTATCTGTATAACATATGAATCTGTACATTGCCCTGAAAATACCAATCTTGGACAATAAGAGAAAATAAAGAAATGTGCCACCTAATGTTAAATTATAGTCTACTTTTTATATATTTATATCTTACAGTGTGACAATTATCTGCTGCTTGTTAGATTATACTGATACGGCCTATATGATAAAATCGATCATTCAGTATAGAGGTGTTTCTTTAATATCTGCTGAAAAATATGAGTCATAGAGGAAAATGAGGGCGTGTAATGAACATGCCTAAAGAGACAGACCTGCTTTGTCACACACCGTTCACAATGTGAGGCTTTCTCAACAAACATCTGGTACATGGAGCAAATGTTTGTGTTAACTGAGGTCAGACGAACAAAATACATCCTGTTTCTGTGTCTATATGTGTATCACATCTCTCATAGGTTTTAAAAGACTCACAATGCCCAGAAAATATTGCTCTTAGAGGTCTTACTTTCAGCATGTTGTTTATGTCAACTGTTTCATGTGTACTAAATTTAGGCACTATATAAATTAGACCACACAGTTTTTACACTTTCCTATGCAATCAGCCCCAAAATATCCTTTAAGTGAATTATAGTTGTCGCTGCATCTTATACTGGATGAAGCACCTGATGAGTTTCTTGATAGAAGAATTGTTTTTTGTGATTTTTATTGTTATGAACACATTAAGGGTTCTCGCAGTGTAGAATAAAAACATGTAGTGTTTTATAAATCCGTATCAAAAGTGATCAAAAATTATAGCAACTGATGGGCTTTTTAAAGTCAGTTTCTTTTACAGGTAATGTTTCAAATTCAAGGTTCATTCGTTTTTATCTTTTAAATGTGAATAGGACTTTAAGAAATATGAAAAAAATAATAATTAAGCTTTAATATGAATGAAAACTCTACCGGAGCTTAAACATAGTTTAATATATATATATATATATATATATATATATATATATATATATATATATAAACAGTTGGGGCTTAAGCCCATATATATATATATATATGGGCTTAAGCCCCAACTGTTTTTATTATTATAAAATAATATTATATTTTATAATATTATTGGTCGTTCACTTCTTTAAGGATCCGCACACTGAGGTAAGTAGCGTTGACTTACATGTAAACTGACCAACAATCGACGAAAACATTCCACAAACGGGAATCTTTTAAGTAAAAAGAATTGAAACACCCTCAGTCGGCAGCACTTTAATTTGTCTGCATTTACTTGGCTATAATACTCCATCTCTCAAACTAGGGCATTTGTTACTGAACAGTCCTGTCATGGTTAGCGACAAATAAAGATTTTAAATGTTAAATTAAATGAATATTTCTAAAATAGATCATTGACATTTGAGTATCAATCGTTAGTCTCAATACTAAATTGTACAATTTTGCCAAGTCCTATGATAAAGACATTGACTTGTTGTTGCCACCTGCTGTAATTTGTATGCATTTCCCTCCGAGCACAGTGATCCCTGTCGGCCACCATACAGTTCATATGACTACCTTTCGTAATATTTAAAACCTTAACCTTATAACATTATTTATGTTAGATTATTATTTATTTAACTGTAAGTGCCCTGTAAATACATCTTCCTAAAATAGAGTTCTGTATGTTTCATGTTAGTTAGCTTTAACAATTTGTTTTTTAAAAATGTATCAATGCAAGTTACAACTTATATAAAAAGAATCACTGATAATATCGTCCCTGACCGACCGTGAACAGCAACAGAATGTAAAGGTGATGCGAAGCGATACACAGAATCGTAGAGTTCATCGGTCAAAGCTCTGTTTTTCGTCCATATGTACATTTCGGACCACTAGATGGCAGCAAATCACTATCTCCTACTGTTTTCTCTTGTTGTTTTGAAAGGATGATTCGTTTTAGAGACACTCAAGTTTCAGATTCCAAACCGGATATTTTGAACTTCGGGAATTGACGCCATAAAAAACATCACTACAAATAAAGAGATGACGACGTTGTTTTGATTGCTTCTTTTGCAAAGTAGATTTTAAACGCACAGATTAAGAGATACAATTGTGTTTTTCTTCGTAGAGTTTACACACCGATATCTTAGAATGGAGTAACGTTAGGGCATAGAGGATGATCATTTCGGAATAGAACGCAGGGTTATTCAACTTTGGCACATACTTCTCACGTACGCCAGTTCCTTACCACGTGTGCCATGCAAGGACAATTTGTTCTTTTATTTCCCCTTTACTAATGCCAGTAGACAAAAGGTTATTAGAACACAAAAGAAGATATTTTGGACAACGTTCAAAATAAAGCTAACAACATTGACTTGCATTGTATGTACACAAAAGAAATTTGAGACATTTCTCAAATTGTGTACTCTTGGATTCCACAATCATATAAAAATTTGAATAAGGGCGAATTTTTCTTCTTGGGTGAGCAATCCGTTTACTATAAGTATTTGGATACAGATAATAGAAGAACATTGTGTACAGAATGCAGAGGCACTCATTTAAATTCATTATGAAGAAACTCTGTCTCTTGTTATATAACATAACAGTACCGATACAGAATGAGACATGTCATCCAAGACTTTTGGAAAAACTCCAGTGAGTGGTGACAATTTCGTTGAAGTTTTTCCCACTATAGCCAGTTACCTTCACCATCTCTTTTTCAATAGTCTTGGGTTTGAGAATATAATTTTTTGGTCAATTGGAAGTATTCAACATATTGTATCAATTTCAAAAAAAGTCGGGGAGTCAATGGGGGGCAAGTTCTGTTAGGTTAAGAGAATTATTCCAAATATATTTATCTGTGTTCATCAGAACAAACAAACTTATACAGATTTGTAGCAACTCGAAGGTTAGTAAACGATGACAGAATTTTCATTTTGGGGTGAAGTAGGCTATCCCTTTAAGACTATTGTCTTACAGTGCTCTTCAGCATAAGGGGGTGAGTGTTTTTTCTGAATCATGAGTCAAAACCAGAATTTACTGAAAAGTAAAAAAAAACACCTGAAAAAAATTAAGATTTCCCCTTGAACCATGGATGTTTCCTTTAACTTCTTAGAGTCCGCACCCCCACTTTGTCTTGATTCATTTTAACTTGAACTTCACTTGAACACGCGACTGTAGTTTTGCCGGGGGCTACCCCCTGAACTCCAGTTTTGTGGGCATGCTTAAATCAGAACTGAATTATGATTACATTTACGGGATCCATCCTATAGATCGCTTTTGGAGAATGACTCATCACATGTACATAAGGGCATCAGAGGGCTCAAAACATGACGTGATCATGCAAATCACACCCATTACCAATATCACGCTCATGGCACGTGACAAACTTTCAGTTTTGTTTGCTGAAATTGACACACGGGGTCAAGGTGTTAGAAGATGCTTGGTTCTTAAAAATGTTATTGAATAGAGGCACCATAAACAGAATGTGTCATGTTGTTATCTAATCTTTCAAATCAATTTATTTAACTAATCAATAAGAATTTTGTGACAGTAAACTTTGCAATGTGTTCTTTTTTGTTTTAAAGCATTTGGGGTTGTCCTAGTGGCAGTAGAAATGTGCTATATAAGAAAAAAACCTAAACCTAATAGACTATAATAATTTGGATTTCTATCAAGTTCTTTCTATCCATTGTTCCAATACACTCAGTAAATTCACTTCTCTTAACAGCATAATGTGGAATTATTTGATAAAAAATTAAAAGGTTTTACAAAAGTTATAAAAACAGCTATAGTTGCTATAGGTGTTTCAACCTACGGCCTTCAGGAAACTATTCTGGAATGCACCTGAGGTGACAAATCATGTACACAGATGACTCAAGGGATAGTCAAACACAAAATGAACACTCGGAATTCCCAAACCATTCCTCTAGAAAAGAACGTAGACAATTTTTTATGAGTACACCAACAAATATGTCACAGACACCTAGTATCCACCACCTTTCAGCTTTTGTTTTCCTTTTGCTTTCATGGCTTGGCAGTCTGATACTGTTTATTATTTTTTTACTCAAGGACGCTTGAAATTCCCAGCTAGGGAATGTTTGTATTAAAGCAATAACCCGTAACTAGCAGTGCATTTTATAACAGTAAAGGGCGTTGTGGCATGACCTTAAACTGTTGTGTAGCAAAGTTTCATAAAATAAAGTAAATAAAGTGATATTTAGGCTATATAATGCGGTCAGCAGTTATACATCGGGCTATTTTATAATGGCTTAGAACTCGGCTCAGCCAATCAGAATCAAGGACCAGAACATGAATATGGGTGTGTAAAATTAACTTCTGTATTTATTAATAGTTTTCAAAATATAATATGTAAAAAATCATTACTACATTTTTTTTAAGTTCTAAAGTCCATAGATGGCAGCTAAAGATACCTTTTTTTAAAAGAGGTAGAAATTTGAACTACAATGTCAGACAAGTGTTACCTGTGCCCCATGTGTAACATTTGGCTAACATTATTTAGTGCTCTGGCAGAGCCAAAACAAAAATGCTTCTGTTCAGTGTTGTGTAGGCTTCACATTTCATGTGTGGTTTTTATTGCATCTATTTTAGAGAGCTTCACTACAGGTTGTGTGTTAACTTTCCGCCCACACCGCCGATGTCCCTTCCCACGCATCACTGAAATGTCACCTCTTCCCCACACCAAATATCCCCTCCCTCTCTGACACGCTTTCCTTCCAGCATTGAGTCAGTGCAGCTCCTGAGGGTGTTGGGGGGTTGCCTGCTGCTCAAACACTTTTGAGTGTGGGACATTACTGAAACATCTGTGAGCTGGCTTTTTTTGAATCACATTATTAGAAAGAGCAACAAAAGTTAAAAAAAGCCCAAAAGTCACGTTACTCACATCCACAAAACGTCCTGTGACAAAGGAGTTTGGATCTCTTTGGTCTGACTCGAGCACCACTAGGGATGTTACTATCAAAATCTCACTGTACCATAATACCTCTGTATATATTTATTGCGATATTTAAAAAGGCATCCGATGACTTGGAAACGTGGAAACGTGCCATAAGCATCCTCTATTCTTTATCCTCTTCTCATAACACCTGCTAAGAGGTATTTCACGAGTTCACCTGAGCAGATAATGAAGATAGCAGGGCTAGTAAAAAGAATGTGTGTTTGGCGTGCTGCCCGGGGAGCCCCCCAATAGGGGAAAGTGAGCAGAGCTCGGAAACGGCCGAACCTAGAACTCACCCCCCGGAGTCCGGCTGTCAACAAGCACTCAAGTAGAGGAGCCGGTGGGATGTGTAATCCTTTAGAGATGGCTTCAGGTAAGAATCTTTGTCTACGTATGTGCTGGAACCAGCCGGTCTTAATTATATGCTATGGCTTCTCCCGAACTTAAGTCTACCATTAACATCATGAGTTATATGAGATGGGTCAAATGACCTAAAAATTGTTTCATACATTAATATTTCATATGGTATTATTGAGACCATTTTATGTTACAATATCAATAATATTGCTACATCCCAGAGCAACACAGTGACATATATCAAGATTTAAGTTTACAGTAGTTTTTTGAACCTCATTTGTTTTCTTCTCTTATACTGATGTGGTTTGTGACTCTACAGAAGGAGCTGGACTTCATTGATAGACTCCAGGTTCTAACCGGCGTTGTACCTTTTTCTTTGCTTGTTAGTCGTATTTTTTACATGTCATTTCTTTCAGTCACATTTCTTTCAGTTCCCATATCTCAAAAAATACAGACCTGGATGATCTAGATGACCACATTTGCGGCCACCCAAAAATCACCAAACGACAGCTACGCACGTAACAACAAGTGAGAGACTTTGGCATGGTAACCTTCTTCTGGAATCAAAAACAAAATGCATCGCTAGTTTAAAAAGCTTCCTAGTGCTGCTTCAATAACACAGTCAAAGCTACAAACAAACAAAAATGTTTGTTAAACAGACACAAGAAGCTGGTTAATTTCTTAATAAAAATAATTTATTTCAGGACAACATATAAATAATTCTTGAAACACATTACAGATAATATTTGCTGTGAATAAATACCAAACAAACCAAAAAAAACCAAGGATTTTCATACAATAATCTATATGAAAGGTTGCACAAAATGTCTATTGTCGTCTATTTACCTCTATAACTGGAATGTCACTATGTCCTTTAAGTCCCAAGTACCATTCCTAATTCCGGAGCAGCTTATATTAAGTATTGTGCAAGTTTGTGATGATCTGAACCGACAGATCTAGTAGCTGAAGAGTAGATACTCTTAATATCATGAATCGACTGTCAATTTGTCTCGTGTGTTTATCCAAAGCACATCTCTTTATGGGAAATCCATGTGAATCTAATTCTCAAGCAGACAAAGCTAAATGTGCTTGCACAATATTGGACTTCAAAGATGGGAATGTTTAACACAGTCAGTTTGTTTTTTAAAAATGACGCCACAGGAGCTAACAAGAACTTTTTTCACATCTGTGCAGATATTGCGGCAATATTCAAATAGAGGATGTCAGTTTGTACATACTAAACGTATGCAAAGTATAGACTAGTATAGAGGCGTTGTGTGTTTAAAGGAGAGTAGTGCAACCAAAGAATGTGTCTGGTCTAGTAGAGCAAACGGGGAGTTTACAGAACCAACACTGGGTGTGTTGTTTTGTGTTTGGTTGTTTCCAATTAGTTTCATTAAAATTTCTGAGAAGCTATTTTTGGCACGGCAACTCCCTTCGGCTTCATTGAATTTAGTCTGCGCGAGAGGTCGGGAAAGTGTCAAGTATCTGGCTTTCATAGCACTTTAGGAATTTTTCAGCCACAGGAAAACATGTATCCATTCGATAGAAAGGACCAAGTCATATGAAGTATAGCAAGGCAAGCAAAAGTGAAAAACAGTTTCAAGAGCAAAAAGTGAGCAATGGTAAACAAAAACATTCTCAAAGGCAACAGATACATACTGCTCGCTGACATCAAATGGTGCAGCAGGAAATGAAACTGGAGCTCTGCTCAGCGAGCTCTCATTGGCACTTAACCTACATTTTATGAAGAAACTATCAAACGCTGTCCTCCGGTGGTCTGCGCATACCCTGTTCCGTCTTATTCCTGTACTTCCAAAAGGCCTGTTGCCGTTCTGCAGTCCACAGTGGCGATTTAGACTCGGAAAATTAACTTTGGTCAATTACGTGGGTCATCGAAATCCTTAATTCGAGTACATGCTTACCTCAATTTGTTTTCAAATGTATTACCCTGTTCAGTAAAAACAACAGATGCCACAGGTGTGACGTGACTGCCTGTCATTGGTTTTGCGATGCTAGCATCTCGCTTATGTCCTAAACACATGATGCGAAAGAGAGGTAATCGCCAATTCTACAGCACCACCGGGCTCAAGCCCTCCCCGAGGCAAAAATATTCCTGGTTGAACAGTCACCCTCTGTAAATCTGTTTGAAGTGGTCACATTCGTTACAGTAGCCTTGTTTGTCTTGATTCGCGTAGTGGTCGCAGCCTTGCGTCTTGCAGCGCTGTTTGCTTTTCTCTTTGGGCGCCTGGGCACGCCGTCCCTCTCTCTGGCCGCGGCTGATACAGTCTGGGCAGAGGTCCGTGCAGCCGGGAGAGAGGTTCTTGCAACCGCTACGCCGACACTGCGCCTGGTTGATAATCGGAGGCGGCCGGGGCTTGGAGGCCCGCTGGACACAAACAACACGGCTATTATTTTTTTGAAACTTCAGCACGACACAACGGTTACAAAACAAGCGTGTGAGAACAATTACCGTGACGAGAGGTGGGGAATGAGAACCCCTGCTAGCAGCTTGGGTGAGTCTAGTGCTCTGCTCCTTCACAAAGCACTTGTTGCAGTAACCCTCCAGCATTGCCTTTCCCTCCGCGCCACAGCCCTGGCCGCGGCACCGTGGACAGTTCTGAAAACCCGCCTCGGATGTGTGTCTTGGCTGGACAATAGCTGGGGTGGCCTCTGTGTAAAGAAATAAGAACAGTTAAAATAAAATTTCCCTCGTTTGGATATATTAAAAAACCTAATAATGATTGTTCTTGGTATGAAAGGCCTATTGCAAGATCTATCACTTACGGTGATTGGTCTGGTAGTCTAGATAACATATAGTGCAGAATCCAAGCTTCTCTGCCGTTCCAAAGAACGGGCAGCCGGAACGTTTACATGGCCGGGCGGCGGGCTTGTGCCATGTATGATTGGTGGTGCCGGTGCTTTCCGCCTCCCGATGCAGCGCCCACACTGAGCCCTCTGTCAGAGGCTCCTGCTGCTGGGCGTCACCTCTCTCAGAAATGGCAGTCCTTTGCATGCAGGGCGGGCAAAGGCCATTAAATATCCTAAAGACTTCCTGTCGACACATAACGCACCTCTCTGTGTCCCTTTCTCTTTCCCTTTCCCTATCCTTCTCTCGTTCTAGGCCACCTGTCGCCCACTGACCATGACCCCAGCCGTGCGAAGGGCCTTGAGGCGCCCCGTTGGCAGCCGTTCTGTTTTGTCTCGCTGTAAAGCAGCGTTCACACAAGCCATCATGTTCTACGCTGAGTGTGAACAAGCAACCGGGCGTCTTGCACTTCATGGCATGAGTCTCACTGTAAAGGCTCAGGCTAGGGGCTGTAGGGGGCGCGGAACGAGGACTGGGAAGCACGGAGCGCTCCAGTCGTACCCTACTCTCTGTGTCTGAGGGTGAGGTCTGATTTGTGGTGGAAACTGTCTCTGGCTTCCTGCCGGCTTGCCGCTTTTCGAAGCACTCGTGACAGTGTGGCTGAGTGTCCACAGAAACGTAGAAGGTACAGCGGGGTGTGGCACAGCGGATCTCAATGAGAGACAATTGAGAAACGGAGAAGGGAGGGGGGCGCTGGGATTGGGGTGCCCATAAGGACTCTTTATCCTCTTGCCAGCGCTTGTATTCGTGGTTGACCAGCTGTAGGTAGTCCTCCATCAGATTCATATCCTCTGGTAGATTGCCCTCATCCAGTCTGATGGAGGAATGTTTCAAGATTAATTTTTATTTATTTTTACACATTATTTTAAGGTAATGCCTTAAGACATTTTACAGAAGATTTGACCCAATAGCGTAACCTGGTATAAGCTTGATTAACCGTAAATAACTTCATGGGTAAACTGCCTTTACCACAAGAACCATGCTCAACAACAAGCAGCTACACAAGCACCAAATGAGCAACCATAAATCTAGCATTATCTGATCTTTTAAAAATATATATTTAACAAATTGATTAATATTTATTCTTATAGGTCATCTCTAGTACATTAGCAAACATTGCAAGGTTTGGGGCAGATGGTTTTCACTCAGCCATCACCCACATATACTTTTTTTTACAAAAAGTGTCCCAAATAACTGTTACGTAAATTATGCAACAAATAATAATGCAGTAAAACGGTAGTCATAAATACCTGGCTGCAGTAATAATCTGGGTTGGATCATAGCCCAAGCCAATGACAGGAATCTCTATAAGCATCAGGTAGTCTTTCAGCAACTTATCCTTCTGTTGCTGCTCTTTTTCTGTTAGAAAGTGCAGTCGAAGTTCTTCAAAGCCTCCTCTGCCGGGGTTTATCAATGGCACCGCACGCATTTCTGATAAAAAACAAATCACATTTTTAAAAACATCGGCACAACGAGTAAAGCGCAGTAAGGAGGATGGCAATGTCTGCCATACCTGGGCCGCTGTCTTTGATGGTGATCAATGGTGCAAAGTGCTGGGAGTCATAGCCGAGCACTATGGGATATTTGTAGCACTCTCCTGGAGGCCAATGCAAAGGCAGGTACATGCCTCCAACATTGAGGGGTGAAAAGGAGGAACCAGACTTCATACTCCTGACTACCTGGTCTGTTAAATCAAAATAAATCAAAACTGTTATTATACATTTTCATGTTGTCTGGATAAATACAATAGTATGTTAATAACATTGTACCAATACAATAACTGTCTTACATGTAATTTATGTGTTGTTATTTCAACTATGATATCCACTTATATTTACAGTTTCAAACTTTATTTTCACAATTTAATATCTCTTGTATTACAGTTTGGTGTTTGGTGCAACTATTATTCTTAGTTTGTTTTGACACAAAGCCATTACATTTTTCCACTAAAAAGTCTAAAAACCAGATCTCATTTCTGAAAAATATATTCCAGAAGAATTCATGTAGTAATCATGAACTAAAACTGTGCAATACTTTGAAATGTTGTTTCTTGCACTCAAACGAACGAGTAGGTTTAAGTCAAAGGGCTTGTGTAATTTCTTGAGCAACTTTTTTACATACACACACAATTGCATACATTTCGTAAGGACATGTACCTGCGATAACAATAATTGGCCTCCGTAGAATATTCGAGAGGACAAAGATGTGAATGTCCTCCAAAGAGTCAAACTGTAAGCCATTACTGCTGGACACAGGAGAAGCCATTTCCACGATCTTTACCCATTCCTCCTCCCAGTTCTGAGAAACCAAATACACGAAACAATCCATGAGTTTTACCTCCATCACATCAAAAGTGTATTGAAATCTATGCTGTGCAGGAGTGTATTTCTGCATACAGACAAACAGGTTACCCAAACACTCCTACACCCCAACATGTATCCCAAAGTTGTGCCACAAACATATACATATTTATGATGAAGATAGTTACCAAAGTGCTGTATCGAAGGCCGGTCTGGGTGAACTCTTGAGAGTGAAGCAGCTCTGTCTGAAATCTCATTCGAAAGTTACTAGTGTCTGTTTCCTTCAGTACTGCATAAAGAGCCTTCCGCAGGACCAGATCTGTGTCCTGAACCCCCAGCAGATACTGAGAGGCTGCATGGAGCAGGCAGTTCCCATCACCTAAACAAACACACAACGATCCATTTAAAAAACAAACAAACAGTGTGCCAGACTACTCTATTTAGGGTTAAAAACTAAATCAGTTATTGAACAAGTAGCCTACATACATCATCTCTGTTTTCTTATATTACACTGGTTCACATCAGAAAGCTCATAAAAGTAATTTTAAAGTTGAGCTGTCATATACAATCTTGTTGGACGTCATTTGACATACATACATTTTATGTTTCAAACAGAGATGATGACAGACGGGCAAATTCAACAGACAAGAACTCAGGTCATAACAGTTTGCGTAGGGCTCGCATGCTTTTGCAATAAATGGCAACCATGTTGCTTGCTAAACCTGCAGTTCCAGTTTGACATTTTGCATTGTAGTCAGGCAAATCTTATTGTCAAAACAAAAACACCCTTAGCAACGCCTTTAGCAAAGTCTTTATTCCTTTGCATTTTCTATATGTATCTTTTACATCTGAAGGTTAGTTAAGATGAATTTTTCAAGTAGCAAGATAAAGAATGATATAGAAGCAATACAGGGGATTTCCAAAGAGGTGCAATGCACTTGAATGTATCCATTGCATCCGACCATCTACATTTTAAAAGAGGAAACATGAAACATTGTAACAAATCAACAGCCATCTAAGCTTTTAAACAGGTTTAAAACCCCCCCAAACTCCTTCACTACTTTAGTAAATGAATAACTATATAGTTACAGAACTACAGGTGCAGCAAGACAACTTCAGGTACTTTGATCCCTAGAGTTTGTCATTTACTTTCAATATCATGTTTCACCGTATTCTGCAAAGGTAACAATGGCCCAGATTCAGTGTTCTTTCTCATGTTGTGCAACATTGGTGCACGTATACGGTGTTGTGCATTTGCATGTACGCCTGTGCGAGACGAGCACGCTGCGGCGGCGCCTGCGAAACAGACTGTGCTGGAATTTCCCCAGTTTGTGATTCTCTGAATAAGTGCCGTAAGGGCTTCACTTCAACTTTTTCTTTCCCTTGTCTCCTCTCGACACAAGAGCCGTGATATAAAGCGTCTGGACTTTCCAGATAGGAGGGGCAGCGCTGTACAAGAATGTCTGTTCTGCTCTTGTCATTTCTTAAGCTGATTATAACCCAAAGTTCTGAAATAATACTTGCGGCGGTAGACTAAAACAGGGAAGTGTGATCATATGATCAGATTCCAGTTCTTTAAAACGGTGTCATTTTTCAAAGCCTTGAGTTAGGCTTGCACGTTGCACCTGCTACCAACACAGGCAGAGTTAAGTTTGCAATTACAGAAAGGGTTAAACATGCAATTTAAGCAACGGTTAAAAGGTTTTGATTGTTTTCACTGCTGTATCTACTTGTATTTATTTCGGAACGAACTTGACTTTTTTTAGTTGCACAAGCATAGAGTTTCCACATGACCCTTGGCCTTTGCACATCTTTGTGAAAGCCACTTGTGTAAGAACATTCTCCCAGGATGCTATGGATACTACCGCTGCTCTTAATCAAACTATCTTTGACACAAGCAATGCATTTCAATCTGAAAGAGGAAAAATCACATTTCCACATAAAGAACAGAAACGCAAAACATCGAATCATAGCGCCCGAAACATCACACAACCACATCCCTAACATTTTTGATATTGCGAAAAAAAAATATTGATAATATTGTTACATCCCTACTGAAAAGCGTTCAAATTTGATCTTAAATGTTTACATTACCCATGTCAGTTGAATTAATAATTTAAGTCAAACTGAATAAAACTGTAGATGCGCCAAGACTGACATTACATTTAACACCCATGTATGCAGAATTGCTGTATAATTGTAACAGGGCTATGTATCTATTCTAATAGATTAAATAAATAAAGCAGGCTTTACAGTGTTAACTGCAAAGGCCAACATATTTTTAAACACAAGACATCCAATTATGAATAAGAAGTTCTTATTCACACTACTATATGACACCACAACAAATTTGCCGATGATGAAATGAAAAAAATATATTAAAAAACCCTTATAGACCTTTTTTAAAGCCTAATCATAAAACATTCATTTGAATGTTATTAGGGCAACGTTGGTTGGGTTGCCCACTGTGTCTCCTTGTAAGTTTGTTAGATTGCATGCCATCTTATGCCCTACGATGCTGATGAAGACAGGAACATGGTAGACTTATGTAATACTGATACCAAAACAGGAGAGACAAATATGACACTTTTGAAAAACAAAATATTGATTAATTGAGTAGTGCACATGTTTAGACCTGAAATGGCTATGGCTACGTAATTTACATCGATCTTACATAAGCCTCCATTTTAAACAAAAATTGCTTAATTTTGTGTGACATAAAAGAGGAATTTCCTCTTTCACAATGAGGACAGATCAGTACAGATCTCTTAAACAAAGATTTACCAGAATACAAAAACCGAGACACTTTCCACTGCCCGGAACACGACCATGACCAAATGAGATCAATGCATCACTCTTTTGACTGACTATTACCGACAACAGAATGAGAAAATATGGTACATGTAATCTCGATGGCGTTTACCTTAATTTACTAGTTTGGGTAACAGTAACTAGTGACTGTACAATGGAGCAACAATGGCAAGTACAGAGAAGTTTCCCTTGCTGCATTACTCATAAGAGAAGAGCAGTGCAACCTGACCCGAAGTTAACAGTCATAAAGGGCTCACTGCAAGCCAGACCCGACCCCTAAATCGAATCGAATTGTGCCGTTGAATTAAGGGGGGAAAACGTCAGTGTGACAGACAGTGCTGGATTTTCCCATCAGAAGCACCCATGTGGCAAACATTAAAAAAACACATATTGTTATGCTTGTGAATAAGATGTACACAAAACTGCTAAAATGAACACATATTTTTATAAAAAAATAAGTAGGTATTAAATAAATTTTAATAAAATACAAATATTTTCAAATTTTTTGATAATTTTAGGACCTGACAAAAAGGATCGGCCAATCGGAAATGCCTTCAGCCTATGGTAATCTCAAAATCTCATTTGTAAGTCGCTTTAGTTAAAAGCGTCTGCCAAATGACTGTAAATGTAAAATGGCAATGTTGGATAATTCATTGGCCTGATTGGTATACGAGTCTACTAACAGTCTATTATAGACCCATTTACAGAAACATCTAACTAAATAGAGCATGGATCAAGAGTGTATCAAAAGTGTGATAAAACAACTGATGGTTCTGTCCAAGATTGGGTATAATTTGAATAAAATGAAGGCCAAATACATAATTCGTTAATCATTTGAGAAATGTACCAACTTCTTCCTTTTCTAGATATTTGTCAGATACGTGTTTTCAACCAACCAAAGATGACTTTTCAAAGCCTGCAAATCACAATTTTGAAGTTTCCACTACATGCCTCCGAAAAACCCTTTACCAAGCTTCAACCAACAAAGAAAACGTAAACACGCTATAGTTACCGTTGGTTCTCAGCGGCACCAGCTTTTTAACTTCACGGCACCAGTTCAATCTCTTCTCTTGTTCCAGCGAGCACTGCATGGCCCTGTCCAAGATGGCCGCCTGGATGACCTCGCGAAAGGCCTGCGGGAACTGGCTCATGCGGATCATCTCCAGGGTGTAGCGGTGCATGCTTCGTAGGTGATGGATCAGCCCGCCGCTGGTTGAAGACTTGACCACATCGTTGGGCACTCGCTCCCGGATTTTCACGGCCTTCAGGAGGTTACTCACGAACAGGAACTTGGGCAGGAAGTTCTGGCCCTGAGACATCGTGATCAGGAGAGGGGAACCAATCTATGTCTGCGAAAGAAGACATGAGACAAAATCAGCACTGTCAGAAGCATTCAACCCACGACCACGTGCAACGAAAAAGAATTTCCCTTGGTTTCCCTCCACCCAAGAGGTGAAGAACCGAAAGATCATGGCTCCTCAAAACTGATGGTGTATTTCACAGAATAGGGCCATTGTGAGGTCAGATGACTGAAAGCTTCAGACCTTTATTAGTCCAAGCCCCGTATAAATCCATTTTCAGAACAAATAAACAGAACAGACGATGTATTGTTTTAGACGTGAATGCAGAATCCCATTAACAACAAGGGCACCCTTTTTTGTCTCATGTTCTTCAGGGACAACTTACTGACAACGTCAGATCGCCAGCGTTCCCTTAACACGGCAGAAACAGTCAGTATTTGGTGGCTGAACGAAACAAAGCGGCGTCCACAGTTTCAATAAACACAAAGCGCAAAGGGGACAATAGGGACCATCGCGAAAATATCGTAACATCGGCCGCTTACCCTCGAATTACGTAATTCAGCAGCCAGAAGCCGTGAGACAATGCAACACTGTTACATATGAAAGGAAGCGACGTGTCCCCATGGCAACAATAGAACGTTTTCTCCGTTCTAATGTTTTAAATCGCTCATAAGTGACGTCTTCGCAAACAATGGCTGTCAAATGCGTGGGGTTAAACGCCGTGTCCGTCCGTATGAGACAGATTGTCTTCTAATATCGACACAATATACAGCGTTCAGCCACGCTTGCTTACGGTTAGATTTCGTCCGGATCCGATATTAGACGAGCAACGACGAATCGGACAGCCCTTACCTGTTCAATATGTCGCTGTACGCCAACAAAGCCCATATGATGCTTGACTCTTGCGTCCACTTTAATCGTAATCGTCCATAACGCTTTCAGAGATTCGGTGTATTTCAGTCCTCGCGTCCACAACACCGCCGAGACTTTAATCTAGTTAAGGCAGCTCGATTGATAGCCGTACATAAAAGGCAGCGGGGGATTTCCATAAGGTACTTTCCACTTTCACATTCACAACCCATCATAAATGTTCCTCGTTATGTTCCTGTCGTCCGCCGGAGGGCGCCAGAGAGCGGCGGGGCACGCTTACGCTACGTGCGTGTGCATGACGTAAGGGCGGACGCTCGTTTGGCCGCGCCCGTCGTGGTAGCTGGGTGGTGGCATGGAAACAACAGCCTGGAAGTCCCAGCATGTGTAACATACATACCGATGAACATGTTGCGTTCCATTTAATTCATGTAGTGAATGAATGAGGGTTACTAGAAATGAACTGTTAGTCACCGGAGTGGACTTCAGAAGATTCACTTTACGAAACGGATGGCTTTCCCAGTTTGGTCAGGTGATGTTTCGAGAATTTTTTGCAAGATTGTAAACATTCTGCCAGGTGGTGGATGACATGTTTATCTTGTTCAATTCCACTCGCCCATCTTCTGTTAAACGTTTACATTTTAACATGTGTAGGGATAAAATTATGGGTACCAGGGTTGGTATTACACATTTATTTTCAGGGTTGACATTTGAAGATTGTCTCCTGTTGACAAACAAAAAGGCAGATCATTCAAGATTAATTTAGTAGATGATAAAGTGGGTGTAAAGTTTACGTCTCGGTTGCTTAGAAGTTTCCTGTTTCAATACAATAAAGAATGACTAACATTTTAATTCTTGTAACGATCATTCATGCTTTATGTTTGAGGTTGTCAACTTTGTACCCCCACCCTCCCATCCAGACTGTCTGCCAGTGCCCACCCAGGGACTTTTCTTCTATAATGCATTATATTTATATTTCATTAATTTTGCCCTATACTATTTGACAGGGGTTTGTTTCGACACTTTGGAATTATGAGGTTCTGTCAGACAATTGGGTAAAAATTCAGTTGTTCACATATTTTTTTGTTCTGTGACAACCGCTGTCTATTATGTATTGTGCTTTATTTACATTGTGTATATTTTGGGACTTTTTGGAAGCAAAAAACTTATCTCAAAACTGCTCAGAATGCAGATAGAACCTAATAATTCCATTTGTTTAAAATACTCAATTGACGCAAACAAACCAGCCAGTTATGATGTAAATGTATGATAATTGTAGTTTGTAATTTGTAACAAAGCTAGTTGAAAATAATTCTTAAGATATTTATTTGGTTGTTATACCACTTGATATAATAAGCAAAGGATATTTAGAAAATATTTGATTGATTATAAAGAAATCTCTATTAGTTTTGTTAGTCTAGAGATCTCCCACAGTGTGGAACCTGAGATATCCACAGAGTCCTAATAAACAAATCCTGGCTTTACGACACAATTTCAAAGGCCCTATTCGAAAGGCACTAAACATGCTGGGGCAAAAATGATGACTAATTTAATTGGTTGGTAAAGGAGGTGTTTGAAACTTAAGTGGGCTAAAATTAAAGAACACATACAGTCATTAAATGGTATACAGTCTTTTAAAAGCATGATTCACACAGAAGAATTGCTCTTTGTGAGTAACATGAATCAAAAGGTTTTATTTATTTTTGAAAGTTCCCACATATGCTCCTGGAGTTTACCTTGTTTAAACATTATTATGATCACATCACTGAAGTTTCCCAATTGAAGTAGACAGCAGAGGTGAGACACAGCACCACTGCTTTTCTGTTTCCACCACGTGATGCCCATATCATCTCCAGTTTGAATAAAGCTCTTACAAAGATTTCCGATGACCTAACACCTGTGAAGAGTGGATGCTAACAGGAAAAGAAGTTTAGTGAATACATTCATTAAAGGGA
Organism: Triplophysa bombifrons; assembly: GCA_029783895.1. Lineage (NCBI taxonomy): Eukaryota > Metazoa > Chordata > Actinopteri > Cypriniformes > Nemacheilidae > Triplophysa > Triplophysa bombifrons. The sequence goes on along the minus strand of CM056459.1, from coordinate 20,330,198 downwards.
TAGTTCACCCAAAAATGAAAATTCAGTCACGAATTACTCATTCTCTTGATGTTCCAAACCTGCAAAAAAGTTATTGTTTTGTTGATCACAGAGAAAGATATTCAGATGAATGCTTGTAACCAAACAGTTATTGGACCCAAACGACTTATACACTCTAAAAAAATCCATAAATATAGGGCACATTATACTGTATGAATATGTAGGAATTTTTTGTGTTAGTTTTTACAGTTGTTTTACCTGTATTTCTACATTTTGCACTGCATTCATTTGCATTTTAGCATTAACGGAAATGTCCATAAAATAAAGGAAAACATTCTGGTAATTTTCTGCCAGTAGTTTATCTGTTTTTCTACAGGATTTTTTAAAGTGTAGAAAAGATGACAATGGTTTTCAAAAGTGGCCCAGAACTGTTTGTCTCTGTCTTCATTCTTCACCATATCTTCTTTTATGTACTGTGTTCAACAGAACAAAAAAATATTTTTCATACTATGGGAGTCAATGCGGTCCAAGAACTGATTTGTTATAAGCCTTCTTCCAAATATCTTTCTCTGTGTTCATCAGAACAAAGACATTTGATGGTGAGTACAGAAAGAATTTTCATTTTTGGGTGAACTATCCCTTTAACCAGCTGTTCTTTTATCAGAATTTATTTCATTTATAACATGAAATTACATTTTAATTTTGCATTGTGAAACCAGTGTGAATAATTTTCTCAATAACCATACGTCCCTTTATGTCCTAGATTTATTTTACCATTGTATTGTAGGATATTATTTGATTTGACTTTTACATTTGTTTATTATGCTTATAAGATCCAAGCAAACCAGCAAATGATGATGTAAATAGCTTATTTCAACTAAAAATATTAAGCGTATAAAAAAGCATCTGATATTTTGAGAAATATATATTATATATACAGTAATAAACAGGCTAGAGAGATATTTTGATGGCTTAAAGGAGCAATGTGGACATTTTAGCAGCATCTAGTTGTTAGGCTGCGAGATGCAATCACTCCTCCCTACTGTACTTTTTGCTACTTATTTTTTATGTTCATGGTTTAGTTCAGGTTTAGGGTTTTTACAAGCTCATTGACTTTATGACATCCTCTGATAATCTAATAGTATGCATACTATACTCACTTTAGGTCTAGTAAATAGTGCATTTCGAATTAATGGGGCCATATTTGGAATATTTCTCAAATGCTACTTCACATGGATATTACTGATTTAGCATCAAGGATCAGGATATTTGAAGAGCCATCTCTAGGAGAATTAATTTCACTAAAAACATATTAATCTGATATTTCCAGGTCTTAAAATGCAGATGACTCCTCCCTATAGCTATATGATGGACGAAATATTACATTCCATCTCATTCATTTTTTCTTGGTCATCTTGAAGAATTGAACAATTCTGTAGCAGTTTCTTTTTGTTTTATGGTGGTTAATTTATTTTTAATGTTCATTTTGATTCTTTGCTAATTTGTTATCATTAATCTAATCTAATTTACTTTTAGTCAATAGTTTATAGTTTTAGTGCCTCAGCTTTCACTTTCTTACTTAGGGTTTTATATTTATGTATACTATTTTGTATTTGATTTCAATAAAAAAATAACTAATTTTAATAGGCTGCTTTTAGTTTTAGTTAACTATAAACCTATTATAAACCAGAATATTAAGCAATAGCTTACAAAATACATAATGTTACATTTTACCACAAAAAAGTAAATAATGTCTCAAACACATTGTTTTTTCACTTCTTTATTTGCAAAAACAGTATACTGTGGACGACTAAATCTGTAATTGTCACTACAAAAAGCTACAGAGGGCAGCATCTGGATGGTCTGTTATAGCTCTGAAAAATATTTGGTTATTTTAGATATAGTTTAGGATGTTTGGATTTCATTAGTATTATAGATCTGGGTTTGAAAATACCAAACCAAGTGACATATGCACAACAATAATCTTTTTTACTTCTGACTGTAATTAGAATCAGTAACTGGTATAAAATATAAAGCAGGTTTTCCTCAGATTTGTAGAACATCATGTTCCACTAATGTTTGCCAAGTCTGAAAGCGTCCAATTATTTTTGCCCTCATTTTGAATATATTGTTATCATATCTTCATTTTGAATAAATTCCGCTTAATATCTTTCTTTAAAAAAAACTTTTTGTTAGATTTTTTTATTTAGAGTTCACTATGGTTGTGGCTCTCATTTTGTGCATGTAATTTGACACTGGGTGGCAGTAAAGGCTTACTTTACTCTTTTACTAATCCCAAGCATACACAGGTCATTAACTCTATCACCCCAATTTACTTAATCATTCTTCATAATAAAGACAAAGGAGCTGATTATATTTGAACAAAATTTACAATGATAATGCTTTTATTATAAGTAAAGCATTGGAAACGTTTCCTTAGTATTATTATATTATCACATCGGGGGATTTAAACACAGATACGGATTTGAAAAATATTAAAAACAGTTTTTGCAAGAAGAAAATTGAAGACGAAGAAACACTTTAAAATTAGGATTGACAGACATGCATCATACATTTTTACTTTTTATTTAATGTTATTACATAATATTTTTTCATGGCATTACAGTCATGAGAATAAGATATATTTTTTCTTATAATGAACAAAAAGGTTAAAACCTGCCTTTAAATCCAAACATAAATGCATGTCTTATTTTTTTTTATTAATTTCCTTATTAATTTGAACTTTTAAACGTAATTATGACTTATTTATACTATAGCACAATATTACACGTGTGAATTCTGTTATTTACATTTTTATGCATTTGGCAGACGCTTTTTTCAAAAGCGACTTACATTGCATTATCCTATACCTTTGATTTCTAAGTATGTTCAATCCCCTGTTATAAATAGATTGAAAGTTTTTTTAATACTTTGAACCATATTTATCTAAACATATCAATTTTACAGCTTTTTTAACGTCCAGTAATAAATTAGCTTTTTATTTACTCATTCACCACACGGGTAAATTATTAAATCACAATGTTGAAATCACACTTTTGTCCTCCTTCCAGCAAATGCATCATTGACCTCAACTGCTTTCACAACAGACAACCTCAAAAGACTTCTAGCTGCATGGTCAGTTTGGGGCATGCTCCTCAAGGCTTTGGAAATACGTTTTTTAGTAATGCAATTTCATACACTTTTGTCACAGGCCTGCCCTTTCACCATTCTTTTCTGTCACTATGGAAAGGAGTTGCTGAATACATGTCACAGATAACATGACATCAAGACTCCCTGCTGGGTCCAGTGGTCATGGAGTGATATTCACCACAGCAAAAATAGGCCCAAGTGCTTCTTTTTTATAAAGGAAAGACACTTACTGAGTTTACTTGTCCTAAATTTGCACTTTCAATTGTAAATATTGTAATGCTTGAAAAAATAGACTGCATGTTCTTACGGAATTAACATTTTGCTATTTGCTTCATTTTGCAATGTAGCTGCTATAAGCTTTTTTATGTTTGAATAAAAGCTGTTTGATGATTGTTGAGTTTGTGTTGAGGTCAGTGTGAGTAAAATAATATATATTTTATTATACCTTGTCTCTGTGTCCATAGTTTCATGGCAGTCATTGCATTTAAAGAAAACAACAGCACTTATTTTTTGTCGTTCAAAGGAACTGTGTGTTTCTTTTTTAACATTTTGTCAAGTTTTACTTGTGATAATGAGTAAGACAGAAATTTATGGTATCAAGTTCATAATAAATCATGCCCTTGAACTGATCTGTTTTGATATCTTACAATGTGAAAGTATCAATAGCACCATCCACATCAGTCACAGGCAGCGAGATGCAATCTCTTGACCTGCTTTCATGTGGTGAAAAGCTTAAATTTACTCAAAAAGCGTTTAAACCTCTTTAACATAATCAATATATATTCACACAATTTTAAACAGAACAACAATAATAAGAATGGGTTTATTCTTCTCAATTTCGACTATATTTTCTAATAAGTTATTGCCCATAATGTTGACTGACTGTAGCGGTGTGGATGAATTGTAATAATTTATTTACACAAATACAGTTTAAAATATTAAAGTGATATCATTTTGAAGGATAGTGATTAATGTATTTCAAGAAGAAAACATCCTAAACACCCATAATTCTGACTAAAGCACACATTAAAATATTACAAAGTTACTAACTGTAAACATTGTATTCTTTCCCCCCAAAATTACAAAGAAAAAAGACATTTAAAGAAATGTAATTGTTGCACAGTGAAATTACTTTATTTAGAATTAAGCAAATTCCCTGCCAAAAACCATAAAGCAAAAATGAATAAATATGTCCATAACTGCAAATTAAGTACAAACACCATTATTAAAATTGTATTATATAATAAAAAAATATCTTGTTTATACAGTATTTATTGCAGTTTGTTGAATTAATTCTTACTTAAACAAAAATGGTATAGTAATATTTAAATTTTCCACAATTCTTTAATTTAGTATAATTACAATTAATAAGCCAAATTATGAATTACTCCCCACAAAACTCTAATCAATAACAAATGTAGTAATGGCTTTTTTATATCTAGTTTCATAATGCAAAACACATATATACTCCTGATTTTGGTTGACTCTTTGAAATTCATTGTCCACTGCATAATTTTGAATTTTCAAGCAAAATTATAATTTTCCAATCAAGATGCTACTGTGGACCACATGCCATAGTTTGTGTCACATGATGTAGTTGAACTAAAAATTTCAGGCTATTTTGAAGGTTGGCTGCCTCGGTAACTCCATGATGACAAGTACTTCCCAGTCGGTGTCCCTGTCTGTAGGGGAGACAAAGCGGAGCCTCCAGCCTGAGCCAAGCAAATAGATGTGCACACTGCAGCAAGTCAGTTCCCAAGGCCAGAGGCCAGGGGCTGCATGACAAAGAGGTGCAGCTCTGAGGGCCGCCTTCCCCTGGGGAGAGAGTGGCGCTTGTGCCCAGCGGGATCTCTTTGCTTGGGGAAGAGGAGGTGCCAGGAAGTGTGTATATGTGTGTGTCTGCGCAGTTATGGTTTTTACCAAGGTTAAAAGGGGAACAGGATGTGATATGTAATAGGTATAGACATGCACCACTGATTTAAAAGGAAATAATTATATATATATATATATATTGACATATATATATAAATATGAAGAGTTTATTTCCAAAAAGAGATAACTCTGTGTTAAGATTTTTTTTTTAAATGTTTTTTATCATGTAATCATGTTTTTATTGCGTTTGTGTCTGTTAACTGTATTTTTTGAGTTATTATGGCTCACTGTAAATCAAAACAAACCAACTGCAGTTTGATGGATATTATTTTCATTGAACAATAAAAAAACACAATTTTTTATTTTGTTTTACAAACGGTGTTTTCTCTTTTTGGAAATAAACTCTTCATATATACAGTGGGATATACAATATGTATAAATATATTTATAAAATGGTCAGTGCTGGTCCTTGATTCTGATTGCTTGAGCCAATATATTTTTCTAATATCTAATCATCTAAATCTCATTAGTGATTCTTGTACTAGCTCATCAAGTAAGGTCAGTTACTGAACAAACCTTACACATCTCCCAGCATCCTAATGCATGATCCCTTCAGTGGGAATATGGAATGTGCTGTGGTGTGTTTTTCCTCTTGCTGGCGCTAGGGAGCTGAAAGGAAGAGTTGGAGAAAGGGGGAGCTGGAGACAGGTCAGTGGGATGCCCATCACTCTCTCCACACTTCTGCTGTCACTTTCTTTGTGAAAGTTTATTACTCAGACCCCTAGCCACAGGTTCCTGTAGTCTGCGGGGATACAGTCGCATATCAGACTACCTAACTATTTACTGCACTATGCTTCAACTAAACAGACTCCAGGCAGAATTCCAGATGTACAAGATTCTTGCACTATGAGCTCAGAAGTGTGGACGCCTTGGGATTCAACCAGAAACTTAAATCTGTTTAAATTAAATGTTTCTATTTTGTAATGAAAGCTGTGTGGACTTTCTTTATTCATACATCACAGTTAATATAAATCTTTACAATCATATACAACAAACTAAGGTATTTTTGATAGCTAAATTGTTTGCACTAATGATAAAATTACTTATGGCATTTATATGTTTCCTGCTTTTCAAAGTACTTCTCACGCAGTCCCTCTAGTCAGAATATACTTATATTTTTAAAGGAACCAGTATTTGCTATTAAAACAAAAAAAATTCTAATCAAAATCTTTGAAATGCAAACTGTAAACATATCAGCAGCCCTATAAGTTTAATTTCAACTGTTATGGCGAGACAAATGAATCTACAAGGAATTTGATTGTTTTTTGATCAAGAAAAACAATAAAACAAATACTTAAGTCGACCTGAAAAAATGTAACATGCGGTTTATGTATGTGTGTAATGATTCCAGGCAAAAATCTCATTTGGTTTCTTTTTACATAAAACATGACCAAACCTCCACTGCCAAGACATATAGAAAAACACAATTAGAAAAGCAAAGTCAAAACATTTCAGATGTAATCTAAGACATCACGCTGTGTTTTTAAACGTTTATTTCTTTCCTGCTAATTACTTTTGCTTTGCTTCACATTGTGCATTTATGGGACATCTCCTGCAAACAACCACTGAAATGAATTTACTTCACAGTGCTTTCGTTGGAAACCTCGCTGTTATTTGCTTAACTTCAAAGGCTTTTACATCATTTTTATATCAGTGTCTTCTACCCTGAGCATGATGAGGGCCGTAACTGAGGCTAGTGCCATGCAGGGCGGACTGCTCAAACACCATGGATTCACCTAGCTGCAGTCCACTATCACACCGTAACGCCTCATTAAGGCCAGGGGAGCTTGTAGGTTTGTGGCACCGGCCACTTCAGAGACCGAAGCCGGAGCGGACGGCATGGCCGCGACCCATGGCCCCCTGCCTGTCAACCCCCAGCCATCAGGTCAACAGTTGGTCCCCAGAGCCAAAGTCGTTGGGCTTTCTGCCAGTGTCAAGAGGCTCTGTTTCAGATTATCCCAGGGTAATTAAGCAGGTCAATACAGACAAATAAATCATACTGATAGTCCAAACACTGTTGCTGAATGCCTCCGATTGAGCAAAAACAAGGAGCCGCCCCATGCTTGTTACTGCTTAGCTTGAGGTCCAGCAGCATGCTTCACATTACTTCCCGAGAAAAAAAGCGAGTGGGAAAGCATTGTGTGCACCATCAAAAGCTGAGCAAAGAGACATGGGCTTAATTGTTCCGCTTTATTTTTAAGATAAAGGCCGACTGGGCATCAATTTAGTCTCTCTGTGTGGGTAGACAAAGCGGATTGTTGCCGACAGAATGGAAATGGTTCTAAAACTTGCGAAAAGGTTGATGAAAGTCATCATGTTTGCAGAACACAACGCGTCTGATCGACCGGCAGATGCCTCTTCCAACCGATATCATCAGTACATAATAGTACAGCATCAGAGGAGTTGACAGTAAAAAGTCATTATTAATGCAAGTCTTGTTATTGACCTGTGCAGTGTACTGCCAAAACAGAAAAAAATGTGTTTCTTACCACGTTAATTGTCCCAAAATAAATAAATAAAAATGCCTGTTGAAAAAACATTTGTATGACCGTTAAATTATTGCAAAAATTGCTGTAATTCAACAAAATACTGTAAAGTAATGTTTTGTTTAGGAAGAGAAACCACAGGCATGTTACTTAAGTTTAGCTCAATTCTTCCCATATCACATTGAGATGTGATATAATGTCCATCAGTAATCACAAATTGTATTTTTGTCTTTCTGTCATAGTTATTGAGGTAAAACTTTATCCATATGTGACATCTGTGCCATTTGTGTCATTGAGTCTTTATTTTAGTCCAGTCGTCCGAGTCTGTTCCAGATGAGCAGCCAATGTCTTTAGTCCGACATATTGTATATTATGATGATAGCAGTGCACACCCAAGGACAACTGTCGGTCACGAGCGAAGTTTATCCTCAAGAACAAAAGCAAGCCCAACTTAACTTGAATGTTCTTCTTCATTTCCCATTGGCTGAAAGGCAAATCCTGAGAGATGGGAAGAGATGGGCGACCTTATACCATGTCAAATCGTCTTTTCTTTTGGAGGTCAAGACATTCTGTCTGGGTCCACTTGCATCTTTTCCTCAGAAGTTTTCCCATTCACACACACAATGTAACTGTCAGTCTGAGCAACAGTTCTTGCTTCCACTGGCTCCACATCTCACAGGGTAACACAATATTTCACAGCACCAAACAATTGCCTGTCTTCCCAGGCCAACCATATGGTTACTATGGGGTGCAATATTGACACACATCACCAATTATTCATAAAAAGGGGGCACATCGGGGGAGGCGAGAAAGGCCGAGCGTGCTCGATAACACTTTGCAGGGAACCCGAGACGTGTTTGTCCGACCATGAAAAGAAAAAATATCCTCCCAATCTTGAATGTATTGAACCCTGAACTTGCATTAATGACTAAAAGATGTCTGTTGGATAGAGTATGATGATATTCTTTAACTTGCTATAATTGTTGATTCAACAAAACTGTTTAGAAACATCACACTGCTTGACTAAGTTGAATAATTGCCCATTACTTGCTGTACTGTGAAATTGTTGTTTAATTGTGTATACTTGGGTGAAGAGAGAGGGGAGAAGAAAAACAAAGGTAAAATAAATAATGCATCCACAATCTTGGCACTTTTAATGAAATGTATATAATGTACATTACATTCATTTATGTTAAAATTTATATGACTTAATTATAATTGGGTAGACAATAATTTGTGCTATTATATTATATGCATAATCGTCAAAATGTACTTTAGATTAAATTTGAGAAAAGAAAGAAAGAAAGAAAGAAAGAGCAGTTGTATGTAACAGACTTCAGAAAGTTTCATTTGTTATTTACAGTTTATTTAGGGTAGATTTTTTTTGCTTTACCCGCCATTTAGTTACCCCCTACTAGGTGGGAAAGTCCACATGTCCATCAGTGCATGACAGAGTCACATAGAGCTGGACCGCTCAGCAATTTAAGTGATTGACAGCCTCTCCCACCAGGTCTTAGTAAGGGGGTGGGTCATCTTGTCATTTTTGATGAGTGCATGACAGGAAGTGGAGAGGATGAGACAGATCTCTGAATTTAGATTTCTCGTGGAATTAAAAAATATATTTTTGTAGGCATCATCCAGTCAATTCATTCTTGAATGAATGAATGAATACATACCCATCGATGTTTTATGTGAGAACCTTATGCTCTATTCTTAAGTGACCAGCCTTAGTACTTACCATATATTGACTGATACACTTGCTAATCTTATGGAAATACACACATAAAAAACTCACCAGACGTTGAAGAGGTCAAGATTCTTTCTCTTGGGCACGACAAGTGGCTGTCCAGAAACGTGCCACACAGCACCTCATCTGCCTGATGGCAACAAATGGGGCCCAACTTTACCCAAAACAGACAGTTCCAGTCATCGTTGTAAATTTTGCAATTCATGTTTTTTTTATGTTGGGCCTTGACATTGCTTTTAAACATCTTCATTTACTTTGTTAAATGAATAGTTCATCTCTATATGCGTTTGTTGACGCAGTTTTTATTGGAGATGAATTTACATTAAAGATTTGTATTGGGATCAAAAATGGAGCTGATCAGAATGAATACCAGCTATATCCGTGAATTATAGATCAAATTTCAGTCTGTTTTGGTTTCAGATCACTTGGACTCAAATGCACAGTCATGCTTGCTACTTCATCTGTGTCCTTCTTTAGAGCTTTACAGGAATATTCACTATGACCTATTGTTGTATTAAATAGCTTCTAAATTTGTGTGTGTTTGGAACAACATGCTATTAATAAATAACTACAAGTTTGGGTGACCTGGTTTTCCTTTACACACAGGAATGTGTGTACTCACTCACCAAAAGTACATCATATAACATAAAACAAATCTGTCCATAGCAATACATAGCAGAGCCAAAAGGACAGTATAAATATGAATGTCACCCCACTTGATATGTTCCATGAGGGAAATTGACTTTTTACCCTGCTGCTGTCTTCATCCATATGCTGATGTTTTCATATTCCAGAAAATCAGTTTAGGGAGTCATAAAGTTTCTTTAATTCCAAATGATACCCTGATGCTGCAGAATGAAAGGGCCGGCCGTCTGTCACACCGCAAAGACTTGAGTACTGCACGCTCCTCTTCTGGCACGGATCGGAGCGTAGCACAGCTCCAGCTTATCTATTTTTCATGCCTTCATTCACATTTACTGACTAATGAGGCTGTAAACATCTCAACATACTTTCAAGAGAGATACTAAAGAACTTGTGGAGAAATATAGCAAAGTTTCTTCTCACGCGGGGGGATAAAATGACAATGGAGTTGTGGCCCCACTGGGTCAATAAACAAAAATTCAAAGCATAAATTATTGATAAGTAGTTTTTCTTCAAAAATCAAATCCTTTTATATATAATCTGTTTTCAGAAGTTCTGTGTATTCTTCCGCAGATTACCTTTACACATGTCATTATGACAAATAAGGATGCACTCTTGCTGTATTTTCAGACTGTGGTAAGTCAATGACTTCATGGGAAGTATTGTGTATGGAGGGAATTAGAAAAGGGAACTAGTTTCATACAGGGTTTCAAAGCATTGTCCAGCAATCTAAAAGAGATTCAGGTGAACTTTAGACTAAGAAATAACAAAAAGTAAAGTGTGTCATTATGTACCACTAGTGCAGCAGATTGCAAGCAGGTTTTTAAAATGCTCCCGCCAACCCATCCTGCATAGAGACCACTAACCCTGTCACAAACCCATTAATCATTGGTAAAGCCAGTGTTGTGCTGGTTGGGATCAGGCACACATTCTAAAAAGTTAAGCCAAAGCAGCGTGATCGGCCCATGGTGGCTGGCTGCAGTATTTGTCATAAATCCCACCCTCTCCCTTGCAAACGAACCAGAATCATGAAAAATCCAATTGCACTTTAAATATTTTTTGCCCAAGATGGTTTTTATCATTGTAGTTCTTATCACGTTGATGTTTGTTCAACTGTTCTTTTAAAAAAAATGTCTCGTTTCATAAATGTCTCGTTTCATAAAAGCAGGTAGGACGCTCTGAATGCAACCTTCAAATGCGACCTTCTTTCACAGGAATTCGGAGGACGCATGAGGTGTATCCTTCGTTGCTGGAGGCAACCCACAATTATTTGTGTTGCCCAACTTCTTTTATTTTAATAAATGGCAGCAGCTGCATATTCAATCAAATATGTGTTGTTTAAATGTAAACAATTTATAATTGTGTTTGATGTTTTTTTAGGATTAAAAGTGTTTAGTGATTTTTAAACCTTTAAATTAGTAAGGCAAGAAATGGTCAATTTGTTTAAATCTTCTGCCATTGTTTGGGGTAGAAAGTAACCAACTTTTGACATCTTAAAATCATGTGGAAATCATTTTAAGGTGTTAGAGCACAATGTGTTGTCATAGCAACATGTTACTTCCTGTTTCCCTTTCTGCCAGTGTGTCCTACGAAGGATATCTCATTTAATGGGGTATATGCATACAGGTCGATTACCTACTTCCGCTAAAATCTCAGCCAGGCTGTTACATCCGGCCCAATATAACAATGGTGTTTTGCTTCCGGATGCACATAGGTTTACGCTCAACAACGTGAATATAATTATTCAAAAACTACAACCAAAAAGGAGAAGCACTTCAGGCTATCCGTTTCAAGGTACATCAACAAATATGAAAAAAAGTTAAGTGAACTTTTGCACTTACTAGAGGCATGATCACAGAGGCACTTAACAATGGTCACTGTAGAACTGTCGGTTCGCCGAAATTTGAATGTTTTCTTACAAAACACATCGTTATCACTTGGGGAAGAATCCCCTTAGTGCTATGAGTGCAGAAATTCCCAAACTGGCTGAGATTTTAGCGGAATTGTCCCGTGTGCATCTACCTCATTCTAAGTTGAGGATACTCTGCATACTGCATCCTTCAGAGTTGTCAGCCTTCCGAAACAAGACACAGCTCATGTCTCTTAATATTTCCACAGTGGAAGTGAACAGAGGCACATCATTCATCTTTTTCACGGTCATTGGCTCGAATACTCAAAGAAACGGGGCAATCTTTCCAATCCGATTAATCTGGTGAGGGTATAAAGATATGTACATATAAAAACATCCTGAGCTGCAAACATCCATGTGTTCTGCTTCTACCACCAACAGATGAGCTTTATAGTTAGTATGTTTGTATAACCGGTCAAATACGTTATTCAGGCGTGTGGTATAGACTTTCAGCATTGCAGAGAACTGATTCAGGTGCACAGGCTGGAGTTCCAGTGAAACATGCCAGATGGTGGTAAATGTGCGGCATCCTCCACCCCTGAGCATTCGGAACCAACTTACAACATGCGAATTGTGGGGTGTAAATTGCATTCCAACATAACTGCACTGCTACTGCCACCTTATTTACATAATTCCTTTAGTGAATTGGGTGCTAAAATGAAATACACAATACTATTAACCAATTCATTTTTAGTGAACTCCTCCCAGACTGTTTATATTAGCAATGTCTGGTAGACAATAAGCCCAGCTATCTAGCTATTTTAAGGCAAATGAATTACCCATAGTTTATAAATCCACAACATCACAGTGAAACCACTGCTTTAAATAGATGTGGCATTTCTTCACCAAAGTGGTGATGAGCCTCAACCTCTAAATTTATACTGGTGGACCATATCATAAACCCTTCCCTTCAGTGGGCTACTAATTCTACACTGGAGTAACTCTCCAATAATTCAGCATGTGATTCAAAACTTTTTAGAGCTTATTTTTCAGCCAAATCTGGCATTTGTTGTACAACACTTTACATACGCTCGAGTCTCGGTCCCTGGGTAGCCGGAGACCTCTTGACAGCAGGCCGTAGTCACCAGGAATCAGGCTGCCTGTATTTTTATCAGTACGGTTATGTAAGGTGTCTGGGTTTTTTAATCACAGAACTCCAAACTCATTCGCTCCAGATCATCTCTCCGCGCGCAAGCCGACAGATGCTTGGTCCAGCTGGTGCAGAAAAAGTTTATAGCCCAGTTGGAACGAGAGTCCTTACGCTCTCCACAATGTTGGCCACTGTCGCCTTTTTTAACGAGTCACGAAGAGCCTGTTTATCTCCTGCTCCCTGCTGTTTCGGCATTTTCCTTTCCAGAACAATCCAAGAAACACATGCTGCTACAGACGCAAGTGCAATGTGCACCGACACTCCGAGCCAAATTGTAGCAAGGAACGTTTTTTCCCCGGCTTCTTCTTGGGCATAGAAATGTAGGAGGGATTACAGGATGTGTAATAAAGCAGCGATTCAGATGTTCCGATTGACCCCTTCAATATGGTCAGCCAGAGAAAACCGAGCCCGTTCGAAGCTCAACAAACACTCAAATGACTCCATAATTGGCACGCTTTGTTGTTCATGTTTTGGCTCCGTCAAAAACGGTGTGAAACACATTCTGTAATCGCATTACATTATAACAACACATGGCTCGCACAGAAGAGAAGGAAGCTGGCGAGACCTTGCGGACGTAGCAGGTGGTGTTGACGGCTTTTCCGTCAACTTTAAGAATAATGATTTAGTGTGTGCGCAAATCAGAGATGCCAAATATCAATGAAGCAACATGACTTGTGAATTATTCAAATATATTTAATAAGAGCAAACACAATCAAGTACATCAAATGTGCTCAACGCAGCAGGGAAGACCGTCTGATTTGTAGATATAAGATAAGATTTCTGAAAGCCGTTTGTTCCTTCCAAGACTGACACAGTTTCTTTTTTCAAAGTTTTGGTAGACAACTGTTCATCATTACTAGTTAAAGAAAAAGGATTTTCAGAAATGCACATTTTTTTCATGCATTATAATAGAACCAGTGGTGTAGCAAGTCTCGTACGGGCCCATATGCAAAAACCTTTGATGGGCCCCCTCCATCCATTCATGACGCGTTGCACATTACTGGACCTTAGAATCTGTTTATTCGTTATGTACATGTTGATGTGCGTCAGTTGCGCTTAAATAGTAAGGGCAGACCCAATGGGAACACACAAAAAAGGAGAAGACGATGCAGCCAGCATTTTGCACATGGCCCTAACATTTCTATGAATAAACAGTGGTCAAACATTAAACATTTAGCTACTCTCTATATCAGGCTCTTTCACAGTTAAAACGGACCTCAACATCTGCTTCTGTCAACCCTGCTTTCTTGTATTTGATTGGACAGTTATCCTCACCTTCCTTCATTTGATTGGCCAACCCAGTCTGATTGACACCGACAGACCAGATCTGAGATAAATCATCTAGGCGTTTTCTAGACTATTGGCAGCAGGAGAGGTCCGGACCAGGAACCTCAATGTTGAATGTTCCTCTGGGCCCATGTGCACCTGTATTCCCAGGTGCCTCACCACTGAATTAGACAGTAACTTTCCTCAGATAAAACCCATAAGAGTTTAGTAAATTACCAGCATCAGAAGATGCCAGAGAAACTTTTGACTTGTAGCTATTAAGGGATTTTATCTACAAAATAATCTTGGATTCCTGTAGCTCAACTGGTACAGCATTGCATCAGCAGCACAAAGATCACGGGTTCAGTACCAAGATCACGGGTTCAGTACCAGGTAACAGATGTATAACTTGAAAATACTGTTGCTTTTCTAAATATTGGAAAAACAGTGGGTATGTAAAAAAGTTCACACATTATAAATTATACTGTACATACTCTAATTTGAAATGATCATCACCAAATGACATTGCATGATGGCACATGCAACACAAAACCAGCTAAAGGGCGCTTGACTTTAAAACGTAACTATAGGTCGTTTATATGCTGCTGGCACATACCTATGGGAAGAGACTCTCACTTTTATAAAAATGGGTAAGCATAAACTGAATTTTTCTTTTATGTGAAGCACAGCTATGTTGAGGAATATTTTTTGTCTAACTATACAACTTTCTTGTAGCTCATCGGTAAGAGCACTGCGCTAACAATGCCAAGTCGTGGGTTCGATCCCAGGGGATATCACATACTTAGAAACAAATGTATATGATAATGCAATGTAAGTCGCTTTGGATAAAAGTCTCTCTGTTTACAGTTTACATAAATGTAAACTGTTGGTCATGCAGCATATAGATTATGTCCACACCAGCTGCATTGTAACATTGCGACACATTATAATGGCATCTTTTCCATGTAATTTAGAGCTTTTTTCACAGCAGCTGCAACAAGTTATTATAGATTCGATATCTAATGTTGTTTACCTGAAATTGCTAGCTATTTTTGTAGTATTAAAAGAATAGTACACTTTTATAAGTAAACCTTTACGTGCATGAATTATGACAACTTCATGACAACTGTTTTTCTTGGTTAAGATTTGATCTTTATCTACCCATATTTTCTAGGATATTTCATTCCACTACTCTAGTGATCTCCATGTGTGAGAGGGAAAAAAGTTAAGCCTGCATCTTTGTAACAATAACTCTCTTATTAATAGACTGATAAGTCAAAGTGATACACAAGGCATTATGCAAAAAACCGACAAACCATGTTCTAACTGCGATGCTGAGCACCAGCATCATGAAGTTGTGTCGCTCTCAGACCAGGCACAGTGGGCTGAAATATCTGAGGAATCTTGGCAGATGAGAGCCATTGCCCAGCAGCGTGAAATTTTGATACTGCAATTGTCCCCTTTGTGGCAAACACAGAGTTTACCCTTTGCATTCTTGTCATTGTACAGGTCACTGAGGCAGAGGCGGCCAAGTAGAAAAGATCCTGCCAGGTTGGAAACAATGGGAAAAGCCACCCCATAAATGTCTCTCTTTCTGTACCGCCCCATTGACTCCCTGATATCCCACCAAGATGTCACTGTTCGACCAGCCCTTTTTAAAACAGCTTAATTAGCTGAAAGCCAACCGTTGTCCGAGCGTGTTGGCATTGGAGTGAGAAAAGGCTGAAAAGTGTTTCTCTCCTCCTCTCATTGTCCCGCTGCTCTCTCTTGACAGAAATCAGCGTTTTCCATCAAAGTGGAACACAGATAAAACAACATTCCTTTCAGTCGGGCTAAAGCGTCTGACAAGCGTTTGATGCTGGAAAGTGACTTTTGTGTATAAAGAGTGAAACCTCACAGATTGTAATGTTGTATTATCAGGTTGTTTCACAATGTTGCAGTGGTAAAAATGAAAATTGCTTGTCATCGCAAAAAAAAAAGGAGAGGGATAAGGACCCAAAATATGTGCCAAATTAAAAAATTAGATATGTAGTTATGCTCACACACCTTTCATTTTTCAGGATAACAGTCAAATATTCAAGTTGGGCTTTGTTACACGTCAGCAGAATCAAAATCAAGAAGAGTCCTATGGACATTGTCATGAAATTATTAGATAATTTTTCAGTACATTAGAGTGATTTTACTTTTATAAATGTGCCTCGATAAAAAGAAACAACCCTTGCACATGGTAAAAAACTGCTTTAATAAATCTTCCTTTGGATATCGTGGCAACATAAATTCCAACTATTGTTTCTTTGAACTGTCATATTCTTTATTAATATTCATGAACTTTTAGTGCAAAATTTGCATTGTATCCATAGAAATGTTTAATGACTTCTTGTATATGCAATAATGTAATTGATAAACCAGATAACCCATCACTGTTACATTTGAAACTTTTGTCTTTATTTAGCTGAACGTTCATTTGCATCCCAATCAAGAGATACAGTAGCCAGGGCAACGGTCCCTTCACATCATTCCTTGTCGTTCTTTTAGAGCTGCCCCCTGTTATTTCTTTATCCCCTCGGCTCTTCAAAGACTCAAAACAGATTGATTCTCATGTGAACACATCTGAAGTGGGGACCCTGCCTTTCTGCTCTGGCTTTGAACCGCTAGCTGCCTGTTTACCACTGTTTGTCCGCCTCCACGTGAAGATGAACCGTAACAATCAGAAAACAAACTCGCATTCAAGGGGCCATGTCAAAGGTGAGTGGCAGCCTTTAGTGTCTCCCCATGCAACTATTCCCCCCACCCTCCTCTAGCAGGCCAGTCTCGCTTTGGAGTGCTGTTGTGTCACCATGGTAATATATACCTGGTCGATGTGTATCTTGTCTGTGTGGGAATGACCATTAGACACTTTGTCAGGCTGATCAATGGGCCTGGTGCTCTTGTTGGCTCCACGACAATAGAAACCAGTGCTTAGGAGGGAAGCAGCGTGTTAACCGCTGCAGGGCTGGGTTTAATACATTTCTCAGCCTTTAGCAGAGACTTTTTCATATGCTATGTGTGATGGTTTGACAATATACCATATTGTCAGTTTGAAAATGTAAAACTCAAACACCCAAAGTACCCTAGCAACCATATACAACTCTTGCTTACTTGCTAACAGCATAGCAACTGCTTAGCAATGTCTTAGCAACTAGCCAAAGCACCCTCACAACCATTTAATACACTTTAGTAATTGTCTGGCACCTATTTAAAACACCCTAGCAACCAGACAGCCAAGGCCTAAGAATCAAACAAATCAACAAGTTTTGCAATCACATAGCAATAGCATAGAAATGCCTTGGCAAGCACACTCTAGCAAAAGTTTTGAACTCTTTAGTATTTAGCAACAGCTTAGCAAATCAACCACTCAACCATTTAAAACACTTTTGTATATATACTATTTAAAAATCCCTGTGTCTATACTTGATAGCACTGACCAATTGTTTAGAAGAAATATAGCAATCAAAACAGATTTGCATTGTCTTAGCAAACACCCAAAACACCCTAGCAACTGTTCTGAGCACCCAACAAACACTTACAGTAACAAGCACAGGTTTCAGATACACAAAGCTTAAAAAAGGTCTAACCAACTTGTATAATTTGGTTTTACAAGACAGTCTGTTTTGTTCTATCTGTCACCTTCCATTAGTTTTCTGAAAATGGTCCTGCTCATAATCAAATCCAGTTTTAGAAGACTGTTTTTTTATTCTCCATGAACATTGCTGCTAAATGTTTCTTATTGTGATATATTTGATATTAACCTTCTCCCTTTTATGTTAAATACAGATGTATTTCCTACAATTGATTGAATTGTATCTAGAAAAAATTATTATCGTCTTGATATTTTTTAGATGTGACATTGTTATGCGTTTACTTATGGATGCTTAAGACACGTCACATTATTAAAGACATCTTGCACTAAAGGCCACTTTGATTGTTTGCTTTCCACAAGTTCATAAATTTGTGAGAAACAAGAGAGATGGCTATATTTTGCACTCATGCATGAAGTTCAGCTTCAGGACAGCCATCCGTTCCCTTGCCACATTTGTCATTTTCTGACTGCAAAATGAGATATAGAGGCAACGTAACTTACTTTTTAAACAACAGCTGGCCTTGATAGCTCTGTGGATTGAACCATATTTAACCCTTATGTGCCAGACCACCCGCTAGTGTCTGCGCCCTAGACTGACCATTCACAAGCGGCACCAAGACCTCGGCGAATATGATATAGAGCAGGCCCTTAAAGAAGCGCAAAGACCAGCTCCTGATTTACGTGCTACAGAACCTAAACATCTTTAGAATATGCCTTGTGAAGTTGTAGACAAAGCCACTTCAGATCACAATGAGCAAGAAACATAAATTGGCTTGTTGGCTTTTATGAGGGGTCATGTGCATACTTAATCCATTGGTTCCCAGGTTATGTGGTCAGACTGGTTATAAATATGTCGAGGCTTTGGTCTGTATCTTAAATGTGTGTACTTGAATACAGAAACTGAAGAAAGTATTGGGAAGACACTTATTAGGGCACATAAGTGTGAAATATGTTGCATGATTCTTTTGTTAAAACCGATAGATTTGCATTGTAAGTGATCCTTGTGCTTTAATAGCCACTGTACAGTATGTTCTTCATTTTAAATGCAGACATTCTTAAAAAAGTAGATGGCTTTTTTGTACAACCAAATTGGCTTTAAAAGTCATTTCAGAAGTTTTTCAAGTGGATGACTTGATGTAACTTAAGAGACATTGTGCGAGTCAATTCATCAGCCGTAGCATGCGCTGACCCCCCGAAATAAGTTGAATTTGAGAACTTGTTTTGATGAGTTGAAGTAATGCAAAAATATTGAAAAGTTTTAAATACTCAACACAGAGTTCCATTTTGACCATATTGCAAAGTTTTGACTGTTAAACATAATAACATATTTTTTTACTTTTGGCCAAAAACAAGAGAGACCTATCCCATTCCCACTGTTGTCCCCTTTAAACGACCTCTGCGAGATGACCTCACATAACCAGAAAGCCGGAGCACAATCCGATCGGATTAATAATTATACCGCAGGATGATAGTCAGGGTTGTCGGCTAACTAGAGCACAGTAAGGTGGGGTCAGCGCATGCCACGGCTGATGAATTGACTCGCGCGATGTCTCTTCAGATGGCCATCAAAGGCGGGCAGGTAAAGGAATGCCCTCTTTGATAGATGAGCACCCATGTTGTGCCCTTGACTATGGGGGAGTGAGAAAAAACATTTCGAACACAAACAAAGGGCACGCTCATCTTCCACAGCCTATTAATAACACTTGCGGTCACAATAGATGCTCAGAGATCAGAGAGGGAGACGATGACCCGCTATTGTTACCCAAACAGTGCTCAAATGGAGTCCCACTGACACATCATAAAATTGCACAAAAAATAGAAAGAAAGCTTTAATCTACACGCCATAGCAGCTAACCCAGATAAACATGATATACAGAATAAAAATACCATTGGTTTGCACCAAACGTAATGTGGAAATATTTATTGATTTAAATGCATTAATGTGTTTATAAAAGAATACAGTAAGCTAATGACAATGTATTTTTACAAACCATGATAAAAATATAAATAAACTAAAATATAAATTTTAAGAATATTTTGTTGCTTTTTTGCATTATTTAAATGCTCATGTACTATTCTAGCAGGAATGTTGGGTACACTGATCCGGTACAACATGAATAGATCAACTATTGGGTTAAAAAAACCTATGCAGATTTTTTTATTATAAAATGCTGGATTGTTTTGGGTAACAACAATACAGAATGGGTTTATAACCCAACCTTTGTTCTGCACATATTTTACATGCAGATAGATTTTACATGAGTGTTATATCCAGATAGTGTTAGAAGTTTGTGATTGTCCTTTTCTGTAAGACAACAATAAATGTAAATGACAAAAATTGTTATCTAAAACCACAAGAATGGAAAAATGCTCATCAACACGTTTTGATATATTTTTCATATTTCTTTTAGATAGCAATTGTGAACAAATGGAGACTTGCTTGTTTCATTATTGTCTCTGCTAACAAAAATGTTCTTGTACTGTACAGAGTTTCATTGGAGATATCAACAAACATACCACAATCAGAGATTTTGATTATTAACTGCATTCAGAAGTTATGGATTGACTTTTCATTTCGTCTTGTTATTTTATTCACTCTGCATCTATTATACCTCAGAAATTGGCAGCAATTATTTTAAGTGTTTTTAAAAGATTTGAATAGAAACATCTGGGTGACAGTTGTTAGTAGGGTGGAAATCTGTTATGATCTGTTCTGTGTTCCCTGTTATTTTGGTCTTTTAGGTACTTCCTCTTTGCGTACCATGTTTGTAGTCTTTTGTAGTTTTTTGTGTTAGTTAGTTTCCCCAGGTATTTCTTGTTTCCTTGTTTTCCCAGTGTATTTAAGCCCTAGTGTTTCCTTTGTTTGGTGTTGCTCTTTGTTTTCACATTCCTGTTATGTTTCAAGGTTATGTTGGGTTTGGTTTGGTTTGGTTTGGTTTGGTTGGGTTTGGTTGGGTTTGGTCCATTCCATTAAATTAAAAACTGCACTTGCGTCTCCTCTCTGTCTGGTTCCTCTACGTTACAGAATCAGAAGAACCCTCACAATAAAATATTATTTTATTAAAGTTGCAGTATTTTTGGTATATAAAATAGTCATCAAACAACATTCCTAAACCTAACCAAAATCCAGACCAGTCTACTCCTCAAAGGATGATGTACTGTATGGACCCCTAACCCAGTCTAAAGCCTACCCATCACCTTAAAACTAATTCTGAAATCTGATTATTCAATTAAATATTGTCCTAGGATGGATGTTGGACCAGAAACATGTGGCCATTTTATTAGTGCAGTGTGGATTCAAAAAGACAACGTTAGTGTCATCAACAAATGTAATAATACTGGTATACATTCGTTCCAGTGTCTTTATGATGCTATAAAAACCCTTTGTGTTATCCAGATTATTAATAAACCTTTTGTTGGAAGAGAAAAACTTTATCAGTATAACTGAGTCTATTTTTCTTTTTTATATAGTAACAATAAGGCTTAACTGTAAAAAGATTTCATATCATATCATATCATCAAAATAGCCACACTAAAACAAAATGATAGTTCCGAGTCGGAGATGTAGCCCGGTGGTTAGCGCTCCAGACTCAAATGTAAATGTTCATCCTTTGATTGTTTACATTGAAGTTCTGAATGTCTTAGAAAAAGTGCTGCATCTTCACACATGAGCCTGCAGTGATCAACAGATGGCAGACATGAAGTTTAGCACAATATGTGCTGGAGAACAGGATTGTACATATTGCTATAAATGCTGACAGTAGAAATAAAACCTTGTGCAATCATACAAGCCAACATGTCTTTTTTTTGCCTTTTGAGAAAACAAAACTTTGCAATGCTCTTTGTCTTTCAGATTAAGAATCGCAAGGAACTGTAACCAAATAATGCGACGAAACCCCAGCGTATGTTAATATTCAGTCTCTCTTCAGAAGACTGTCAGATTCACTGAATTGTTATTCAGCAGCACTTATGTTGAATATTGTAAAGGGGTTCGTACAACTTGCCCCCAGGCTCATGGTGTTGTCACTGTTGACAATAACTAAAGTGTCAATACAGCAGGGTCTGCCATTGAGCAGCTCAGTCCCCAAAGTCATAAATCATGTGTTCAGACAGCTCTGCTCCTGCTTCCTCTAATCCGCTTGCATGGAGAACAGCCTGGGCTCAGTTCCCCTGAGGTGCGCATGAAGGTGACAGCGGGTAATATCACGATGGCCTCTTTAATATGCTTGGAAATGCTGAAAATAAAAAATGACATATTTACAGTAGACCTACATCGCTTTCACCTCTCACTATGTCTGTCATCGAACTACATTCTGTCATGATTATTGGCTTGAGTACATAAACGCTTTTAGTATGTTGAACAGTTCTGGATCCTGCCCTGTTTATTGTACAACGATGTTTCATTTGATAAAGTTGTGTAAAACAAATACACAACAAGCAGTTTTTGAATGCCTTCTGCAGATTCATACAAGTTGAAATTAAGTAAACTGACAAAATCCTCAGTCGGTTTCCATATTACATTTCTTCTCGTTTTTATGGACCTGACATTCTTTTGGAAAATTGAAATACTTTTAGACAGCATGTTTTCTATTTTATCAGGACTCATAATTGTTACTTTTGTTGTTCTCATGATCCAGGATTTAAAAAACTACATGCAATGTGTGTTCTATTTAAAAAATTTCCTTATTGACCATTAGCATCTAACATATGTACCATACATAACATATTTCCCCTTATATTCATATACATGTTAACCTAAAAGCGTGTTGTGTTCATTTATGCATTTGGCAGAAGCTTTAATCCAAACTTGATATGTGTCTTCCCTTGAAATCAAACTCACATGATTAAAAAAAATTGAATCCAATACTTTAGCAACTCGGCTACATTCTTAAAAAAGGTGCTTCAACAGATTCTTTGAATGCCATAGAAGAACCATTTGGTTCCATAAACCACCGGCGGAAAAAAAAGAAAGAGATGGTTCTTTAAAGAACTTTGGTCTGAATGGTTCTTTGTGGAACCAAAAATTATTATTCTATGGCATCGTTGTGTGGAACTTTTAATCACCTTTATTTTTAAGAGTGTACAGATGCTGATTTCAATAAAAAAAGTTGGTCAAAGAAAAGAAATCTCGTATATGATATGAGATCAAGAATCTGAGGTAAAGTACTGTTAGTAAACACATGAAAATAGAGAAGATACACTCGTAAAAGTAAAGGTGCTTAAAAGGTTCTGCACAACGATGCCATAGAAGAACCATTTTTGGTTCCACAAAGAACAATTCAGTCAAAGGTACTTTAAAGAACCATCTCTTTCTCACTTTTTTTAATCTAATGTTGAAGGTTATTTATTAACCAAAAGGTTCTTCTATGGCATTTGAAACCACGTTACTTTTAAGAGTGTAAATGCCCGGAATCTAATCAGAGAGTGAACAGAGATGCCCACAATCACTCTTGACTTTATTAGACTAAATGAATTATGATGTCTTTAACTAACTGACAGATTATTTAGCTGCTTGGATAGAGCTGTTTTCACACTTGGCGGGGGCCCTCATGGGACATTGACACAGTCGTCCCATTGCCAGAGCTATTTTTCACTCAATTTAGCTCCAAATGATGGCTAACCTTGGGTTCTCCCTCTGGGGAAGGTTTATGCAATGATTAATGGCAAGTGCTTCACAGCCTCTACCTGAGGGACTGCCCCATCTGCAAACTGATGTCAGGTAGAATAGGGCTGCCTGCAGGTGTCCGGCGGTGAGTGGCAGCTTCCTCTCGTCTCGGGAGTCAAGGCTCGGCAATGCTGAGGTCTTAACTGCCGTCCGAGTGGTGGCTTCCATCAGTATCGCCCGTCACAGCCTGGTCCAGTTTTTCGGTGCGATGGGTAGCATCTGCGCTCATCCTGTCTGTTTCAAGGAAAGCGATGTTATGTCTTAGCTTTGAAATATTTCACAGAGAACCGGCAGGAGACAAAATTCATGCTTGGTTTTAAATACTTAAGCAGTCTGCATATATTTTAATTTCCATGTTGTCTTGATGAGTTTATTATAAATTCATTAAGATATGATATAATTAAAATAATACATAAACAAACAATTTATTCAATGAACATCTGACTAGTATAACACATACAATTGTAACTAGATCTAGTATTTTTATACCGATGGAGTTGTTCTTTCGATGGTACTGGACATGATCTACTCACATGAGCGAATGAGACTTTAAAGGAATAGTTCACCCAAAAATGAAAATTCTACCATCATTTACTCACCCTTAGGTTGTTTCAAACCTTTTTACATTTCTTAGTAGAAAGATATTCTTTATTTTTATATAGTTAGTAATTTTCAGTTCTGTGACATAATCCACCACCATAGTAGGAAAAAAATATTGTGTTATTTTTTTTGTTTTTTGAAAACCATAATTTTTTTCCTACTAAGGCAATCCTAGATGTCACAGAATTGAAAATTGCTAACATTTTTCCAAATATCTTTTTAAACATTTTTTAAAACGTCTGAAATGACATGAGGCTGAATAAATAATGACCGAATTTAAATTTACTAAGTAAATTTACTAAGTATTAAAATGTTTATTAACCATTAATTAGTAAATTAGATTTCAAGTCATTCATAGACTTATTAGATATTTCTTACATAGATATTTCTAGTGAAACAGGTGATTCAATCTTCTAGACTTAATTTTTTATGATGTGAAATTGTTTCAGGATCTCGTGTTGTGGAACAAATGATTATTCGTGTTCAGATTGATTCTTGTAGTTGATTGAGGTTTGTTATTAACTGAAATTTCAGTCGGTGGTTTTTTAGAAAAAAAATGGATCCTGATGCCACCTTTGTCTCCTTCATTGGGCACATTAAATTATCATTTCTTGTCAATCTGCCTTTTGATGTATATTCCCAACAAAGCATTGTAAAAGTACTACTGAATGTGCTGTACATAAATAATGTCATCAAAACATGACTGACAACTTTTTAAATCTGATTTAGGTGTCTATTTTACGGACGAACCGTTTGTCTTTTTCATTCTGTCAAAAGGCACCCCCCCCCCATAAGAACACAGATGCTGGTGGGACAGTAATCAGATTAGGACTTTGGACAGGTTTACGGGCTCTTGCTGTCAACTTCACTTTGTGTGCGAATCATCTGATATGGCTCTTATAGTGATTAATGAGTGTGCTAATCTGCTGGATGGTCGTGCCACTGATAGACACATCACAGAGCGTCTGCCCGACCGCTTCCAGCTCGCTTTGATTTCCTCTGGGTGTCATGCCAAACAGTCAAAGCCAGCAGACACTGAACAAACTATAACTGATCACAATGCATCAGCCAAATACTGTATGAGCATTACATACTTTTTTGATAAATAATCAAGACTTAACATTTTAAACATTTTGTGTTTCTTGATTTAGGAAAACAAAATTACTAAGTAAAAATGTATTAAATTCCCCTGTAAACACTGGGTTTAAACATTAGTTTGTTTGTTTGTGTATCATAACTAGCATGACAGAGCAACATTGTCTTAACCAACAATGTGAGTTTGGGGTGGGACTATCTGTTTGACTCATGTCAATAGTTGGGTTTAGTATTGTCCTGTTTTATATAATTATGATATAAATAAAACATATTCAAATATATTCAAACCTTTCAAAACAAATCTGGGAGCACTTTTCATATGGTTTAGGGGTTATTTTTTAAATAATTGTAATTTCATTATTTTGTAAATAAAAAGTTTAAAATTATATTTCACTCTCAACAATAAGAACATTATATACAGGTACTTGACAAATAAAATCCAAATGTGTCTCTTTGCTATTTAATATTTTAAATATAGGCTAAATAATTATAATATAAAACTGTTAACAGTTTGTTTTCTAAATGTTTCCTGTCACACCAGAAGACTGCTGATCTGTCAACTATAGTTATATGAAGAAACTACAAAAAAGTATATGAATTACAGTTTACAGAAGCATTTGTTCAACTATTAACAGTTGTAGCACTTTCCGTGTCCAATCCTTATCAAATTTGCTTGTTTTGCTTCTATAAAATCAATTAACGTACAAAACATACAGTAACATATTAAATATTATAATACAGTAGAGCTCAGAACATTGTCAGTAGCTGCTAATGCATATTCATGGGAAGCCACATGAAACCACTGTATGAAACGGCGTCAAGTTTTCATCTGAACAGCAGCGCTGCTCCCATCCACAGTGAGGAAGGGCCTTTGTTTGGAAAGAAAGGCTCCCTGGAATAGGTAAGAAGTGTGTGTGCGTGTGTGTGAGGAGATGAACGGGCTAAAGCCCTGCAAGCTGAATGCATAAGAGAGAGTTAAAGAAGATAAAATCATATTTTGTAAGGGTGGGCTCACCCTAAATGTCCCCCACCAGTGGACAGCACAATAGCTGGAGGCGTTTACACCATCATAAATCACAGGTATCCTCAGCGCGAGAGCAGCTGGCACATTTGCAAATAATTGTAATTATTAATCATGCTGATTTCACACCCTTCAGCCGGGTGCTGGGAGA
This sequence comes from Triplophysa bombifrons, assembly GCA_029783895.1. Taxonomy (NCBI): domain Eukaryota; kingdom Metazoa; phylum Chordata; class Actinopteri; order Cypriniformes; family Nemacheilidae; genus Triplophysa; species Triplophysa bombifrons. Next base: position 20,303,786 of record CM056459.1, on the reverse strand, counting down.
GCTCTGTGGCCGGGCCGCCCTGGCGCCAGGAGCCCACGAACTGGGCCTGTGTGTGGAGCTCGGGGACGGGCCGCCGCGCTTTGATGATGCCTCGCCGCACCGCTGAGCCACACACAATGGCTCAACAGCAATGCAGCATGGGTCAAACTCAGAGAGAGCGTCCTGTGAATGCAGTGTATGGCTGTACGGCTGATCATTTATCATCATCACAGCTCCACACAAATGTTGAAATGAGCTGTAAGACAGAATCTATATTTTGAGAGAATGGTGTTTGCTGTCATTTGTGTCAGATTCGTATGCTGGACCATTCAGAAACTGTAAGAATCTGTCTGTCTGGTAGCGGCATAGCAACCACCTAGCAACAGCCTGTAAAGCACTTTAATTAACTTAGCAACCACTTAACAACACCTTAGCAACAACTCAGAACACCTTGGAAACTGCTTACTGGTACTGTCAATGTCAAATCTCTCCTCAACATATTCATAAAAAGTACATAAAAATTTTCAAATTTTGTTTTTATTAGTATTTGTAATTTACTTTTGTTTTTCAATTTGGTTTTATGTTACAGTATGTTTTTTGTAGTGCTTTGTATTTTTAGTTTAGTTAAGTTTTTATTTATTTTCAGTCAATAATTTCATTAATAAACTCTCAGTTTATTGCTAAGGCGACCTTTCTAATTTTCTTTTAGTCTTTAAAATAATATTTTAGGTAGCATCATAACCCTGTATATTAATTCAGACAAACTTTATTGGCGTAAGATTGTTTTCTTTTACCAATTGAACTTTGGCTGTGGTTTACACAATTGGTATACCTATGAAAAATTCACTGTAACGTGTGGCCTCAAAGGGCATATTGCTGTATTTACATGATCAGATGTACAACGTGTTTTAACCTCAATTGATTTAAATTCATCAGTTTTTAATGGTTTGAAAACAAAGCCACATAATTAACAATTTTCAGACACAGAGATATTGTTTATAGATATTGTTACAAAAACAGATGCGTACCCATCTGTTTTAGCTATAACTGGCAGGCTGGGAACGTCAGCCATTGTGTAAAGCATTCAGATAGGATTCTTCACCAGCTGTTAGCTGGGTTCACTAGTTGGTATGTTGATTTTCTAAATAAAATGTTCGGTACTTGTTAGTCAATGCTTTCAACACATAAGACACGGGAGATGGTCGCCGATGTCCCCATATAACAAAAAAGCGCACAGATGGTGGGCACGTCCAGTCCTGCACATGCCAACAGCGTGGGTAGAGAAGTTTTTACTCACTTGTGGAACCAAATTATCAATGTGTTTCTCACATTAGCAATATTTTATTTTCATTAGTAGCTCACACTGTAGTGAATTCTTTTTTAATTCCCTAAACTACCCGAGCTTATGAAAGATAGATGGATAGAGCCTACACAGGCATTATTAATAAATGCCAATGGGACTCGGGTTTGTGTTCTCAGACTCAGTTTGAGATGGTGTTGCAATACACACGGGTAAATCTCACAAAAAGATGTCCAGATCACGTTCAACTAAAAAAAAGAATTTTTCAAGCTTAATCCCAAATTGTTGTGTACTGCATCAAGAATTGTTTTTATATTTGTATCTCTAAATGTTTCAAAGTGTTTTCTAATCATTATTTCATGAAGTTATTTTTTGCAACCGTGAATTCACTTTCCCACAAAGCAGACGAAATTGCTTAGAGATTGTTCTTTTATAGCTCAAGGGTCTTTAACTTATATTGCATATTTTTAAAACGCAAAAAATTGTCTTCTTAATAGAAATGTGCAAAATGGTTTTAGATTGATTAGAAATGTAAACTTTTCCATGTTGTTACTTTTGATCTTATACACATTAATATATTGGCAATCTTAGAAGAGTTAAGATGTCTGCTTTTACACTGAGGTATCTTTGTGTCCTTTTATTCCTATGGGTCTTCTAGAAGAAAATATATTAAAGAGATCAGATTATCTTTCCTGCGGGTATCTTTCTAACTGTGAATAAACATCGGGCTCGTCCAGTTGCTCAAAACCTTTTGGGCTCAGCTCATCTCACTGAAGGATGTGGCCTGCCGGGATCAGTAAGTAGGTTGAGAAGAAATGGGCGGAGGCTCTCCAGGAGGTCACCTCCTTTTTGACAGAAGGTGATGGATGACCCTCGAGCAACCTCCAGCAAACTTCCCCACCTCTTGCATAACAGTGGCGATCAGAGCACCAGGGCCGGCCTGACGGACAAAGGGCAGCACAGGTATTCAAATGAGCCCTAATGGAAAGGGAATAGACTCGAGAAGAAAGTGCAGCTCGGACTCTAATGAGTTGCTAATAGGAGAAAATCACTTTCTATTCTCCTGGTGGGTAAAGACAGATGGAGGTGTGTTTGCACTGACTAACACATCTGATGGACGGATTTCATTAAAAGCTCAAGGCCTGCTGTCAGTTATGTGTACTAGCAATCAATCCAGGCGTAGTTTTAATCTGAACAACAGCGTGTGCATTATTTCCCTTTTAAGTCATTTGATATGGTTAAGCTTAAGCTGTTTTCGTAAAATTAAAAGTGTAACAGTTCCATTGGATGAAATCCTTCACAGATGGGAGATTGTGATGGGTCTACATCTTAAATCTTACAGAGCCAACACAAATATTTTTGACTAAAAATAAGTAACATAAGGCAAAGCATTTCTTCTTGTTTAATGTTAGTGATTACAATATTATTACACGGCTCGTTGGAATGCTTGATTCGCAACATTTGCAGGTTCATTATTCCCAGATAACCACCGCTCAAGATTAATAACCATAACCCGGATGTAGCAAATCATTTTGACAGGTTTTTTGACAAATAAAATATAATTTGTGACCCTGGCCAACAAAACCAGTCGTAAGTCGCACGGGTATATTTCTGACAAAAGCCGAAAATACATTGTTAGGGTCAAAATGATCAATTTTTATTTTATGCCAAAAATCGTTAGTATATTAAGTAAAGATCATGTTCCATGAAGATATTTTGTAAATTTCCTACCATAAATATATCAAAACTTTATTTATGTGAGTCGATCCCTTAATATCGCGAACAAAAAATGGTCAGAAACATGCTTACAAACTTAACTCGCTGCTGTCCGCTCTATGATAACTACCCATTCAAGTTTGGTATCTATGTAAAGTTAAGAGATTCCGCTTTCAAGTTAATCTACTCTCTTCTATGTCATTACAAGGGTAAGCCAATAGAGAGTGTTAAAACAAACCTGTTTCCTCTTAGCAACGGCCTGCTATAGCGTCTCACGTGCGCAGCGTACACAATCCGTCATGATCGCGCTTCAAAACATGGATTCTGATGGAAGCGCGTTTGCTCAATCTAAACACTAATGACAGCAATAATTTAACGAACCTAGTAAATGATTGTTTCGCAAATCATTGGGAAGATAATACAGAATGTCCAGAGACCGGCTTTACATAAGAGGATGCCCCGGAAGACGACGAATTCAATTAATGTTTAGATCGCTTCGACTCCGTGCCATGAAGGAATACAAAGTGTTCACTGCAGACTCAGAATTCGACCCGCTTGAGTGGGAAAATTCTTCAAAGTTCAGGTCAGTCAGTCACATACGTTCTTAAATGCCTTCTTTACAAAGTAGTGGTTTTCATGAGTTGTTTGTCAAAGTTATGCCAATTTTGCTCTGACAAAATGTAAACAAAACATCATCTATGTTGGTCTGCCTCTGTTATTGATGATTCGTTGCCAGCTCAAGTGTAAAATTCAGGTGTAAAATTTTATATGTTCCTGGAAAATTAATTTTATGAAATTTTGTGTGTATAAAGTTTAAGCTGTGGTTAATCAATGGTGTAAGTTTCATTTATTTCCCATCATTAGTAATATGCGTTGCTAAGGACTACTTCTGGAAAACTTTAAAGGCGATTTTCTCAATATTTAGATTTTTCCCACTCTCAGATTCCAGAATTTTAAATGGTTATATCTCAGCCAAATAGTGTCCTATCATAACAAACTATATATCAATAGAAAGTGTATTTAGTCAGCTTTCATGTGGTGTATAAATCTCAATTTTGAAAAATGTACCCATAAGACTGGTTTTGTCATCCAGGGTCACATTTGGTCTTTCAATAACATGTATGACATTATATTTACAAAAGATTAAACCAAATTGCCTGTTCGTGACATTTGAACGTCATTTCTTACCTTAAAAACGAAAGTAAACGGCTTTTCCTTGCCGAAGGTCTGCATTCGGTAAACATGAGCAAATAAAGTATTTCATGTCCAGTTTTTTTCTCATGTGGCAAGCAACCATGTAATAAGCGGGATAATGTATACGCAACCTGTTATTATTGGAAATAAGACCCTTCAGTGTGATACAAGACCCTTGGGTATCAGTTTCAAATGATCTGCAAATCCAGCGTTATATCCAAGGTTTATATAACTTCCATCACTGAAATGCAGTGAAAAAAAAAACACACCTCAACTTCTCTCATTATCGCAAGAGAAACAAGCTGCAGCCCCACAATGCAGCCAATCTTGACGCAGTGCAGCCAATCTTGATTGTAGGTGGGTATTCCTATCGCTTGGTCCAAAAAAGGACCAAGAAAAGTTGTTTTACTTGATGCCTTTCATCGTTGAAAAAAACTATCGACCACAGGAATACTAAGTAATACGTCCAACTTGTTTTTGACCAGTTGACCATGTTAAGAATGAGAAGCCAGCATGTTTAACAATGCAAAGGAATCAGAATGAATGCAACAGCCTTAAATCACCCCTTTAGCAAATGCAGCCTTAATGTTAAGTGTTGCCTTCTGTTGATTGTGTTGTCTAATGTCCAATAGAAAAAATAAATCACAGATTCTCCTTAATATCTCAATTGTTTCTCCTTGACAGCATTTACATTTGGACAAATGATCACTTATGCCTTTTGGTTTTCTCCTCAATAACTTCTCAAATGGAGTGGCACAGAGAATACATATTTTTGTAGGCTCACCTGAAAGAAAAGAGCTGGGTCCCCCGACCAAGAGCGTATGCATTTTTCCCATAGACTTTCAACTTGTTAGCAATCGCTGTTTTAAAGACACAAAAAAGGTTTAAAAAATCACAAGCTGGCTTTAACTTTTTTTATTTTATGTCATAGATTATAACGTGAAAATATTTAGAGGTTTTGTTAGCCACTGATCTTAATTCAGAAGATAACGTATTCAAAAAACCCATAGACTTTGGGGCGATGGAACCGTGAGTTTTAAAATGCTAACTCGCTTCCAAGGGTTTGAATACAAAAATACATTATCACTGAGCCAATCCATTGTGTTCAGATTTTTACGATACCAAGTCGAGATATTTCTCTCATATTCTTTGAACGCCATACTATCCGAGCTATGCAATCCACAATAATGTTGCAATTCTATACACTTTACTGTACTGCATGTGGACAATTGTGTTCATTATGATTATTTTTTATTTATGTGCCAGAAATCTGAACATGTATACATCGTGAACAGACACTGCCATTTGGGTCTCTTGAGCTGTGAAAGAGCATGAGGTGAAATAATCTATGAATCTTGATGAATCTATCATATGCTGTTTTATAATCAGATAATATTGAATAGCATAATGTCATTTATTGCTAAAAGGAAAACTTGAGATGAGGCCCAATTCAATACAATGACATATTGTCAGTCTGTTATCAATACCTATCAATGCATTTTAAATTGAACTCTTACAGTTATGTGACATGGTCTCTTCAGAATTGAGTCTTTGAGATTTGTTTGTCAACACGTCAAAAAAAGGCACTCCGTCAAGCCGTTAGTACAAAGAGACAGCATGCTGCATTGTCCTGGGGGACATATGTGTGGGGCGCTGTGGACAGCAACTGGCCGCAGAAGTGTGCCAGCTTGGTTCTTTGTGCCGAGATAAAACCGGCAGCAAACAGTCAGGCCTCTGGCTGAGGCTCATCACCAGGGGTTTTACACCAGCAGGTATTCAGATGACATTAGAATCCAGCCGTGAGACTACTTTACATTGAGGGTACTGTAACCGCTTGCTAATGGGATAATAAGGATGTAGCCGGCCTCCCGCCACTCCAGTGGCTCTAGCACAGATGGAGTGCCCCCTTCTGCCGGAGCGATGGATCAGAACGAACGAGGGCTTTGATTGACGCCGGTGACAGCCGCCACCTTGTTGCATTTCCTCCTCTCACAGCGGAAGTCGGCCGACTCAGCATGCAGTTGCCGTATTCTTATATCTGTTTGTGTGTCTATTGAAAATGCCTTCAAACTGAACTGAACCCAAGTGTGCCCAACCCAGCAGGTGTGTGAGCACAGATGATCGGACATTAATCATTCCAACAGTATATTGCATTATGTGTAGATAAACCCAACCACAACATATTGTAAAGAATAGTGTATCTGAAAGTGAATTTCCTTTAGACACCATTGAGATTATATGTAAAATGAGTAAATGGAAACTTTATACTAAAGTCTCAGGTATTTCTCCTGAGAAAAACAGCAAGAAATCTCATCATAGTTTCAAAAGAGATTTTAACAATGCCACAAACTGAGCTCAGATTTATCATGCCATCAAAGGTGCATGTTGCATATTTTTTCGAAGATTTCAATATAGACTCATAGACATGTCTCATCAAATTAACCCAAATCCTGAATTCACCAATCTACATTAATGTTACTCCTCCATACTCTTTATGTTTTTTAACAATTGTCTCATTTATTTCTATTTTAATTTTTCAAAAGCAATTTTAGGGGAAACATGTTGATAACTCCATTAAATCTTTGTTTTGAGTTATGAAAAGAACAACCCCGGCAATAAAATTTTCCTCTGGGAATAAATAATACACGTGTTTGCTCAATATATCTAAAACTCTAGACAACAGAAATGGGAAGAACAAATGCTACAGCTAGATTCGTCACTATGGCTGTCACCCCCCTTCCTGATTGACCATCTCATGGTGAGCAGCTGTTATAGTGCATTTTAGCCTCCAACACATATAACCAAACATCTGCTCTATTACCCATAACAGTGGCCTGCCATTCCACCCATATCATTATACCCTCCACTACCTTCTGAGCAGAACCGGATACATCTGTAAATAAATCAAAGTGAACAAAGAGAGAGAAAATGCTACATATACTGTATTCATATTTAATATATGTTTGTATGTAGTGAGGTCCAAATGTAGTATCAGATAAAAAATTTGACATTAATGTAGAACTTCTTAATATTTTTTATACTTTAATGAGCACATTCAGGCTGGAATGTAGAAAACCTGATGTAATCAATGAAACAAGTTTGTTTACACCTATGAGAAATAGTGCAAAACCTTTTCTGAATTCAATTTATTTCTGAATTTTATCTTCCACAGCATGAGGGTGAATAAACAATGTCATTTTTTAGTCTTTTGACAAATTTTTCCCTTTATGATCTATCTTAATTTCGATCTGACATGAAATCAGGCTAATTTGCATGAATTTGCAGTACTAAAGACCCAACCCTTAAACTAAATGAATTGTAGTGTAGGATTATCAGTCTGGTCTAACATGTTTGTACTCAAAAATTTAACTCCAACTACTAATCCTGAATTTACAGTTTTATACCTACACATACATATTGTTTATGCGTACTTTTTAAAGACATAAACAATGAAAAAGTACATATGAAGAGTTTGGTTCCAAAATGAGATAACTCTGTTGATATTATGTTTATTATGTCATGTTTTTATTGTGATTTATTGTGTAAGTCAGCTGTATTATTTTAGTTATTATGGCTTAAATCAAAACAAACCGACTAGTTTGATTGATATTAATTGGAATGCACAATAAAAAAACATGATTTTTTTAAAACGTTGTTATCTCATTTTGGAACCAAACTCTTCATATATTTTGAAATCATAGTAAGATATTAGTAAGATATGTCACATTGTGACATATCAGCAGTGGTCACACAAGCACACATACATACCCACAGTGATCTCTCTCTTCCGATTAGGTGAGCTCTCAGGAGAGTCATTGGGTACAAAGCGTTAACATCTGGCATCCATTACAGCCCCAGATCAGTTGTGATTTGTCCATATGATGACTCTGGCCTTGCCAGACGTGGGGGGCTCACATCCTCCACGCTGCCGACAGACCAGTACTGCTGTCACTTCTGTTTTCACACCACTGCACGGCACACACTTTAATGAGCTCTGCTGGACTGAGACGCACACACACACACATGATGCTTTACGTTGTAACTCCATGTCAATCAACTGCATGCCATTTATGTTTAAGAATAAACAATATTATACTTAACACAAACACAATATGCCATATATTAACAACTATAAACACCTGCTCACACAGCTACTGATTATAAAGTACTTATTGTGTTGCTGATATTAAAGATTACACATATACTGTATATGTATGTCAGGGACTAAATCATGATATAATCAACCAAAATGTTGGGTTACATTCTGTGGCACCTGAGACAAATGAAAAATTTAGATGTAACCATTCGCTACAAGATTTTGAGTTGAGGCCTGAAACTTACAGTTAACAGTTAAATACAGTGAATTTTTTTTGCTGTAAACACAAACCCTCAGACACAGTAGAAGTACTGCAAATGTTCTTTATGATATAACACAGCCTCTCATACTTTATTGCAAATTAATTAAAATATATTTTTCATTTGAATATTATCTTTGACTTTTCTTAAGGTTATGCTAATTAGCAAAACTGGCCATCACATTCCAAAATCAATTTCTTTCTAGCGTTAAGTTCAGGTGTGTTTACTACAATTTGGCCTTCCATAATTTAAACAAAAACAAAAAGAAGTATAGAGAATGTGAAGCTTCACGTCAAAACGTGTTGAATGTTGCGCCATCTTGATAGGATCGCTGCTAGTACGTTGTATGCAGTGTTTTGTTGTTATTGTTTGATAAGGAAATATAACTATGATAGGTTGATCTTGCTGTGTTAAAAACTGCAATAGCATTACGCAGAGTTGTTCAGGAAAATCCCCTGGTTCTTTCCCTTTTGATTTCTCCATAAATCAAACACAAGTAAGGGAACATATCAATACCAATAAAAGCAGTGGATTATGATCTTACCAAGATGGGGGCGCCACTGCAATTTAGGGCATGACGTCATCTTCACATTCTCTATTGAATGATTGTTTGACTAAAAAACTGCATGTCATTTGCGTAATGTTATTTGAATTCACCTACTGTAACCAATTTCTTTTGCCACATTTAGAAAAATAGACAGAAGGACCATCTGACCAACAACCAGCCACAGTTTATTTATTTTGTGTGCCAATTTATGGATGTTTTATTTATTTTTAACTGCACCATGCGATGCATTCGTTATACACATTCCATTAATCATGTGCATTTACTCTCTGACGTATTATTTGTGCAATCTAGAGAAGCCTGGGAGAGTGCATTACAATGCCAATAGTTGGTGTCACTCTTTGTGGCATTTAAACCTACAATCAATGCAGATTTTGAACCACAAGACAACGCAATCACGTTACGCTCTGAAATGGCATTATGGACACTTTTTACTAAACACGAACAAGCTTGCATATGCATTCAGACTTTTTTGTCCCGCGCTGTGCTTAGCAGGTCCATTTAGCCAAACTGTCAGCAACTCAGCCATCTCACTGCTAAGAGCGGCCGGTGAGAGCTGACAGCCAGCCATTTAGCAAAGGACCGCATGATGTGCCCCTAATTACCGTACACCACTCCCCTTTGTGCGTGTGATGAAGTAGTCACTGTATCAATTTTCTTCAATCAGATTTGTTTGAGATAATGTGTCTCTGGAGAGGCGATCCATATGCTCGCCGAGAATGCAAATTATTTCGCTGCCGGTAGCAACCTGTGTTCAATACATAAGCATTAAACTCTGTAAACATGACATCATATTGTTGTAATCTGCAGACATGTTTGTCATTCCTAGCTGTTTCAGTCAATTATTTTTTCTTTTTTTGATAAAAGAAGTGCAACTCTTAAGGTCAACACTCATTTCGTCTGTTAACAACATTTTCTTTAAAAACGTCCCCCACAGTGAAGGGCACTGCCATACGGTCTAATGCCAAGACATGAGCTGGCACAAACATTAAGGTTTATAGACTCATCTTACTTGTCACTCATCGACTGCCAAACCTTATTATCAGCTCAATAACACAACATTGAAGGTGCTTTAACATTATATTGGAATGGTAATGATGTGTTCACTTTCACTTTCATTTTGTTGTCAATTTAATTAAAAGCAATGAACTACAAGATGCCCAGCTTATCATTGGTCAGAGACCAAGGTTGTCCCACCCAAAGCTCTTTGCTCACTTTATCATTTGTTGACAAGTTGAACTGCTTAAATGAATATCCTGGAATACCCCGGAAAGGTGGTACGTTGATGCTATAAAATAATGACACACCTGGATTAACTCAGGGACCAAGAGAACAACATGTTTCCTTGTCTTAAATAAAGCCCCCTGACACCCTGTATCGCCACATCATAATGAGCATGTTCACCCTGTGTAACATTTGCCCTGGCAGCTTTCGAGCATGTGTCAGACTACAATTTAAATAAATACACATCCTTCCATCACACCTGCTCCCTAAAACCTCCCTCTCTCAGACCAGAAGGCCGGGTGGCAGGAGGACCCCGCTTGCTGGCGGTTGACAATCAAGGACATTTCGTTTTCAGCAATATCAGGGCAGTAACATTCTCCCTGGGAGTCCCTTATCCATAGGCTACTGGCAGACAGACAAACACTCAGTGACAGCCATTTATGGCCAACTAGTGAACGCCATCTGTCAGACACAGTGGGAGGACATTACAGAGCACAGAACCGCGAGCCTGGCTCTTTTATGTTGTCGTATTTCGAGTAAAAAGGGACGCCAAATGCTGACTTGGATGTTGTAGATTGACTAACACAAAAAGAATCTGCTTCTCTGTCATTTCGCTCCAGGGCTTTGCTTTCCTGTAATTTGGTCGTAGGCAGTGAAGTCTATCCAGGATGAATGTCGATAAATAATATGAGGACGTTAAGGTCGGAGTCTTTGGATCGTAAGATTGCGTTTCTGTAAACGCAGACAGACTGACGTCCTAGTAGAAGTGACGAGGTTCTAAAAAAGTTCATAAAGGCAACTCATAAAGATCTCTAAACTAATAAAGCTGCTTCAGGCCCGAGCAAACGGCGCATGGATTTCGGCGGCGCGCTTAAATCATACCAACGCACGGCTGCGCGAACAAAAGAAAACGTGGACATTACCGCTTTAACTGCACAATTAACATGCAAATGAGCGGTGACACTAATGGCTGTTGCAAAACGCTCTTATGATGGAAATATGCTTTCTGTTTTGGCTATACGGGATAAACATTTGTCTATGAAATCAGCTGATGACAGCCCTTAGGCGTTCCCCAGGGGCAATGCGAAATGGCTTCTGCACCTGCCACCTAATTCAGCCCAGGACATGCAGTCGAGTAACTGGCAGGCATAATGAACTGCATTCATCCTGTCAGCAGAGTCAATAACTTATCCCCGCAACTGCTTTTGTTCTAGCCGAAGCTTGCGGGTTCCTCCGATGTGCCCCATGCCCTTATTCAACTGAAATTTATTTTCAATTGCAGCCCCCGGTGTTGCCCGGCACAAGCCTGGCTTTGACGGCACTCTCTTTAGCCCTGGGCCTGGATCATTGTTAGTGTCCACGTCCATTGTTGGAGACCTTCGAGCGGTCGGATGGTAATAAGGCCGCTCTCCAAAGTGTAAAATCTTAAGTGTTTCCAGTAACAGGTGTGTCCGCTGAGGAGGAATACCCATTTGTCATGTTTCAAAAGAAAGGACTCCACTTAGCGCTGCTGTCTTTTTCGACAGCGGCCGCGGGGAAATTGCCCGGGAGTCTCCTCCATCCCAGCTTGACCCCTCCGAGTTTACGGCTAGCAATCTGCTGCCTTCCGTGCTTGCTTGGGTGCACTACATTTGGTATATGTTAACTATGCAATGCATTGTGTGAAATCGAAACAAGACAGCCGTTTGAGAGCATATCAAAACTGACAAATGCTTTTACACATTGAGTCGTTTAACATTATACGCACATGACTTTTTTAGTCTAACCACTGCAGCGTGTTTGGTCAACTCAATCTTTGTTAACTTAAAAACGCGGAAAAGTTTCTAAAGGAACTGTACACAAACAAACACGTTATCATAACAATCAGAATGGCTAATGAAGCACCAGCAGGAAAGGAGTTTATTAACCACCAAACTGTAATTAAAGGAAACAAAGGGAGACGCATGGAGCGAAAAATACCATGAGGCGTCTCATTTACTTTCAAGCGGGTTTGTGAGAATTGCTTTGCGTGGCGCTCTCAGAAGATTTTTTGGAAGACATAACACATAAACACAGACTTTGACAAATGACAGATTTTGACTCTGAAAGCGAACATGCTGCTTCCCATTTTGGCGCCTGCAGCTTGGGCACTTCTTGTAATACAAAACAATCAAGCATTAAACTTCGGCAAGCACTTTGCTACGGATAGGACTGGTACATCAAATCATATTGATAATAATGTTTTTACTTTTTCAAGCAATCGCACTTAAACATTTTACCTGCTACCGTAGAACAGAAATCTCATAAATGAACATTGAGGGAGGTACTGGCTATTTTGATTTGGGCTGGTCTCTGACCCCTCAGATTAGCCAAGTAATGCCCTAGCAACTGCATAGCAACAGGCTATAAAACCACATGGAATACAACCGCATAGCCGTGCTCCACTAACCACTTACTACATCAAAATATTTCATGTTGCAAAAACTTTGTTATGGAAAATTGAGACAGTTTTTAAACTCTCATTCTTATTTCAACTTGAACTGCGTAATACATAAGAGTTTGTTTGTATTTTTTTATTTTTGTTCATGACTTTTTCTTACACTAATGATAACAATGGTGATTTGTAACAGGTCTTTCCTTGAATTTATTTTTTAATCGTAAACCACAAAGTCAGTGCCATGTGTTGATTGTAATGCACATCAGTCAGGAAACGTCTTGGTGTCATGGAATAACATTGATGCCTAAAACTTTAACGCTGTTCTCTTTTTCACTGTCTTGCAGCACTGCTCCTTCTGGAAATGCAAATTTAATTTATTACAACAAATTGTAAAGAAAACCAAGAGGGTCTACAGTTGGTCTTTTGCTTTCTCAACTTGATGGAGAAATACAAATTCCCTCATTCTGGAAATCAACAGATAAAAACTTCTTTACACAGTCCGATGAATTCAATTACACTTTGCTGCTTTCATCCCATCTGGCTGGAGTCCTTGCCAGTGTTCATACACTGTTTGTAGTCTCTAAAAACAAAGTGTAAAACTAGCTCACCATTCTCGCTCAGCCTCTTCTGGTTACTTGTCTAAAAAGAGACTTGAGCCCCTCTACGAGTTTGTTACAAAAAGCTTTTAAATCCTTCGCCTCATTTACATCTCTCAAGAATAGAGCCCTGAATATATAATCTTCTGCATTTAGGGTCCTGTAATCTCTCTGATGTTTTCTTCTCCTATTCCCATATGCACAATTAACTTGTAATCTTCACAAACATACATTCATCTGCTCCCTATCTGATCTGCACAGAGACTGTGAAAGCACCCGAGAGACTGCCTTTGTGTTTCAAATGTGTTCAATGTTATTATTTTGATCTCGAATTGCTAATAAAAAATGAAACATACATCTTACTAAAAAAAATTTTTTTTTTAAGAGGAAAAAATATTTGTTGAAAATGTGTAATATTAAATTAATAAAAACGATAACCAAGGAAAGCTTAAAACAAAACATGACAATTATTTTTTAGTGCGTAATGATAGTTATTGAACGTGTTTTTATAGTAAAATATTTTTATTGTTGATTGTATTGGTCATCCTATTTAAATGTTATTTAGCCAATAAATAATACTATAAAACTAGTTTGTGTTACTGGGTTGTCTTATTTCCCCATTCATTTATTTCCATAAAATTAATTTGGTTGTGTCATTTACCCTTTGAAAGTAATTTGACTATAGTATTGAAAAAATAGTTTGCAATTATTATTTCATCTTTAAACATCAAGAATGTTTTCATTTCATAGCACAATTTAGGATTTAAGGCTGAGTATGCAGACAATGCACAATATCAAACAGAATTTAATAGTGTAATGACATTTCATGTTATTTTTTAATAAATTAATTGAATTCTATTTGTATTACTGCCCATGATTTATTAGTACAATTTTTTTGTGTGTAAATCAAGATAAAATATTTAAAAAATGACGAAATATGGGTTCTGTCATTGACAACTGTCATTATTTGTTTAAATCTTTTACATTTTTTACGTATACTATATATATTCTTGCGGGAGCAAGAATATTTATTGCTCATTGCTTTTTTTATAAAAACTATATTTACAGTATAGGGCTCAACAGATTACAAGACATACAAAATATAGTTCAAATAGGGCCAAAGAAAACAGATACATCAGCAGATACAGTTCTTCTTTTTTACAGTTTTATTGAAATTTCATCCAGCAACACTGGGCAATAATAAATATCTCATTTGTCAACAAGAATGTACAAAAATAAAGACCACGGCAATCTCTCTGGAATAACAAAATTTTCCCAGAAAAGAAAGAAAGAAAGAAACAAACAAACAAACATGCTTATATGTAGTCTGAACAGGATGCCATGCTTAGGGTTTTCAAATAAACTTACAACACAGAAGAAACACGATTGAGTGAGTTCAGCTATTATTTAAAGCGATGAATTAAATGAATCAAATAAGAGATAGTTACAACACTATTGCGAAATAAATCAATAGTCATAATCAATTTTTTTACAATCCTTGTTACAAGGAACACATGTGGGATTTGATTCTCATATCCTTTTCAAAAAGATACCTGCATGCAACTCTCCCACATCACATGATCAACAAGTAGCCAAGCCTTGCCGACCCTTAAGAAAAATGACCGTGGCGCTCACAATTTCCAACAATAAGTCTCTAAAGTCATGTTTACTTTAGCTACAGTAACAAAGACAATTCACAGAAGGAGAACCCATATGAATAAAACCATAACCCTGGTAACTGCAATATTTTGGTAGAAACATACGGCAGCCATGGCAAGTTTTTAAAGAGAAGTGCTCGCGTTTCCAGGGCAACTTCAAACACATATTTTCACCTCATATAGAACAATATACAGTGAATGTGCACAGAGCCTCGTGGGACCCCTACATTATTTACAGTGCGTTATGCAGCACAACCTCCATAACTATAAAGTAGTTACCTTACAATGCATTTGACGAGATCCTTGTTACAAGGACGAAGTTTTGAATTCGTAAGGGTTAAAGCAGACATACAGACAAACACATCATGCTAAGCTCTGAATCCAGTCCGTTCACAATTTACAGTTCACCGACACTACACCGTGTCACATCGCGCTCACTTCATCATTTCCTTGTTTTCTGAAAGCCTCGTCAGTCCTGTCGAAGTGATGGGAATGTGAGGAGGTGGAGGCACCTGGCAAATAGTGCACGGGCAAGGTAAGCCTGCCCAGTGCTGAAAACCGCCCCCGAGGTGCAGTGGTGGAGCAGGGGTGCTTTTCATCATAGAGTGCGGCCCCCTGATGGATGTAAGTCCAGGTAACGTAGTGGGAAGCGCAGAGGAAGTGGACGAGGACAGCGCGCTCCCGAGGAGAGGATGCACCTGGTGCGCCGCGCTCACCGAGTGCGCACCGGTGTGGCTCACCGTCCCGCAGTGAAACGCCGAATGATGACCCCCGTAAATCTCTCCAACCAGCCTCTTCATCTCGTCCAGAGAGCTCGTCAACATCAGGATGTAGTTTCTGGCCAGCAGAAGGGTGGCGATTTTGGAGAGCTTTCTCACCGACGGGCCGTGAGCGTACGGCATGACCTCCCGGAGCCCGTCCATCGCCAGGTTCAAGTCGTGCATCCTCTTGCGCTCTCTGCCGTTGATTTTTAAGCGCAGCTGCTGGATCTCATTCTCCGTCACCTGCTTCTTGAGTTTGTACTTGCTTCCGGATGGTGATTTGGAGAGGTGCTCGCTCGCCATCTTCTGCAGGAGCTCGTTTTGCGTGGAGGACACTGAATTCAGGCGTCCGTCTTGTGGCTGGTGGAGATGATCGCGTAGGTACATCAGGTCCATATCTGGAGATGAAGCTCTGCTGGAGCTGGAGTCCGAATTCATTTTATGGCAGGGCTTGGGTATAGGAGGTTGTCTCTTTCCCTTGCCTCGTTTTTATTTTGAAGTCACTCCTGCTTGATCACCTGATTTATCCCACTGGAGACGTTTTTTTCTTGCAGTCGGTTTGATAAAGACCTAGGCCTGCTGCCTGGTTTAACTTCGTTCTGAGTCGAAACCTCCTGCTCTGTGGTGACGCATCACAGCGCTCCGTATTTATAGTGCGCCTAGAGAGGGGCCAAACAAAAGGAGCCTCTCTTTTCATAACGGTCTTGTTAGGATGACGTCCCCATTATCTGGAGCGGTGTGCTTTGACTGTCCCATTGACCAAAGGAGTATCTATTCATATTCATTGTAATGACACCATGGGGACACTTCAGCCCAGGAGCTATAGCCTCTCAAACTTTGGAAAAACTTCAGCGCACTAAAGAAACGATGCCGGGTCAGTTTGATCCTCACAGCACACCTAGCACTTTCAATCGAATTTCACGGATTATGCATGCAAATATAATCTACAAAAATAAATTATCGCTGTGTTTGTCTGTTTAATGTACCTACATCAAATAAAAATTGTTTAAAACCCTTTTTTTTTACATCAACAGGATGATCAAGTAGTTCATGTAACGAAATTATATTCAAATAGAAATAAAAAATAGTCATTTTACCTCACCAAATTATTACATTTCATAATATACTTTCCAGCACATTGTGAGCCATTTTAAGGCCCACAGACAACACTTTTAGTTTTCCTGAGAAAATCCTACAAATGTAGATTTCTGTAACTTTCATTCCAGTCAATTTATTGCTCTTACTGTCCCCTATGTTCAAATATTTATATTATATGTAATATATATTACATTTTAACAAGTACATATTCTGTTCATTTTATCATTGTCTTTAAGTATCTTGAATTGCTTTGGTGTGTCTACAACTAATATAAAACAAATAAAAAATATTTAAACAAATTCAGAAACAGCAATATAATGTTAAAAATACCTCAACTGAACATCAACACTTAACTGCAGTCAGTGAGGAAAATGTGCACTTAGACTATAATGATTTACTGTGTATATAAAATAGTTTTCAACATTTCAATATTTAAAAAAAATAGAAAAAAGATAAAAATTGAAATTCTTAGTTTGGTTATAAAAACAGGGCAAAGATAATTTACTTAATGAAAGATAAACATTTATTTGTTCACTCCACAATAAGTCATTTGCCATTGCAAACTCTCACATCACTGACTCATTAATGAGTATCTGTTTGCCTAACATTACAATAGAGGAGTGGAATCATATGTGTGTATTTGCAGATAGTTACTAGATTCCACTATTAGCTCTAACTTAACTCAGCTTTCAGTGCATGAAAATCATTATTTCTATTAATGATTTTTCTCATAAATGATGATTTTGAAATCTTTAAACCAAAATTCAAAAGTCAGGATAATGTAAAAGAAAAATGGATCTCTGGAAAACTTAAAAAAGGGATATTAAGAATTTTGAACTAGTTTTTATCATCCCAGAATGATCTAAATGGTTAAAATATTGAAAATTGACATTTAATTATGAATACTCAAATCTATATTATAAATCAACATAGAGTGAACATAGAACATAAAGAAACTGATTCTGCTTATTGAAACAAATGTAATGTCATATGAAAACTGTCCTACAGTTTCACCAAACTCTGTATGTGCAGGTAAAGGGGAGTCCTCTATCTCGTAGTCTTATTGGTTTTCACAGCAATACAAAAATCCCCATAACAACTAAAAAAAAGTGAAAACCTGAATTCACCGCAGCATAGTGAAAGTTGAAAAGGAATTGTTTCTTAGAAAGGTGCTGCAATGCAAAGAAAAGCTCGGGACTGCTTTACTCTCTCTTGGTGGCATTTGAAAGTGTAAAGCTTTGAATACCAATTGCTTGAACTGGACATATGTGAATCCCTTTTAATCCTACTAATCCTGTCTCCAAGTGTTTCTTTGTCTGTGGGGGCGACCACATAGATCTAAGTGAAAGTGTTCCTAATCCGGCCAATGTGGAAAAATGTCTCAGTGTGTGAGCGGAGGGGAGAGTTCGGAGGCGTGGAGATGAGAAGAAGGGGGGCCGTCGGAGGGATGATGTGGCCGTTACGGGGATGTAGTGTGGCGGGAGGTCTCATTTACTCACTGCCGCTAAGAGAAGGAAACCCGAACAGCAGGAAGACCCCCTTCATACACAGACACTCCAACACTCCCACAGTCTGATGATCATTCCACAAAACCAAGTTTAGGGCAGATGTTTACTGGTGGTTTCTACTGTAGTCAATTCATCTGAACTGTTTTATAATTATGAACAGAAATGTAAACATAAATCTAAAGCATTCACCTCAATCTATAGCCATGTGTAAGTTCCTTCATGGATTTCATAACAACTCTCACAGAAATAGTTTTTACTCAGAACAAGACAGGACTACATGGTTGAGTAAAGGATGTCCAGCCCCTGCAAGGGCCCATTGCTCTCAGACAATAGATGACATGCTGGAGGCCTGGATTACATCGGCCTCTGGCAGCCGCGATTTACTGCACCTCCATGCTAGAATGCTCCAAGTTAACACCCTGGTTTACTTGGTTGGTCCTGCTGAAATGAAAATGCTTTGTTTTACAGTCCTGTTCTACATGTAAACACTCTGTGTATTACACCAGCACTGAACCGGACCCTAATCTATATAAACACATTATCAATGTTTTGCTGTCTGTCACAGGTGTGTAATTTAACTGTGAACTACTGTAAAATACAATCCAACCAAATTATTGCAATATTTATTTATATATATTTTAAGTCAACAGATTGTGGAACGTTCAAAAATTTTTATACTTTACAGTTTTTTTCTATTTTTACAACGGTATTATGGTTTGGTCATTATTGAGCCATCAAAGCTTTTTGGAAACACAAAAAATCAAGCAAAATTACACACATTTTTTCAGCATTATTTTCTTAAAAGGACATTGTTTTGGAACCAACCTCCTGTTAGCAAATGAAACAAATCAAACTAGATCTTTGCTTTAGTTTTTGTTCTGACCAAAGCACTTCTTGTGCCTGCACATTTCTTCAGAACTGGGAAAGTTTTCTTTTCGTTACAATGCCATAAGGTTGCTGAGAATAAATAAATATCAATGAAACTTTGAATCCCTTGATTCTATATTCTGTAATCTTAGTAGTAAACAAACCTAGCAATGTCTGAAATATCTAATGATCCTTATGATCAAACGATGAAAGCTCACTAATTAAAGAGTGTGTAAGAATGTACACTGAATGTGTGCTTTCTCATTAATGTTTTCCTCAAAGAGCACATTTGCATTCATTAAGCAAAATACGACAAATTAACATTTCAGAAAATCTACCTTTGTTGCTGTTCAAATTCAGATGTTTGAAGTTGTAACTGTCGCTACAACCAGTAGTTCATTTTAAAGGCTGTCAATTAATGTCTCATAAATCCTCTGAAATACACTTGCAATGGATAAAAAATATCATGCTCTAAACATCGTTTATCTCCTGTAAAAAGATTTTAATGCGGTAAACACAGTTACTGTAGGCCAAAAGGCTATTAAAGTTGCACAAGTATTCCAGTTTCTTACCATTCTTGAATATTTTAAGTGACCATACACATCTGGCTTACAAATAAATACCAAAGAACTTGTGCACTTGTGCATGCATGAGAACAGACTCAATGTTCCAAACACTCCTTAAAGATGAAATCAAGCAACACTTATTTTTTTTATTTGTCATTCTGGAAGTTGTTTCACTCGTCACAATAATTTTCATTTCATGCAGACTTTAATTTATTACCTACAAATGCACCTGCCAGCCCCTTTTTTTCTAAATCTTCTCACTTTGAAAAATATTGTAAAAGAACAAGTTTTCTCTAGGGAAAATCTGGGCATTACATCGGATTAAACAGACTGAAGTAGTGCTGAGCATGTAGAACGCAACACTATCATACACATTTTGGAGTTGTTTTCCGCCATTACCCTAAACGTGAGCATTACCTGGGTTTCCACACTTACACTTACAGCTCCACAAGTGGCAAAAAACGTGGCAGATGGCAAACAGGTGTGATAGTTGAGAGCATGTTCAGCCAGCGATACAGAGCGTCTGACTCTGCAAGGTTCGCTAGCTGTCTACGGTGGGATTCAGCCGCACTAACTTACAGCATCTCGCTGGCTCGCTTTAACCGTCCCTTTCAGCAACAACAATTGTTCATCTCCTTTCAGGCTCAGTTTCAGCCTGGTAGCTTCCATTCTGCTTTGTGTGTCACTCTGTGTCCGGTTCGCCCCCTTCAAATGGGTGCACATGACCAGAAAATGAAGGCTTGCATGAGGGTTTTTTCAAGACGGGGAACCGGGAGAAGAGATTAATATGTAAGCTTTGCGGCTAAGCCGGTTGCAGGGGAGCGCGCTTTGTGCCTGGGGAGGGTTACATGTAAGGAGAGAGGGACTGGCCTTTTCATTCACCAAAACATGTCCCAAGGAGCGCCCTCTCGGCATTGTGCGAGTCGACGTGAGGGCGGTTGTTTCATTAATTACACATTAGCCATTGGGCCGCAAGGTGGGAGGTACGACCGAGAAAATACAGATGTTCTGGAGCCGGATCGAGAATGAGAAACCACATTGATGTCATCCAATGGATTTTCATTTCAAATGAGGCGGCGCACTCTTCGGGAAAGACCCTCTTCTTGGCTGTCCCGAACCATATCCCAGAAAAGTGCTTGGTGGTCTCGCATTGTTTCCCCTCTGAGTCTCCGGTAAGCACTATTGTGGCGTGCCATTGTCACAGGCACTTCAGAAGAAAATCATAGCAGCTTGATGAGGCATTGCTGCTCCTTCTGCCCACCAGCACCAAGCTCTCACACACCAGACAATGAGGCTGAAAAGAGTCCAGACTTGTAGCCTGAGACGGTGCATCAGGCCTCGTCTCTTTGTATTCATTCTCCTCCAGCTTGCCAACACCGCAAACTTCTGCTGCTTTATGACCTATTCTGGAATTGGTGTCATTTAGAGGGCCGGCCCTCTCCAGCCCCCTGGTAACCCAGTAAAACCAGTGGGAGGGTCAGAACTTTATGAGGGCTTGCCTAAATGGAGGCCCTGGATTGTCTCCCATTAGAGGGTCCCTCCCTCACATCAATAATACCCAACAAGGTCCCCAAGCCTCTCTACAGCACTTTCCCTCTCAGTGGCAGTTCTGTTGTTATTTACTGATTTAACAATGTTACCTTTTGTGGTCACCAACGGAATCCGAGCTGTCCATGTTCAAAAATGGCACATTGCTGTGTCCTACCAGATCTGAAATCACTGACCCAAAATATCTTTGTGTTTTCACCTGTGACACACAAATATGCATCGGTGCCATAAAGAAGTTCAGGGAACATCAGCTTAAATGCCAAACACAATCATACAGCTCAAGAAGAGTTGGAAAATAACTCTAAGGAAGAAACATGGTGCAACACTATCCATAAATCAATATTTGCATGCTTGTGGCCTTGTCTGCAGTCATGTGATAATATGTAAATTATTATTATTATTTGTATTATTATTATTATTATTTGGGTTTGCAACCTATATTGGTGTAATATTGCGCCATTTTTAATTTAGGAAAAATTAAAAGAAAGTCATGTATTCCTGAACCAAAAAAGACAAACTTTGATGGCTTGACATGTGATGGTTTGGCTCTCACAGTGATTGTTGACTCTCAAAATTGAAGCTGTACGATGGAAAAGGAAAGACCTGAGAATTGTACTTAAAATAATATATGTATTTTTTTATTTTTTTATTTTTATAATATAATTTAGTATAACATACGTTATGGCTTACAGTGGAGGAACACCGCATTTCCCAGAATGCATTATTTTTTAACATAATGTTCAGTGGAACATAAAATTCAGGAAATTCCACTTTCTGCAATTCCAGTTAAAATTTCAGTGAGTGGGGTGTTACCAATTCAACCAAATTCCACAATGTGCATGATATCACCACAGACTTTCAGCTCAGATTCAGACAACATATTCATCAGTCTAACATTTGTATTTGGACCCATAAAGGTGGGTGATGTAAAGCAAAACAAAATACTGATTCGTTGATATCATGTGTCTGTATTTCAGTCCTGTTAATCATTGACTGAACATTTATTGAAAAGGCAAAAGGGCAATGCTTGCCAACAATGCAATGAAGTCTGTTGGGGGCTGGTATTAATTAATATAACGGTACCCTGATTATATAGCAAGTCTGTGGAGCAATAGATTGTTTATATTGTTTGCCCATTTTTTCCATCCTCCTATAGTCTCCACAGAAACTGATCAGAAATGCTGATGTTTGTGGTCAGTGGGATGTAAAACTTTTCAAACTGCAGTCCCACTCCTAGCACTCACAGTTAAAGCAACAGGATTTTGGGGTCTTTCTTGAGTAAACTCTAAGTGTTGGTGGCCAAGCTTCACCGTTTACCCTCAAATGTCCTTTCCTTATGAAAAGCCTTTTTATGACACTCGTGCATAATGTGCTTTGATGTAAGCTTTTTGGATAGAAAGAAGCAAGGAAGAAAAATGAATGCTTCAGATTTTTTTTCCTTTCTTTTCTTCAACTGCTTATTGTGTTTAATTTAGAGATGAGAAATATCTGTTGGTGTGTATCGAAAGAAAGAGCAAGGGAAAAAGAGAGAAAGGTAAAGAACTGGTCAGATCAAATAACCGCTCCATTCTCTCGAAACATAAGGAGATGTAAGGAGAGCGATCATAAGATGTAATGAGTGCTGAAGTGATACAAGGAGAATGTGTGTCTGCACCTGCAGTATCGCATAACACCTGTTTCTCCCTCAGGAGAAAGGACTGTGAAACACCCCATTAGTCCTCACTAGTCAAGGGCCATAAGCTCTTCAGGTAGTGCAGTTAGGAGGTAAAGGGCAGCGTGAAGTTAAACCAACACTTATCTAATTACCCACAAACCCCAAACACAGTGAAATCATTCTGCGTGATGTCTGCTCCAGTCTGAACCACATATCACACAACCATTATAGCTCTCACTTTTAGAAATTCCCGTCCACAAATCTTTTGGGAAATGATGAGAATATTATATAAGCCTCATAACTGGAAGCAGTAAACGGTAATCTTCTGTATGACAAAGTCTTTCATAGTGAACTACTGTAAAACTACCTCAATTTATTAATATAGCTCATTAATATTCATGAGCCCCTCCCAATGCTCTAGAAATGCTCTTAAAAAACAATGTCCCAGAACTGAACCAATAAATGCAAACGTATAGCTTGGAGCTTTATAAACATGCAGAAAATGAAATAGTATTAAAACCCTCAGAAATTAAAAGTACTTGACACCAAAATTAAAAATAACTTTATATTAAAGTACACATCGATACTTTATATATATTGTATATACTCTTAGAGTGTAGATAAACTTAGAGGAAGATGCAAGTCTGAATATCCAGTGACCCTGTGGGATAGTAATTTTTAATCCCAGGCTGCAAAAAAGATTTTCCTTATAATTATTTTTGTCTTGTTCCTTTAACAATTATATACATTTACGCTCACTTTCACATTTTTAATTTAGCAGACTTCTAATCACCCTTAAAACAAGATTTATTTTTTAAGAAACAAAAAATTTAAATGACATCTTGAAGATTAAAGAAAATGTGACTTTTTTTGTTGAATGAATTTGCATAATTTTTATTTTGTGTTTAATATAACTAGTTAGGATGTTGACATAACTGGGTTGAAACAACCTAAAAATTTGTGCGAGATTCAAGAGAGATGCTGGAAGAGAAAATGTGTTACAAAATAACACATTTTTATCTTTTTATACATAGAAAATATCACCTGACCTCTGTTAAATCTTTAATTGTATTGTGACTCCACTTCATCCGCTATACAAAAATTCTCAATAACATGTTGTTCATGCAAATAAAGCGCATAATTACCATCAATCATTTTGATTCTTTGAACATTTTAAAGACGCTGACAGCACACAGTGTCGCATGTTTTCTATGTCTGAAAGGGCCATCAAGACTCTTGTCCTACAAATGACACACTAAAGCAATTTAGAGTTGGAAAAAGAGGCCCATTCTAAGGAGAAGCCCAGAAAAGCAAGAAGGGTAATTTAGAGATATAGCCAATGCCCTCCACCCCTCTCATATGCAGCTGCAAACAGGGTGTCACTGCCTCCCAGGCCTGCGCTCCCTGTGCTTGTAGTGGCTCCTCATGTTTTGTCAGCCCATCAGCTAATGGAGGAAGTTAATTGTATTGGTTGTAAGACCACCTGTCACGACAGCCTTATTTCCATAGTAATAGGACGAGGGTGGCACAACCATGGTGAGGAAGCAGCGAATAAAACACACACACACACATTCGTTGTGCAATAAGAACAAAATTAAGAAACGCTAAGCAATTCAGTCAGGTCCATAATAGCTGTAATTAAAGACAACATGCTACGGTTAGAATTAAATAGGATAATCAAACCACATATATCCTATAGCTAGAACAAAGCAGAGAATTTGGTTTTCATCAGGTCTTATTTTTGGTGGTTTATTAGTAATATACTGAAAATATAACAAAAAAAACCTGTAATACCGTGTTGTCATTACTACCAAAGTTTTAGGGACCCAAACATTTTAAACCATTAAATCCATCAGGATTTATCTATTGGGGTTCTCCATTTAAATACAAACATATTTTTTCAAGTCATTTTAAACCTGTATTAATGTTTCTAGGGAACGCAAAAGAAGATATTTTGAGAAATGTCTCAGTGGTTCTGTGTCCATACAATAGGTGTCTAATGATATTTGGTATCAACGTTCTTTAAAATATTTTATTTTGTGTTCTGCTGAAGAAAGAAAGTCATTCATGTTTATTGTGACATTTAAGTGAATAAATTATGATAGAATTTTTACTTTCAAACAAGATATTGGATAACAACAATCAATTGCCCGGTGCCAAAGAGAAGTCTATACCCAGCATTTTTCATTCTTTATCTATAATCTAAACAATTTAACATAAAAAATAGGTAACTTCATTCATTAAAATGTTCAAAAATCATGTATTTGTATCATTATGTTTTTTTATGATTGTGTTAGTTGGCTGTATTTGTTGGGTTTTTATTTCATAATCAAAACAAACGAACCAGTCTTTGATAGACATTAACTGGAATGTACAGTAAAAAAGTATGATTTTTGACTCTTAAAATATTGTCTGTGGTTTTATGTTTTTGGTCTCATTTTATATTTTAATGTCACTGAAAAAGCAGACAAGACACCAGCTGCAAACATTTTTCTTCTTTATTTAGTTATATCCCCGACTGTATTTAATGAAAGTTGTAGACAATGACCACAGTTAAGCAACTTAATTGTTATTCTTAAAACTTGTTAACCAAATTATGAGAGAGATCGCAGATATTGGTCCACTTCACAAAAAGCTGGGTTGTTTTTATGCCATGGTTGGGTTAAATGTTGACATAGATTAATTTAGTGTCCGTCCATATTTCACCCAATCATGAGTTGAAATAACTCAGCATATTTCGGTGCTGGCATAGATTTAGTGAGGGTCAACTGGGTAAAGACAGATGAGAGCAGGTGGTCATGAGCAGGATGTCTGGATTTGAAAGTACATCCCACTGTTTACTGTCACTCTTCAATATCATTTCGAAACGTAGCTATGTAACTTGCCAGTAGTCGGAATTGCTTTTCCCCATCTTTTTATTTGTACACATTTAAAATGCTAATGCCCACTTTATTACGTGCTCTATCAAATGCAAATGTTTTGTTTTACTGCGGTAAAGTTCGGCTGACAAAGGCATTAGCATATCTTATGCCTTCCTCCCTAGCACGCGCTAGTGCGGCAAGCGGCGCGATGCATTGTCATAAATTACATTAACAGACGCATTAGATAAACAAGCCAAAATGATGTTGTCGTTAAGATCTGCAGTAAGGTTGTTTGGGCGAATGAAGGTGTCTGGCTTTGCCAGCATATGGCACACCAATTTCATCAAATCAACACAGTCTGAGCATTAGCTGGAAGTGTCAGGCGAGCCTGGAACAGTCATATTAATAATCGTTTATGACAATGAGTTCCAAACTTCAACAAGCTTAAAACCAACTTTTAATCGCTAGTGTAAAAGCGATGCATTTAGAGTATTCTTCGCACAAGATTGGGAGGAATAATTCAAGGACGGTCTATTTGACAAGTTTGCATGCTATTGTAATATAGCAATTAACTTAAAGCAAAACGATTTTGAACCCATACAACATATCAGTACAGAAAAGTTCAAACTTCAGGTTTTTAATGGTCTTGGAAACCCTGGAAATATGAGAGAATTGCGATTCCTTAGAAGAGTCAAAAAAAAGAAAACCTAAATATATATTTAGGCCTACACTAAGTGACATTTTCAATACCATCTCAATATATTTGTTATTTAGTACTGTATGTTACACTGTCAATATATCTTTTCAATTCCATAGATGAAAATTAATTTGCAATCTGTTTTAGAGTGCATTGTTATTCTTTCTTTCAAGAGACTCAAACAATAGCCTCGTAAATAAAATATTTAGCCATATAGTAATTAAAAACCACTTAAAAAGTATTATAAATGTTGATGGAAGTGTAAGAAGCTTCAACATTGCAACTTTTTTCTCTTGTGGGCCAAAAGCTCAGTCATGTGCTTTGAGCTCTGGATCTTGTTCCTGATGGTCCAGGTAAAAATGCCTCGCTGTGGTATCTGTACAGGGATCTAAATGTAGCAGAATCTTATCCGGAAGCATTATAAAGACAATGATGCATATGACCCAGTGTAATCTTTAAGACACCATCCATCCATTTTTTATGGAGGCCTGCACATCCATATCCCTCTTCACTCCCACCGTGGGCCATAAGAAAGCCTCACCCTTAAACAGATGGTCCACAGTCTCCGAGGACATCGGGGCTACATGGACATCGTTGGCTCTTCTGGAGGGAGGGGGAGATGCAGAGGCATATGGCTGTAGTCCTGTTCCCCGCTGACTGCTTGTCAGCTCAGCCTCTACACAAATACACACACACACACGTAGTCACCAAGTTACACACAGATTCTGCTGCTGTAGTGCCTGGCAGATTGCAGCATAGGACCCCCCATACCTCCCCATCTGCACCTAAAGACCCACATGCCCTGACAATGAGGTGGCCATGTCCCTGCCTGCTCACTAGCAGAGAGAGCCAAGAGCAGAGAAGGAGGGGGAAACACATTAACAAGCTATAATCTCAAACGCCTTATCCATAATGCATTGTCTGGGCCAATTTACATGGTGTGGAAGCCTTTGGGGAGAAAGGCCCATCTATCACATTACTTTATTAGCTTTCCACCCTCTCTCGCTCACTCCAGCCTTTCACTTGCTTTTTTCCCCTGACTTTTTCATCGTGCTTGTTGTACCGAGCACAACTGGCCCCATAAAGAACTATAAACAGCTTAATTGTGAGGCTGTAAACGATAAATAAATTGTCTGTGCGGGACGGAGAAAGTTAAGGAGAGGTAAGAAGAGGTGCGGCCCCCAAACATACTCTGAGCTAGTTAAATGCAGATGCTATGAGCTATAAAAGCATCTTAAACGTCTATGATTTCATTTTAATCAAATGTAAACATGTAAGCATTTAATAGAACAACAATGGGCAAAGAAATTTCCGCATTATAATCCAAATTCCTGGAAATAAATTCCACTGTAGTGTTAATTTTTCCATACAGAATATTATTAAGCTATTAATACTTTCTATTTTGAAAGAATGACTTCTTTGTTTCTTAATCATATTTAGATAATCAATACATTTAGATGCACATAGCAAATCTTTTTACTATCAAAATTCAGACATATTTTAAATTGTATCAATTGTCATGCAGTTTATGTATATTATGTCTGACAAACCAGTATCCATCACAATTCGATGCCATCCAAAAAGAAATGTCCATCTTTACTGTCTTTTTAGATTAAATCAAACCAATAAAATATGAGAAGTATGATAAAATGAAAAACGAAAGTTTTAAGGTATTTAATAGATTAAAAAAAAATTGCCAAGCAGGCAACTTTAGTACATTAGGGATAAGCCTCCTTAAATTCTTTTCAAAGATGAGCTTTTTAAAAATTGTTAAATAAAAATGAATACATCTTTATTTGAATGAAAAGCAAAAATGTCAATCACCTTTGACCACAACGGTTCAGTATTTATATGCGTTTGACGTATATGTCCAACACTAGTGGGAAAAGTCAAGTTATTCATACATTTTTTCACTGGTTCTGTTTTGTCATGCTTGTTGTACTGAGCAAAACAGCACCCCTCAACCCAAAGAATTCTTGACATATGAAGAGTTTGGTGCCAAAATGAGATGACTACTAGCAAAAATAACTTGCACAATAAAAACACTATAACATAATAAAAACATGATTTTTGAAAAATGTTAAAATAGGAGCTTTCATTTTAGAACCAAGCTCTTCATAAACATAAATAAATTGATTTTAAATCATTGAATTACAAATAGATATGGAAGAAATAAGCCGAATCTTTCTCTAATGCAGCTCAAATTAATTCCCCGATGAAACAATCAAATCAGCAGCAATGATATGTTTGGGTGTCTGGTGGGGTCAGTGAAAGGCTTGTTGCCATGAACCTGTGATCATGCTTTGACTACTAAACAGTCGTGTTGTTAGACGCTGTGACAGATGACACTGTCTAATTACCTTCAGTTATAATAAAAAAACAGAGAAGATTCATAACACAAATACTACAAATCTCAGGACTTTTCTGATATTCACATTATAATAACAAAAGCTTATACAGAATTATAATAAATATCCAAATCTAATTATGTATAATATTGCTTGTAATATTTATGATATGATATATATTTAAGTATTTTTCGAGAAATCCTTAATCAAATAATACATTTTATTATTATTAAATTAAACAATTTTGTGTTTTAGCTAATGTTTATATTTTTTCCACATAGCTGTTTTACCCCAAAGTACAAGAAAAGTTAACAATTATTATTATTTTATTTAAATGATGACCTTATTTAACATATTTATAAAAAATTCATTTGAATGACTCATATACATAGAATCCTTTAAATAAATAATCAAAATTATGCTTAAACAACAATTGAATATTTTGTACATTATATATTTACATTATCTAGTTAAAGAAAACAATAATAAGTAACAGTATGAACTAACACATTTTTTTTTAGATTCAGGAAACGATTTGCAAAGATAATTAAGAATATTATCAACCTGATGATTAATCACACATATAATCACAAATAGATTTATGTTTTTGATGATTTAAATTTTTTTAGGGGGGGATACCACCATCACATCCTATAAGGACCATCATAATAATCATCAGGCTTTTTCACTTGCAAGAAATGACAGGATGTGAAAACAAAGATGTCGGAGACTGAACCCCACCACGGTTTCAAACCCACAAATGTGCCAGTTTGTTTAATTGTTTGCGCATGCATCTAAACAGTGGCACACCAGCCATCTCTTAACATCTCTCTAACTTCACTCATTACCGCCCACCCAGACTTGGACCCACAATCCATCACAGCAGTGAGGACAACACACATCATGCGGGCAGCCTCTGAGAAAGAGCTTTATAATCGTAATCATATATGTAAAGATGCCGCAACCGTGCCATACTGTACGATTAGTTTGACAAATAAGTAATAATTTGCTAATGACAACATTATGTTGAGTCAGTTTAGGGGCAATTAAAGTGAGTGATATTTACATACGCCTAATGAATCACGGTGCGGTGGCAGCTTGAGAAAGCCTCATGAATATTCATCCATGCATGCGCCAGCCCTGCTGCAGTTTATAAACTGAATTATGGTTGATTTGCCCTTTTAAAAAATGAACATGGGCGCATCTCCCACAAGGAGCGAATGAACAATAAAGGCTGATTATAAAAATTTTAGTGGTAAACTGCCGGCGAGGAGATCAAAGGCTGATTTTTATAGACTTCCCAGGCTTTCCTGCAAAAAAAAAATAAATGAAAGGCATGTGCGTGAATTGGAGGCACTGTGTGGGTACCCGCCCCCATTCAACTGGTTGGCACCCATTAGTGGGGTCAACTATATCAGCTCGAGCTGCCCCGCGAATCAGCTCAAAAAAGCCTTCATTTGTCAGTTTTCATCTAATCTTTAAGCAGGTGCAGTGTCGTTTGATATCCATACGCTAGATGTTTTTGAGATGCAAACAAGATGTGCGTGGAAGCGGATGAGCTTCCAACTGTGTGATTTTTTCCTGCAAGTTTCGCCTCTGGTGCTAATTGGTCTCTATTAATTGCAAGATGAGCTTTTGAGTTGCGAAATACAATTCCCAGGGTAGATTATTAATTGTACATACCAACATCTGTCACCATGGAAAGGATTTGATTCTGCCCATTCTGACCTTATGACCTCTTTCTGTGTAACAAGTTCTTAGTTACTTTTCACCCAATTGGATCAGACTCGTATTTGATCGGGAATGTGAAATGTAATTTTTGCTATTTTATGAAATACACTGTTAGTCCGCCTCCATGCAACTTCTGATTCAATTTAGAAAGTCAATATATTATGTATAATTTTGTGAAGATATATATACTCAGCACTAATTGACCGGTATGAAATGTTTTTGTTAGTATCAAAAACAATCTGCTACTATCTTGCCGGAAGCTGAACTGTGTCAACAGAATCTTGTATCACTTCAGTGTCATATATCACTTCATTTTCCCTAAACAGAGATCATCATCTGCTGTGATTTCTCTGAGCACTGACAGAGAAGTGCGTAAAATGAACATGGAGTATTACTGACACCTTGTGGCTGACACTCTAAAGAATGTCCCTTTTAAATCTCGGAAGGTTATTGATATTTGTTTAAATCTGGCCACTCATTAATGATCAAATCTGGTTTTCCCTTAACGTTGAACAGTTTAAGTTGTGAAATATCAATCGTTGGGTATTTTTACGACGGCGTCAGTACCAAAAAACTTTCATTTTAAGCAATGCTGAATACACCATGAGACAGTAAATGACAAATGTCGCCAAGTCAATATAAATACAGCACAAGGTTGTCGGGCAAAATTTGAAAGCAATCATCCATTGTAATAAATTGTGTATAGGCTGCACCTGAACTTAGTCCTGTGATGTTCGTTTAGCATTTTCCATAATGTTCAAAAACAGATTTTTTTTTAAAGCCAAAAGGGCCGGTGATATACCCATGTGTGATATAGTCATTTGTTCTTCAGAAAAGACCAAAGACATTATTCAGCAATAACGTCTTTTATAATATATCAAATGTTAGGCTATCATTTACAGCGTAATATTTAACACAAACATGGGAATGCAAATTAGGCATACAAATATCATCACATGATCTGAACAAAGGAAGACAGATGAACACATGTACACTAAAGCTATAAAAAAAGAATCATTGCAATCTATATGTCCATATCTGACCAAGTGGCATTGTGGCCTTTTTAGTGTGGATTGTCCTGCACAGATGAATTGTGCACCACGAAACTAGCACTGAGTGCTAATAAAGTAATGGTGTCCATTTGGATTTCATAGGGACTTTAATAATACAGTATTTATTATATGTCGATCTAGTTCAATGTTAAAGCTTATTTTCATATTAGGACAAATAATACTACAGCAAGTTTATCTTTAAAACAGTATAGCCTAATTAAAAACAAACACAAACACCAGTGCATTTGCAAAACAACTTCTGTCTGTTTATTTTTGTGTTTATTTTTAGAGATGTGATAGGGTCACCATTTCCAGGCCTCGCCCCAATTTTGACGTAGGCCTGGGTTATACAACATTTAAATAAAAACCGCTCTGAAGTCACAAAACCCGGAAGAAGCATTTTGTAGTATATAGAAGCATGTTGTAGTTTGTTGTAACGCGTTTTCTGATATTATCCCCGTTTGGACTGTATGTGAACTTTGCTTTGATGTAGCCTATTTTTATGTTTCTCAACCTTACTTTAATATGCAACTGCATAATAATTAAATGGGCCAGACTCAACGCGGGCTAGTTAAACAAGATGGCACCGGTGAGCATTTTCGACGCCAGAGTCGGCAGATTCATTTCTGGTCATACAACACTATCAAGTTGTTTTGGCTCAATGCAGTGCTCAGCAATGTACAGATGATCTGTCATATCGCTGATAGATTAGTAAATATTTGCCGATCAAAATCCCTCATTTTCCCATAAAGTGTTATACGACGTGATATTAGTCTGCCGACCCTACCAACCAGGGTTGTTGCTTACAAGGGATACAGCTACGGCCGGAAGTGGTCCAAAATCTTGCCATATAATTACAATTAATTACATTAGTTGACGCCTACACCTACCCAACCTTAAACCTATCCCTACAAAAAGAAAAACATATGAAATAACTGTTTTCAGCGTGACAAAAATGATGCGGTATTGAAGTGCGCATGCCCAGCTGAGGTAGCTGTATCACTTCTAGTCAAAACCTCCTACCGGCACCATCTTGTGCTACAGGCAAATTGACATTATTATCAAAAACGTTACCAGGCTTTCACCGGCATAGAGAATTAGAAGGCGGCCGCCTATTTGTGCCGCCTCAGACTCTCGACAAAATGTCGGGTGTCTTCACAAGAAATGCTGCGTGCATTTAACACACGGTCAAATTGCAGCTGTGTTGTGATAGTTCACAGCTTGTATTAATCAACAACCGGCAAAACCGACATCTCTGACTTTATTTTTTAAACACTGGTACACAAGTACATATAAGAAACACTTCCATTATTCTGTTACATATCAGTGCACAAATTTGTAGATTATTAAATTTAACTTTTAAGTGTAATTGTGTCCCCTGCCTGTATAGCAACGTTTGTTTATACATACCATAAAAAAGAATTTGTCTTTTCAAAAGTTATATCGCATTTCATGAAGTTCATTGAGTTGGCTCCTGTGATTTCGGTTAAACGTTTTCAAAACTTTTCACGTGATTTCCGGTAAGCGAACATATGAAGCATCGGTGTTCCCTTGTTTTTGTGGTGCATTTTGGGATTTTTTTGAGAACTAACGTTAAGTTGGATTTGAAGGATATTGCGAATGAGACAACCCTTAAAATGGCTGACTCCCTGTAAATATTTACAATAGATATATGTGATATGGTAACCGCAACACATGGCATAGACAATGTGCATTAAAAGTGTTCAAATTCAACGCTGTGTAATTTAGGAAATGACATTTGATTCATGATATGAAATGCCTCTTAGTACAGAAAAGTGACAAATATTCTGGACAGCTCAGAAAGTCCAGTGCGAGATAAAAAAATGTCTGGGAAGGACATCGTCCCACTGTGATCCACTTTGGTTTGGACTGTGTAGGACTTCAGCTCAGTTTTTCCAGTCAGAACTGAAGTGTGAATGACAGCGATTCTCGCTTCCTCGTGGTAGGGGGCGCCCCTGTCCTTGCCTATGATGACATCGTGACTCTGGCCAGGCCTCCAGGTGACTGTGAGCGTCTCGAGGCGCTGTACTGTGAAGAAGTCAATCGCTATTGGCTGGTCAGAAGCAGGCCTACACTGGACCAATGACAAGTGCCTGATCTCTGAGTTGTTTAAAAGAAGGGCCACATTAAGCGGTGAAGTGTACCACACTGTAAGCCGTTTCTTTTGCACCGGGATGGGTCGCTCTCCTCTCTGCAGCACAGACGTTTGGTCGTTGCAGTTGCTACATTCACTGGAGTTCATTTTCTCACAAAAGGCCAATTCCTGTGCACATGTGCACGTGTAGATGCTGCGCTCGGTGACGTACGCCACCTTGAATTCAGAGCGCAGGAGGACAGGCACAGTGAACCACATTATGCAGTGGAAAACTGCAAAAGCCATCTGACTACACAGAATCATCTCTGGAAGAGGTTCCTTTGAGTCCTGCGTATAAGAGAACAAGAGTCAATTCGACTTTTGTTAACAAAACTGAAGCTTGTTCCAAAACCTAGTTGTCTACAGGCAATATAACGAGATGTCTTATTTAAAAAAAATAAAACGTGAGAGTTTTGGAAAGATAAATACAATTATTATGAATAATTCTGAACGACACCATGTATTGCTGTAATTACAAAATGTTTGCTGTCACTCATAGCAGTCAAACCTGAGAGATCTGAACATTCTGAATGTAACAATTGCTCCTATGAATTCCATATTATTTCAATAGCCTGACAGTTAA
Organism: Triplophysa bombifrons; assembly: GCA_029783895.1. Taxonomy (NCBI): domain Eukaryota; kingdom Metazoa; phylum Chordata; class Actinopteri; order Cypriniformes; family Nemacheilidae; genus Triplophysa; species Triplophysa bombifrons. Next base: position 20,269,353 of record CM056459.1, on the reverse strand, counting down.
GACTTAGGCCTATTTATAATTATTAGAACAATAATTATTTATATTTCTTTCTTTTCTTTCCATTTTTTTTAAACAAGTCTTGTTTAGCAAATTTGCAAATATCCAAAGTAAATACTATAGATAATTTTTTCGCTGAGCTTGATACAGTGCATTCTGGGATTGCCTCCTCCACAAATGATGTGATGCTGTCTTAAAATCTGATGGAAGAAAAGTATCATGCTACATTTTGGAACAGCTCAGGTAGTGTGAATACGGTTACTTAAAACATAACAGAAAAAGTTTCAACCCACCAGGATGTTTCAGTAAAGCACGGAAAGGAGTGCCATTGCATTAAGTTATTCAGCCAATGCTGTTCGTTCCCATGTTGCTTGAGCTGTTTTCTCAGCCAGCTGAAGGGAACAAAATTATACATGGAAACAGGTTTAGCACAGTCTGTCAGGTCACATCTCCAACGTGCGAAATTCTGAGATTTGAATTCAAAAGAATTGTTAAGTAGAATTTAAATTAGAAAACAATGAATAAAGATACAGTGAAGAAGTAATGTCTAAGATTCTGTACTTTTCTTGACATGTGAACGCTCTTGTACGAAAGGTCAGATTTCTTGACTCAAGACTCTTTTTGGAAGACTCCCAATTCATGCTGGGAAAACATAGATCATCAGGTTTTGCGCAATTTACCAGCGTTCATCCTTCCGTTGACACAAAGGACAGAAACCAAATACTAATAAAGTCCTAATTTGATACTAACTTTTTATTGAAATTGCTTTGTTGATGATATCATTTGCGTTAAAAATCTTGAATTTGTTTCACTACCCTACACACCGTATATTTCTCTTAAAGCAGCAAAGCTAAACACACTCTGTCTCTTTCTCTGTACATTCAAACACTTTTCCACATGTCTGTCATAAAGAAGAAAGTTTTACCTTGTTACTGCCTTTCCTTTCCTTACTTCAAACCTGATGATTTTTATAAACTAGACACTCACAAAGTCCTTAGCACCAGTCCAGCTGCAATGTTGTTGGCTGTCTACTTCTTCCAGAGTCTAAAACTATGCTTGAGTTTCTTATTATGCAACAAAACTGGCCGGAGGTGACGTGCCGTTAGCAACCACTGTTTATCCTGCCTGGTCCAGAAAGCATGCAGCTGTCCTCCATTTTCTCTCCTGACTACACCAGGGTGTGTCCACACTTCATCAGCATGTCAGAGCCAGTTCAATATCTCCTTTCTATCTCACCTTCTCCCACAAAGCAAACAGTACATGCTACATCTTATATAACAGCAACCATAGACAAATATATATTTTTCATTTCCATTTATCGTAGCATTATTCTGTTACATATGGTTTTTATAGCTGTTGAATAAATAAATTTGCATGTTAGAAGTTATAAAGATTTTTTCGAGCATGCCAAGTCTGTAATCCTAGTCAAAGAACAACAAGGAAAGCATTCCTGGAGCTTTGCCAGTGCTGATTCACTGTTTCCTGTACTCGATGTAAAAAAAATATCCAAAGCTTACACTTTGGGCTAAAGCTTTTCATTCTTTCTTTGGTAGCTGGACGCTTGACTCTCGAAAAATACTATCCACATGGCAAACACTAAAAACATTAAGATCACAGACACCCTGACTACTGTATCAGTTTTAAAACAAACTGCTGTAGTCTAAACATATACTAGAAATGTCAAATTAAATACCTGCCATGGTCTTGCCGTGAAGCAGTCACGCACATGTCCTCTTTGGTTAGTTAAACTTGTCTGAGCTGAAAATCACAGTCTGTTTGTTCGTGAACGTGGAGTTTGACTCACTGCAGACATTGCCAAAGCCACAGAGGCTTTCCTCAGCAGGAACCGTTCACTCACAACATCTGGAAACAACGAGATGCAGTCTAAAAAAATCTGATGTAAGTGCAGATGACTCAAAGCTCAGACTGTTAAAGTTCACATGCATATTAATTCCAATAGCCATGATATTAAATGAGTCTTGAGAAAATAATGTGTTTGCAAGAGGTTTAAAGGCATAGTTCACCCGAAAAAATTGAATTCTGTGATCGTTTATTCCCCCTCTTGTCATTTCAAATTACCCTTTAAAAGCATGAAAAAAGATTCAAGAAAATTCATGACTTTTATGTTTCAAACAATAAGTATTTCCTCTTATTTTTTGAGTGATTGTATAATCAAATCTGACTACATTCATGGAATGGCATTCCTTGAGAGAGACTTTCCTGCTGAGTTTAGCTTTAACCCCAATTAAACAAACCTGAAGTAATTAATCAAGACTTTTAGGCCACTTCAGTGCCTTCCAAACGAGATATCTTGCCCTCTGAAGAGGACGCCATACGAAACATCCCTCCAAATAAAAAGAAAATGTTGTTGTTTTCATTGTTCCTCTTGCTAAGTGAATTTTAATTGGGCTCATTAAAAAATACAATTGCGTTTTTCCCTCTAGAGTTTACACATCGAGACTTTACCCTTTGAAGGGTAGGGATGGGCATGATCACTTCGGAATGGAACGTAGGGTAGAAAACGTCAAGTTAGGTGCTTTCGATCTGGTTGGAGTTAAACTCTGCAGGACATTCTCAAGGTAAGGACCAGAAATGCCTATCCCTAGAATCCATCATCGGACTGTTAATTTAATAACTTCTTAACAGGCAGGCAGCAACTACTGAAGCTGGGTAACTCTACATGGATGTGTGCTCTCCCCACTGCTCTTCTCCCTGTATAAAAACGATTGCACTCCAAAAGACTCCTCTGTCAAATTCCTGAAATTTGCAGATGACACCACCATCATCGGCCTCATCCACTTTGGAGATGATTCAGCTTACAGACAGGAAGTTGCAGAGCTGGCTGTCTGGTGCAATCACAACAACCTGGAGCTCAACACCCTCAAAACAGTGGAGATGATCGTGGACCTAAGGAGAACCCCCACTGCACTCTCCCCACTAACCATCATGAAGATATTTTGAAGAATTTAGACACCCAGGCCGAGAACGGTGCCATCTGTTTTGCTAGTTCATCTTTCAATAGTGTCTTTAATTATCAATGACAAAAGCATTCACATTGATGTTTGTTTTCTTCCTAAAATAATCTGACTTTTGAACGAATTGGATGAATGAATAATTTAAGTAGCTCACTCATTAAAACAGTGAATCGCTGCCGCCTACTGACGCTTTCAATACTTAATTTCTTTCTTTTTATAATCTCTTCTATGTTAGAATTTATGTCAGTTTAACATACTGTAACACCATTCAGACATGGAAGGAAGGAGGCGGGAACCGGCAAACATTTAACAAAGTTTTAATATAAATAATAACAGCCGGCGGCCCCTCACGGACGACCGCCGGCGAACAAAACATAAATACAAAACACAAGAACATAACTACAAACGTAAAACACGTTCGGGCCGGTCCTCTCTCTTCGACGGTTCGGTCGCTCGTTCTCTTATATGCTCCCACTCTCCTACGTGATTCGAGCCCGGTGTGTGCACAGCTGGCGCTCATTCACAATTACTCACGAATCTCGAAACACGGTCTCGCCCCGCCTACTCCACTACACATACATTCTAAATCATTACATCTTAAAGACATCTTCTAACAGGAAACGTCCTATAGACGTATTGCAGATGAGCAAACACTCTAACACTCTACATCTTCCAGATGTAAACACACACATCAAATAGAGGTCTCCGTGATGTTCGTGTGCTATCTGGGACGTTCAACCCTCCCAATGTTCAAACCAAATCTACGCCCTTGGGAGTATCCCTCTCAAGCCTCACATTCTGATCTGTGTACCATTTAAGCATCAATCATGCATTCTGTAAAAAAAACTTTTTTTCTTATGTTGGTAAGGATAAAAACTGAAGTCCACAGTCAACGCAGCCATCAACCAGGACGAGTACTTCATGCTTCCTTCTGCTGAAAAACTTTATGGAGATGCAGATTTCATTTTCCAACAGGACTTGGCACCTGCCCACACTACCAAAGGTACCAAAGCTGGTTTAATGACCATGGTGGGACTGTGCTTGATTGGCCAACAAACTCGTCTGACCTGAACCCCATAGAGAATCTATGGGGTACTGTCAAGAGGAAGATGAGAGACACCAGACCCAACAATTCAGATGACCTGAAGGCCGCTATCAAAGCAACCTGGGCTTCCATTACACCTGAGCAGTGCCACAGACTGATTGCCTCCATGATTCGCCCGTCAGGATTGTGAAGGGACGAAGAACCCAAGCGCAGGCAGCAGTGCAATGAACGAATAAACGTTCATAATATATTACAAAAAAAAACGATGGGGAGTTTAAAGGAAAAGTAACTAAAATATAAACATGAAAAAAAAAACATCCCACGATGGGGCAAAAAACAAGAAAACAGAAAAACTAGACTGTACTATAAAAGACAACATCAAAACTAACTACGACATGGCATCCAAACACTGCAAGGATTACATCAGGGGGGAGAAATTAAACAAGATAAGTTCTCAAGACACGATCCAAAACACTGGTAGGAAAAACGATTCAGCACAGGACAAAAGAAATGAGGATATTATATAGAGAGACAGACAAAGGATATTTAAAGTAAGATGGTGAAAAATGTGAGAAGAGAAGAACCACCAACCACCCACTGGCCAAATGGCGGAGTCCAAGTGGCATGGCAAAGGCATGCACACGTTCTGTGTTTCCAGAGCTCTGGGTTGTTACAGTTACGATATTTTAACACTGCGTAATGTATCTGACTCCAAAAGATAAAAAGGAAAACCTTGTTGAATGATATTATTTGGATTTATTATGCGTGTTAATAATCATGCAATTTTATTCTAAATTACACTTCATCCGATTCTCAGTGTCACTTAGAGTCTCGCGCCGGCCGTTACACCCGGATCTCACGGTCACAAACTTGTCAGTCTTGGTAAATGCCAGAGGTTCTATGAATACTCAGAAAGCATTATTTTATCTAGTCCCCTTAGACTATAAAAACTTAATTAAAGTTATGATTATTTCTAACCAGAGGTCATGACCATTCAATAGAGATAAATAAACCAATCTTACATCCTCTAATGGCATCCTTTGTATAATCATGCCATAGTCCCATTTAGTTAGAATAATATTCCAATAAACAGAGGTTTTGAGACTTACCTTATTTAGATTGGTCAGACAACATATGTGCTGTTCTAAACGGAAAAATTAGCCCCTACGGTCTAAGTACACTTAAACTAATGCCAATTAGTTAGCCGGATCTAGCTAGAAGAAAAAGATGCGATCGGAAAAAACACTGTGCTGTGTGTCTGAAGGCACACACAGCACCTTGGGGTTCATCATGGTAAGAATTCCCCAGAATATTTTGCCAGCTTTCCTTAAATACTCAGACCAAAATACCCTTCCTCCACACAACAACAATTTACATTGTAAAAGACTCTGCCCTGGATCTGATCAGGTCACAAATGGGCATTTTTATGAAGACACACCCTCAACAGTGAGCAGAATATCTTTAAAGTCTCAAACCTATGTTATGATCTGCTCCACTGCTGTGGAAATGAGACCATTGTACCAATCGCATTTCAAATGATACCAAATATGCATATGAAGATTCTTTGTTCATATAAGATATGGTACTCCAGTTCATGGGTAAGCTTTGAATTGTTCTGAGTTCAATTGGAGAGAAAGAGGAGCGAGGGAGAAAAGAAGGGATGTAAAAGTGTGAGTTGGTAATCATCATTCATTGTTGTATGCTGTCTGAGATTGAGATGCAAACCCTGTGGGGAGTTCATTGTATTGGATGAAGTTCTGTGTTTCTCGGGATGTGGTGCCCTTTTGGTGTGGACACCTTGGCACCAGCCTTACATTAACAAGGGAACAGGTGTAGTGGATTGTGAGGGACCGAGAAGCCAAGAACAAGGAACACAAGCTTTGCACAATAGAAGACGGGTCTTTATTTGAACCCAAGAAAAAAAATAACTTTACATAGTCATAAATTTCTAACAACAAAAATAAATTAATCAAACAGAAAATGAGATCAAAACAGTTAGACAAAAAAACAACCAAACAAACTAGAACTGACCTGGGGCCTGTACCATGATGGTAGTTGAACAAACTCTGGGTTACAGGATTGGTTTTGGGTTGTCAAAACCAAACCAACGTGATCAAGCTTTGTTGGTACCATGAAGCAGCTCCAGGAGTTTCTTTGTCAACTCAAGCTTTGATCCTGAAGCTAAGATTAGTTTGTGCGCGAGTGCACATGAATGAGTGACGTCGGGATCGCTAAACCAATCGCGTTCAACATGGATAGAGGGAGTTCCGTAGGTTTCTTAGGAAATAATTATGCGCAAATGTTAGTAACACAAAAATGTATTTCAGTCACGGAGTAAAACTGTATCTGCTGTCTACGCAAGAGAGAACGGTTTCAGAAACACTGCTGATTGAGTTAATGCACAAGTTGAACGACTATATAGTACACACATTTACTGTAGTATACTGTAGTAAGGTAAATATTACAGTAATGTAATATGATGTGTGTTATGTGTGTATGTGCCCCCACAGTGGATGAACATATCCTGCTAACATTAGTTATCATTTAGTTTACCTTTATTAATGAGGATGAAGCACATGATGAAGTGAAACGATCTGTGTGCTGACAAAGTTAAAGAGATAAATGTACTGTACTATTCATTATGGCACAAGTGTGAATGTGAGGATTTATTATTTTATGTTACTGGTGTCTCTTTTATTGTAGGACATTTCACAACCTTCCCCAGAAACTGAAGTGTCTACCTCCAAAGCTTACAGAAGTAACACATGTATTTTTTGAACAAAATACACTAGAGAAGCTTACTCTTAATAAAGAAGGTTAAATAAAAAAAATACCAGTATGTGAACTTAGTTGTCAGTTGAAGTGTTCATTTAAAAATCCGATGGTCATCTCAATCCTGACTCTGGCTTGATTGAGGGCCATGTTGAAGTGGTTCTGCGGTCAGGATAGCAAAAACCTCGGGCATACACAGGGACCCCCGTCTCCCACCAACAGGCTATTAAACAGCCCTGTTATACTTTACCTTCCTTAAAGCACTGACAAAAACACAGATGCATAGGGAATGTTGTGGGCATTTAAAAATGTAGGCCTACTTTATGATACATTATTTAAGTTCATTGTAAGTTTAACTTGATAAGAGAAAGATTAAAATAGCAGTGTTAAAAAATATGTGATGTCACCGGTCAATTTATGGTTTTGTCTGTATCTAACTGTAGCTGTATAATAGAAGGTTTCTTCAGGACAAATAAGATAAATGTTTCACCCAACACAGTGAAACTGGAAGTGTTCCTAAATGTTCTGCCCCACAGACAAGAATGTAAAAAATGCAATGCAAAGAAATACATATTGTATGTAGTACAATAACAGTATAAATACATTTAATTTCATGTGTAAGGGAAAGCAAGCAAATGTCATCTCTAAAATCAGATTTTACCTATATAGTCACCATTTTTTGATTTTGTATTTGTAATATATATTTACATCATTTTATGTTAGTATTTTTATTTTATTAAACATTGTTAAAAATAACTAGCCATTGTAACACACACTGTGAGTTAGTTGCCTCACTTGTAAGTAAATTTGCTCGCCGCTGATTGGTTTATTTTGGATGTGAGATCTCTAATCTAGATCATAGCCTGCTCCGGAGCAGGTTAGCCGTGCAGCCTAAGTTACCATGGCGATGAACACCGATTAAAGCTGAGTTACTTTCATGGTACCTAAAACCCAGGGTTGGCGCAAAGTAATCCTAAACTTACCTGGCTAGCCACCTAAACCGGCTTCATGGTACAGGCCCCTGGTCAAATGAACAAAGCAACAGTTTATAAAGGAAAGGATGGGCCCATAATGATTAAGAGGGGAAACAATTTAACTTTACATACCACATATAACCTTACGTACATCAAAATTAAAGTCAAACAAAGAAAAGCAAAATGTAATCAAATGTCATAAAGGTACAACTAAATAAATCAATTAATAAATAAATTAACGTTCCTTCCTTCCCCGGGCAATTCCAGCAAATGGTATGTCCGGAACCAATAATGCGGAATCAATGATGCTTAGGTTCGGTTATCCTAATCCTCTAATCCTCATTACAGCAAGATGCGGCTGCAGCGGACCATGTCTGAAGTTCATCACGGAAAACTTAAACTCCAAAATTAGAAACAAATATAAGTAACATATACACAGTATCTAATATGTGTGCACTTCAAATCAGTAACAATGTATATAAAAATGTGTTGTAAATGTACGCAAACCTGACAATAAAGAATCAATGAATATGATGTTGGGTTTCATGTGGTTACTATGAGCTATCATACTGAAGTATTATGGCAAAACGAAGTGTGTGCTGAGCCGTGCCAGGCCAGATGTGACAGCTAGTTCCCACATGTGGCCCAAATATAAATGTATAAACGTATGCTTTCTTTGGGGTTTTTACCGAAGAAACTCACAGCCACACGTGGTTGACGTGCAAATATGATTTAGTGATGTAAGTAAATGTTTCTAAAGTTGTTAGAATTTTTTTGTTTTACGTTAGGGTCCCTATGCTGAGGAAGTCACTTTTAATGCATTAAATGTGAAAATGTTTAATACCTGTTTTGTAGTCAATGCCAATGATTTTGACACTGTAAAGTAAGTATAATCAAGCATTAAGCTGAGTTTTAGCGTATGTTTAATGGACCGTTTTCCTCGGGGCCTGATGCTGTATCTCGGAAACAGCGGAAAGCAAAGGGACTTTTACTTCATTGAGTTGCCAGATAGTGTGTTAAAGTGTTCAAATCAAAAAACTTCGTTTCAAAGCATCAAGGAAATTCATGTATTTAGAAACGTGTCGAGTAACCTTAAATTAATTGCAGTAAAAAAACATCACATTTACACATACAAAAGAAATGGTGTGGAACTGTCAGTCGCCTTATATTAGGAGAAGACTGAGCATATGGAAACCTGATTTGTCAGAGTGGTCTGGGTCCCGTTGATAGAGCCAGTCGGGAAATTCTATTTGCGCTTGAGATACGTGTCTGAAATCTGCATACAAAGATTTGGGAAACCGGATTTCATAATGTCTAAGCATCTAATGTTCTTGTTTTGGGTGTTTTGTGGCTTGTACAGCGTGTAACATTGTATGTGTTTGGGTTGGAGTGATTTTACTTGAGATATGTGAAAAAAACATACGTAATATATAATTAAACGTTGTCTGTTGTTGTTTGATACCTGGGTTTTAAGGGAATGTATAATTTCTGCTGCTTACAGACCTTTGGTGATATAATTCACGGTTTATGTTTCTACACGTGAGAATGTGTTTACTCGGAACTCTAAAGAGTAAACGTTCGTGAGTGAATTCTCTTTAACAGGGGTATTCAATTAAAGTTCCAAGACGTCAGGTCTTATAGATTTTCTTCCAAAGGGAGGTCCTGACAATATGTTTTTTTAAAATACAAAAATATTGAATCAATTTTGCCCAATTGGATATACTGTATAAAAAATATCAGGCCATTTATTTTACATTTTGACATATGTATGTATAGGCTCTATGGCTTTAGTGGAATGCCCTCTTAATAGAAGTCTGATAATTAATATTTGTAAATAAAATAAAACTACTGACAACATGCAGACAGCAAATGTAATGTAACAATTAAAATGCTATATTGTGGCGAAGCACAAGTTTACTGAAGATACATTTTTCACAGGCCTGGGTTGCCTCCTCCCGTATCTCACACCACCCCTATTGAGCGTACCACCTCGAGGAGTTACCCAAAGACACCACGAGACCAGACAAGGTAGTCAGTATAAAACGATGTATTTTAGTGAATAAAAATAGGCTAAATCCTTAACTAAAAAAAAAAAACAGGCTGTTCTGACTCTCTTCTTCGTCAGGCTGCGTAGGAAGTCCACACAGCGGTTCCTCTTCGGACAGCCAGGGGTAAGTAATGGGGCAGGCACTGGTAAGGAATTCACACAGTGGTTCCTCGAACGTCAGCTCGGGATCTCGGCGGAGCTGCATACGCAAGCTCTGACGAACAGGGCCCTCCCGAAGCCCCAGGAGAAATTTATCCCGCAACAAGGTCTCTTCACCTCCCAGACCATCATCGCGTCTCCCCTTCAGCCTAGTAAACTGCTCCCGTAAACGTAGAGCAAAGGCCCGTAGAGTTTGCCGGGGTCTCTGTTTGCAGTTAAAGAACTGAGTCCGGAGGACAGCTAGTGGAGTTACATCACCATGCTGCCCGGTCAAGAAATCCAAGACAGCTTGTGCTGTAGCTCGAGTCGCTTCCGGTGCAGCCTGTACCTCTCTCCTGGCCTCTCCTTCGAGTGAATTCAGAATGAACTGTAACGTCTGTGGGGCGCTTAGCCCCTGAAGTCCCACCAGATACTCAACCTGGGTCTTCCATTCCGATAAGCGAAATTCAGACCCTGGTCCTCCATATCTTTGGGCCCAAGGGGCTCCCATAAAGATGGGCATAACTTGAGGCCAGGCCGCAGGCAAATCTTCGTCTGCCATCAGGGGTCTCTGGTCGCTCAACTCGAGGTGGAAACCCTGCCGACTACGCCAATTTGTCACAGGCCGAGGTGGCCTCCTCCCGTGTCTCACAACAACCCTATTGAGCGTACCACCTCGAGGAGTTACCCAAAAACACCACAAGACCAGACAAGGTAGTCAGTATAAAACGTTGTATTATATTGAATTAAAATTGACTAAATCCTAAACTAAAAAAAGCACAGGCTGTTCTGACTCTCTTCTTCGTCAGGCTGCGTAGGAAGTTCACACAGCGGTTCCTCTTCGGACAGCCAGGGGTAAGTAATGGAGCAGGCACTGGTAAGGAACTCACACAGCGGTTCCTCTTCGGACAGCCAGAGGTGAGTAATGGAGCAGACACTGGTAAGGAATTCACATAGCGGTTCCTCTTCGGACAGCTAGAGGTAAGAAATGGAGCAGACACTGGTAAGGGGTTCACACAGTGGTTCCTCTTCGGACAGCCTGAGATAAGTAATGGAGCAGACACTGGAAAGGGATTCACACAGCGATTCCTCTTCGGAGAGCCAGAGGTAAGTAATGAAGCAGACACTGTAAAGGGATTAACACAGCGGTTCTTCTTCGGACAGCCCGTGGTAAGTAATGGAGAGACACTGGATAGGGATGCACACAGCGATTCCTCTTCGGACAGCCAGGGGTGAGAAATGGAGCAGCTTGGTAGCCTGGTAGCAAATGCCAGGGATCCTCTTAAGCATAAACGGCTCAATAGACAGATGATGCCTCCTCTTCGAGTCAAGCAGCAATGCAGGAATATTCAACAAATCCTCTTCAAGTCAGACAGGATGGAGCTGCCCTCCTGTACACCATACACTCAACACACAGCAGTTGGTTAGTTTCAATTTGGCACTCGAGACCAACGAGTATGTCAACTGGGGACACGGGCAGACACTAATTTATAATCCCACACCTGTGCATGCATCGATCACTTCCATCGATCACTTCCACTTCCACTTCCAATGTCCAAAGACATTCTCCCAGAAGCATAATGGCTTGTCAATATGTTCCTTTAGAGGAGAGCTCTAAACGCTATCTTACTTTCAATACGCAAAATGGGCTGCTTGCTAGTAATAGGCTACCTTATGGTTGTTGCTAGTGCGTCCGCAATTTTCCAAACGATAATGGATCATATATTGTAGGGGATGGATGGTGTCATCTGTTATCTTGGTGAGCACATGGAAGTTTTGGAAGAAGTGCTGAAACAATTACAGGCGTATAACCTTAGAGTTCGAAGAGATAAACGCGTGTTTTTTCAAAGCAGTGTCTCTTATTTGGGACATATCATTGATGCAGAGGGGAATCACCGCAAAAAACAGACGCAATAGAAAAATGTTTCCAAAAATGTGAAAAAACTCAGATCTTTCTTAGCTCTGTTAAATTACTATGGCAAACTCATTGTTAAACTTTCCACCCTCATTCAGCCTTTGACAGAGCTCTTGCATAAAGATGTGCCCTGGATGTGGTCTGAGAAATGTCAGGCAGCGTTTCTGAGTGCAAAACGGCACTTGATGTCAAATACTGTATTATTTCATTTCAATGCTGAGCTACTGTTAGTTTTAGCATGCGATGCGTCTCCTGTAAGTGTCGGTGCAGTAATCTCACACCGAATGAGAGATGGTAGTGAAAGACCTATCTCTTTCGCTTCTAGAATGTTGACCAAAGCTGAACGAAATTACACTCCAATAGAAAAAGAGGCTTTAGGGCTGGTATTTGTGGTAATGAAGTTCCATGATTATTTGTTTTGTAGACAGTTTACATTAATAACAGACCATGAGCCACTGTAAAAAAATGTTGTACCCAAAACAGATGCACTTGTAGGTGCACTTGCAGCTGCTAGGATGCAGAGATGGTCATTCATTTTGTCTGCGTACAAGCCGTGTGGGAGCGTTTTAGCGAATTGGTTAACAAGGATGAATCAAGTGCTGGGTATGTAATATGCAACTACTGTGAGGCACTGTATGTATATGGAAGCCTTAAGACTGGTCCCTCTAATATGGTACATCATGTGTGTGCTAAATGTGTGTGCTAAGAAACACAGACTGCTTAAACTAATACCGCACATACATTATATGTTTTCATGTTTTTATTGAACACAACATGTAAACATTCATAGTGCAGGGTGAAAAAAGGTATGTGAAACCCTAGGCTACTGACTTCTCCAAGAGCTAATTGGAGCCAGGAGTCAGCCAACCTGGGGTCCAATCAATGAGATGAGATTGGATGTGTTGATTAAAGCTGGCCTGTCCAATAAAAAACACACACCAGTTTTGAGTTTGCTGTTCTGAAGAAGCGTTGTCTGATGTGAACCATGCCTCGCACAAAAGAGCTCTCAGAAGACCTACGATCAAGAATTGTTGACTTACATAAAGCTGGAAAGGGCTACAAAAGTATATCTTAAAGCCTTGATGTCCATGTGTCCATGGTAAGACAGATTGTCTACAAATGGAGAAAGTTCAGCACTGTTGCTACACTCCCTAGGCGTGGTCGTCCTGTAAAGATGACTGCAAGAGCACAGCGCAGAATGCTCAATGAGGTGAAGAAGAATCCTAGAGTGTCAGCTAAACACACAGAAATCTCTGGCACATGCTAACAGTTTTGTTGACAAATCTACAATAAGGAAAACATTAAACAAGAATGGACTTCATGGGAGGACACCACGGAGGAAGCCACTGCTGTCCAAAAAAAACATTGCAGTACGTTCGAAGTTTGCAAAAGAGCACCTGGATGTTCCACAGCACTACTGGCAAAACATTCTGTGGAGAGATCAAACCAAAATTGAGTTGTTTGGAATGAACACACAACGCTATGTGTGGAGAACAAAAGGCACAGCACACCAACATCAAAACCTCATCCCAACTGTGAAATATGGTGGAGGGGGCATCATGGTTTGGGGCTGCTTTGCTGCCTCAGGCCCTGGACGGATTACTGTCATCGATGGAAAAATGAATTCCAAAGTTTATCAAGACATTTTGGAGGAAAACTTAAGACCATCTGTCCGCCAACTGAAGCTTAACAGAGGATGGACGATGCAACAGGACAACGACCCAAAGCGTAGAAGTAAATCAACAACAGAATGGCTTCAACAGAAGAAAATACGCCTTCTGGAGTGTCCCAGTCAGAGTCCTGACCTCAACCCGATTGAAATGCTGTGGCATGACCTCAAGAGAGCGATTCACACCAGACATCCCAAGAATATTGCTGAACTGACAAGAACTGAGACTTTATTGTTGGGTGATAACACCATTTGTCACTGAAAGACTTTCTGAAAAAACTTGTCCTGTGCGTAGCAGAGGTTGAATTTATAAATGAAATAGAAAAAAAATCCTGTTCTGAAATCGAATGTAACATGCATAAAGGTGTGTTATATCTGTGTCGATGCGATCGCCCGATCTACCTATGCTTGATGAAATGGTACGGTCCAGGGGTATAAAAGTAGGAAGCACTGGTAAGCCAGAGAGGTGTGTCTTACAGGGCTGCAGGAAGTGTCGTTATTTCCGGTGGGTTGGGCTACACGTCCAGCAGTGTGGCTGAGGAGTACTGCGGGCACTTTTGAATGGCTGGTTATTTTGGCGAGCTATTAGACAAGTTCCGCATCAAGTGCGTGGTGCATTACGGGTCATTAGCTGCAGTGACTTGGGGTGTTGCAGCAGGCTGAACCGACACTATCAAACGGCTAAACTGGCGCCATTTAAAGGCTGTGATTCTCCTTTATGGAGTAGCGCTATCATACTACCTGCACGTATAACGACTGCCTGAATTGGAGTGTTTCTGGACGGGAGATAGCCAATGTCACTAATATTCGTGCTGATTCGTTCATTTACCTTTTCTCTCGTCTAACCACGTAGCGGATGCCTGAACCGGGTCGTATTTCTGACTGGAGATAGACAGTGTTATGATTGTTCGCGCTGATTTGTTCAATCTACCTTCTCTCTTATCTAACCACGTAGCGGATGCCTGAACCGGGTTATCCCGGGACGAAGTGGACAGTTCGCCGCTTCTCGTGCTGATTCACGTGATCTCTCTCTCTTTGCCGTGCCTGGGACCGTGTCTTTGTTCCGGGCTTAGTCGAGTAGTACTTCCACTTAATGGACAGTTCGCCGCTTCTCGTGCTGATTCACGTGAGCTCTCTCTTTGCCGTGCCTGGGACCGTGTTTTTGTTCCGGGTTTAGTCGAGTGATACTTCTATCTAATGGACAGTTACTTCTAGTGTATAAGAATTGTGTTGTTTCTTTCGCTGTGCCTCTGTGAAGCGTTATGCTTCTCGCTGCTGACGCAGCTATAGGCAAACGACATTGAACTCTCTTCCTCTCTCTCTGAGGACTTCGAGAGGGGTGATTACTGGACTAGAGGATCCATCCATCCATCCATCCATCTTCTTCCGCTTATCCGGGGCCGGGTCGCGGGGGCAGCAGTCTAAGCAGGGCTGCCCAGACTTCCCTCTCCCTAGACACTTCCTCCAGCTCTTCCGGGGGGACACCGAGGCGTTCCCAGGCCAGCCGGGAGACATAGTCCCTCCAGCGTGTCCTAGGTCTTCCCCGGGGTCTTCTCCCGGTGGGACATGCCCGGAACACCTTCCCGGGAAGGCGTCCAGGGGGCATCCGGAAAAGATGCCCGAGCCACCTCAGCTGGCCCCTCTCGATGTGGAGGAGCAGCGGATCTACTCTGAGCTCCTCCCGAGTGACCGAGCTTCTCACCCTATCTCTAAGGGATCGCCCGGCCACCCTGCGGAGAAAGCTCATTTCGGCCGCCTGTATCCGCGATCTTGTCCTTTCGGTCATGACCCACAGCTCATGACCATAGGTGAGAGTAGGAACGTAGATTGACCGGTAAATCGAGAGCTTCGCCTTGCGGCTCAGCTCCTTCTTCACCACGACAGACCGGTACAGCGACTGCATTACTACAGAAGCTGCCCTGATCCGTCTGTCAATCTCCCGTTCCATCCTTCCCTCACTCGTGAACAAGACCCCCAGATACTTGAACTCCTCCACTTGGGGCAGGAACTCTCCACCTACCTGAAGTGAGCAAGCCACCCTTTTCCGACTGAGAACCATGGCCTCAGATTTGGAGGTGCTGATTCTCATCCCAGCCGCTTCACACTCGGCTGCAAACCGTCCCAGTGCATGCTGGAGGTCCTGGTCTGATGGGGCCAGCACGATGACATCATCCGCAAAGAGCAGAGATGAAATCGTGTGGTCCCCAAACCCGACGCCCTCCGGCCCCTGGCTGCGCCTAGAAATTCTGTCCATAAAAATTATGAACAGAACCGGCGACAAAGGGCAGCCCTGCCGGAGTCCAACATGCACCGGGAACAAGTCTGACTTACTGCCGGCAATGCGAACCAAGCTCCTACTCCGGTCGTACAGGGACCGGATGGCCCTTAGCAAAGGGTCCCGAATCCCATACTCCCGGAGCACCCTCCACAAGATGCCGCGAGGGACACAGTCGAATGCCTTCTCCAAATCCACAAAACACATGTGGATTGGTTGGGCAAACTCCCATGAACCCTCCAGCACCCTGGAGAGGGTATAGAGCTGGTCCAGTGTTCCACGACCGGGACGGAAACCACACTGTTCCTCCTGAATCCGAGGTTCTACTATCGGCCGGATTCTCCTCTCCAGTACCCTGGCATAGACTTTCCCGGGGAGGCTGAGAAGTGTGATCCCCCGATAGTTGGAGCACACCCTCCGGTCCCCCTTCTTAAAAAGAGGGACCACCACCCCGGTCTGCCAGTCCAAGGGCACTGTCCCCGACCGCCACGCGATGCTGCAGAGGCGTGTCATCCAAGACAGCCCCACAACATCCAGAGACTTGAGGTACTCAGGGCGGATCTCATCCACCCCCGGTGCCTTGCCACCGAGGAGTTTCTTGACTGCCTCGGTGACTTCAGCCCGGGTGATGGGCGAGTCCGCCTCCGAGCCCTCTGCCTCTGCTTCCACTGTGGAAGACGTGACGGCGGGATTGAGGAGATCCTCGAAGTATTCCTTCCACCGCCCGATGATATCCCCGGTCGAGGTCAACAGCTGCCCCCCTCCACTGTAAACAGCGTTGGTAGGGCACTGTTTCCCCCTCCTGAGGCGCCGGACGGTTTGCCAGAATCTCTTCGAGGCTGACCGATAGTCTTTCTCCATGGCCTCACCGAACTCCTCCCAGGCCCGAGTTTTTGCCTCCCCAACCACCCGGGCTGCAGTCCGCTTGGCCTGTCGGTACCTGTCAGCTGCCTCGGGAGTCCCACAAGCCAACCAGGCCCGATAGGACTCCTTCTTCAGCTTGACGGCATCCCTTACTTCCGGTGTCCACCACCGGGTTCGGGGATTGCCGCCTCGACAGGCACCGGAGACCTTACGGCCACAGTAAGTGCGTTGACAATGGAGGTGGAGGGAAGCGAAGCGAAGGCGCAGGGAAGCGACCCTCTCGTTCACCGGGGTAAACTCCAACATATGGCGGCTGAGCTGGGGGGCTATAAGCAAACCCACACCAGCCCGCCGCCTCTCACCCTGGGCAACTCCAGAGTAGTGAAGAGTCCATCCTCCCTCGAGAAGTGTGGTTCCAGAGCCCAAGCTGTGCGTAGAGGTGATCCCGACTATCTCTAGTCGGAATCTCTGAACCTCACGCACAATCTCCGGCTCCTTCCCCGTCAGAGAGGTGACGTTCCATGTCCCTAGAGCTAGATTCCGCGTCCAGGTATCGGGTTGTCGAGGCCCCTGCCTTCGACTACCACCCGATCCACTTTGCACCGACCCCTTACGGTCCCTCCTGTAGGTGGTGGGTCTACGGGAGGGTGGCCCCACGTCGCTCCTTCGGGCTGAGCCCGGCCGGACCCCATGGGGGAAGGCCCGACCACCAGGCGCTCGCATACGAGCCCCAACCCCGGGCCTGGCTCCAGGGTGGGGCCCCGGCAGCGCCATGCCGGGCGACGTCACGGTCCTCGAAATTGTCGTCATCATAAGGTTTTTTTTTGAACCGCTCTTGGTCTGACCCGTCGCCTAGGACCTGTTTGCCTTGGGAGACCCTACCAGGGGCATATAGCCCCAGACAACATAGCTCCTAGGGTCTTTCGGGTACTCAAACCCCTCCACCACGATAAGGTGGCAGTTCAAGGAGAGGCGGACTAGAGGATGATATGTGAATTATTTGTTATTTTGTGGTTGATTTATTTTGTTTAAAGTGATTTGTTTTATTGTTTTTGTTTGTTTTCATAAATTTTCTTCTGTCCTAGAATTGGGGAATTGGTCGCGGCCGAGATCCTCTGTGTGTGTGGTGCTGTGGTTGATTTGTTTGCAGTGTTCACAACAGAGATGTTTTCGGCGTGTGGTGACGTGAGTGAGCACAATGGTTGCTGAGTGAGCGGATCCATTGGACGACTTTCCCCAATTCTGGGCTGGAGGATTTCTGTTTGTGTGTGTGTTTGAGTGATTGAGTGTTTTTTTAGTATTAATAATTTGATGAGTTTTAAAGCCCTAAATTAAATGTTAACTTGTAATTTATATTGAATGTTAAATAAATGGTTTGCCATCTCCCTTCTTGTCTGTATCCGTCCCAGCCAATAATGAATCTGTGAGCTTTTTTGGTGGTTATTAATTTCGGGTCC
Source organism: Triplophysa bombifrons (assembly GCA_029783895.1). Taxonomy (NCBI): domain Eukaryota; kingdom Metazoa; phylum Chordata; class Actinopteri; order Cypriniformes; family Nemacheilidae; genus Triplophysa; species Triplophysa bombifrons. Next base: position 20,251,225 of record CM056459.1, on the reverse strand, counting down.
CCGGACCTGATCCGGGGTGGCGTAGTCGGTTTTTGGTTTTGATTTATATTTCTTTACACCGCATGCCCTCGTCACATATCAAAATGATCATTTTTGTCATGAAGAATAAGAGCTGTGCACTGCAGAAATCCACCTTGACCAATACTTGACTGGAAAATGTGTTGAGTTAAAGTTTGATGGGATGGTTGGTGTGCTGTTTACAACTACAAAAATGCTTGTGTCTCTGAGATTAGAAATTACACGCTTGGTAAAATCATTTTATTTCTTTATTGATGAAATTATTAGTAGAGGTGCTACGATTGATCGGCCGCCGATCATAATCGGCCGATAATCACTTTGGGAAGTATGATCGGCGGTCTCAATAAAGGCCAATCCAGGAAAGCCGATCAGATGATGCAAAATTGGTGAGACATTTTTTTAACGCACTGTGAAAATGGCTTCACCAGTCTGGTAATTCTACAAGGTGTGTGAAAAAGACAATGCATTAGCAACCTGAAACGTTTGTAATATGCGAATTCCACGAGGCAGGAAGCACCCAAACATTTTTACAACACCAACCTCGGACATTTGAAGGTAGTCACGTAACGGAGTGTGAGTAGTTTTCAAAGTTAGCGAGCGCTTCGAGAGAGCGGGATAGTTCAGCACCTCGATCGCCAATCAGCTGCAGAGATCGCGTCAAACAAATTCTCTGTAAAAAAAATTACCAGTGATGGAGAAATCTGAAGGCAATTCGTCATTTTGACGGACTACAATAAAGGCGATTTGTTATTTGTCGAGGTACACATGCATCCGTCACTCCCGTTCACGCACACACACAGGCGCGCTGTGGTGCCGTTTTTAGAGTATTTACATCGTAAAATAGCGTCTTTTTGGATAAATAATAGCTTTCAGTGAGTGAAAAATGTCTCTCTCTGCGTTTTCTCTGTTCAGTGAGCGAAAGAAGCAGCACATATAGGACCAAACCACATCTTTCTTGTGAGCACAAAACACCTTTTACAGGCATCTGTCAATGTTACTGATTGGACAAATGAACATAAACATTTGATTGTAATTACATTATTATTTTATGTCCGACAACAGAAAAATTGAATAAATAAAGAAAAGTCTAAAATAAAAGTCTAGCGCAACCTCTCCTCAGCTGTCAGTAACGGAGACATTTTTAAAAGCATCAATCCTACTGAAGGACAGTAAGAAGCATATAGAAATATCAGATTATCAGATACAAAAAAATTATAAATTGGCCTTGATCACAACCACTATATATTGTGGAAGACAAAGGCTTTCTGGGACTCGTGTCACAGGCTGCTATGTTTTATGTAAATCTTTTAATTACTAATATTAATTTGTTAATGCATTACGTCTCTTAATTTGAATAAATTATACAAATTGTTGTTAAATAAAGTTTAATAAATAATTGTACTGAGAAAGCTGCAAATAGCTCCTGTGATCGGTGAAAGAATGTAAACTTCTCACGTCCCCTTGTCTAAATAAAACTCTACGGTTGAAGAGTCTAGTTGACGGAACACACAGAGTTTCAGGCCTGGAGACAGAGTTTGACACAGACACAAGTGCTTGTTCAATCAGAGTCCAAAGTTTATTGTATTAAGGACTACTACTTATAAGCTTGCATCAGGAGGCGTCATATAAAACCACCAAAGCAGTGGAAAATCACCAGACTTTATGTTTAGTCTTATTCCTCCTGATCAATCAGATATGATTACATATTTAATATTACAATAACAAAACAATTGTCCCTTGACATTATTAGGAACCTTGAGATGGAGAACAACAGATTCTTATATCAACAAAAGACAGCATAAGACATGATACAACTTTCAACGAGGTTAAACAACAAGAAAGTAAGGAGCAAATAATATGAATAGAAGATAACAATAAAGAATAGAGACTAATAAGATAAAGCTATGAATACATGTGATGAATATTGGAATGAACACAGATGCAGTATTTGTGGGGAACAGGACGAAATCCAGATTCTCACAATCGGTGATCGGTATCGGCTGATACAGCTTTCAGTGATCAAGGATCAGTGATCAGCCCCAAAAATTCTGGTCGGAGCACCCCTAATTATTAGGAATAGTTCACATTTGAATCAATTCTACTCGCCCTCATGTTGTTCCAGGTATAAAGGTGCTGGTCATATAATTAGAATATCATAAAAAAGTTGATTTATTTGACTAATTCCATTCAAAAAGTGAAACTTGTATACATTCATTCCACACAGACTGATATAATTCAAGTGTTTATTTCTTTTAATTTTTATAACTGACAACCAATGAAAACCCCAAATTCAGCATCTCAGTAAATATTGAACACACCTGGTGCCACACTCTAATCAGCAAACTAACTCAAAACACCTGCAAAGGCCTTTAAATGCTCTCTCAGTCTAGTTCATGTAGGCTACACAATCATGTGAAGACTGCTGACTTGACAGTTGTCCAAAAGACTACCATTGACACCTTGCAAAAGGATGGCAAGACACAAAAGGTAATTGCAAAAGAGGCTGGCTGTTCACAGAGCTCTGTGTCTAAGCACATTAATAGAGAGGCGAAGGGAAGGAAAAGATGTGGTAGTAAAAAGTGTTAAAGCAATAGGGATAACCGCACCCTGGAGAGGATTGTGAAACAAACCCCATTCAAAAATTTGGGGGAGATTCACAAAGAGTGGACTGCAGCTGGAGTCAGTGCTTCAAGAACCACTACACACAGGCGTTTGCAAGACATGGGTTTCAGCTGTCGCATTCATTGTGTCAAGCCACTCTTGAACAACAGACAGCGTCAGAAGCGTCTGACGCAGTGCCACAGAAGCAGTGCCACAGACTGATCGACTCCATGCCACACCGCATTGCTGCAGTAATTCAGGCAAAAGGAGCCCCAACTAAGTATTGAGTGCTGTACATGCTCATACTTTTCAGTTTATCCAAGATTTCTGAAAATCCTTTCTTTGTATTGGTCTTAAATAATATTCTATTTTTTTTTGAGATACTGAATTTGGGTTTTCATTAGTTGTCAGCTATAATCATCAAAATTAAAAGAAATGAACACTTGAAATATATCAGTCTGCGTGGAATGAATGTACACATTATACAAGTTTCACTTTTGGAATGGAATTAGTTAAATAAATCAACTTGTTGATGACATTCTAATTATATGACCGGCACCTGTATATGACTTCCTTTCTTCAGCTGAACACAAACAAAGCCTTAAAGGCAAGGCAATTTTATTTATATAGCACATTTCATACACAGTGGCAATTCAAAGTGCTTTACATAGAAGAAATTAAAATAATAAAATGAAATAAAAGTAATTAAAACAGTTTATAAAAATAATAAAATACAGTACAGTACAGACAGTCGGACGAACATTGGCACAGTGCTCATTCATTAAATGCATAGCTAAACAGATGCGTTTTGAGTCTGGATTTGAAAAGAACAATATGCATCTCTGGAGGCCCATATATAAAAAAAAAAGAGGTTCCGAGATGTTATGCATCATTCAGATCACTGTAGAGTACAGTATTTGCATTTTGGATTGTCAATATGTTAGCAACTTTTCTATTGCGTTACATATACCTGCAGTGATCGGATATATTTGTGTTCAGCTGAAAGGATGTCATAAAACTGTTTTCGGAGTTCGACCCTTTTTATTTTGAAGGGCACCTCGCAACACAGCCCGAGGAGGACTCCCGGGATCTGATGGACTTTTCAGCCTACGAGCTGCCCTGCCCCTCTGGTGGCCAGACCCCTGGAGTCTCCGACCCCGAGCTCAGTCTGGTGAACCAGCTGCTGCTGTATTTTCCCAAGCCGTGCCTTGTCACTCACCTAAGCCTGCTACTCGATACACTAGAGGTATGGAAGGCCAAAAGGACCGTCAACGCCCACTTTCCAGCAACAAGCGCCGACTCACCAGCCGGTCTCGTCCGGTCTTAAAGACGCTGTTAAGCAGGTTCCGCATGACCTTCAAGATGCCTTCGAGCCGGCCCCGTCCAGCCGTACGAAGTTCTCCAAGCCGGTCCTGTCCAGCCGTCCAGAGGCCTTTGTGCCGGCCCCTTCGTGCCGGTCCCATGCCGATTGTAACAATTCACTGTCTACCTGCTTCCGTCACTGGACTACACTACCCATAATCCCTAGCACCCGTCTCACTTGATCACCATCTCCGGACAGTTGTTAATCCCCATCACCTGTGTATCCCTCGTTACCTGTGTTATTTAAGTTCTCTCCTTGTTTGTAGTCATTGTCCAGTATTGAATGTTCTTGGTGTCGTGTGGTACCTGTATGTTCCTTGAATTAAAGAAAACCCGTTTTGTTTATCTAATCGTCTCGAGTACTTCCTGCACAAAACGTGACAAGAATGGCTATAAATGGAAAGCCATAACATGTATCCAAATTCGACCATTACTGAAATGGGTTGAAAGAGGTTACAAAAAAGATTACATAGTGAATAAAGAGTTTTCAATTAAACCATGGTTTGTGCATTAGCATTATTTAAATAAAATGATTTGGTATCTATAAGATTTTAGTCTGAATAATGTAAAAAAATAGATTAGTGACGTTAATTTAAAGCCCTAAACCTGATGTCAGTGAGTGAGTCCAACAGTGGCAAGGAACCAAAACTCTAGATGTGTGTGTGTATATCTATGGAGGAAAAAAAACTTTGGGAGACAAAGAGAGTCAGTTCACTGGAGGCACGTTAACACAACACTTTCAATCACTCTGAAAAACATGAAGAAAAAAGATGATCCCATACATTTTGCAAAAGCAAGTGTCAAAATTTGAAGAAGTTTGACACTCACCTATGCATAGTGTTCTCTAATGTTGTCTGTTGAAGACTAGATTGATTGATTTGTCCAGTTGATAATCTGAGCTAATTCGAAGCTTTAGTAGGTGGAGGAGTTGTAATTCTCTTTATCTTTGTGGGATTTATGAGTCTGCTCTGGAAGAAATGATCCAAAATCCCCAAAATTCCAGAAGTTCTGGTATGTGCTATATATTTTTGTAGCACTATTTTCTATTTTAACCATTAACACTAACTGTGCACTCTTTCCAAGTGCAGTTCAGCTTTACACCTTCAAAAAAACACACAACTTCCATTCACCCGACGATGACAATCGCTGTGTATGAAGTGTTACCCACAGGTCACATCCCTCTACAAGAGTTTGAAGCTTGGGATAGCCCACCATGGCACAACTCGAGAAGGATACAACCCTTATCCCTACTGACACAGAACTTGTGATGGTTCTTGTGATGAATTTTGAAGAATCCGAGCACTACAGCAAGTCCTCTGACTAGAACCGTCCCAAATTCTTGCAGGAGATGAGCCCAGGGGACTTCACTACAGGATATGGTCCACGACAACCTGTGCTTCAAGTTTGAAATGTGTGTTTGAATGAATGAGAATTGAAAGCGCTTGGGGATAAAAGATTTCGGTCCAAAAATGATTTCACACAATTTAACACAAAACATGCTTCATTGTTAAACGTGTTTTATCAGTAAATGCTTTAACATTATGTTAAATGCTGTATCTAGCTTTAACACTCAAACATATGCACGAGGGCTACAGAATGTGACGTAATCAAATGTGTCCATTAAAATGAACAAAGCTTTGTTCCATGCAGGGAAGAATGGCAGAGAAGATTCTATTTTGGAAGATGCTGAATGCTTGCTTACTTTGACCAAAAACTGAGCCTAAAAGTTAAATTTTTGTTAAAAGCCTTGAAATGCAAATCAATTTATAACATTTTCCCCCTGATTTCTTTTTTATATTCCGTCTGCATCAGTTAAAATAAACCCACCATAAAAATTATAGACCCTTCATTTCTTTGTAAGCAGGCAAACTTACAAAATCAGCAGGGGATCAAATACTTATCTCCCTCACTGTATTAACTTCCCACATCAGTATTTCCTGTGAAGCATTCACAAGATTTACTCAAATATACTGACTTATCTCCCGGATTTGATGGCGAGGCTCTGCGTATAGTTTGTATAGCCTATACTTGTATTGGGTTTAAAAATATATTAAATTACCTGTTAGCATTTGAGTGTAACTTCAAATGTTACATGAGTTTCCATGATAAACAAACAAACAGGAGACACCAGGCACCCGAAATAATACCAAAACAGTTCAAAACAGCCTACATTATTCGCAAATGGTAGATAAAACCTTGAAAAATGATATGAGCCAACCAAATCACAGAGATCCGCTTTCCACAGGCTTAAGATCACAGACAACCTCTGCTATTAATACAAATGACTAGAAGTCCTCATGTAATAATCTTGATTGAACAGTGCTCAGGACACATCAAGCGATCTCTAACAAAGCATAGTGACACATAGTACAAAAATGTTTTCATGACATAAGATTGCTTACACTGCTTTATAATTTTAAACTCTCCACAAATCCAGTGTCGATCTCTGCCTTGACGCAGGAATCCTCGGAGAAATGAAACGAACAAACGCTCCATGTTTTTCCCACATGAGCTGGAATGTCTTTAAAAATAAACTTTAACCCTGCATTCCTAATATCGGAATCCGAAGGAAGGTTATGAAGTGACTGTATTCTTCCACAACCAGGGATGGCACAATATTTAGATATCTTTAACGGCATATTTGTTTGCTGCTTGCTCGCTCTACCTTGTTCCGCGCAACTTGTTACTTCAGAACTGTAGTGCGCGAACCAGGGGGCGGGGCTAGAGAAGTAGTCGTTGATATTTTTATGTGGAGGTGGTGTTCAACCTATCAATGTCGTCATAGGTGCATTTCAGAACCTGGCGTTCGCTGGGCCTGGTGTCAATAACAGATGTTATATCAAATGACATCATTGCATTTCTACAAAATATCAGTACACAGACTGTACACTGTCACCAAGCGGCAGCTTTACAGCTATAGCGCTCAGACTGTCAGTGTGTCAGCGTATGACATCATATTAACGCGAAAGTAAGCAGCACACTTTACATAATGAATAAGTGTAAATCCTTTAGTAACCTGCGCACTGGTCGTAACGTCTAAATACGTGGTACTATCACTTTATCTTATTCGTTGTCACTGTGGTCTCCCGTATGTTGGAAAAACTTCAAGACCGTTGCGTACCCGTATTTGTGAATGCCGTTGTAATATTAGAACTGGTGATATGCGTAGTCCAGTTGTGTCTCATTTTAAATCAGCCGGTCATAATATCAGTGGTTTCTGCCTTCCAATACATAGGTATGGACAAGAGGAGGTGATTATGAGAGAAAATTATTACAAAGACAATGTCACTGGATTTACACTCTAAATACCTTGTCACCATTAGGGCTGAATGATGAGTTTTACATTAAGCCTTTTTTTAAAGGTGGCTGTGGTGTTTTTTTGTTTTGTATTTTTGATGTTTATTTTTTTGATGTTGCTTGGTGTGGTTTTGATGTATACAATGGTTGTTGCTTATATTGAGATTTATATATTTTTGGCTGTAATTGTGTTTTTCTTGTGCCTAATTAATGCTAACACCTGTGCCTATTTAAAGGTGATTTGTAAGCCACAATTCCAGTGTGCCTGAAGAAGACCTGATGGTTGAAACATTGCGCAAAATTTTGGAGCAATTTACATCAGTGTGCAGACTACACATTTCTTCCTTTTGTGATAAACCTTTTTTGTTGTCCCGCACATGAGCCCAATCTGGGTTGCTTGGATGTGCAGACCACTTTAAGTTTAAGAAATGGAATATACACATACAGTATGGCTATCCGAAACCATAATGTTATTGAAAACATTACTATTATACTACTTGATTTATGAAATATTCTAGCATCACTTTGAGCCTAATGGAAATATCCACTTCAATGCATTGTGGATTAAGTCTTGCCATCAGATACGTTCACAAAAGTCAGAATCAAAAAACGAATAGTGCTGCGTTTTATTTTTTTCAGCATGGAGGATTTTTGTTGTATCTATCTCACAATTTACACAAACTGTTTAAGAGTTGTTACATTGCCAAGCTACAATTTACAGCATTTCCCTCTTGATTAGTGAACTAGTTAAACAGCATCTTATTTTATTAAACACAAGCCGTTTCTACTGTTATATTGGCACATTAAAGTAAAAGGAGAATCCTTTTTGAGAATGTGCAAAATGTGTTTAAAAGCATAAAAAAAGCACCCTATGTTTTTTTGTTTTGTTTATTTCAGGCAATGGCACAAAAAAGTACAACATAGACATATATAGTTAAGTCATATAGTGCAAAAAAATGAATATACAGTATTTAAATATGACAATCGAATTCTGCCTGAAAGGGAGTGGGAAGAATACAATTTATTTAATCCCACCCCAGGTCCCCATTTGGTGATTATACATTGAGCTTCATTGTTACTTTACTCACAGATTGTTTACAAATGTTATATCATAGTGGAGTTGCCACAAATAACAATTATTTATTTTAACAACAGTTTATACCAACAAGTAGAAGAATAGACAATATACCAGCGATAGTAATGGACAATATACCAACGATGGTAAGAAACATTGAGCACATGTTAACACTATGAGACAGAGTACAACAGCAATATAAATTAAAGACCCTCATCTCTGTATTTTGACCAGACCCGATGTTTATATAACAGTTTAAATTGATAAATAGTTTGGCATATGTACTTTTTTGTTTGCCCTGTAGTAACCATTAATGCCTTGTTCAATTTTGCACTTGGCAGACATTTTTCCCAATGTAACGTCCTTTCATATATATACATTTTCTATCATCCAAACTCATAAACATTACAAGTGCCATGCCTGTGCTTGAATTTTTCTAGTATGTGGATTTTTTTTAATGTCAGCATTTCATGTCTTTTTTAACTTTTCGTTTATGTTTAAAACTCCATGTGTGTACATTTCAATAAATCATTAAATAACCATGTTTTCCTCTGTGCACATTACATTCAGAAATAAAACGTTCCTAAAACGGTATTGTTCACTAAACTTTGTCCCACTGTCATCTGAGCGACAATATAATATTTTATTAATGCATTATTTTTATTGATGGTTATTTTGTCTGAGTTTTCCTGTGAAACCTACTTTTAAACCTTTAACACTGCCACATTTAAAGCTAATTTTATATCAAACTTAAAAAGCTAAAACATATAAAATTTACATAATAAACTGTTATATTCACAAAGCATAGGCAAAAAAATTACGTTGTTCATTTTGAAATACCTTTATTTTGAAAAAGGAGTCTTTCCGGTGGTCGACAGCGGTGCAGTGTTGCCATGGTCGCGGTTTTCCGTACAATTGGGCTATTTTGAAAATGCAGTTGTGGGAAAAATGATGGAGCCACGGGTTGCGGGTTTTTGGACAACTTTCATAATGTACTGCGGCCGCCAAAATGTTTATTTATATTCTAAGGATAAATGTTAATTGATGGGTTTCTTAACGTGTATTCATACTCAGAATGAATACCTGGCAACTCAAGGACCGGAACCATTCTCAAAAGTGTCGTATTATACAATGCATCCGAATTGTGTTTTCACCAATGTTCCGTAATAAGGTGCATGTCACGTTGCACAATGAAAGAAATCATGATTCTTGAAGGTGCCAGATATTAGTGATGGTAAAAGGAAGCTTTGAGGCTTTTCCCTCATGTGTATCATAAAATGGTTCATGACTTGAAGCTTCTCAAAACTGTGCACAACTTCGCCATCTTGTGGTCAAATCTGGAAACGCTGTCTTTAGTGTCCATTTATGCTTTTTATGTTTCGTATAAGACTTCACTTCACATAAATAAAAATAACATACTTTATGTGTAAGTGTTAATGTAGCTCCGACGCCTAGCTATACATACTGTATGAATAAATAGGTCTATGACTACATTTAAAATATATCAAATGAATTCTTTTTTATAAATTTGCTTCAATCAGCAAATCCAGTTGTTCGTGTATATGTTCATGTTTTTTTTTTTATATATCTGTTTAATTGTATAACTGTGACGTGTGACCTGGTTGTGGGTACTTGACATTTCATTCTGTAGGTAATAGAAAAATCTAAAGATTTCTAATAAGGAAAAGGAACAATGTTCAACAGTGCGTGGTTATTTCTGAATTATTTCCAAATTTTGCTGCCTTTGGGATAATTTTTCATACGTGACACTTTTAGTCCCAATTCACTACTAAAGACAATCGAGACCTGCGCGAGTCAAGGGTTTGTGTATAGGCTAGTTGCACGAAGCCGCCATTTCAGATTTTCGAACAGAGAGTGTGGGCAGGATTATTATGTATGGGAAAATAAGGATTTTTGGCCAGCGAATATGGTCGTTTTTAAATTGAAATAAGAAACTGATATATTAGTAATATAAAAGAAAAAGGGTGGTCCTTAGAAGGAAAAGGGTGGCATGCACACTTCAGGTAGGTGGAGAGTTCCTGCCTCAAGTGGAGGAGTTCAAGTATCTGGGGGTCTTGTTCACGAGTGAGGGAAGGATGGAACGGGAGATTGACAGACGGATCGGTGCAGCTTCTGCAGTAATGCGGTCGCTGTACCGGTCTGTCGTGGTGAAGAAGGAGCTGAGCCGCAAGGCGAAGCTCTCGATTTTCTGGTCAATCTACGTTCCTACTCTTACCTATGGTCATGGGCTGTGGGTCATGACCGAAAAGACAAGATCCCGGATACAGGCGGCCGAAATGAGCTTTCTCCGCAGGGTGGCTGGGCGATCCCTTAGAGATAGGGTGAGAAGCTCGGTCACTCGGGAGGAGCTCAGAGTAGATCCGCTGCTCCTCCACATCGAGAGGGGCCAGCTGAGGTGGCTCAGGCATCTTTTCCGGATGCCCCCTGGACGCCTTCCCGGGAAGGTATTCCGGGCATGTCCCACCGGGAGGAGACCCCGGGGAAGACCTAGGACACGCTGGAGGGACTATGTCTCCCGGCTGGCCTGGGAACGCCTCGGTGTCCCCCCGGAAGAGCTGGAGGAAGTGTCTAGGGAAGTCTGGGCATCCCTGCTTAGACTGCTGCCCCCGCGACCCGGCCCCGGATAAGCGGAAGAACATGGATGGATGGATGGATGGATATAAAAGAAAAAACTTTTCAATGCTGAGTACCCTTTTAAGCCAACACAACTCTAAATAACAGAAAAAAGACTTCCATTCCCTCCCGGTTATTCTATAATCCATGCAGATGTGTGGTGAACATGAACGAATGACATCACAGTACCGCGAGATCGATTGGAAACCAAACATTTAATAGTTTTTCGAATATCGGTACCTTGATGTCATCCCCCTGTCGCATCTTTCAGCGACGTATCAAGTCGAACGAGCCTTGATTCAGAATACGAAGAAGTCACGTGAGTGTGTGTAAAAACGAAGCTTCGGACGTCTCTGATCACGTGGTTATGTCAAAACGAGTCAAGCGCCGATATTGGGCTTCACTGTGAGATGCTACGTTTGTTTGATACGAGCTTCGAAGCCTCGTTGTCAAACGTCACATCACTACCAAATATAATATTTGAGCAGCGCTATACGCAGTCTAGAACAACTAAAACAGTGATGTGCTTGTACACATTATGCAATAAATTTAACCAAGTTTTTGCATGTCTTAGTCTGCGAAGAGAAAACACGTGTTTCGTCCATTTCCGTGCGTGGCCTCGAGCACACATGGGAGCTTTTTCAAAGGGACACGCCATCCAAAAATGAAAATTCTGTTCAAAATGAATCACCCTCTAGTTGTTCCAAACCTGTATACATTTCTTTGTTCGATTGAACACAAAGATATTTAGTAGAATGTTAGCTACAGAACACTGTTTGGCATCATTGACTACCATAGCAGAAGATGTTATGGTCAATGGTAACCAAGAGATGTTTCCTTGGTCAGAGAGACACTTAGAGAACGGTTAATCGATCTTTTTGCTCGGGTGCTGAAGCTATATCTCGGAAACAGTGGAAAGCACCAGGTCTTTTATTTCATCATGTTGCCAGATAGTGAGTTAAAGTACAGAATCAAAAGAACGTTCGTTTCAGATCATCAGAGAAATTCATGTATTTAGAAACGTGTCGAGTAACCTTAAATTAATGGCAGTAAAAAACAATCACATTTACACATACAATAGAAGTGGTTTGAAACTGACTGTCTCTTATCTGTTATCTTAAGAGATGACGAAACATCTGGCAACCTGGTTTTGTCAGAGTGGGTCGGGTCTAGCCAGTCGGGAAATTATATTTGCGCGAGAGAAACGCGTCTGAAATCTGCGTAAGAAGATTTGGGAAACCGTGTTTTCATAATGTCTAAAGATCTAATGTTCTCGTTTTGGGTGTTTTGTGGCTTGTTTTGTCAAGTTGTCTGTTTTGGTGAGTAACATTATCATATTCCTGAAGGCGATTTTGCTAACATGGTGAACAGTGTGTTACATAGTATGTGTTTGGATTGGAGTGCTTGAGATATGCGAAGAAACATACGTAATATATAATTAAACGTTGTCTGTTGTTGTTTGATACCTGGAATTCAAGGGTATGTTTGATTTCTGCTGCTTACAGGCCTTTGGTGAAATAATTCGCGGTTTATGTTTCTACACGTGAAACTGTGTTTACTCGGATCTCTAAAAAGTAATTGTTCGTGTGTGAAGTCTCTGTAACATGCTTTCCAACAACCAAACCTCACTGCGAACATTTATAGCATGAAAATTGAGTTTATATTTTGATGACAATAATAGTAGTATTATTTTGCTATATTTTGTTCTTTCAAACATTGGCGTGGCAGACTTCCATCTGTTTGTTTTTATGTTGATCATATGAACAACTGGTGTTATCTTTGTTATATCTCGATTGGTCTTTTAACCCATTCTCTATGTTGTAGGCCATTATCTGTGCCCATAGAATAAATGAACAAGCTAAATTAAGGATAACGTGAAGCTTATTAGCCTTTTATGTACATTTTGCTTTGCAAATATAGTTTTAAACCCGCAAAGGTATGTGGCTGTATGGATGGATATATTTGTATTATTGTCCAGCATGATTTTTGTTGCTGATCATCATCATCATAATGTCTGGACTACAATCGATTCAGTACACTTAAGATTATATGTGTATCATATGTAAAGTAGACATGTGTAGGATTACCCCTTTCTTGAAAAAATCACCATGCTTTTACTAAAGCAACCATACTCACTGTTGTAAATTGAACTGTATCTGTCTTATCGCCAGAAACTGTAGTTTAACAATGATGCTTGTAGTTATTACGCATAATGCAAATTATTATGAATCTGCCCTAAAACGTGGTGTACATGACTTATAATCAAACCATGGTTGTAAGTATATATTTTTTATGATTACTGTTGGTCAAGCAAAATTCATGAACTGTGTCAAGTGCAGCATGGTGAGATGTGAAAGAACTAGAATTGACAGTTTACTTAACTTGACGCTTATTGGTAAGTGTAGGAGGAATGTAATGTATCATTTATACGCTATTGAAAATGGTAATTCGCCCCAGTTTCCCTAAACTAACATCCCCCATTTTCCATTCTTTGTATGAACAAATGGTCCTGCTCTTTTTATAGTCCATTGTTTAGGACAATGTTGATATAACCTCAAATTAAACAAATACTAAACAATGGATATTGAGATATCATCGTTAGTATTGAAGCCAACAGGGCAATGTGTCCCGCTTTGTATATAGGTATGTGTATGTTCTCTTTGCTCTCATTTCGGTCTCTCTTATATATTTGCTTCAGTTTGTTTGCACTCATGTACAACTAACAGGGTTAAATGTTATAGTCAGATTTTACTATTGAATGTACAGTATGGCTGAGAGAAGGTGTGTAGACTTTGGTTTAATTTTCACACTTGTTTGACTTGTGAAACCACAGCTAGGCCTGATCTGAGAAAGTGTGAAGATGTGTGCATGATCACACGTGGTTACAGCTGCAAACCACAGCTTATATTTTATAACTGCGTACATGATGGTAATGCTATCTGTCATCACTTTCAGATTGTCTGTAACAGCATGAGAAAATAGGATAAACATCATTCATTGTCAACAGGATAAATGTCATTTGCTCAAAGGCCTGTCAGTAAAGCTGTACATTAACTTATTTTGCACTTAGCACAGGTGCTAGAGTGGTTTAATGTTTTGAAGCACAGGACAAATAATTGTAGCCCAAGTATAAAAAGTGAGGTTCATTACTTAAATGACAGGACATTAATGTTACATACAGATGGATAAATTATGTAATTTATAATTTATCAGCCATATCATTTTTCTTTCTAATTGTTCTGAGGTGTTAATTTTGCTATAAAATAGTAAATACATTTGTCCATAAAAAGATATAGTATCAGTATACTATAGTAATTGTAATGTAATTATTATTTTACTATAGTTAAATTCTCTGGTACTATAATATTTACTAAAGTAAGGTTAAAAATACTATTTTTTTCATCTGGTTGAAATTAAGCAGACTTTTATTTTGGCGGGTCGTCCCGAAGACTGTTTATGCCGCAGGTATAGTCCATCCGTCCCCCTGCTGCGCACTAGGGCTGTGTATCGGCAACAACTTCACGATATGATACGCGTACAGATACAGATACAAGGCCACGATGCGGTTTTATAGTGCTACGTCATGTGTGTCTTTAATTAGCACTTACATGACACAAACTTTACACTCTGCTTTAAACACAACCGTTTAAGTTAATGATCAACTCCAATCAGATCCTTTACACCAACTGATATGTTTTGCATAATAATTTGCTTATTTCAAAAGTGCTGCAGAATCGATATGGAGGCGGAAGTATTGATGCGCGCATAGGCAGGAGTTTACTTCAGACAATATATCGCTGTTGTGAATCTCGGGATAGCCAAAGCAGTGAAGGATACATTCGGTCCATCCTTAAAAACCTGCATAAGTAAGGTCGCATTTTGGGGCTGCATTTGCAGCAACCTTTGAATCGGGACAGCCTTACCAGCCTTCAGTCGCGCTGCTGTGACGCAATCAGTCTTAAAATACAAACTTCAAAGCACGCAGCCCCCGAATTGGGACAGCCTGTGAGTGATTTATTACAAATTCTGCTCTTTCTACTTTTTCTGAGAGATCTTTAGATTGTTTTACAGTGTAACGTATATTCTACATGCTACGATGCGTCTCTAGATCCCCATTCAACGGCATACATAGCATATATAACGTTATCAGACATCTCAGTTAGCCTAATAATCATAATGATGTTCTCTTTCGCGTCTTATATGTGTTCTTTTACTGTCAAATACACACGCTGTTATGGTAAAAACACAAAAGGTTCACATAAGCACAGTCCGTTGTGTTTTAAATACACATTGTGTTTATACGCATCAAAAAAAGACTTTGCCTTAAAGTGACAGTAACCTAATACATCTGTGTCTCATATTAAAAAGAAAATGTAACTTTTGTAGCATGTCTTTGTATATTTATTTTATACAGTGAAGACCAAGATTCAGTATTCATCTTGAATGCTTCTTATAAATAGACCTAGTTGAAACATTTAATTGTTGATCAACATTTAATTGTTCATATTTGTGGGATTATGATGATAGGTCTATATAACCAAAGCATTTTTCAGTTATAAAGTGTAAAAATAAAAGGGTGCTATAATACATATTCAATATATTTTTATATTTTATAAAGCAGTTACAGCAGTTTCATGCAGTCGTCTTAATATTTTTCAAACAATTTATTTTGGGGCTGGTTATTGATCACCAATGGTACTGATATTACCGGTATTAGATTCTGGTACTGAATACTGAAGCCAAAATTTTGGTATGGAGCCACCTTTATCTGCAATGGTGGAGCCACACTTCATCATCTGGTGGTCAGTTGTGGTCTAGTGGTTAGAGAGTTGGACTCGTAGCCAGAAGGTCGCTGGTTTAAATCTCAGTGCCACCAGGAAAAGACTGAAGTGCCCTTGAGCAAAGCACCTTGCCCCTGTTTGCTCTGCAGTGATGGCTGCCCACTGCACCCTACTTGTAAGTCGTTTGGATAAAAGCGTCTGCCAAATGAATAAATGTAAATCTATCATTAAAGGAGTCATATGCCGGAAATACGGGTTTTTCTGTGTTATAAATTTCCCATGCATGTATTAGACAGAACAAAAGATGCATTCTATCTAAAAGCGAATGCGAACCCAGACCTGCCTGAAACGCCTCGTGTAACCACACCCAGGCCTGGATTAAGAATTCAGAGGCCCCTGGGCACAAGTGTCTTTTGGACCCCCCAATTCACACACATGCGCACAATAAAATTTTAAATTAGACTATAGGGTATTATGTGTATGAAACACCTCTATCCTATTCAGGATTACATTGACAAATTTAAAAAACTATGATCACAACCTGACAATATCAACACCTGTACACATCCTCAATCATACAGGATTTACACCACATGATTGCAACAATATTAAGACATTTCCCAGTATACTTTAACTCACTGGCATGCAAGCAGCACAAACAATACCACACCTCTATCAATTCAGTTCTATCAGATTCTTCCTTAATTCACACACAAACACGCCGGATTCACAAAAGTGTTCTTAAGAGAAAATATGATAACTTTATTTAGATAAATTATAGAAAGTCCTTAAGAATATTCTTAGGTGCAATTTTCAAATATTTTCATCTTCATTTTTTCTAAGAATAAACGGGCAGTCTTTGTCAATGATTATACTACAAATGTAATTTGTCCATTTGTTAAACTTTATTTGTGTAACAAGCACCTCACTACTCCCGTTACGTAACGTGTAATGTCTTACAGTAAGCGGCATTAACGAGTAGACTATTATATGTGAGTGTACTTGGCCTATATATTACGACATCATCGTATTTGTGTGTATGTAAAGATTTTGCAATGTAGGCTATGTAAAAGCACTGTGGATTATCTAATAATGAAGGCTAAATATTGGTAAAGTAAGGTAGTATACTGTTCAACATTATATCAATATAAAATAATTTATAATTGGCAAGGAAGCACGCACCAAATAAATGTAAAAAAAACCTCTTACCTTTTAAGATTTAAGACATGTCTCATTGACATATTTTCAGTTCCTGTTGTCAGTTCATGACGCGACATCCTCTAACAACTCGCAATAAAAAGTGCTGATTTCAGCTAATATAATATGTTCGTTCACACCTCATGGAAACCATGTGCATATTTACAGACGAAATGTGTTCATATTTATATATCCAAACAGTCGATTGCAGTGACAGGTTGTTGGAAACACTGTTTTGTACTCATTTTATTCACGAGTCACCTGTTGTACAGTGCTGCTTCTTCCTGCCGCTCACTGTGAAGAGGGACGCTAAGAGAGGGCGATCCCTGCGCCGGGAAAGAGAGACCTCGCGCTCGCTAGGCAGAACTGGCGACATTTTCCCACTGTGCTAAGAACTTTAAAATTAAATTAAAAAGTACAACACACACAAATATATTTGTCAATAATAACCTATATGGGACAAAGCACAGAATATACACTGCAAAAATTGCTTTTCTAATTTAGTAGTTTTGTCCTGTTGTCAGTCCAATTATCAAAAAAATCTTAAATCAAGATACATTTACTAGACACATGAAAAAAGCATAAGAAATTATGTCTTGTTTTCTGAAGAAACACCTCAAAATGAAGTGATTGTTTGCTTAAAACAAGCAAAATTATCTGCCAATGGGGTACGAAAAATAATCTTAATGAGATATAATTTCAGACAGAAGTTTTAAGCATCAATTCATTTTCCCATGCCATTTTCTTGTCTAGTAATCTTTTTTTTTTTTTTTTTTAGATACTTGGACTGGAAACGAGAAATAAATTACTAAGCTTTTTTTGCAGTGTAGCTATACATGACAACAGATTGATAAAAGAATGGTTCAAAAAAGGCTAGTGAATAAAAACGTGTCTTTATTCTTGCAATGCAAAGTGCAAAGTAACTATAACACCCCTGCTTTACTTCTGTTATTAACGAGCTAATGCTAACTTGTCATGCTTGTCAAGCTGGATAACGAGTAAACATCCGCACCGGGGACATTACGTTCCTCACTTCAAAACGGAACAAAAGTAGGATTCTATAATGACTTAACCTGCTGTTGAACTCCCTTCCTCCTCATCAAAGACTCCAACATGTTTGCGTTTCAGGTGCTGGATCATTGCCGTGGTGCTCCCGTGCCGTTGCTTTTGCATATTTTGCAGTTAACACACTTTTTCTGTTTATTTAGTGTGAAATGCTCCCGCACCTTGGATGACTTGGGTCGCGCGGATTTCTCTGCCTCCGCCATGTATCTTTCCTCGTTTTTTTTTTTAATTTTTGCTCCGCCCTGTCTATGAGGCACCGAACTCTGCTAGCATCAGTGCGCGAGAGACACCGAGTGTGTTCGCTCCGTGCTCAAATAAAGTTTTTTTTTATAATCAAACATCTCCGTGTCGCGCGACACAACGAATCGATTATGAAATTCGTTGCCAACTCTTTTAGTAATCGATTTTAATCGATTAAATCGATTCGTTGTTGCAGCTCTACATGTTACCTAAAGATGACAAAAAAATAAATAATAACAATAATAACATAAAATAACGAAATATATAATAATGGTATATAGATCAATTATAATAATAAATTCAAATTATACAATTAGGTAAGGATATACAGGTTTTCATTTAGTAGTACTGATTTGCACTTTATTCGAGAAGGGGATCCAATTGTTCAATTGAGATTTTATATATATAGTTGAGAACGGTTGCAAAATTAAAAAAAATTGCTCTTATTTCTTAACCAATAAGTTAATTTTTCCATGGGTATTCAATTATTAACTTCAGATAGCCATAATCTAATAGGGACAGCAGTGTCACTCTCAGATTTCCACTTCATTGCAATGCATTTCTTGGCAATTATTAATAAGCTTTCTGTGAGTTTTATGGTGTGCGTTTCCCGAGGGTTTGAATTAGTATAATTACCCAGTAAAGTCACACGTCAGTTTAACCTTGTGTAAAGGTAGTGATGTTCAACACGTTCAACTCAAATCCACAAATTAGAAGTGATTTACCCATGTGCAAATTGGATGAGAATGTGTTAGGCAGCTAGAAAAGTGCTAAGAACTAAGGTTGTTTGTGATACTAGAACACAAAACAATAAAAACCCATTTGTTGCCAGATCCTGAGAAATGAAATCCTGCCCACTCCTGAGGGGTTGTTGGTGCCCAGGAACTGAACCCTTCTTATCACGCTTCTCGCTTGGAAAATGCTCATACTGTGTATATCATTTATTGTAATATATAAAGTGTTAAACATCATGATTGTTATTGTTTTAAAGGTCATGGTGCGATGGTTAAAAGGGTCTATTTTCCTTCAAACCTAACAAAGAGTGTATTAGAGTTTTTTAACTTTAGGACATAATCTGCACTCCTCATAGAGGTGTGACTTTCTCTGGAAATCCTGTTTACAGATAGATTGAGATCTCATGTGATGCTGTCTTCAGTCACGAGAAAACAAACAAACCAAGTTTCTCACTGACCAATGGCTTTGTTACATCTGGATATATAAGTTGCATTGGCAAAAGATTCAGGGGAGCTTCTGTACCCTGAAATTCCCACACTGCAATTGTGTTTCGATTTTGGAAGTGTCTTTAACCAGAACTTCCCACACTGCAACTGTGTGTCTCAATTTTGCCAGGTATGATAAACTTTGTGGTTTTAATCAAAAGGTCCCAAACGAAAGAATAACTATAAGGTATGAAGATTTGTTGATAATTTAACTATAATCAACAGATACATTTGAAACGTGATATAAGTTATTCTATATTCTAGCTTTCCTGTAGCTCAGTGGTAAGAGCATTGTGTTAACAACACAAGGTTGTGGGTTCGATCCCAGGGGATTGCAAATTCCTATGTAAAATGTATAGGATAAAGCAATGTCAGTCGCTTTGGATAAAAGCGTCTGCCAAATGCCTAAATGTAAAAGTAAATGTAAATATTATTATATCAAAATTGGAGTCAGATCGGTCTTAACCACAGAGTCATGTAAATTGAACTAAATTGTAACAGATCTTAAATAACTTCATATAGAGATCACCGAGGATAAGCAGAACACGAGATCCCTTCAACCACGACATTGGATTCCGTCGTCGGGCCAGTGGGTGGTCTTTTACAAATGGTAGCACAGATTCCACAAAAGAAGACTCCAGTGCTTCAGTGTCTCTCAGAATTTGTATTGCAGTTTTTGGTTATTGCTTCTTAGCAACGAAGCGAAGCCGTTAGAAATAAATGGTTTAAATATTTTTTTGCATTCCGCCAAACACATGGAGTTAGAGGCAGGCGTTTCAGCTGAAGTGACGGTACCAGCGGACACAGGCATAATAGCAGCCAGAGCCGCAGGCTTCATGGAAGTGACAGATTTAAAGAATTTCGCATCCGCGGACTTTCCGTGCGGCACAAGTTGCGCAGTTTTAAAGTCAAACGTGTCTCTCTGTGCATGCGTCTCTCCGTGCAGCGCGAGGGGTCTCAAAACGTTTTTAAAGGGGAGAGGTATTTTAAATGACAAAATTAAAGATTTTATTAGAAAAACCCAATTTGTGGCATTTGCACTTTGAGTACATAATAGGGTAAAAACTAGGGCTGCACGATATATCGTTTTAGCATCGACATCGCGATGTACGCATGCGCAATAGTCACATCGCACGAGGTGCGATGCAGGGAAAGTTTTTTTTTTTAGAAAAAAATGTTGCGCGGGTCTATATTTGCCTGATATAAAGTAATGAATTATTATTATTATTTTTTTACAAAGCACATGTTGTTGCTCCACGTTTTTGACACGCATCCTCTGCATGCGTGCGCATGGCGAAATGAGCGAGGAACGGGAGAAAAGCACCGAAAAGGACGACTTGGTCGCAAAAAGAAGCGCATCGTCAATTGTTTGGAAATATTTTGGCTACAGAAAGGATGATGTTGATCAAAAACAGGTACTTTGTCGGGAGTGCCGTGCAGTAGTTGCCACAACACGCGGAAACACAACTAATTTGTTTGATCATTTAAGTCGGCACCACAGAGCTCTGTATGACGAGTCAGGGTTTCACATCGTTTACTTTCCATGAAAATGCCCACAAAATCACCCCAATTATTCTTGAATCAATTATTTATTTTTGGAGAAATTCAAGGCATCTGATGAACAGTTCTGTATTTCTACACATCGCAATATATATCGCAGAAAAATAAAACATCGCAATGTACGTTTTTTTCAATATCGTGCAGCCCTAGTAAAAACCCTTATTTGGGGCTTTATTTAGTTCAGAGTTGGGAAGTAACGAAGTACATTTACTTGATTAATATACTTAAGACACTTTT
This sequence comes from Triplophysa bombifrons, assembly GCA_029783895.1. Lineage (NCBI taxonomy): Eukaryota > Metazoa > Chordata > Actinopteri > Cypriniformes > Nemacheilidae > Triplophysa > Triplophysa bombifrons. The sequence goes on along the minus strand of CM056459.1, from coordinate 20,229,938 downwards.
TGAGTATATGTACTGTACCTACGTATTCTTTTTCCTGGATACTTTTTACTGTACTTCACTACATTTGGATTCCAGAGTGAGGAAATGAAGACAGAAATTATATTTTCGGGTGAACTATCCATTTACAGGAAGTACAATATGAAGAGAAATGGCCTTTTTATAGTTGGGTATTGAAATGATGTTTGTTCAGGGTTGACATACAGGGCATGTTGGCATGTGATCTCTGTTCTATGCAGTGTGGTTTATATTTTCTTTCAAATCCTCTCATTCAAACTGAATCCACTCGGCTCAGCAGCATTACTTCCCCTTATAAAAATGGTTTCTGTTGAAAGTTTTCAGTTCTCTTTTATGATGTGTTTTTTACAAAATTATTTACAGATTGTTTATGAGGTTTGTTTTCATTTATAGCATCTATGCAATTGAAATTAATCAAATTAATTCCCCCTGAAAGCTCTAATGCCATAACTGCACTGTATGTTTTTTTCTTCGACAGACAAAATTGATGTATGACATATCTCTGGATCCTAAAATGAATTTTTAATGTTAATGAATTGTTCTCCATGTGCACATGTTAATGTGGGTTTATATTGTTTAATACCACAAAACATTAGAGTCCCCCTCTATGCTGGTGTGGTGCAATAGGAAGGAACATTATTTCTATCCAAAAGCTTAAACGACAAAAGTATTGCGAAAAGGTGATGTAGTTATAAAATCTCTGTTATTCAAATCAGCAAATCTTGGAATGTAAGATATATTTATGTTTACAAATGCACATATGCAGTTTTTCATACTAAGATTAAAGAAAATAATAACACATTGAATAAATGCAATTTATTATAGAATATTGTACATTTTGTTGGCCAAGCCTGAAACTACCACCAAGTCAGATGCTCCAGAATGTGTCTGTGTATTGAGTTAGAGTTTTTATTTCCTTCAGGTTTTTGTCACGCTCAGAACCACTTCCTTCACAATGACCGCAGCACTAAGATCATAAGCTGTTATGACGGTTGACACTCCACCGTTGTTTGAGAAGATGTACATATCTATCTGAGGCCAATTTTTTTTCTAAATGCTCAAAATCTGATTTTAGACATACAACAGTGAGTTACAAAACAGTAACTATCTACTTAAAGCAGGCATGGAATATTGGTTGTTGTTTAGTCTTCATTGTTGCTGTTTCTACATTTTACTAGTTAGTATTTCATCTTCTTTACTGCAGCAACTCTTTGCATGAATTACAGTCCAGTACAGTCTCGGGGCTTTCCAAATATAACAAAGGATATTGAACATTTTTATTATATTGCCCAGCCCATGTGCGTTTAAGCACGATTTTTAGATAAATTCCAGATTAGGAGCGTGTAAAAAAGGTTATGTCAAGAACATGACATGATCTATCTTGTTAAAAAAACACAGTATTTCAGTAACTATTAAGCAATATTGGAAGAAGTGATTCTCTGGTACAGTTCTGAATCTTACCTTGGTGTTTTTTTTCTCTCTTCACAGTTCCTGCTCCAACAAACATCAGTGTTGTTTGTCAGAACTTTGTAAATGTCCTTTACTGGAACTACAGTGAACCAAATGAACATCTGGAATTTCTTGTAATGGTCAAATCTTATATAGGGTATGTGTTGATGAATTACACATCTCTGTCAGTCTCTGTCAAAGCATTGCGTCCAAGAAAAAATTGCATTGAGTTTTATAAATTGCGATGAAATTAATCATCTGTCTTATTTATCTATAGGGAAATTGAAACATTAAAAACTGCTCAGACGTACCTTGACATCAGCGAATACAGCAGCGATGTTACTGATAGTTACTATGTGACTGTGAGAGCACATGATGGACGAGAAGAATCGAATACAGTCTCCAATAAATTCACCTACTCTGAAGACCTGGCTGATGACAACATGCATAAGTGTAAGTTTCAACGTTTATACTGTAAAGCATATACGTGCAGCATTACAGTGTATACAACTAGAGGGATACACTGAATGTTGAGAGAGAGAGATGCATTAATGATGCAAATATGTCACCAGTGTTTGGAGCATTTTAAGGTGTCACATAAAGATACAACACGTGACTTGCCGCCCCGGAGTAAATTTTGAAACCGTCTTTACCAGTCGGTAGCTTGTGTACTTAACACCGTGTCTACACTTTAGGTGATGCGACACACCGATTGTTCTATAGGATTGTCGTGCTGCACCGCACCATGTCCGGTGTGGACAAAATTAAAATTATAATTGGGTTCTAATGCGTTCTACTGTCTCGACACTACGCATCCGGCTTTCGGCCAAGTGTTTCATTTTTATTCGGCTTCGGACAATCAATATCATTTCAGTGCATCCCTATTTACTACTGTAACTTTAGGTATACTTGGATGTGTTTGTCTCTGTCTCTCACAAGCTGACATGGCTTTTTAGGCATGAACCCAATTATTTTTATATTATATTCCTATCCTGTTTACACAACAAACTATAATGTTGGAAGCATGATATTTGGAGCAAAGATAAATATACATATTGTTAAAAAGCAACGTTTGACTGGTAACAGTAGTCTCAGATATTTTACAGAATTGTTTTGTGTTTTGGATTTTTACAAAGTATATGCTTGTGCCTTTTACAGGTTCTGTGGAGTTTCCAGCTATTAACACATCAGTCCACAAAGATGTCATCAGCGTGTTCTTTTCCCACCCTTATAACATATATGAGCAGAGCAGTCTGTTGGATGATTTCCCATACAGAATAACTTATAATCGGGTAAGAAATTTAGTCTATGAAACTCCAAATTTCCCCTTAATCTTGTTTTTGCCTTTTATTGTTCTTGCTTAATTCCTGTCATGTGAGGCTCACACAAATAAGGGAACTGCATACAAAATCTTTTGAAATAAACATCTCATATTATTACCAACATGCAGTTTGTAATCATGCATTTATCACATATGTGACCCTGGATGACAAAACCAGTCTTATGGGTACATTTTTCAAAATTGAGATTTATACACCACATGAAAGCTGACTAAATACACTTTCTATTGATATATAGTTTGTTATGATAGGACACTATTTGGCCGAGATATAACCATTTAAAATTCTGGAATCTGAGAGTGGGAAAAATCTAAATATTGAGAAAATCGCCTTTAAAGTTTTCCAGAAGTAGTCTTTAGCAACGCATATTACTAATGATGGGAAATAAATGAAACTTACACCATTGATTAACCACAGCTTAAACTTTATACACACAAAATTTCATAAAATTAATTTTCCAGGAACATATAAAATTTTACACCTGAATTTTACACTTGAGCTGGCAACGAATCATCAATAACAGAGGCAGACCAACATGCTAAGATGATGTTTTGTTTACATTTTGTCAGAGCAAAATTGGCATAACTTTGACAAACAACTCATGAAAACCACTACTTTGTAAAGAAGGCATTTAAGAACGTATGTGACTGACTGACCTGAACTTTGAAGAATTTTCCCACTCAAGCGGGTCGAATTCTGAGTCTGCAGTGAACACTTTGTATTCCTTCATGGCACGGAGTCGAAGCGATCTAAACATTAATTGAATTCGTCGTCTTCCGGGGCATCCTCTTATGTAAAGCCGGTCTCTGGACATTCTGTATTATCTTCCCAATGATTTGCGAAACAATCATTTACTAGGTTCGTTAAATTATTGCTGTCATTAGCGTTTAGATTGAGCAAACGCGCTTCCATCAGAATCCATGTTTTGAAGCGCGATCATGACGGATTGTGTACGCTGCGCACGTGAGACGCTATAGCAGGCCGTTGCTAAGAGGAAACAGGTTTGTTTTAACACTCTCTATTGGCTTACCCTTGTAATGACATAGAAGAGAGTAGATTAACTTGAAAGCGGAATCTCTTAACTTTACATAGATACCAAACTTGAATGGGTAGTTATCATAGAGCGGACAGCAGCGAGTTAAGTTTGTAAGCATGTTTCTGACCATTTTTTGTTCGCGATATTAAGGGATCGACTCACATAAATAAAGTTTTGATATATTTACGGTAGGAAATTTACAAAATATCTTCATGGAACATGATCTTTACTTAATATACTAACGATTTTTGGCATAAAATAAAAATTGATCATTTTGACCCTAACAATGTATTTTCGGCTTTTGTCAGAAATATACCCGTGCGACTTATGACTGGTTTTGTTGGCCAGGGTCACATATTTGCTTTAGAATGCATACAGTATGGAAAGATAGTATATTTCTTGTTTTATAAGTCAATTAATTGTAAAAGAAACTCTCAACACACTATCAATAGCAAAACAATAAATCATATTATTGAAAAGTGGTCTTATCTCAGACTGTTTCTGCATTTCACATGTTATTCTTTCTTGAGTACTTACACAATAGTATGCTACCCTTCAAATATCCGTAGTCTTTAGTTTGATCAAATTTATAAGCAAGGAATAATTGACGACGGGCCGTTCAATTACAAGAAAGTTAATGCACACCCCAAGGTGGTAATGCGGCCAGGACACGTTTTTCAAACTTGTGAAAGAGAAGGGTTTATCAAAATATATTTGTTATCAGTTATAAGAATCAGAATCAGAAAGAGCTTTATTGCCAAGTATGTTTGCACATACAAGGAATTTGTTTTGGTGACACAAGCATCCAGTACACAGAATCAGCAACAACACACAGAGACCATCAAACAATAGAAAACAGTTACACAGATGATTTAAATAAGGGCCTATGGGTATAAAAAAATAAGAAATAAAATACAATAAACATAAGAGTAAAGCTATAGAGAGTAAAGTTATGTGTCCAAGTAAAAAATAAGAATAGACTATTGTAGTAAAAGGTATGTGTTATATACAGTAGAATGAAATATAATTTACAGAAAAAGTTGTATAAAAATAGTGTAGTATCTGCAGGATATATTTAAAATTGCACTTTATTATAATTGCACAGAGTTAATTGCACGTAAAATTTTTGCATGCAAGTTCTTAATTGCATGTAAAAAACATTTAACTGTTCATCAGGTAGATGGCCTGGGGTGCGCCAGTTCTGGTTTTACAAGTGCTGGATGTGAGTTTTCCCATTCTCACTAACTGTTGCCTGTCCTTCAGATAAGCCAATACCAGTCTCTCGAATGACTTCATGACCACAGATGTGAGAGCGACGGGTCTGTAGTCATTCAGTCCTGTGATTTTGGGTTTCTTTTTTCGAGTGCCTTTTTTTCTAAGCCTGTTTCGAGTGCAACAATTGGAGTTTTTTCACGCTCATGTGCGCTTGCGGAGGAATGTAAACACACGTGAGAATGAACGAGGAAAACTCTCTCAGAGAGTAAAAGGGTTTACAGTTAACGAAGAGTGCTTCTAGGTCGAGACAGCGCATCTTCTTCATCACTGTTGTATATGTACACCACTTTTCATTGATGTAGAAACATACCCCACCTCCGCATGATTTTCCCGTGGATTCTGCGTTGCGGTCCGCACTGAACAGCTGGTAGCCGGGCAGATGTAACGCGCTGTCCGAGATAAAGTCATTAAGCCACATTTCCACGAAACACAAAACAGCATTTTTTTAAAAACTCTTTTTTGTTCGGCAGAGTAGAAGAAGTTTGTCCGTTTTGTTTGGCAGAGAGTGCAGATTTGCCAGATGTATGCTAAGCAGCGCAGTTTTAAAGCCATAGTTAGGTAGATAGATATATTTATAGATTAAATAATTACAGAGGCTCTACATAAGAGATGTCGTACATATGTGGTTTGGGAGCATTTCAACACTTACATGCAACATTAATGTGCTTGAGAATGTATTAAAATACATCTTTTAAATGTTTATTATAATGACTATAATTAGTTAGTTTTACCCTGGATTCGAACCCGGGGCTACAACATGCCAACCAAAATCACTAACCACTTCACCACTTACTCGGTACATAGACTGATTTAACATTTGTGTATTCGAGTTGTAATCAATCCTGTTTTGGAGCCATTCTTGAATATGACCACTAGGTATCACCGCAGAGACGGGTGTTGGAAAGTTTCTAAGCTTCGACACAGTATGGTACATTTGCTTCAACTATTTCAGTGTTTCATGAAGCCTCTCACTGCCCACTCCAACGAAACCAATACAAACACTGGGGGAGTGAATCGAGCACAGAAATACTACGTCATGTTTGCGGAGTGGAGGTTCAATCTTAGATGGCTGGCAGGAGCTGCCAGCTGAAGTTTGAACCCCTGCTGTGTTTGCGCCTGTGAAAAGTATTGCTGAAAGAGACAAACCGCAAAGGCGGAATCTAAATCCTCGGTCCTGATTTTGCTAGATCTATCTGCAGCGTTTGACACTGTCAATCACCAGATACTGCTAGCAACCCTGTCATCACTAGGAATCTCAGGCTCTACCCTCCGCTGGTTTAAATCCTACCTCTCTGACAGATCCTTCAGGGTGTCATGGAGGGGCTCGCTGTCCACTGCTCACCACATGATAACTGGGGTCCCTCAGGGGTCGGTGCTTGGACCGCTGCTTTTTTCCATCTACACGACATCACTGGGACCCATCATACAGGCACATGTCTTCTCATATCACTGTTATGCTGACGACACCCAGATCTACATCTCATTTCACCCAGACGATACCACTGTAGCAGCTTGCATTACAGCCTGCCTCGAGGACATCTCAGCTTGGATGAAAGGACATTACCTCCAGCTGAGCCCTGCCAAGACAGAACTACTCGTGTTTTCCGGCACACCCTACGGTCCAACACGATTTCAACATCCATCTTGGCAATACCACAATCACCCATTCCAAAACAGCCAGGAATCCTCGGAGTCATATTTGATGAACAGCTGTCCTTCAATGATCACATTGCAAAGACAACACGGTCATGCCGATATGCGTTATTCAACATTAGAAAGATCAAACCCTATCTCACGGAGCATGCGGCACAACTCCTTGTCCAGGCCTTGGTAATCTCAAGGTTGGACTACTGCAATGTTCTCCTTGCTGGTCTTCCTGCAAAGGCTATCAAACCACTTCCGCTGGTTCAGAACGCAGCAGCACGCCTCGTCCTCCAACAGCCCAAAAGGGCTCACGTGACTCCCCTTTTCATCTATCTTCACTGGCTACCGGTTGCACCCCGTATCAGATTCAAGTCACTAATGCTTCCCTACAGGACTATCACTGGATCTGCACCGGCTTACTTCCACACTCTCCTGCACTCCTACACCCCATCAAGATCCCTGCGTTCAGCAAACCAGCGGCGTCTTGTATTGCCTTCCCATAAGGGCAGTAAATCGCTCTCCCGCTCGTTCTCATTCACAACTCCTTCCTGGTGGAACATTCTTCCTAACTCTGTCCGTTCAACCACATCTCTCACAACATTTAAAAAACTACTTAACACCCATCTCTTCTGTGAATACTTGACAGAAAAAAAAAAAAACTTTCTCTCAACAGGTAGTGGTCAAGCTTTTGTTGAAACCATTAACTTTATATTGGCACCTAATGTATTATGGCTCCTGTATGACATATCGCTTATTGCTCCTAAACTCTTTGTAAGTCGCTTTGGATAAAAGCGTCTGCTAAATGTCTAAATGTAAATGTAAATGTAAAGTGTCTGTCAAAGAGAAAATTGCGTTGATATTTATTATTCAGTTCGCCCGTGTGATTGAAATGGCTATGTTATGAGAGACAGTTGCCAGTCTCCCTTTCAAAGTTTCACTTATAAGCGCTATTCTAAGGCCTTCTTCTAAGGCCCTGTTGACACTGCAGTTCTTGATGCCCAATTCCTTTTTTGTGACTATATCAGATTTTTTTAGTGACCCGTTTAAAAATGACTCGTATCCGATATCTGCGTTTAGACTATACTCAGCAACACAACCCAAGTTAGAAGTACTGACCAAAAAAAAAGAAAAACGTCATTTACCACCTTCACTTATTTTTTAAATAGACTGCAGAACTATCAAGGGGAATGAAATGACTGAAATATTTTTTTGTGAAACTTTTTATTTTACATTATTAGATCAGTTGTTTGACAATGGTTCCTTTAGTAAATGTTGTACCAGCAATTTGTCCAAATGTAATGTGGTAATAGTTTGCATATAGTCCACATGCACAAGAGATTACTGGAACTTTTTTTTCCCACTTCAATCAATGGCCCTTTTCATACAGATATTTTGGAAAATGCAGGCGTAATTTGTGCCGGGATTTGTTCATCCTTGTGCATATACACATTAAGACAAGTGACGTTAGGGTACTGTAATGTAATTTTATGTTTTTTAACCATGAACTTGGCTGTCACTGTAGAGGAATTTCCCTTGCAGTGTTTTTAGGTGGCTCAATAGTGCGGTCTACATAGACCAGCGTTATGGCTAAAAATCAATTGTTAATTGTCTAGGGAGATTATCTGTTAAAATCGGAATGTTTTTTCTTATACGGTCACTGTTCTTCTCTTCTTTTGCAGGAAGTGAGAAATCCTATTTGTCTTGAAGAAGAAGACCTGTGCACTGAAGATATCCACCTTGATGAAAACTTGTCTGGAAAATGTTTTGAGATAAAGTTTGAAGGGATGGTTGGTGTGCTGTTTACAACTACCTACAAAAATGTTTGTGTCTCTGAGATACGTAATGATAGGATTGGTAAGATTTATTTTTCTTTATTGATGACATTATTACATTTGCATTTAGTCATTCAGCAGATTTATTTTTCTTTATTGATGACATTATTACATTTGCATTTAGTCATTCAGCAGACGCTTTTATCCAAAGCGAATTACAGAGAGTTCAGGGAGCAATAAGCAATATGTCATAAAGGAGCAATAATACAATAGCTGCTAATACAAAGTTACTAGTTTCAACAAAAGCCAGACCAATACCTAATAAGAGAAAAAGAGAGGGTCATTTTATTACACTCATTTGTCTCTCATGTATTCACAGAAGAGATGGGTTTTAAGTAGTTTTTTGAATATTGTGAGAGATGTGGTTGACCGGACTGAGTTCGAAAGAATGTTCCACCAGGAAGGAGTTCACATTAAAATCAATTCTACTCGCCCTCATGTTGTTCCAGGTTTATATGACTTCCTTTCTTCAGCTGAACAAAAACCAAGCCTTAAAGAAAAATATCCCATCTCTGGAGGACCATATATTGCAAAGAAAGAGGTTCTGAGATGTTGAGCATCATTCAGATCACTGTAGAGTACAGTATTTGCATTTTGGATTGTCAATATGTTGGCAACTTTTCTATTGCCTTACATATACCTACAGTGATCGGATATATTTGTGTTCAGCTGAAAGGACGTCATACATGGTTATAAGAAAATATTTTTAAGAAACTATTTTACGATATCTGGAACTGATTCTGCCCACCTATGTCATGCAAACTTGATAAACATATATATGCATTACTGTTTATTCTGTCATGTACAATTAAATTGCTAGACATGAAAGTAATTTGCATAATAGAATAGGATAATGAATTTAACTGTTATTGTTTATCCCACTTATAAAAGGCTATAAATAGTGTATTTTAAAGGTGAATGGTTTTAAGTTCTGTGCACAAGCAGCACCTGATGGAATTGCAATCTGTGTGTAGCCCTTAACAACATCATCTCAACCAGTAATGTGGATTAGAGAGTCGAACTTTGGCTTTAATAGTTATCATAGATAGCAAGTCACAGGTGTGTCTGACTCTGAGATGAACACATACATTTACATATGTGTATACAAACATGCGTACAAATATAAAGGCATGCTACATTATATTATACAGCACACAACATGGTATTATTGCAAGTCTTTCAAAAGATTATTATTAATTTGGACATTAAAGTCACCAACGATTAGCACAATTAGCAAGAGGTACACTAATATTCCTGATCAACACTACCTGAATAACTGTCTGTGGTTTTAACCGGACCGTTATATTCACAGCTCCATTTTGTACAAATATCAAATTCAATATTTAACATGCGTGTCCAATATCTGTATCATTTGTCTGTGGGATTTTGACCACATGGTTATATTTATAGCTCTATTAAGATTTTTGCAATAGTAATAGTATTTGTATGAATGAATGGCTATAAATGGAAAGCAATAACATAACAAATTCGACCATTATTGAAATGGGTTAAAAGAGGTTACAAAAAAGATAAGATAGTGAATAAAGAGTTTTCAATAATACCATGGTTTGTGCATTAGCATTTTTTAAATAAAATGATTAGGTATCTATAAGATTTTAGTCTGAATAATGTTAAAAAAATTGATTAGTGACGCAGTGAGTAAGTCCAACAGTGGCAAGTAACCAAAACTCCTGGTGTGTGTGTGTGTATATATATATATGAAGGAAAAAAATCTTTGGGAGACAAAGAGAGTCAGTTCCCTGCTGGAAAGTTAACACAACACTTTCAATCACTCTGAAAAATGGGCAGAAAAAAAGAGGATCCCATACTTTTTGCAAAGCAATTGTCAGAATTAAAGAAGTTTGAGACTCACCTATGCATAGTGTTCTCTAATGTTGTCTGTTATAGACTAGATTGATTGATGTGTTCCTTATTTTCTTTCCAGTCGATAATCTGAGCTATTTCGCGGCTATAGTAGTTGGAGGAGTTGTGATTCTCTTTATCTTTGTGGGATTCATGTGGCTTCTCTGGAAGAAATGGTCCAAAATCCCCAAAATTCCTGAAATTCTGGTATGTGCTTCATATATATATACTGTATATCATACGTTTTTGTTGCATTATTTTCTCTTTTAACCCTTAACACTAACTGTGCACTCTTTCCATATGCAGATAATCTTTTTTGGTTCACAAAGATCGCCCACCGTCATTCACCCGCCGATGACAATCGATGTGTCCGAAGAGTTACACACGTGTCACGTCCCGCTAATAGAGCAAAACGAGTCTGAAGCTTGCGATAGCCCCACCATTTCACCACTTGAGAAAGTTACAACCATTATCCCTACTGAAACAGAAGTCGTGATGGTTCCCGAGACATCTGCTGCATCTGAAGAGGATGTGAATTTTGAGGAATCCGAGGACTATGGCAAGTCCTCTGACTATGACCGTCCCAAATTCTTGCAGGAGATGAGCCCAGGGGACTTCACTACAGGATATGGTCCACGACCACCTGTGCTTCAAGTTTGAAATGGGTGTTTGAATGAATGAGAATTGAAAGCTCTCGGGGGATATAAGACTTTGGTCCAAGAATGATTTCACACAGCTTGATACAAAACATGCTTCATTGTTAAAAGTGTTTTATCAGTAAATGATAAAGTCAAAGAACACACTTCTTCCCTAGCTTTAACACTCAAACATATGCACGCGGGCTACAGAATGTGACGTAATATATAGCGTCCATTAAACTTAACAAAGCTGTGTACAATGCAGGGAAGAATAGCAGAGGAGATTCTCTTTTTGGAACATGCTAAATGCTTACTTATTTAACCAAAACTTAAAAAGTTACATTTTGTAAAACTTTTGCCACAGCCATCAGTTGATCAATAAGAAGATTAGCAAGTGCTGTTTTGCTTTTAGAATTACAGTTCGCTGTACTGTATATGTGCCTGATTTCAAACTAACCAAAGTTATTCCTCATCCTTAAAACATATTATGCATTCCTATTGGTCAAACACACTTTGGGCTCTATTGCTCTATTACGGAACTCAACTAACAGCTTATCTGCCTGCATGCTTATGTGCCATGACAAGAAATGGCATATACACATACAGTATGGCCATCCAAAACCATAATGTTATTGAAAACATTACTATTATAGTACTTGTTTTTTTATGAAAGATTATAGCATTACTTTTAGATTTATGGAAATATCCACTTCAATGCATTGTGGATTAAGTCTTGTCCATCAGATACTTTCAAAGAAGTCAGAATGAAATAACTAATAGTGCTGAATTTTAGACACAAAAACACAAACTGTGTTTTTGAGTTGTAACCTGCCAAGCTACTGTTTACAGATTGGTGAACTGGTTATACAATATCTTACTTTGTTAAAGACAAGCTTTTTTTCTCTTGTTATATTGGCACATTATGGTAAAAGGAGAATCCCTCCGAGTTAGGAACCTTGAACCTGGAAAGTAATTGTTTATGTGAGAATGTGCTGAATGTGTTTACTAGCATAAATAGTTAATGGTCAAAAATCAACTGTGGTGTTTTAGGCAGACAATAATCCTTATATTCCCATTACCTACAAAAATACATGAAATAAAAAAGTTCAAGAAAACAATGTTCAGAATAGAGAAACGATAAAACGCAAACCCAGAAATTTTATAAAGGCAAATGGAACATGAATCCGTTCGTGGAGTATTACACATCATTGGTTATTTTACTTTGAATGGCTCTTTGTGTGAATTTAAATTTTTTGTATGTTTTGTTTTATGTATATTAACTTTATGCACTTTTCTTGGACACTTTATCAATCCAAAAACATGGAGCAAATTTGATCTTAATAGAGATCTATATTGTTAATCACATTTGTGAATGTATTCAGATTGACAGCCTTTTAAGAGACAGTGAGAAGATCAGGGTGCGCCCAGACTGCTGTGACCCTTTGTGCTTTTGTGATTGGCCTCAAAAAGGACACTTGTCCCACAGTGACCCTTAATGCCTTGCACATTTTGGAACTTGGCAGATATTTTTCCAAACGTTACTTCCTTTCAGATAGACATTTTCTATTATCTGAACTTATAAAGATTGCAAGTGCCATGCCTTGTGCTTGAATTTTTTTATTATGTGTTTTTTATGACAACATGTTATGTCTTTTATTAATGTTTTCGTGAATGTTAAACTCCATGCATGTAAATTGCAATAAATCATTAAATAATTATGGCTTCTGTGCATGTTACATTCAGAAATAAAACGTTCCTAAAACGTTATTGCTCACTAAACCCTGTCCCACTGTCATCTGAGTGACAACATAATCTTTTATTAATGCATCATTTTTTATTGATTGTTAATAGTTTTCCTGTGAAAGCTACTTTAAAACTGCCACATTTAAAGCTAAATATATATAAAACTTGAACAGCTAAAACATATAAAATTTACATAAGCACTGTTATATTCAAAAGGCAGATGTCTATGGTATTATTCATTTTTCAGTGGCTATATTCTAAAAATTAAATAATACGGACTATTTTTAATGGCAATATTATAAAAAAGACATTATTTGTAAAATATACAGTGTTGCAAACAGTAATAATAATCGAAGCTAGGTTTTTAATCGGACTATTAAATGCACATATTCAGAAAGACCGTGGCTTGATTTTCTTAAGAATGTAATTTTCGTGCATTTTGAAATACTTTTATTTTGAAAAGGGGGTCTTCCCTGTGGTCGACATCGGTGCTTGGAGTGGTTTCTTGTTTCATATTACTGCGCCAGTGATGAGACACACAGCACAAACAGTTTATCTTAAAAAGCACACCTATCCATTTAACGTCACGTTTAACATTTGTTTGTTTTCTCAGTGCCCGTTTGACAAGAAAGCGTCCCGGGTGAGTCGAGGGAGAGTTAGAGAGAGACACATAGACACAGAGAGAAAGAGAGAGAGCAGCGGGCCACTCCTTTGAAAAACTGTGCGTTCATATTAAGCGTCTTTTTTATACTGCTGATGCATACTGCGATTTATTTATATACACTCATACATCACATGAGCTGTGTGTATTGTAGTATATCTCACGTCTATCTTCGTTCTCGTTTCGGATCATCAATGGAAACGATGTAACCTGGTAACCCGAATGCAGGTAAGACAACAATGCCAAACATTATCCACACATCTGCTGCATGAATATGTGCAAAACGAGCATATACCGTCACTTTACCATTTCTAAGATGTCTCACATGAAGTTTTACTAAATCAGTCGGTTATGTGTAAGTGGAAATCAGCCTTACAAAGGGAAAGTATAGTATTATGCTATTATTACTGCAGCTTGGACTAACTATCTATTAAGTTAGATATGTCTTCATGGTGTTATCATTTGTTAGAATCACTGTGTTATTTTTAACTCTTATATAAATAGATGATGTGAAGGTTTAAAGCTTCATTTTTATCGTCTCACGGTATTAATTCTTTGATAGTATAATTTATCTTTATAAATCTACTGATTACCATAATTATGCTATTTACATGATACTTCAAACTGCCTCAGTACGGGCATTTTTGTAATAATCTGGGTATGTACTATACTGTACATCTACATGAAAGAAATCTAAGTCGTACATTTACCCTGTACAGACCAACAGCAGATGCAATCATGTGTTACAGATTTCTCAGTGTGATTTCTGTTTCAGACACAGTCAGATTAAATTTGTTATAAATTGATATTCAAATGGTTACATGGATTTTTTCCACCTGTCGTGCACAATCTTGATTTATCTGAAGGACCTTCAGGTTATAGAAGCAGGTTATATTTTGCATGTTGTAGCCCTGTATAAAGATATAATGACTTCCTTGGTTACATGAGTGTCATGGCAGTAGTGCAGTTCTTCAGACATCTCATAAACACCTGTTAAGATCACTGTGAGACGTCTGTTGTTCTTAAAGCGAAATCTAACAGTCGTAAGAAGAAAGATAGTTCATCTGAATGGTAAAATGGATCATTTTATTTCATACTTGCAAGTTTACATTTTTGTTGATTCTTACAATGATAACAAATTATATAAATGGTCCAAATCATAAAATCTAAAAACAATAATTCAATATTACCTAACGTTAAATTGTATCGATACTAATAATGAACAATTACTATGAATGTTTGTTTTAATTGAAATAAACATAGTATTGTTAATGTATTCGATTGTTTGTGAATACACTGTGACTTTACTGAAGTATTCTGTGTAGTTAAATGAATGCTGATGTACTGGCCGGTGGGGTGTTATTGTTGTCTCAGGTAAGCTGCTGTATTAAATTACCAGGTGGCTCACGGGAGGCCTCAATAATGTAACCTAATAGGAAAGTTATACTGTCACCCTGCTATCTATACAACTTCTTAGTTTTGTCTCAGTTCTCGTCCAAAACTCTTCCTCTAAATAAAAAAACTGGACGTGTAGAAGGGATGTGTTTTTTCTAACTTTGTTGACTAAAGCCCTATAGACATCTAAAATATTGAAACTATGAAGATGAGGTTTAAAAAGTAGTTTAAAGTTTAGGGAAATTGTGAGGTCAACAACACTATATTAATTTTAGCCTTTTCCAGCTGCTGAACAATGAAACTTTAATGTCTGTTGGTATGGGCGCTAATATCGGTATTGTTCTTGTTGTCAACCAGCTTTAAAATCTCATAAAATTAAGCATAGACTAAAGTGATTTAAATCTAGTCGATTTTTGTATGTTGCATTCACAGTTTTTGTTTTATAAACAAGTTACCTAATTATAGTAAATTCATAAGAATCACCATTTAGATTAATGTGAATTATAAAAAGCTCAAAACCCATTAAATGAAAAATGTGGGGGAAATCATATATGATCCTTTCTTTTCTATTAAAATATAATGTTTGGATCTTTTGTTAACATTTATACCATGTTCAAACTGTTTTGTAACTTATAATATCCCCACACACACATCTGACAGCAGGCTCACTCGATGGAAAATGATCTAGAATGTGTGGCTTATATTCCACACATATCCCAAATATTCAGCGACTAGCACATAAAGTCTCATTCTGTTGAGCTGAAGCACAGACCTCCGACAATAAAGTTCCTTTTCTAAGAAAATCACAATCAGCTAAGAAAGACATTGAATCTCTACCGCTTTACATGAATAACAATAGTCCTGAAATGTGAGATTTTAACAATCTGTCGATTTCTTTCCAAAATGCAGGCGAAAGTTAAGAAGGTTAACTTGCAACACTAAGCCAGGAGGAAGTGAACCGAAGCCCAGAAAGGTTGCAGTCATGTTGGAGGAGGACATGGAGGTGGCCATCAAGGTGGTGGTGGTGGGTAATGGAGCAGTCGGGAAGTCGAGTATGATTCAGCGATACTCCAAGGGCATCTTCACTAAGGATTACAAAAAGACCATCGGCGTTGACTTTCTGGAACGACAAATAATGTAAGGATGATGCCTTCAAACTCAAACGCTGAAGTCGAAATGTCTAAATTCGTATTCTATATGAATCCTCAATTAATCTGTTTGTAATAGCATTTTGCCATCACTACGAGAAGAAATGCTGTTAAGAAAGTGTGTAAACTATGGGGGCAGCTGTGCTTGCAAGCATCTTATATCCGTTTCTCACGGCAAGTGTCTGCAGCGGGTAGGGAGAGTGTTGGAGGTCCGCGCCCATTGTCATGAGCACCGCAATACAATGCTAATTCCCATTACATTATTTTATCTACATCTATGAGTAAAACCTCTTTCAGGAGCTCATCAAAAAAATATATAACTGACGATGTAGATTGTCAACTTTGATTCGTTTTTTCCGCCGTGTTAATGCTCTTTTAGATTCACATAGTACAAGTCAGCCCATAAACATTGTTGGAGAGATCGAGTGATTGACAGCATGACAGGACCGCATTTCTCTCACACATACAGTATGCAGCATAACATGATGACTATGTAGTTTTTATCATTTTTTTTCTGAAGGTCATGATGAGAGTTGGGTTCTGTCAGACGTAATGTGATCGTTTTCCCCTCTTACACATGCAAAAAAAGCATAAAACATTAAGAGACTTGTTTTATATATGCTTTAAATGTGCTGATGTGTTTTGCTTGAAATGCAAGTAATGGCAACTGTTAAAAACACATAACACACAACTTCTCATGCTTTAAGGGTTAAAGTGTTGGGTTAAATATATGAATGCTATTATCTGTTAACATGGGCGCCGAAAAAGGAAGTGCTGCCCGACCCGTACAGTGTGAAACGGGTGCTACTGTTACTGAAATGAACATCAAATTTCATCAAAAACATAGAATTACACTAAATGTTATTCTTTACTTTTCCCATCCAGTCCCATGCAAAGCATTTTGGAAACTAGAAATCCCCTGCCCAGTTTCAGTTAATAGTAGAAAAAAAATTATGTTGTCCCAATATAAACAGAATTATTTTTGATTTGGTGTACATCCTGTCGATTATTGACAGGCAGAACAGACAAAATCTAGTTTCTTCAAAAAAGTAGGTACATTTACAAGGTTTGTATATTGAGTTATATTTTCTATGTGTGAAGGAGCGTCCAGGATGACCCACTACATTTGTTAAGTATAGAACCAGAGCAAAACAGATGAAATACTGATGTCACATAATGTAGTGGGTTTGATTCTATTGTGACAAATGAACCGGAGGCCATATAAAATATGATTTTATCTCGCACTTACATTTTACACAAAATATGAAAATAGCGAAACCACTCTAAGGCTCTAAACTAAACCAAATGCAATGCAGTCAGAATAATATAAGAAACTACAATTAGACGCACATCTGATATTTTGTATTGTTTTACAGGTGCCATGTTGAAAATATGCAGTTATAATGTAATAACATAAAGCAGGAAAATAATAAGAAAATCTGTGCGGTTTAGTGTTTACACACACAAATCAAGGAACAGATGAAGTGTCGCGGAATCATTTGTTTCACAATGAAGTGAAATTGAAAGCATCTGTTTTATATAGAGTTTACAAACATCTTTAGCTCTTTTGGGTACTACCATGTGTCTTATGAAAGCTGTCAAGAACACACTGTCAAGAATCAGATTTACCACAAATAAAAAAGTTATACTTTTGTTTTTGACTTAAAAAACAAACCCTTTTCAGAACTATTTAGGTTATTAATTATTACACGACTCGTTGGAATGTTTGATTCTGATTGGTCAGTCGCGACATTTGCAGGTTTATAATGTGCAGGCAGAAATGATCCCTGACAGTGTTGATAGTGTGATCAGTCAAAATGATTTGCTGCATCCGGGTTAACGTATGTTATTAGTTTTGAGAGGTTGTTATCTGGGAATAACTAATTTGCAATTGTTGCGACTGGCCAATCAGAATCAAGCATTCCAACGAGCCGTGTAATAATCGCAGATAACAACCTCTCAAAACTAATAACACATGGTAACCCAGATGCAGCAAATAATTTTATAGGTTTTTTTGACAAATTAAATATTTTAAAAACATATATAACATTATATTTGCAAAAGATTAAACCAAATTGCCTGTTCGTGACATTTGAATGTCGTTTCTTACCTTAAAATCCTGAAAAGGCTTTTCCTCGCGAAAGGTCTGCATTCGGGAAAAATGAGATTAAAACTTTTCCAAATTCACATTTCATGTCCAATTTATTTCTCATGTGGTCAGTAGGCGTGTAATAAGCAGGTCAATAAACAAACAGCCTGCTGTTATCGCAAAATAAACCCCTTCAGTGCGATACACACAATGTGAGGGCTTATTTCTGTGATAACTGATGGCTATATGTACCTGTACTTAAACACTTGATTAAACGTCATTTATTCTGCATGAATTTCATGTATTGCAGACTAAAAAGGGCTGTTTCAAGTCAGTTTTACTGTTTTATCTTTCTGAAGCAATACAAAGTATGTATACAATGTAATGTATTACAGTGATGAGAATCTAATAAGTAAATGTCCAAATGTACATTAATTGTTCTTAAAAATGATAATCCTGTCTACATATACTTACTTATTTACACAGATTTGAACATTTGGGGGGTGGTTCAATGATGACAGAATGTTTATTTTTGGATGAACTGTCCCTTTAATGTGTGCTTAATTGTAATGAAGATTAACAGTACTTCAAAAACTTTATGGAAAACAAAAAAAACTGTTCAAAAGTTTAGGGTCACTTATTTATTCTTTTATGAATATTTTTTTCATATTAAAGGCATACTTCACCGAAAAATGAAAACTAATTCACTCGCCTCAGATTGTTTTAAACCGGTATACCGTTCTTTGTTCTGCTGAACACAGGAAGATATCTGACTATCATAGTATTTATTTTCCCCACAATGGCAGTGAATGGTGGGTGTGAACTGACATTCTTTCTAATGTCTTCCTGTGTGTTCAGCAGAACAAGGAAATGTATACAGTTCTGAGGGTTAGTTAATGGTGACAGTGTTTTCATTTTTCGGTGAACTCTCTTTAAACCCACCAAATTTCAATATTACACAAATGTGCCTTTGTAAATTGGTTATAAGCATTCTTCCAAATATCTTTCTCTGTGTTCATCAAAACAAACAATTTGGAACAACTCTAAGGTGAGTAAATGATGACATTATCACTTTAAATGTCTCACCCTGAGATGTTTTTAAACAGCACAAGATTTTCCTAAGTATCACAAGGGACACGAAGCAGTTGAACGGTGGCCTGTATGTTGTTTCTTTAAAAGCTGAAATGTGATCTCGGCATATATGAATGAGGCATTGGTTTTGGTGCTTTGCAGAGTTAATGGTGAGGATGTGAGATTGATGCTGTGGGACACCGCTGGACAAGAGGAGTTTGATGCCATCACCAAGGCCTATTACAGAGGTGAGCTGTGTGTTAGAAGCTTTGAATTGTCATCATCAAGTTGAGTTTTTTATGGACAGCATCTGTGGCATGCTGTTTATTATCCCACAAAAGTAAATAAGTGTTTATGTGCAGGGGCTCAGGCGTGTGTGCTGGTGTTCTCCACCACAGACAGAGAATCATTTGAAGCCATCAGTAGCTGGAGAGAGAAAGTAGAGATGGAGGTCGGGGACATTCCCACAGTCCTGGTGCAGAACAAAATTGATCTGCTCGATGATACGGTTATCAAAAAGTAAGGAAGATATTTATTGAAAGTACATGCTGAAAATGCATGTCTCATACGTTTGACATTGGAGACACTTATTATTAATAATTCATTCCAATTGAAAAAAAATTCTGCCTTTAAATATTCAAACTTGTGTCATCTCAACGGGATAGTTTACCCTATAAGGACAAGTGTTTGATCCTTTATTCTCATTCTTTGTTCTGCTAAACACAAAGGAAGATATTTGGTAGAATGGCAGTTACCAAACAGATCTCATTCCCCATTGACTCCCATAGTATTTATTTTCCCTACTATGGCAGTAAATTGGGGATGAGATCTGTTTGATTACTGACATTCTTTCAAATGTCTTCCTGTGTGTTCAGAAAAAGGTTTATACACGTGTGGAACAACTTTGGGGTAAGTAAACGATGACAGAATTTAAACCCATAAGACTTCCTGTCAAGCTTCAAAATGACCAAAAATGGGTGCTCGGAAATAATTCCAGAATGTGTGGGTAACCTAAAGCTTTAATGAATGCTGTACCATTAAACAGCTAAGGCTCATTTGCTGGGCTAATGGTTAGCATTTTGCAGTGTTCTACAACGTCTCCACATTATCGCAATAAGCCGCCTTGCTTTCAAGTATTGAGAACCTTTGACAATCTAGTTTTGGTTGAACCCTAAAGGAAACGTATTGTTTATATTGTCACATGTTTGTGTTGTTTTTGTTGCTGCAGTGAAGAGGCTGAAGGTCTTGCCAAGAGGCTGAAACTAAGATTTTACCGCACATCAGTAAAGGAAGATCTCAATGTGAATGAAGGTGAAAGATGCTGTTTAAAGCTGAACTTAAATGTATTTTCTGGTCACTGTGCACTACTGCAATATTATATATTTATATTTTGGCCTTTCAGTTTTTAAGTATCTGGCCGACAAATATCTACAGCGACTCAAACAACAGTCAGCAGAGGAGCCAGAGGTGGTCCATACATCCAGCAATAAAATAGGCAAGAGCAGTACTTTTGCATGTTTTTCTTAAACATTTGTTCACAAATTTGCATGGCCAGTCCAACACATATACCCTGCAGTTCAAATCAGCATTAAACCCCCATAGGGTTTGTGAATCTCTGGTTGGTAACAGAGAATGCTAAGTATCTGCTTCCTGTAATAGTCCTATATGCCATATACAGCATATGTATGGCATACAAAAAACGGAACTTAGAAATGATACAGAAGTCAAAGAGTGCGTGTGGATATGAGTCTTTAATAGGAGTTTGGCTGCTTGGGTGGGCTCGGGGGGATCTTTCCAGCAGCGAGGAACGGGGCTGGAGGGGATGTAGATTTGTAAGGTTTTATTGGTGTTTTGCCTTTTAGGGGTTTTCAACACTACAGGCGCCAGCCACCTGAACCATTCCAGCGATCTGAACGGCCGTGAGGTGATAAACCTGCGACCAAACAAACAGAGGACAAAGAAGACGAAAACCCCTTTTGGGAGCTGCAGACTGCTTTGAAATGTTTTGCCGGTCGTGTTGAGATTGATGAACCACAGGTGATTTGAAGTAAAAAAAGTCACATTCGCTTTTAACACACTTAATCCAGAGCAGATCATGTTCTGTGGTCACATCTGTTGATGTCATACATGTCATCTTATCTAATGATGTCACGAGGAGGCTGAATGTTTATGAAATGCTGCCCTCAGGTGGCCGCAAGTGATTAAAACTATAGATGGGAAATTAAATTGTAACGCCTACATTTCTGCACCCCTAGTGGCACCCAGCAGAATTGCTATTGTTGAATAAAATATTGAGTTTTGTTCATTCATTCCATTAGTTGATTTCATGTCTGGTCCAGCCTAAAAAACATCATTTTGGTGCTGCATGTGGTGCAGAAATGACACATATGTCACCCTGGACAACAAAACCAGTTTATGGGTCAATTTTTCGAAAACAATATTTTTACATCATTTGAAAACTGAATAATTAAGCTTTCTATTGATGTATGGGTTGTTATATGATGATATCCGGCGGAGATATAACTGTTTAAATCTCTGGAATCTGAGGATGCAAAAGAATCAAAATATTGAGAAAGTTGCCTTTGAAGTTGTTAATAAGAGGCACTGTTACTGGACATCCACTCACAAAAATAAAGTTTTTATGTATCAACAGTAGGAAATTTACAAAGTATCTAAATGGAACATGATCTTTACTTAATATTTTTGGAATAAAAGAAAAAAATATAATTTTGACCCACACAATGTTTTTTTTGGCTTTAACTAAAAATGTTCCCATGCTACTTAAGACTGGTTTTGTGATCCAGGGTCACATATATAGATTACAAGTCATTTTTCTTGGTTGGTATATATCAAGTGTTTGACTATCATGGATAAATTTTCAAATACGACCCTCATGACTAACAGTAAATGGGAGGTCTGTTGAGTTATTTTTCTACAAAATATTTAAACATAATTGTCATCCCCTCTCCTCACAACAACGATTGTGGCTCAAAATTAGAATGAAAAGTGACTATATTTTCACAGTGATATATTTTGTGAGTTTCTAAGATGTGCATTATTTCATGTGGTATACAGCAGGGTAATGTTCACATTAACACAAATGAGATTATTGGTGACAAATATGTGACTTATACAACACACCATTTGTGCATTTCGACTGTTCATTGTGCAATATGTTTGTTTTGATGGAGATACATCATTTGCCATCACAATCTTTCCTTAAAAGGCCATTGTTGTATTTTATATCAACATCACAAATATCAACTCATGTATTTTTGTATAAAAAGTAGTAAAGTAATAAGTTACTTTAATTCATAGCATTAACACCGTGCCAAAATGTTTCTAAAATGTACCTGTAAATAGTGTTAGTAAATTGTTGATCAAGTCAGATTTTTTAAATATTTGACATTCTGTAAATGCATTAAATATAGTTATCCGAAACGGATTTTCATATTCTGATACGATACCAAATGTCAAAGATTTATTGAAAACCAAGGCAGAGGAAAATAGGAGACAAGTCTGTCAAACGTGACTGCAGATTTTCATGCATACACAAATCATTATGTTGCTTACATGTCAAGTAAACATGACATTTGCAAATTATGCATCTACATGACATCTGTGAAATTATGTAAACAAGGGGGATTGATGTATTCTTCATTATTCAGAAGTAAATACACAAACTTGAATGACTGTCATAATCAGCACCGTAAAATTAAATAAATATCTACAATTCACTTTTCAGATCTATGTCACAAAAATACGTTTGAGAAAATCAACCAGTGATTTGTTACCAACATTACCATTGATATTGAAAATACCTCGCATATGAGCAAGAATTTAATGGTCAAGTGTTTATTGCACTTAAGCAAACTGCAGTATTGGGCTTTATCTATACAGAAAACCACCCAAATAAACATCAAAGAAGTGTTTACAAAATCAATTTAGAGGACTTTAAGGACTAAATCTAGCCTTTCACAAATTTCCAGCCTTAAACACTAAAGCCATTAGAAACAAACAAAACAGAACAGGAGTAACATTTCAGGAAAAAATTGCTTAATTTTCAAGTGTTATAGTGGTCACTGAAAATACGTGCGTAAACATGTGCTAATAGTTTCCTCTGTATACATTAGCAAAAAAAAGTTCTCTCATAAATCTTATTAAACGATATTGCTTTGTACTTAAAGTGAATCAGCTGGTGGATCTGAATTGCTCATCACTCGCTATCAGTTTAAAATGTTCAATTGATGTCATAGTGTTACTAACAAAAATCCATTTCAAGCAGACATATATCTTTATCAATATCAAATCCGTGTTACACTTGGCTTCATTTTTGATTGATTGATTGTATTGATTCATGAAACGCATGCCTTGTATTTTGTTCATATGAATATGAAGTCACGGTACTTTGCCACAATGGCCTTCATGTTTACAGTGCTGATCTGCTTTATTATAAACGGCTTCCTCATGAAATATATATATGTTATATTTATATAGTATCTCACTATGTTGATTTTCATTTTTGCTCAATTTTAGCTGACGTTAAATGTGTCTTGATTATTGATTTTCATATTAGCTGGATGACACTACAATGAACTAAAAGCACTTTATTATCTGATAGAATTCCTCGTTGCTTTCCTGCTATATATTCTGCTGTTGTCTAATAACAAAACTGCTAAAAATACTTTCATTTTCTATCTAATGTATAGCCTACATGACATTTTAACACGTACAGTATGTAAGAATATGCCAGCATCGGTCACATCAGTAGAAGTGTCATTTCACTGTACGAATAAAAGGTCTTGTAGGATGATAATACCTGACATATTTTGTGATGTACCACACGATTGTGCAGGTGAGACTTTGCTCTGTTTTTGTTGAATGGTTGTCAAAAGAGGAAAATAAATGATCTATTGCAGTTGTTTTATTTCACTGAACTGTGACCATTTTAATGTTTTGCTTTGTAACACTTTTTAAATCGAGAGTCCACACTTAGATGTCGTGCCCGTAGGAAGTGTAGATTACAACATATCAAACATAATTCTCACTAAATTCTCACCCGATTAGAATAGACCTGTGACTTAGCATTTTATATTCATTTACATTATATAATCTACTATAATGATCACATATATGCACAGCCTACATTTAAGACTGATTAACAACATTACTTAGAGTAATAACTGTTTATTCATATTAATATATTTAATAATTAGTATGTATTTAACACATGTATTGAACATTATCAGATCGCTGTTCCCAGCATTATAAGCAAAACTAATTAATTACACATCATACTTTAGACTTTGGCTCACTCTCCATAACCTTTAATATAGTACTTTCATATCTTTGGGCAGTATTCATTCATTTAAATCATCACCTTTAAATTATTTTAAATCACAATGTAAAAATTCCTTAATATGTCCCTGATATTCCTATTTCTTGGCTAATTTGTGAAAAGTTTGCACTGTAATAGTGGGATTAAATGTGTATTAAAGTATGACCTACAGTTAAACAAGATGAAAGATACATTACAAACCAAAGAAACAAACAAACTCAGTAAGCCTATGTTTTCAACTCATGCAAGTTATATTCCAGGCTGTGATGACTAAACTAACAACCAAATGTGAAATTCCCAAACAAGCAGAATGCCAAACGTGGTCTAATTAAACCGTCACAAGCGAGCAAACATGTGCCATGTGCAGCTGTTCTAAAAATAGACTAACCAGCGAACCAGTAACTTAAATTCACAGGACTCAAGCCGGAATGTTGGTAGATCCCAACTAAACCTATTTCACATTGCTTTATAAGGGTTGGTAGAACAAAGTAAGCAAAATACCTATAAAATACAACGTGTCTTTAAAACTGTTAAATATCCATCGTAAACATTTATGATCCGTGTTGCTTTAAATTAATGCATTGAGGTAAAGAGTGATCAAGAGGCCACAGGTACGTCTGTTAGATGTCTGCTAAAGATCTGGAAAACATCTGCTGTGTAAGAACATCTGCTAAACATCTTAGGAAGAGCATTTTTACATTCATTCTAAATCATTAACATCTTGCAGACATCTTCTAGTTGTCTACAGATTTGGAAGCTATGTCTTTCAGATGTAAATGAAGACACCCAAAAGACATTTGCTAGATGTTTGTGTGCTATCAGATATGCAAGACCAATATATATATATAGCTGTGGAAAAAAACAAGAGACCATTAAAGAGACTGCTTTTCTGATTTTAAAATGTACTATTTATAGATATGTGTTTAGGTAAAATGGTCATTTTTGTTTAATTCTTTGAACTAATAACAATACTTTTTTCAAAATTTCAAATAGAAATGTTGTTTTTGCATTCATATGCAGAAAATCAACACTGGAGAGGAGGTGAAAATAACAGAAAGATGCTTTGTATTTTTTCAGACCTCAAATACTGTAGAGAAAACGACAGTATTATTTGAACATGTATTAAGGAAAAGTTAAAAAACATTAAATGTGATAACCTCCATTTTTATCACAGTAAATATGTGTCCTGTCATACTGCCAGTCTTTCACATTGCTATCGGATGCTTTGACACTCCTGAGGTTTGCTTTGGTTGACACTGAACCGGAATGAATGACCGCAATACATCTAGAAATGCTGATTTAAATGAAATTTTGGAATGGTCTCTCGATTTTTTTCTGTGGCTGTGAATACATAGATGGGTGTTTTGTGTCATGTTGTGGGTCATGGTTTGTGTTCCTTAAGGCTTCAAAAGGCACATAGGTTTTAATTCCACTAAATCCCCCTATTTGCCATTGGCAAGATCGGAATGATCAACTTTCTGATGATCCATAATTTTAATGGTTTTCTCTGCATTGTCCATGTTCCTGATGAGAGTCTCCAGGCGACGTTTGATTTTCTTCTGGTCTTCCAGGGCGCAGCTGATCACGACGCTCTGAAACTTCTGATCAATAGGCACAGGTGGTGCTTCGGTCACACACGCGGCATGAAGTGCCTGCAGTCTCTTTCTCCCCCCCTCTAAATCCTCAAGCACTTTAGAAGCAATCTCATTGATAATGGCTGTGGCTTTCTTTAGGGCATCCTCCTGCAGGGCGTTTCTGATCGTGTCAACAGACACATTTACTGTTAACGTCCTCTTCATGAGTCTGTTTGCAGTCAGCAAGAGCTCTTCCTTTTCTCCTGAAACACATGAGGCAAGATGGTTTTATATCTGACTTCCATTAGAAACCTCAGATGTACATGGGCTCTTACCATCACAAATGTTTCTCATTTCCTGACTGTTCTGTGTCGATTGAATCATCTCGATTAAGCTCTCTCTCTCTTGCTCCATAGCAGTGGCCGCCTCACGAAGAGCCTCCACCCTACAAGAGATGCTGATTATTTATCTCATCTGATTTCATACAAGGTCATCTAAAATCTTGATGTATATTATATGTATACTTTTCATAGATCTATTTATATGTCTCTGTGTATGCAGAAACATACAGTAATGATGCACAATGGCCAATGTACAAAACCATGGCAGAATTTCGCAGAAAATAAGCAACAGGATTTCTGACTCAAAGCAATAAAATGTGAGATGTAGACCTTGGTCAAACTTATGATGTACATTTACACATTTAGAAGAACTTTTCAAATAAAACATTTTCTAGTTCTCTAGAAAAAAAAAAACACAATATTCTACAAACTGAGCTATAACGTTACAACAAACATGAAAACTATAAAATACCCAGCAAACACAGTATGTTCTGATGACATCGTCAGTTCGTCTTCATTTGGTCACTGTGACATTACTTTGTGACCAAGTTCTGAGGACATCTTGGCAACGTTCCATTTTTGCTTACGTTCCAGAAACGTCATAGCCACGTCCTCAAAAAAAACTGTGAATTAATCCCATGGAGAACGTTGTACATGGTATACTGGTCTTCAAATAATCTGTACACTGGTCATTTGGATAATAAATTTGGTAGGCTAAATTCTATTCATTATGCTATTATAAGGAAAATGTATGTTCAGACTAAAATCTGTTATATTGTGAAAACGAAATCTATTAATCCGACTTTTCACAGCTATTATTACGACTTTTCACAGCTATTAAAACTGCAGTTTAATATAATACAACAATTATAACTTTGTTTCTATTTATTTAGTACCTGCGTCTGATATGTGCGTGCGCGTCTCCAGCACACGCCTTCTCTGTTCTGCAAAGAGCATCATTTAACTCTTTCATCCCCATTGACGAGTTATCTCGTCAATTAAAAAAAAATGCTTCCCCTCCAAAGACGAGTTTTTATGATGACAATCAGTGTTTGTACTGTTGTACAGCAGGTGGCGCTATTACACACCACTAGGAAAAAGTACAGAATCCCAGAACCTAGAACGTATATGTTTGTCCATATATTCTTTACAGAAAATTTACTTTGAGCCATTAAAATTGGGTGAAAATGTTAAAAAATGCTGGCGTAGGCTGGCAACTTTTTTTTAAAGAGGCTGGCGGCGAATGAGTTAAACGTTAACAGTCATTTATTTTTACCTCACTGCCTGATATATAACTCTAGCGGTTTATTAATATTCTTTCTTTACTTTATACCATACCTGTCTGAGAGTTTTTCTAAATCGAATTTGAATGGCAGTCTATTGTGATATTTATCTAGTAAAAATGCTATTACGGATATCAAGAATCAAGTTTTTTACTAGTTAAAATTTAATTTTTGATATTAAGAATACACATTTCTGCGAGTGATGACGTCATTGTTAATATCAAGAATTCTCAAAATTACTAGTAAAAATGTAATAACTGATATCAAAAATAGTAATTGTTACCAGTAGAAATGATATTCTTGAAATGAAGAATTATAATTTTTACTAGTAAAAATGTAATTGTTTATATCAAAAATTCATATCCTGAGAATGATTAAAAGCTAATTCGGCTTGCCACAAAAGTTACGTCGCTTGAACGTCATTTGGTACGTCGTGGAAACGAATATAGTCCGATCCAGGTACGTCGTCACAACGTAACTGTATTAGCTGGGTATAGAGGGAATGGACAATGACTGCTTACATTATCAGGAAATGCAATGCAGCAACATTTCTGTGTCCAGAAACACCTGATTTCTTTCAAATTCGTTGTGAGCCCGAGTCCAGCTGCTTATAAATTCAGCAAATAATTGCGTGTTTTAGTCCTGTTTTCTGGGTTTTTCCTATTCTTCTGTTTTGCCACCCATGGGAGCGTATCCAAGGGCGTGTCTCCAAGGGCGTGTCCCTACATTTTCATGTGGGAAAGTGACGTCAATGCATACCCTCTATATGTTATAAAATTCTGCAAAACAATTGTCAAAACTATTGTAATCGGACTGTTAGCCTATCTATTTATTGTATGGATCATTCATCATATCATACTCAATCAATAAATCTATTTTAAAGTTATGTTTACAAAATTCTTCCAGATAGTTTCAAATATTACAAAGAAATATTTTCAGATAACAAGGCAAATTCTTTTAATTCTATTCCGTTACTGCCGCACGTTTAATGACTTTCCACGTGTCATGTTGTTTGTTCACTGAAAATACACATCTGCACTTCCGAGCACCGTTATTCCTGCACACTCCCGAGGCTGCATTTATAGTGAGAGAAGTCGAGTCGAATCTCGGCAAAAGTAAGTTGTAAGTAACATATATTGTGGATTACGTCTAAAAGTGAATATGACACTCCGGTGAAGTCTTACCTCATTTCAATCTGATCCAGATTCTCTAGTAACCGACCTGACCGGTCCGCCATCGAAAGGGTTCTGATAAATTGGCCTTTATAAGCATCGTTCATTTTTGCGTTTATTTTTGCTTGAGCCATAACAGATGATCGTTAACGTTAGTCACGAAAATCAATATTTTCACGGGTGCGGTGAGCTGTCTATACTTTCTGCACACCCGAGCTTAAAGGATGTCCGATTCGCCAAGGGAGTCGACTCTTTCCAACAAATCGGCCAAACAGATTCGGGGTACAAAAAAAAAATCTTTCGAAGTGTGTAAAGTGGTGTAATATCATCATTCATGAAACTAACTGTAAACAGTCACATAAAATGTGTGTATTCATAAAATCTAAAGAGTAACGTTTAAACACCCATCTGTCAGCTCAAGAGAACACTTAAAAGAATCAGTGAATCGTTTACACAAAATGTGATATTACAATGAATCGTCCAAACGAACCGATCAAATGAATCAGCTGACCAGATCTAGCGGTTTCCAGTTCCCCTGTGTAAAATCTCCAAACATGGGCAGGACCTTCCCGGAGTAATCCACTCCTCTCAACCTTCAGACACCAGTGGACGAGTCCACCTCTGAGATTTCACAGAGGTCAAGATGATAGCACGGAAAACACCAGAACACAATGAGAAAAATGCCTTGAGTCACTTTTATTCATGTATTTTATTAACACATAAAAGAACAACACAGAAAGAAAAATACATCTTTAATGAACACAGTGCATGGACAGCGGTGAGAAACCACAACCCTTATAACCATGTCTCTTTAAATCAAAATTCCTCTAAGCTTCTTCTCATGGCCTCTTGCAGCTCTGCAAAAAGGAGAAATGCACAATAGCTTTAACCAAGTCACATTTATAGCTTTATTACAAACATATTAGCATAATGCAGTCAGTTTAGCCTACAGTGAAAATGACAGCAAACCTTATTCATGTTTACATGTCTTACTCCCCATGATTGTTCATAGTGTGATGACGTCCCAGTGAAAATGTTTTGCTTAAGATATTCTGAGCGATTACAGCCAAACCATAAAACAAAACCCAGCTCTAATTCACACCCCATGTGCTCATGAGACCCGCCTAGAAATCCAGAATTTTTATCTTTCAAAAACACTATGAGATTCATGGAAATTAAACATACCCCTCAAGAATAAAACTCTTCAGGCATGCAAAGCTGGCAAAAATAAACATCAAACATACAGTATTGAACTTATTTTTGACAAATACAATCAGCAGTCACTTCAGAGACATAAACATCATGACCTCATTAGGACGACTCACCAATATCCAGTTCCTTAGACTTCCTAGATTCCTCCGCACTCAAAGCTAAAGCAAGTCTCATGTCCCGATCAAATGTGTCTAAGTCGATATAAATGAACACAAAGTCATGTGCTTAGTTGCTTCACTCATGTTCATTTGTATTATCACAGTACTGAAATGGCAAACAAACATTGCAAGACAAAAGGAAATACTGTACTACGAAAGTACCATTTTTTAGGTAAAAGAGATGTTACCCACCGGCAAACTCCTGAGGACCAGTCACCTCTTCTTTGACATCCATACGACTTGAAGCATCTTGAAGCATCTTTACATCCCGAAACTCATCTGCAGTGATGAAAACAACATTCCACACAAATGAATGGCTGAATACGAATGTGTGCTGGAATTAAAAAGCATCATTTCTATATTTGACCAAAAATTAAACCATTTTATTTATAATCTACTCTCTCATGTAATTATAACTTTTTGATCTGTGAATGTTCATGTTTTTTATACAATGAAAGCAAATAGAGACCAGGGGCTTGACAACCTCTGAAGCGGCATTAAAACATCATGAAATTAAAATAAACCTTATTCTCTTTCTTTAATCCTTTAGTTATTGTTTTTTGGCTTATTTTATCAAGACAATGAGGACAGGAATCAACACAGCACGAGGCAGGATCAGGAACTCAAGCACATGTGGTCTGTTACAGCTCAGACTATATTCACTTTCTTTGTTCAACTTGGTCTTAAACAACTTTATAGATAAAACTCTTTTTGCATTTTGTCACGGATGCCCTTTTTTCACCCCTTCTCTTTCACAACCTGGTTCCATTGTTATTCTCTATAGAGCATGTGCAAGATCTTTTACATCTAACACATATCATTAAATCTTAAAGATACAAAATATAACTTTGATTTGGTTGAAGGGGTCATATGGCGCGAATACAGGTTTTTCTGTATCTTTGGTGTTTTATAAGTTGCCCATCTATGTATTAGACATGTAAAATTGCAAAAATTTGCATTTTATCTAAAAACGAATGCCCAGACCTGCCTGAAATGCCTCTTGTAACCACACCCCGGCGAATCCATGTCAGTTCGTTGTATGATTTGACCGAGACCCCCCTAATGTATATGCAAGTAAGGTGGCGTACCCGTCAGTAAAATTGCTTTGGAACCTGATGTTCCAAATATGATAAGAGGCATTACATTTACGTAACACGCTTGGAGTATTCGACCAATCACTACGCACTGGTTAACTGGCCAATCATAGAACACCTCCCTTATCAGGGTGATCAGTACAATTTCTTTGGAACCTGATGTTCCAAATATGGTAAGAAGCGTTACATTTCCGTCACACGCTTGCAGTATTCCACCAATCACTACGCACTGGTTAACTGGCCAATCATAGAACATCTCGCTTTTTACGGTGATGAGATTTGTAAAAAATTGTGCGTTTCATAAAAGCGGGCCAAAGAGGAGATTCAAACATGTACGGTTTGTGGAAAATACAGCGTTTTTTACCTTAAATCATGTATACATATTACATACAAAAAACAAACAATAATATTAGTTTTAGCCGTGTCATATGAACCCTGTAAATGTCTGTTGGTTGTTTTCTTTTCAAACATTCCTGAAACAGGAAGTCCTTAGGGACTGGCGTTTCGTACATTTTCCAAAATGGTCTATAATTAAGCAATAAGATATGAAAGGCTGTGCTGTTTTGTGAATTCTGTCATGTCCGAAACGCTTTGTTAGACATGTTGCAAAACCATCTTTTGGTTAGAAGATATCATGCCTGACATTTAAGTGCTGCAAACGGATACAAATAGCAGCTGTATATTATCATGAATAACACCTGACTTGTGAATGTGGAATTTTTGTAAAGACATGAGGGTAAATTATAAGAAAGCTGATAATTGTAACAATTCAAACGTTCGAAAAAAAATCTCACCATTAGTCTCAGGGAAGATCTCTTCTGGGGTTAGTATGTTGGAGGTGTTGGTATGTTTTTTGTCTGCATCAATGGGTCGATTACAAACACAGGGCTCTAACTGACAGTGCTGCTTATGATAGTGTGAATGAAAGCCGGGCACATCTTTGTAACTCTCTCTGCATACGGTGCACAAAATATTGAAGCTTTTTTCATTCCCCTCATGTTTAATGTGTACATGCGTCTTCATCTCTGCATAGGTCGTCGTCTTTCTGTCGCACTGCCGACAGACGTATACGCATTTACTGTCAATGGCAAGCTGTTTCATGCATTTCGTATAAATAGGCTTTCGTTCTTCTTTGGATTTCTCAGAGCTCATGCAGGGACAGATTTGGGAAGGATTTACGTGTGTCGCTGGGGGACTCTCGACTGTATTTTCCGTGGCTGCCCGGGAATTGTTCTCAGGTGTTTCCAAGTGGTAGTAATCCTGGCTGTGCAAACAGTCATAGTGTTCCTGAAACTCCTTCTCGTCGTTGTACAGTATGCTGTCGCAGAGACCACAGAAGTAGCGGAGGACTATGTCGCCGGCGTGCTCATTGGTGCAATGGCGTCGCAAGGTGGAGTCTTTGAAAAACTTCTGCGGGCAGTGACCGCAGGCGAACCTCTGGAAATTGTGGCTGCTCAGATCGCCGCAGTGTTGACGAACCGATGCCTCAGAGTCGAAGAGATCCTCACACATTCGACAAAGCCACCATTCGGCCTTCGGAGGGGGGCCGGAGAAGGAACTAGACGGCCTAGATGCAGTTTCGGTTTCAGAACTGGTGGACGGTTTAGGGGACACACTAGACGAGACGTTGTTATCCATGGTGTCTTCTCTTTCCTGGTAGTAAGTGTGACCTCGATGACTCACACCAATATGAGCCATGATGTCTTCCATTCTCGGCATTTCCACCTTGCAGCGTCTACAGTGGAAAAGGAAATTGGACAGGTGGGCGCCTCCGTGGAACCTGCTCATGTGCAAGCGGGTTATGGACGACTCGCCCATTAACTTTCCGCAGACGGCACATTTGTGAAAGATCTCATTGGCTGCCTGGAGGTGCTTGTTCGCTTGTGCCTCTTCCGTGAAGCGTAAGCCACACTCGCAAAACCAGGCAAAGTTTGACCTTCTTTCTGATTGGACCTGAGAGTCTAAGCTGGTCAGTCTTTGTCGCTTCGCTGACGGTTCTTCTAAATCTTTGGGATCCTTTTTGCCGCCCCACAACAAGCTGTTGTTTAAATGTTTAGACAGGTGATTTGTTGTTCCCTTCTGAGTGTTACGGCTTTCACCATAGTTGCTGTAGTACAGAAGGGCTCTCTCCATACTTCTGATGGGCTCTACCTCATGTTTCGTGTGCTCTTTGTGCTCTTCCATCTTCCCCAAGCTGAGAAAGAGTTTGAAGCATGAGGAGCACTGACCCACAACCGCCATCTTCCTCATGACGTCAGCCACGCTTTGATCCGCAGTTGCGATGGCACAGCCGTGTCTGCAGTGCACACTAGGAAACGAGACAAAAAAATACTTGTTATTCTAGTACTGTTCCTGATCTAAGTATGGTATGGCTTTCATTCCTGAAAAAACGTACATACTAATTAGGGATAACCTGATACTTTTTTTTTTCGCCAACATAGCTTTCCTGTGGCTCAGGGGTTAGAGCATGGAGCTAGCAAGGCCAATGTCATGGGTTCGATCCCACAGGATTGCACATAGTGAGAAACAAATGTATGGTATAATGCAATGAGGATCACTTTGGATAAAAGCGTCTGCCAAATGTCAACATCAAATACTGGCTTATTCCAAAACAGGTATTGTTCAGTTATTTGAATATATGGTATTAAAATGGATCAAAGTTCTTAAACACATCCCTTAAGGCAGCGGTTCTTCATCCTGCTCCTCGCGACCCCCTGCTCTGCATATTTTGTATGCTTCTCCTACCGCTTCGGAGGTTTGTTCAATACACCCATAAGAGCCTTGCGAAGTAAACATCACTAGATATTCTGCCATAAATCCAGTTTGAAATGGGTGTATGTGTGACATCCAAAGGGCACAAAGCATGACTACGCAAATCTCAAGATTATGGTTAAATAACCCTTCAAATTTCCGTAGCAGGTTTCGTCTGTGTGAGGACACTGCAGGCAGTCGTGTTGCGCAAATTCGTGTTCTTAATTTAACTTCAGCATATCAATCGGAACGCGGTTCATCCATTGAGGTGTCTTCTAATGAGCTGACGATTTAATTCAGGTGTGTTAAACAAGAGTGAGACACAAAATATGCAGAGCGGGGGGGGTAGCGAGGACCAGGATTAAGAACCGCTGCCTTAAGGTATACTAGTTTATTTCTGCATCAAATCATTTTCACTGAACATAGATTAGATCCATTTAAAGGGATAGTTCACCCAATTTTTTTAATTCTGTCATCATTTACTCACCTTTGAGTTGTTGTGTAGATATTTGGAAGAAGGCTTATAACCAAACTGTTCTTGGACCCCATTGACTATCTTAGTAGGAAAACTTACTTTATTTTACTTTATAATTACCTTTTAATTGTAATTACTATTTACTATATAATTACTTTTATTATTTTAAAAAAATATTCTTTGTAGGACTCCAAACGGTTCTGGGGCACTTTTGACTACCATTGTCATTTTTCCTACTATGGTAGCCAATGGGGTCCAAGAACTGTTTGGTTACAACTATTCGTCCAAATATCGTTCTCGTTCTTGAACAGAACAAAACCATTTATACAGATTTAGGAACTAGAGAGTGAGTAATTCATGACAGAAACTAAAACTATCCCTTTAACAGGCCAACATTAGATGAGGAGCACAATGTAAAAACACATCAACCTTCAAAAATCTTATTAAAAACAACATTTTGACATGTTTTTAGTTTTTATAGAGGCAAGAAAAATGATGCATCTCTGGACGGGAAAAAATGTTGTAACCATGCAAAAGCTTATAGAAATGATGCCACTGTGAATGCGTGCCGTAATCAAAGTTAAAGGCAGTCCAAAAAAATATTGAGTGTTTGACTTTTTTTGGGGACCGGAAGTTTACTTGATCTTACATGACCAGGCAAACAGTATTCGTTTTATATCAGTAATTTACGGTGGCCGCTAGGTGTCACTGCGCTGCAACAGAAGAAAACACATGCAAACACATAAAAACACAAGCAAATTCAGAAAGCTTCTTCATTTGTTTGGCGACACATGCCCTGCAAATACTCGCAACACAAACAAACACAGAAACGAGCTGCAAATACTCAGACACAAACAAACACAGAAACGAGCTGCAAATACTCGAAACACAAACATACACAGAAACGAGCTGCAAATACTCAGACACAAACAAACACAGAAACGCGCTCCAAATACTCTCAACACAAACAAACACAGAAACGCGCTCCAAATACTCTCAACACAAACAAACACAGAAACGCGCTCCAAATACTCTCAACACAAACAAACACAGAAACGCGCTCCAAATACTCTCAACACAAACAAACACAGAAACGCGCTGCAAGCTGCACAGACGACAACGGAAGTGTTTCCGGGTGACCGCAAAAACTGATGCACCTGATTGGGACGCGCTTCATTTTGACTGTTCAAATTCGTTAGTGGAGTTGTCAGCCACATTGAAGGTAGTTGCTTTATAACTTTATTTTAACTTTCTTAACGTACATCTCCAGGATATTATTAGCCTGTCGATTTGAAAAAAAACTATGAGACGTAGTAGCTGCTCGACTTACTAAAACAAGTGTCACTATAAAAAAGTTTAAAAGTTTAAAAAAATGATTAAAAACTGGTCAACTTATTCTAGTCGACGTAGTAAATATGGCTGACAAATCCACTAATGAATTTGAACTGTCAAAATGAAGCGAGTCCCAATCAGGTGCATCAGTTTTGGGGGTCCCCCCGGAAACACTTCCGTTGTCGTCCGTGCAGCTTGCAGCGCGTTTCTGCGTTTGTTTGTGTTACGAGAATTTGCAGCGCGTTTCTGTGTTTGTTTGTGTGGCGAGAATTTGCAGCGCGTTTCTGTGTTTGTTTGTGTGGCGAGAATTTGCAGCGCGTTTCTGTGTTTGTTTGTGTTGCGAATATTTGCATTGCCTTTCTGTGTCTGTTTGTGTTGCGAATATTTGCAGCGCGTTTCTGAATTTGCTTGTGTTTGCATGTGTTTGCATGTGTTTTCTTCTGTTGCAGCGCAGTGACACCTAGCGGACACGGTAGTAATTCTCCTGTTATTGAACAATGTGAGAGCTGAGAACAGAAGAATCAGAATGAACAAATTTAACTGCAGATAAGGCATTTCTACAATAACACACCAACAATAACCAAAACAGTGCATGAATCTGCATTCCAAACAACGATCTTTAAAAAACATACATCCGTCATATAAAATTAGCACGATTTAGATTTTAAAACTTACTTGAAGTGTGCTCTTGCCTCCATATGTGAGGAGAGAACTTTAGAGCAGACTGTACATTTGACTTTGAAGCTGATATCCTTACAGAGAGCGATCAAGCGGTTTTTGGCGTATCGTGGAATTGGTACAGGCACAGCTGATGTCTTAACCTCTGGAAGCCAAAACAGAAAATGTAAAGTCAAAACAAAGTCTATCTATGATGAATATCAGAAAGTTAAAATTTATGAACAAAACAAACAGACATAAAAATAGATTTCTATTAGCACTGGTATTCTTTGTTCATTTGAGTATATGTCCAGAATTTCCCTCCCTGTCCAGATGTAAAAAGGATTTGATGCTTAAAACAAATCTGTGTTATCTCTTATTAAGATACAGTGTTAGGCTGTAATTAGGGTTCATACTCATGATATATTTAATACTGTTTGCTTGGCTGCAGTGACTACTTATTTTTAGTTATACCACAAAGCCCTAGAATGTAGCTGAACTGAATGTAGATCATCACAAACCAGAGAGAGAGATGGACTGAGTGAAGTGGTTTTTGGCTGACATATGCTGGAGGCATTCATCCCTGATATTGAAAAGAAGGTAGCAGGCAGGACATGCAAAGCATACGATCAGCTGATAGCTCTGAGAAATGCTGTGACCATCGCCGTCAGAGGAGGACACCTACAGATGATATTAAACACAAGAAAGGGCAAAAAACGCATTCAAAACACTATTCAACCAAAACTATTCAGTAGGGGTGTGACGAGATACTTATCTCACAAGAACGAGGCGAGATTTTAGACTTTTTTAAAGAAATCCTCAATGATAAAATATATAAGAAAACATGGTCTTTTATTCACCTAAACAAAAATGCAAAAAATGTAGGGATTAAAAAAATCTTATTGTACTTTATGAAACAAATTAAACGTATTTAATGAATTATACGATGCAGCAATAAACTATATGTAAACACTGTAAAATGTTTTGTCACAAACTCAAATAATAGGCCGTAATTGCACAAAATGTATGCTTTGTTTTCTTAATAGGCAAGGTTTTTAGTAATGAGCTGAGGTTGTTTTCTCATTATGCTTTTTGTATAGTGCTCGAGTTAGCAGAGTTGGCGATCATTTAAACTGTCCATCCTCCTTCCTCCACTGACTGAACCCTCATAGCCTTGAGAGAAACAGTTAAAACTACATAAACACATCATGTTTTATGCTAACATTGCACATATGTAAAAGACAGAAGATCCGTTTCTGAAGAGGTTTGCCTGTGAATTTATTTGAAATAACGTAATGTGAAAATGCAGTTGCTATACTGTACTTGTGGTACAGGCAGCTAAGCTGCTGTTCAGCCGCATGCTGCACGCGCCTGGATTGCTGCTGGCATCACAAACCGCTGTACACACTAGTGCTAGAGGTACTTCAGATTGGAGAGACACACGGGAACGTTAAAACCCTTCCGTCTCACATGTATTTAAATAGAAAAATGGTGGGAAAGTAGCGTTAAAATAGCGGGAAAGTAGCGTTCGATGGAAAATCACATTGTCTATGAATGGCCAGGCCAGTCACTGTATCTCACAGCACCCACATACTTTGTGCAGTTATTAGCGTGTTCTGAAAAAATATGAAAAAAGGGCGCATCTCAACAAAATGTGTACTCACACAAATTCTCCCAAATATATTTTGAGTTTGCGCATGTTTAATTTAGGGAGTGAAAATGTGTGCAATTTCAAGGTCAGTATAGTAAATTGTGTTCTCGTCAGATCTCGGTACACCCCTACTATCAGTAAAAAAGATTATGATATGACCCCTTTAAAATCCCTAAAAAATTAATAATAATAACCCCCCATAATAATATTAAAATATAAAATATATATGATAACCTTAGATTCCACATGATCTCTCCAGGATACCTTGGAGCTAAAGTGGTTGGCACAGGCCAAGCAGGCATAAACAGAAGAAGATGGGCAGCCCTTCAGTGTGATGGTGGGGTCACAGGGTGAATGATCAAACCTATCGATAAAAACTTCAGGTAAAAAAACAGCCCCAACAAATTTTGGAAGTAACACTTGGAACGTTGTAATGTAATGAACATTGAACACCTTTTCAGATGGCCCTCAAGCAAAGGAACATTATCATAGACTCTGCCGCAGTTGATGACCGGACAGGTTTGAGGGGAAATCCTTACTGGAGTAGGTGCTGATCTGCGTCTCCAGTGAGAGCCGGAGTTAATGAAACCCGGCTTTAATCCTGATCATTCAAGACAAATTCCAAACAAATAAGATCAAAAAAGATACTTGTTCCATATGCCTTTTTCATAGTTTAGGAGAATTTCACGGACCAGGCATTTTCAGCCATATATCCACACAACGCTTGGCATCGCCACTCTCACTATTAGTACGACTGACTGTCAGCTCATGACGTCCATGTGCTTGCTGTGAAATCATCTTCTCCTATTGTTAAAAAAACAGTTTTGGCTGTTAGATATCATGGATGCTCAACAAGAACTATTATGACTTTTTAATAAGAACATAAAGACTGTGCAGCGCAAACCTTAAAAGCTTTACACTTTTCAGCCCTCTCCTGTTTCTCCACAGCAACCTGCCTTGCCAGTCTGTCCAGCGTGGACACAGCATGAGCTCTCTGCTTGTCAACCTGCTTCTCAATCTAAACATTGCATGATCAAAGCGAGAGAGAGAAAAAACAATGATTCGTAGTTTTACCTTTTTCTTCTATAAAACACAAAAATGTTTGAAATAATGTTTCAAGATTATGACATTTCATTAATGATTCACTCTGTTTAGCTCCTAAAATGACATTAAAGCAAACCTGGTTTGAAGGTTTTTTTGTGACATTGAAGGCACATATTCCCGATTGCATATGTGTGCGTATAGATACTTACAGTGTCTGCAGCAGATCCACCAGCTTCATCTTCAGCATCACTCAGCAGATCTATGCATTCCAACACTGGTCTCAGAGGACCTTCCTGCAACATTATATTTTATGTTGTACAGACTCAATCCAGTTCCCAAATGTAAAGATCTACATCCAAACAACTGCCCCAGTAAGTCGAAATAGAAATGATGGCAGTGACATGTAATGCACACTTACAGATACAAACTCCACATCATCCTCAACATCCTCAATGACAGTAGAGACAGACATCATGACCTCTGTCCTCTATGAAGCTGCCACTCTGCCAATTAAAAGAGGGCAATATGATTGCATTTTCAGTATCATATAGATCAATAGTTATATCTTATGTTAAATGCTAAAAAAGCTAATTCTTGAAGCTTGCATTTCGGGTGTTATTTTACTGCATAAAATACAGAGAGTGAGAGCAAAAGAAAACTGCTTGCACGAAAATGTCAACAACTAAACGACAACAACAAAGACAGGAAATCTCACCGAATTAAGGGTCTTCACAGACGTTCCGCAACAATAACATTAACAGACAAATCTTTATCGATATAACATTACAACCTCAAGCAGAATCGCGTTGAAGTTAGCAAAACATTACCAAAAACTTAGCATATGTGAAGCACACGTCAATCAGAAAAACCATGGCAGGGGTCGTCAAAATAAAAGTCCCATTATTGGCTTTCGGAACTTGGCTTGATACTATGTCTTTAACATAAATCAATTTTAAATATTTTTGTCGAAAAAAGCGATACAACCTAATATAATTTATGTAACATATAACCAAGTTCATAACATGTATTTTATGTTACATTTAATTTAGGTTTAGTTTGACGCCGTAACTTCCATTGGAAAGAACGGCAAAACGCTTTTCCTTAAAAAAATAATTAAACTTTAAACGAAAATCTGTCATAATTTACCCCTTGATTTTTCCAAAGCTATAAATGCCTTTGTTCTGCTAAACACAAAGGAAAATTTGGAAGAATGTCAGTAACCAAACAGATCTCAACCCCCATTGACTCTCATGGCAGTAAATAGGGGATGAGATCTGTTTGCGTATTGACATTCTTCTTAATATCTTCCTTTGTGTTTAGGAAATACATTTATACAGTTTTGGAACAACCTGGGTGAGTAAACGAAGACAGAATTTTCATTTTTAATCAATAACTTTTTCCTAGGTTTTTTCTTTATTTGTTGAACTGTAACTGGATTCAAACAAATTAAGAAAATTAAGAAAATACATATGATTTAAGTATCCTACAAAATGGGGTGGATTTGTTAGTAGTAGGCTATATAATATTATACTCACCAAGTCATTGAAGATATCTTATACATTTTCAGTGCGGACTGCATCATGACGCTTTATGAAACAAACCATAATAAACCTAATTTGATCAATTTTGTAATATGTGTAGTTATGAGCGTGTGAAACATATGATTTGGACATTGTTGACAGGAGGAATAAGACACCAAAGAGGCGCTATAATCCGGTACCTCTACAGCTCTCTCTTGTCGCATCTTTGCTGAGCTCAGATGATGCTGATGCTGCCCCTGCACGAGCTGTAAAACCAGGGGCTCCTGCTGAGTCATGGGCTGTTGGGGTGCATTACTGAAGTACAGAGACACCATGAGATAGATTATATGCCGGGGTCCTTCAAGTGAGGCACTGCAGCATGAAATAGCCTTCCTCAATATTTACATAAGGAGAGGAACCGTATGTGTAGGAGTGGCTGCCCTACATCGCAATGATCGCTGCGGCTTTTTTGGTCTTACTGAGACCCTTAAGTATTCAGTGTGTATTATTGCTATTATTGCTTTTAATTGGAACTGTCGCTACAATCTTGTTTCTCTGTTGCTGGCATCGGAAGCTGCGCAATGAGAAAATCCCCATAAAATCGGTGTTTACGAGGCGTTCAAGGAGCCGTGGTGAGTCGCATAGGCTTTCTTTCATTGCGTTCACCTTACATATGTCTTTTTGTGGCATGTCAGCTCCATAGCATGCATGCGGCATGTAGACGAGCGGTATTTACACGTTAAATTACACATTTTCATTTATTCTTCCCTTCTTATAGGTTTCGGAGGCATGTCGTTTTATGCACTTGAGTGATGCGTTGACATTGTCAGCTTTTTTCTGCGTGCCTATTTCTTTTTCAAGAGCAGTTAAAGTTATTTCTTCAACAGCATCTCTAAGACAAAATGTGACTGAATGCATGTGGGGTTTGTTTCAATCATTCCCATTTGTTCTAGAAGCTGCTCTCCGGACGCATCACTTTCGC
This sequence comes from Triplophysa bombifrons, assembly GCA_029783895.1. NCBI lineage: Eukaryota > Metazoa > Chordata > Actinopteri > Cypriniformes > Nemacheilidae > Triplophysa > Triplophysa bombifrons. The sequence continues at coordinate 20,188,155 of CM056459.1, read as the reverse complement.
TCCGAGGTAAATCTCTTTCTCTTGCTCGCTTGTCAAGGTCATAGAAAGAGGCAAGGTTGTAATAGTAAACCTTTTAACATAATCAGATTGAGACAAGCTGTGATGTTGTGTTTTTTTTGGACTGATATTTGGTCACTTGACTAGGAAAACAGTGAGTGAAATACGCATTGCGCATGTGTGCGGCCCGATAAATAATTCAGGCAAAAACTGTAGACTACTTATAAATAGCTGTTGCCACGAGGTGAATCTTTGAGGAATATAAAAAACAAAGTAAACATTGAACAAATGGGAGAGAAACAGCAATAATATTTAGTGCTAATAAGTTTAATGATGTTTGATTATATTATGGTTATTGTTTGATAGGTCTGTCGTCACAGTCCTCGTCATGTAAGAAGATATCCGCGCGCTCGTGTTTGCGAAGAGAAAATCGTTGAGATCCCGGAGAGCGCGCCGGACGCGTGCCCAACTGTGAGGAGGCGCAAAGTCAAGAAACGAGTCCAGCCGGAGTTTTATCACTCTGTTCAGCTCACACCAACACGCAAACCAGTACGTACATCCTAACCTATAGGACTATAGTACACACAGATCCTGATTTTGGACGCATTTATCCCGAAATATTGTAAATAAATATTGTATATTGTAGGCCTATATATACAGCATCAAATTAGAGATGTGACACCTGTGAAACCTTAGCAATGTTTTAGCATAATAGTTTTTTAAAGAGTCAATGGAGTCAATCAGTTAAACAATCACATGACAAAAATAAAATGACATATCTGTTGAAAGTAAGCATTTCTATAATTACACTATAGTCAGACTGCTTTAGACAGAACACTTTACATTTTGGGTGTGCCCAAATTCCACCATCTAGTCAAATGCAAAAAAAACTTCCTCAACGTTTTTTCTCTTTATATCCATTTTCACTTATGAAATACCTTACATGTTGCTTGCAATATGGAGAGATACCATCTGATGTTTACTTGAACAATGTTTGTGAAGAAAAGATATGAAGAATAGATTTTTTCTTTCAAAAATACATGCTTGTAATTTATAAGTAAAGGTCACATCATCTGCACATATACCACACCTGAAACATTTTTGGCAACATAGCGGTTTACTAACTTTTTTTGTGAATGATTTTGGTTTAGTTTAGGCTACATTGTTTTGGTTCAGTCAGATTGTATTTAATTTGTCTATAAAACCAATGCGGAGGATGTCAAAAAGACTAGTTTAACTCGGTTCCAGAAGAACTTCCTCCCTTTCAGTTCTTGAACCCTCAACAAAGTTTGTAACACAAAATACAAACAACATAATTTTTATGACCAAATTAAAATAATAACTATTAACTTTAAGATTGAATTATATATCTAAGATAAAAAAAGATACACAAAAACTGAAACCAGAAGTGCTTCTGTTCTGGACCAGTTATTCATCATGTGAAGTGATCTGTATCAGATCATATTTTATAAGCAGAAATACAGATATCCAGGTAATTCCAAAGCATTTACAAGCTTTCTTGCAACTGTAGTTATTATTAATAAATCAGGCTATTAGTTACATTATTGTGTTAAATTACTGAGGTGGCCACTATTTTATTCCACACTGTTGTGGAATAAACAACAAATGTTGGTTCACATTTTTTTTTAACTCAACGATTAATTGAGTATTGTAAAATCATATGTGACCCTGGATCACAAAACCAGTCTTAAGTAGCCTGAGAACATTTGTAGTAATAGCCAAAAATACATTGCATGGGTCAAAATGAAAATCATTAGGATATCAAGTTAAGTGAACTGAAAGTGAAAGTGACCTATTTGTCTGGTATGGTGACCCATACCCGAAATGTGACCTCTGCTTTTAACCCATCCAGTGAGCAGTGAACACACGCACAGCAAGTGGTGAACACAAGTACACCCGGAGCAGTGGGCAGCTATCACTGCAACGCCCGCGAAGCAAGTAGGTGTAAGGTGCCTTGCTCAAGGGCACCTCAATCGTTACCCGCCGGCCCTGAGGATCGAACCGGCAACCTTCTTGTCACGAGTCCGACTCTCTAATCATCTGGCAATCTCATATTAATCTTGAGTGACTATACAGTAGTATTGAATACGTCGATTCTTCGAAGAGTATTTCGTTTGATCAAATTTATAAAAGAGTGATACAGCTGTATTTCCGGAAAATCACGACCTGCTGGAGGGGGGAGTAGTGGGAAGAGTGGGATGGAACTACAGCACGAGCAAGCAACACATCATCACATTAATCCCTTCCTGTTTTGTACATTATGCTAGTTCACGCAGATTGTCAACAAAACACAGACGTATGACTTAGTTTGACTTACAGTGTGCAGTTTATGTCCGGCTTCTTTTAGCACTGGGACGCGTTATTTATAATTCTGGATCGCTGTGTCGTCACTTTCCAAAACAAGTTGGAGTGCTGGGGGAGTGTATCAACTACAGAAATACTACGTCAAATGTCCAACTTGTTTTTTAACAAGTTAACAATGTTAAGCATGAGAAGCCAGCACATTTAACAGTGTTAAGAAGTCTTAATGCATAACATAGCATGATACCCTATCTTTATCACTAAAAAAGCTATTTTCTCAATGTTTTGATTTTGTTGCATCCTCAGATTCCAGAGTTTTAAAAATTTGTATCTCGACCAAATATTATCCTACCTAACAAACTATATATCAATAGAAAGCTTATTTATTCAGTTTTCATATGATGTAAAAATCTAAATTTCGAAAAACTGACCCTTAAAGGAGACATCATATGAAAACATCATATGTGTTTAAGTGCTATAATCGGTCCCGTGTGCATCTAGCAACTCAGAAATTGTGAAAAATAAGAACGCAGTAAGTTTGTTTTGGTGTGTCTTTCCCAGCAATCATGTGAAAAATTGAGCCGTTCAGATTTCGCTCCGGTTGTGATGTCCAAAGTGGATTTTATTATAATGTTACCGCCCTTTATTCTACACAGTTCCACCCACCGCGCTCTGACATTGTTGTTTTCACAAGCGACAGCGATGTACATAAGTGACACCTTGGCTAAAGTTCCTGGACAACGTGCAATGTAGTTGCTGCACAGATTCCAAACCTAGGAGGAGACAGCAGTTGATTTATTTAATTTTTAGTGGAAATTCCTCAGACAGAAACCTTAAGTAAAAACCTGCTTGTTTGCGCGAATCACTTCAAACCGGTGTGCTTTTCAAACCTAGGACAGTACAAGCAGGATTATCTTCAAAGTTATTCCTCAAGAGGGATCGAGACCGACAGAATGAGACAAAACTGCCGATGTGAGTAATATTTATCAACAGTCTGAATTGACGTAAATGTACCGTATATATAGGAGGATAACGTTGGCATATGATAGCGAAGGGAGCTAAGTCAGTCACAGGCTTAATAGAACATTCAAAGTATTAAACTTACTGTATATAAGTGCAGATGGACACTCTGAGTTTAACAGTGTGATTGTTAATACATTATGTTCGTTAATATGTTTTGCTGCGGCAAACTGTTTGTTTTGCTAATGAACAGGGGCGAACACTGCAGGTTAGTTTCCTTTTAAATGTGTCACGGATCTCGTGGCAAGACAGGGCAGGAGAACCCAATAGCAGGCAGACACAGGCAGGACGAGATGGTAGGGGTAACAAAAGGTATTTCATATATAACAGAGACAAAAAGGCAAAACAAAACCCACAATGGGGAAAACACGACAGGGTAAAATATAAGCAAATACAAGGACACTGACTGACTAAAAATGGATACAAAAACAGACACTTGATAAGACACTGAACTGACACTTACTAAGAACAACTCAGACGAGGACCAGGTATCACAAACAGCATACAAGCAAGGTAGACGTAAGGCATACAATGAACGTGCACAGGACAACGAAACATGAGGACTCTTTATAGGCAAACAAACACAGGATAATAACAAGAAACAGGTGCTGGGGATTAAGCACTCGGGGAAAGCTGACGAGGAGTGAGAGGGGCGGGGCCAAAGACGAGACACGAGAAAGAGCTAAGTCTTTCCCACATAAAACCATCAGGCAATGCCATGGCTCCACTCGAGACAGGAAATAAAACATGACATGATAGTGGAACCATGACATAAATGTCTCTAATCATTCGTGCTTAGGCTGAAAAATCATTCACAGCTTACTAGTTATGCTTTCACGTTGTGTGTGTAACAGTTAACGTTATAACTTGTCTACGACAAGTGCTTAAATCCATGTTATTTTGCTGAGATCTCAGGTGCGCAATCCGTGGATCCTGTGACAGATTTTTGTCTCCGGACGAATGATTTGAGACATTAAAGACAAAACTAACCGCAGAGGAATTCAGGAAACATAATTTAGCTAAACAATTCCCATGGCAGTACTACGCGTGTGCTGTATTGACAAGCTGGACGGAAGGGGGGTGGGGTGCGCTGTAACTCACTATCATTTAAATAGACATGCACTAAAACGAGTCGCTGTGAGCAGAGATGTTTTTGACGAGGCAAGAAGGTTTTTTTTACGCTGCCATTGAGTGTTTTTAAGCAAAATATTTTCCAGACATTTTATGAAGACCCTAATAAATCATACTAACTTGCTTAAAGTGGTCTTATGAGGAGACCTTTAAGACTGGTTTTGTTGTCCAGGGACACTGGTCACATATGTTGTAAAATAACTGTAAACGTAAAAAAATCACTGTAAAACTGAATCTAATTGTTTTGCTTACTATTTCTAGGTTTGAGAAATTACAGTTGATTTAATTTGTGTCTATTTTTCCTTCAATTACCTTATGCATATGTAAAAAGGTTTAACATACACACCAGATATTGATTTTAATATCTACACTTTTAAAAGAAAAGAGCAAAACTTTTTTGTTTAAACAGAAGGTCTGGCACCAAGCTTTTATGACCAGCAGGAAAGTAATAATAATAATAATAATAATTCATTAAATTTATATAGCGCTTTTCTGCCTGGGCACTCAATGTGCTTTTACATGGAAAGGGTGAAATCTCCTCAACCACCATCAATGCAGGAAAGTAATAATAATAAAGTGATCAAAGCACCCTTGTAACTGAAATTTATATTTGGAAAGCAGGATGTGGATGAGAGTAGCATTACATTACAAGTGATCCTTTTCTAAAAATAGGACATTTAGAACGAAGCAGCCTTAACAAAGCGGCAGTGAACAGTGTATATTACAACTGTTTAACTTTTGCTGGGATTGTGACTTGACTTTGTAAGATCAAATAGGACCATGTCACTGCATTTTTGAGAGCTCAAGGAAGGCTGATATTGTCTAGCATTGCTAAAAATATCATATTAGCTACATTTATAGACATCTGTATTACCTTACAGCAGAACTTATCTTTGTTGTTTGGAGGACACAATCAATAATTAGGCCTACCTATCACTCAATGTCACCTAAAACTGTATAATGCTGTTTTTACAAAAGTATATACAGCATTACATTTTATGTTTCATGTATATCAGTTCCATTTTCTTCAGACCATGCTGGATTGTATGAATATTGGCAATGTTTGTTTTTTGTAATGCCCAAGCAGGATGTGCAGATATGACATGCAAATGCCGGAATCATATAATATGACTGTAGTGCTTTTCTTTTTGTAATGCACACTGTGAAGCCATCTGTACTAGAGCACATGCTGTGTGTGTTACAGAACCTCAAAGCCAAGTGACTGCTTGCCTTGCACCTGTTAACTTACATCCATACTTCAAGATAGCTGTCTGTCACACTGTGGGTGGGGGGGGGGGGGGGGGGGGGGGTCAGGGCTAGTTGTCTCATTGACTATTGGTTCTGTACAGACAAATGATTATTCAAATAGACAGAAATATTTTGACTTTTGAGAATTTTAGACAATATAGCCTGTACAATTCAATTGAACTATGGATGTAGAATTCCTTTGTTGTATTATTTTATTGTTTTCCCTTGCTGTCTGTGACTGGAAGAAATAACCTGTGACCCATTTTTGGGATGCCACCCATTGGAAATCTCTGGCATTGATTGCTTGTTGCAGAACAAAGAGATGTTTTGCAATAAAAATAAACTTTTGAGAATTGCCTGAATATTAACGGCAATTGTGGGAATGATTTTATATATAAAAATAGGATTTAAAAAAGCAGCAAAAGCAGTAATTCACCTATGGCAAGTGAAGAAGCGCTGTTTTTTATTTTGTTTGGGTGATAACAGCAGACAAAAGCATCACGGAATCTTCTACCAGAGAGGCGCTGTAACACCACATCACAGAGATTCAGTGAATCCAGGGTAACCGAAAGGATTGTGGCTTCTGTCTCTGGATTTGGTTCGCTTGCATCAGTGGACGGTGACTGGGGGTGTGTGTGTGTGCGCATCTGCACTCTCTTTCTCTCTCTCTCTCTGGGGAATTTGACATCTTTTCATGCTTTCAATCCAACCGGGAGAAACAAGACGGGATACCGTCAGAAGGGTGCGGTTCAACCAAAAATGACATCGCCGAATGTCAATGGCAAGTGGAAGCAGAATATCTGTCCATGCGTTTGAGATGTACGCGGCGGTGAGTGTTTGCTTGTCCTGGCGGGGGAGCCACGTGCAATTCTCCTTGACGGGTTTTATATCTTTATTGTTTCATTTGGTCATTTGAGTTTGTGCGCAAAAATCAATGCGTTCTTTAATCTGAGCGCAGAAATGGTGAGAGCACGTAGCTTTCGTTAACACTGCTGTTTTTATTCGCCGGGTTGTTGATGCATACGTGTTATTGTTGTTTATTGCTTGTCTATTGTCTCCGTACACAGAGCTCCGGGTCCGGGAACGCGTCTCTTCGCTGCTCTATGTCTTCCTCGGCGGATTTCTCAGACGATGAGGACTACAGCGCGAAATCCGGCACGCTGTCGCCGGCACCGGGTGACACGTTACCGTGGAATTTACCCAGACACGAGCGCTCGAAGCGGAAGATCCACGGAGGATCCGTGCTTGACCCCGCCGAGAGAGCGGTGCTCAGAATTGCGGGTAGGAATTCAGCATAGCCTACTCCTGTAATGAATTCATAAACATCTGTTCGTTGATCTCGGCGGGAGATCTGGTGTCATTTAGATATTTGATCATATGGCATCATATATAATAGGCCTAAAGCAAACAATAATGTTGAACTTAGTTTTTTGGGGGATTTTGGGAATTTCTTGAGAATAAAAGATAGGCTATTATTGTAAAATGAACCGTACGTGCAGGTGCCTTTGTGTCCTATTCACATCTGGGATTGGATGACTCGTCATTATCATCACCATCATGAGAAAACAACAGTTGGTGGGAAGTGTATTGTGCTGCCTTTTGGTATTGTTATGGATATGTCAGTAATGGCTTATGGCTGAAGGATGAATCAGCATCAGTGATAATGCAATCTAGTGTCTGCATGCTTTCCAGTCAGGTTTTGGTATGACAGGCCATTTCTATATTTCTGTCTACTTTTAGTAAAGATGTTTCTTAAATTATGTGATTGATGACAGTTATAGACTTAAATGTCACATGTTGTTCCTTACTCTACATTGGAGTTGGTAAACATAGCCTACATATAATCTAACATATATTTAGCTAACGCTTTTCGGATGTTTATCTAAAATTTTATTTTGATTAGCCTCTGGTTAAGAATTTAATGTAAACGACACTGATTCAATTGGTCCAACTGAGCGCCGTCGTCAAACGTGGAGCGCGTTTGAGCCAGGCGCTAGGACCACGGAGAGCACTTGACTGTGTCAGAAACACATGGCACCAGTGACTCTCGTGCGCCTCAAAAATAGAGGATGACTATGCATGACACATTTTCCTGTCACATATATATATTAATAAATACACATAATTATAGCTGAATGTTGACACAGTGTCAAAAAGGATAAATCATATTGTTATAGAATTTGTAGAATAAACATTTAAGTCATATCATGCAAATATAATTATTGTAAAGAGGCCAGGGTGGGATAGATGGCTGAGATAAATAGAGGCGGCTGGGAGTGTCACATCTTTCACCGGCTACACGGGTGAGATTTACGGCAGTAACGGCGGAGGAAGTCTGGCTTATTGGCCGGTTTATGGATATGGGAGGGGAAGCAGGGGCGTCGCCTTTCAGTCAGACAGGCAGGCAGGCAGGCAGAGCTCCAGTTCACTCGCGCGCCTGCTAAATGTCCAGCACCGGCAATGGCCCGTTATGGAGCGGCTGCGTATATGCTCGCTGACGAATTGGAGTATCTTCAAGCGTATGAGGACGTGCTGGAGAAATATAAAGGTAAATAAGGAATTCGCGTTGGTCTCTTTTTGGTTATACAGTGAATAATTGTTTGTGAAATAATCCTCCGGGTGCAACGGTCAGTTCAGTTCAGCGGCCACAATACAGTGTTACACTGATTCATACATTGTTTCCATTACACTGTTGTAGGAGTAGCACTTTACTGACCTTTACATACCCTGATCTATCTGTCTGTCTGTCTGTCTGTCTGTCTGTCTGTCTGTCTGTCTGTCTATCTGTCTGTCTGTCTGTCTGTCTGTCTGTCTGTCTGTCTGTCTGTCTGTCTGTCTATCTGTGATAAGGTCCTCCAGTAGTCTGTTGTGTTTTCATATCCATCGTGACCGCTATTAATGCTTGTCCCCTCATGCACTTACAGCCATTTGCAGCACAGTATTAGTTCTGATGGATTATTATAGACAGGATCTTTCTGTCTCACTGGGATGCAAATGTACAGCAATATCCAAATGCACACAGAAATGTATTTCGCCTTACATAGATGAGCTTTAGCGCTTAAAGCGGATGGGACCTGTGTGTTGTTTATGATGAAGCAAAGCAGCAGTGGATATATCAGCTGTTGAGTATCATAAGCTAACTGTTGTTAAAAGATCAATGTGTATGTGTGTGTGTGAATAAGTCATATGATGAAGGCCTTTTTGATTATGTGGCTTTTGCTTTCTGGAGGCGATAAACTTGATAAATAAGCAGATTTGTTGATTTTCTACAGTACAATGTGTTTCGTTACTATTTATGTGTCTATAAAAATCACATTGTATTTTGTTAATTGAAATACAAGCACATAATCACCGTAACACTAGTGGGTTGACAAAAAGTCTTAAAAAGAAGCAACCGTTCTTTATTTTCTGGAACCTGTCTAGGTGTACATCTTGGGTTTTTTGTTCTGTCAGTCATGACTGTTTCACTTCAGGGCAGAGGTTATCACAGATAGTTTATTGGTCACTGTATTGGCATAATTTCAATGTATTAACTTACTTACTGTTAAATAATAACAGTATAACAATGATGTTTGTGCTGTGAAATGGTTAAAAATGATGATGACGTCCTAGGGGTTAACATTTGCATTAAGTTTATGTTAAGTTATGTTATGTTTGTAATGTTGTTTTATCAAAGTAAGTGATTAGAGCACTATCTGAAAGGAATTATTCATAAACAAATCTTTTTTGCTTTCAGGGAGATTTTCAGCTTAACACATAATGGCCTCACTTGTTTACCAAGCAGTTGCATTTACTATCTGAAATGTGTATGTACAATTCTTATAATATTGATCCATGAATATTAATTCGGCCGTTTCACAGTTAGTCGCATCTCAGCAATAGGAGAGGAGTAGACACCGTACATCATTTCATTTTTAAACAGTTAGCAGTCGATTCTTCTGGGTACTGAAGTCATTGTTTTTTAGTGACTGAATACAGCTGGCTACAATTTTTTCTTTCCATTGTGTCGAGAACTCTAAAGATGTATTGACTCATTTCCCAAACGTGAGGTAAAGGAATTGTTGTCATAATTAAGTTGTTAGAATGATTATACACTGAATGATTGTTTTACCGTTGCATTTGTTATGTGCATTCAGAATAAGCATTTTACTTATTATGCTTTCCATAAGTTGATAACCAAGATTGCAATGGGTTCTGTTTTTTGTGCCTCTTTGAATACAGTTTTAATTCATATGATGAGTTAAGTACAGTTTTAGTTCATAATGATGACTTAAACCGTGTGACCATGCCTCCTATTTAATCACAATGGAAGCTGTGATGCACATCTCTAAATATTCTTGATCTAGAAACTAAAAATAATCAATAAGAAAAAAACATTAAAGCTATACATCATGTTAAACATTTTCAAAATCAATCCCAATGTACAGTGAGTAGTTTGTTTAGTCAGTTTGCAGTTTTATGGACAGTGGGAACTATGAACAATGATAAAATGGATATTTGTTGGAGGCATTCCTGGACATGAGGTCTAATACAGAAACACTGTTGTAGCTGTTCTCAGGACAAAAGACTTGTCTGTCTGGGTTTTTGTTTCTTATGCTAAATGTCTCTCTTCAGCCTTTTAGGAAAAATTCATGCTAGATGTATATTATTAATATATTATGGAATACTACGTCAGAGGGGTTGTTGATTCAATTACATTTTATTTTAATATATAAAGCGCTTTTCACAATTTTCATTGTTGCAAATCAGCTTAACATACATCATAATAAAAAAATACTAGGGGAAAATTAAAGAGAATATACGGTATTTAGATACATTTTATTGCATTTTTCTCTATGAAATATACACTGATGTAAGTGGATTGTCAGAAACTATAAATTTTTCAATCGAAGTATATGTTGAGACCTAAATCTTTGACCACTATTTAATTATCATGTGATTTTGATTAATGCTGCCTTTTGGTTGGAAGCATTTGGCACATTACACCACTGCACATTTATAAAACAATATTCAGAAAAAATATTCAGTAAACACTCAAATTAAACAACAACCTTTCAAATTAGAAATGCACTGCAAGTTTAGAGTGTTTTTGGCTTAGTTATTCAGGTAATACTTTACAGTAAGGTGCTATTCGTTAACACTAGTAAATGCCTTAGCTAACATTAGCTAAGAATGAACAATTTAGTTTTTCAGCATTTATTAATCCTTGTTAATGTTAGTTCATGTCAATAAAGTTCCCTTACTGTTGCTCTCTCAACGTTGTGTCGAACCAACAGATGGGGTTTGTTTTCAGAACCTATCATCTTCTGACTGGCTTTGAAAAGGCCAATGAAATTGGCGGATGAAATTTGCATGCCGGACCCCGCCCCGGATATCCAGGTTTAAAAGGAGACAGCGTGGTGCATTCATTGGATAGCAGTTTGCGTAGTTGGAGCCTTCTGTGAATTTGGTTAGAAATGTAACGTTAGGCTACACATTAGCACCAATCACAGTTTTTGCACAGCATCAGTATTATCTGGAGACCTCTTGTGATTTATAAATCACCTCCCCACATCAGTTTTCATGTGACGCATTTGCACAGGATCATTTTACTCAAATTAATTGACTTATATCCCGGATGTTTTGTCAAGGCTCTGCGTATAGTTTGTATAGCCTATAGTTGTATTGCATTTAATGATATAGGACCGTACCTGTTGAGACCAGTGATCACTGCAAACGCACTTCACTCATGTCTACATATTTTAGTAGTCAACTTAATCGACGACGTCGACGCATCGTTGCAGCCCTACATCTTTTTTCTCGGCATGGAACTCGAATGTCCACCGGAATTTGTTCTCAGACATTTTGCTCTTGACGACAACCCCCCCCCCTGGGAGATTCCCCTGACAAAGGACCTTCTTTCGCAGGGAAGGGCACGTGGTGGCATCCGAGGCCAGACCTCTGGAACCTCAATGTCTAGCTCCTGGACGGGACGAGGAGATCCTGAGTGGTCTACCCCCTGCGGTGGTTGAGACCTTCACTCAGGCTAGGGCCCCTGCCACTAGGCAACTGTAAGCCTTTAAGTTGCGCCTCTTCTTGTCCTGGTGCTCTTCTCATGGAGAAGACCTTCCAAAATCGCTCGATCAAGAACGCGCTGTCCTTCCTACAAGAGAGACTTGAGAGTAATCTCTCCCCTTCCACACTGAAAGTGTATGTAGCTGCCATTGTCACTGGTAACTCTCTGGGACAGCACGACCTGATCATTAGGTTCCTAAGGGGCGCGAGAAAGCTGAAGCTGCCTCGTCCACACTCTGTACCTTCTTGGGACCTTGATGTGGTCCTCTGAGCAGCTCCTAGTCTGTTTTGGTGGTCAGCAGAAGGGGAGGGTGTCTCCAAACAGCGATTGGCGCACTGGATCGTGGACGCCGTCGTTACGGCGTACCGGTCCCAAGATCGCCCTTGCCCGCTGGCAGTGAGGGGACACTCCTCAGTGTGCTATTTCCGCCCCCTTATAGGCATTCCATCCATCACTAAGCACTTCCTGGTCGCGGGCTGGGCGGAGCGGCCCTGGCTCCTTAGGCCGGTTATCAACTGAGTTATCTAGTGCATAGCTCTAGACGGACCTAGTGCCCCACACGGAGTAACCCCCCGCCAGCAGGGTGGTTCCGTCAGATGTATTCTCCGGATCTGGTCCCCACCTGGGTAACCCATGACCTCCCCTAGTGGAACTCCACCTCAGGGTACTCCATTCAGTCCACACATTCCTCCCATGAGTTCTCCCCTGCCGGCGAGACCATTTTGGTGTTTCCACTAAACTCCTCCCTACGGTAGGAAGTGGTCAGCGTAGCACATTTCCTCAGTGAGGAAATTTAGCTTCCCCAGTGGCCCTTACGTTTCCTGGCGACTTCTCGCCGTTAGAGAAACAAGGTCTCCGCCTGTGAAGGCCGGTAGCAGGGGCTTCCCACCTTTCCAAAGCTCTGGGACCCCCGAACCTCTCCACTTTATGGTTACAATTTCGCCCTATCGCTGGCCCTGAGACGCCCAGGCCAGTCTGTGTTGCTTCGCTAGAGATTGTGTGTAAAGTTTTACTTTATTCATTATTAATAAAAGGAATGTCATTTGGTATTAATTAGAGGTGCAACGATTGACCGGTCAGAAACCCGAATCGGCCGGTTTTCGCATGATCGGCCTTGACCGGTGACCGGCCGGTCAGTCTCAAGTCTTGCCGATTCAAAGCCGATCGTATGTTGCTAGCGACGCGGGCAATAAGGTCAAATACGCAAGAAAACGTCCGTTCAAGATGGCTGTGTTTCACGGCTCATTTACGCTCATGACTGTGTGGTTCCAACAAACTGCGCGAGTCTCTGCGTGTGCACACACACATCATGTAGTGCACAGACAATTTTTGACTGTCCAGTAGTTCACCTTTGTTGCTCTGTCTACTTCGGGTATGAAATACATGCTAACTGTGATGCTAAACTCTGACACATGCTAAACTCATGATGAAGTCGTTCACTATGCGTAAAACAAATATAAATTCCATTCAACCCGATTAATTGTCTTATGTTAAAACTATGGTCATTTCACTGAGGTAAAATGACATTCAAAACGACTTGAAAAAAATCCAAACTATAAAAACTGAATAAATCAACCAAGATTTGTGATATATATCTGATTGAGTTCTTTACATAAAAAAGAGCAAATAGATATGCATATTTAAAGTAGAATTCACTCATATGATCTTTAACTTTTTATTGAAGTGGCAGCTAAAATCAACCAACTTCTTTTAGTACTACAGACCCAAGAAAAAGACAAGTGATTTTAGATTTCAGAAAAAAACAAAAAAAACAATGATAGTTTCATAACGGAAACAGACAAGAATAAAGTTGAAGTATTTTATGGTTATCTTAGACTTTTGTGAGAGTACAAAAATGAAAAAGGTCGATTAAGTGATTAATTTTAGTTATATTTTATTGTTTATACTTATTTTCATTCACAGAGTTCTTCAATTTAAGAGTTATTTGGGCAAGAGAAGATTCTGTAATTTAATGCAGGTTGTAGCACTGTATTCAGGAAAATTATAATGTTCAATAATTTAAGTAATGATAATACAAAATATGAAAAAATGTGTATTGAAGAAAATGTTTTTTTATATACTGTCAATTATAGTTTGTGGTTAGAAAATCGGAATAGGAAAAAATCGGAATCGGCAGGTTTCACTTATAACAAAATCGGTTATCGGAATCGGCAAAGAAAATTGCAATCGGTGCATGTAAAGTATTAATATATATTTTTGGAAAGCATAAATAAAAAAATATTTAAAACCAGTTTTGCTTTGTAATTTAAATAGAAAAAGATTCAGGCTAAACCCTGGCCATGTTTTGAACAGGAGTTTATTAAGTAAATTAAGTTAATGCAAGTTAAATGTATGTTTTTATTGTTCTCGTATACCAGAGTGCATTTAATCTAAAATGACATTAAATCGGTTTCCTTTTGATATGTAATAATCTTGTATCCTAATCAAAATGAAATGCAGACATTTCAATGGCCTTTACTCAGATCATGAAAAGTACAGGCTTACAGTGTACCTGTAAATGGTGAGGAGGATAAACTCCAGAAAGCTTTGTGGCTTTTCAAACATTGTGGGCAGAGAACACATGAGTGGGTGTGTTTCTCAGTTTTACCGTTGAGTGAATTGAGCGGGATTCCTTTCTTCTGGGATAAGAAGCTCTTTCATGAAACACTATAGATACTACAGTTTAATATAAACATCAGAACATTATGCTTGGTATAAAGGACCAAGACACTGTTCCTCTGTATGTCAACATACTGACTTTTTTTGGACTTCTGTTTCTTGATTTTGATGTTTTTCTTTGTACAGTACCTTTATTGTCCTTTTTATAGGTTGTTGAAAGTAAATCTGTCAGTGCAGATGGGAGAAGAACCAAAGGATTTGCCTTGTGAAAACATGTTATTTTTTGAGTGCACTGGATTTTTGTGAATGGAGTCTCACAGAAGAATTTATAAGCTGTGGTGTCACCTGTTGTACAATAAAGGGTCCTAATATTTGTAGTTGATATCGTTTAGTACTAGATCACATTACATTCAAACATGTCAGAAAGATCTGTTTCTTGTGCCATGGCACATCAAATTTGCTCCGAGTCCTATGTCATATAGTATTTTTTGTGTACATTCTAGACTTGATGCAGCATTCATGGTTTAAGAGGCACACTAGATGGCACAATGGGGCCCGGCTAAGCAAAACATGTCTGTTTATAACATTTATTGAATTTCAAAGAATATAGTTGATTTGTAGTAGTAGTCATCACTACATGAGATGAAGCCACTTTCCTTAGTAGACAATGACAGATTTGGCAGCATGGCATCTGCTTTCGTTTTTCAGACAGCCAAAATTGGAGATTCTATCTACAAGGATTGCTATGCTGGGACCTCTGGTACAAGGTCAGCATTCTATCCACACCAGTCAGACCAGCAGTCTAAGCTCTGTTCATTATTAGTTTGGGGGTTTCCACTGCACAATAGAAACAATCCAGTCTGGTGTTCTGCATTCTGTTAGGTGCTGCTTAGCCAAGCTTGTATTATTTGTGTGGAGCGAGAGGAGGAGTATGTTTCTTTCCGGATGGCAAATGTAAACCTTTGAAGTAACATCCAGAAATAGCTGGTCAGTATATGGAATGTGTAATGTCACACCTCTGATGAGGCTGCAGCTTACGAACACTGTGAGAGGGTTCTGATCAGATGATCATAGTGTTAGAGCAAACGCCTAAGGGTCCACTGTCACACGACCCAACAACTACCATTTATGCAACACTGAGTTCTGAGAGTTTTCTTTCATTGGATGACACACTAAAACCTTGTTTTAACTCTGAGTTTTGTTTACATGTGGATGTTGCTAAGGACATCTCTCATATTATCAAGTGATTGATCAGAATTTGTTTGTTTTTAAATTTGCTATTTAGGGCCATGGTTATTATTGAGTTTGGTTATTTACAATAGCATAGTTATTAATTAATGCCATTAAGTGGCAATGGCATGGCATTTGACCTTAAGTTCTGTTAGCTTTTTAGACGATTTGTGATATATGTAACATGATTACAGAAATGTAATTTAAAAAAGTGAAATAACTCACTAGAGTGTGAAAACACAGGACATAATAGGATGCTTGACTATCTATTTGTAATTTTATGCTTAATTAATCGCAGACACATAAATTGTTTTTGTGCACAGGCACCATCTCTGCACTCATGGTTTCATAAGCCCCGCCTCTGCAGCCGCTTCATTTGAGTCTTGCGGGACACACTTGGCTCTTTGTATCGAATAGCAGAGCTCAGAGCTGTCATATACTATATGTCATTCAGTGGTGTGTGGGTGCTGATGATCTGTGCAATAATGAGATGCTGATGTAATACACACATCACAAACATGTTCACAGCAGAGAGCAATACTCTGTAGCCAGAAGCCGCCTTTGGAATTCGGAGACCCGTTCTAAGAAACATTTGGAGGCCCCCCCGTTTATTTTATAAACAATGAATTTAACAATTTTATAGTTCGGCCAGTACCGTATTAAACAAATTATATCCACTCTGCATTTTATTTGTTAAAACAGAACTATTTTACAATGACTAAAAGATTGTTTTTTCTAGAAAAAAGCTACATAAACCGCGTGCTGTGCAGTTTCTTTTTAAAGGCGCGTCACAGGATGATGGTGGAGACAAAAGGGCTAGAGAAGGTTGTTAGTATTTTGTTCTTTTAATATCAGGGAATTTGTCTTTGTTTTATTGTTATTGTGTATTTATTTAAATAACAATTATTTTGTGTTGTAGGTGTAACGCTTATATTATGTAATATAAAATTATACGTTTAATATAAGGGGGATTGTCATTACTGTTTAATTGTTTATGGATAATTTGTTACTAATAAAAATGAGCAAACATTTTGAGCATAATTCTCTTAAAAGAAAATGTAAAATGTAAAGATCTAATGTTAAAGATAAAAAATGTTGTCAAAAATCGGTGGAGAAAATATTTATCAATAGCATATTTTCCCACGATTACGACGTTTAGAACATTCTGAGTGCTGCAAAAGCTCTGAGAAGATTTCCTTTATCCACCGATCTCATATGGTTGCGTTTAATGCCATGGTGTCTCATATTTCAATTCAAAATAACTCTTAAAGGATTTTTTTGCCCCCTATCTTGAAACTACAGTTTCATAAAGTTTTTTTAATATAATATTGATGACACTTTTCCCTCATGTCCCCTTAACATATACCCTGGTGTATGCGCGGCATGATGGCGAGTGGAAGTGGAGGCCCCTTCTTTTGTGAGGCTTGTTTCAATTGAAACGGCTGAAACATAGCAATGGCCGCTACTGTAACTGCATGATCCAAAACAACAATACTTTTTGACATAGATTTTGAAATTTGAAAACTGCAATATGATAAAAAATGTGTAATGCAGTGTAACTGCTTCTTTAATATCCTGCCAAAAGAACAAATGCATAAAATAACATGGAAATGTCTGATGTTCAGCAGAGTATGTAAAAACAAAGTGCTTTGTTCCTGTAGACATGTTTTGTGTTGTATTTTATATATGTAATATATTTTATATATTGTGTAATATTTTAACATATTGCAATTATTATCATTTTCTTTTAGACCTTTGAGCCTTTATTTTGTTAGAAAGTGAAGACCTTACCATTTTCATGTTGACAACAGATTTTATTAAAGTGTGTGCGCCTTTAGTTCACATTTGGCGAAATGCTTTTCTTTTTTACTCTGTCCACAACCGTGGTTTTCTGTCCCCCCAGATTTATACTGTGTAATGTAGGGCTGCACAATAAATCTTATTTTAATCGTGACAAGATTAATGCTTCCCATACAAGCATAATCGTTGTGATGATAATTTTTAAAATACAAGCAGGCTGTTGACGTGAGTGCACTGATGACGTATGATGTCTGCGTGAACAGGGTGCGCAGTGGTTTGCAAAATATGTTGGCCGAAAATGTACACATGACCAGTCACAGCACGTTTTTTGGTCCTACGCCTATAACAGACAATGCAGGGCTCCAGACTGCGACTAAATGGTCGCATTTTGCGACCAAAATTTGAGAGTGTGCGACTGAATTTTACATCCAGTCGCACATGTGCTACCAGTAAGTTTGCCTCCCCCACCCTCCGTACTTTTTTTATACATTAAACATGGAAGGGGCACGTCAATGATCAATGAAATGAGCAATGAAATAATCAATGAGACGCGAGCGCAGGCAAACACACACACACACACTCGCACACATACTCATGAGACGCGAGCTGTGAGGCGGCCAATGCGTGTGAGAAGAATAGGGAATGGCCACTGTAAGTGGCTAAAATGCGTGGAGGGGGAGGGGCCTAGAGATAATAGAGTGCGCGTAAACATCTGTGGGAAGGAAACGGAGACAAATATCATCACAACCTGATATGTGCGTGCGTCTGAGCTATGAGCAAGCGAACTATTGATTCGTTCTTCCGACCTGCGGCTAGTGTACCAGTGCCAGAGTCTACAGTGTCACCATCGGATGATGATGCAGAGTCAGAGGTTGGTGTGGCGAAAAAAGCCCGCACTCACCATTTTCGAGAAGACTGGGTGAAAGAATTCAGCTGGCTGAGGTACTATAAGCAGTCGAACTATATGAACTGCGAATACTTCAGCAGCTACCCCAGAACTGCGGGGAACACAAAGTTTGCCGATAGTACAGGCACTTCGCAGTTTAAACACAATACACTGATTAAACATACATTTAAGTTTTGTTTGTAACTGTGAAATGACCGAAAGGTTACTAAGCACTTTGTTACTAAGCACTTTTTTTTATTCTGAATGTATGGTATTTTGTTTACTATTTGTACTGTCATGACAGCGATGGTGCTGTCAGTTTACCTTGTTGTTCCATCTTCAAAAGTGCAGAATAAAATGTGACACTGAATTTGAAACAGCACATTGTAATTTCTGCATCCATCCATCCATCCATTTTCTACCGCTTATCCGAACTACCTCGGGTCACGGGGAGCCTGCGCCTATCTCAGGAGTCATCGGGCATCAAGGCAGGATACACCCTGGATGGAGTGCCAACCCATCGCAGGGCACACACACTCACTCATTCACTCACTCACGCACTCACGCACTCACACCCTACGGACAATTTTTCCAGAGATGCCAATCAACCTACCATGCATGTCTTTGGACAAGGGGGAGGAAACCGGAGTACCCGGAGGAAACCCCCGAGGCACGGGGAGAACATGCAAACTCCACACACACAGGTCAGAAGCGGGAATCGAACCCCCAACCCTGGAGGTGTGAGGCGAACGTGCTAACCACTAAGCCACCGTGCCCCCCCAATTTCTGCATCTATAATTAAAATATTTATTAGTAATACAGTGGAAATTAGTAGATTTGGTTAGGATGTTGATTTACGGTATGCGCCCCTAAATTTTCTGGTTGTGCCCCTAAAATTTTCAGTTGGGGGCCACTGTGCTCCTAGTGAAAAAAGTTAGTCTGGAGCCCTGCAATATATAATTATAAAAAAAAAAATTGACCACCAGCATAACAAAAAAATTCTGCACAGTATCACCTATTCTGCCTTTAACTGCGCAGTCCTAATCTGTCATCTGATACACACATTTCATACATTAACTCAAGGGTCTTTTTCAGACAGATAAAAAGGAGATGAGGAAATTCATTCTTTGAAGTGGTAAAAATCTTTATGTCATTGTGACGGCCCCTGCTTCATCGTTGCTTTAAGTAGCTGATTGTTCCCGGATGGGTTTATTGAGGACACCTGCTGCTGATTTCCGGTCATGTCTTTAAATAGGGCAATTTGCCATTGACCGGGAGCGCGGCCCTTTTGGACTTGGTTTTCTTTGTTTTGCTTGATTTGACTTCGGTTACGTTATACATTTAACATAGCGTCATTACACTTCCATTCATTACACTTCACTTCATACCACTGACTCCTGATTATTTCATGCGCCCTTGTTTTTTCTTATGTATAGTTTCATTTGGTTAATAAATTTCATACATTATGTGCACTTTCTTGTGTCCCCGTTTTTGTTGCGTCCTTTTCGAGCCATAGGGCGTAACAAATGGGGGCTCGTCTTTCTTGGTCGTAGAATGATTTGATATTGAAATTTCTTTGTTTCGTTGTATTTTGTTTGAAATGTTTGTTTGGTCGTAACATTTTGGAAAGAAATTTTGTTTGAATAATTTGTTGCATTGTACTCGCTTTCTGTTTTTGGGGGCACCTGAAAGTGATTGATATAGTGGATAGCAGTTTGAAGTCACGGACAGGTAAGTCACTCTTGTGCAAATTTGTTTAGTTTTACTTGGAATTTTTCCCGGTTAGGCTTAGCGGCTTGTTTCCTTTTGAGACATGCCGGTTTGTTTTTTTCATAGTGTTGTGGTGAAAGCGGGTAGTAGCGGTTGTCTCGGGAGCACTTCCATGGTGTTGTGAATTGTCGCTGGTTTAACCAGTTGCAGTTCCACCCACTGGGTTTATGTGCTTAAATTCCCCCCGCCGGTAACTGCATGAAGATCAGGGTCTACAAAGATAGAAAGATTATTTCTCTGAAAAGGTAGATAGCGGGAGGGTTCCGAGTGTTTGTTTGCACGGGAGTTACTTGCGGTTTGTGAAGTGTTTATGGCTGATGTTCAAGAATTTGTTAGTTCACCTTCACATGTATTATTGACGGAATATACATAAGAGCAACTTATTAGAGTTGCAGAGTTTTATCATATTAAAATCAGTGATAAGAGATTCAATGCGAGTAGTATACAAATTGAGTTAAAAAATAAGTTGATAGAAAAGGGAATTTTATCAGCGGAAATGGAACAAACTCAGGATGTGCGGGCAAAAAGCGTATCTGAGTCACAGTCGGTTTTTACTTTTGCCCAACAAAAAGAATTGCTGTTATTGCAGATGGATCACGAGAAAATGAAACAACAATCGGAATGAGAAAAGTTTGAGATGGAGAAGGCAAGAGTGGAGCTGGAACATGTAAAACTCAAATTACTTCAAGAAAGTAAGATGAATATCGATAGTTCAGTAGAATCTGGTGTTTGTGGAGGTTTTAGACTTCATCAAAGTTTGAAACTTGTACCTAAATTTAATGAACAAGACCCAGATGTTTTTTTTACTCTGTTTGAACGTGTTGCTGAAATACAAGGTTGGTCTAAGATGAATTGTGTGTCATTGTTGCAGTGCGTTTTAGTTGGTAAAGCACAACTTGCATTTGCTGCTCTAACAATTAATGAGTGTAAAGATTATGACACCGTTAAATCGGCAATATTGAAAGTATATGAGTGTGTGCCTGAAACCTATCGACAACTATTTAGGTCGTGCCGGATGATTCCGGGTGAGACCCATTTGGAGTTTGTACGAGATTTACGACGACATGTTACACGTTGGTGTGCTTCTCTTAATGTGGAAACATTTGATGATTTCCTTGAGTTGATTATAATAGAACAGTTTAAAATCTCTGTTTCTGAACAGATTGCAACATTCGTTAATGAACACAAAGTTCAGTCTCCGGAGGAGGCTGCGTCGTTGGCTGATGACTTTGTGCTTACTCATCGGAGTACTGTTTCTATGTTTCAGACGCGCGAGGGAGCCAATGTAGCTCAGTTTGTGAATTCCACACCACAATTTGGTCGTACGTTTTCAAGCAAATTTGATTCGGCCAACACATGTAACTATTGTCGCGAAAAAGGACACTGGAAAGCTGATTGTTTGGTACTTAAGAGTAAGAATAAATTCGCTGATGTAAATAAATTTAAACCTGTGGCTATGGCCAATTCTGTTCCTTTAGGTGACGCTGAGACTGAGATTGAAATTTCTAATGAATGTTTATCTAGTTATGCTCCTTTCATTACAGAAGGTCGAGTATCGTTATTGGAAGGAACTGTAGAAGTTCCTATAAAAAATTTGCGTGACACTGGAGCTGTGGACTCGTTTATTCTAGAATCCATTTTGCCATTTTCCTCGAAATCTGACATCGGGGAGAGTATGTTAGTTCGGGGAATGGGTTTGAATACACTATCAGTCCCTTAACACACAGTGAAGCTTACTTCCGATTTAGTGACTGGTGAGGTAGTGGTAGGACTTCGTCCTGTATTACCAATTGAAGGTGTTCATCTTATTTTGGGAAACAAATTAGCTGGAGGTAGAGTTTGGCCTAATGTACCCTCATCACCTGTAGTTTTGTCTGAGGGGGAGGTTATTCAGGGAAAAGGCGACACTGTGGCCGTGGCAACTCGGGCTATGATTAAAAAGGTTGGGGATCTATTGACCGAGGGAACAGGGGGAGTGTCAAAGGCAGATGTTGCTGTTTTTGTACCGGATTTGTCTGATCTATCTTTTCCATTTTCCACAGACGACTTAGGTAGGGAACAACTTGTCGATTCTTCATTGGCTGAATTGTTTACTCTTGCTTTGTCTGATAGAGAGGCACCTAGTTTTGCCAGAGGATACTTTGTTCAGGAAGGGCTCTTGCTGAGGAAATGGAGTCCTCATGGAGAGGATTTTGTTGGTGATCCTATTTTTCAAGTTGTGGTCCCTACAAAGTTTCGATCTACTGTTTTGGAAGTTGCCCACGAAAAATCTGGTCATTCTGGAGTTAGAAAAACGTACGATCGGGTGTTGCGTCATTTTTTTTGGCCACGATTGAAGCGTGATATTTCAGCTTTCATTAAAACTTGTCATACTTGTCAAATTACTAGTAAGCCAAATCAAAAATTGAAACCAGTTCCATTAAATCCAATTTTGGCAAACGGGGAACCCTTTGAACATGTGGTGGTGGATTGTGTGGGTCCTCTACCATGTTCCAAGTCGGGAAGCAAATATTTGCTTACAGTTTTGTGTCTATCAACACGATTCCCTTCAGCCTATCCTTTACGTACAATAACGTCTCGGTCAATTGTGAAAGCTTTGTCACAATTTATGTCGATATTTGGAATTCCAAAGGTTCTGCAAAGTGATTTGGGTACAAATCTTACATCTCATCTTTTCAAACAAGTCTTGACACAGTTAAGAATTAAGCAAAACCTTGCTAGTGCATATCATCCACAAAGCCAAGGGGCATTGGAGAGGTTTCATCAAACCTTGAAATCTCTCCTTCGTGCTTACTGTGTACAGTTGGATAAAGATTGGGAGGAAGGATTACCGTGGTTATTACTTGCTGCACGTGAAGTTGTGCAAGAAAGCACTGGATTTAGTCCTAATGACTTAGTTTTCGGTCATAAAGTTCGTGGGCTTCTGGCAGTGCTTCAAAATTCAGTTAAGAGTTCAGATTCACCAAGAAACTTGCTTTCATATGTTGATGGATTTCGTCAAAGGCTAATACAAGCAAGACAGTTGGCTAGTGGAATGCTTGAAAAGCAGCAGAAGAACATGAAACGGTTATATGATCGTAAAACTGAACGTCGTGTTTTTGAGCCGGGAGATCAGGTTCTTGTGTCATGCCTTTTGCATTCTTCTCCTTTTGAAGCAAAGTTTGAGGGGCCGTATGTAGTGAAAGAGAGACTGAGTGATGAAAATTATATAGTGGCCACTCCGCATCGGAGGAGGCCTACTCAGTTATACCATGCAAATTTATTGAAACCGTACTATGAGAAGTCCACATCAAACAGTGAAAGCTCCCTTCGTCCAGTGCTCCTTGCAAGTTCTGACATTGAGGATGTGGGATTACGAGAAAAGGGGTTGGAGAAAGGGGATTATGAACTTGATGACTGTGTTCTACGTGGACGATTAAATAACACAGAGTCGTTGGAAAACCTGACTGGTAATTTGATGCATTTATTACCTTTTCAGTCTGTTCAACTGATTTCTTTGTTACAGAATTTTCCAGAATTGTTTGGGGACATTCCAACACGAACCGAATGGGCTGAACACGATATTGATGTGGGTAATGCATCTCCTATCAACCAACGATATTATCGAGTGTCACCAGGGAAATTAAAATTGATGGAAACCGAAATTAACTACATGTTAGAAAATCAGATTGCAATTCCTTCAAATTCAAATTGGGCATCCCCTTGCCTGTTGGTTCCAAAATCTGATGGGTCCGTAAGATTTTGCACTGATTTCCGTAAACTTAATGATGTGACCAAGCCTGATTGTTTCCCCCTTCCGCGAGTAGATGATTGCATTGATCAGGTTGGTTCTGCCAAGTTTGTAACCAAACTGGATTTGTTAAGGGGATATTGGCAGGTTCCGTTGAGTCCAAGAGCTCAGGAAATTTCTTCATTTGTCATTCCCTCATGATTATATTCATACAAGGTTATGAGTTTTGGGTTACGAAATGCACCTGCCACCTTCCAGCGATTAATGAATCGAGTAGTTTCAGGCCTTGAGGGGTGTGCGGTGTATTTGGATGACTTGGTGGTTTTCAGCGATAATTGGGACTTACACTTGAAACGTTTGTGTGCTGTCCTAAGGAGGTTGTCAGAGGCCAAATTGACGATAAATTTGGCAAAATGTAGTTTTGCTCAGGCAACTATAACCTATTTGGGCAAAGTGGTGGGAAATGGAGAGGTTCGTCCTTTAGGTGCCAAAGTTCAGGCTATTTGCGATTATCCTGTTCCTACAACAAAAAAGGAACTTATGCGTTTTTTGGGGTTAGTAGGTTACTACCGTTCTTTCTGCCAAAATTTTTCTTCAGTGGTTGCTCCACTTACGGATCTTCTAAAGGCTAAGGCAAAATTTGTTTGGTCGTCAACCTGTGTAGTCGCTTTTAACAATGTTAAGGCATTGTTATGCTCTTCTGCGGTTCTTGCTGCCCCATGTTTTGAGAGGCCTTTTTCTTTGCAGGTGGATGCAAGTCAGGTGGGTGCAGGGGCTGTCCTTCAACAGGATGACGAGGAAGGCAGAGTCCGTCCTGTTAGTTTTTTCTCCCGCAAGTTCAATTCATACCAATTGAACTATTCTGTGGTAGAAAAGGAAACTTTGGCCTTGATTTTGGCGTTACAACATTTTGATGTTTATGTTGGTGTGGGTCAACCCGTTGTGGTCTATACAGACCACAACCCGTTGACATTTTTGAATTCTTTCCATTGTCCTAATCAAAGGCTCATTCGTTGGTCTTTATTTTTACAGTCCTACTCCCTTGATATTCAACATATCCGAGGATCCGAGAATATTGTTGCTGATGCACGGTCTCGTGCTCCTTTGTGAATTGAGTAATTAAAAATTGTATGTTAATTCTGTTCTATGCTTACAGGGTTTCTTGACAGAACCCTGTCTTAAGGGGTGGGGTGTGACGGCCCCTGCTTCATCGTTGCTTTAAGTAGCTGATTGTTCCCGGATGGGTTTATTGAGGACACCTGCTGCTGATTTCCGGTCATGTCTTTAAATAGGGCAAATTGCCATTGACCGGGAGCGCGGCCCTTTTGGACTTGGTTTTCTTTGTTTTGCTTGATTTGACTTCGGTTACGTTATACATTTAACATAGCGTCATTACACTTCCATTCATTACACTTCACTTCATACCACTGACTCCTGATTATTTCATGCGCCCTTGTTTTTTCTTATGTATAGTTTCATTTGGTTAATAAATTTCATACCTTATGTGCACTTTCTTGTGTCCCCGTTTTTGTTGCGTCCTTTTCGAGCCATAGGGCGTAACAGTCATCTTAAACAAATCCAACAAGAGGAGATCTTTTGTAACCAAAACGTGGCTGTGATGAAAGCTCGTTTCATGGTTAACTCAAAATAAAGTAATTTTTCCTATGAGAACTATTACTATAAATAACTATGAGATATTTACAAAGATTTTCCCAAAAATCATGCAAACAGTCTCTGTTGCACATTTAAAACGGCTTTTCAGCTTTCCAACCACCAGAATAAGCAACATGACTCAAGCAGTGACTTGGAGTGAGACTATCTAGCCATCTAATGGCATATCTAAACATTTATCTCCTAATTTAAAAGATAAAAAACTGAATAATGTAAAGCCACACCAGAAAAAATGCTGATATTTTGATTATTATTTAGTTTAAGCATCTATTTATTATTCATTGTAAGCTTCATTATTTATTAAAGTGCATCTGTGTTCTTTCTTATAAAGATCATAATCAATACATTATAAAACATCATCTAGAAATCAAATGATCTCATTGTTTTTAGTGGTCTTAGCTATATAATATTATACTGTCCACAAAATCTCTCCAACCCTCTTAGCTCAGGTGAAAAACTAAAATATTGGACCACAATCACGAGATTGATTTAATATATATTGATGTAGCCATGGCAACATGAGTGGATGCTATTGCTAATACCTTGTGTGTTGTATTTATTCAACGGTGAGACCCCTATGTAATGTTACAAAAAATAAATAAATAGGAGGATATTATTCATATACAAAATTAAAATATTATATTATTTTGTTTGGGTAGAAAAACAATGACTTCTCCATTTGAAATGGTTTCCAAAGGCTGATGTCATTTCCTCGAGAGACCACAGCCGGCAGCTGTGGATGAGATGATGTCATAGGCAACTGCAGATGATGTTTCCAGGAAACCATCAGATTTAAAAATATCAGATTGACGGCCACATGAAACGAAGATATGATTATCAAAGAGTTGTATTTTTATACGGATTCTTTAGCTTTCATTACCTTCTATATATATTTATTTAATTTATTGAAATTTGATTTATGTAAACAAACCCTACGAAAGTGAATGAAAGCAGAGATTGGTTTCAAGAGCGAATTAGCAGTTGATCTGACCTCCAGTTGTCCATCCCGGCTGTTTTTGCTTATAAATGGAAGTTGCTGGCCAGTGATTCATCTGAGAAATCCTCACTGAGTTTGATGAAGGAGCAGTTTCATGTTAGTATGTGTGTTAGTAAATGTAGTGAGCGGTTGTCATAGTGACTTTGCTCTCAGAATGCAAGCCGCTCCCAGCTCCAGACAGCACAGCTTTGTCTGGATGAGGTCATGTGGGCCTTCACGGCCCCGCCCCTGACGACTCATTTAATCAGCAGAGGATGCGGGAAACACGCCCAGTGCAGCAGATACACTGTCAGGACCTGCTACTGCCTCAGGACAGAGATTAAACAGCATACAAGACAGTACACTTTACAAAGGAGGAGTATATTATAAAAATTTAAAATGCATTATTAAGCCAGATAAACTAGTATTTTCCCACACTTAGCAAAGTAAACATTTTGGGTTAAACTTTCCCTTTAGGTTTATTTAACAGAGACCTGTTGTGGACAATTAACCCTAAAGGTTAGCTGTAAAGTCTGATCAGAAACACTATTATCATATGTATTCATAGTTAAAGCATGTTTTAATACAAATTTCCAAAACTTTTAATGTCACATAATAGACTACATTTACATTTGATGCCATTGTAAAATATGCAGTGCACACACATGCTACCAGATGTAACAATCCAAACACAACGGATTGTGGGATGTCAAAAATCAACTTGATAAAGACATCTTAACAGATGTTATGCAGAAGTCTAATTCAGACCATACTTTCAGAAACAGCCAGTGAGTCAGCAAGATGTCATGACTCTCATAAATCTCAGTTAATCCTACGCACAGACATTTCGCACACACTGTGTGATACAAATGTATTTGCTTTAATCGTTCTGAAAGTCTCTACACATCGATCTTCAACGTATACTGACCTTTTCAGAGGTCTGTCATTTCTTTCTTGTGACATTGATGCACAGTGTTTTGTTTTTGGATGGGAAGTTCTACTGCCTCATCCGTAGCGCAGCCAATCTCCAGAGAGTTTAATTACAGCATAATGTAGGCGCCTTAATGGTCACGGCCTAATGGCTGAGGAAGAAATCAATACACATCGCATTCCTGACTCCTGTAGCACCTAACTGTTCTCTGATCTCTTCATTGACCATACAACATTATCACACAACCATCTTCTAAATCATGCCTGAAAGAAGCATTTCGTTTGAGCACATCCTGGACCTAATGGATCTCAGCATCTGTACGACAGCTTGAGAGAATGTCCACATCACCCTGCGCTGTTCTAGCCCATCCCTGTATGCGATGAAGTATCTACTCACCGACCGTTATAGCAACATGTTATGTGTAGCATGTGTGGATACAGCGACATGGGTAATTCCAGCATTATGGACGTGACATTTTTGGACAAAACCTGAAATATAAATTCTCAGAGAATTCATTTTTTATCAATATTTAAATCCTTGTTTTTTATTTTTTACTAAACTCCTGATGAAGAAAATAACAGTCTATGCATGAGTTTTCTGTTTTAAAAGAGAAATTCATGCGAGATACAACATACTTTGTAGGATTTCTGTAAATAAAAGGTGCAAACCAAAATCAATTATACCCAACGAATAGAATAATGAAAGTAGAAAATAAAAGTTAATCATATTTTTATTTACTTCAGTACACCGGGAAGAGGTTCTAATGAATCACAACAGGGGAATATGACAACAGGGAAATGAATAAATGGTTCCAAAAATCAGGTAAATACGAAAAACAGGTGTTAATCCTCAAAAATGTAGAATAATTCCACAGGTATTCAAGAAATGCCAAAAACTGATATATAAATCATGTCGCTAATCCAAATCACATGTATACTCAAAATATGACAACAATAGCCGAAAATGGGATAAACGTGAGGGGGATCTTAAATAGACAGACAAATAATGTGCAGGTGCAGAGTAATCAAAAATGGCGGAAAGTCCAAGGGATTCTGGGAAATGAAGTCCGTGATTAAAAGTGTGGTGAAAGTGAACGGGTGAGTCTACTTCGTCTCGCAGCAGAAATTACTGATAAAAAAAATGCGGATTACAAAGACCGAATATAAAGAATTATAAAGATGATTGCGGAACAGCGTGATAAGAGGATATTATGTACGGATTTCCTAGCCACTGTTCCAAGCGCAAGAAGACCATACCTCCAGTGGTGTGGTAAATTTTTTTGTATACTACTCTGATTCATCCCCCCTAGCCTAATCACCCGACCCAACAACCAAGAGAACCACCACACATAGTATTACATAAATTCAAGTGGTTTCCATTAAAATACCGCTATGAATCACACTTTTTTCTATTACAAAATTAAAAAAAATGTCTTGGGCATAAATGTGTGTTCTATTGATAGGCTGGGTTCAATATTTTTTTCAGCAGGGGAACATAATGTAAAGAATATCCTGTGAAAGTATAATCTTTAGATTTGGATTAAGTTGGATTTTGACTGACTAATGCAATGTCAAGGACTGGACTGTAAATCATATTGAAATAAATGGTTAAAATCAAACTCTGATGCTCGTCTCTAATAACTGGTCGAACCGTCTACCGAGCGCCCAGGGCCAGCGCAAGGCACCGCAAAGGAGAGTACCCCGGCTGGTTGAGCACCGAGTGGCAGCATGTCAGGGAACCGGACTATAATTTTTTATTTTTCCTCTCTCCCCTCTCTCTTTCCGGTCGCTCCGAGGGCTCCGGTGTCCGTTGTCTCGTCTCATCACTACATACCCCCAGGGGTAGGGAGCAAGCACAGTCTCGGGGGTATCCCCCGGACTGTGAGGGGCGATGGGGCTATGTAGTGGAGTAGGCGGGGCGAGACCGTGAGTCAAGGCCGGTGAGTGATTGTTAATGAGCGTCAGCTGTGCGCGCACCGGTCTCTTATCATGGAGGAGATCGGGAGCATAAGAGAACGAGCGACCGGACTGTCGATGAGAGAGGACCGGGCCTGGATTTTAGTTGTGGTTTGTTTGTGTCACCGGCAGTCGTCCGTGAGGGGCTGCCGGCTGTCTTTTTACTTTGTTATTATGTTGATTAAATGTTTAAATGTTTGATGGTTCCCGCCTCCTTCCTTCCTTTTATTTGAACCTTATTACAGTTACCAAAATTTGGGAGACCCACAGGGTTTTGGGGTTCCCGGGGGCTGTTTGTGGTCTCGCAGGTCTGTTCGCGATTGTGTTCACGGGAAAAAGGATAAGGAGAGAGACAGAGCAACAGCCGCATCAGGCAGAATTGTTCTCCTTCATTTACATTTACTTTTAGTCATTTAGCAGACGCTTTTATCCAAAGCGACTTACAAGTGGGGTAGGTAATGGAAGCAATTAGGACATCATAAGTACAACAAAAGCATAAGTGCAATCAAAAATAAGGTTCATATAGTCCAACACAGTATACAGATTGTGATAGACTTAAACCGGTAATGCACGAGTACCCCTTCACTGAATAGACTTTAGGCTTATGGGAGGCAGAGGGTTGTATGAAGACCTCACTGTCTCATAAATATATTTCACATGCCGGCCTTGTTGGAGGCGGAGAATTTGCTTTTCTCACTGTTGTGGAATGATGGGAACTTAAACTGCTGTTTATCTCATGGCATTGTGTATGTTTATTTCTCTCTGCCTGTTTTCACACTTAGTTTTGTGTGCTTATCACAAATTTGATCACTTCTCCATAACCCCACTGGTATCTTTTCACACTTTGTGTTTCAACCGGGGTACTCGTGCATTACCGGTTTAAGTCTATCACAATCTGTGTCAGCTGTGAACCACATTAGTTTTGGTACTGAATTGGGTGTGGTTTACTGGCTGGTGTGCAACTGATTTCAGAAAAAAAGCTTTCATGCCAACCAGATCTACATAAGTGTGAAATAGGGATGGGTTACAGCCATTGACTAGTCATCAGGCATGAATTTTCCAAACATTTTGTTTGCATTCCACCACGAGTTTAGCTATTTTAAGATGGTGTGCTAGGTTTAAAATATAACATTTCAAGTTCAGTTTCCATTTGGTAGCATTTAATTTTCTGTGTTTGAAAGCAAGAACAAGTTTTATGTAAAGGGACCCTACGAAATTCAGTTAGGTGTCAGGTTAACTCGAAACCAGCCTAATTATACAGAGTTTACTTGAGACTGACAATCCTCCAAGTAGTAAACCTTTGAAGTAGTATGGAAGTATGTAGTCCATCCCATCGACAGTGTGAAAGCCCCAGAGGTTATAATCCTTGGCAAGGTGTAATGCACCGGTCTCTAATTACAGTAAATGACAACAGGTTTGCATACATAGCTTGGTGTGGGAACTGTCTTTGGGTCAATGATAAGAATAATTACTCAAAACATACATAAATATTTGTCTTGTTTATGTGTGTTCATCAAAATGTAAAAAAACTGCTCAACCTCTAACATCCTCTTATTTTGACATTTGGCACACACTTTTATCCAAAGCAACTTACATTGCATTATACGATACATTTATTACTAATTATGTGCAATCCCTAGGATCGAACCTATGACCTTGCCGTTGCTTGGCACTTAACCCTGGATAATTTAGCAGTGACTATCCCTTCATTTACTGTTGCATTCTGGGATTGTGCTGATAATCCTTTACATTTGCCTCTAAATATTCCACTGCCTCGTGTTTTATTATAATCAGACCAGGGGTTTTCCTGGCTCAAAATTAGGCGGAGGTGGTGCCATCCTGATCTAGTACACATCTCTCCGATTCTTGCCAAGTGGTAAATGTCCTTAGGGCAAAATCATGTTGACCCTGGGACAAAATTTAAATCAACCAATCAGATTTCAGAAATAAATTAACAGTTTATTTTAAATGTAATATTCCAACCATGATTAGGTGCTTCTAGACCGTTGATTTTCCACTCATCATTTCCCTCTGATTCTAGGGGTAAGTTATGGTTAGGGTTGGGGTTTGGTGTGAGTTTGGTTTTATTTATAAAAATGTTGTCCTTAGTCAACAAACTATGTTGGCCTACGGACATCAACCACTTGGCACACATACTACCATACCTTTAAGTGGCTTAACCAAAGTGATTTAGACATATTGAAAGAAGTTGCCAGCCTACGCCAGCGTTTTATAACATTTTCACCCAACTTTAATGGCTCACAGTAAATTTTATGTAAAGAATATATGGACAAACAATATGTCAAATGAAAGAACAGAGTCTCAGCTTTTAAACAAAAGAAACCGTATTCTTCTATCTTTATTTGTTCGTTTTTTATCACTCTGTAGATGTGGGTAGGTTTCTTCAAAAATGCCTCATTTTGATTAAACAGCTGAGATAATTAATGTTTTTTGTGAAAGATTCCGCCCAGATTCCACTCAGAACAATCATTAAAAACCGCTAAAACATATACATTCTAGGTTCTGGAATTATGTACATTTTCCCAAAGGCGTGTATGAGCGCCACCAGCTGTACAACAGTACAAACACTGATTGCCGTAAAAACACCTCTTTGGCGGGGAACCTTTTTTTTTAAATGACGAGATAACTCATCAATGGCGGTGAAAGAGTTAAATTAGCTTGTGACTGAAAACTTCAATTGTTTAAATGAATCGGTTCAAATAAGTCATCTGTGTGCGAGTCGTTCTGCACGCAATGTATTCGATGTGTACAGTATACACTTATTCAACGATCCTACTGCACAGCTGAAGACATTACAATGATGGACATCATGTTAATTTAATAGATTTCAAGAAATTAAACGTACTTGGATGTAAAACAAACAGCCGTGAAACACAGCTAGCTCTTGCTCTGCAACTGTTTTAGCGCCTCAGTGTGCTGATAACGAAACATTTCTTGTGAAGACACCCGAGATCGTTTTGATTTGAGGTGGAGGTGGGAGCCTCCAATTTCTCTATGCAGGAAAAACCCTGCAGATAAAACAGCTGACGTCTAAAAACATCTATTGACTTTCCTAGTTGTATGTGCACAATCAACTTTTTGTAACCTTTCTTTGTAACATTCGACTTTACTTTTTATCTTGTTGCCTTTCGTGTGACCTTTCAATATAGTCAATACATCAATAGTGAAGGACTTGGGACGTCCAATCACTGTTGTCATGACATCATTGCACACATGGCTTGTACGGCTCAGGGGATTGGCTCAGGCTTCTCTGTTTCACATTGGAGCATGTCATTGTGGTAAAGCTGATTTGCAGAGATGTTTTTATTCTTTGAAGCACCGTGTCAATTTTAGGACTTGGGTACTGTGTTATATAGCCTTACTGTGTTAGGCTATATAAGACTAGTCTTCTTTTTGATTGCACTTATGCTTTTGTTGTACTTATGCTGTCCTAATTGCTTCCATTATCTACCCCACTTGTAAGTCGCTTTGGATAAAAGCGTCTGCTAAATGACTAAATGTAATGTAAATGGGTAACGGTTGTGTTTTCTCTCGCTCTACATTATATCAATTTTCAATTGCCTCTTTACCTCCCTCGTCATGGCTATGAGATTTTTAACATGCATGTCAATCATTTGATGGTAGATATCTGGAAGGCTTTAACATGATAGTTTAACCGGCAAACGTATAGTATCATACGGTTGGTGATGACAGTGAATTTGTGGTCTGTTGCAGTGTCTATTCATAAACCTCAACCCTCACAGATCGTTCAGAAATGCTGTGCTGTGCTGTATGCAAAGTCCTGGGAAAGAACATTGTGCTCAATGATGCAAAAAATCTGGAAGTTATTTATTAACCCTTAAGAGGCAGTGTATTTAACAAGCACTGAGGAAAACAAGTCAATACTAAATAGTGTTTATACTCTATAAATACACAGATATAACTAAATTGGAAATTAACGTTTTTTAAATGAAAAAGCAATTATTTTGGGTAAAAGAGGGTGGTGTGTGTGTCAGTCACCTGTGAGATTTTGTGAGGTTGTAAAATAGCAGGAAGAGATATCAGCTCTTTTGTTTATCATTTTATTATGAGCTTTATCATTGCCATCCTTTATCAAGACACATCAGTTTACCACTGTTTTTCCCTGAAAAGAGACCTGATGGTCTTTTATCTGGTCATAACGCCATCTTCACAACATGTTACGTCCTGACACTGGAGTTTGTTTTGAAAAGCTCTGCTGGATTTTGTAACAGGGATATTTCAAGGCTTTGTTAAGCCCATGTTGGATGCATGTCAGGTCTGTCAAACACACACTTTCACTTCAACTCACTGTGTGAACTTTATAATAGTAACATTTGCCATTTCTACCCCACTAGATGCATTAAAGTGAAGAATGCTTAAAACCAAAAAGATCTCAACCCCCATTGACTCCCATAATAGGAATAATGACTTTAATTTGTTGACTTTTTGTTCTGTTGAATACAAAAGAAGATATTTTGAAGAATGTAGGACAGTTAACAGTTCTGGGGCACATTTGACTCTTATTGTATTTTTTCCTATTATGGGAGTCGATGGGGGTTGAGATCTGTTTGGTTATAAGCATTCTTCGAAATATCTTTCTCTGTGTTCATCAAAACAAATACATTTATACACATTTGGAACAACTCGAAGCTGAGTTATTGAAGACAGAATTTTCATTTTTGGGAGAAGTATCACTTCTTGAACAAAGTTACAAAAGAAATGATTTACATTTTTGGTGAACAACTTTGTTTTTACCTTCCTTTCGTTATATTAGTCAACCTCATGTTTATCAGCATTTCAGTATGTGATTTTTATTGCTGTTGGATTTGTTAATGTAGTATCTACCTATTCACACTTCGACCCCATCCCTCCTGCTTTTAAATCTCCTAAAAGGTTGAGACATTTTGATTAAATTAATCATAGATGTAAATGGTTTAAAATCGCACTTGGTATTGAGGAAGTTGGCTCACACTCTTGTTTTCAGTGATTAATTTATCCATCATTTATTCCCTCTCATGTTATTCAAAACCTTCGTGACCTTATTTCTTCTGCAGGAAACAAAAGAAGATACTTTGAAAATGTTGCTATTACCCATTATACCCAATTGACTTCCATTCTATGGACACAAAATATCTTCACAAAAGTGTCTAGATTGTGAACCACAAGGGTCTGATGACAGAATAAAAATGTTGATTTTGGATTAATTATTTTCTTTTTTTCATCCGTACCTGAACGTTCTCACGTACACACAACAGAAGTATATATAAAATGACATATGAGGCGGAGATTATGAGGTTATAAAATGGTGCACATCTTTGGCTTTATATGATTTATGCATTTATAGGCCATCTGTGTGAAGTGAGCTATATAAATAACACAGTTTTGTCATCATTATCACATTATTACGTGTCTTCAGGCACAAGCTTGCCACTTGCGAACTTTTTAAATAAACTATGGACAGCAATGAAAGGTTGGGCTGTGTACACTGAGGTATTTATGAGTGTGAATAATCTTTAACTCTAATCTGATAATAGATCAGCTTTTCCCTGTAAATTTATATAGATTATATCTTTATTGAGTATTGACTCATCGAAATGACGTGGAAGAATGCAATAAAAAGCAAGAATATGCACGTTTTCAATCCTCAAGATGGCAGTATTCTCCTTTTATTGAAGCATTCCTCAGAAACACTCCTGAAACACTCTTCATTAGATACAGTTCACATAGGCTGCATTTTAAGGCAGTGTATTTATGCTGTCTTCTGAGACACCTCATTTCGCAACATTTTAGCATACATTCTCAGTACAAATGCAGTACAAGGTGATATGGAGACGTCATGACAAGTACTAAGAAAAGTTTAGTATAGTTTTTAAAAAGAAAATCTTTTCTGGAAAGTATATACTGCACTATTTTACACACTTGTGTGTGTCTTCTGTTTGAGAAAACACGATCAGATTTACATCTAAATGTGAATCTACATGTAAGCCGTGACTGTATCTATTGCTCATTGCTCCTGTCATCCTCCTAAATAATCTGGCTTCCCCTGTTGTTGCACTAAAAGAAAAGTGTCTAAAAGTAATTGTAATATTAATTTGTAATATTTTATATTTTAATATATTATCAGCTGTAACAGACCGTTTGAAATACCTGTTCATTTAGTGCACATTAATTAATTCACATTGGCGTATTTGATCCAATAAACAGTGTTGCTCGTCTGTTGCTTTACAAAAGGACACTGTGTGTAAAATGTCACTGAAAATATTCTCCAGAGCCATATCCTCGGAGGTTTGGGCAGTAGTCTTAGTAACTGACCGCAGTGGAGCACCAGGCTATGCTTATGTAAACATTCAGCATGCAGCACAGCAGCGTCTGGAAAACCTGACGGGACTCGTTCTAAATGGTTGTGAGAAAAATACTAGGGAGTAGCTGCTGGCCGCGAGGCAGACAGGCGTCCCACCCTCAGCGGCAGGGCTCCGGCACATTCATGCTGCTCCCCTGAAAGCACCTGAGCGGGGAATGATGACGGGTGACAGCCGGCGAGGGGCTCTCCTGGTGGCTCTCATGTGCTGCATGGGTCAGTAGTTTTACTCAACTAAACGAGATTTCTCTCTGTCTGCTGACATGGTTTTACTGCAACGGGCCGATGTTTGAGAAGAGATTGACTTGTTTTGCACTTCTGGCCTAATGCTGTTTGGGCAGAGTTTATCTGTTTTAGTGTGGAAGGGTCCGAAGTACAGAGATGTTTTGTGAGCTCAGTTGCTCTTGTCCTTTGATCTTCTTCAGAAGAGATTGATTAATTTCCTTGTAAAATTTTCTGAGACACCCATGATTTCTACTATTTCTTATAGTTATGGATTAAAACAAACTCCTAACACTACGTCCTAAACTGACAATGAAAAATATAAGAGAGTTTTTTTGTTTCTCACTGTAGCCACGCCCACAGTGAAATCTGAAATCTTCTCCTCAAATTAAATATATTAAGGCTGTGATCCCATTGCTCGGCATGACAGAATTTTTTTCTTTTTTGTGGTTTTGTAAGGACACTTTGTTTCGTGGTAAATGCTTAACCCAAGCAAAAAATAATACTTTCCTGAATGATTTCTCACATCATGTGGCTTGCTACGGAAAGGATTGCTTTGCTGTTACTTAAAATTAAACAGGAGAAAAAATCATACTGACTATATTAAAAAAGACCACAACACTTTACATGTAGCATAATGTAAAACCTATCCAGAACACTATGGGAATTACTTCTAAACGTCTGACACAGCCCTAAAAACACCCTAGAAACACTGGGATCCACTTAGCAACATCACAGCATTATTGGGACAAGTGTACCTGTAGCCCTCAAGCTTTGTTTAATAGTCTTGTGTACATGTAGTTTCTTGAATATTAGGAAGGAGAGATGGAGAGTTGCTGTTGGCAGGTCTCTTTTAGAGAACATCAAGAGAAAAACGTTTTAAATATTCATGTGAAAGTCTGAACAAATGATCAGGTGATGATGTTGACGGTAAATGGGTCATATTTAGAGCATTTGCAAGATGTTTAGCACATTTTGTAACTAGCTTTTTGTAGTTAAATAACTGGTTTTCAGTTTATACGATTTTAAAGATTATATGAAGAGTTTGGTTCCAAGATAAAAAAGAAATTCATGTTTTTTATTATGTTATCATGTTTTATTGTGTTGGTTAGCTGTTTTTTGTTAGAATGGTGTGAACAAACTGCAGTTTGATTCATGTCAATTGAAATGCACATTAAAAACATGATTTAAGATATTTTTTAATGGGGTTAAATCTCTTTGGAACCAAACTTTTCAAATATATTTCCATTATATTGCATTAAGAATTCCTAAAGCTAAAATGTGAGAGATGCAATCCTGTTGCCATGGATACAGGAAACAAACTATTGTGGTTACTCAGTGTAATGGGTGCAGGACTCAGCTTTTATATTTGTCCACCACATTTCCACATTACGAACTGATGTCGAGCTAACAGTCGTTATTTTTAGAGAGCTGTGGAGAAGTTTCAGTACTGGCATCATTTATCCCCTTTAATCTGGTGTGTAAAGAGGCCTGGAAATGGATGGGAATCAGGGGCCAAGGAAAGAAATTCAATGGGAAAGATGGAGTTCAACCTCAAAATCTTTAATCCATGAAACATATAGCCTACATAAATAAATGTGTACATATACTGTGCATTTATCATACAAACATAAAATGACATTTTCTAGATCATCTATCATCTGTAGTTTTAACATGTACAAAATGTCCCCAACTACAGTCCCCAGCTGATAAATGTACATTAAGATAATCTTTACAGTTCTTCATTTTTTTCTTTACATTTATTTAGTAGACACTTTTTTCTAAAACGGAAAGTTCACCCAAAAATGAAAATTCTCTCATCCTTTACTCACCCTCTGGTTGTTGCATCTATTTGTTCTGCTGAAAAAAAAACAAAGGAAGGTATTTAGAAGAATGTCAGTTACCTTTCTTATCCTTCATTTGCTGCCATAGTAGGGAAAATACTATAGGAGTCAATGGGGGATGAGATCTGTTTGTTTCCAAATAACTTTCTGTTGGTTTAAAATCCACGGAATAACAGAAAGCGAACACAAATGCATCTTACATCTTGTATTGCTATGTCAACGTTTCACATGTAACGCATTACTACATTATGATATAAACAGTTGCATCACAAAATAATCTAACATCAATCACTGGTGTTTTTCAGATGAAAGAGACAGAGTCCAGAAAAAGACTTTCACAAAATGGATAAATCAACATCTTTTAAAGGTAAGCCTGTTTTTTTTTGCCATTAGGGTTGGTACAATATAAGCACACGCTGAAGTTTTTTTGACAAAACTCTTAAAAATTTTCTCAAATCTGAGCTTCAGTTTACACTCCAAGCACACTAATGCAAAATGCATTAAAAAAGCAGCATGACTTTACATATTGTGTAATGATAAATAAAAAACATTCTCTGATAGAGTTCATAACATTCAACAATAGAGAAAACTGTGACAAATTCAACGGAGGCTGTAATTTGTGCCTAAAATGGGAATTCATATTTTTATTCAAGTCTGCACAAAATACAACAAATTAATGATTATATCAGTGTTACACAGCTGCTGCATTTTATCAAGGAACATGCTTGTGCTGTTTTTTAAGGTAGCTGGCAACTCCACAAATGCTACATTAAGTTTAAGGTGTGCCAGTAGATTCAGGATTTTTTTTCAAGGCACCTTAGGGTATAGGAAAAACTTTCCATAATATATCTTGAATCCTCATCTTGAGTTTTTCAAGCATAAAGGATATGCAGCATGCCTTGAATATCAGCATATCAAATCATTTAGATGACAGATACTGCTTCAGATCCTCCCATGTGAAGATACATTTTTTAATGACTAATGTTTTGCCTAGTTTTTTTGTTTGTGACTGCTTTCAGGTGTGTATTATGTTTTATTATTATTATTATTATTATAATTTGGACCTCCTACGCAACAAAGCTACCAGTCCAGGACGGCAAGTAACAATGGTCCTATTGGCTATATCACCTTTATGAATCACAAGCAACAGCGTGTTGTATAAATCTGACATAGGAAATAATTATGTTTAAAGTTGTGGAATGCACTATATCATTTGAGGAAACCTTTCAGGAAATGTTTATTATGTTAAAGTATAGCACCTGTTTTCCTCAAATTGGTTAATAGATTTCTGGCCTAGATAAAAAAGTCTTCTGTATTATATATCTGACATCCATACGTGCAATTAATCCAGACTTATCAGAATTCCTTTATGTAGGTTATCGGTTTAGTGGTTGTAGATTATTGGCTCTTATTAGTACTAGTTCTTGGTTGTATGGCAACCAAAAAAATATATATATTTAATTTCAACATGAGCGTATTTGCTTCAATAGAAGTGTTGCTCAGTTACTCTATAATTGTAATTGAAATGCACTAATCTACCAATAAATCAATAATCAGGTATAATGCATAGTCAGCCAGTCAGTATTATACATGAAACTTTGATAGCGTAATCGGTATCTCATATCACAGGAGGAGCAGATCTCATATCACCCTCATAAGGTGTATTGTAATAATGTTTATGACACGTACACCATGACAAGCAAATAAATTCATGAACCTTTTCAAATTATTTTATTACCTTATGTTGACTGCAGGGCTTGTTTTAAAGGAATGGTAATAAAAATCATAATTTTCTCACCCTCATGCCATTCTAGACGTATTTGACTTATTTGAGTTGAACCCCCCAAAAATATGTTTTTATATATATTCAGCAACCCAAAGAATTGAGAGTCTATTGAGACTTCTCATCGTGGCCATTTCAGTCCAGCGTCTGTTGAATTTCAAACCTCAGGAGTGATAAAGTCATCCAACAGCAATGTGAAAAACTGACAGCATGACAAGACACATGACAACTGATAAAAACCGAGGTTATCACATAAACCAATGTAGGATTGAAAAATATTACTGTTGTTGTATTGCTTG
The DNA here is from genome assembly GCA_029783895.1 of Triplophysa bombifrons. Classification (NCBI taxonomy): domain Eukaryota; kingdom Metazoa; phylum Chordata; class Actinopteri; order Cypriniformes; family Nemacheilidae; genus Triplophysa; species Triplophysa bombifrons. The sequence continues at coordinate 20,148,287 of CM056459.1, read as the reverse complement.
AAAGTGAATATTACCTTGTAAACCTTGCAGTATTTAAGGTTTGAAAAGTACAGAGCATCTTTTCTGTTCTTTTCACCTGTTTTTCCAAATCTTAGTTTCTGCAAGTAAATGCAAATTACAATTTTTTTTGTTTCAATTTAGGATAAATGTTGAAAATAATAGCAAAATGATTATTAATATTTTTCCTTGGCTCTATATATTTGCAATGGTCCCATCTACACGCCGAGACATATTTAAGGGCAGGTAAATAAAAATAATTTAATATGCAGGTCTGTTGCCATATTGCATACAAAATTTGAATTGCCATTTGATGTCATGGCAGCTTAAAAAAATATAAAGTTTTCTCACATGTCTATCATTTTGCATTAATTAACTCACAAAAGTAATTTAAATGATTTTAATGATGTAAGCGCTTTTTAAAATCGTAACATTTTGTCCTTTATGAAGATAAAACGATTTGTTTGCACTGTTTGCAATAAATTTCATCACGTAAATCATCACAATATTTATAATTTTGGTTCGTTTAATATAATCAATACAATAATTCACAATAAAATTAACAACTTTATCATAATTATAGCATGTTATAGATCATCCAGCTCTCATTAACACTGAGTCAATAATCTTTACAAACAGGTGTTTTAAAGTCATGCAGGTGTCTTCCTCATTTCACATATGTCAGTGTCGGCCCCAAGATATCTTGGAATGAGGGCTCTTCTGCTCTCACTTTTTACACGTGGCACTGACTAGCAGCACACACAGTAGATGAGAGTAATGTTCTGACCCACAACCGCCGTTACAATCTATTTTAGTCCCGCAGCTGTGGTTGTTGGGAATTATGGAGGAAAGGACCTGAGTGAAAGCAGGTCAGTAAGGCATAGAGGTGACTTTAGTGGTGTGGTATTCAGAGCAAACTGAGCGTAACGTACCCAGCGTGGTGTCCCGTACCTGCCTTCAGCGATACGGTGGTGAAAGACCTTCAGATAAGACATCTGTCATTAATTAACGTCTCATGGGGGTGTTAAGCATTCATGTAGGAAATGACTGGAATGCTGCATGTTTACGTGAAGGCTAACAATACTTTCAACACAACATGAGTGATAATTCTTGTGAAAGTATGGTTGGTAATCCATTATTTCTGAACTGATGACATATCGAATTGTTAACATAGACACTGATGGTTTCTCTGAAATCATGAAATATGATGTATGACAGGTGAGTGGGCGAGTTTTGCAGGATTGTTACAGAGATGTATTGACTTTTCGAGCAGCAAGCCCTTAGTTTACACTCCTTTAGGAATACAGGCTTTTCAGAATTTTGTAAAGATTTCTTTTCGGTATCTCACAGTTGATGCCATAAAAAGGGGTAAAGTCTGTAATATCTTATCTTTCGGCAACTTCTGTGTTCTAAGCATTGTTGGACATGTCACTAGTTAATGATTCCCTTTGAAGGAATTCAAAAAAAAAGTTAAAAAAAGAAAATGACATCATACATTCTACATTTACAGTAACATGAGCTTGTAAAAATGACAAGGCAAAAATATGAGTCTGTGTAAGTTTCAAAATAACAAATGAGAAATAGCAAAGCACACATTATGTGTTTTATGTACAGTATATAAAAACATAATAAATTAATTAATAAAATGAATTTTATTTGGAAAAATGTTTGAAATACTTGTTTTACTCTGTGGCAGGTACGCAAGCATGTGAATGACCTGTATGAGGATTTGCGAGATGGACATAACCTGATCTCTCTTCTGGAGGTGTTGTCTGGTGACACACTGGTGAGTATTGTCAGCTCTGTCTTAAACATGTATGTGTGTTAAAGTTTAAGCAGAATACTTGAACACATCTTCATTCACTTTTTATAAACTCACAATGTAACTGAAGGCGGCGCTGTAGATCCATCATCCACACATTTGTGTGTGTGAGTGTGTTACTAATAAAGCAGGCCTTCAACACTTACACATTAATAAGCTTTGCTTATATTAGTGTTTTATACTTTAGGGCTTAAGAGCAGCTAACATCAGTGCTTATAGTGTAAACTGCTAAAGTGCATGTCTGTGTTTTTACACAACAAGCCGTTCAGAGATCACATACTATGTGCACTATTTACACTTCAGTTTGTTTTACATTAAGAAATCATCATGTATTTTTAGTCTGCTGTGTTGTCTGCCTGTTCTTCTGTAAAGTGAAATATTCAAGTACATGTGTTGTGATAAATTCTTTCAGCAATAGTAATCATGTAGCTGAATTCATTTCAGACAAAATAAGGTTTACAATGAAATAAATTAATTTAAATCAAACGAAAATATACACTACCGTTGAAAATTTTAGGGTTACTTGAGTTGGTTTTCATGAATAAATATTTTTTGATAACTGAACCCTGCTCTTTTGTACACTGTAAAACTTTGCTGTAGTTTTGCAGGAGATTTGCCAGTTACTGTAGATCTAATTACTACCTAATACTGCTTTCCTTTTAGTACTGTTTTCAAGTTGAGTTAAACTTCACTTGAATCAAAATGAAAACACTTCAAAATGAGCAAGAAGAGCCTGGTCTCATTACTGGCATTAGCACAGTAACACACCAAAAATTACATTCTTACTAAGCTTTTTTTTCTAGTATAAAAGTAAAACTTCTTAGACTACGATACATTTACATGATAAGAAAAGGGACCTTAGATATTCAGTCTTGTTTTATGAAAGAAAATGTTGGAACTAGGTAAGTTTATGTTTAAAACAAAAATGTAAATGAATTATACAGTAAATCCAGCATTTCATTTACATTTAGTAGACGCTTTTATCCAAAGCGACTTACAGTGCACTTATTACAGGGACAATCCCCCTGGAGCAACATGTAGTAAAGTGTCTTGCTCAAGGACACACTGGTGGTGGCTGCTGGGATTGAATCAGCAACGTTTTGATTTACCAGCTCAGTGGTTTAACCCACTAGACCACCATCTCCGTTTCAGTTTAAGAAATTCGATGTAGCTCTCATAACAAAACAAAAAAACAAATAGGACCATTGTTAAATTACATTTACTGTATGAGTATGTAAAATAATCTGTACTTAAGTAAATTTGATTAGAAAAAGTTTAGTAATATAGTGTATTAATATAATTGTGTGAATGTTTAAATTGAGTTTTCATTTTTCAATTTATTTTAGTCACGGCTTAATCCCAAATTACATCTGTGTTGTTCCATAGTTTTAATGACTTAAAATCATTTTAAATATGACCCTAAACACGGTAGTGGGTACTTTTCATGGATTGCATTTGGATTTATCATAAAACAAAATGATGTGGAATATAGTTAACCTACATTTATTCACTCCGTTTGGAGAAATTTTACTGATTGTCTGAGATTTCTTTGACTACTTTTCTTGAGGTGTTTACGGTTAGATCCTGTAAGGTAATGAAGCCTTCAAGAATACCAAAATTAATTTCAAAATATTTTTGACACTAAAACATTGTTGTTCTATAAAGCTGCTTTGATGCAATGCACAAAGCACTATAGAAGTGAAAGCGTACATTATAGCTTCTCATGAGATTTTCCTTAGATGCTGCCCCTTTCCTTTTGTTCACACCCTCTTTCTTCTCCCTCGTGTCTTCTGTCCTGATCATTCTCTTCTGCTTTCTATGTCTTACGTGTCCACCTTTTTCTGTGTTTGTATGTGTGTCTTTTTCTCTCGCGCTCACGTTCCCACGGTTAAGCCAAGGGAGCGTGATTTTCTGAAGACGTTACGGTTGGTGAGTGCGGCTGACGCATGCACGGTTGAGCGGCATGGACGTGATGATGATGATGATGATGATGAGGATAAGGGGGTAGGTGTGGACACCTGCTCTCCAGCCTCAGTAACAGATCTAATGTAGAATGTGCTGTGGAGATTAACTCAGAGAAGCTTGATTTCTCATCTGTGGACTGTAGACATTAAGAAAAGCAGTAAGGTTTAGACTTTGGATGGATCAACACTGTGTTTGTCACAATGTTGCTATACTGTATGTTGCCTCCTGAGGTTGCTGTGGAGTGCACTGCAACACCAGCTGAACATTTCTTAAGACACTGAAGCTTGAGCTGTGAATTAAAGGCCTGATTCAAGTTCCTTTTGCTTCAAGAGTGTGTCAAAGACCTTGTGAATTCTGAAATGGAGTATATTTATAATAACACTGTTTATCTCTCTTAAGACAAATTATCAGATTGTTTTAGCACAAAATATATTTTAATCGTGTAATTCATCACACATCATTTTGAACCAAGATTTGCAAGTCAAGTTGCTTTTGCTATGAAAACTGCATATGTAGAAAATGATGGAAATCAATGTTTTACAATACAAAAGAATTGACAAAAATTTGAAATACAGTACTTCCTGAACCAAAGCCACTGAAAAAGGGCATGGTCACTGTTACACTAGAAAATTTCTATCTTTTCATGGGGTCTTTAAAGCAGTAGTTTAAAATGAGATATTTTATTTCATATATTACATTTACACTTCTGCCATTGTTAAAGCATGAGTAAAGATCATGTGACAGAAACAAGATTAAATTAAGACTAAACAGTATTTTAATAGAAAAATAATAGAAAATCATTCAAAAACTTGGAGCTCACATCAGTCCTTTATTTCCAGCCCTCCTGAGCTGTTGCATTCAATGACGACACAAGCAGTTTTCTTCAAGTCCATCCATCATTTGCTCTATTGTGGTCATTTCTCTTCAGCTCTACCCACAACAATGTATCGTGTTAAAAGTTGATGATGAACATTAATAAAATGCACATCAAGAAGCATCTCAGCTCCATTGTAAGAGTTAATGGAGGTTTATTGTGCATTGGCTGGACACTGGAGCTTTTCACCAACACAAAATATTCTTTGTCTCTCTCCATCTTATCATTTCCCATCTTACTGCTTCACGCTTGGGTCTCGGCCCGCCCCATTCCTGGCTTTGTGCTCATTTGAGGCATCTTATAACCTATAACCAGCATGTAAAGTTACAATTGTACAGTAACAACAATTGAAGTTAGTGTTTTTAGGAGGATCTTCAGTTTAAAGCTATGAAGTCAAACATACTGATATTTTTTACTTTCGTTACTGGTTTTAAAGCTGGACTCATTTTTTTCTGTAAAGGACAAAAGTTTAGAATTTGATAAGCAAATGTGTAGGCATCTTATTTGCTTATAACAATAGTTAATAGTGATTATGTTTGTCAAGTTTAAAAAATACTATAAAAGTAGTCTGAAATCGCCTGAAATGTCATACATAACTTTGTTCCTATTTCCAAACTTTATATATTTATAACTATTTATATATAACTAAAACTTAAAATAATTAATATTTTGATACCTTCACAGGTTGCATCAGGTGTGATGTCATTGACAGCCAATGCCATTGATTCTCGTGATGAAGAATAAAACTCCTTTTGTGTTCTATTGAAAAAATAACAGCATACCTCAGAACATCTGTAAATAATGTCAACATTTTTAGTTTTGGGTGAACTGTTTCTATAATCTCATAAGATTATTACTTTTTTGTTTCTTCAGAAACTACAAAAAAATGTTAACTGGTCCCCAGAACAAGTTTTTTTAGGTGTTAGTCTGGCACAGCCAAGCAGGATTTCGCTATTCTTCTCTCAAAATTCCCAAAATACATATTTTTTATATAATAAAATGCAACAGTTGAGTTGTTTTATAATCATCAGCTGGTACGGTGAGTGTTTGGTGCCGAGAGTTCAGCTGTGTCACATATAATTTATACTGATGATATTTCCTGTCTGTCGCCCCTCACAGCCACGGGAGAAGGGCCGCATGCGCTTCCATAGACTCCAGAATGTACAAATTTCACTGGACTACTTAAAACGCCGGCAGGTGAGACCACTGAAAGTAGTAATGGTTACACGCACACAAGGAGACCTCATGCCACACGCTTCTGATGGCTTTTCATATGAAGGATTTCATTTTTACCTAGATTCAGTAATAAATACCAGGCATCTATAATGTAAATGGAAGCCGTAGGAATATACAAAACATGACTGTACTGTCTTTTACAATAAGTGTGTATGAAATATCAGCATTTTTTTACTTTTTAGGATGAGATTAAAAAAAATCATAATTTGGCAAAGCCAAGTATAAATAAATGAATGAATAAATGAATAAATCTATGTTTTGTTTTCCAACAATCTGTGAAGATGTAAACAATGAAGCACCTGTTCTTTCATTCTGACCTCTAGGGCCCTCTGGTGGTCAAAAAGTACAGAATATTTATTATGCTGTAAATTATGTTTATGCTTATGCTGTTTGCTCATTTGTTATTAGATTAAATACTAATTTTATTTATAAAAGTAGATTATTAGATTCATTAGACAGTTTATTAAGAATAGAGTAGCAATTCATTAAACAATTCCCAAACCATTAGTCTTACATATTTTAATATTGATATTTAGGTTTAAGTTAATTGTCAACTAGAAACACATACTGTAACTTCACATGTATGCAGAACAGTGCACAAGAGTAAATAAAGTCACTCATGATAACATCCTTGTGTTAACAGGTGAAGCTGGTCAACATCAGGAATGATGACATAACAGATGGAAACCCAAAACTGACACTGGGTTTAATATGGACCATAATTCTGCACTTTCAGGTGAGTGGAGGCTGGCTTTGTTTTAAGATATCTGCTTTGTTTTGTGCAATGTCACAATGTCAAGAGTTTACACTTTGTGTTGTAGCTCATGTTATGAAAGTGATGTAATAGTGAAGTAAGCAGTTCAGCCCATGACCACAAGAGGACAGACAATGCTTGTAGGGATGACTGCAAAACTACATGAGTTCATGGCTGTGCAGTTAGTCGACTTTTCTAAAAATACAAAGTATTTTATTTTAACTATTGTGACTGAAGCAGCAGTTTATAGTGATGGCAAACACAGAACCCACAACCTTGCGTTTAACGCAATGCTATTACCACTGAGCTACAGGAAAGTTGTAAAGAAGTAAAATTGAAACATTTATTTTAAAATAAAACAGAATTTAATTTAAAGATCACTATGCATCGGCAAAGATCTGATTATCAAGTGACCCTAGAATCAGCCCTGCTGATCACCTAGAAACACCCTAGCAACCACCTACAACGTGCATGAATCACCATATACTGTAGCTTGAAAACATTTCACAATCCAATGATTCAAATCACACACGTTCTCTATAGACCTTTCAATAGGACACGCGCCCGTCTGTCCCCCAGTTAACTTAAGGTTTGTTTTATGCTTGTGTATTATAATATAACTATTTATATTTTCTTTTATTTTCTTTATGGTAATATTCATTTGTATTATTATTTTTCTGTTTTATAATTGTATTTAATAAACGATTTGTTGAATTTTGTTGTATGTTCATTTTATTAAATGAACAATATGTTGAATGGGCCCTGTAGTTTTGACACATTTAAACAAGCCGTATGATACATTATTGGACATCCAGTGGTTGAGCTTGGTATCGCAGTCTCAATAAAAAAATTTGGAGAGAGAATTGTAGCCAAGTAACGGTTCTTCTTGATTTCTTTTGATTGTTATCAGAAGTAATCTACAGGCACTCCATTGATTAAAGAGTACCTAGCATATGGTTTTTAGGTCCTACTTAGGTTTATGGAGTGTCCAACAACATGTTTATGTACATACAATGTGTTTAAACACTATAATGTCGTAATAATAGGCAGTTATTCATACCTTACTTCTTGACTGACTCTCAAATGATTTGTTACGCGATTCATCCGTCTAGGCCCCGCCTACCCGCTAACCTTGTGTCATGTGATTGGTCAGATGGTGTAGTCTGTTGTTACTGGTCAAACGCGTTTATCATTTGTCTCAAATGGAACCCCCTTCCATCATGATAGGATTACGGTTTACATGTGGTTGGATGTCATGTATATTATATGTGTAGCTAGAGATAGCGGCGATTTTACCGTACCAATTTGAGCCCGAATCTGACGAGGAAGAAGACGCTAATCCACAACAAACTCCACCACGACTGGAGCAGGATGTTTGTCAGTGGCAAGTGACAACTCTTGTCATTAAAACTCCCAGTGTGACAACATGCATGTTGTGCTTTTGCTCATCAATGAAATAAAATATTATTAAAATACGTTAGTATTACTATTTCGTCTTAACTGTGCGTTGACATGGTACATAGAGCATTTCAGAAAGTCGACGTTATGAGAATTGATATATATGAAACCCAAATATATTTATTTAGGTGCAAGTGCGGCAAATGTGTCAAAATGCAAAGTTAATAGCAAGATAAACAAACTGTATCACCCCAGAAATAACGGTTCATGCTAATGTTAGCATTATATGCATTAGCTAAACACAGACATAAGGTACGAAAATATTTCTTGAAGTTAAGACAAAAATCAAAAGTCACACTTACACGTTGGGATTCGCTGGAGCTAACAGGTCCAAATAGAGTTTGTATTCCCCCTCTTTCAAGGATCGTCGTTTCACATACCCTGCAGTGAACGCGCCAAGATTATTAAACCAATGTTCGGTGAAATGACGCGCCCACAGTAAGACCCTGGGGTTATAATCCTTTGGTATCGTTGGAAAAATGAATTGTTACTATTTTTCCCTCAGACGTTCTTCCTTTGGAAGTTGAAATAAGACCGACTTAGTGTCACACCGTAGATCACAGGCTCTAGACATGATACACACTCAACACAAACGAGCGACAGTGTTTTGGGGAGGAGACATAAGTTTTCGCGGCAGTCTCAGCAGAACGTAGGCGGGGACTATGTATAGTGACGTAGATACGCAGGTGAACTATTCCACGTCTCGTTTGTGTGATTCAGAGTCGACTCCCATTTTTACAAGCAGATCTCATGCTACGTACTTTTTAAATCGTTTTTTTATGTTGTTAATATGAAACTGTCTATTACTTCCAGACTTCAAGGCTTAAAGGGGTGGTGCAACGATGTCTCATGCATTCTGACCTCTTTACAATGTTAAACGTGCTGTCTTCTCATGCTTAACATGGTCAACTTGTCAAAAAACGAGTTGGGCGCATTACGTAGTATTTATGTGCTGGATACACTCCCCCAGCGATCATACAGGTTTCGGAAAGTTTTTTCGAACATATAAAATTTCGTACGAATTTTTCTTAGTCCCTTATTGGAGAATTCTCCCGGAAAAAGCATGTGGCGCGCCAACACGGAAGCAAGGGGAGCTACAGAAGGAGCATGCGCAGATGTCACCTTCACTTGTGTGCAGGAGAGAGAGAGAGCATACGTTCACGAAGTTCAGGTGTTTGTTTGTTTGCATTTGGGTGATGAATGTTATACAAACTGTGGACATAACGCTGGATTTGGAGATGGTTTGAAACTGATATATGGAGCCGTCCCAGCGGATGCCGGACATGAAACGCATATGTTGAGTGAAACTGATGTCTGTGTTTTGTTGACAATGGGTGCGCACGTGCTTTAGTTCAGTCTACCCCTCCCCCTCGCACACACCGTATGGTTTTAGAAATAATCGTACAGCTGTATCTATCTTTTATAAATGTGCTCAAACTAAATACTCTTCGAAGTTACAAAGTATGCAATACTACTTTATAGGTACTCAAGATTAATATGAGATTGGGAGAAACCGTGTGTGTTAGGGCCACTTTAAAAGACTTTGTCAAGCCATCATTCAAATAAACATGAGTTTAGTGTTCTGCTGTGCTCATATCATAATTTTTCTGCTTTTGATGAATTTGGTTATGAGCACAGCTTGTTGAATCCAACATACATGCTTTGCTTCATGTACATTTGCTTGTAAAAAGCACACATTTTTTTTGATGCAGTTTAATAGTGATTTTTGTCCCAGAGATTTTAGAATTATCTGCCTTCCCCCATTCAAGTAGGACTGTGGACTTGCTATGACATAAATAGCTGCCCAGAGGTGTTGCAAACATGGCCGCCGAGTGGTACGACTTCAGTTAATTGAATTTGGTTTCCATCAATTCTGAGCACTTATTGGCTGCTCTTTTATGGTTAATTAGTCAAAGTCATCCATTTCAGAGTAAAAAAAAAAAAACTAGATTAGTTTATTTTGAAAAGAATATATTTGCACAATTATGTTTTTGTCTATTAAACTCATATATTTAAACAATAACCTTGCGACCGGTAGTGTATTTCTGCATCATCAATATCAACATTTATTAGTTTTCATTGGATCAGCTTTTTGTTGACTTGCAAAATCATGCACTTTTTTTGCTTGATGATTATGTGAGTTTGAGTTAAAAGTTTACAGAAATTAGCTTTTAGTCTTTGTGCTGCAGTATTTTGCAGGGGTACAGTGATATGAAAAGAATTTGTGTTGCAGCGGTCACAGGCAGAGGTCACAGCCAGAGGTCACACAGAGGTTTTTTGCAGCTGCACGTTTGCAGGTCTGAGCCTGTGAAATGTACATCATATATAGTACAGTATATAAGACATGTGGAAGAGTGCAGTCTTACAGGTTCCTCACACATGACACGTTCTTCAATATCACAGTTTTTTATTTGTTCAAAATGGACCTGACTGACATATTTGGCCTCTGCTTTGGATTCTCGGCACCTCAGCTCATGAAACCAATGTTTTTTAGACGCCATGTCAGGTTAAAATGGATCAGCTGTATATAATGTGTCTAAAGGTCCTGAAGCCCCTAAAATAGTTCCAAGAGTTTGGACGCACAGTCGATCCTCCACCACTCGTGATGATTAATACCAGTCACCCCTTGCTGATGTTCTGAGCGAAGAGTTTTAGCAGTAGCCAGAGAAGTCAGATCCGTATTAATTCACATCAGCAGGATGAAGACCAGGAATGCAAGAAGGAAAGCTGCTCGCTCTTGCAAACCACCCGGACCCAGCCTTCCAGACGAACCCCATCTAGATAACTTAAGAGCCAAAGGCTTTCAAAACAAGCCTAAAAATTGATAACTAAGGCATAGTGGAGGAATGTGTTAAATAATGCTTGGCTCATAAAACTAGCTGACAGGTAGCGTGGGGACGTGCCTTAGCACCTGCCGCTGTCACTCCCAAGCGAGCCGTTGGGCATGCGGCCTGTTCCCTCATGATCCGCAGTTAAAGGGCACATACATAGAGTTGTTTTTGATGGCTCTGCCAAGACTTTAGTCTCTTACGGCTGATTTCTGAACGCAGTTCATATTTTTCGAGCCTTCTGGGAACTTCTTTTGAAAGTAGCCAATTTTAAAAAGATTTCCAGAAAATGCAATTATGCGTTATACAGTCATTTAGAATTTTTGTATTTGCACGTCTATATTTTGGATAGGGTATTGATTCATTTGTATAGTATCCACAGCTGGCATCTGAATACTGTCTGAACCGTGTTTGAACAAAGACATTCAGCTCTTAAGCCTTTATGTGGATTCAAATGCTTGTAGATGTAGGTCTGGCATATTCATATGCTTTGAAGTCCATGAATGAAACCACAATGAAAGGAATATGAAATGGTTTGTATATTGCCTAAACCAACTATATGGTTGCAACATATCAGTTCGTCTTTTCTTTTACAGTCGTTTTTTTTAATCAATTTTACAGATAAAAACAAGTAATATGTATGAACATATAATTAATGATTCCTACTGTGCCAACAGGAACAGAATCAGGTGTTCTGACTGGTTTTCAGTGCATTGATCTTTGATTGATAGTAGGTTGTTGATAGTTGGTAGGGTGCTGCTGTGCGGGGCGCTGGGGATTACTGGATGGTTGTCAGGTGGTTGTTAGCTGGCCCAAATCCTAAGAGCCCACCCCTGTGGTCTTAATGATGTTCTGTCGGTAAGATGTGGCTATTCTGAATTTCAGTGTGGTTGCGAGGGGTGTTGATAGGTTGGCCCAAGTTGGAAAAGCCCATCTCCATGTCTTAGTGGTATTCTGGTCTGTAGATGTCTCAGCAGACATCATAAATTTACTTTAAATAAATGTTTAATCATGTTTGCTGCGTTTACGTATTATAACCATACCACTGAGTTATGATGTGATATGCCCCCGTTATAATTAACATTTTGTGTCACTTTACAGTTTATATTCTTAATTAAATGGTATTTTATATAACTACACAGTTTATTTATTAGATGAAATATTTTAAGTTTACAGTTTATATTACTCTTTATCTATTCAATTTGGCTTATATATTGCTTTTCACAATTTTGCATGGTTTCAAAGCAGCATAAGCTACAATTAGACAGTGGTTACTGTAAGAAAGAGAACTAAAGGAATAGTTCACCCAAATATGGTCACTATTGACTTGACCATAGTTCATTTTATCCTACATCAATATGTAAAGTCATTGGTGACTCTTTTTAGGTGAACTTTCCCTAAAAAGAAATGTTGATATCAGAAATAAATGTATATTTTGTATCACTGCACCGTTTATTTCGCGGATCAAAATCAATGTTTTATAATACAATACAGTTTATGTCATTAATAACCCTATACAGTTTATATTGCTAAAATTTTGTTATGTCACTTTACAATTTATTTGATTAACAAAATATATTTAATATCACTAAAAACATGACTTCGTTCCATTGGTTTAAGTACAGTCAACTTGGCTTTACAAGTTGCAAAGATTTTTTAACAGTGCACTGGACACACTGGAGGTTTTGGCGTGGTTGTGGTCCATGTTTAATGTAGTAAATGAGTAAAGAGAGAGTTCTGGGGCAGCACAGTCTGCGCCGTGCTATTTTTAAAGCCCACATGATCCCGTTGGAAAGTATCAACATGTTGAGTATAGATTTCACACGGTTATCAGAAGGCATCAGATGGGACTCTGTCTCATTTCTGTCCCCTTTCCCCCCTCTCTCTACAACCTCTGACCACTCAGGACAAGCAGTCAGAATCGGAGAAACCCAACCCGAGCAGGACTGTGTTTACACATCACATGAGGGCTGTGACGTTACCTCAGCTGTGACACACCTCCGATGGCACAGCTGTGTTAGTTTTTGTCGCTTGCCGGGCGTCTCAACCTGTTTGGTGTTTGTTCTGCAGTATGAGGGCAAAGGCTGACGTTTCAAAGGTCACTGAGATTTCACCGTGGTGGCAGCGTGAGAAGAGAGGGCCGGGCTATGCGAGAACATCGGCGAACGTGACACGCAGGAAACACAAGTGTTTTTGGAGTCTGGGAGGGAATCACGTCACGTCTGTTCGGCTCTGAATGTATGCTGCCGGTCCTCTGTCATCACATTAGTAGCGTGACACATTCAAGGAAAAGGATGAATGATTCCTGCTGGGATAAGAAAGTTCTTGAAGTTGTCAAACTTGTTTAGAGATTGCAGGAGGGAGAGAAATGTTTGTTTGACAGGCAGCGTTACAAACACAAGTGACCGTCATGGGTAATATGTGCGGATGCGTGAGGGGCTCCAAGGAGGAGTGTTACGTCGATCCAACGAAAGCCCCATTGAGTTCAGCGCCCAAAGAGCTCAGTGGACGTCGATACTTTCAGAAAAGGAGAAAGAGAAAGTCTGCTGAGTTTAATGCCACTGAGTCTCCGAGGAGCCCTGCTACAGAAAACTGTAAAAATGAGGATGCGGATGATGTCACACCCAGTAGTCATTATGTCAATCAGACCGATGATTTGATCTCAAAGCCAGATGAGGATCCAAGGCCCAGGCAGCAGAGCATTAGTCATGGGGTCTATGTTGGAGAAGCCCCGGTTCTCCGAAGTAAAACCAGTGCAGGTGCTGCTCGGACAGACAACGAGAAAGTCAAACTCATTGTTGACCGTAATCTACATGGTGTCACCAAGAGGTCCAGGAGCATCATGCCAAAAGAGCTTTTGGGAAAGAGACATAGACAGCTGAGGAGGGCAGAAAGTTTTGGGGCAGTGGAGCACATGCTCCGGACAACGAGAAGAAACGGCTCCCAGAGGAGCGAAGTGGAGAACTTGGAGGGACTCTCCAACATGATTTGGGATTCTCAAGTGCACAGGAAGCGGAGGAGGGCTCACACTTGCTCTGGATGTTTAGTTTCCCAGAGTTCTCTGGATGCTGTCCAACAAGATCGTAAGCATGCTTCTAAACACCAGGAGGTAACAGTAGTGACTGTCATTTTTTGGTTTTTCATTATAGTTTAATGATTCAGTATGAAGTCTCAGTGGCTCGTTTGGCACCAAATTAAGCAAATGTTAAATTCAGTTCAATTTTATTTTATTTATATAGCGTCAGAAAAAAAAAGTTGGTGGAAGAGGGCCCAAAATGGCACTTTTGGTTGCAAAGGTTGCCAACTTCTGCTTTTAACTAATCTGATATATAATATCAGCAGTCTCCCGGTGAGCAAGCCAACATGGCCCTGTTGCGAGGAATCCTAACTCCAATGATAAATAAATGGAGAAAACAATCTTGGGAGAAACCAGTCTCAATCGGGAGGGACTGCTCTCCTCTGACACATCACAGCTGCACTCAGTGACTTTGATAAAAAGTTATTGAGTAAATGTGTCTAAAAAGTCTGCATTTGAAACCAGATTTGAGAGATATGGCTAAAGAATACCTTAAGCTTTGGTCTGTTTCTAAAATAAGGCTTTGTATGATATCTGACAATGTGGAATATGTTGCACAACTCTCTATGGATTACTTCAATGTTTTAAATCTAGACAGATGTGATCACTTTCTTAACAAATGATGCATAGTTCTTAAGTGCTATACAGATTACCTACTGTTTCATTCATGGCAGTTGTTAGTTACAGTATATTTGACTTGTTTTGGTGTGTTTAGCTGTTAGTTACTCCACACTAGCAATCTTAACACCACGTGCATTGCTCTCCTCCGACAAACTCTATTTATACTGTGACATACCCGCAGATTCCTTTAGGTATAACACAATTGTGTCTGCTACATGGTCATTACATTTTAGCACATAATATTTTACACCTCTCTGGAATCTTTGATGTGATAAAAGCTGTTCTTTTTCAGTCTGAAGAACGAGTATTTGGTTAAACAGCAGTTGATTTGAAGTTCATTTAACATGTTTGAAAGATCTGAAATATAGTTAAAAAGAACAGTTTAAAATCATCATGCTGTGTTTTCTACTCTTTTATTAATGAAACATTTGACAAATTACTTCAATATTTTTCATAATTCGATTAATTTATTTGAACATTTAATATTTAAAAAAAAATATTTCTACACTGTTAAAAAATCCAACTTGAGTATGTTCATCTAACAAAGGTTATTACGTTACTTAAAACAAATTTTTTAGATGGAGCCAATAAACTAGTGGTTCCCAAACTTTTCAGATAAAGTACCACCTTTAATAAAATGAGTTGTTCCAAGTACCACCTAATGACCGCCATAGAAAACCCCATAAATAAATACTCAAATAAATAGCTGTGCTTGCTTCATGATTACAAACAGGGCTCTGTAAATTACTCTTTTGGGTAATTTATTAACTTTGTAGGGACTTGCAGAAAGACTAAAAAGCTGTACTACTACTACTAATAATAATTCATTATTTATATAATACATCGCAGGGGAAAACTACTCAACCACCACCAATGTGCAGCACCCACCTGGATGATGCGACGGCAGTCATATTACACCAGAATGCCAGCTTATTGGTGGAGAGGAGACAGAGTTGCGAAGCCAATTAGTACATATGGAGTTGATTTGGTAGCCATCATGTATAGAGGCTAATTTGGCCAGGATCCCAGGGTTACACCACTACTCTTCTTCAAAGAGGGTCTTTCATGACCACAGAGAGTGAGGAACTCGGTTTAACGTCTCATCCGAAGGACGGTGTTTTTTTACAGTATATTGTCACCGTCACTATACTCTGGCATTAGGACCCACACCAGCAACCTAGTTTTTCCCCTAGGAGGTCTCCCATCCAGGTACTGACCAGGCTTAGCCCTGCTTAGCTCCAGTGGGCAACCCGTCTTGGGCTACAGGGTGATATGGCTGTAGCGGTTAAAGACTAAAGACAAACAAAAATTTAACACAGAAGATAAATATTCATGAAATGAATATATAGTTTTTAATTTCCTGTCCTGTCACGTACCAATAGGGGTCTCTTCAAGTACCACTAGTGGTAACACAGTTTGAGAACCACTGCAATATTTTGTGCTTACTGAACAAAATTCATTCACAGTGTGTTGCTTACAAAGATTATTTTGCCGACTGGACTTTTTGTCCAGAACTTGCAAAATGATGTAAGCTTAACAAACAGAAAAGTTCCCAGCATGCATCGTGGCATATTAAGTTCGGTTTTGAAAAACATTTTTTCAAAGGTGTCCTGTTTTTTTCATGCAGTTGTTGTTGAAAATCCTTACTTGCCTGTTGTATTTAGAGTTGTTTTTTAATGAATGATGTTTTATGATTGTCACCATGATTGATGTTTGTGTTTCTTGTATTGAGGTCTAAATGCATGATCCGTTGCTCCCCTGATAGTGGATTCAACACAAACTGCTTGAGCAGTTACTGAACCAGTGTTTTGGTCTGTCTTCATTTAACATCATGTTAGAGCATCTTTATAATGTAATACATATATTATAAGAAAACTTTGGGTTTGGGAGGACTTAAATCCATACTTGAGTGAATTCTTTAACTTGCTTTTTGTCCAGTTATTTCAAGTTGGTTCAACTGATTGATTATTTTTTGTAATAAAAGTTTAGTTGAGATAAACCACTTGATCAAAAGTTGAGTAAAGAAGACAAAGCTAGGGGTACAATTTTTTTACAGTGTACTCAGTAAAACAACAATGAAAACATATACGGAAAAAATGTGAAAAAATGTTTATTGTTAAATACTTTTAATATTTAAAACCATACAGAGACTTTTTAAAAGAGACTTAAAAAAATAAATATTCAAAACGGATTTCTGACAAATATACATTTATTTTAAGCTTATTTGGAAGTTGAATTTGACTGGATTATAAATAAGATCCTTTCGTTTTTGTAACTGTTATAATATGTTAATAGCAATAGTAATTTATAAGGATTTTGTCTTTCATGCATGCAGATCTCGGACATCCACGTCACAGGAGAGTCCGAGGATATGACAGCCAAGGAGAGACTTCTGCTGTGGTCCAAGCAGATGACTGAAGGGTATGTTGGTGTCCGATGTGACAACTTCACTACCTCGTGGAGGGATGGACGACTGTTCAACGCTATTATACATAAGTACAGGTAACAGCCCGGCTTTGTTTAAGTGCACACAAAAATGTCATTATAAATCAAAATAATTTTCTTCTCAGCAGATAGTAAAAGCTCTCTTATTTTTAGCCCGTCCCATAACCTGCCATATAAAGACCACAGATGTTTTCATTATAATATCCCGTTTAAGAAATGAAATGGGCCATGAACACCATTGTATGTCGATTTTAACATGCTGTCTAGATGCTGTGTGTCAGCTCAGACAGAGCTTTAGTGAACAAACACTAACATTTGTGTTTCTTATTTCTATTTTTGCTATGATCAGCTAGTTATGAGTAATAACCTGTCCTTCACAGTTTGACAAAATCTCATTTTACATGACTGTCCTCAGCAAAGGCACAGTTTTTCACATGACATAGATTCTGAAGACTTGCTTCTTTGCATTTTGTACTTTGTACTTTGTACTTTGAGTTATTTTTTATCAATCGCTTTTCCTGTCAGTCAGGGAAGATTTTCTGCAGGTAATGATTCTCATGAAACATATCAAATACATGTTCGGTTTACATTTCACTCTAAAATCTGAAAAAAAAATATGGGGAAGATTTACCTTTTTTAAGATTGTCATAATTGTAGTACTAATATAAATGCTAAATGTCCTAATGGTGGTAAAACATGCTTAATTATTGTCATGCAGAATATTAATATTGCATGTACTTTTATTCCTATGTTTTGCTGTTCAAATTTATGTTTACCAATTATGCAAAGGTTTAAAAAAATTTTTTTAAATCATCTTTCGCTCTTAATGTAGGCCTGATCTGGTGGACTTAAGCAGAGTACCATCACAGAGTAGCAGATCAAACTTAGAACAAGCATTCGGTGTGGCCGAGCAGCTCGGTGTCGCCCGACTGCTGGACCCAGAGGGTGAGTTTCTCCACACTTTCTCACCTCAGATACATCAGATGCTGAGCAGACATTTTGCGTGTCATTCAGAAGACACATTGATATGGATGAAATATTCATATGCTGCTGCTTTCATTTAATGGGTATTTTGTAACAAATCCTACTAAAGCATTTCTCTGATTTTACATTTCCTGAATATGAATACAAATCATTAGGAAGAGCAGTTTTTACATCAGTTTACTCCGATCACTCAGGTTTTATGTATCTTCTGTGTTTTGCGCAGAGAGTGACGACAAAGCTAGAAGTTACGCTAGACTTTTTCGGACAGGCTTGTAAAAAATCCGCTTTAATCAATTTTTACCCGTCACTATGGTGCAAGGTGATATTACGCACCATTGTGCGCACTTGTGTGTATGTGACACAGGGGTTTGATTAAGTGAAAGACACATGCATTGCAGAATCAGATCCAGAAACAACGCCTCAAATTATGTATCGCTGTGTTTTTTTATGAAAAGTGTAAAAAGATTTTCAGTTCGATTTGAAACTATGGCGAAACAAATTAGATGGTGGTGGGCCGTCATAGTCTAATGGCTTTTTTATGAATGGGCGAGGCGTTTATGACTAATGAATGGGTAACATGCGTCCTTACCTCCGGTCACTTACAATCACGTTCTGAAGAAAGTAAATGATTGGATGCTACCAACTTGACATAAAGGAGAATTACAAATTGCCCTCATTGTAATCCGTCAAAATGACGGACGGCTTGCAGATTTTTCCATCACTGGTAAAAATGAAAGAAAATTTTCAGGTAACGCGACCTCTGGAAAAAGCGGTTGTTTTATATTCTTTGTATCATCATAGTCTGTTATTTTATGTTCTTAACCAGTGACCTGTATTGCAATGTAATTTTAGGTAGGGTCAGGGTGGGCTTCGGGCAGTCTTGACTGCATTTAACAGAACCAACTTTAACTAAAAAAAAGCAAGCTCTTTTTTTTCAATAGCGGATTTAGATTTTATTAGCCTTGTTTGTATTTGTCATGCTGATTTACACCCCCCCCACCATGATTCACCTTTAAGAGAATCTGATCTGATTTGCTGATCAGTCAGCTGGTTATTATAAAGCATTCATCAAAACGTCTTGGTTACGAATGTAACCTCAGTTCCCTGATGGAGGGAACGAGACGTTGTGTCGAGAACGACAGATGGGGTTTGCCCTTGAGAACCAATCAACTCTGACTACTATAGAAAAGGCCAATGAAATTTGGGGAATTAAATTTGCATGCCGGGCTCCGCCCCCGGATGTCCGGTATAAAAGGAAGGACGGCGTGGGCAGCATTCATTTACCTCTTGTTCTGAAGAGCCTGAGAGCCTCTCACGACTGCAGCAGAATACGATACGTGTTTGTGGCATAAGGGACACAATGTCTCGTTCCCTCCATCAGGGAACTGAGGTTACATACGTAACCAAGACATTCCCTTCTGTCGGTCTCTCGACGTTGTGTCGAGAACGACAGATGGGGTTGCCTATGGAAAACGCCACAACGCTGTATCGCGTCACAATCTCAGCGAAGCGACGGTAACAAGCCTGGGCGTGTCAGCTCGAAACTTCGTGAAACTGTAACCTTCCAGTGTGGTGGTCGGGGGGTCCCAGAGCTTTCTTGGAGAAAGATGGGTACAGCCCTGACCGGTAAGCTTTCACGGACGGCGCCTTAGCTCTCTACTGGCTCGGGTTTACACCGGGTGAGCGCAACTCTTAATCAGAGAAGCGCTGCAGAGGCCACCTCCTACCCGTGGGGAGGAATATGGTGGATATAAGTATGGTCTCGTCCTTGGAGGAGAACGCATGGAACATGCGGACTGGGTAGTTAACCGTGAGGTGGAGGTCCACCTGGGGAAGCTGATGGGTTATCATGTGTGGGAACCACTGTCATGAGGGTATAGCAGACGGAACAGCCCACGGTGGGGGTGTTACTGCGTCTGATAGCACCAGGTCCGGTTAGAACTATCTGTGATAGGTCATATGGTGTCCCGGCCTAAGGCGGAAGGCTGCTCTGCCCAGCCAACCCCCAGGGGGTGCTTGCTTAGTGATGGATGGAATGCCTGTTCTTAACCAGCGTCTGGGTAAGAAGGAAGGTTGGTGAGGTACCAATTTTCTTAGCCATGTGTTTGGGTAAGAAGAAAGGGTAGATAGCACACTGACCCAACCTCTTGGAGGGTGGGAAGGTGCTTTCGCAGGCATACGCCCCCCCGGATGCCAGTCCTACATGTTGCCACGCAGGATGTGGGCTGACACCGGGTTTACGCCAAGGTTGTTTAACCCTTGCGAAGGTGTTTGGGCGTAGCCCAACCCGCAGCTCTACAGATGTCTGCTAGAGAGGCGCTTCTAGCCAGTGCCCAGGAGGCTATACCCCGTGTGGAGTAAGCCCTCAGTGGGCATGGGAGATTCTGAGATCGGAATGCCGTCGTAACGGCATCCACGACCCAGTGGGCCAGCCTCTGCTTGGAGACAGCCTTCCCCTTCTGCTGTCCTCCAATACAGACAAGGAGCTGGTCAGAGCTACTGAAGCTCTGTGTGCGGTCCAGGACACAACACGGATGGGGCTGGGTCTTCCTCCCCGATGGGGAGCGCCTGCAAGTTCACCACTTTTCCCGAAGTGGAGTTGTGGGAACTTTTGGGCACGTCTCCGGGCCTGGGTCTCAGGATAACGTGAGAGTTACCAGGGCCGAATTCAAGGCAATCCGGAGACACAGAGAATGCTTGGAGGTCCCCACCCTCTTGAAGGAAGTGAGCGTCAACGGGGGGGCCGTCTTACTCAGGTGAGGAAGATCGGAGCCTCCGAGGGGCTCTTGGACCCACTTTAGGGTCCCAAGAGGGTATGGAGCGGAGGTGAGGCGGATTCCGCCCTCTCGCGCCCATTAGGAACCTGGTGACAAGGTCGTGTTGCCCCAGAAACTTTCCATCAACTGATTTGTGATGAGTGGCAATAGCGACTACATACACTTTCAGTGTGGAGGGGAGATGTTAGTCTCCAGTCTCGTGAGAAGGGGAACACAATCCTGATCAAGCACCTCAGTGGGTCTTTCTCGTTGAGGCCCGCAGGGAGCAGATCACCTGCTAACTCCACAAGAGGAGGCGTCGGGCAAGTTGTGTTAGCTGCCGTGAGCTTACGCCACCCTGGCGATGTACGTCCCGGAGGAACAACACGTGCTGTCCCTGCACTAAAGGCCGGAGCCTTCTCAACGCAAGCAGCACAGCCCACAACTCTAGGCAATTGCATGCCAGCGCAGACGGGGGCCCGTCCAGTGCCCCGCTACTGCGTGCCCGTTGCACACTGCACCCCACCCGGGCGTCCGTCGTCACGTGGAGTGGAACCCCCGCCCAGAGGAAGGTCATGGAAGACCAAGGAGTTAGGGTGCGTTAGCAGCAGGGTGTCATCACCATGCGCCTGCTGCCGGTGTGCCATGCTATCCTCGGAACTCGACTCTGTAGCCAGTGTTAAAGCGGTCTCATGTGCATCAATCCGAGGGGTATTATCCCCGCGGTGAACGCCACGTGTCCCAGGAGCCTCTGAAATTGAAACCGCCGACTGCCTGAAGTGTTCCAGGCAGTTCAACACTGACTGGGCTCGTGCTGCGGACAGCTGCGCCGTCATGGTGACAGAGTTTAGTTCCATACCGAGGAAGAGGATGCTCTGCACTGGGGAGAGTTTGCATTTTTCTCGGTTGACCTGAAATCCCAATCGATCTAGATGCCGGAGCACCAGGTCCCTCTGTGTACACAACAGATCTCACGAGTGTGCCAGGATAAGCCAGTCGTCGAGATAGTTTAGTACCGCACACCTTTTTCCCGAAAGGGAGAAAGGGCGGCTTCCACGATCTTCGTGAAGACGTGTGGAGACAGGGACAGACTGAAAGGGAGGACTATGTACTGATATGCCCACCCCTCGAACGCGAACCGTGGGAACGGCCGGTGTCAAGGGGATCGAGACATGAAAGTAAGCGTCCTTCAGGTCGATTGCCACGAACCAATCCTGACACCTGATAGATGTCAGGATGCGCCTCTGCGTGAGCATCTGAACAGCAGCTTGTGAAGGTGCTTGTTCAGGGTACGCAGACCAATGGGGCGCAACCCGCAGTCTTTCTTGGGAATGATGAAGTGTGGGTCGTGACCCACTGAACATCTTGGTTTGAGGGACGAACTCGATGCCTGTTTTGCCTGAAGGGTGGTGACCTCTACCCGAAGTACGGAGGCGTCCCTGCCTCTGACAGAGGGAGAGATGATGCCCTGAAACTTGGGAGATTCTCTGGTGAACTGGATCGAGTAGCCAAGATGGACCGCCCGCAATGCCAGCGAGACAGTGTGGGCAGCTCTCGAGCTCCCAGGGACTGTGACAGGGTGACCAAGGGGACGGTCTGCTTCATCATTCCCACAGGGGGTGGTTCATCAGCTGGCGGAGCTAACCATCTGTCGCAGGGGTCCCCGGAGGGAAGGTTGGCTCCGCCTTTTTACCTGCCTGGCGGGACAACGGCACGCACTGTCGGTTTGAGAGTGGTGACAGCTGTCGTATGTGTACGACCTCACACCTCGCCAGGGTGTGAGGTCGGTTCGACGAAAACAGTCCAGTGGAGTGTGCGATTGGCTGCAAGTACACCCGGGGAGAACGGAAAAACTCTGCAAGTAAGTGGGCGCCAGGCCCTGACAAGGGCCCGGCTTTGTTGACGAGGCATGAGTCGTCCCGTAGTGACCGATCAGAGCCGTGGCTGTGAAGGTTCGGGCCAGATGTTGTCCTCCTTGGGGTCTTCCCGTCAGTGTCCCTTCTCGCGAGAAGGTTGCTGATGGGGTGGAGGTTTCCCCCTCGACCTCTGCTACCGGGGTGTCACCTGTGGAGGCACAGGAACCGGAGCCAATGTCGAAGGGGTCCTGGGTTGAAGGGAAGCAAACGTCACGCGGGATCTCGGAGGCCTCTAGGCGGCCGAGTTGCGGCGTGAAAAAAATGTGGCTAATTGCCACTGTCTGCTTCACCGTCAAAACTGCTGATTACAGTCCTCGACGGTGTTACCAACAACCCACCCTGTGAGATGGGTGCATCAAGAAAGCGGACTTCCTTGGTGTCATCCTTCTGCACAAGGTATAACCGGGGGTGTCTCTCCTGGACCAGTACCGTGGAAATCGTCCGACCCAGGGCCCGTGCCACCGCCTTGGTTGCCCGGAGATCCTGCATTATACCTGGTTCGGCCTTACCCTCGTGGAGCTCTCTCAACGCCTTGGCCAGGCGGACCTGCAGGATAGCCATGGCGTAGAGAGAGGAGACAGCCTGGCCCGCGGAATCGCAAGCTTTCGACACCAGTGATGCCGAACACTGCTTCAGCGTGCTGGACGCCCAGACGCCTAATGCAGCGATCGTGTCCATCCCCCTCCTCGATGAGGGTGCCGCACCCAAGAGAACAGCGGGACATGCCACACTGGAGAATGCTCAGTCAGTCCTGAAAAGGACTTTTTTAGAAAAAATCTCTAACAACTCAGGAACCGCCGAGACACCCAGGGGTAGGTCGCTGCAGGTAGGGACGATCCGCTGCAACATGTCGTAGATCCGACAATGTAGAAGAAGAAGAAGAATTCATTGAATTCGTTCTGTTCGTAGTCATGAGCGAAGGCTCTGAAGAACAAAAGGTAAATGAATGCTCCACGCCGGCTTCGTTTTATACCGGATATCCGCGGGCGGAGCCCGGCATGCAAATTTCATTCGCCAAATTTCATTGGCCTTTTCTAGTAGTAGTCAGAGTTGATTGGTTCTCAAGGGCGAACCCCATCTGTCGTTCTCGACACAACGTCGAGAGACCGACAGAAAGGGAACCCACATTTGGAGCAGACCTGCTGAACTATTACATACTTACTACAAAACTTGTTTTATCAACAGACTAAAAGGGAAATTCAGTTAAACAATCAGTATTTGTCACTTAAGATGTTTATAAAATACCATGCTAATCCCTCATATTTTTGGGCAGATGTTGACGTGTCATCTCCAGATGAGAAGTCTGTCATTACTTATGTATCAACGTTATATGATGTCTTTCCAAAAGTCCTGGAAGGAATGGATGGCATCAATGCAAATGTAAGTATGATCAAGTATCTGCTATGTAACCCATCTGGTTGTTTTTGGGATTGTGTTTATGTCGTGTTATGTTTTACGGCTATACTTTCCAAAGTCTGTGATCATAGTTTTTCTGGTTCTGTATGATGGATCTATAGACTTCCATTTGCAATACAGTGAAGCATTTTCTGTATTGTTTTCAAACTGAAGGACAAATTCAATTTTTTTGGGGTGTAAAGTGCCTAGCAAGAGATGTCATATCTAGTCTACGTCATGTGTTTATTAATCATCATTCTGGACAACTTCTACCTTGTCTATTTTCCCAGATCAGAGTCACATTCCCAAAAACATGAAACTAATAACAATAAGCATGTGATTTAGAATAATTGTCAAATTAAGGCAAGGCAAGTTTATTTATATAGGGCAATTCAAAGTGCTTTACATAAAATGTTTGACAGAAAGAAATAAAACGTATCTTTAAAATGCAAATGATTTAAGATCACAAATACTTTAGATTTTAAGAAACAATAAAACAGCAATAAAATTGATTAAAAATGTGAGTGAATATATAAAAAGAATAAGAGGAAAATAAAAATAAATGTTGATGTAAACCAGCACAGTGCTCAGGTTGTGAATGCACAGCTAAACAAGTGTGTTTTTAATCTGGATTTAAAAGTAGCTACTGTTGGTGAACGTCTGATGTCTTTTGGAAGCAGATTCCAGCTATGGGTGGCGTAATGGCTAAACGCTGACTAGCCCTGTTTTGAGTGAACCCTTGTTATCTCTAACTGACTTGATCCTGATGATCTGAGAAGTCTGTTTGGTTTATATTCAATGAGCATATCTGAGATGTAATTAGGTCCTAGACCATTAAGTGATTTATAGACAATTAATAATACTTTTAAGTTAATTCTAAAAATAACTGGTAACCAGTGTAAGGACCTGAGGATTGGAGTGATATGCTCAGATGTTTTGGTTCTGGTGAGAATCCTGGCAGCAGCGTTCTGTATGAGCTGCAGCTGTCTGATGGTGTTTTTGGGAAGACCTGTAAGGAGTCCATTACAGTAATCCACCCTGCTGGTGATGAAAGCATGGACTAGTTTCTCTAAATCTTGGCTTGAGACAAAACATCTGATTCTGGCTATGTTTCTGAGATGGTAGTACGCTGATTTGCTTATTGCTTTGACATGACTGCTGAAACTAAGGTCAGACTCCAAAATGACCCCAAGATTTTTTACCTTGCTTTGTGTCTTTAGACCTCTTAAGTCAAGGTATGTGTTTATCTTGTTAGTTTCATCCTTGTTACCAAAAACAATGACTTCAGTTTTGTTTTTATTTAACTGAAGGAAGTTATGACACATCGAGCTGTTAATTTCATCAATGCACTGGCAAAGTTCTGTAGTCATTGGGTGAGAGGGATAGGTAGATTTGAGTGTCATCTGCATAGCTGTGGTAGGCAATTTGGTACTTTTTCATTATTTGGCCAAGTGGGAGCATATACAAATTGAAGAGGAGCGGAGCAAGAATCGAGCCCTGTGGAACACCACAAGTCATGGGTGTCCAAGTCAGATTTATGGTTCCCTATGTTCACATAGTAACCTCTCCCTTTAAGGTATGACCCAAACCATTTAAGTTCCAACCCAGAAAGCCCTACCCAGTTTTCCAGCCTATGTAGGAGTATGGTGTGATCTACTGTGTCAAAAGCTGCACTGAGGTCTAGTTAAACCAGAACTGATATTTTGTCTAAATCAGAATTCAATCAAATATCATTAATTATCTTTAAGAGCACTGTGTCTGTGCTATGATGCTGACGGAAACCAGACTGATAATTGTCCAGGTAGCCATTTGAGTTCAAGAATTTGGTCCGCTGATTGAAGACAAGCTTTTCAATGATCTTGCCTATAAAAGGAAGATTTGATATTGGTCTGTAGTTAGATAGTAAGGTTTTGTCTAGATTGCCCTTTTTTAGTAGAGGTTTGACCACTGCATTTTTTAGGGACTCTGGGAAAGTTCCTGAGAGCAGTGAGGTATTAACTATTTTTAGGAGATCTGCTTCCAAACAGTTAAACACTCTTTTAAAAATGGATGTGGGAAGTGTGTCAAGGCTACAAGTTGACATCTTAAGATGCTGTACCGTTTCCTCCATGGTTTTGTGATCAATTGTCTGAAATTCAGACAAAGTTAATAATTTCTGATGTACTGGAGTCAGACTGACCTGACTGTCGCATGGAGCTTTGCTGATTTCCATTCTGATATTACTGATCTTTTGAATGAAAAAAGTCATTTGTCATCAGACAGCATTTCCCTGGGAACTTGACTAGGGGGATTTGTTAGTCTCTCTACAGTTGCGAAAAGAGTGCGAGTGTTATTTATTTTGCAGTTTATAATGTCAGAAAAAAAGTTCTGTCTAGCTTTGCCTAAGTCAACATTGAAGGCATGCAGACTGTCTTTATAGATATTATAGTGAACTTCAAGTTTGGTTTTTCGCCACATACGCTCAGTTTTTCTGCATGCTCTTGTCATGCTTTGTACCGCTGATGTGTTTCTCCAGGGTGCTTTACGCCTGCCAGTTATCGCCTTGACCTTTACTGGAGCAATGGCATCGATAGCATTTTTAACTTTTGCATTAAAGCTATCGAGGAGAACATCCATAGAGTCTGAAGATATACTCGGTGACAAAGACATAGCAAATAAACAGCTCACTGGTGTTCTCATTTATGAATCTCTTTTTTATAGAGACGGGTCTATTTTCAGTGGCAGGACTGATTGATAAATCAAAGAAAATACAGAAATGATCAGACAGCCCCACCTCTCTAATAATAGTGGATGAAATGTTTTGACCTTTGCTAATGAGCAGATCTAAAGTGTGTCCACGATTGTGTGTGGGACCGTGCACATGCTGGATCAGATCAAAAGTGTTTAAAACATTTAAAAGTTCATTTGCAGTGTTGTTTTCTTTCTTGTCTACATGAATATTAAAATCTCCAGCAATAACAAAGCAGTCAAATTCTGAGGAAATAGCTGATAGCAGTTCTGAAAAATCATCAACAAAGACTGGGGAGCATTTGGGAGGTCTGTAAATAATTGTAAACAGAATGCGTGGTGCACCTTTTAAAGCAATACTCAAGTATTCAAAGGACAGGTAGTCACCAAGTAAAACTTGCTTGCAGTCAAAGTGATCTTTAAATAGAGCCGCTATTCCTCCACCTCTCCTAACAGCTCTGCAAACATTTATAAAAGTAAAGTTTGGGGGGGCAGATTCATTGAGGATTGTAGCACTACAACTATCATCTAACCAAGTTTCATTTAGAAACATGAAGTCGAGTTTGTTACTGGTGATGAGGTCATTTCCCAAAAAGGATTTGTTTTTTAGTGAACGGATGTTTAAAAGTGCTAATTGAATAGTAACTGTTTTTAGTTTTTTACCCCTGTCATTCTCAGAGTGACGTCTAAAATTAAGATTTAATGTCAAACCATATGAGCAATAAAAGCAGAGAGGATAGCTGGAGGTGTTGAGATGTCACTTACAAAGCCTGTCTCTCATCTGCTGTTTTACCTGTGACTCTTTTCTGAGGAGACAAACAATCATCTCAATCATAAGATGGACGTTTGAACAGATTCTCTTGATTTCTTGGAATCATTCACAGAACGGTGTTTCATACTGTCTGAAATATAGGAAACATTTCACCTCACTCAGTTAGCTGATGAAATGCTTTTTATTATTCAAGTTGATGAAAGCAATAAGTATCAGAACGACTGTGCTAATGCTTTATTTACTGAGGCTACAGTGAACTATACAGACCTTGAGATGACGTATGTTATTTGTGGCGCAGGATGTGGATATTAAATGGGTTGAATATCAGAACATGGTGAAGTATCTCAGCCAGTGGATCAAACATAATGTGACTGTCATGATGGACAGAAACTTTCCCAGCAATCCTGCTGAACTAAAGGTGAGACGTCTCAAATCTTCATGGTGTTGTACACATAATGAATGGGAGAAGCATATTCACCCAGTATTAACAAACAAATTCTTCCTGCTTTATTTGCATTTTGGCGTTATTTTTAGTGACAGTTTTACCCACATTTTCATCATTACAACAAAAACAAAAATTATCCTCAATGCTAATCATCATGTTGTTTTTAGAGGTTAGTTAACCCTGAACATGTTAGCATCATGTGTGAGATGTTTTATTTTATATTTAGATGTAAGAGAAAGCAGGTGCTTTAAGATTTTGACTGGTCATGTTGACAGGAATTGTATTTTTGACAAATTTGACAAATCTCAGTAGGATTATGTCATGTAGCTATTAACGTTTTTATGTAGCTATTAACGTTTTTATAGGTCATAAAAACGTTATATAAGAACATTTTACAAGAAAAGTAAATTGTTTTGATGAATTATAGCCTGTCACGCTGAATGAAATTCAATACAACAGTAAAATACTGTGACGTATACTTAGAGGTGTGCTTTTTTTGCTGTAATGTCCATGAGAAATAGTTATGTCACAAATCAGTCCAAGACAATGCATTTTGTTTGATGTTGGTTTTGAAATATGACCTTCTGTAGAGATGATCCTGAAAGGTGTCATAAAAGATTCACCCTAAAGCTATCTTAAAAAATGATAAATTCTGTCATCATTTACTCACCCTCAGGTTGTTTCCAAACGTGATACATTTCTCTGTTCTGCTAAACACAAAGGAAGATATTTGGAAGAATGTCAGTAACCAAAAGGATTTACTACCATAATAGGGAAATTAAATACTATGGGAGTCAATTGGGGATGAGATCTGTTTGTTTACTGACATTCTCCCAAATATCTTCCTTTATGTACAGCAGAACAAAGACATTTATACAGGTTTGGAACAATCTGAGGATGAGTAAACGATGACAGAATTTTCATTTTTGGTCAAACTGTCCCTTTAACCAAATTGCATTTGATTTCTGTGCATGAGGAGTTTTTGGGTGAACAAGGCAGATAAATCTGGAGTAATGACATTTTTTCTTGAAAAAGTTCTGTAACCCAGACCCGTGACTGTGACTCTTCTGTTAATGTTTGTATTATGACTTCACTCTTGATTTAGCTTTGACCCATTCTCTTTCCTTTTACAGGCACTTTATACACAATATCTTCAGTTTAAAGAAAACGAAATACCACCTAAAGAGAACGAAAAGACCAAAATCAAACATCTATACAAAATGCTAGAGGTTTGCAACTGTAATTTGTTACTTGCGCTGTATAAATGTCCTATACACATGTTTGAAACTGTATGCTTTATGTTGGTACGTACTGTAGATGTGGATTGAGTTTGGACGGATTCAGCTCCCTCAAGGCTTTCATCCTAATGATGTGGAGAAGGAATGGGGAAAGCTGATCGTGGCCATGCTGGAGAGAGAGAAGAGCCTGAGGCCTGAGGTGGAGAGGTATGAAAAATGTGTCTGTGCTCATCTAATGCATTTTATAGAATGTGTATAGAGATTGTAGAAGTGAGCCCGAGATAAGAACGTCATGTTATTTTTCATTAGAATTTGAACTTAATTGATAAATTATTTTTTTTATTTTATCGCTTTTAGCTTTGTTGCAGCGGTTTGGAGAGGATCTTTATTCTAGCGTGGCAATGTCCCTGTGCACAAATTGAGGTTCATAAGAAATTAAGTCCGGTGTGACCTGCACGAATACCCTTAAATAATAACATGTTCAACATTTAACAATTACCGGACAAGAATGGGCTAAACAGAATGCGTATAAATAGTCCATGATGAGGTTAATGACGGTCAGGTGTGGGGATTACAAATGCGACACAGGTTTGGCAGCGTCTACAGAAGTTGTTCCACTCGGCGGCCATGTTTGCAACGCCTCAGGGTGGCTATTTACATCATAGCAAGCCCACAGTCCTATCTACTTTAATGGGGAGGCAGATATTTCAAAAATTTAGGCTAAAATCACAATCAAACAGCATATTTTCAATCAATGGTTAAACATGACATGAACTGTATTATAACTTTGCTTTGCTAAGCTTAAACTGCGCAAAAAATCACCTTGTCACCATGTCACCTCATCTACTGCGCCTGCGCACAGGCTGACAAGCACCTCACAAGAGCCCTGGCGCAGAGAATTGTCAGTCTTTACTGATTGACGATTGGCTCATTTTACTGAAAGGAGGGACTAACTTCGTGTTGCATTTCTCGCCAGTCATTGTATCGTCAGTGGCGCATCTTGTTAAAATTAACACTTTGGCTATAGTTGATTTGTGCAGTGACATTTATGATAAAGAGTGGTGCTGAAGCTGAATGATCACAACCATTATCTCTTCTAACTTGCTCATCCTATGTTATTGAATATATAAAATATATATTTTTTAAATAAATTACATTATCGATTTGCATGGAAAAGTTTCACTTTATTGAATTTAGTTAATTTTACCATTAAAATGTTCCCCTGATAAAAAAATGTCAATTTTTGCCATATGAAGTAAGTATCAAGATATATTCAATATTATGAAAGGACTACAAATAATGAGAAAATATTTTTGTTGTTTTAGCTATATTGCCTAGCACCTGGTATGACTTTTGGGATTACAATTGACAACAGAAGGAAGGTGTGCACACACCTAATGATAATATTTCTGGGGAAAGTTGATGTTGGAAAGCACCTACTGTGGAAATACAGTGTGTATGGACGTTTTGAAATAAACTCATCCTGTTAATGTTTACTTACACTTTCATTAGATGATTTGTAAATACTCGGATCACAGGGCGAGGAATGTGTGTTCTTTAAGCATAACTGTCTGAACCTGTGCTGGATAATCTGTCTTAAATGAAAGGAACGCTCAGCGTTCTACCTGGGGGTAATAATATCGGGGGCTGGCTGTCCCGCCTCCATTATGAGCCTATAAATATAGATAACAGGCACTGAAAGCGTGCCGTCTTAGAAGGCGTGTGTGTGTGCGTTTGTCTGCGGGGCATCGTTGATGGCCGGTGGGGTCTGGGTTGCTGAAAGAGGGGTGGTAAATGCCATTCTCTGGGTCAGCCAAAGACACTGTTAGTCTGTTATGATGCACAGCAACCTGGTTTACGGCAGTAGTACGTCATCAGTGAGTGACAGCACTCTGACCAGCCTTGGCTCGGCTGAAAATCTGCTCTCGGGTGTCCACGAGCCATTCACGAGCACGCCACTTTATCTCAATTTCAACTCTGTGTATGGACCCAGGTGAGATCCACAAACTGTACTCTGGGGACAAGCTGAAGATGATACGTTGACTGCTGTATGATTTGATGTTTGGTTTGACCGTAGTTATGTTTTGAGTGTGATGATCTGTGTTTTGTTCTTAGACTTGAGATGCTAGAACAAATTGCAAACAGAGTCCAGCGCGACTGCATAACAGGAGAGAACAAATTAGCCCTAGCGAGGACGGCTCTGCAGTCGGTAGGATATGTTCAGCATTTAAAAATATAAAAATACATTTACTTAAGAAGCAAACCCGCATAGGATATTACGTTTTTTTTGTTTTGTTTGGGGTTTAAAAAAAATTCTTAGCTTTGGAAAATATATATTTTTAAGATTTTCTAAAACGTTCATTGAAAGTTTATAAAAAAGAAAATGAAATGTTTTTTTGCTGTTTAAAGCATACACAGATGTTTTATTGTTATAACATTGTTAAAATCTCCTGTAGGATGCCAAGCGGCTGGAATCAGGGATTCAGTTTCAGAATGAAGCCGAGATTGCCAGTTATCTGCTGGAGTGTGAGAATCTGTTAAGACAGCAAGTGGTGGATATTCAGCTGCTAGTGGACAGCAAATTCTACCTGGCTGATCAACTTGTTCAAAGGTAATCCAATTTAATTCAAAGAAACTTGCAGTAGACCATAACTCATATTTATAACTTAAATAAGTTTATTGCATTTATACTAAAATGCTAAAATTTTTATATGGAAATTTGCCAACTGTAGACTGTTTAAAGGGTGGTGGTGGTATGTATACGTTTCTTCTGCATTAGTATTGCGTGCATTCACATTTATAATACGTCCGTCTGAGCGGCCCAAGCTTCCGTTCTGGCCCCATACGTTAGCGCATACTCCCGGAATGTCAGATGGCCAGTCCTCCCCTGGCTGACACAGTGCATTGATTATTTTACCCCAAATCTTTGCACCATCTTTGCATAACTGCTGATCCACAGGGGTCAAATGAGTTGATGTGATTGGTTACAGGTTTATGACCTCATTTTTTTAATTGTCTTACGCAAACTCCAGTTTTATGGAGAAAATATTTAGCAATGGTTTAAAATAATGCTTGTTTTGGATGTGGCCTGGCACATTTTTTTCTTGTAACCATACTTTGTCTTTGTTCCTCAGGGTGTCAAAAGTCAGAGATGAACTGTTGGCTTTAAGGACGGAGTGTTCCTGTGTGTATAATAAAGGACGCACACTGACCTCAGAACAGACCAAGATGATGATCTCCGGCATCACGCAGAGCCTGAACTCTGGCTTTTCACAAAACTTCAGCGCTGGACTTTCTCCCGCCCTAACTTCAGCGCTCACACATGGAGGCCTGGTCACGATGGGCAGTGGCCACAGCCCTGCACTGACTCCGGCACTGACCCCTGGACTGACCCCAGGCATGCAGCCCACCTCGGTTCAAGCTTTCCTCAACGGTAGAGGTGGAGGAGGAATGGAGCCTGCCGTCTTTCAGCAGTTCAAACACATGCAGATCCGCAAGCCCATGCTCAAGTCATCCTTCATGGATCCAAACCTGACGGAGGATGAAGTCAATATGAAGTTTGTGCAGGATCTGCTTAACTGGGTGGAGGAAATGCACGTGAGTCTCTTCAATCATCATTTCTGTCATCACACCTGTAAGACTTTTCTCCATCTTTCTCCATTTCTTGCAGTGGAAATATTTAAATGTTTAACTATATATATTAAATATGATCGTAAAATGAGAGAATTTATTAAACATTTTTATTTTCGTTATCAGAGGGTAAATAGTTAAGTGCACATTATTAAAACAGTTTTGAGAGGTTTACGCTTATAACAGCAGAAAACTGCTGTTATACAGAGACTTTTACTGGAAGACAAGATTGCTTTAAAAATGATTGAGAAAAGTGAGAAAATCTCGATTCTGTTTTAAAAGGTTTTTGTTTTGGTGTATGAAAGGTTCAGCTGGATCAGGCAGAGTGGGGATCCGATCTGCCAAGTGTTGAATCAAATTTAGAAAACCATAAAGACATGCACAAAGCCATCGAAGAGTTCCAGATGAGCATTAAAGAAGCCAAAATGAGTGAGGTAATACATTGCCTATTTTGATATAATAAAAAAAAGAAATTGCTGTCATCATTTAATCGTGTTGATCCAAAGAATGTACAGTAAGCGTTTGGCACCTATGTACATCATTTACAGTGCTATAGAATACAGTATATAGAATACTCACAATTTGCTTATTAAGTGAGTGCAGGTTAATTTTGCTTTGTGATATTTCTGTCAATCATAATTATGTAAATGACAAAAAATATCATACTGGGCAGAACTGGACAGAAGCAGAACACATTCTGCTCATATCTGAGAAGACGAACACTAGAGGATTTACATATCTGAACTTACATTTTAAAGCTGTGACATAAAGTCTGTATAGTTACTGTATCTGTTACTATGGTAACTGGGATCACCGCCAATTAGATCGACTTTGGTTGTTTTTCTACTCAGACATTTAGTTTAGTAGATATAAAGCCGTCATAGAGGCTCTGGAAAGCTCTATAAGAGGCCAAAAGTATAATAAAAAAAGCATGAAAACATAAGAATTGAATTTTCCATCTGTCAAAACTGAATGTATCTTCTTTACCCTTGTTCTATTCTCACAGATTCAGATGACTGGGCAGTTGAAACACAGTTACTCAGAGAAGTTGAACAAGTTAGAGAGCCAGTACTCCAGACTGCAGGTACAGTAACTGTAGATAGACTTCAGACTTCTCATTTTCTACCGCTTCTCTACAGAAGAGCTGTGTGTCTCAGTGTCTTCATGTGTTTTCAGAAATCCTCCATCGAGAGGCAGAGACACCTCGACAGCTTGTACGACTTTGTATCACGTGCCACTCAGGAGCTGATCTGGCTCAATGAGAAAGAGGAAGAAGAAGTGGCTTTCGACTGGAGCGAGCGGAACAGTAACATCTCACGAAAGAGGGATTACCATTCAGTAAGTTCCAGCCACATAGTTTTACCAACCCAGTATCACGCCGAAGAGTTTTACAGACGCTCTTGCCCACTTAAAAATGCGTGTCAGTGTGACGCTTTGCCTCCTCTAGGCTTGATCAGCGGTTTGGATTTCCAGTATATGCTGCCCATATTTGATGTGTTCACTATTTTGTTTAAATTCTTATAGATTTATTTAAATGAATCAGTCAAGTTTCAGAAGTGAATGCTTTAAAAATATAAAATAAATAAAGTGGTAATTATCCTGGTCATAGCTGTATTGTTATTAAGATTATTTAGCTTTTTATTCAAATAGTACACTTTTTTTACGGTATGATAGTTTATTTAATGCCATTCATACAGGGGTAGGTAAACACATTCATATGTTAATTTCTACATATTTGAATATCTCAAATCAAAGAATACTCAAATTACAAAGACGATAATGGTACCCAGATAACATTTTCATATCTCTATATAATAATGTCACCCCCCTTTAACTCATTTAAAGGCCTTGGCCGCTTAAAATATAAAATGGCCCTTTGTCCTTTCACCCATCTTCCATTGAGCACTCACTTACTTAAATTGTGCTCTTATTATTTATGTTCTTTACAAATAGTACACAAATTGATAATAATTTTATCAATAAGTTTCGGACGTTTTGGAAACACATTTTTTAAACATCTGCAGTAAACATAAAAAATTTAGCCCTTTATCACTTAGCTTTAGCTGGTAATTTGATGAATAATATTTGGTAAATATCGTGTTACTTGGAGGTTTACTGAACACAGTTTTTTATTGAATAAAATGTGTTAATTATTCATCAGTGATGACACTAAATGTACATGAGCTTAATAAAGACAAAGCTTTAAAGTGGTATGAGGGAACACGTCCTCTCCTGTTGAACCTGTCAAGACAGCCTTTAAATGTGTCAGCGCTGTAGACATCAATCATGATGAGGATTTGATGTTAACTAGTAAAGTCTTATATAACCTCGACTTGTCTCTGCATGTCACAGTCAAGTCTTGTGCCAAGACATGAAGTTCTAATATTGTCTGTGTTTTTCTGCAGGATCTCATGAGAGACCTGGATGATAAGGAAGAGGTGATAAGGTCAGTCCAGGAGAAAGCAGAAAACCTGCTTTTGGAGAATCATCCTGCCAGGCTGACTATTGAGGTACAGTACGGGCTCCTCCTTTTGAGTTAACCTGAGAACATATGTGTTTGAAATAATGAAAAAAAACAATGATTACATTTCTTTTGACCTCTCTACTATCCTCAGGCATATAGAGCGGCCATGCAGACTCAATGGAGCTGGATACTGCAGCTTTGTCACTGTGTGGAGCAACATCTGAAAGACAACGCTGTTTACTTTGATGTCAGTCACGTTTACATTACACAAATCCTTCCGTGATACATTTTGCTGACTGTTTATATAAAACCCATTCTGATACTCTTTAGTTTTTCAACGATGCCAAAGAGTCTCTGGATTACCTTAAGAGTCTCCAAGATGCCATTCACAGGAAGTATGGATGTGACAGAACCAGCAGTTTACATCGGCTGGAGGATCTGATTCAAGAGTCAATGGTTAGTTAAGGTCATTTCCACACTGTGATTGAGGACCAGATTCTTTAAAGACAAATACTGAAACAGATTTTGAGAATGTTTGGTTCCCTTTCTGTCGGTCTCTCGACGTTGTGTCGAACCGACAGATGGGGTTCGCCCTTGAGAGGCTATCGCTTCGACTGGTTTTGAATCAGGCCAATGAAATTCGCGAATGAAATTTTCACCTTTTGTTCTTCGGAGCCTTCGCTAATGCTGAATCCTTCGCGGAATCCTGATCTACGATCCAAGATAACTACTGGACTTACGACGTGGTGCAGCGGACTGTCCCTTCCTGCAGCAACTTCCCCTGGGCGTCTTGGTGGTTCCAGAGGTGTTGAATACATTAAAAAAATAGCAAATTTCTCCAGCATGGCATGTCCCGCTGTTCTAGTGGGTGCGGCACCCTCATCGAGGAGGAGGACGGACACGATGTCTGCCTTAAGTGTCTGGGCGTCCAGCACGCTGAGGCAGCATTCGTGGACACATCTTGCCCGCACTGCGGTCATTCAGACACTGCAGTCACGGATGGCTGTCTTCTTCCGAGAACCAGCCACCACCTCGTTAGCTCACCCCGTCACGCTCATCTGAACGTTCCCGAGAATGCAGCTCTCAGCCATCTGGATCCTCAGTCACGTATCCGGAAACTGTGCGTGATGATGATGAGATGTCTATTGCAGCATCGGAGGTCGATCTGCTGGCATCCGATCCCGACGAATCCTTGCAGCTCCCTCCCAAGGGAGGACGAGCTCAGGAGGAAGCGGACATCGAGATCCCCCAACGCTCGTGGTTGGAAACATGGTACCTGGGGTCTGAGCAGTACTCCAAGCCCTGGTTCCGTTTTTTCCCGAGGTGCATGACGAACTGAGTAAGACCTGGAATGCTACTTTCTCGGCTCGTTCAAACCGGTTTGAGCGTCCTCTCTTCCCTCGATGGTGGGGCAGCTAGAGGCTAAGTTGACGTGCCCCAGGTGGAACGTGCAGTCGCGGTGCACCTGTGCCCGCAGACGGAGGCCACCTGGAGAGGTCTACCTAGACTCCCATCCCGGGCATGTAGGACTTCGGCATCTCTGGTGTCGAGGGCTTATAATGCTGCAGGTCAGGCTGACTCCTCTCTCCACGTCATGGCCATCCTGCAGGTCCATCAGGCCAAGGCATTGAAATAGCTCCATGAGGGTAAAACTGATCCAGGGTTAATGCAGTAACTCCGCACCGCCATTGACCTCGCCTTACGGGCGAATAAGGTGACCGCGCGGGACCTGGGTCGGACGATGTCCAAACTCGTGGTCCAGGAGAGACATCTCTGCCTCAACCTTGTGCAGATGCGGGATGCTGAGAAAGTTTGCTTTCTCTATGCCCCTATAGTGCAGGGTGGGCTGTTTGGTGACGCTGTCAAGGACTTCTCCAAGCAGTTCTCGACGATGCAGACCAGACGGAGGCAATAAGCCACATCCTACCCCGCCGTAACTCGGCCGCCAACAGGCCTTCGAGATCCCATGCGGTGTCTGCTCCCCAGCAGCCCCGATCCTCTGTGATGTCAGCTCCTGCTCGGGCGCCCCCCCACCAGGCGGACCCCCGGAAGACGACGTCAAAGAGGAAACCTCCCCCCCGTCAGCAGCCGTCGCGGAAGCACAAACGGTTTTTGTTTATTTGATCATTTTAAAGCTTAAATTACTTTTATTTACTTCATTTTTCATACAACATATCAATTTTTCACTGCAATGAATAGAAACGTTTTCAAAATAATTATTTTAGCAAACAAAATAACCTTTTTATATATTAAGAAACAATTAAAAATGTGTTGCTTTGATGGGCGTCATATTCAGTTACTAAAAGAACCAGATTGAGAAATTCATATATAGTGTTGATGGATATTGTGGATTGATGTTTTTGTCTATACAGGATGAGAAAGAACAGCTCTTGAAATACAGCAGCACTGTGGGTGGATTAGTGGGACGAGCAAAGTCTGTTGTTCAACTCAAAGCCCGAAACCCTGAGAATCCAATCAGGAGCTCCATACCTGTGAAAGCCATCTGCGATTACCGTCAGATCGAGGTACATTCACCGTGACACATGCTTCATCCATGCAGCAGTTTCCATGAGGCTTATTTTTATTCATTCATCTCTATCATCAGATCACCATCGGCAAAGAAGACGAATGTATCCTCGTGAGCAATTCTCACCGAGCCAAGTGGAAAGTTATCAATCCCTCTGGAAATGAAGCCATGGTACCTTCAGTCTGCTTCAATGTGCCACCGCCCAATAAAGAGGCTGTAGAAATGGCAAGCAGGTGAGATTTAGGCCTTCCGGCATTAAAATTCGGCAAAAACAATGATCCTTCTAGAGATGCAGAAATGGCACAATTCTTATTGATCTCTTTCTCAGCCAACGATCTATGCAGATGTATGAAATGGATTGTTTTTCATGATTGTTTTTGTCTCGCACCGTCAGGATTGAGCAGTTGTATCAGAATGTTCTGGCATTGTGGCATCACTCTCACATTAACATGAAGAGCGTGGTATCTTGGCACTATCTGATGACTGACATCCGTGCCATCCGCAAAAGCACCGTCGCCTCGGTATGAACCTTTCAGCACATATTTTTACAACCCCAAATCAAAACTAACTGTAAATTGTTCACATCTCTCTCTCTAGATCAAGACCCTGCTGCCGGGTGACCACCAGCAGGTTTTGAGCAGTCTGCAGTCTCACTTTGAGGACTTTCTGAAGGACAGCGATGAATCCGAGGTCTTTACAGTGGCTGACTGCACACAGCTGGAGAAGGAGGTGATGGCGTGTAGGGAGTATTATGAGGAGCTGCTCACATCTGCTGAGAGAGGCACGTCACTGTCCACCACATATAGTCATTTAGGACAAACACAGTTGGTTATTTCCAATATGATTTCGAGATTTTCAAGCTGCATTGACCATCAGAAATGAGACTTCGGCATTTTATAAAGGATTTTTATAAAATGTATTATTTTAAACTACTTTATACTTTATACTTATTATTTACAGTGATAAACTGGAACACTTGTAAGCCAGTATTAAAATTAATGAAGGTTTTCGCTGTACAGCAAATTTACCTTGTCTGCGGAGTGAAATGTTCTCCTTTTGAATGTTTTGCCCTCTGCTGGTCAACAGAAGAACACGAGGAGTCTGTTTACAACATGTTCATATCTGAGGTGCGCAACTTCCGCATGCGGGTGGAGGCTTACGAGGAACAGCTGATTCGGAAAATCCGCACCCCACTGGACAGAGATGACCTGCAGGAGTGCATACTGCAAATCACTGAACAAGAGGTTTGTGAACCAAAGTATACGCTAAGCGGTTAGCAGTTAAGTTTGCAATAACTTGACTTTTCGAAATCGGACCGCAGTCCGCAGTATTTCTTTTAATAAATAGATCATATACAATACCTAATACGTGAATGAAACTATGATCAAATCGTAAATAGTATCTAGGTCATATGATGATTCTAGTTCCAGTGTCTTAAATTCAAACACGGCATAGTGTCAGCAAGTGCCAATTGCTGAAGTTTTCAAACTTGACTAGGAACAGTTGTCGTGATGATGAGGGGAGCCGATCCTCACAGTAGGGCTGTCAGACGCGTCTAATGTTTTTGCAGAAAACTAGAGCACAACGTATCTTTTAAAGCCATGAAAACATTCAGTTCATGTCAACAATTTAACAATGCTTGATCAGTTTGTTTGGATGAAACGTGCTCTGATATAAGTTGAAATGTGCACTTTATAGCAAACATTTACTCGGATGTCATCAAAACTTAGAAAATAATAATTAAGGCTACTTATTCTCAAATGTGTGAACATTTTTGCAGCACACCTGATGTTTCCCGGCAGAATTATCATTGAATATATAAATGAATACATGTGGTAACTGAAACATCAGAATGTCTGTGTTTGTTGGTTATGTTTAAATTAGCGTTAAAAATGGAATTCCAAAATAGGTTATTAAAGAAATTATTATTCTTATAAATGCTACTATATGTGGTTTGTAATGTATTTTATTGAAAAGTGTCAACAACAAAAAATTCACAAATCTCATCCTGATTTGAACTGATGTCTGATCTTTTTCCCATAACCAGAAGAAAAAGTTAGATCTGGATAGGTTTAAGGAAGACCTTGAGATCCTGAAAGAGAAGTGTGAGATTTTCCTCAGACAAGCAGGCGCCTCTCCGTCTATCCCCACCCTTTCCTCTGAGCTCAATGTCCTCACCCAGAGCATGAACCAGGTGTACTCCATGTGCTGCATCTACCTAGAGAAGTGAGTGGTTAAAAAAACTCTTGATATAAAGAAAAATGGCGAAGAAGCACCGAAATAGACAAACGCTGCAAATAATGGCATTTACTCTTTTAGGCTAAAGACAGTGAGTTTGGTGGTAAAACACAGTCAGAGCGCAGAAGCTCTGGTCAAACTTTATGAAGCCAAGTTGTGTGAGGAGGATTCAATCAATGCCAACATCAAATCCATTGATGGTACCATGAGCACGCTCAAGGTAACAAAAATGTTGCTTTGATGATCGTTTTGTCACATGACAGTTTTTGTGTTATTAAATGCATTCATATATTATTGACTACGATAAACATTATTTATTTTTAGCAATGGAGGTCTGAAATCGATGAGAGACGTGAAGTATTTCATGACCTGGAGGATGAGCTTCAAAAGGCTCGAGTGATCACCGAACGCATGTTCAAGACTCACAACGAGCGAGACTTTGATTTGGATTGGCACAAGGAGAAGGCCGACCAGCTGAAAGAGAGATGGCAAAACATTCATGCGCAAATCGAAAACAGGTAGCTCAGCCGTCCTGTTAGACTCCAGCTTGATGTGGTCTTGTTCATTAACTGATCGATGAGTTTGTTTTCCATTATGTTAAGGCTCAGAGACTTGGAAGGCATCAGTAAGTCTCTCAAGTACTATAAAGACACATACAACAGCCTGGATGAGTGGATCAAAGAAATGGAGACCAAACAGGTCAAGGCCCAAGAGAATCAACCTGAGGACAGCAAAGCTCTGGCTGAGTTCCTTAACCAACAGAAAGTATGAAAAACTCAGTTGTATTTACATCTCATGTTATTGTTTTGCTTTAAATTGCTTTTATTTTCAGGTTCTAGTGGCAGATATTGAACAGAAACAGAGCAAAATTGAAGAGTGTCAGAAGTATTCTGAACAGTATGCAGTTGGAGTGAAAGTAAGCACTGTGGAATTACTATCTGTTTACCACGTTATCATTTCAGTGCTTTTTAGAAACAGATTATATGTTATGTTAGGAGTTATGTAAAGGTTTTTCATGTTTGTGTCTCTTCTTTAAGGACTGTGAATTACAGTTGATGACCTACAGAGCCATGGTTGAATCTCAGCAGAAGTCTCCTGTAAAGAGGATGAAGAGACAGAGTTCCTCTGATGTCATCCAGCAAGAGGTAAAGAGAGGAAACGTTCACAGAAATTGAACTTTTTAAACAGGTCAAATAAACAATTCTTTTGACCATGTTTGAACTTTCTTTATTTCCATCTTCAGTTTATGGACCTTCGTACACGTTACACTGCCCTGGTTACTCTCATGACACAGTATGTGAAGTTTGCAGGTGAAACCCTGAAGAGGGCAGAGGAGGATGAGGTAGGGTAATTAATATGTTGTGGTGGACGATGCAAATTTTTTTTGCTTTGAACTTAGCGATGTTATGCTCCCAGCCATGTGTTATTCGAGTACAATGACACATGAAAACTATAACACACACTCTAACACAGGGATTTACTATCTGGCTTTTGGCGAGCCACTATTCTGGACAATGTTTGCTCTAACATACTCCAAATTTTTTTTTACCACACTTTATGACCATTTTTTGCAATAGAAGTCTTCCTTATGCTTTGGCATTTAGATACAAAACAGCATACAGTGCTGTATTTTGTATCATTGCTGGTGACCCTGTCTCTTGGAGATAAAGCATGGCCTGAAGAGGCCATGAATAAGGCTGAGGAGTATGCACAAATATGCAGTGGTGGTGGTAGGGCATTTTCAACGTTTATTGGTAGGTGGACATGAATCGCCTTATGTCTTTCGCGCAGTTGACTAGAAGATTACTCCTCTTGCTTTTCAGAGAAGGATATCATTGGAAAGAGCCGAGTACATGAGCTGGACTGAGAACATGGAATTGCAGAAAGCTGCGAATGAAGAGGAGATTTCCAGGCTCCGGCGTCAGGTACTGGAGCTCGAGGCTTCACTGTCCAACCGACAACAGCAGCTGGAAATCCTGGGAGCAGATCTTGAGATGCAGCAGAAGTCCATAGAAGACTTGACTTTACAGAAGTCAAAGCTTGAGTATGAAAAACAGAAATACCGCCACGAACTAGAAGGTATAATTAAAAGCAAGGGTTCGGTTGAACAAGAGTTGAATCGTGCCCGGCAACAGGTTCAGCAATCTGAGGCTAAACAAGCCTCCCTGGAAGACAGTCTTCGCAACCTTAAGAAAAGCATAGAGGAGAGTACATTGGCCCGCAAGAAGCTTGAAGATCACTTAAGACGTAAGGACAGTGACGTTCAGGGACTTGAGGAGCACAGTCGTACGTTGGAGCGAGAATTGAGGGCCAAGGAAGATGTCGAGGCGGAGCTTATAAGCCACGTGAGAATCATGGAGTCAGAAGTCAGAATGAAGCAAGGGGAATCCTTGCTGGGTTTCAGCAAGGAAGGTGCACAGCTGTCATCCTTTACAACCAGTTCTCAGTTGCTCCATTCAGAATCCGAGGCGGATGTCCTGCATCGAAAGATGGAGGATCTTGTGATGGGCAAGAAGCGAGCCGAAAATGAGATCAAGACTTTAAAATCTGAATTGAACTCAGTTGTTGTTCATAAGAATCTGGCCGAGGAAAAAGCACATCGCTTTAAGGAACTCATAGATGAATCAAACAACCGGTTGTTGAAGTTTCAGGCAGAAATGGATGCAGACAGGTCGAACATGAGACAAAAATCAGAGGAGTTAAGACAGGAATCTTCTGAATTAAAGAAATCTGTCTATGTGTTTCAGGAACAAATCAAGTCGCTCCAGAGAGACAAATCTGCTCTGGAGCAAAGAGTGCTTTTCCATAAAACAGAAGTTGATGGCATAAAAGAAAAGCTCAAGGTCAACCAAGGAAAACTTCTACAATGGAACTCCTATGAGCAGGAAAGCTCACAAAAGTTGAGGTTCCTGGAAGATGAGTTGTCTTCCAAACAGACTGAAGTAGAGCAGATATCATTTAAGATGAATGAACTGAATCGAAAAAATCAGTTGTTGGAAAGTGATACTCGACATCTTAAGGTAAGTATCGAGTCCCTCCAGCAAGACAAATCCCACGCTGAACAAAAGATTAAAGCCCTGAATGGTGAGTCTGACGTTTTAAAGGAGCAACTGCATAGAGCCAAGGACGAAATTAATCTGAAGACACGAAAAGAAAAGGAAGCTCAAGTCAAGGTTAAAAACCTCGAAACGGAGCTACAGAAAAAATCCTTACAGCTGATTCAGCTAACTAAGAAAGTAGAAGAACTGAAGAAGGTCAACATGGACACTGAACGCTCCACAAAAAATGTCAAAGTTGAACTCGATAGAGCAAACACAGAGATTGGTAGTAAGGAACAGCAAATTCATATACTCAAGTCTCAAGCAGAAAGTGCAAAATCTCAAATTAAAATAGTGGAAGATGAGCTTCTAAACAAATCGCAGATATCCCATGAGCTTCAAATTAAACTAAAAGGTTACAATGAGGAGTCAAAAAAGACATTTGATTTGCAGCAAGAGATCAAGTCTCTCACAATGACCATCACCAACCATGAAAAAGAAAACATAAACCTGAAATCAGAGCTGAATCTGGCTAACCACAAGGTTCAGGAACAGAAAGCAGAAATAAATAACCTGAACATGACTTTAAAAAAGAACATGGCGGACTCTCAAAGAGAGTCATCAGAGGGTAAGAAAAACATTTCAAAGATGCGAGAACTTGAAAATGAGCTCATGAAATGTAAGCAGACTATCAGCAGGATCAGTGGATGTTCAGAGAAAGCCACAGTCAGCCTGAAACAGGACATCTCATCTCTTCAGAGGGATA
The DNA here is from genome assembly GCA_029783895.1 of Triplophysa bombifrons. Classification (NCBI taxonomy): domain Eukaryota; kingdom Metazoa; phylum Chordata; class Actinopteri; order Cypriniformes; family Nemacheilidae; genus Triplophysa; species Triplophysa bombifrons. The sequence continues at coordinate 20,104,315 of CM056459.1, read as the reverse complement.
AACACACCGCTGACCAGAAGTTACAGGCTTTAAAATCTGAGTTTGACGATCTCAGTTTAACGCAAAAAAGAACAAAAGATGAATTGCAACGAGTGACTGAAGAGAATAAGTTAATTCAGTCCAAACTCAGAGAGTCGGAGGCAGAACTTCACAGAAAAAGTTCTGTTATACGAGAATTGAGTTCTAACGCAGATAAATCAGTTCTGAATTTAAAACAAGAACTAGTGACCTTTCACAAGGAAAGAAGCTTAGCAGAAGAAAAAATCTCAGCGTTGAATCTCCAAATATCAGAGTTAAAGCACAAGTTGAAACAGACGCAAGAGGACCTCAGACAGAAGCAAAAAGAAGCATCTTCTGCTGAGTCAAGGTCACATAAGCTTGAAGAACAACTGAACAATTGTAAAAAAATGCTTGATGATCTAAAAGGGAAACTCAACTTACAAAAGAAAGGCTATGAGACTCAACTGCAGTTAATGCAGGCTGAAATGGAGCAAAAGTTTTCCCTTCAAGAAGCGTGTCTAAAACTAGACTCCGACAGGAGGTCAAAGGAGCAGTCACATTCAGTCGAATCAGCCGAGAGAGAAAACAAACACCTTTCTCAAGAAGTTGAAAAGCTTAACGCTTCAATCGCCAATGCGATTAAAGCCAAGCTAGAGGCCGAACAGCAACTTGCCGACCTACAAGCTCGCATTGACGAATCTGAGAGACAGAGGGGAATTCTTGACCTGGAGCTTATCAAAGCAACATCAAAGGTTTCTCAGTTAGAAACAGACAAAATCAGGGTGAACACTAGTATTTATCAGCTCGACAGTATTCAGAAAGACAATTCAAATGAGATAGAAGGGCTAAGAAAAATGTTGTTGGAGACCAATCAGAAACTGGAGATCTCAGAAAAAGAAGCAAAGTCTTTAAAGGAGCAAATTGTTTCGTACATGAAAGAAATGAAATCTTTACAGGAGAAGAATCTGAAGCTTGAGGTGGCAGTGAGCTCTGAGCAGAAGCACCTTGGTCAAGCCAATCATCGGTGTGCTAAAGACAGCGAGTTGGCCAAGCTCAAGACCGAACTTCAGCTGACTAAGCAAATTGTTGCGGAGCACTCAAAATCTGTCAAATCAGCAGAGAGAGAAAACAAACACCTTTCTCAAGAAGTTGAAAAGCTTAAAGCTTCAATCGCCAATGCGACAAAAGCCAAGCTAGAAGCCGAACAGCAACTCGGCGTCCTACAAGCTCGCATTGACGAATCTGAGAGACAGAGGAGAATTCTTGATCTAGAACTTCTCAAAGCAAAATCAAAGGTTTCTCAGTTAGAAACAGACAAAATCAGGGTGAACACTAGTATTTATCAGCTCGACAGTATTCAGAAAGACAGTTCAAATGAGATAGGAGGGCTAAAGAAAATGTTGATTGAGACCAATCAGAAACTGGAGATCTCAGAAAAAGAAGCAAAGTCTCTAAAGGAGCAAATAGTATCCTACATCAAAGAAATGAAATCTTTACAGGAGAAGAATCTGAAGCTTGAGGTGGCAGTGAGCTCTGAGCAGAAGCACCTTGGTCAAGCCAATCATCGGTGTGCTAAAGACAACGAGTTGGCCAAGCTCAAGACCGAACTTCAGCTGACTAAGCAAATTGTTGCGTCTTGTGAAGAAGCAAAGCGGAGCCTAGAGGAGGAGCTGACAAAGATGAAAATGAGCTCTAAGGTATGACTTATAATATATTCAGAGTTTCGCTAAAATGTTGTTGAAGTAGAAGTATTATATAAGAGACAAGCTTGCTACCGGTACTGGAAAATAGATCATACATTTCCTTTTTTCCCTTTTGGCAAGTAAGATTTTATCCTTGTTGTAGATTTACGTCTATATCTTAAAATAGAGAAATGTTTTAACTTCTAGTAAATGTGTAGTGCTTTTATGCTCTAATAATGCTTTGTTGTTTTCAAACCATGGTTGGATAAAATATGGACAAACCCATATGTTGGCATAAATGAACCTAAAAAAAGGTTCATATTTAACTAAAACCAGCCAGCAAAGATGCATTTTAACAAATGGGTTGGCTTGTCCATATTTAACCCTACAATGACTACTGAAAATATTAAATCTTCTTTAAGTAAACGAATGTTTACATGGTCTAATAGCATCAATAATTTTCCTTGCAGATATCCACACTGGAAAAGGAGAAAGTCCTGGAGGAACTAAGAAAGGTCAAAATGCAAGTAATGAACGAGAAAGACAAGAAGACTGAACCGACTATTGAATATAAAAAACAGACAAACCAAGTAAAGGTTGCTAAAAGTCAGAGTGAGATTACTGAGCGTGAGAAAAGTTCACTGTCTGATAAAGGAAGGTCTGGACAAAGCCAAACTGTATCATTCATTACCACTGATTCTGAGTCATTCAGTGACTCTGGCTCTTCAAGTCAATTAAAAGGCCTGAAAATCGAGTCTACTACCCATAAAATTCAAGGTCTCAGAGGACATATTAGTATTAAAAAGTTAATAAAAACCAGAATAATAACAGAGGAAATTGCACTCAAGTTGCAAACTGGCCTCATCACTATGGAGGAGTTAGAAGAATACCTTGCTCAATTTATCGGTAAACCATCCTCAATTGCAGGTATTTATGTAGAATCGAGCAAGAAAAAGCTGTCCTTCATGGACGCGGTTAAAGCAGGACTAATATCAAAATCCTATGCTCTCCAGTTTTTGGAAGCACAGGCTGCCACAGGCTGCATCATTGACCCTATAACAGGTGAAGGTCACTCTCCTGCAGATGCTATTGAGAAAGGTATCATTGGTGAGGATCTGAAGGACAAAATGGTTGACGCTTACAAAGCTGTCAGTGGTTATACCTACGGAGGAAAGACTCTTTCAGTGTTTCAAGCCATGGAAGAGAGAATTTTAGATAGACATAAAGGAAGAGCCATTATTGAGACTCAGATAGCAACCGGAGGATTGATTCACTCGTTGATTGGCATTAAAGTTCCCATGGATTGTGCACTAGAACAGGGGCTCATAAATAAAGCCACCCTTCAAAGTCTCTATGATCCAGTCAGTAACCCAAAAGATTTCCACTACCCAGACACCGGGCAAAAGGCATACTACAGTGAACTGCTGAGAGGGTGCGTGTATGATGTTAACGGTGGAGTCTATCTTCTTCCAATTAGCGACCAGCACCTCTACACTCTTTCTCCATCAACCAAATACAGAGTATCAGTTATCAACACCTTGAATGATGCAAAAATGTCTGCCTATGAAGCGTATAAAGCTGGACAAATTGACAAGAGAACCTATCTGTTTCTTGCACAACTAGAAAGCGACTGGCAGGAGACAACAGTCATGGATTCAAGCAGGAGCCTCTTGCACATCCTGATAGATCACAAGAGTGGACGGCAGCTTTGTCTGGAGAATGCTCTCAGTCTGAAAATTCTCCAAACAGAAGAGCTTAGTAGTTACAGGAGTGGCCAACTCAGTATATTTGAGCTTGCTGATCTTCTGATTTCAAGAAGAGTAATCTTTGAAGTTCCTAACAGTCCTGTTGCAGGGCTTTGGGATGTTTCTTTGAAGAAAAGACTCTCTGTTTTCAAAGGTCTCCAACAGAACGTTGTGGACAGACTCACCGCGTTAAGGATGCTAGAAGCACAGGCCTCCACCGGAGGCATCTGTGATCCGGCATCCGGAGAAAGGATTCTCATCACGGAGGCACAACACAGAGGTCTCTTAGATGAAGGTTTTGCAAGACAGCTCCAACAATGTGAGCAAGCCTACTATGGGATCATTCACCCTAAGAGCGGAAAGACGTTGACTGTGGCTCAGGCCATGCAAGAGAACATGTTCCCCAAAGATGTTGGACTAAGGTGTCTTGAGTTTCAGCTGGCCACTGGTGGACTCATTAACCCAGAGAGTCAAGAAATAGTTCTAATGGAAGATGCCATACAGAATTGCTTGATCGATAAAGCGACAGCTGCACATTTTAAACACGACTCCTCCCACACCAAATGTATCACCTGTCCCAAAACCAAGCGAAAAATGTCTTTCAAGGAAGCTCTAGAAAAGAGTGTTTTTGACAGCCACACTGGGTTTCTGCTTCTTGAAGCTACAAAGTCCCATAGCTCAGCTAATACTTCTGCATTCCAATACTTTTGGAACTTTCAACGTTTCTGATAGTGTAGATATGAAAACAGGTCATGCTGTTGGTGTTTAAGGAATGGGAGAAAAAGGGGCCTGTCCTCCCCCCAAAAAAGGACACGGTGGGACTTGAGAAAGCAGCCTGTTATGACCTATAGCTAAAATATAAAGTTGAGCACCCTCTAGAAGATGTCAATAAACTATTTACCAGTTGAGCTACAGCAATCCCTGATGATTACAAAGATGAAAAGCTACAACGCAATATAGCAAAAGTTTCTCTGGCATCACCTTTTGGTGGTAGTAGAATGCTGCTATAGACGACTTTAGCGGCAAAAACATGAACAAGCATTTTGTGGCCCAAATTTAAAGCGGTAGTACACCCTAGAATTTAAATGTCCGCCAAACAAGCTGATCGCACTTCGTATCGCATTAATGTCGTCTTTTAAGATCTCCACTATATCTGCACAAGCGTCTTCCCTCTACGTTGTAAACCAACACGTGTTCCTTCACTTTTGAGATTGTCCATACATCATTTATGTGACAGGAACTGATTTAATTTAATTAAATTTAAAGCAATTAAACAACAATATTAAACAATAATATTTATTAATATTAATATAAATTCAATATAAAATATGATATATATTACAACCAAACACAGACGGGAAGTTAAAGGGACAGTTTTGCAGAAAAAAGAAATGTATGCAGATTTGGAACAACCGGAGGGTGAGTAAATGATGACAGAATTTTCATTTTTGGACTTTAATTTTGGGCCAGGAACATGTGTCTGATGAAACCGTCTATAGGTCGTGTTTGAAGGATGTGACAAAGGATCTATACTGTCGTGTGGGTTTGAGGATTTGTTCCAAAATGTATGTGACTTGAATGATTGCTGTGTTGGCATGGTTGATCATTATCTAACACAATTTTAGTGTATATCTTATCATAATCTTATAATAACGTCTTATAATATGTATCTTGAAAAATATTAAACTAATTCTGGTGTAACTGGATAGCTTTTTTTTTCTGCTGTAATATATTCCTCAGATATTTCTCATATCTATCATGTGTTATTTCTTTTTATTTTTTTATTTATTGGCGAGCACCATTCTACATAAAATGGCTGGGAGCTTAACAGACATGATGCACTCAGTTCTTGTTTCTGATTTATTGAAACACCAGGCTTGTTGTGTAACTGTTGCCTAATGTTTTACGATTTCTAATCCTCCCACAATTTATTTTCACTGAATTTAGAGAACTGTTGAGGATGAGAAGAAAGAACATGGTGATAAAGTAAACAAGTTGTTGAACTGGATGTCCAGTATGAAATCGAATCAAAACAAAGATGGAAAGACTCTCAGTGATCGTAAACCCAGTACTGAGAGCTCTAGTAAGCCCCAGGTAAATCGATATAGTCCATATATGATCTCTATTTTCTTGTGCAAATTTTTTTAAGCAGGTGGTCAGCTTTGGATTCTACAGAGCACGTCAACCATTTATTATCTTAACAATGTATTATTGATTACAGAGAACTGACTCTTTTATACCCATTGCGAGTGAGTTGAAAATCAACATATTTTGTACAGTCTTGAAATAAAATAAATGTTTTATCTTCATATGTTTGTATTGTTCACATACATTTTACCCAGTCAATAGAAACATGAAAGTTCATTCATTTCAGACAAAAATCACTTCAATGCAGACATCTTTTAGTCCTCATGGACATAACGGCCAGTGGTCAGATCACAGATGGATCTATCAGTCTCATAAAAATGTCCACAAGCACATAATTCCATCAAACACATATATGATATAAACCATATGATAAACTGTACAAATCACACAGGACTTTAAACAATGATGTGTTCTCAGTATTGATTATACTGTATGCCTAAACTAGTTTTATATCTACATGTACTAAACATATTTTAACATGTATCAGGTGTTTTCAGTGGTAGCCTATATGTGCTGTTAACTGAACCGCAGCACAGAGCACGTTACATATCATATTGCGTTACTGAACAAAACATATCTAACCATTTGCTGTTTACTTCTACATACATATACTATACTGTGACCCCAAAATGTATTTACCACCCCTTAGAAATATATGAATATTATTTGAAAAAATATAAAATTGCAAAATATCAATCCAAGTGCAGCCAATATTTAACAATAATAAATATTATAGGTATTACATTTAGTCATTTAGCAGGCGCTTTTATCCAAAGTGACTTACAGGTGGGGTAGGCAATGGAAGCAATTGGGACAGCATAAGTGCAACAAAAGCATAAGTGCAATAAAAAAAAAAAAAAAATGAATGATTCAAAATGAAGGTTGTGTTGGGATAAATCAGAACTGATGTGATAAAGTACACCTGCAGTAACTCTGCTTCAGATAATACGTACACAACAATCACTACCATCATATAAGATGTTGTCTAATGCGAAGACATGTCAATGTTTTAATGTGTAATTAAAGGCTTAAATGGCGTTTGGGGCCACTAGTTGTGTAACGTGAGATATCAGATGAAGTCCAGTTAATTTACTATAATTTCAATTTATTTTTAAAGCATGTTTAAACACAACTACCACTGACCAATGTGCTGTACACAGTAAAACCCATAACAAAATAAAACAACAACATTGTCACAGATAAAACTACAGATAATAAGATCATATTTTGATCAAGAATGTTACTTGTACTTACTATAGGTATAACAGTAAATGATGCGTAATTTCATACGGCCAACTCTAAACCTTATAGTAATTCATGTTATTAATTGTTATTACATGTTTTTTGTAACTACACTGCAACAAAGACTGCTTAAAACAAAGTGTAACCAATAATTGTTAAACTCTGTACACAAGTAAAAAGTAATAAAACATGCTTTATTTTATTATAGATGTCAGTGGAAGAAATGGTTTCAAAGAAGGAACAAATTGCAGAAGCTTTGAGGACTACACAGATGATGCTTACCAAACACAGTGATAAGTATGTTGAAAAGTTTTACACCATTTTGCTTCTAACAGAAAAAACTTAAGATATAAGATTGATTTAAAACCATGTTTACCAGAATGACTGAGGAAGAAAAGCAAGAAACAAAAGAGCACCTCAGATCTCTTCAACAGGCCTACAGCGAGCTCTCCCAACATTGCGAAGATGTGAATTCTGCTGCTGATTGGGTGAGATTAAGATATTAACAGATCAATAATGCTGATGTTGGATATGGGGTGATTCTATTATTCCAACTGTGTAACTAACATGTGTTTTTTGGAATATATCTGGCATGGTTTGAAAGCCACTCTTAACTTTTTAATTTCACAACTGCAAAAGGTTTGAATATTCTTTCAATAAGAAAGATCCTCTAATCTGAGTATGCTGTAAACATACGTTGCATGTCAGCCGCTCCAACTCTTTCTTCACAGCAAAGCCTAAGGATGTTCTTTCTCTGTTTACATGGGGTTCACCACACTGCATATTAACACACTGTTCATTGTGTTTTCTCTAACTGTGTTGTTCTGAAAAATACTGAGAGTTGTGTTCACAGATGCATGTAATCTTTTATTGCGTCCCATTTCTCTTGCTGTGTGAGACTTTGCAAATGTTCTAGTAGAATCCATAGACTTGACTGATGGGTGAGTGTGCTTTGTGTCTATTTGTAAACATATTTATAATTATGAAACATATCTTGTGATTATTTTGAACATGCATTTTGATTCATTCATCTATTTTCCCGGGTCTGCAGATCATTGAGGGCATTCTGGATGTTGAAAGCGGAGCTGTGTTGACTGTGTGTGGCGCTGTGCAGAATGGCCTCCTGGACGACAACACTGCACTCAGTCTTCTTGCTGCGCAGCTTATGACCACTGGACTCCTTTCGCCCGAACAACACTTGTGTATGGACTTGGATGAAGCGTTTAAGTCCAGACTTGTGGATAAATCAATGTTCAAGCAATTGCAAAACCTGAATGAAGCTAAAAAACGTCTTCAGGATCCTCAGTATGCTCTGGAACCCTTGCCTGTTATAACAGCCTTGAAAAATGGGGATGTGTCTGAGCAAACAGCCTTAAAGATCCTTGAAATCCAGTTAGCGACTGGAAGCTTAAGACGGACAAACACTGGAGATATCTTTAATCTGGAGAGGGCTTTCCAACTTGACCTGGTACCTCACTCACTGTTTTTCAAGATATTGGAGAGAAGGAACACATGCCAGGACTTGATCGACCCCAACACTGCAGAAAAAGTCTCACTTAGTGATCTTTTGCAGAGGAGTGTAATCCATGAACCGGGGAGACTTCGGCTGCTTCCTGTGAAAATCCGAAATGATGGAACTATACCCCTGACACATGGAGAAGATATTAGTGTTATGAGGGCTGCACATGAAGGGATCATTGATAAAGAGACCATGCTTCGGCTGTTGAGCACACAGTTGTTTGCAGGGGGCATTGTTGACCCTAGCATAAGTCAAAAGCAAACCGTTGAAGAGGCCGTAAACAGAGGGATGATTGATCAGGACACAGCAAGTGAAATACTGAGCCATCAAGCCCAAACTGGTGGTATTGTTAAACCTTGCACTGGGGACAGACTTACAGTCGACGAGGCCGTCCAGTGTGAGTTAATAAGCTCCAGCAGTGCATTGTTGGTCTTAGAACGACAAAAAGCATTCATGGGTCTCCTTTGGCCTCACACTGGTGAAATCCTCTCTTTCTCAACTTCCCTCCAACAAAAAATAGTCACTGATCAACTGGCAACTGAACTGCTGAATAAGCGAAAGATGATAACAGCCTTGTATATCCCTGAGAATTCAGAGGTAGTTGACATTGACTCCGCAGTGCAGTATAATTTGATAGACACATTCACAAAAGACCTGTTGAAAACTTTAGAAATCCCAGATGTGTTTCCTGATATCGATGAGCTAAATGACAGGTTTTCTTCTTGGCTGGTAAGGCGGGAGCTACAGGTCAAAGAATTTCAGGGATCCAATGAAGAAATAAAGAGCGACGGGTGTGTCACAAATGCTCCATCTACTACTGAAGCAAAACAACTCTTTCTTTCATACCTCATGATGAACAGCTATATGGATCCAATGTCAGGTCAGAGGCTTTTGGTTTTTGACAGGCAGGTAGATAAAATGGCTAAATTGCTTTTTGTCGAGACAGCTGAAGCAGAATGTGCTGCCAAGATTATCTCAGCTGTAGATGATTCTGAGGAGTCTCTAATGAATATGAACATTTCTGACTTTGTGGACAAATCTCTTGTCGGCAACGTTGGTGCTTTGGAGGAATTGCAAATATGTGAATCTTCAGAGAGGAAAACTGAGGATGAACTTGAGGCAGAGGATGCTAAAGCATTACCAAATAATTTTGAGTTTACGTTAAACTCTGAACCTGATGTCAATATCTTAGAAATAGAAGAAACGTTTGATGCTTTCCTAAGCAGTGGTCAACAAATGACTACAGTAGAAACTCAGAAACCAGATAAGGATTCTACATGTTTACACACTGACAACTGCCAATCTGATAGGACTGACATGGGTTCCCTTCATCTGTCACAAGCACTGCAGTTACGACAAACAACCTTTATTGCATCAGAAACTCCCATAAGTTTGTATTCAGTAGTAGATCATTTTATATGCGATGACACCACTGAAAAAGACCAAGAAAGACATTCATCATCCTTACCTTACCTAATGTCTATTGAAACAAGCAGTAATGTAGAAATGACATCTGAATTCCCACATTCTCGGGTTTTGTGCGATAGCAAACTCGAGAGGGATTTTGCCATCCATCTTCTTAGGGCACAAGTAGAGGAAGGAGGGATTTTAGATGTCACCACTGGAAAGCGATATGAACTTGATGCTGCTCTCAATAAAGGCCTAATTGATGAAGACACTGTTTTAGAAGTACTTGCTGTACAGCTTCAAGAAGGCAGTTTCAAAGAAAATGAAAGTGTTACGATGTCCATTTTGAAGAGGTCAGTGAGTAAAGGGTACATATCAAATAAGGTGGCTTTACATATCATGGAAAAGCAGAACATGTTGGGTGGTTTCTACACTGGAGCGGTTGAAAAAAACATCAGTGTATGTGAGATTTTAGAAACAGGTCTGATTACTGGTGATAGTAGTCGAAGTGTTCCCTCTTCAGAGCCAACGAGTAAGGCTATAATCGATCAAGAGGTAAAGTGTTTACGCAGTGTTTCAGATGCCCACCAAATGGAAATGTTGGAGGATGAAGAGGTGAAGAAATTGTTGCATTCACAGCAGGACAGAAGTGTAGATGTTATGGTACTTGACTTTGTACCAGATCCTTTATACTCAAAATTAGATGAAGCCACGCAGGTGACTTCAGATATAGCACATCTAAGCAAGTGCCAGGATCCTCTGGTGCCCACAATTGCCGTACATGACTCTCCAAGTGATGATGTTCCAGTCATCTATAAAAATGGAAGTAACAACAATGAGATTGACAAAGTTGCAGAGAGTAATGGAATAGGGGTAGATAATGTAAATTGCAACCACTTCAAGAAGCCAACCACTGTACTAGAAACTCTAGATGAAGAAGGAAGTTTCACAGAAGAGCAAGATGAGGCTAAAAGCCTGAGTAAAAAGGATAAGACTTTTGTTTGTCATGAAGCTGAATGCTTTGTATCTGATCTCTGCGAGGCAGGTTATATTGAGACAACAGCGAGTCAGGTCCATAGCCCTGTACAGACTAACTCTGGCATTTCATGTTCATCACAAAGTGACATCTGCTCAAACAAAAGACAAGCAGAAAGTAAAGTGTATTCTGAACAGGAAACCAACAGTTTCGAAAACGAGTCCGAAATATCACATTTCCCCTCAAAGGGAATTTCTAGCAAGAGCTTTAGTACTCTGCAACCAGAGGTCATATATGTTGCACCACTGGAAACACTAGCACAGACTTCATGTGAATCAAGGGCCAAGTCTCCAGCAGAGATGAATTTAAGCAGTAATGATCAGCTTACATTAGCTCAGGGTTTACAACCTCAAACAGAAGATATTTCTCCTCAATCCAAAGTGTTCTGTAAAGCTGTTGACGAGGAAACAGATAAGGAGCAGTTTGACGAAACTTCAAAGTGTAGTAAAGAGCCTAAAGAAAACAAAGGTGTGCTTGAGCCCGTGGACAAGAGTTTGGAAAACCTCGTAAAGGTACCCATGACAAAAAACAATCATACCCATAAGTCCAGAGTGGTTCTTATTGAGGGCAGCACTGACAGTGAGAATACACAAAACAATGATCTTGAAGGGTCGATAGGGTTTGAAGGATCTGAGCAAGCAATTGAAGTCAACTCAAAAGATGCAGCTGAATCTACAATTATTTCTAAATCACTTGAGTCACCATTACCACTTGAAATGCCGGCTGAAGCTAGTCAAGGTGATTCAAATAACGGTATAAATAAGATAGACCACCTTAGTGAACATGAAATATTATGTAACCGTGTTGCCCTAAAGACTGAAATTGATGATGTAGTCACAGTAGATGCCTCAGATTTTGAAATAGACAATGAACAGGACCTGGTTCAAACCGTGGAGTCAGTCAGCACCTCAGCTTCCTGTTCAGACCACGTGTTCACAGAATTCAAGGAAATGCAATCTACCACCAAACTGCCAAGTTCTTCGGTCACAGAAATGCTGAAACTGGATACTAAACGAAGCACAGATGTCTACAAAAATCTTCAAAGTGGGGATGAATTAGTCACTGGAGATGTACATCAGGATATATATTTTCCTCTACCTCAGCAGGAACTGAAAGAAAGTGAAATTGTTCCACAACTAGTGGACAGCAGCTATTTTAAAATATTTTTAAGTGAACTACTTCAGATGAACGCAGAAGGGTTAAGTGCTGATGAGATGCAAAAACGAAAATGTCAAGTCATTGATAACATTATTGAAATCATTCAACGTCACCCGACGCCCTTCAATGCTAATCAACCCAACTTCACTGAGAGAAGCGTGGATCCAGATATACTGCTAGATTTGAAAAAACATGGACTAGACTTAGGAGAGGAACAGAAATGTGCAGCTGAACCGCATCATCAGTCTGGTGTTGGATTCCTACAGTCTCAGCTCCAGGAGATGATTCAGGGGATCTCCATTCGCAGGGATCAGGGCATGCTCAAGGACTGGATCAAAAAATTAACCACTGGCCTTAAAGATAATAATATAGACGTTAACAGCACAGAGGTTGAAGTTAAAGACGATGGCATTGCATTTGATGTCTGTCAGGCAACCACCTCCAACCACCAGGAATCTAAAGCAGTTGATCAAAACTCAAAGCAAACGGATGGGATCAATATCAAACCTGCAGTAAGCTCTTGATGTTGATTTGTAAAGCTCTTTTGGATCATTAAAAACTTGTTTAGCATAAGTCTTTACATTTTACAGGGATTCTCAACCCAGAATTACTTGGAATGTGTTGGGAGACTCCAGGATCATTATGATACTCTTGAAGATATAAGAAATGACTTGGTGACCAGATGTCCAGTAGCAGAAGATATCGAGGGTTTGCACAGTCAGCTGGAGGAAGCTCAGGTTTGTCACTCCTTTGTCACTCAATGAAAATTCTTCTGACCCTGCTTTTACCTGTACTTCAAATATTTAAAACCACACTCTCTCTGTATGGTTTTCTCTACTCTACTGCAGTCCATTCTGGTGTTTATTCTGTCGCATCTTCACAATTCCTGTATTTCCTTCCATCTAACTCCACTCAATCTGTTTGTAGTGTCTGGAAGCACAGCTCGCTCATCTCCCTGCTATGCTAACAGCAGATCTGAACGTTTCCAAGCAGCTTCTGAATGCTGCTAATGAACTTGTTCCCACACAAATCCAACAAGATCTGTCCACAGTTTATGTAGATTTACAGAACGCTTTCACAGATGTTTGCCATTTGTCAGCTGAGAGAAGTAATGCTATTCTACTAGCAATTGACACAGTGAAGGTCAGTTCAGAATTATGACAAAAGTGGGAGTAAAGTTCTAGAACACTGTCCTATAAAGCAAATGACACTTAAAGACTGTATTGTCTCACAATTGTTCGAACATGGTTTACAGGTCCGTTTGGACACCTCATATCAGGATTTGCTGGGCTGCCTTGATATGATCTCAGCTCGTGTACAAGACAATTCTGAAGCGCTGTCCAAGCTGGATATCACAAACACAGATGACGGAGAACAAATTAAAGACAAGATACAAAAAAACAAGGTAAGTTCTTGATTGTTTATTAGAAAATATTAAGTTGATGAAGCATGAGGGCGTCTACAATGTCATGTGACAGCATCAGCCGCTGTTTTGCAACCCTCATTTACATGAAGTCATTATAATATGTCAACTGATTCTTTCTGTTTTCCATTTTATTTGTGAACATGCTTCGGTGAGCATGTTTAGAAATGCACAACCTCTTTCTAAGTGATGCACCTATTCCTAGTATTGTCATGATGTACAACAACAGTGTGGCACACATGTTCTTTGTTAAGTCTTAGGTCTTCCGATTCCAAGTAATTTTTTTACATTTTCCAGAAATTGTCAAGCCGTTTTAAAACAGGGGCCACATGCTTGCTATCTGCTGGTAAAACTTTAATGTGCTAAATGTTATGATATTCAATCAGGCCTGCTCACAAGTCTATGATTTCTTTCCTGTCGTTTCCTATAATATACTATACATATAATATTTCACAATTGGCAGATGCTTTTATCCAAAGCGACATAAATTGCATTATGCATTTTTGACTATGTGCAATTCCTGGGATAGAACCCATGACCTCAACATTGCTAGCACCATGCTCTAACCACTGAGCCACAAGAAAGCCAAATGTACATCCGGATCAGGAACTATCAAAATGAAAAACAAACATGAGTACATGTAATTGATTCTTTTTGTTATTGTTTTTTTCTCAGGATATACAGAGGAACTTATCAGGAACGCGACAGCTGTTGGAAGATGCTGCTTTTGATATTCAAAACTTTATTTCTGATCACACTCAGTTCTTGAGTCCCGCTCACAGCAGACATCTTCTGAAAGCTCTCAGCAGCACGCAGAGAACCCTAAAAGAGCTAACAGACAGAGTTTTCACTCACATGCAAACTCTGGACATCCAGCTGGAGATCTGTGAGGATAAGACTCAACAGCAGGTGTTTTTAGCAGCATGTCATTTGTGATGCAGTTTGCAAGGAAGTATTGAGGAAACTCTTGTGACCTGCAAATGTCATTTTGGTCTGCTGAGGCCTTTAAAATGAGTTGTGTTATAATCTATCTTTTAATGAAAGATTATTGAATGTGTTTGTTTGTCCTGCTCAGTGTTTCACCGCTCAGGCCCACATTTACCTCCTTTTGATCCTCTTGACAGTTTGCAGCTTCTACTACTTGAGGACCAACGTTTATTCATCTGCCTTGTGGGAAAGCTTTTCGACAACTTCAGGCAGAACTAACCCACTTAAAATGAAAATATGTTCTTCATCTCTAAATCCTGTCTCTTTGAATGGCCGGCATGTTTACAGCATACTCAGTCATCACTAATGATCACATGCTCAGTTTTGCATGATTGGTTTCTCTGTAGAAAATGTGTCTGTTCTGAATATGTTGATGTTGGTGTGCTAGGCTGCTGTGGAGAAGCAAAAAGAGTTTTCAGAAAAGCTTCAGGAGCTGTTGGGTGATCTGACGGAGACAGAGAACCGGCTCATTGGACACCAGCAGCAGGCTACCAGTGCAAAGACTGTGGGAGACCTCCAGCAAAACCAACAAGAACATCAGGTCCATGTCTAACCTGCTACGCTTTGATATGTTTTAATAACCATGCAAATGCTTTGTGCAGTTCTTATCAGAATCAGAATAAGCTTTATCCGCCAAATGTGCACACACACACACAAGGAAATTGTTCTGCTTACAGGAGATCTATGGTCTTAAACACACAGTATAAACCGTACATAACAAAGTTTGTAGGTGAGCTACACTGTAAAACATCGCTGTAATTTCGAAGCAGGTTTGCCTGTAACTTACTGTAGAATTAATTCTACAATTTTGTTTTAAGCATAAACTTACCTAGTTTATTTATTTTTCTTTCATTAAACAAGACTAAATATCTTGGTTCACTTTTCTTGTTATGTAAATGTATCATAATTTAAGAAGTTTTAAATATTTTAACATAAAATAAGAGAAAAATTGTTAGGAAGAATATCGTTTTTTTGCAGTGTTGCTGTGCTAATGCCAGTCTCTTCTTGCTCATTTTGGATTTCAAAAGTTGAAATGTTTTAATTTTAATAAAGTAATTGTAGTAGTAATTAAATCTACATTAATTTTCTGGCAAACCTGTTTCAAAAACTACAGCAAAGTTTTACAGTGTACTCCTTTAATGGTAGAAATATTGGGAAAGTCTGGACTAATGAAATGTATCACTTGAATGTACATGGATAAAATCATCTGCCAAATGCATAGGTCAATTATCTCTCTGTGTTCCTTTAGGCTCTACAGAAAGACCTGCAGGCCAATGCCAATGCCCTCAATGAAGTCATGAGCAGCACTCAAAAGTTCCTGGAAGAGAATCACAGTAAACTCAGTCCAGAGCAGATATCGGCTCTTGAGAACAAACTGGAAGAACTGAAGAGCAAGGCGAATCTGCTTAACCAGACGGCAGAAGAGTCCAGGAAAGATCTGGACAAAGTGTTGACAAGTGCCATTAAGCAAGAGACTGAAAAGGTTGGAGAACAAAACTAAAAATGTTTCCAAACGAGTGCAACAGCAGACAACAATCCTGTTTATTTTCTCCATGAAGAAAAAGATTTCTAGCTATAATGTATTACCTGCCAGGATGCACGAATAATGAGAATAAAGTCGCTATACTTATATAGTTCCATAGTTATAACCAATGTGCTTTAAATGTATAATATATTTTATTAGGGATATAACAATATTTTTGATAGTGTGTTATCGCAATAACAAAATGGTCTCAATGTTATCATGGTCACATGACTGTATGAAACGATTGGTTTTCCGGGCCTAACATCGAGAATTTTTTGAAAAAATAAAAGATGTTACCTTTGCCAAGGTCCATCTGGTGCAATGATATGTTACATCCCTAATTTCTATACTCTAAAGTCAGTGCTTCTGGAACCAAAGCTGCTGAAATGTGCCCTCTATTGCTCTCTATTGAAAATGTAAAACTTCTTAAAGTTATATTTGATCACCTGTTATTTACAGAGGCTTTGGATTTCATTCAGATGTGTGTGTATGTCGAACATTACAGGTAGCAGCTGTTGAGCAACTTGAAGAGAGCAAAAACAAGATTGAAAATCTTCTGGGCTGGATCTCCAACATTGGAAAAGAGAAAGAAATGGGTGGAGTGCAAAAAGACCAGATGCTCAAACAGAATGGAAACATGCCGGAGAAGACATCACTGAACAGAATAATGGAAGAGGGGGATGATCCTAATGGAAATGCTTTAGACGCTACAGATAACGCACGTCTAGACGCTTCTGAAGACCATGAGAGTGAAGCCCTGGACTTGGATAAGCAGTATGATCGTGTTCAAGTATGTACATGCTTATGTATTTCCCACCCATAAATAATGTGCAATATCCCTACTCTCTCGAAGTATGAAAGGGGGAACTTTTCTTTCACAATGCAAGACAACTATGACTTGTGTTGATATGAAATACAGTTTATAAGTAAGAAAGGTTTACAAGAAATGGTTTGTTTCGAAAAGCTGTCAGATAAACAGTTGACCAATCAGAATCAAGTATTTCTGTGTGCCATATAATAATAATAAAATAATTGAGTGGTATTAAAATGAATTTGAATCTACTTGTGTGTATGTGCAGGCCCATCATAAGGAGATCTTGTCTCAGCAGCAGGATCTGATTGTAGCCACACAGTCAGCGCAGGCTTTGCTGGACAAACAGGCTCAGGTGCTGTCGCCTGCTGAGAAAGAGAAGCTCCAGAGGGACATTAAAGAACTAAAGGGTCGCTACGATGCCTCTCTCACCCGGGCTGAGCAGCAGATGAAACAAGTCCAGACTGTTCAAGAGGAGCTGCAGAAGTTTCAGGGCAACTGTGATGAGTTTGAGACGTGGCTGAAACAGGCACAGGACAGGGTGGAGGAGATGGGAATGCCCGCTGCGGGTCTGGACACCCTGAGTCATAATCTACAGAGACAGAAGAGTTTCTCTGAGGATGTCATCTCTCATAAAGGAGACCTGCGCTTCATCACCATCTCAGGTCAGAAGGTGCTGGAGGCAGCACGGGGTTGTCATCGTGGTGAATCTAGCGGTACGGACAGGTTGTCGGCGATAGACATGTCTGGGACTAGTGCCGCGGTGAAAGAAAAGCTGGACTCTGCTGCCAGCACTTACAAAGCTCTGCACATGCAGGTAGGGCTTTATTCTGCCAGCAGGTTATGGAGCCATTTTCATTATGTTTTCGGTGGAATGGTGAAGATATTTGAAGAATATTGATTGGAAAATTGACAGATTGTTCTGTTTTGATATGAGGAGTGAATGAGGAGTGATGCACTTTTCAATTCCCACCAACAGATGGCAACATTTGTCTACTAATGTTTTCACTAATGTTCCAATCTGTTGAGGACCATAATTATTATTTATAATAGACATTTTATTTCTCAGTTTCTTTATTTTCTGTGATATTTCTCATTCAATTCTGCAATTAGATGTTTTACATTGTAGTTTATTGTAATTTTTTTATATAATTTCTTATAATTATATTATTTCTCAAGTTTTTATGCATTTGGCAGATTCTTTTATCCAAAAGCGACTCAGGCGGCTTACCAACATGTACAAATATAACCCTTTCCAAAAAAATAAATGAGTAGAATTAATACAAATCATCTTTATTTTATCCATTCCATGAATCCACTTTTCCTCTCATGGTTACTGTTTTTTTTTCATCATACTCCCCACACACACAAAATAGATTTCATGTGTGAGACTATGTAAATCAAAATGATAATCTCATACATCTTGTTTGTTTCAGTGTAATGATCTTGGAAACAATCTCAGAGATGTTGTGGAGAGGTACAGGAGGTATGAAGATGCCAGCGGATCTCTGGTGAAGTGGCTCAATGATTCTGAGCAAGAGTCCAGAAGACAGCAGTCTGAACCCATCGCTGGAGATCCACAAACATTACAGAGACAGCTGGAGGAAACCAAGGCATGAGCACCAAGACCTTACAAAAGCTGTTTTCGTACAATTATGATGTTTAGTCTGAAATGGATACTCCACCCAAAAATTAAAATTCTGTCATGAATTACTCATCCTCAAATAGTTGCAAACCTGTATAAAGTTATTGCTCCGGCTAACACAAAGAAAGATATTTGGGAGAATGTTCTGGGGTAGTAAATTTTTTTTAGTCAAAGGTGCCCCAGAACTGTTTTTCTAAATTCTTCTTTAACAGAACAACAAAACAATTCAATAATTGATTCTACTGTGGTAGTTAATGATGTCCTAGAAATATCAGTTGCTAAAATTCGTCCATTTTTCTTTGTGTTTAACAGAACAAAGAAATTTATACAGGTATGGAACAACTAGACGTTGAGTAAAGGAAGACAGAATTTTATGTTTTGGTGGTCTATCCCTTTGAACTGGGCCAGGATGTCTTCATTTGACATTACTCACATCTTTCCATATAAAGCATTTTCAGCCACAACAGAGCTATTTATGGACCTAAATACATGCCATGCACGGAACACAAATAACAGCACAGATTTAATGAGATTTGCTTGTTGTGCAAATCTGGATACAGAAGCAGACAATGGCAATTACTTTTTTTATTGATTTTTTTACAGATTTTTTAAATCGCTTACATGTCCCATGATGCGCTTAGACTGCATTCAGCGGACTTAGGTCACATACACAGAAAGAAAATGTATTTATGTTGCGTTTTAGTTCTTTAGGAGATAGTGACCTTGTCTCTGACCTTGTTTATAACCTTATAGCAAACACTGTGACCCCTTAGTGTCATGTGGTGTATTGGGATGAATGTAGAATAGAATTAGCTTTTAGGGTAATTGATTTCACTAATAGATAATATCGAAAACATTGATTCTAATGGACACTGGTCTCTTTCAGAGTCTTCAAAGGCAGACCACAAACCATCAGTCTGCCGTTGACACACTGAGAAAAGCAGCAGAGGCTGTGATCACTGCAGAAGGCGATCTGCTTTCCAATCCAGATGAGATTCAAGAGACAGTCGGTGAGTCACAATAATATTAATATAATATAATGTATTCAAATTACAATTCCAGAAGTAAACCACAATTTCCCTAACGGACTAGCAATGGAATACTTGAACATTTAATTACTATGGCAATAAATGTGGTTCTTGTGCAAAAAGACATCAGGAGTCTAAGAAACAGAATAGTTAACAAAACACAGAAAAGAGTAAGAGAAACTCACATATGGGGCCCTATCATACACCCGGCGCATAGTGCAATGCAACGCAGTTCTCATTTACTGTCCTGCGCTGCATTGTTTAAATAGCAAATGCATTTGCGCTCATTTGTGCGCCCATGGGTGTGTTGGTCTAAAAAAGAGGGGTTTTCAGGCGCATTGTTGGCACAGTGCTATTTCGGGGAACAGAATTTTTTCTTTGTTATTTAAAGAGCGTTTTCATGGCGGGTCCACAACGCGCTTTTACTTTATTTATTACACAGAGGGAAGTGCAGCAGCACAAAAGTCTGCCAAATATAAAAATAAATGGAGTACAATGAAAAAGATGATTAATGTGGACCTAAAGATAAAAATCCGGCTTGTCCTGTAGATGCCTTTCCTCTCTGCAGAAGCGTCCATTCTTTGCTCTTGCAAAATAGCGATGTAGTGGTGCAAGCTCAACTGGCTCTCAAAGGGAATGAGAGATGAGACTCTGGTTGGTTTACTTCACGTTACGCACAAAAAACACCCATGATTCATTAAGAGAATCAGGACAACCCATTTTGATCATGCGCCCGGGCGCGCCTACTGTTTCCCGTCGTTAAAAATCTCAAAAGTGCATTCGAACACAACCTGAGTGCACTTGCACCCTGCTCTTTAGACCAAGCTTGAAAATAGGACCCATGGAGTTAAAGTTTCCCTGTGGGCGATAATTTGATCCCTTAAAACCAATCTTTGACCAGCAAAATGACATATTTAAATGTTTTTTTCTCTTTGAAAATATTTTTTCAATATTTTTTATGAAGATAATACTCAGCAAGGGTTTAAAATGATAATTTTGCATATGGCTTTTATGAAAACATTAAGAACGGCACATAAACATGTAAACAACAGCAAAAACTTGTTATTTAAGTCATTACAGGTTTTTATAGAAATAAATCGATTCTGTGCCAAATTGGACTTTATTCTGTTCAGTAATGACGTTTTATAGAATTATCTGTGCCTATGTACACGGCTTTTAGACAGACAAAAAAAATGAAATAATTGCTTGTTTGTAGATGACATCATCGAAAGATATGACAACCTGTCAAAGTCAGTAAGCGACCGCAACGAAAAGCTGCAGGTGACCCTGACTCGCTCTCTGAGTGTTCAGGACGGCCTGGATGAGATGATGAAGTGGATGGAGAAGGTGGAGGAGAGTGTGAAGGAAATTCCACAAGTGCCACTTCATTCAAACGCTCTTTCACATGCGATTAGCAAAGAGGCTGTGAGTGAACTTTAATTCAATGAATGTGTTACAAAATAAATGCATTATGCAAACGCTTGCAGACAGTGACACACGGGCGCGAAATGTACCATATTACTTGAAAGTACTGGTAGTCACATTTTTCAAAATTTTTATCGTGTTTTGAGCACAGTTTGTAGTAGACCAAGGTAGTGGAATGTAAAAGCATACATTGTTTAAAAAGTTGATCTTCATGTATGTCAGGCCCTGGAGCAGGATATGTCCAGTAGGCTGAGCAGCATCACCACCATGAAGACAAAGGTGCAGACGTTTGTGGAGAGCGCTGACCCGGCGGCTGCCGCTCTGCTGCGGGATAAGATGGAGGCGTTGTCTCAGCGCTTTACGGACGCCTCTCAGCAGCACAGACAGAAGATGACTCAGATGGAACAGCTCAGAGACAAGGTGGAGCAGTTTGAGAAGACATCTGAGAAGGTTCAGCAGTTTGTGGTGAAGAGCTCGAAGGCTCTCGCAGAGACTGACGGACCTGGAAAGAACGTCACTGAGCTCTCTAAGCTCATCCAGGTACCACACCAGAACAGCAAACATGATAGCTCTGTTACATTTTGTTTCTAATCAAATCTTTGTGTAGGACACGAACGCAGAGTTAGTCGAGCATGCTAAGGATGTGGAAACCCTTCGAAAACTAACGGATGAACTCAGCCAGATGAGTCCTGATGGTAGTAAAGCTCTTATTCAGAGCAAGATGGAGAACATATCGAGCAGCTTCAATGCTTTTAAAGATACCGTTCAAGAAAAGTAAGTGATTGTAGAGAAGATTTTATCGAGAGTTGTATGAATTTAGTTTATGTAAAGCTGCCCAGACAAGTGAGTTTTTATTCTTTTAATTAACTTTTTAGGCATTAATTGCAGAAGTATAATGTGGAAGGTTTAGTGGTTTAGGAGAACGTTAGAGTTATATCAAAATGAATATTATTACGCTCATATAATTTTGTAAAGGAAGGGTTTTGATTAGCTAGCGCTGTTTTAGAATAAAAGCCACATGCTGTAATGGAACAGTGTGATAAAAATATAAAACCAGTTCTGTTTTTCGCCAGCTGTCTGGTCATTTATTACTACTCAGTGTGCATGTGTGTCGTGTATTATAGAAAGCAGGAGGTTTCATCGTGCCAGAAGCAGCTGCTGGAGTTTAAAGCAGCCGCGGGGGTGTTAATGAAATGGCTGGAGGAGACAAAAGAGCAAGTGCCAGTGCTTCAGCCCAACTGCAATGAGCCGGGCCTGAGAAAAGAGCTGCTGAAAGTAAACGTGAGTGATGGATTTCACTCCTCAGCCTTTATTTTGCTGCTCCATAACCTTCAGCCTCCAATGGTGCAGTGAATTAAGAATATAAGATATTCCTTTAACTTTACTCAGATCTTAAGAAATGATTCGTCTCCCAATGCATTTATCACATGACCTGCACTACTGTAAAAATCCTGTTGTGACCTTGATGCACCTTCAAGAAGATATTTGCTGTGATTTATGCAACATCACATTAGTAAAATATCCAGAAATAAATTGTTTTATTGTGTGGTTGTAATGACATGTTGAAAAAACTTGTTTCCAGTGAAAATTTGAAGTGTTAATCCCAGAGCTGTTGAATACGACAGTTACGACACTCACATAGATTTCCATGGGAAGAATGGAATACGGAAGTAACTCGTGTCATTTGTTTGGAACTATTGATGGCTCCATGAACCACACGGCAACAAGATCGAGTGTCGTAACTCCCATATTTAAAGGCTCTGGTGAATCCATGGACTCTTAACGGCTGATATTACCCACAACTCACTGCGAGAGGGCGGAGTTTAGTGACGTCACTGCATGAATAAAATGTATTAAAAGATACTTCACTAAATTAATAAATGTACAGTTGCAAGTATACAGTCAACATGACATGAAATAATGAATGTATAAATAATAAATGCGAGCTGTATTTTGATCTCCATGATGTCCTATAGGCAACAACCGGCACTTTCGTTTTGAGTCAGTATGTCCCAGTGCGTGCATACAGATTTGCTACGCACTAAAATGTATGTTCTTTTGCATGACAAAAACAGGAACATACTTTTAGTGCATAGTATAAGTAGGCGAATTGGGATGCAGCATGGACCTGCTAACATACATTAGCATTACGGCAGTGTTTAAAGTGACTAATTGTTTCTGTTATTCTATTCAAATTAATTTCCTGGTTTGAATACCAATTAAAACGTCTGGTTAACGGACAAATTCAAAATAGAGAGATTCCGGTGACAACTTCTGTATTTTAAATTAGAGAAAAGCGGGCTTCACACCAGGATGATGTTTTTGCACACATTCCTGTTTTGTAGGGTCTATAGCAGAGAGAGTGAACTTTCAGGATTGTAGTCACTGAACTCTCAGTGCAATACTGCTCACCGTACAGGAATGTGTGTGTGTGTCATGTTCAGAAAATAAACCAAAATGTCAAAGAATTGGTTTAGCGTAAAAAACGATTACAATGCCAAATACCATTATGAACAGCAACGTGGACTTACCCAAAAAGGAAATCTGAAACAATTTGGCCCTGTTTATGTCTGAAAGAAAATTAGGTTTTCATTACTCCTTAAAGGGAATTTAATTTATTTACACATATCTCACGCGTATCATCCAGCGCTTAATGCTGTATAGGTCTTAAAGTTGCTCTTATGATCTCTTAATGTTTTCTGCAGGGCTTGTTGGATGAATGGACGTCTAAGGCTCCAGCAGTTCAGGATATAAATAGCAGAGGGTCTGCTTTATGTAGTCTAATCAGTGTTTTGACATCACCGGCCAAAGCCAAAACACATCACAGCGCAGGTATTGCCAAAGGGTATTTTAAGAATTTATGAGAAATCTAATCGCATGTCTAAAATCGTTATTGATTAAATCCATCAAGCGTGGGGGGCAAACAGATGGATTACATGTTTTATTATGTTTTTTTAGGATTGGCTGTTGGCGATGGTTCTGGCCCAGGAAGCCAAACATATCTGACAAACCAAGGTGAAAGTTCACACTGTCCTCATGCTGATAATTTGGCTGATACAATAATGATTTTGTTGGCTAACCAATATAGTAGCCAGAGTCTAAAGCTTCAAGCATTGTAATGTACATACCTGTTTAATACTATTGGAGCCTTATGTAGAGAATACAGTGGTTTAGTTGTGAAAGAAAATTAACCTTGATAATGTTTTCTTAAATATTAAATCAACAAATGATTTGTTTTTCCATTAGAGTTGATGCTGATACAGCAGAGCACGTCTGGCATTAACAGCAGTTACGAGGATCTCGGAGAGCTGTTAAAGGCCAGATCCTCTGAGCTCAGTGATCTGATGAAGAAAATCCAAGCGGTCCATGAGCAGTCTGATTCTTTATTGAAGTGGATAGAGGACACAAAGAAGACAGCAGCATCTTCGAGAAACCCTCCATCTGACTCTGTAAAAACCCAGATAGAGCAACAGAAGGTACATTTATTTGATGAATTAAAAAGTTCACATTTGTTATTATTTGTTATTATCAAGCTGTACATAAGACTACACCTCATTGAAGGTGCACAACTTTCTACATTTTGCTATGTGAATAATGAAGAATAATGAGAAGGCAATATTAAAACTAGATTTGTTTGGTTGTTTTCATAAATAAAAGTCTCACATTAAAGTGATTACTCAAGCTATATACCAAGACCAGATGAGAAAATAGCGATGCTCTAGCAACCACCCAGGTTCACCCATAAGATGTTCATAGAAGCCTGTTCGATTGCCAGCATTTGAAGATTGAAACAGCTGATTATCTTGCAGGCCTTTGAAGAGAATATGAAAGAAAAGCACGTACAGGTCCTGCAGCTGAGAGAGAGCTTGCGCCATCTGATCGAGGAACACCCCGATTCACCCGAAGCAGAAAAGTGGAAGCACATGCTGGCAAAGATCGGTATGCACCCATCATGTTCAAAAGCATGAATCTACTTTTATCTGCGACATGGGTTGACCAGGTGCAAATCTGCACACTTATCTCCCGCACCGGCTCTAGTGAAACCTCGTGTGAGAGGAGGAGTTGCTGTATCAATGCTAGAGTGAAGCTGGGAGTGATGAAGTGATGTGTTTAATGTGCTTCTCACACAGATGCAGGGTGGGAGGAGGTCAGGGGCACAGCGGAGATCAGGAAGCGGCATCTGGAGGAGTCATCCCGAATGCTAGAGCTCTTTCAGACGACTCAACCGCAGCTCTCGCAGTGGCTGCAGGAGAAAGAACTGATGATGAGTGTGCTGGGTCCTCTGTCTGTGGATCCCAACATGCTTAATACACAAAAGCAACAAGTCCAGGTACTGGCAGTCACACGGTATCATTCAGGGAAACATACATTTGTGTACTTGGATGGGATTTTTTCCCACATTTTAGAATTAAAGTGAACATAAAACTATGACAGAATTATAACTTTGGGAATTATGTTGTGACTAATCTAACATAAATCAAAACTATGTTATGTTTGATTACCTTCAGTGTAGTCACATTTCAAACTTCTTGTCATTTTATCAAGGAGCTTTTTGAGGTCTCACCCAAAGATGCTTAGTATTGAAATTATTAAAGTACCAGTGTGTAGTTTTTTGCAGGATCTATTGACGGAAATGCAATATCATATAAATAACTATGTCTTCGTAGGTGTATAAAGACCTCTTATAATGAAGCGTTATGTTTTTATTACCTTAGAATAAAATATTTCTATCTACATTTATTCCCTTGCATGGAATGTTGTTGACATGTCGCCATGTTGTTACTACAGTAATTCTTAACTGCCGAAGTGCCGTAAATATGCTGTCTCTTTCTGGAAAAAACGAAATGTGACAATATTTAAATCCTCTCTCGGCCTCCGAAGGGCGATTTAAGGGAGGGGTGGAGTAAACGGTTGGCAGTTTAGCGCTAAAAGCTGCTAAAAATGACATGCAGCACCTTTAAAAGCTTTTTATGTTTATCTACTTTTTCTTCATTATTAAGTCCAAGTGATTTATTAAAAAAACATTTATTTTAAATAAAATTGAAGTCTATTGAAAGAATTTGAATGAAAAGTTAGCGCAATTTTATTTTGCCTACAAAAAAAATTATAATTGAAAGAGTCAAGTATATTTCTTTAGAATTAAATATTTTAAAGATACAAAGCAAGCGATGCAGGTGGTTTTAATAATTTGTTTAGAACAGATAGTAAGTTTAGTGACCCGAAACTTTTGACCAGTATTGTAGTACTGTAATGCATATAAAACAAAATCTGGCAAAAATTCTGTCATAATTTACCAGCCCTCATGCCATTAGAAGCCTGTATTTAATAAACACTAAAGAAGATGGATGGTTTATGCTGGCTGTACTGTTCTATACAGAGAAAGTGGACAGTGACCAATGACCAATGGCTGTCATGTTTCAAGAGGATGAAAGTAATATCCATAAAAGGCACTCAAACTATATACCATGTCTTCTGAATCTACACAATCTCTCTGTGATAGAGGCATACCCATATTTATTATTTTGTCGTGTTACTTTATCTTGTGCACATGCTCTTTTTCAAACTCTCATTGTGTTGTATGACATGTAAGAAGTAATTCATTTATTGTTTTTGTTCAGATTCTCCTGAAGGAGTTTGACAGCCGCAAACCTCAGTTAGAGAAGTTAAAGGAGGCTGACACATCCATAGCTAGCGCATCAGAGGAGAAGCAGGATCCGGCTATAGAGAAGGTTAAACAACAACTGGCATCAATCTCACAGAAATGGCAGAACCTGACCGGCCAGCTGTCTCAGAGACATGCCCTTATCGAGAAGGCTGTAGGTAAAACCACTCAGTTTCAGGAGCTCTTACATAGCCTCAGTGAATGTGTTGCCTGCCTGGAGAATGAACTTCGGAACCAGCAGACCCACAGCACCCAGCCTGATGAAGTGAAGAAACAGATGGAGTCCACCAATGAAATCCTGGCACAGCTGCGAGGGGAGAAGAAGAGGCTAAAGGAGGCAGAGATCATCTGCTCAGAGCTTTCTGCCATGGTGACCGAAGAGTACCTCAGAACGGACTTGACAAAGCAGCTCGAGACCGTCTCCAAACCATTTAAACAACTGGAGGACAAAGCAGGTATTGAAGTTTATCTTTGTTTTCCTGCAACATCGCATAACAAGAACTGTGTTCTAATAATTTCTGTTTGAGATGAAAATGAAGCTACGCACATAGAAGTGCACAAAAATTGGAAGGCTTTTTATCTGTCATACAGGTCTCCCGTACCTACATTTGGTAACATAATTAAATAACTTAATAACGCTATGAAAGATTCAAGTAGAGCGTAATGCTTTCTGTAACAACATCTACCTTTAAATGAATTCACCGGATTTCCCCCCAAAATGTGCTGAAACCATTCCTGTTTTTTTTTTAAATGTGTATCTAGTAGATGTAATCTAAGAAACTGCCCTCACAAGGTGTCATAAGTCTTAAATGATTGTATTGTAGTGATCATATGCACACTCTGTTTTTATGAAGGACTTCATCACCTTAAGAATGACAGGTGATGAACAAAGTCCTTTCACTGTAACCCAATGAATAAAACATAACCTGCGACAACAGTTTTAAAGTAACCCAATTCTACAGGAAAACCACAGATTTGGCAACACTGTGTTGTAGAGCTGTGACCATAGAAAAGTTCTGTGAAAATCCCCACATACTTTAACTGAATAATAACACAATGTAACACATTTTTCAAAAAAGTTGTGTTTTGCTTTCATTTTTACTGTTTTTATGAAGCTTAACATGCTTTTGACCATTGACGGTACTCACAAAAAACAAAAAATGTATGCAGTTCGGTATTATTACTCGTATGCAGAAATGACGAGGCACTGGCAAAACACTGACCTCAGAACAATAGTTTAACTAGGACTTACTTAAAATGAGTCTAATTATACACTAAAACATTGATGCTACTTGAAAATAAATATTACCACAATAATTAGCACCACATAATTGTACAAGAACTATAAAAAGGTCAAGCGAAACAACAATTTGTAACACTGTTTAATTATCAACATCATAACAATTTGACTGTGATTTAGCTATTTATTCTTTACTCTTTATTCATTTAGATTTAAAGCAATTTGAATTGCCTTTCTGTAAAAATATTCTGATATATTTCCTTTGTGTCCATCAGGAAAGCGCATTGAGCAACTCAACTCAGCCTTTGCCAGCTCTCAGCAGTTCCATCAGACATCTAAAGACTTCCAGTCCTGGCTAAATGAAACGCTTCAGGACCAGTGTAAACCCCAGCCCGTCTCCGCTCACGTAGAAATGTTACAACATAGACTGAAAGAGAACAGTGTTGTTCAGAAGGCCATTTGTGAGCATGAGGACTCCTATAACACCATCAGGAGGGAGGGAGAAGCTCTCCTCCAAAGCACAGAAGGGGCCGAGAAGGTGGCCCTTCAGGGGCAACTCTCTGCTTTAAAATCCAACTGGGACGATGTGAAGAAATGCAGTGCTGAGCATGCTGGAAAGCTTCAAGGTGCCATGCAGAAAGCATTGAAGTACAAGGAAATTTCTGAAGATCTGAACTCATGGTTGCAGGAATGTGTAGTCAGGCAGAAGAGCGTGAAGCTTAGTGTGAACTTGGCGGAGGTCGAGAGCTCCGTCTCGCAGTTGAAGGCCATACAGAAGGACCTTGACAAGCATAGGGGGCAGGTTGTGATGATGAACGCCGCTGCAGACAGCCTCCTGGAGGTGGTCACTACGGATGGCGATACGGTTAGAGAGGAGAAGACGGCCATTGGTAAAAGGGTGGAGAAGCTAACAGAAGATTTACAGCTCAAGAAAGAATCATTAGAAAATATCTCACAGAAGATAAAAGAGTTCAATGACTTGCAAAAGGAAGCTAAAGTCCAACTGGAAGGTGCCAAGAAACAGCTCGAGGTTCATTCTGCTTTGGGTGTCCAAGCCTACGGCACCAAGAACTTGACCAACATGAAAGCCCAGCAGAACAGTTTGGAGGGTGTCCACAAGCAGATAGAGGATCTCAAAAATCTTGCTAAAAGTCTTGTGGTAGATGTCCCTGAGGTCGACGGTGTGACCGACCTTCTCCTTCGAGCGGACAGTCTTGAAAAGGACCACATTTCTGTTACCAAAGAGGTGGAAGACGCTTGCTTCACCCTGGAGAACAAACTCCAAGGCATCGGCCAATTTCAGAACAGCATTCGTGAAATGTTTGCAAGCTTTGCAGATCTGGACGATGAGTTGGACGGCATGGCTCCGGTCGGCAGAGATCTCGACACTCTACGGGGTCAGCAGAGCACTATCAAAGACTTTGTAAGGAAACTTCAGGATCTGATGAGCAACACGGCCAATGCCAAAGAAAGCTGCAAGAAGATGATGGAGTCTGAGGCCTCGCCAGATCTACTGGGTCTGAAGAGAGATCTGGAATCCCTGAACAAGCAGTGTGGGAAGCTGATGGATCGAGCAAGCGGCAGAAAAGAACAGGTTGAAGAGACCCTGAGTCATCTGGAGGGCTTCTACAACAAAGTGAAAGTATTGACACAAAAACTCAGTGAAGCTGAAAAGCAAGAGGAATCCCAAGAGACTGTGGGACTGGAAACAGAGGTCATTAACCAACAACTGGACTCTTTTAAGGTAAACACTTGTCACGTTGTTTCTGCTTGTTTTTATGCATTCTTAAGTGTTTACATGACAAACACAAGTTTCAAAGTGGATGTTTCTGATGCCAAAAAATGAATTAGCAAAAACGATGATATCACATGCTTGCATATTACGTGTTTAAACTTACCCACTATGAAGATACATGTTAATGTGAGTAGGCTACTGGCCTTGGCACACACAATACCGTGCTTTTAGCTGTTTTCATTGATCTCTGTGAATGGGAATCGTTTAGACCAGGGGTTTTCAACCGGTGGTCCGCGGCCCCCTGGTGGTCCGCGGCGGCATTGCATGTGGTCCGTGACATGCATTCCAGCCTACCTAATTTCACTATTAAAATCACTTTTTTTCCATAAGTTATTTTTCCAAACATTTCCAGAATATTTGCGCATTGGTGTGAATACTAAATTTAATGAAAATATTTAAAATAATTTGAGTTTGAGTTGAGATTCAAACTGACACAGGATAGGCTTGCTTTGCACCTATCAGGTCTATCTTATGCTTTGCTAACGTTGTGTTTTGCTTCCCCAACGTCATATACGTACATGTACGTCCATACCAGTGTTGCCAGGGTCGCGGTTTTCCCGCACAATTGGGCTATTTTGAGAATGCAGTTGCGGGAAAAATTACGGAGCTGCGGGTTGCGAGTTTTTGGGCTACTTTCATAATGTACTGCCGCCGCCAAAATGTTTATTTATATTCTAAGGATAAACGATAACTGATGCGTTTCTTAATGTGTATTCAAACTCCGAATGAATACCTGGCAACTCCAGGATCAGCCCGTTCTCAAAAGTGTGGAGAACGAGTCTGACAGACAGGCTACAGTACAGGGAGGAACGCGGGAGCTCATCTCAACCAAAGAGGAGAAATTAGCGGTGGTATTAGACACAGTACATCCGAATGATGTTTAGACCAATGTTTCGTCACGTTGCACAATGAAAGAAAACACACATGATGAGTGTACAACACTTGATTCTCCCGCCGGCCAAATATCACGTTTGATCAGCGCTATACACAGTCTACAACAACTAAAACATTGACGTGCTTCTACACATTATATATTATGCAGTAAATGTAACCATCTTTATTTCTTAAGCAAGTTTCTGAATGTCTTACGAAGAGAAAACATGTTTCTTGTCCATTTGCGTGCGTGGCAGATGTGGGATATTTTTAAAGGGAAACTCCACCCAAAAATTTAAATTCTGTTATGAATTACTCTAGTTGTTTCAAACCTGTATACAATTATTTGTCCGGTTGAACACAAAGATATTTGGTAGAATGTTAGCTGCTGAAAATTCTTTGGCATCATTGACTACCATAAGCAGGAAAAAATTAATGGTAGTCAAACATGACCCAGAATTGTTTGCTTTCCTAAATATCCCCAAACATATTTTGTGGTCAACAGAACAAAACGATATATACGATACCCAGGAAACCATTCAGATAAAAAAATATGGCAATAGAAACGTTTTTAGGGAATTGTTAACTTTGATTCGACACAGGGAAAAAATTGGGCTAGTTTTCATTCCTTTTGGGCGGGTTTTGAGGGGTTATGGGCATATAATTAAATATTTCTTGGACCTGGCAACCCTGGTACATACACACACACAATAGTGGGCCGCCGATTACTTGGTAGTCAGAATGGTGGTCCCTGGCACAGAACCAGTTGAAAACCCCTGGTTTAGACAACATTGTTGTCTGCTTGTGAAATGCAAAATGGAAAAACGCCCTTTTTTTGTTGAACTGCAGTCGTATAAATGTACACTGGAAGTCCATAACAGCACAAAATTATTCATTAAAAAGGTAATTTTGAAGAAAACGTCTTTAAGAAAGAATAAAAAAAGGCAAAAGTGACTTTAACATTCAAGGAATATTTTTGGACAAAGCATGGTTGCTGTGTGTATATATATACACAAACAGTGCTTATATATAAATAAACATGTAGACGGTTTCATCTAAACAACATAAATAAACCTTACTGCGCATGCACACTTTTGTGACCCCAACTGAACTTCCGGTACACATTCACAAACAATAGAATGCCTGTAGATTATTTCTTATAACAATCAAAAGAAACCGAGAAGAGAACTTGTCTCTTAAATATTTTGAATTTATACTGCGATACCAAGCTCAACCACTAGATGTCAATGTACAATATGGATTGTTTAAATGCGACCAAACTACAGGACACATTTAACAAAATGTTTATTTAATAAAATGAACATACAACAAAATTCAATAAATCGTTTATTTAATACAATAATTATACAGTAAATGAACATAAATGAAATAAAATATAAATAGTCATATTATTAGACACTAGGCAAACACAGACGGGAAGTTAACTGGGGGTCAGGCGTGGAAACGTACGATAAAACGGTCTTTATAAATATTTTTGCAAACTAGTCAATAAGCAGGCTAAATGACCAAACAAGTTGATATTTAAAAGTTTTACTTCACATGTGGAATCAAAACTTGGAATCGATAAGAATTGGAATCGATACAATTTAAACTATAACCAACCTTAATCCTTACATTTGTACACACTTGCAAAATACATGAACATTATTAAATAAGATAGAACTTCAAAGCTTATACTATTTATTTTGAAGAATGATAACACACATTTCAAACTAAACATTTAACAAAAAGAAGTTTGTTTTGCGTTGATAAAACATGCTATTTGGAAAAGTAGTATTAAGACACTTTGACTTCCAAATGTTAAACAAAAGTTATTAGTGAAATAAGAACATTGTTTATATCATAAAACATAGCTGTGATTACCCTCTTAAAACACACATGTACCCAGTAAAAACGTTGCTTGTAGTTGCCAATCTTTTAAAGTTTTTATTAAGGACTTACTTATTAAACTGTCAGCAGTATTTTACAGAATGTTGGTATCCACATGCTGGACTTTTCTCTAGACAGTTCAGAGAGCATCTGGTGGTAACAAAAGAGCGTCAGCTGATGGTTCATTGGATTGAATGAGCATTGAGCCAGCTGGAGACCAGTGGGGTGCCGCGTGTCATAGCGGACCAGTGAAAGGTGGCCGAGTCTGACTTGACTGCTTCTTGGTCTATTAGCGAGCGCTGGGCAGGCCTCTCTATTCACTGCAAACAATAGACTGAAAAATCTCTCCTGCCTGCTAATTCAATTCTTTTGGTCTTGCTTTACTTTTTGTTGTGCAAATATTAGCAAAACCGATTATGAAACCCTGGAAGAAGTTTTTAAGTAATGTTTTGAGGTTAAAACATCTTAAGCAGGTGCTGTTAAAGACCAAAGAAAGCTATTTTTAATCAAATGTTAAATGATGTAGTGGAGGCCCATGTGTACATAGATTTATGTCAAAGAGTTTTATGTATACATCGTCATCATCATATCTGGAGATCTTCATATTCCTTTTTCTAATATGATGTTTCTGTTGCCTTTCACTTTAGATTTTTTGCTGCTTGTGATTCCATTTCTCATGCATCACATTGTTAAGAGAAGCATGAGGTGCCAGTAATGTCTGGATTTTTTATATATTGCTTGAATGCCTTTGGAGCTGAAAAAAGCTGATGCTATATTTGGCCATTCGTATATGAATCAAACATGGGGGTGTTGTGGGTCGTCCATGTGCTGCTGTGAAACATCAGCTGCCGCTCCTCAGTCCATCATTTGGCCTCTTGTTGTTCCGGTGCATCATTCTTTTTGTTCTTTTCAATGTTTGGGTCATCACCGCTACATCAACATCTGCTGGTGGAAATTCATCTTTGTCTGGTACGGCCATCAAACTTAAGAAATGTGATGCTGTTGCTTAAGAAAATACATAGGATTGTAAAAAAGTTGCTGGTTTATTCTCACAGATTTTCAAATGCTTATTTCCAGAGACAACTGTTATTGCTAAGAGGTTGCTCTTTATGGACCAGCAGATTTCCTTTTGAAGTGCCTTCTTAGAATTGCTTAGGAGACATAAAATGAGACTGTACTTGTTGAAATCCATGAAGGGTATGGTGGTTTTAAGGAAATGTAGATTGTAGAGGTTTAATAATCTGGATCTTAGTACATTGCTGAGTTCTTCAATAATATTAACTTTTGATTGCAGACTTTGAGACATTTTTCAGATCTGTTCTGAAACTCTAATAGTGGCACTTGTGAGATATTTCTGGGCTTTTCTGAACAACTAAATTTATGAGTTTTGCCTCCCATGGTTAACCACATGGTGAACCTGTGGGAATTTCTGGCTCTTGAATCATATTTAGGCAACTCCTTACTCCAAAGGTGATGATGATAAAAGAGACTTTGTGAAGTGTTGGACTTACTCATCACCCTTACTCATGATATACAAACCCCCTCAGAAAGAACACGACACCATCCCACACCAGAGCGCATGAACTTCTGCACATTGTTGCATTATGATGCCGTTTCACTGTGATCATATTGCAATACGGCTCAAATGATCTCAGCCCGTAAGTGCTTGAGAAATGTATTCTGAGATTAGTTTTCCCTTTTCAACAAAACCTTTGTTCTCGTCTAAATAATAGTTGTGCGTTTCTGTGCCTGTGGGTATTGTCTGTGTGAATGGTGAGAGATTCTGTTGACAGACTTTTTTCGGATGGGTTAAAGTCCCTGCCCTGTTTCTGTGCACAGACAGCTATTGTCTCCTTTAATGTCTGTGTTTAAATGAAAGGATTTATGCATGTAGCATCAGGTCAAAGAATGTGTTTATTCACATGGAAGTGCATTGAAATGTCCCAAATCAAATTTGTGAACAGGGCCCAAAATTGATTTAAGTGTTTGGCCAGCGGAAGGTAAGTTTAGAAGATTTACCTGCCGTAAATAATATATTACATGTTATTAATATTATATCTATATATTTTGATCAAGTAATTTTGTCGCTCTGTTTAGTTGTGACTTTTAATTCAAAGGATTTTCACCCTGAACACTTGATGCGCCCTAAAAAAACCTCCAATGAGGAAGTATGCCAAAGACTTATTGAGGGCTCATCATTCATTCTTGTTATTTACAAATAACTTTTACATCTAGCATTTGGTTTATGAAAACTTCAAGGGCCTTTCAAGAAAAATGCTTTGTAAATTGTTCAAAAATATTCTTGTCACATTTGATTAAGTCTGACAATTTATGTAAGTCGATTTATGAGAAATGTCCACAGAAATTTGTTCTGTTCGGGTTTCATAATCATTGTATCAAGATCAAAGAGCAAATGGTCAGGTTCATCCACACAAAATGCCACTTCACAAAGATAAAAACCCTTTTATTCTGTTGAAAAGACGTCTGTATGGCGTCAACAGCTCCAAATGCATCTTAAAGACATCAGAGACTTTGGCCTTGGAAGGGTGAAAAAATAATTTTCTGCCTTTCTTTATTTAGAGCCTTGAGTATTTTAATACTCTTATTTTTTTCCAGGGTCCCTTTTTTTTGATAGCACAGACGGAAACAAAATGTATTCATTCGAAATGACCCGTAGAACAACTGCAAAACTTTTGTGTACTACTGTCATCATAAATACATTTACACATAATATGAGTTACTGTGATTTTATGAACTGTATATTAATGTAGAAAATACTTCCAAACCTTAAATCTGCAGTTTGTCTCTAATCGTTATTAGGAGACCGTCTAAACCCTGTCTTAAATATGACTGCAATATGCAATGTAAGAATTGTAATGAGTATGGTATCAACACAACTGCCTCATAACGGCTTTATTCTGGGTATAAAAAATGCCTGAGCATGATTTTAGTCAAACGTATTGCGCCAAGGTGTTTTGGGTAATTTTCCCAAGCCACTATCTCTAAGCTGTACACACTTGTACGCCCTTGAAAGTAAACATACCGTATGTACTCCCTACCTTTCCAATCCACTTCCTAGGACACTATCAGAGAAATATCCAGATATTATCTTGTGTCATAAAGTTGAAAAGTACCAGAGAGAAAAGCCTGTTCTTTATACCCCGTTGCATCTCCTACTTTGTTCACTTTCCATGTAAAAAGAGCTGTCATGCACTTGGCAGAGGTTAGAGTGTTATATTACCCACATCCAGTTCCTCCCTTAGCATTCCTCTCTAATAAAGAGATACTACAGACTCCACTGAACCACCGAGAAGTGGAGGAGAGACAAGCAAACAGCAGATCTGTTTCTGCCCTCTATGATGTTATCTGAGAGGGAGCCCTTCACTTTTTTCTCTCGTTCTGCCCTCCCCTGACGTGAGGAGGAGGAGGGTTTTGCTATCAGAGCAGAAATCACACTAAGAAGTTAAGTAAAATGGGCCAGTGAGACAGAAGGGGGGAATTAAAAGAGGGTCAGGGAACTACCAATCAGCTTGAGCCGGCCGCACAAATGGAGTTGTGGCAGATGTTGGCTGAATAATGCGAGGGGGGGCGGGGCCTTGAGCCCTGTGCCAGGAGGGTGTCTGTCATTGCCGGTTGGACCACAAGAGAGGCATGAGCGGCTTTTTGTTTCTCCAGGAGCTTATGGCTTTGTTTTCCCCGATTCAAGGATTTGTACCGGGATATTGCCACCAATATGTGTCCGAGAGACATCCGTGTGGATAGCTGCGTGAGAATGTTGAGAATAATCTAAACAGATGAGCACTTTGTTTATGCTACGGATGATTTCTGTGATGGAGTTACAAGGAACTAAGGAAAGAAGCAATAATGACAGGTTGTGACAATGGAGAGGAATGGAAACCAGGAAGATTGTCATCGTGGAAGAGAGTGTTTTTTATGTATATTGGGGTTAATTTTTCTTTATCTCTGGAAGTAATTGTGTGTAATATTTAAATGTAATTTTATTAACATTCAAAGG
Organism: Triplophysa bombifrons; assembly: GCA_029783895.1. NCBI lineage: Eukaryota > Metazoa > Chordata > Actinopteri > Cypriniformes > Nemacheilidae > Triplophysa > Triplophysa bombifrons. Next base: position 20,068,059 of record CM056459.1, on the reverse strand, counting down.
CTATATTTTTGTACAACGTTTGCCTCTTAAAAACTTTATTTTAATTTATTTTCTGGATATAGGGTGAAGTGTATGATGCTGTGCCTAGCAACTCGTGAAATCGCATACAAAAGCATCTTCATCTACCCCTTTTGTTAAAGACTATTGCACTGAAAACTTTACCTCATTTTTATACAATATTCGCAAATAAAGTGTCGTCATCATGGGAAAACCGCTAAGTAGACCCGACTGTCTGCGTCAGAACCCTTCCTGTGTGGCCAAAGGAGAAGAGGAAGACCTCAACATAGATGACTGTTACGTCCCCCAGAGGTCCATACACGATACGGTGCGTCTGAACGAGCAGATCGACTCGGGCTCCAAAGGCAGTCTGGCCTCCAGACACTTCGTCGGCACTCTGCCGTACAGCCATCGAACCGTGGATATCAGCGCTCTTTCTGGGAACAGTGTCTTGTCATCCTCTAGTGCCTTTGAGCTCCGGAACAAGGATGCGGTGCGTATGGATGAGCGTTTGGCGTTCGATGGCTTGAAGCTCAACGGAGATATTATCCGGGGTGCAGACGGCACGTTGTGCAAGCCGAGGCCAGTGGGTGAGAAGAAGGAGCAGCCTCATCAACGGCGTTCTTGGCGGACATTTGCACCTGCCAACCTCAGTGAGTATGGCAGTGGGACGTTGTTCGACGATGGAATGGGCCAGCGTGGTTTTGGACGGGCGGGGAGAGGAAGCAGTATGACAAACTCTCTGACCTCAGAAGGTGACTCGGGCCTGTGCAGTCCCACTGCCGAGCGAGAACCGCGAAACCAGCGTGCCCAAAGGAGAACCGTGACTGGCACGAGAAGTCTCTCTTCCACTGAGGGAGTACATGTGTCTGGGGAACTGAAAGCTGGGTGTTCTCTCAGCTCCGGCCAGGAAGAGTTTCCCTTCTCCCCTGTACGAGACCTTCTGCCCACTGAGCAGTTTTACACCGACTCTTTTATACTCGGAAGCCAACCACATAAGGCCAACTCAAACCTTAGTGAGGCTCAGGTCCCTGTTGGTAAGTGTCCCGTTATTAACAGCAGGACGTCAAGCAGTATGACACAGAACTCTACGTATGAGATGAAAACCAGAACATGTTCAGGATACGAGGAATTACCCACCGAAGAGCTTCTCGAAGACGCTTGTTCTCAAGACAACTGTGAGCTCTTTAGCGTTGTGGTGACACAACCGAAGACTCTTCCACGTAACAAACTGAATCCAGAACAGCATGTAATCAAAGACGAAAAGCGTTACGAGTACGATCAGAGAGCCACAGACTCCCGAATGGCTGACTTGGAGGATTTCTTGTTGTTGGTGGAAAGGGAGACAGGCTTGACCAATGGAATAAAACACGTGGATGATGAAGAGATAGAAAGTTTATTAACTTCCATAGCTGAATGTTCGCAGATGGATCTGGTGGCTTTGCCTTCCACCCAGGTACCCCAAAACAATGTTAATGGTTTGATTAGCATTTACGGGTAGAATGGCTTGTGCCGTTCACCCGTTATTAGATTAGGCGATTGCTGAATTAAGTTTGTTGTGATAGCTGCTCAGTGAGTCAGATATTGGGATCCTGCACAGCTGGCAATAACCGACAACAAACTGTGCTTGAGGGCACCCTATCAATGGGACAGGCTCGCCTTATAAGGGTGCGGCCGCGCAAGATTTTGTAACTCTGCTGAAATGAGCAAAATAGCTGGTGTTCAGCATGATATGTTTTGAATGCCATTCCACCAGCATGAGATTCTTGTGTGCTGGTGTCGCCACAAGAATATATTACTCATCGATTACTGAACATTACAAACAAGACCACCTGTTTTGATCACCATGTTGCAAATGTCAGAAGCCAATATAAACTCAATCACTTCTAAAGCTATAAGCTATATAAAGCTGTTGGTACCTAAACAACATTTGCTCCCATTGACTTCAATTGGATAATCGCAAAAACATTGCAAGATTTCTGTGTTCCACAGAAGAACGAGGCATATTGTTATGCTTGCTTTATCAGCAATCGTCTGATTTTGTCTTTTTAATTTTAAGAATTTGAGTTTTACTCCAGGGGGGCATGGTGGCTTAGTGGTTAGCATGTTCGCCTCACACCTCCAGGGTTGGGGGTTCGATTCCCGGTTCCGACTTGTGTGTGTGGAGTTTGCATGTTCTCCCCGTGCCTCGGGGGTTTCCTCCGGGTACTCCGGTTTCCTCCCCTGGTCCAAAGACATGCATGGTAGGTTGATTGGCATCTCTGGAAAAATTGGCCGTAGGGTGTGAGTGCGTGAGTGAATGAGTGAGTGTGTGTGCCCTGCGATGGGTTGGCACTCCATCCAGGGTGTATCCTGCCTTGATGCCCGATGACTCCTGAGATAGGCGCAGGCTCCCCGTGACCCGAGGTAGTTCGGATAAGCGGTAGAAAATGGAATGGAATGGAGTTTTACTCCAAGACATTTAAATCTATTTTTTCAAACTTTCTTTTTGCTTAAAAGTGATGCTTCTCCCAAAGATTCTGTAACCATTTACTCATCTTCAAGTTGTTACAAATATGTATAAACATTTTTTTTCTGATGAACACAGAGAAAGCAATTTGAAAGAATGCTTATAACCAAACAGAACTTGCCCCCCAATGACTCCAATAGTAGGAGAACATTTTTCTTTTCTTCTGTTGAACACAGAAGACATTTTGTAGAGTGTAGGACAGCAAACAGTTCTGGGGCACTTTTGACTACCATTGTATGTTTCCTACTATGGCAGTCAAAGGGGGGGGGGGGAATCTGTCTGGTTACAGGCATTCTTCCAAATATCTTTGTATACAGATTTGGAAAAACTCAAAGGTGAGTAAATGATGACAGATTTTTCACTTTTGGGTGAAGTATCCCTTTAAATGACTGTAATGTCTCTTCTCAGTAAAGTTTTCAGCAGCTGAATAGCTTCTATCAGTTACATTTGGGTTTTAATGTTCTTCTGTATGTGTCACTGACTACAGGCTTTTCAGAAAGATGTTATCGAGTCTCTTCAGAGCCAGCTGCAGGAGTTAAACTCTGTAGGTCACGGTTTGATCCAGAACGCCTCCAAAGGCACCTGCACCAAGAGCCTTGAGCAAGACCTGGAGGAGCTCAACACACGGTGGAACACCCTACACAAAAAAGTAAGAGTCAGGCTGAAAATGAATAAGGCAGCCTTTCAGGACTTGGGAAAATATGTGTTTTTTAGCAATCATAATTTAAAAGTGTGCCAGTTTCGGTGAGTAAATTAGTCATGCTACTATTGTAACCACATTGTTTGGTAAAGTGACAGTAACATAGTTATGTTGTGTATAAGAATAGGCTGTTAGCTTTATAGTTGTTTGATGCTGTCACCTGCTGCTGATTGTTTGATGAATCATAGAATGCGATAGAAATGCAAAAATATAGAACAACAGGTTTTCCAACACTTCAATCAAACCGATAGTCCCTGTTGTTTTTAACAGGGAAATCAAGCAGTGGTTTTTGTAGTTTAGTGGTTTGTATGTCTCACTGTAGCACTGCTGTGATGTTTTAAGGTTGCAGAGAGATCTGCGCAGTTGCATGAAGCGCTGCTGCACTGTGGCAGGTTTCAGGATGCACTGGAGTCTCTTCTCAGCTGGCTCACAGACACAGAAGAGCTTGTGGCACTTCAGAAACCTCCATCAGCAGAGTTCAAAGTGGTCAAAGCACAGATACAAGAACAGAAGGTTAGAAGTCATAATGTAAAATGTCAGATGACTTCAGTGCTCTTTTGCAAATGCTGATAGTTTTCTCTCATTTGCTCTGGCCAGCTTCTGCAGAGATTGCTGGATGACCGAAGAACATTGGTGGAGCTGATTAAGATGGAGGGACTGAAGGTGACAGAGTTGGCTGACACTGTTGATAAAGAGAAGATCGCAAGAGAAATCGAATGCCTTGGGCAAAGGTGGGATGCCCTTCTTAAGAAAGCTGACAACAGGTAAACTTCAAACAACTTGTGATTCATCATATTCAACTGTTGTTTCGAACAAGGCAAGTCCTCAAAATCGATAATCAACATAAATTAATTTACCTTTTGGTTCTGGCTTAATTTTAAGCAAAGATTTGCCCTTTCGTTTGATCTGCTCTATCTGTAATTTGTTCATTTTAAAGGGATAAAATGAAAAGGTTGACATGAAGAACTCACTTTCTAGTTGTTCCAAACCTGTATACATTTCTTTGTTTGGTTGAACACAGAGAAAGATATTTGGACGAATGTAGCCAACAGTTCTTGGACCCCATTGACTACCATAGTAGGAAAAAATGGCAATGGAGCCAAAAGTTTCCCAGAAACTGTTTGCTGTCCTACATTCTTCAAAATATCTTATTTTGTGTTCAACAGAACAAAACAATGATATATTATTTTTTTCCTACCATGGGAGTCAATGGGGTCCAAGAACTGCTTGGTTATAAGCATTCTTTCAAATATCTTTCTCTATGTTGACGATAACAAAGACATTTGTACAGGTTTTGAACAACTGGAAGGTGGGTAAATGATGAGTGAAGTATCCCTTTAACACTTTGGAGATAACCTTTATATTTAAAATTGGGATACATAGTTTTTTTCAACAAACATCTATTGGCCAATACTGATATTGGAAGTGTTAGCCATGTTTCCCAAAATGCAAAAAACGTATTACAAAAAGCTATTTTTGGTCTTTCTTTTGATCTTAAATCTTTGAAAAAGACACAGAACACAGGAATACTCTCATTCTGTGCACATAGCTCATGCAAGTGTGAAGTCATCACTCACCAATTTTTTTTTCGGACACATGTCTGACAAACTAAAATCTATACAGATTTTTATTTATTTTGGAAAGTGTTTATTTTACCCGGAGGAAAGCATTGGATCATTACTATTGGTGTATTTATCTCCCTTTTTCATGCTTAAGTCTATTTGCTGATGGTTTTAAAAGTTTAAACTCAAAACTATTGCTGGGATGCCTTACTAGGTCAAAGTGAGTAGGTTAAGATGATATAATGATCTCTATCGCTAATGTCAAGTGATAAAAATCTTGTGCGACATTTTTGGCAGACACAAGCAACTGGAGAGTATTTTAGTGGTGGCACAGCAATTCCACGACACCCTCGAACCTTTAACAGAATGGCTGACTGCTACCGAAAAAAGGCTGGCAAACTCAGAACCCATTGGCACCCAGACGGCCAGACTACAGGAGCAGATTTCTCAGCATAAGGTGCAGAACAATCTACAGTCACGTTGCATAGTTGTTTTACAAACTTGTGTTTATGCTTTGATTTATTTTCCATCATACGTTTGTGTTATGTTTTCCATACACGTTCAGTTGATCCATTATTTTCTTTCTGTTATTATGGTTTCTCCGTCCTGGTTTTCTGACATCCGTGATAATCAGACCTTAGAGGAGGAGGTTATGGGCCGCAGTAAAATGTTGTGCCAGGCCATGAGTCTCGGCCAGTCTCTGCGGATGGTCAGCTGTGTGGATGACAAGGAGCTAGTTCAGGCTAAGCTAGACAACACTCAGAGCGGCTATATTGAGCTCCAGGAGCATTGTCACAGGAGGTCGGAGCTGCTGCAGCAGGCTTTGGCTAATGCACGCGTCTTTGGGCAAGACGAGGTGGCCCTCCTAACGTGGCTCGATGAGGTGCACAGCAAACTGAACGACATCTCCGTCCAAGACTACACCACCAGCGTGCTTGCAAAACAGCATGCTGAGCTGCTGGTACTTCAAACCGCTCCTCCTCTTAGGCGTTTTGTTGTTTGTTCAGTTTTTCATTGTTCATTGGTGTTGTAAGATTTTGTGTCGATGTGTCAGGCTACGCTGTTGACTGATGTGTGTCCCAACATCTAGGCTGTTCATGAGGATATCGAGCTGAGGAAACAAAATGTTGAGCAGGCCATACTGAATGGGTTAGAACTGCTGAAACACACCACAGGTGAGATGAACTTGAAGTGACATTATAGTAATTTTGGCTTGGCATTCAGAACATAAAGATTGTTTTCATCTTGCATTGTGAGCTTTGGTTTTAATGGTATGAATAACTGCGTTCTCTTTTCTTCAGGCGATGAGGTTGTTGTCATCCAAGGCAAGCTAGATGGAATAAAGTCAAGGTATTCAGAGATCACTACAATGAGCAATGATGTTTCAAAGACTTTGGACAAAGCCCTGTCTCTGGCCACCAAACTGCAAAACACCCATGAGGAGCTGAACTCCTGGCTAGAGAAGGTGGAGTCTGATGTTTCCACGTTTGAAGCTCAAGAGGCAGTCGGAGAGCAGCTCAACAGCTTACAAGACAGACAGAAAGTAAGTCTTAAGTAACAACCATTTAGTCTTTAGAATGACAATTAACAATAAGATCAGATGTAATATATCAAATGTTTCTTCTACACAGCATCAAGCTAATTAAAAGGGCGCGTCATTGTTTACTTTTGATTTGTCTCCTAAAATTGAAAACAAAAATGTATATTATTAGAATATGTGGCAACAGTTTATGATAAAGTCTCTGCATTGGCTAGCATAACTAACGATGATAAAAGTTTAGGATCATTTATGCAATATTTATATTTTTTTTAACATTTTAGAATAAAACTATGGAATAACACAGTTGTAACTGTAAATTATGTTGTGACTTAAAGCATCCAAAATAAATGAACTATGGTAGTCACCATTTTACTAGAATTTGCAAAATTGTCCACTTGGCCTTTTATCATCCAGTTTGTGAGGTCTTAACCTGGGAAGCTTTTAAAAACTATTGAAGGATTTTCCATCTATTCTTTCTCTTTGGCTGCTTTTTATTCATTATCTGGCCATTATCTATTGCAATAGTAATTGCAACTATTGAAACATAAAGCTTCAGAATAGATGTTTACAATCATGAGAAACATTTTTTGTCGAGTAATCCCCAAAACGGGTAGTGTAGTTTTTGCAAGATAGTGCGGGATAGGGATATCACTTCTCACACAATTCACCATTCAGTAACATAAAAACAATATCTCTTAAAGTATAAATCAGATTCTGAATGCTAATCTTTTGTGGCTTGTCACGTTTAGGCTCTGCTGAAGGAGGTTAAAGATCAGAAGCCACTGTTGGACTCTCTGAATGAAGTGAGCAGTGCTCTGCTGGATCTTGTGCCGTGGAGAGCAAGGGAAGGGCTAGACAGAATGATCACGGATGACAATGAACGCTACAGATCGGCCAGTGATGCTGTTAGCCATCATGTGGACCAGACTGAAGCTGCCATCTTAAAATCACAGCAGGTACGTTGGACCTCAGCTGTTTTAGAAAAATAGCACAAGCCCACTATAAGAAAGATTCTGTGCCTATGTTTAGACAATGATGCCTTCCGAGGGCGACTGACTTCATTGTGCTTTTAATTCCTAATGTCATCCAAATGTAATTCATCCTCTCTATCCGCATTCATACTGTTTCCATTATTCACTAATGAAGTGTGACCCTGAATGATTACATTTGCATTACAAAAGTGTGTACTATGGAAGGTTTGGTTTGTTCAAATTATTCTTTTTGATTATACAAATGCGTTATTAATGACATTTTTTATTTATTTTAATAATAAATATTGGTATTATAAGTAGTATTTATATATATATTTTTAAAATTTGTTTTATTATTTTTATGAGTGCTTTATTTAATTGTTATGAAATATTAATTATTTATATTTCTATCTGTTATTGGACCATTTAAAATATTAATTCCACCAAAAACATAAGAAAATGAATGTGTCCTACCCCACATTATAAAGTTTATTTAGACATGATTATTTATGAAAAAAACTCTCTCCATGTAATCTTGATTAGAGATGAATAAATAATTTTTAGGATAAAATAATAATTCAATTTTCAGTCATCTATATTTCTGGAGCTAAATGAATATGTGTTTATGCTGTCTGCTGACTCTGATTGTTCATGTGTAGTTTGAGCAGGCAGCCGTCTCTGAGCTGGCTTGGTTTACGGAAGCTGAGAAGAAGCTGTCATCTCCTGGAGACGTGAGGCTTGAACCCGAGGAGGCTACCGCTCAGCTTCAGGCTCAGAAGGTCTGGCACACACTTGTGTGGTCATCTTTAATGTGAACTCTCACTAAAATATACAAAAGGCATGAGTGGTTGATTTTCTTCTGCAGAGCTTCTCCATGGACATTATGAGACATAAAGATGCTGTTGATGACATTGTGAAGACTGGCGAGACCATTATGAACAGCAAAGATCAGACGGAGAAGCAGACACTGAGGGTAAATATGACCAGTAAAGATTACATAAGAAAGTTTAGATTCGCTGGTGTCCTAATTATTTCCATTTAAACTCTTGACTCTTATATACCGACATGCCGTCCAGCTTTAATTTACCCTCTTCTAAAGATACGTAACACATTCAAGGTTTAGGACAGGACTTGTGTTGATTTAAATGTCATTTTATACAGATGACTGTCCACGATCTGTTGGAGAAGTATAGCACGGTGAGCCATCTGAACTCCGAGCGTTGTCTTCAGCTGGACAGAGCTCATTCTCTAGCCTGTCAGTTCTGGGAGACATACGAAGAGCTCTGGCCATGGCTGCAGAAGACCAGATCCACCTTCAGCCAACTGTCCAAGCCAGCTATTGAGTACGAAGCACTCAGACAACAGCAGGAAGAGCTGAGGGTAAGATAAAATATTCCAAACTGTTTCATAACGGCTTATCACTTCACATCGTGCTTAGCAACACCTCTCAACATTATCCTAAGAGGCTTAAAGTACAACTGTACATCAGCAACCAAACAGATGGTTTATAGCGGAAGGTCAGATCGTGTTAGACCTTTAGCTTTTATGTTGTAATGCTGTTGACAATCCACTGCTTTCTAACCTGATGATATGACACTTCTCCTCCTCAGCAAATGAGGGAGCTGATAGCCGAGCACAAGCCGCACATTGACAAGATGAATAAAACCGGACCTCAGCTGGTGGAGTTGAGTCCATCGGAGGGACAGCCCATCAAAGAGAAATACCAGACGGCAGATAGATTGTACAGCCAGCTTAAAGTCGAAGTCAAACACAGAGCCGCTGCTCTCGATGAGGCCATCTCCAAATCCACTCAGGTCAAAACTGCTATGCATGTTCTCTCTTTATGGGCAAGATCTCTTTTTGCCTTGGAAGGGTTAAAATACATAATTTTCTCAATACATTGCAGTTTCATGATAAGATTGACCCCATGTTGGAGTCTCTGGAGCGAATCGCCGAGCGCCTCCGTCAACCTCCTTCCATTTCAGTGGAGGTGGAGAAGATACGGGAGCAGATATCTGAGAACAAAGCTGTGGCTGTAGACCTGGAGAAACTTCAGCCCTCGTATGAGACCCTCAAACAGCGAGGAGAGGAGATGATCGCCCGCTCTGAAGGAGCAGACAAAGATCACTCGGCCAAAGGTACAGATTAGTCAAAGTTTACCTCATGTACATGCCTTATATCTTAGAATCTTGAGAAAGAAATCTCAGGGTGACATATAGAGTGTTTCACATCAATTTATTCTAAACTAAACTCAATCCATCTTAATGTATCTTTTTTGCCTGCTTAGTTTGTTGACACAGTCTGAAGTATCTGCTAGAAGTTACAGCCCAACAAGTTACTTTACTTACACTTTTAAGACAATGTTGCTTGTTATTTCAAGCTAATGGAGATGCTATGGCTTTTTGGTTTTGAAGCTGTTCAAGACAAACTGGACCAGATGGTGTTTCTATGGAGTGACATCCAAGCTCTTTTGGAGGAAAGAGAGGGGAAGCTTTTGGACGTCATGGACCTGGCTGAAAAGTTTTGGTGTGACCACTGTGCTCTCATCGTCACCATCAAGGACACGCATGACCTGCTGAAAGAGCTGGAGGAGCCCGGAGTCGATCCTTCAGTGGTCAAACAACAGCAAGAGTCCGTGGAGGTCTGGAGCCTTTCAGAGAGCACATGCACTGTAGTATTCATTTAGGTTTGATCGACATCTTCATATCTTCCTTTGCTCCACAGAGCTTCAGAGAGGAGATTGATGGACTTCAAGAGGAATTGAACTTGGTTCAGAATCTGGGAGCCGAACTCATGACAGCGTGTGGAGAGCCTGACAAACCAGTCATTAAGAAAAGTATAGATGAGGTAATGGTTTTAGATTCTTCTTTCAACGGCTTCTCTGAAAGAAAAACTTACCATTAAAATATATAAGTTAGTAACATTAAAGGTGTCATATGGCGCAAATACGTGTTTTTCTGAGTCTTTGGTGTGTTATAAGTTGCCCATGCATGTTTTGGTCAAGTACAATTGCTAAAATGAATGTGCCTGAACAAAAGATGCATTATATCTTAATGCGAATACTCACCCAGACCTGCCTGAAACACCTCATGTAACCACACCCCCACAAATCTACTTCAGTTATTGGTATGATTTGACTAAAACCCCCCAAATGTATACGCAAGTAAGGTGGGCATGCCTGTCATGGTACCTGGCCTGCTTTGGAACCTGATGTTCCATCTCATATGACTACTTTAACATGTGCTATCTTTGTATAGACATGAGAATAAGTAAAGCTAAGCGTTTTTATTTTTGGGTGAATTATCACTTCAGGTTTTGACATCAGATAATCAGATTAAATAAAGCCCCAAATACCAGCACAATGACAAATGCAAACCTTGCATTGACAAACCTAAACTGACATTGATGTTTTTGGACATGACATTGTTTTTAAACGCCTCCGTTTCCCTCATCCACACTACAAAGAGAAAAGGTTGTTTTCAAATGTATCCACTTTCGAGTGCTATTTTAAAATAGCTCTGTTTTGTTTGACAAAAATGATATCTCAGTGTGGACGACAGGAGAGAAAAAGATGGATAGGGTCGTTGTTGTGTAAATCACAACAAGTAATTTGGCACACCATGACAATACTTGACATGCGTTGGTTGAAGAATCAGTAAGTGTTTCTGGTTAAGTTGATGAATGATTCAGATCTCCTCTTTCTCTGTTTCTTAGGTGAACTCTGCATGGGAAACCCTGAATAAAACATGGAAGGAGATAATAGAGATGCTGGAGGAGGCCATGCAGGCAGCAGTGCAGTTTCAGGACAGTCTTCAGGTATTTATGGAACACATTCAGTAATTTCCATTACTGGTTTGTGGTTATGAATGATTCCTGCCATTCTGAATGTGCTCATGTGGGCATACACTATTACTTCATTCATCATTAATCATTCACATGATTTGATTTCCATGAGTGAGGGCAGTGGAAAAATTGAGTGTGGTTAAAAGATTTTACTTCACTATTTGAGTGTATTTTGGTAAATTAACACAACACTCATTAGTTATGCTGTCTGAATGGAATTTAATTATTAATGTTTGCTCTTAAAATGTATGGATTTCAACAAAATTAACTTATTTTTCTAACTTGTTTTAATGCTCACCTCACCTAAATTCTGTACTAAAAATTTATATTTTATTTATGAAAATATGCAGTATATAATGAAAGTACAACATAAGTGACTGTTATTACTAAAAATGAACAGTATTTTAGCATGCTTTCCCATCTAAGCAATCATATTTCTAACCTTATCCCTTAAAATACAAAGTTAAGTAGGAAGGAGTTGAATATTAGGAATATTACAAATAACACCTTTAACCCAGGATTAAATCATTCTTTATGTACTGTATGTTATAAGAGCACAATTTACACCAGTTTGTTTCATTCACGTTCTCAATTATCCTTCTAATGACAGTCAGTCATTCTCTTAATGAAGAGAATATGATGAATATCAAATAAAAATAAGATAAATATCAAACAATTTTACTGTCCCAAACTCCAGAATTGGTTAAGGTATGGCACAGTTTTGTTCAGTTCATTGTTGCTCATCCGAGTCAGATTCGCATTGCGGTTGAAAGTGAAACTCGACTCAGTGTAAAGCTGTGATTTTGTTTCCCTTGTGACAATAGTTTTCCCCTCCTTTACAGAACATGTTTGACTCTGTGGATATTATGCAAGGCAAACTTGACTCGATGTCGCCTGTGGGCACAGACCTAGAGACTGTAAAACAACAGATGGAGGAACTAAAGGTATTGGTTTACGGGTTATTTTCTCATACCCATGACCTGGTGCTTATTGTGACAGTCATTTACAATGGAGATCAAAGTATGAAGCTATTTATCTACAGCCTATTGACTTCTGACTGTCTCGTGAATATAATTCACCTGACAGACCACATAGCAGCTGTGTTTACACTTGGCGTAATTCATTCCTTTGATCCGGCACAGTTGGCATTATTGTAACCGTTTAACCATTTGCCGTTTCAAATGGATTACAGGTGAACTAATCCGCTTACATTCTGAGATTTCCTTTATGTGCCAGAGACAGAGTTGGCACAGTATGCAACTTCAAGTCACTTATGAGATTGCATTTTTGTCAGGAGTGATTTGAGCTTTGAAACATGAAGGTGAGATGTGAGCTTTCATCTGAATTAACCGTATTGATTCTTTTTTAAGTTAATGTTCCTCACAATTGAGTATCTTATTACCTATTTCATCCTCATTATGGTGAGCGAAAATCCACTTGTCCAGGGACACTTGCATGACCCGCTGATATCTAAGTGTGCTTCAATCATTAGGGTGTTCATTTTATGTTGTGATGCGTCTGCGATCATTGGAAACAATGATATCTGTGCATTGCAGTGTAAATGCAGCCAATGGGAAACCCTGTAATCTCGTTGTGTTGATGTATGTGTGCAGGAGTTTAAAGGTGAGGCGTACCAGCTGCAGATCGAGATGGAAAGGTTGAACCATCAGGCCGGACTCCTGCTTAAGAAGGTGGTGGAGGAAGCCGACCGCAGCACCATCCTGGAGCCAGTGAATGAGCTGAAAATGCTCTGGGAAAACCTGGATAAAAAAATTATAAACAGACAGGTCAGAGAACAGGGCTGAAAACTATAGATTATAAATCAATGTCAAACGTTGTGCGTCAGAGCAAAAGAGGATATGCTATGAAGTGAACATTGCTTCCCAGAATGCATATAGGGGAAGGGATAAAAAAAAGTTCTTTCACAGGTGGCACAAGTTATTACATTTTGATAAAAAAAATCTTTTTTTTTCCTTTGGGAAAAAGTGCACAGATGAATCAAACACGGTCTGATAAAATCCAAGTGGATGTGATTGTATTGGTTAATACTGCGTTTCCATGGCCACACAACATTGGTTACGTCAGCGGCCAGAAAGTCATTTCAGGCATTAAAACTTAAAGACTTTTCGATGAAAGATTAGGAAAATAATATCTTTAGAATAACACACACTCATTGTACGTAGAGTTTTATTTTGCCTTTAAAGGAGAACTTTGCCATTTCTTTCCCACTAGTGACACCAAACAAAGTTGCAAAAATGAAAACATTCCCTCGACTCGCACCACTGCTTGAGCTAATGTTGTCAAGTCGTGCCCATTTGGATCTCGCTCAGATTTCTGTTCTGTTCGCTGCCAAAAGTGATTAGTTTTGTAATGCTTGCATTCCAAAAATGACATGAGCAACTTTTCTTGATCTCTTTCAGCACAAACTGGAGGGGGCGCTGTTGGCATTAGGGCAGTTCCAGCATGCTTTAGATGAACTTCTGGCTTGGCTTACTCACACAGAAGAGCTGCTGAGTGAACAGAGGAAGGCCTGTGGTGACCCAAAAGCCATCGAGATCGAGCTCGCAAAGCACCACGTATGTCAACATGCTTTTGATGTGATTGCCAAATGGTTTGTTCATTAAGCATCTTTTATCTCAGTTTGGTTTCTATTGGGCAGGTGTTGCAGAACGACGTCCTGGCCCATAAGAGAACGGTGGAGGCGGTTAATAAGGCGGGCAGTGATCTGATAGAGTCCAGTGCTGGAGAGGAGGCCAGCGGTTTACAGAACAAACTGGAGAATCTCAATCAGCGCTGGAAAACAATCCTGGAAACGACTAAAGAGAGGAGGCTGCTTTTGGACAATGCCCTGCTGCAGGTCAGACACGAGTACAGCTAGAGACCTGGCAACCCTCTGGAATCTAAACGGCTGTGTGTTTCCTAAAATGGAATGATGATTGATGATGTTCTCAACATGGGGCCAAAAATGTCCTCTCTTAAGCTTAAAGAATGTGAAGGAGAAACATTAAAGAGCGAGATGTCCAAACGCACACACACATGCTCTCACTCAAAGTTTACAGCTTACAATGCATACTTTTTACTATTTTGAAAAACATAATGCCCCAAAATATCCTTTCCGCTTTATATTTAATATAAATCAAAAAGTTTAATTTTTTTTTTGAATGGAACGGCATGCCAAAATGCGTAAATTGTAAATGGAACATCCTCTTAAAACATTTAATTATTTCACATTTAAAAAAGAGAGCAAGAATGTAAATGGCTGTTTATTGCCGTGTTTACTCCGTCCAATCCCAGACAGCATTGTTTTTGTCTCTTACCTTTTTTGGAGAATAATATTCTTTGTGATCATTTACTCACACACAAAGCCCTCGGGCCTATGATAATTCATGTGTGACTCTATTGTTGTGACTCTGACTGCTCTGTTTTGTAGGCTCAAGGTTTCCATGGTGAGATTGAAGATATGCAGCAGTGGTTAAAAGACACAGAGCGTCAGCTGTTAGCATCAAAGGCTCTTGGAGGTTTACCAGACACTGCCCGCGAGCAACTCGACACCCATCTGGTACATACAATACATTTGACAAACATTGTGATTATTACATTTGTGTAGAACTTTTTTCAAACTTTTTGTAACTTTCGAATCATTTATATCGTCCTGACATGCTCCCGTCCTGATTATATCAAAATGTCTTTTTTTAAAGAATAGTTATGCCAAAAATAATGATTTATTAGGAATATATTGGACGAAAATTGAAACTGCTTTTTTCTAATTTATGCATGTATGCTCGGTCAACACACATTGCATTATGTTGAATATGTAAACTATTTTGTCATTTTGGAAAAACTGTTCCCTTAAAGTCCCAGTGAAAAAAAAATGACAATACCTATTTTTTCATGAAATACTGCAGCATTTGCTGTAAATAGTATATCAATGTGGATCATTCTATTTTTACAAATCGTGTGCCCTAATAATCTTTAGTTTGCATTTGTTAACTCCTCCCCTTTAACTGTCAGTCTTCTACCAGTTCCATCTCAAAATGATACGGCTGTTTTTATACGTTCAATCAAATCGCAGAGAAAGATGAAAGCCACCGCCCACTATTTTTCTCATTAGAAATTCCATTCCGGAAATGTATCAAAATATGGTAAAAAAACGATCTCAACAATATTTTATATTATTTTACAATTTTTTATTATTACTTTATTACTCTTTTTATTCTCTAACAGAAACAGACAGACCAAAACATTGCTCAAGTATCTGCTTGAACAGTTTGAGTTGAATGCATATTTATACAAACAAAATCCCTCCTGGCTTCCACTTTTCTAGTTTATAGACTTTTAAAGCTATGAACTGATTTCTATCAATAAACTAAATATGTGACCCTGGATCAGAAAAACTGTTTTAAGTAGCACGAGAACATTTGTAGTAATAGCTAAAAATTATTAAGTCAGAATGATAATTTTTCCGTGATCAACATGTTCCATGAAGATATTTTGTAAATTTCCTATTGTGTATACATCAACTTTTTTTGTGTGTGGATGCAGCAAAATAGCTGACAAAAATGACTAGTAACACGCCTACAAACATCACTCGCTGCTGCCCACTGTTTGGGAATTACCCACTCAAGTTTGGTATCTATATAAAGCTTAGAATTCCAGCTTTCGGGTTCATCTATTCTCCACAACGCTTATCAATAGAAAGCTTATTTATTCAGCTTTTAGATGATGTAAAAATCTCAATTTCAAATGGACCCTTAAGAAAGAGACTAATAAGAAATTGCATGAGTAAACAAAAAGAAGTCTTTCAATAGTAAATGTTTGTATAGTTGACTTGGAGCATGCTATGTTTGTGTGTTCAAAGGAACTGTGCAGCACACTGGAGGAAAAAGTGGACACATACAAGCAGCTTCTTCAGAGAGGACAGCAGATTTTGGCCTTGACCCCTGAAGGTCAAGACAGTAGTACTGAACAGGACCTGCGCAACCTGCAGGAGAAATGGGAGAGTGTGCAGGCCAAAGTGGCTGAGAGGAAGGTGAGAGAGAACATTAGTGTTCCTCTTGTCAGTGTTACGTATTGTCATCCGCACCGTTATGTTGGGTCGGATCCCAGACGTGAAGTGCTGATTGTGTTCAGGTATCTGTGATATCAGATTTGCTTTGATGTGGTCAAATGGATGATTTTCCCCTGAGCTCATGCCTGAAGTGAGCTATAAATCAGTACCGAAAAAATAATAATTCCAAGGTGGATTCAAGGAATAGTTCAACCATCATGTACTCGTGTACTCAACCTCATGTTGCCCCAAACCAAAAGAAAAAGCATTTGATGATTTTTCATGCTGCTTTCAGTTGTACAACAGAACCACACCAGTGGCTGTCTAACGCCAAGCAAGGGATGAAAAACTATGAAAGCACTAGTCAAACATTACACAGGTTTGGAACGACATGTGGCTGATGACAGAATTTTTATTTTGGGGTGGGTTCGTATAGAAAGTTAATCATTTATGCATGTTTAGAGCGAAACGAAACACTTCAGGAATGTTCAAATTAGATATAAATGATGCCGAGGTTGTCCGCTGGATTTGATTCATTTTGAATCTGGAAACATAGGGTTTGGCAAAGACATCAGGTCACAGGATGTTTGACCCTTACAAGAACATCTGTATCACAGTGAAATCCTCCTTACAGTGTTCAGCTTTCACTGATATACCTCAGTCTGCCCTTCTGATGTTAACCAGACGTCATGTTGAGCAGAGAGAGTCACATGCTGTCAGATGAAATCATTGAATGATTTTGATTCAGTACGATCCTGAACAGTACGAACTATAGGAACTTTTCATGATGTTGTTTGTTATATTCCTTAGCCATATATAATAGTGATACTATCAATAGTGTTAGAGATTACGGTTGGGTAATGTCTACCAAATTGGCATCGGAAGCTGTCTACAGT
This sequence comes from Triplophysa bombifrons, assembly GCA_029783895.1. Lineage (NCBI taxonomy): Eukaryota > Metazoa > Chordata > Actinopteri > Cypriniformes > Nemacheilidae > Triplophysa > Triplophysa bombifrons. The sequence continues at coordinate 20,050,994 of CM056459.1, read as the reverse complement.
GAAACATCACGATGGAAGATGAGGTCGCCCTGCGGCGTTATAAAGTGAAGCGAATCTAAGCACGAGACATGTCTTCTTTATTCAGCGCGAGCTTCACAGTTCTGAAGTGAGGCTTTAATCGTTGTTTTATTTTGATGTTGTATTCAATAAAAAAGTTATAAATTGAGGCGCAATTTATTTATGGATCTCCAGCTGTGCAGACACAAGTATTCTCTGTACAACGTGGACTGCGCAGATATCCTTCTTCTACATACAACGCGGGCTGCACAGACCCAAGTCTTCTTTATACAATTTGGGCTCCTCAGACACAAGTCTTCATACAATGCGGGCTACGCAGACACGTGTCTTCTTTATACAACATGGGCTGCTCAAACACATATCTTCTTCATACAGTTCGGGCTGCTCAGACACTAATCTTTATACAATGCGAGCTGCGCAGACACGCGTCTTCTTCATACAACACGGGCTGCGCAGACACGCGTCTTCTTTATACAACACGGGCTGCGCAGATACACGTCTTCAACATACAACACAGGCTGCGCAGATTCGCGTCTTCTTCACGTAACTTGGGCTGCGCAGGCACACGATTCCTCTGTGCAATGCGGGGATGCGCGTAACCGGTCTTCTGGTCCTCTTTATACAGTGTGAGCTCCACAGTTGCTGATCTGATCTGTACAGTGTGTGCAAGCTAAGAAGCGATTTGTAGCCTGAGGTACAAAGCAGCAAGAGTCACCTGACGAAAGTGAAACATTTGTTTGAATCACGATGCCAGCTCAACATTGTGATGTCTGTCAGCCATCGTCTGTCAGCGATCACTCTCCCTCCCCAAACACAAAACCGGAAAGTATGAAAATATTTGAATGTGTGTTTTTCTGTGTTTGTGTCCAGGTGAAACTGGAGGAGGCTCTGGTGATGGCCACAGACTTTCACAGCTCCCTGCAGGATTTCATTAACTGGCTGACGCAGGTTGAGCAGACCCTCAATATGGTATCTCCTGCCTCTCTTATTCTGGAGACCATCATGTTCCAGATAGATGAGCATAAGGTCAGTGATCTCCATCTATTTAGGTTGTTATCCAGTGTCAGATATATTGAAGCTTTAGGTCTATTAAAAAGCCCACATGCAGGGGAGCTCAGCATGCTTCACTGTCAAAGACACAGACAGCAGTTTATTGGAAACTACAAGTCAAATGTTTGAATAGGCTCGGCTGAATGTATGTGTTCTCATGACTTTGAAACCTCTGATTTAGATATGTTGACAAATAAAATTGTGCTGTCTAAATTGTACAAAACTTTGAAGGAAAAGTTGCCAGAAAGTGTACAGCATACACATACATACAGTCATTAACATATACGAGGATGCAACTCACAAAGTTAGGAAAAGTGACATAACTTTTCATGTCATACTGGATGTACTGGCTTTCAACAGGTGTTTGTTATTGAGGTGAACTCTCACCGGGATCAGATCATGGAGCTGGATAAGACAGGGACACACCTGAAGTATTTCAGTCAGAAGCAAGATGTGGTGTTGATCAAGAATCTGCTGCTAAGCGTTCAGAGCCGCTGGGAGAAGGTGGTGCAGAGGTCGGTGGAAAGAGGGCGACTGCTGGACGATGCAAAGAAAAGGGCCAAACAGGTGACAAAAGTTCCCTTTGACTACACTACTTACAGTTTTAATCAAAAAATAAAGATTATCAACATTAAAACATATCTATTCCTAAAAAAAATAGCTGGTGCAGGTTTTTGGAAGTAAATAGTAATGGAGCTCAACTGGGTGTATTTAAGGGTGATCATGCTGTTGCTGGTAAAATTTATTAAAGACTTACCGGAGAAAATCAAATGAAGTTTGATAGAGTCTACGATGTGATTTGTTTTAAAGCAAGACAGAAGAAAAAGCATGTCTTAAAAGCATCAATGTCCTAGATTAGCCAAATGAGATGCAGTCTACTCATATTCCACAATACTGCATGAATAGAAAGATCTTCTGCTGGCTTGTTTTTACTGACTGTATTTTTGTTGATGACTCCAAACACTTTAAATGATCTGCTGAATTCTTATTAGATCAAATTCAGGAAAGGATGAGGGAATGGTACAATATCCTGATCAAATGGATTCTCATGCCAATGTCTTCCACAGTTTGACGAGACCTGGACCAAGCTGATGGAGTGGCTGGAGGAGTCGGAGAGAGCTTTGGATTCAGAGCTTGAGATTGCAAATGATCCAGACAGGATCAAGATGCAGTTAACCCAGCACAAGGTGACCAACACAAGTCTGTTTTCCTTCAAATGCATATTGATCTACTGAAACTGTTGACACCAGCAGCCAAAATGTGTTTGTTTCTCATCTGGGTATGTGAAACAGCAGACATGAATCGCAAAACCAGGTGTTTTCTCAGCTACAGCTAATATGTATTTTAATTTCTGTTAGTCACAAAGGATAGATTAAATTTACTGTGAAAAAAAGGTGCCATCCTGTTATAATCCAAGCTCATGGTAAAATTAGTCCCTTATACACATTCATCAGGGGTATGTGTATACTGCTATCTAAATAGCAATAAATCAGTCCTAGGAATTATCTGCTATAAGAGAATGTAACATTACCAAACTTTTTGCTGTTAATTTACTTCATGTTTAATTTAATTCATGTTTAGTTATATAGGACTTTTATTTACAATATTGCATTGTTCAAAGCAAGTTAAAGAGAACAAGAACATTTTGTAAATCCATAGAGAAGATTTTTTGCTGGGATTAGGATTGTTGCACCAAATGCAATTTAAGAAATTTGCGCAAGTAAATAAAAAGAAACGCAATTGTTTGCATTTGGTTTGAACAGAGCATTAAAGAAAGTTGAGCACAACATACTCTCGCTCTTTCTTTCTCAACTATATTGACTACAATGACATGAAGAGTACAATATAAAAGTGCATTCTTGCGTATATCTTGCACAAATGGTGGAATCTGATGCGCCATGAGTGATCCACAAATCTTAAACGCGTGTTAGATCAGCAATTTTGATGAGCTGGACACTCATTATTGAGAGAAAGTTAGTCGAAATACTAACTCTATGACCGCCTGTCATATTTATAATCTGATCTTTATATTTATAATATAATCTGGTTAGAGAGTCAGCACTTTAAGCGAGGCACCTTACCCCTACTTGCTCCCCGGGCGCTGCACTGATATCTACCCACTGCTCCGGGTGTACATGTGTTCACCACTTGCTGTGCGTGTGTTCACTACTCTCTGGATGGGGCAAAAGCAGAGGTAACATTTCGGGTATGGGACTAATAGGTCACTTCACTTATCTCTAGAGATCAGATTGTCAGCTGTTTACTCTGATTGCACGTTTATATCATATTTATTTTTTATATATATTGTCATCTTTTTAATGAAGCATGCATAATGTATAACATAGCCTAGAGAAAAATAATAACTGTTTGATAATGTTTAATAAAATCTGACCCTGGACCACAAAACCAGTCTTAAGTAGAACAGGAACAGTTTTAGTAAAGGCCGAATGGCCGTATCAAAATTATAATTTTTTCTTTTATGCCCAAAATCATTAGGATATTAAGTAAAGATCATATTCCATGAAGATATTTTGTATATTTCCTACCCTAAATATTTAAAAACTTTATTTTTGTGAGTTGATGGCCTGTTACAGTGCCGCTGATGGACAACTTTTAAGGCAATTTTCTCAATGTTTAGATTTTTTTGCACCCTCAGATTCCAGAATTATAAAGGTCTGTAATCTCCTATATTTTGTCCTATCCTTAACAACTCATACATCAATGGAACGTTTAATTATTCAGCTTTCAGATGATGTAAAAATGTTAATTTCGAAAAATTGACCCATAAGACTGGTTTTGTTGTCCAGGGTCACATATGTTAAATTAAACTGTTGATACCTTCAGGATATTTTCAAAGCTTCATTTAAAAAAATTATCTAAACTGTTCATATAATAATAACTAAACTTTAATGAGCGTTTACATTAGCTGATCCGATCTTTGACCCAAAATCTGTAATGTGATCCGATCCGAGTTTAATTATTAGTGATGTTACTTCAGGATTGGCCAACAGTTTTGAAGATTTCAGACTTCCATTATTCAAGTTGAAGCTTTCCTAGCATTGTTAGTTTTTGCTTGACTTTTTTGGACAGCTGAAGCATTGTGATGAGTGTTTGCTGGATTATCTCTGTTTTATGTTGAAGTGAAGTCAAACTCTTCAGTCTCACATTTAACATAAACACACATGCCCCATCAGTGGTATTACAGCAGGATATGAGTGGGAGTGGAGGATTGTGGGTTGTAATTAACAGCTCAGCAGTGTCTCACATGTTCTGATGAGTCAGACACAAAAACAAGTGGCAGGGTTTGATGACATCAGGGTTCCCGCAAAGCCTCACAGCTTGTGGGACTAATGACCTCAAGCCACATTTGGATGACCGTAATTGACCGTAGACCTCTGTTTTTTTTGTGTTGCTGGGATCGTAGGAGTTCCAGAAAGCTCTGGGCAGCAAACACTCAGTGTATGACACCACCAGTCGTACAGGTCGAGCTTTGAAGGACAAGACCTCTTTGCAAGATGACAACCAAAAACTGGATGACATGCTCAGTGAACTCAGGGACAAATGGGACACAGTGTGTGGAAAATCTGTGGAGAGGTACAGTCATGTTTCAGGGAATCTCATGAAAACATGGTCGACTAACATTTCACCCTTAAAGAAACAGCTTATTACGTATTTTGGGATTTTTTTGCTTCAAGACATTTATAAAAGCACATTTTGCCTGCAAGGTCTCCTATTAGTTTTTATATTTTATAATATATTTAAAGTCCCCCCTTGATTGATAATGTAACTCATTAAAACTATTCATTGACCATCGAAGTTTCATGAACCTCACCTGACATGAATGAAACTGACAGCTGATCGTTTCAGAGCCAAATCTATGTGCCATCCTTGCATGACCATGGCTGGTACTGCTGATCCACAGATGATGTGATTGGTTACAGGTTTATGACATCACAAACCGGGGCAGCTTCGAAGGGCATTTTTTCAACTATCTTAGGGAAACTTAATACTAAAATACTCAGCAGTGGAAAAAACGATAAATTAGCACATGGTTGGTCTTAAAGCATATTAAACACACAACATAAAAATAAAAACAACATTACAAACTTGATTTTCAATACAGTCTTTAATATTTTATGGTGTACTGAATATAATTTTTTTATATTTAGTCAAATAGTAAAAGAATTAGCAGAGCATTGTGTTAGCAGAATAAAAGTCATGGGTTTGATTTCCATAGAACCAATAAATGTATAAAACCTTTTTCCTGAATGTACTGTCCGTTGTGATGTTTTTTATTATGTTATTGTGTTTTATTCTGTAACTTTGCTGTGTTTTATTTGTTATAATGGCTTAAATCAAAACAAACCAACTGCAGAGTGATTGATAGTAATTGGAATGCACAACAAAAAATCGTGATTTTTTAAATTATTAAATACAGAGTTATCTGATTTTGGAACCAAACTCTTCAAATATAGATGTTTATTATTAATGATCAAAAAAGAGGATTTATGTTCTAAGTATTTATTAAGCCTCATATTTTCCCTTCAGACAAAACAAGCTGGAGGAAGCTCTGCTGTTCTCTGGTCAGTTCACAGACGCATTGCAGGCTCTCATCGACTGGCTGTATAAAGTGGAACCACAGCTGGCTGAAGATCAGCCTGTACACGGGGACATAGACCTCGTCCTGAATCTCATTGACAGCCATAAGGTATCAATTTACCTTTTTCCTAGCCAGTTAGCCCATTTCAGTGATTGACTTCACCTTAATAGCTTACATCAGAGATATTATTTCAAACATAAAGCTGTCTTAAAGCTGTATCTCTGGTAGGTAGTAAGACATTTTCCAGCATACTGTAATGTTGTAATGAGCAATGTTGTTGGAATGTTCTACATGATTAAATCCTTGTGTTCTCATGACTCCTATTATGAGCAAGTGATCTTTAAACCTGGATGTAACATCAAGCGAGGAGCAGTTCTCCATATCTGAACCCCCAAAGTGATGATATCACAGGAGGGTGTTTACCTTAAACACATTTATTTCATATCTATTGAATTATACAGTCAAACCAAACATGATTCAGACCTTCAACATTTCTCACATAATCACAGTTTATTCTCTATAGTTTAGTAAATCATAATAAAATATAAAAAGAACTCACAATTAAAATGTGCTAATTTTGATAATGTCACTTTACATTGATAGAAAGGTATGTAATGGATTATGTAGAATAGCTTTCAGCTGTTAAATCGAAGTATTTAGATCATATAAATTTAGGGCAAGCAATCACATTGGAAATAAAAGAAAAACATTGTCAGGTCAAAGTACTTTATTGCTTTATAAAGTTACTTTATTTATATCCTCACTTACATACATGAACTGTAGTGTCTGCCACACCCACTAGTTAACAAAATGACATCTGGTGTCTGAATCATTTTTCGTTTGACTGTATACTGCAGTCTTCAAAAAGATATGCAGCATGATTATGCCACTTGGTTCACTGCAAAATTTCCCCCCATTGATTTACCATAGTAGGAATTAAAATGGTCAAAATGTGTCACAGCACCACATGCTGTATTTTTTGAGAAAACAATCCAAGAATGCAATTTGACAGCAAGAACCATCCAGGATGACAAACAAAGCAAGAAATGTGGCTTAAAAATGTAATCCTAAAGTTCATGAGGTTTTATTTGAATGATGATGTGCAGCTGACTAGAGCCTTGAATGTTGTCTTTGTTCATGTGTTCTCCAGGTTTTTCAGAAAGAGTTGGGAAAGAGGACAGGCAGTGTGCAGGCTCTGAAGCGTTCAGCTCGTGATCTGGTTGAGAACAGCCACGATGACTCGTCGTGGGTCAAAGCTCAAATGCAGGAGCTGAGCACTCGCTGGGAGACAGTTTGCAGTCTCTCAGTGTCCAAACAGACACGACTCGAGCAAGCACTGTGTCAGGTGAGGAAAAGATGTCATGCTTTATACGTTTTCCCAGACGTTTTTTATTTAAAGCAGTAATTTTCATTTGTTCACATTTGCCGTCATGGTCATGTGGTCTTTAATTATGGTGCCTTGTATTAAATCTTAAAGGAGTATTTCACCTTCAGCATGTAAATGCTGTCATCCTCTTGTCATTTCGAACCTGTATGACTTTCTTCAGAAGTGTTCTGCAGAAGAAAGTCATACAGGTTTTGTGTAAATGATGAAAGATTATTAATTTTGAAGGTGAACAACTCCTTTAGGCACATGATAATGCCTTCGATATAGGATTTTTGTTTGGTGGGGTCTTTAACACATTTCTTTCATGTTTCTCAGGCTGAGGAGTTTCACTCCACTGTTCATATTCTACTGGAGTGGCTCGCTGAGGCTGAACAGAGTCTTCGCTTCCACGGCTCTCTGCCGGATGATGAAGTAGCTCTGCGAGCTCTCATCGAGCAGCACAAGGCAAGTTTAACGCAAGACAAATGAACACCTGCTGCTTACAACAGTATACAAGTTTTTTTTTTTAACAAGAGTGAAGGGTAACCGCATAGATATAAATAACTAGATGCCACATTCAAGCGCTCAAGGCACTTAGGCCGCCATCTTTGAACAGTCCACTGACGTCACTCACAGTTTGATACAATGACACCGCTCACAGCCATGGCTTTGGAAACCACAGGGATTTTAGTTCCCGTAAATAGGACAACCTTTCGTTGTTGTAAATATAATGTTTGAGTTTACACAACTATAAATGTGCTTTTACAATCAAACACATTCAGCTTGCTTCATGAGTGTCAACGTACCGACCCTTCCAATATGGCCGACGACCTAGGTATAGATGCCCACAGAAACAGATGCTAATGCAGCATCTAGTTTTTATATAACTGGGTTTTACATGAACATCAATAAATCTGGTTTAGTTTTGAAACGTTTTGTAGTACAGTATGTGCCGGATAGAACAAACTTGTTGTAACCTTTTTCTTTAGTCTCTCTCAAGTGAAAAGTAATCAGATTATTCTCATTCTCTCAATGTCTGACTTAAATAAGAAAGCCATACGGCTCTCAGTTCTCACACAATTTCACTACCATTTGGGAAGTGTGTAAAAAGTAGCACATTACATTATGTCAATAGACTACTTTTTTGTATCCAAAAAAAGATTTAACAGATTATTGATTATGAATTTGCATCATTTATTGCGGTGTAGACACAATGATTTATTGTGTTATGTCACAGTGTACATAGTAATGGGTGAAACTTTAATGTTCTGTTTGTAGGAGTTTATGAAGAAGCTGGAGGAGAAGAGACTTGCCCTGAATAAAGCTACGAGTATGGGAGAAGCCATCCTGTCCATCTGCCACCCAGACTCCATCACCACCGTTAAACACTGGAACACCATCATTAAAGCACGCTTTGAGGAGGTCAGTCCAACATACAGTATGTTTGAAAAGAAGCACAGCATTGCTTTCAGACTTCAGATGTACAGTTACAAAAAAAGTTTAAAGCAGAAGTAACACACATAGTTTCTGCGAATCTCATAATAATCCTGAGTACATATGGAGTAGTACAGGTTGTTTGCACAACTCAAAGTACCTTTGTTTAATGACCTGAACAACGACCAGGTAAGCCCAAATTTCTGTCAATCTTTACTTATAATAAACACTAGCTTCCGTTAAAAGAACGAGCCCTTATCAAACGGATAAAGTGAAAAATCTTGCTTTAAGTGTTTCTACTCCATAGAAGGCCATTATAAGGAACATCTGAATTTACCAAAAACAAAAAACAAAATAAATAAATTTGTTTATCACTGATATAAAATATAGACATAATAACATAAATGTTTATGTTCGCAGTTTGGTGCTGCCTTGAGCCACGTCATGTGGTTTCTTTATTATGAACCTCAATGAACAAGCTTAATGTGAGACTATTCTTATTCCTGGAATAAGTGCTTGTTCTTTTAACAGTAGCTAGTGTTTATTTAAATTAAAGATTCATAGAAATTTGGTTTTATGTGTTTGTTGTTTCTGTACATTAAGGTGTTTCATTATAAAGGACTTCAATAGAAGGCGAAAGCTTAACGCGAGATTTATCACTTTATCCATTTAATCTGGACTCGATCTTTGCAGCTAGTGTTCATGATATGGTTGAGCAGTACGTTTCAGCTCCCCTGGTCATTGTTTAGTTACTTGAAACCTTGTTAAGCATTTTAGAAAATCTTCAATCGAACTCCTGGAGGAATGCAGTGGGTGGAACTAAAGAACAAGAACAAAATGCATCATCGTATCATCCCTGTGTGACTGTTAATTGACTATACGCTCGTATTGTGTAAATTAAACACGTACGTCCCGATTGCCAACAAAACAGCCATATTGACTCAGTTCTACTTACTGCGTGCGGTTCATGACTGGGATCTTTTAGCGCTGGTACCACGCCATCTAACAGTTTCAAACAATCTGCAAACCAATCTTATATCCACAATCCAACATCTATTTATTGTTACAAAGCAGCTGTTTCAAATCGCTGCGTCCTTCTTTATACAGCTCTATCATCTCAGCTCTTGTCAGGTCGCCGCTTCTCATTGTCTGCTCTACCATCAGGTGTGGGCATGAACCTTAATCCTGCGGTAACCTTGGAACAAAGAGACAAGACTGGCTGAGAGTAGAGTACTGTTCTGCACTCTTTGATGCAACAAGTACATTAGTTGTTGTTGGAAGTGTTCCTGGTTCCGGTTCATTTAACTAATGCAGCCTAAACCCTCAGAGCATTTATATTATGCAAGTGTATTGTATGCAAGATTAAAAAGATGCGTCTTTAGTCTAGATTTAAACTGACAGATTGTGTCTGCCTCGCGGACAGTGTAGGGAAGACTATTCCACAGTTTAGGCGCTAGATAGTAAATTCTAGGTATTACCAACTGACAGGACACCTGAGAGCGTAATATATTAAGGAAATGCCGTGCCACACAGCTGAACTTCCATAGCCCGAACCAAGCACATGGGAGTGCTCTTTCTCTCACTTTCGCTGGTTGACATGTGAGCATGCTTTTTCGGTAGAAAAAGTTTTGTTGTTAAGAAATGGAAATTCATGTTAGAAAAAACTTTCCGAAACCTATACGAACCCAAGCGAAATGTATTGAGCACAGAAATACTACGTCATACGTCCAACTCGTTTTTTTAAAAGTTGACCATGTGAAGCATGAGAAGCCAACACCTTTAACATTGTAAAGAAGTCAGAATGCATAAAATAGCATGTTACCCCAGCTTTAAACTCAACTAATTACAGGAAGGAACCCCCCGTTTAGACGAGGGAGAAGTGACCAATCACATTTTGTCATTTCTAGACTCATGAAATATGTGAAATTATTCAGATAACAAATTTCCGAATTAATCAATTTAAATTAACCTTGTTTCCAGGTGGATTGATAAAAAACACTTAATGGTTGAGGATTCATAAAGTTAGCCAGACAAACCGAAGCTTGCCAGGTCTTTAAAGAGAAAACACCTGAAAAGGACATATGAAGTTGATTTGTATGTGTATGTCAGGTAACAGCCTGGGCCCGTCAGCACCAGCAGAGACTCTCCAGTGCTTTGAATGACCTGCTGGCCACACAGGACCTGCTTGAGAAACTGCTGAACTGGCTCCAGTGGGCCGAGACCACGCTCTGTGAGAAAGACAAGGAACCCCTGCCTCAGGAGATAGAGGAGGTCAAAACACTCATAGCTGAGCACCAGGTAACATCAAGACCATTAGAAAAGCTCCATCCTTTCATCCTTGTCCTTCCATTATTAAACACAGGTTTTGTGTGTTATTCTTGTCTATCAGGCTTTCATGGAAGAGGTGACCAGAAAACAACCAGATGTAGACAAAATCACCAAAACTCATAAACGGAAAGCTACAGCAGATCCTCCAGTCCAATCTCAAATCCCTGTTTTGGAGAGAGGACGAGCGGCCAGTGAGTAGCAGTATCCAAACTTTATTTTTAAAGTGTGTTCCTGTGTCTTTATAGTCCACAGCAAATGTTCACGGTGATGTGATCTTTGATTTAAGATCGAGTGATCAGTTTTTGCTTCTTAGGAAAGAAATCCCCTACACAATCCATGTACGCCGCAGCATCTCAGGCACAGATTGACACCAAGAACCCCAGAGTGAATCTGCTGGTCAGTAAATGGCAGCAGGTGTGGCTGTTGGCTCTGGACAGACGGAGGAAACTCAATGATGCTCTGGACAGACTGGAGGAGGTTAGTCACACATGCACGCTTGATTTCACATCACTGTTATATTCTCATTATCTGCTCTGAAAGTCACTCTGTGCTTATCTGCGCTCAGCTGAAAGAGTTTGCCAACTTTGACTTTGACGTATGGAGGAAACGCTACATGCGCTGGATGAACCACAAGAAGTCACGTGTCATGGATTTCTTCCGTCGCATTGATAAAGACCAGGACGGCAAAGTCACAAGGCAGGAATTCATCGAAGGCATCTTATCCTCGAGTAAGAAACGTTTTTTTCTTGAAAGTTTTTTGAACAAGTATGAGCAGGACAAATCAACAGGCTTTACCCCAAACTCTTCTTCGCTCCTGCAGAATTCCCCACAAGTCGTCTGGAAATGAGTGCCGTGGCAGACATTTTTGACCGGGACGGTGACGGATACATTGACTACTATGAGTTTGTGGCCGCTTTGCATCCCAACAAAGACGCGTACAAACCATTAACTGATGCAGATAAAATTGAAGATGAGGTAAATCTGGATTCGTTTTTGCCGCTCTGGAAAGTCACGTAGAGTAACTGGAAGTGTTTACTGATCTTTTCTTTACGATTAATGATTTCATGTGTGTAGGTGACTCGCCAAGTTGCAAAGTGCAAGTGTCCGAAGCGTTTCCAAGTAGAGCAAATTGGCGCCAACAAATACCGGGTAGGTGACTGCGTAAATAATGCTTTCTAGATGAGTAAAGAAATGTGTATTTATGGAAGTTGATTCAGGAACATGTAAAGGTTGTAAAGGTTGTAGGTTGCCATAACCTTCACAAGCGTATCTGTCCATCAAGCCATGAGAGAAATAATGGTAGATGAGTTTGGCTTGATGTCCTAGAAGGAGGAGTTGGATTCCAAGTTTAACACCACCTCCCCCCAAACCAGTTTATGACACAATTATGCCATTTTTTCCTAGAAAATGTTATCCTCAACAAAACAGGTGTCCTTTTTATTATTAGATTACTGGAAGAAATACTCACATTTGCATGTGAAAATATTGATCTAATCCAAACAACATAATTGATGAAAATATTAAATTAAAATAAAAGAAGTCCTATTTCCCGTATGAAAGCCAATGCAAGAATGTTTTGAGAACACAATGGTAACATTTAGTGTGGAAACTTGGCCGTGTCTCACAAGTTCCCCTGTTAAACTGCTTCTCTAGACAGACCTCTTGCCCCAACACCATAGTTGCCAGAGAGAATGACTTCAGTATATTTTTACAAACAATTAGATTGTAAATCTCTCTCAATAAGAGAATATGAGAGACTGTCAGACTCTCAGGATTGAGCGTTGCTATTTTCTCCTGACTCTCCAACACACCTATTCAACACATCCCATAAAGTTTCTTCTCCCTGTCATTTCTATTCCTGAGAATACTGGAACTGATCATAAAATAATGAGCTCTTATGACTGACTGGAGGTCATTATACTATACACACGTTTATAGAAACTGTATGTTCTGTTAGATTTTATCTTCTGCTAAATTAAAGTTTGACAGATTGAACTGATATTTACTGTTTTTCTTTTCACTGCTCCTCTCCACATCAGTTCTACCTTGGAAACCAGGTACACATGCATAAAGCTTTCTCAAGTGTTTGCTCTGCTGCCCTTGTTATCTTTTCCAGATTCTCCTTCAGTGTGCTTTTTCATATTTAAACTCAGAAGCGGATTTAAACTAGCGCCAGCAGTTTAGTTTGTGTTGTGGCTGTCTGTACATTCAGTCACACTGCTGATGGAAAGAATCCATAAATGGTGTTTAATAAAAATATTTATTGTAAATATCTCCGATTAAAATTATTGCTACATTTATTGAAGTTAGTTAAGCAGTAAACATTTTATAATGAAGTCAACATGAAGCGAGAGTGAATCTATTTACTTTATCAATACACTTTCTTAGTCTTAAACCTTTACACCAAGGACAATAACTATAAAGACAATAAAGAAGGAAAGAAATTGTTGGGATCACTTTGAGAGTGTTTTGTTTGCTGGTGTACGATCACACAATCAAAATCTGATATTTCTCCCAACTTCATTCATTTACTCACCTTCGAGGTGTTCCAAATCTGCATCAATTTGATGATCACAAAGAAGGATATTTGGAAGAATGCTTATAACCAAACAAATCTTGCCCATTGATTCCCATAGTAGGAAAAATTACTTGATCACTTTTTTTCTGTTGAACACTAAGGAATATAGTTTGAAGAATGTAGGACAGCAAACCGTTCCGGGGGCACTTTTGACAACCTTTGTATTTTTTCCTACTATGGGTGTCAATGGGGTCCAAAGTCTGTCTGGTTATAAGAATTCTTCCAAAGATCTTTCTCTGTGTTCATCAGAACCATTCTGGAGGGAAAATGCATTCTGAACAGTGTTTCATGTTGACTTTAAAACACTTAAAGTGATAGTTCACCTAAAAATAAAACATTTGTCATTCTTTTCTTTGCAGAACACAAAAGGAGATGTTTTGAAGAATGTGGTTAATGTTGTTAACTGGCCTCCATTCCATTCACACATACAAAGTGAAAGGGGGCCAGTGCTGTTCGGTTACCAACAGCCCCACCACAATCTTCTTTTGTGTTCTGCGGAGAAAAGAAGGTCGTAACGGCCTGACATGACAAGATGTTGAGTAAATGATGACAGAATTTTTATTTTTGGGTGAACTATCCCTTTAACTTAGGTCATTTAAAGTAACCTATATAGTCAACACATATATCTGCTTTTGAGTTAAAAGCATTTCTCCTGCAGGGCTGCGTTCTGCTCTTTTCTTTATTATTTGCCAGAGCTTTTGCATTATAACACATTGCGCTTGCTTTCTGCTACCTGCCTAATAATATTAGTTGTGCTTTACAGGACTCTCGCCCAATCTGAAACATTTCCTTTTTTTAACCCTGTGTGTTGTGGCTGATGTCCAAACAAAGCAAAAGCTCAAATGTAAACTTTGAACTTAAAAATGCTTGGATTCCGTTCCTTTCATAAGTCACATGATATCATGAGCTACATGCTTTCTCAGAGATTTGTGTTTCTGGGAGATGAGTGATAACTTCTAGCCGGTGAAGGTCTTTTATCGGGAAGGTCATGTTTGTCTTGTGTTCAATATATTTTATGCTCTTGTACATCATCTGAAACGATTCTTTTGACAGTTGGGTCTCGTTCACTGCTTACATGACCCCTTAATCGCCGATGAGACTATAACAAACAGGGACAGTCCAAATCTAACCCCCCATCTTCACGTTGCCGTTTTGGAAAGCTGTATCCTGGTAAATGGTTAATTCTTAAAGCCGTTTGTTGTGACTTTCTTGACTTTTTCTCTTGATCATGCTTCAAATATCATCTGTTCCTTCCCCAATCACCAAATTCACCAGTGCTATTGATTCATTCTGAAAAGAATTAAGCTCATCACTTACAGAAATGAAGGGCTTGTAGGCCATAGAGATGCTTGCTGGGGTGTTCATCAGTGTGTTGGTTGTGTGCAGATTTTGGTCACATTGGTCTTATCGTGTGTTGTTGGAGTGTAGCATTGGTTCTCCATCAAGTGTCAATACACTCATCCTCTCTGAGAATGGTAGTTTGTAGTTTCAGACGATTCAAATTTTGTATGTATGGTTGTTTTGTGACGAGTTTTCATATGCTTTGTTATTCTTTTGTTTTCGAACAGAAAGCATGAGGCCATCATTTTTTGTCTTTGACTTGGCCAAATCCAACTGGGCAAAAATCATTTGAATTCAAATGATTTGGCTCGTTCTTTTGTTTAGCTCCTATCTTTGGCATGTAGGAATGTTGCCAGTGCCCATATTTGTATGAAAACAGTGTTGTGCAGCGAGGGGGGTAGAGTACGCTTGTAGCGCACCCTAGTGGCCGCATTGTTCAAAAAACTGTCCCATTAATTCCAGAGTAACACTAATGTACTTTTGACAAATGAGACCTTGGATAACAAAACCAGTCTTCAAATTTTAGATTTATATGTCACTGAATAAATAAGCTTTCTGTCTATATAAGATTTGTTATGATATGATCATATCTGGTGGAGATACAACTGCTAAAAACTCTGTTTACAACTGAGGGTGCAAAACAATTGAAATATTGAAAAGAATGCTTTTGAAGTTGTTAATCAGAAGCGCTGTAGCAGGCCATACACTCACACAAATAAAAAGTCTTTCTATTTACAGTAGGAAAATTACAAAATATCTTCATGGAGCAAAAGATTTTTATCCTAATGATTTTTGTCATAAATGAAAAATCAATCATTTTGACCAATACAATGTATTTTTGGGCGTAACATTTTCCCATGCTAGTTAAGACAGGTTTTGTGATGATCCAGGGTGACACAAATATACACTCATATGACATCACCATGGTCCCAGGTCAGATTTGAAAAAAAATTAAGAAATTCATTGTATAATCAGTCAAAACAAAAACTAGTGCACCTTTGAGAATAGAACAATGAACAACACTTGAGATTTAATCACAAACTATCTTAAATGCTGACAAAGCCTCAGATGAAACCAGTTGGATTGACCATTCATTGTGTGTCGTCTGGAATGAAACGAATGTTGTGTCTCAATCAAAACCGGTTTTGTCCAGATGAAGCGGCTCAGCAGGGCAACAAGAGGAAACCAGATGCAAAATAAACCAGAACCAGCATCAGATAAAAGCTTGAGTCACTTCTTCAACCACAGATTAACAACAGGAATTTGCATTTTAAAAGCAGCGCTGCATGGCTTTGGTTTTTGCTGTTGCTCTGCTGTTGCCTGTCAGCGATGCATGCAAACGCGTATTTGTGTGTTGAGAATAAACCTGTTGTCTGTTCACATCCAGTTTGGAGATTCCCAGCAGCTGCGGCTGGTGCGGATCCTGCGAAGTACAGTGATGGTGCGGGTGGGAGGCGGTTGGATGGCACTGGATGAGTTTCTGGTGAAGAATGACCCGTGCAGAGGTAACACCCAACCCCTTTATCTCCTGTCCTATTCAACATGTCATGTAAGATCCTGCTGTTGATTCACAGCAATCGTTATGGCATTGAAATTGTGTTGAAAATGTTCAACTTTATTTATTTTATTTGTTTTCTGTCATTTTTTGGCTCCTTCCAAGCAATCATGTCACATATGTCACTATGGCTCTTTTCAAAAATCTAATGTCTTGCCTACTTAGGAAGCATTTGAAAGCATTACCTGACTTAAAAGCATATTTTATTGGGTAGAGAACAATTATGCTGTATTTTGAGGGTTTGTTTACAAGATAACCATGCAGTACAAGATAACCATGCAGAAAAAAAGCACACGGATCACAGCAGCAGTGTTATTTAAAAAAATATATACAAACCTGCACAGGGAAATATTATAGGTATGCACATGCATATCTGCTGGTCATAGTAGCTGTGACGATGAAGACAGGTGAGGCAACGGATCCAAGTGCAGTATATAATGAAAATATGACACGACACAGCACAGCCAAGCCAGGCCAAGGTAATCCACAGACCGTAGGCAGAACAAGACAGAGCATGAAACAAAGACTGACACCAATGAAAGGAAACACGAGGGCTTAAGTACAAAGGGGAGCGAGAGGCTAACAAGACACACCAAAAACAGATCATGACAGGAAACTAATGAACAAAAGAACTACAACAAACTACAACACTAGACAGGAAACAGGAACTAAGGCATACAAACTAAAACTCCACAAAACACAGTGCAAACACAGACTGAATTATGAGAATTGCGGTGCAGTAAACCTACACTTTGCTAAAGAAATGTTCAAAATAATATTGGATGTGGTCTCCCTTATGGAACAAAAATATATGGGAATATACTGCAAAATATAATGCGATATATTACATAATACATTTCGATATATTGGAAGCTGGTGCTAATATTTTTCCACATACAGCAATATATGCATTGACAATATATGGATATATATATTGAACATATTAATATATTTAGAAACAAAGACAAAAATAAATCTAATATTCGTCACATTTGATCTTTTGTTGAGTATATATTGCACATAGATGTTCCCATACAAATGTGATTGTATAGTATAAACATATATGGACACATTCACAGAATGAGTTAAAGGAGATTTCTAGTTCCCAGTATGCTTTGCTTCTGACTGCTTAAAGAGAATAAAATGTCATGTCTTTTTGCCGGATATTAATACAGGGGGAGATCTGTTAGTGTTTAATGTTGTATTACTCTGGAATTTAGAAGGGTTTCTATTATGTGTAAATTTGTGGGGTTACCAAGGTGTTGAACAGTAGAGTCTGTGATTAGACTTACAATTGACCATATATCATGAAGATTATATATTACTTTATTTAAAAAGTAATGTGTAATGTGTAAGTTCGTGTTTTTAAAACAACAAAATGTCATGTTATTGAGTAGCTAAAACGCATATAAAGTTTCCCTTGAAACTGTTGAAAGTGTTGTCATGTTAACACCTGCTAAGAAAATCTACAACATTCCATTTGTACCTTTTGAAGAGTGCAATGTATTTCAATCAGCTTAGTTAAAAATATATAATAGCAATAATCCATGACAGTAGATGAAGTGAGAGAATGTTGATTTTATAATGGCAAACTATTGAAATCGGTTCGGTTTATGTGAGGAGTGTTGTTTGTCCGAATCATGGCTGCGTCAACATGAAAGAGAAAAGCAGTTCACTAAGTACAATGTGCGCACAATGTGTCTTAACTTGAAATGCTTATAAATACTGAATATAATAGTCATGTAGGCCGCGTTCAATGATTTTGGCTGAATCTTTTCTTTCTGCACTCTGGCTGTTGTTTGTGAGATTCTTAAAGCTTGCCGGTCTTTTCCCATGAAGCTTCTCTTTCAGAATGTCTCTTTTCCTGCTTCTTTGTTTGTGAACCCAATTATTGTTTCTTCTAGTTCACCACCACGGGAGTAAAATGTTGCGCTCAGAATCAAATTCTTCAATTACTCAGTCTCCTATAGGTTGGCAACTCTCACACTTTCTGTCCTTGATCCATCCCAGTGGTATGTGTGCATCTGTGTGTGTGCATCCCCTGCGTGTGTGTTGAATGGTATTCTCATTAACATTGATCGCATGCTTCCCTTCCCATCATGTTAGCATGTGGTTCTGTCATGTGTCCACTTTCTGCATGTGCTTACTGTAGCTCTGTTGCAGTGTTGTGAAACTGGCTCGACAATCTCAGCTCTGCATCCCTGTAAGAGTCATTCAACATCAAACCAAATCGACCATAAGAAACACACAGTCAAACAGACACATGTATATCCAACAGTTCCTTGTGCTCAGTTGTTTTCTTTGAGACTTAAACAACTGAAAGCTGTGTGGCAGTTCTGTATGTTATTCTTCATTTACAGTATAAGCAGCATCTGTGCTTTTTATTTTATTTATGTCACAGTGATGTGAAATGCATGTCCTCCCTACATCTTATCAGATCACAAAACTCATCTCAGAGAGTGCACACAACTCCACAGACCTTAAAGAAATATTCCAGGTTAAATGATTCAATGGTTAAACTTGAACTCTGTCAACAGCATTAAGGAAATATCGAAATATGATCATTGTTAACTATTTCACAAGCTGCTTTAGTTGTTGATTTAACATTGTGAATCTAAATGGCAACCATTTTTTAAAACGAAATCAAGAAAATCAAGAATAAAGCTCCACATTTCTTCTTTTACCGTAACTCCCCCCTAAATCCTTGGCCAGATAGACCTCAATTAAAAGTTCATGTATCTAGTAAGTCTTCCCAAACTGACAGAAAGTTGTTGCCTGTAGTTAATCAAAAGCACGTCACAAATGCTGCCAACAAGCTTAACTTCTATTAAACCTGGAATATTACTTAAAAATCCAGATTCTGAGACTTAAAAACTGATAGCGCTGTGTGTCCCCCCTTTAGCCAAAGGAAGAACCAATGTGGAGCTTCGAGAGAAGTTTATTCTCCCAGAAGGCACCACGCAGGTGATGGCCAGCTTTCGCTACAGAGGTCGAAGGTCACGGCCTTCCTCCAGAGGGCCGTCACCTAACAGATCCAACTCCAGCCACTGCTGCACTGCACAGCCCAACCCACCCGGAGCAAACACACCCAAGGTATTCTTTCCTTAAAGTGGGTTATTGCCATATTTTTGCACATTTCCCTGATTTTTATTTCATAAATCATCAGTTTCTCATATTGTCTGTCTTTGGTCTGTTGCTGCCCTTCACATGTGGTTAATCCACCACTATTTCTCACAGACTCCCCAACATTTAACTCGCAATTATGATAAACCCTGGCTGACAAACAGCAAATCAGCTTCTCCTCTTAAATCATCTGACTCCTTTGACAGCCAAGGGTCATCCAATGAGGTAATGGTGCTGCGGAAATGAGTGACACGTCCCGATCTAATCTCCGTCTCTGTCCCTGATCTGTGTTTCTGACTCATCTGACTCTCCCTCCCTCTGGGTGGATTTGGGATTAAGTTCAAAGTCTTCATGCATGAAAGTGCCGCTGATGTGACGCTGTTGCTGTTCAGCTGATATGTGATTTCCTCTGCTCCAATGGGAAACTGGGTTGTATCTAAAAATGACTCATTCTCCTGGGGCCTCATTTATAAAATGTTGCGTAGAAACCGTCCTAAATTTGATTTTAGGGTCATTTCGCAAAGTGTGTACATGTGATTCATGGCACGAACGTACGCACAGAAAATGCCTGTACGCCTCTCTATCAGATGTGAAATCTATAAATCACAAATGATCATGAAATTGCGCGCAGCTGAACAGTTTCAGATCTCTGCCTATTAAAGATGTCTTATAAATGTCATTGATATATGTACGAGCACCTGTCAATGTCAAGTCTGCAAAAGTGTGTACGTCTGCTCGGACCCTGATGTGGCGCTTAGCACTTTTCCGAAGTATAAAGTCCGATTTTATAAATATGAACGTTGCCGTGGATTTTTGCGTACGCACACTTTACGATCACATCTGTGTTAATTTCAAAACAACAACGCTTTTTAAATGAGGCCCCTGCATTCCTTAATCTTCAAACACTAACTGCAAAATGACGTTTTGGATTGCGTCTTGGACAAGTTGTTCATTCGCTTCTGCTCTTGCACAAAATCTTTAAGCTTTTTGTCTATTTCTCATGTCAACATACAGTGTCAACTGACAACATACAGTGCAAAGTTTGGAAGTGACAGCTGCATTTAAATGTTGAAATGAATGTGTGTGTGTATGTTAGTGATAACCACAGCAATGCTTTGTTTTAGGGCTGTAAACATAAAACATTAGCCCGTTCACACATGCAACCTGTTAAATCCCAGTAAAAAACCTGTAAACCTACAAAATCAGCTACTCATACAGACATCTGCTTTCTGTCTGTTAACATTTTGCTACCGTTCACTCGTCACGTCACAAGACATGACATTTTTAAAACATGACGGAGAAGGTGTGCATAATGTTTTTTGGTATTTAGTTATCAATTCATTACAGCTTTTTTTAAAGCATTTTAACAAAACATAAGCATTAAAGCAGATATAATTTCAACACTTCGTCTTATTGTAGAAAATCTGCAGGATTGATTAAGCAGTATTTTGAAAGCAGACATTTCTTTGGTATTTTAACGCATTTCCGATTGAAATGGAATTTTGAATGAGAAAAACAGTGGGCGTGCATTTGGAAATGGAACTGGCCGCAGACTGACAGTTGAAGGGGAGGAGTTTAACGAATGCTCCGCCCAAGCTGTCTAACATATGTCATTTAAGCAAATAGTCATTACAGGACGAAAGCACATATTCAGATTTTAACTGAAGATAATGAGGGCACATGATTTGTTAAAAGAGAATGACCCACATCGATCAACTATTTACAATAAACGCTGGTAGATGTACAGTAAGGGCTACATGTGTGAAAGAGTGTTTAGTAGGGATGTACCAATATTATTGATATTGTGTAATCGCGATAGCAAAATGGTGGTGAATTATCGTGTTCACATGACTATGAAACGATTTGTCTTTAGGGCATAACATAGAGAATGTTAAAAAATAATAGATGTTACCTTCGGCAGGTGCAACTATTTACTTTATAAAAGGGATTTCTTGGTCATTTGACCATCTCATACTATAACTCAAACCTCTAAGCAACAGTTATGAGTAGAGCATAAAGAAATGACGATGCTTACGGCATGTTTTCAAGTCACCGTTTGTCATTTGAAATATAATAATAAATACCGTACCATAGGCTTTATACAAAGGTATTATCGCACAGTGAGGTTTTGATATTGTTACATCCCTTGTAGGCCTTATTTTAACGATGAAAATCAATTAAACACGTACACATACACATACATGCTTCTGTGCAGCTTCATTTCCATGATGCCAGAGCACTTACCTACAAGCCATATCTGCTGCTTAAATATCTAAATGAATGTGATGCCAGCTTTCATAGATCTACTTTCTCATGGTGGTGTTCATCTTACAGAGCACTCCCATTCAGGGCAGTAAGCTTCGTCTTCCAGGATATTTATCAGGAAAAGGCTTTCAGTCTACAGAAGAGGGAGCGTTGATCAATGCTGCAGTGATGAAGGCCAGAGGTCAAGCGAAAGGTGAACCACACACACACATACATTGACATAATTGTACTTTTAAAAGTTTTCTGTCACATTTGTCACTTGACTGAAATCTGAAGGCGTATACCTATATGTTTACAATTTTTATGTAATAATAAATATGTTTTCTTTAAATGAATGACTTTGCTAAGAATGATTTCAATACTGTTTGAAATGTATCTCAGGGTGAGACGATGACAAGAAAACATCTATGAAAAATCAATAGAAAGATTATAAAATATAAAATAGTTTTGAAATATTTCAAAGGTCAAAAAAGTCACAACAAGATGAGCCACTAACATTAGTGTTATTTCATAATAAGATATACTTCATGTATCTGCTCTACCGGACTGTTTACACACACACAGCATCATTTGCACTCTATACTGCTCACTTGCACACCAGGAATATTACACTGAATGCTCATTTGCACTAATGGACTACTTTCATAACTGCATTAACTCATCTTCTGCACTGTAACCTTAATAACTGAATTTACTCATCTACTGCACTGTAACTTCAATAACTGCACTAACTCACCTACTGCACTCTAACTCATCTATTGCATTGCATCTATCGCATAACTAACTGCATCTACTCATCTATTGCACTATAGCTTCAATAACTGCACTAACTCATCTACTGCACTGTAACTGTATATCTGCATCTACTCATGTATTGCACCGTACCTTTAATAACCACATTAACTCATCTACTGCACTGTAACTTTAATAGCTAATGTCTGTAACTAATGCACACTCAAGTCACTTGCACTATTGTATAGTCTATATTGTTATCTGTTCATAACCTCCTGTACACTAATGTTCACAGTATATAGCCTTCTGTATATATTGTTCACAGTACATACCGATTGTCATATTTTCATAGTACATGCCCATCGTAAATTATTTTCCTAATATTGTATTCTGTATTTATTCACACTGTATATCTGCACTTGCTAATTGCACTTCTGGTTAGACCTAAACTACATTTCGTTACACTGTACTTGTATATGTGTAATGACAATAAAGTTGAATCTAATCTAATCTAATAGTTTGGGTGTGTTTATAGTAAAGTCTGAGAAGGTGACTTTTTATAAGGTCAGTTCCATGTATTTTGTCAGCTGCCTCTACATTATCCCTTGCGTATTATGTGCAGCTTTAGTCACAGGCTTTTACTGTAATGTCAGTATAATAACTGCTGTTAACTCACTCCTCAGGCTCTGGTAAGATTCCAAGCAGACCGGGCAGCAAAGCGGGAAGTCGAGGAAGCAGCCGGCGGGGCAGCGATGCCTCAGACTTTGATATTTCTGACATCCAGTCAGTCTGCTCGGATGTATTAGAGACGGTGACAGACTCGGTACGCCCGACACCACGGTCGGCATCACGACAGCAAGGCAGCAAACCCACCAAAATCCCTACACCCCAAAGGAGGAGCACCCCTACTAGCAAACTAGCCAATATATCCAAGAGATAGTCAACAGTCCAAGTCAACAGCCACCGTTACCCAAAAGCAGCGCACGCTTGAGAGAGACTGGATGGATGTAGATCACATTAAAGACTAAAGTGTTACTTTAAAGCGTAGCGAGGTGTAAATTATTCTGTTGTTAAGGTGAAAAAGGAATATCATGTGGAGTGTGTATGTGTGTGTGTGTGGTATGCAATTGGCCTTGTGTATTTGTCCTGTACTTTATGTGAATATTGTTGCGTTGTTTTCTGTTTGATCGTTGAACAAGAAAAGACTGTACGTCCTTAGATAAACTAACACTTTTCCACAGTCATTTCAGTCATTTCTTTGAGCTGACAAGCTTGTCGGCGATGATAATATAATATGCCTCTGTATTCTGCACCACAGTTATTTATTCATCTATTTAAAATGCAATGACAAGCTGCTGTTATGCATTAAGGGCAATACAATACTTTCACTTTAACCACAGCTACTGTTCACATATTGCAGTTAACCCTGATCATGGCCTTTAAACTCACTAACATACAGTACCTGCCTGCAGCGTTCCCAAATAATGTTTCTTTCGATCAAATCGCAGATCGTGTGCCACTTTACTGTGACTAAAAGACATTGAAAAGTGCAGACATGCCTGTATACTCTGTTTGCCTGACTGATGCAGACTACTCACAACCTTTTTGTAATAAATCTGCTTGCAGAAAGACTTGTCTGTTTCCTCTGAATTTATTTTTATTATAAAATGTTTTACAGGAAGAAAGCGCTGTGTCAGGTTTCTGTGTCAGGATACAGTTCCCTTTCTGTCGGTCTCTCGACGTTGTGTCGAGAACGACAGATTGGGTTCGCCCTTGAGAACCAATCAATTCTGACTACTATAGAAAAGGCCATTGAAATTTGGCGAATGAAATTTGCATGCCGGGCTTCGCCCCCGGATATCCGGTATAAAAGGAAGCCGGCGCGCATCATTCACTTACCTTTTGTTCTTCAGAGCCTTCACTCATGACTACGAACAGAACGAATTCAATGAATTCTTCTTCTGCTGGATCTACGACGTGTTGCAGCGGATCGTACTGACTGAGCATTCTCCAGCGCGGCATGTCCCGCTGTTCTCTTGGGTGCTGCACCCTCATCGAGGAGGGGGATGGACACGATCGCTGCGTTAGGCGTCTGGGCGTCCAGCACGCTGAAGCAGCGTTCGTTGACACATCTGCCCGCACTGCGTGCAGATTGTCATTCAGAAGTTGCGGTCACGGGTGGCTGTCTTCCTACGGGAATCAGCCACCATTTCGTATGCTACCTGGGCTGTGACGTCTGTGGCTACGGCCCCGATGACCACCCACGTTAGCAGCGTTAGTGATATGGGGAACTCTGCGAACGTAAACCCGCCAGCCAAGTGCTCACGGGCCAATCGCACCCCGATTCGCTTTTCTGAACGTTCCCCAACCGGCGGTGGCATACCGTCCAGATTCTCACGCACACACTCGGAAACGATGTGTGACGTAGATGAGATGTAGATGAGCACCGTCCAAAGCGTGTGGGACTTCGGCATCACTGGTGTCAAGGCCTAACACTGCCGCGGGCCAGGCTGCCTCCTCTCTACGCCATGGCCATCCTGCAGGTCCGCCAGGCCAGGGCGTGGAGAGAGCTCAACGAGGGTAAGGCCGACCCGGGTATAATGCAGGATCTCCATGCCGCCACTGACAGCGCTCTACGGGCGACTAAGGTGGCGGCGCGGGCCCTGGGTCGGACGATGTCCACGGTAGTGGTCCAGGAGAGACACCCCCGGCTATACCTTGTGCAGAAGAGTGACACCAAGGAAGTCCGCTTTCTTGATGCACTCATCTCGCAGGGTGGGTTGTTGGTAACACCGTTGAGGACTGCGCTCAGCAGTTTTTGACGGTGAAGCAGACAGTGGCAATTAGCCTCATGCCGCGACTCGGCCGCCTACAGGCCTCCGAGATCTCACGTGACGTCTACTTCCCTGCAACCCTGGACCCCTTCGACATCGGCTCCGGTTCCTGTGCCCCCAGAGGCGGCACCCCGAAAGCAGAGGTCGAGGGGGAAACCTCCACCCCGTCAGCAACCTTATCTCGAGAAGGGACGCTGACGGGAAGACCCAAGGGAGAAAAACATCGGGCCCGAACCTTCACAGCCACGGCTCTGATCGGTTGGTACGGGACGACTCCTGCCTCGTCACCAAAGCCGGGCCCTTTTCAGGGCTTGGCGCCCACTACTCGCAGAGTTTTCTGTTCTCCCCGGGTGTACTTGCAGCCTTTCGCACACTCCACTGGACTGTGCACGGCGAACCGACCTCACACCCTGGCGAGGCGTGAGGTCGTACACATTACGACAGCTGTCACCACTCTCAAACAGATAGTGTGTGCCATTGTCCTGCCAGGCAGGTAAAAAGGCGGAGCCAACCTTCCCTCCGGGGACCCCCGCGACATGGTTAGCTCCGCCAGCCGACGAACCCCCCCATGGAATGATGAAGCAGACCGTCCCCTTGGTCACCCTGTCACAGTCCCTGATAGCTCGAGAGCTGCCCACACTGTCTCGCTGGCTAATGAGGGCGGTCCGTCTTGGTTACTCGATCCAGTTCGCCAGAGACTCTCCCAAGTTTAGGGGCATCATCTCTCCCTCTGTCAGAGGCAGGGACGCCTCCGTACTTCGGGTAGAGGTCACCACCCTTCTGGCAAAACAGGCATCGAGTTCGTCCCTCAAAACCAAGATGTTCAGTGGGTCACGACCCGCACTTCATCATTCCAAAGAAAGACGGCGGGTTGCAAAGGTCTGCGTACCCTGAACAGGGCACCTTCATCAGGTGTTAGGATTGGTTCGTGGCAATCGACCTGAAGGCCGCTTACTTTCATGTCTCGATCCTCCTTGACACCGGCCGTTCCCACGGTTCGCGTGTGAGAGGCGGGCATATCAGTACAGAGTCCTCCCTTTCGGTCTGTCCCTGTCTCCACGGTCTTCACGAAGATCGTGGAAACCGCCCTTTCTCCCGAGCGGGTACTAAACTATCTCAGCGACTGGCCTATCTTGGCACACTCGTGAGATCTGTTATGTACACTAAGGGACCTGGTGCTCCGGCACCTAGATCGATTGGGACTCCAGGTCAACCAAGAGAGGGACAAGCTCTCTCCAGTGCAGAGCATCCTCTTTCTCGGTATGGAACTCAACTCTGTCACCATGTCGGCGCTACTGTCCGCAGTTCGTGCCCAGCCAGTGTTGAACTGCCTGGAACATTTTCAGGCAGACAGCGGTCCCCCTGAAATAATTCAGAGGCTCCTGGGACACATGGCGTCCTCGCGGGTTAATACCCCTCGGGTTGATGCACGTGAGACCGCTCCAACACTGGTTTCAGAGTCGAGTTCCGAGGAGAGCGTGGCACACCGGCAGCAGGTGCATGGTGATGACGCCCTGCTTCCGACGCACCCTAACCCCTAGTCTTCCATGACGTTTTCGACGGACTCAGGTCCCTCTGGGCAGGTTATGAGACAGGTCGTGGTGACGACTGACGTCTCCCTGCAGGGGTACGGTGTAGTGTGCAACGGGCACGCAGGCGGGGCGTTGGACGAACCCCCGCCTGCGCTGGCATATCAATTGCCAAGAGTTGTGGGCTGTGCTACTTGCACTGAGCAGACTACGGCCTCTCGTGCGAGACAAGCACGTGCTGGTCCGAGGACAGCACTATAGCTGTAGCGTACACAGATCGTCAGGGTGGCGTTCGCTCACAGCAGCTAACACAACTCGCTCGACGCCTCCTCCGGTGGAGTCAACACGTGACCCGTTCCCTGCGGGCCACACACACACCCCGGGCAAACTGAACTAGACAGCCGACGTGCTTTCTCGCCAGTTTATGCCTCATGGAGAGTGACGACTCCACCCCCGCGCAGTCCAGCTCATTTGGAGGCTGTTCGGGTAGGCCCAGGTAAACCTGTTCGCCTCCCGTAACACCACCATCTGCCCGCTTGGTATTCCCTGTCCGAGGCAGAGCCCTCGACACGGATATCCTGGCGCACAGCTGACCGCGGGACGGACGGAAGCACACCTTCTGCCCCCCCAGGAGCCTCCTTGCACAAATACCGTGCAAGGTCAGGGAGAAGGAGCACCAAGTGTTATTGGTTACACCACACCGGTCTAACCGCACTTGGCTTCAGAGCTGATGCTCTGGACAACGACTCCCCCTGAACCATTCCCCTGACATAGGACCTGCTCTATCAGGGGAAGGACACGTTCTGGCATCCCAGATCAGACCTCTGGCACACCCATGTCTGGTCTCTAGACGGGACGAGAAGATCCTGAGATGGCTACTCCCCCTCTATGGCAGAGACCATCACCCAGGCTAGGGCCCCATCTATTAGGCGGTTACACGCCTCTAGACGGCGCCTATTCTCGTCCTGGTGTCTCTCTCAACAAGAAAGACCCACCAAGGTGTTCGATCAGGATTGTGTTTTCCTTCTTACGAGACTGGAGACTAACATCTCCCCTCCACACTGAGTGTGTATGTAGTCGTTATCGCCACTCATCACGACTCAGTTGATGGAAAGTTTCTAGGATGACATGACCTGGTCACCAGGCTCTTAGGAGCGCGAGAAGGCGGAATCCGCCTCATCTCCGCTCCATACCCTCTTGGGACCCTAAGTGGTCCTGGGGGACTCTGGGCCCCCAAGAGCCCCCCGGAGGTTCCAATCTTCCTCACCCGAGTAAGACGGCCCTCCTGATGGCGCTCGCTTCCTTCAAGAGGGTAGAGGAACATCCTCCGTGTCCCCGGATTGCCTTGAATTCGGCCCTGGAAACTCTCACGTTGTCTTGAGACCCAGGCCCGGATGCGTGCCCAAAAAGTTCCCACTACTCCCTTCTTGGGCGAGGTGGTGAACTTGCAGGCGCTCCCCATCGGGAGGAAGACCCATCCCAATTCGTGTTGTGTCCAGCGCACTGCGCCTCTACCCGGACCGCACGCAGAGCTCAAAAAGCTCTGACCTCAGCAGAAGTGGAAAGCTGTCTCCAAGCCGAGACTGGCGCACTGGGTCGTGGATGCCATTACGACGGCATTCCGATCTCAGAATCTCCCAAGCCCATTGGCAGTGAGGGCTCACCCCGCATGGGGTATAGCCACCTCCTGGGCACTGGCCAGAAGCGCCTCCCTAGCAGACATCTGTTGGGCTGCGCCCAAACACCTTCGCAAGGGTTAACAACCTGCGCGTAAACCCGGTGTGAGTCCACGTCCTACGTGGCGACATGTAGGACTGGCATCTGGGGGGGCGTATGCCTGCGAAAGCACCTTTCCACCCTCCACTAGGTTGGGTCAGTGTGCTATCTACCTCTCTTCTTACCCAAACAAATGGCTAAGAATAGGTATCTCACCAACCTCCCTTCTTACCCAAATGCTGGTTAAGAATAGGTATTCCATCCATCACTAAACGAGCACACCCTGGGGGCTGGCTGGGCAGAGCAGCCTTCCCCCTTAGGCCGGGATACCATGTGAGCTATCACAGATAGCTCTAACCGGACCTAGTGCTACCGGACGTCTGTAACACCCCCTCCGTGGGCTGTTCCGTCTGATGTATCCTCATGAGAATGGTTCCCACTCCTGGTAACCCATGAAATTTCCCCAGGTGGGCCTCCACCTCGCGGTTAACTACTCAGTCCGCACGTTCCATGCGTTCTCCTCCAAGGACGAGACCATACTTATATCCACCATATTCCTCGGAGTAGGAGGTGGCCTCTGCAGTGCATTCCTGATTAAGGAAGTGGCGCTTACCCGGTGTAAACCCGAGCCAGACGGCCTCTCGCCAGTAGAGAGCTAAGGCCCCGTTCGTGAAAGGTTATCGGTCAGGGCTGTACCCATCTTTCTCCAAGAAAGCTCTGGAACCCCCTGACCACCACACTGGAAGGTTACAGTTTCGCGAAAGCATCGAGCTGACACGCCCAGGCTTGTTACCGTCGCTTCGCTAGAGATTGTGACGCGATACAGCGTTGTGGCGTTTTCCATAGGCAACCCCATCTGTCGTTCTCGACACGACGTCGAGAGACCGACAGAAAGGGAACGTCTTGGTTACGTATGTAACCTCAGTTCCCTGATGGAGGGAACGAGACGTTGTGTCCCTTATGCCACAAACATGTATCGTATTCTGCTGCAGTCGTGAGAGGCTCTCAGGCTCTTCAGAACAAAAGGTAAGTGAATGATGCACGCTGGCTTCCTTTTATACCGGATATCCGGGGGCGGAGCCCAGCATGCAAATTTCATTCGCCAAATTTCATTGGCCTTTTCTATAGTAGTCAGAGATGATTGGTTCTCAAGGGCGAACCCCATCTGTCGTTCTCGACACAACGTCTTGTTCCCTCCATCAGGGAACTGAGGTTACATACGTAACCAAGACGTTATGCGTAAAGAAGAGGACAGATGGTCTTTAATGTTGGCTGGATTAGTGTGTCATAGAATGAGGCTCAGGTTATCCGATTTGTGATGCTAATCCTCAGCAAAATTACACAAAAACGTACAACAGGAAAATATAGTTCATTTTGTTTTGATTGACTGACTGACAAGCAATAGCTAAAACACCAGTAGTGTTCACCAGTAATTCAATTCAAGTTTATGTATATGCGCTTTTCACAATGTGCATTGTTCCAAAGCAGCTTTACAGGCGCAATTAAGAAAATCACAGAAAGGTAAAACACAGCCCAGTGCATGGTGTTTATAGAACAAGCTAGATCATTCTAATAAATAATATCTAATAAATAAATAATTAAATGCAGTCTCCCGGTGAGCATGCCAACACTGCCCTGCTGTGGCGAGGAACCCAAACTCCAATGATTGATTAATGGAGAAAAAAAAACTCGGGAGAAACTAGGCTCAGCCGGGAGGGCCAGATCCCCTCTTTCGGGTCATAGCTGCACTCAGTGATCCCGACCAAAAGCCACTGAGCAAACATCCACGAAGAAGACGGAGAGCCCACCACCCGCTACCCAGGAAGTCCCACTCGCAGAAACCGTGCAGGTCCAACCCAGTCCCACTCCGCGATCGTCACCACAAAACAGAGGAACAAATTTGGAAAAGTAGTAATGGCATATTGTAACTTTATTCCTCTGTTGTCCGACATCGACCACAAAACAAGACCAGACAAGACCCACACAGCCCCAACAAATGAAGTCCCTACAACCCACCGTAATGTGATTATATTACCACTGATTCTCATGATGTAATATTATATCACTTTATTGAACATTACAAAAAATTTTTATAAGAAGTTTATCAATTAAATAAATTATAGACCACGATAATAAATGAATATACTGTCTGTTGTCATACATCTGTGTTCGATTATATTGATTTGATATCAAATGTTTAAACTAATGTCAATAAAGTTTGAATTTAAACATTCCCTTAATAAATTTATAATAGCTAGAAATATATAGCTAATAGCTAGAAATGTCAAACAATTATACCGTCCAAATCCAAATCATTTATAGTGACCTACAAATTCCAAATATGGCAAGTTTAAATGGGATGCCTTGTGTGTTGTATATTTTCTGCCTGAGGAGAGAGAGACTGCCAGTGATGGCTGTAGAGAAGAACTGATGGGGCAATAAGCAGAGTTTTTGATGACAATTAAACATGCAGAGTTAGACATTTTGTAGCTTTAATTTTTCACTCTTCCTTCAGTTTAATACAATTATTTTATTGTAGGTTGAAGCTGCTTGCTGGGAGAGGAAGCATATTATTAAACAGTGTTGAAACAAAAGGTCACCTGTCATTGTCTTGAGGTGTTTGTTCTTGCATCTTTTTCCAGTTGTTGGATTTCAACTTCAATTTTTACAATTATTTTTTCTTCATCCTTTTGCATGTCTACATCCAGAGCATCCCTTTTTGTGAGGAGGTACAGCTTGTACACAGTCCTTGTTTTCTTTGCCTTATTCTGTAGGAACAGAAATAATTATTTGATGGGATGCTCTTGGGATTTTGATGTAAAGACTTAATATTCTCTATCACATGTGGTCCAAGACTAAGAGGGGCTAGTGTCCTGCAGACAATCATATTTGGAAAATACACAATGTGAGCACCTCACCACACAAGTGGTCATTTAATCTAATATATAAACAGTGATTACTTTACATTAGAACTCCTTGAAAATACAAAGAGGCAAAGATACAGTACATTTGCTATTTAAAACCAAAATTCAAACTCTGTTTATTGACAATAAATCAGTGCTTTAAACTCTTATTCTGGTTGTTTTTTGAGGCTAAGATTATACCATTACTGAAATCTAATGATAACCTTAGACATTTACACACTACTGTATTGTAATTAATTTAATAAAATATAAAAACAAGTAATGTAGGTTTAACATTTATTTCCTGGCATTGCAAGGTATAATATATTGTAGCCAAGCGACCTCTTGTGGTCATGTGAGGTATCGCAAGCAAATTGAACGTGACCTCATCAGTAAAATACTATATCATTAGTGATGTCATAAAAAAGAGACTGAATCAGAGACAGATCTTTCATTCAATTCAAGTTCATTTATATAGCGCTTTTCACAATTTGCATTGTTCCAAAGCAGCTTTACAGGGGCAAACAGGAAAAACAGAAAGGTAAAACACAGCACAGTGTATTGTGTTTATAAAACGAGCAAGATCATTCTAATAAATAATATCTAATTAATAAATAAATAAATGCAGTCTCCGGGTGAGCAAGCCAACACTGCCATGCTGTGGCGAGGAACCCAAAATCCAATGATTGATTAATGGAGAGAAAAAAACCTTGGGAGAAACCAGGCTCAGCCGGGAGGGCCAGATCCCCTCTGACGTGTCATAGCTGTACTCAGTCACCCTGACCAAAAGCCACCGAGCAAATATCCACGTGGAAGAGGGAGAGCCCACCATCTGCAACCCCACTCGCCGAAAACCGTGCAGGTTCAACCCGGTCCCACTCCACGATCGACACCAGAAAACAGAGGAACAACCAGGGAAAATAGTAATGGCATGTTGTAACTTTATTCCTCTGTTGTCCGGCATCGACCACAAAACAAGGCCAAACCGGACCCACACAGCCCCAGCAAATGAATCCCCACAACCAACGAGCCCCTCCACTCCCTTCAAACACCCACCCAACAACCTCCAATCAGGGCCACTGAATTCAGCTATAACTTCAAACTGCTGACATGTGATGTAAGTTAAGCAATAAATACCAAGTATTGTAACTTCAGCATTAATGTGACAAGTAGTCCGTCTTTGCTCTTGGTTGGGGATGTACTGGTCTGAGCTGGGATGGTCCGATTGTCGTATTTCTCTTGGGTGGTGGTGAAATTGCCTTAGATGGAGCTGGGATGGTCAGTCAATCTGCAGCTGTAGCTGGCGTAATCTCTGGGTGGGGATGGGCATATGTCGATCATCTGGACCTGGCGGAATTTCTTCCTACCTCTGGATAGGAGAGCGTAGAGAGTGTGATGGGTTGTTATGTGATAAAAGCTCAGTTAAGTAAGTAGGGGCTAAACCGTTTAAAGCTTTGTAAGTAATTAAAAGAATTTTAAAATCAATACCATACTTAATGGGTAGCCAGTGAAGCGATGATAAAACTGGGGTTGTGTGATCGTATTTTCTTGACCTGGTAAGAACTCTGGCAGCTGCATTCTGAACTAACTGTAGTTTGTTTATCGATGATACAGGACAACCACTAAGTAGAGCATTACAATAGTCAAGCCGTGAGGTCACAAATGCATGAATAAGCTTTTCTGCGTCTGCAACACATAAAATATTTCGTAATTTGGCAACATTTCTAAGGTGGAAGATGGCTGTTTTTGTGATATTTGAGATGTGATTTTTAAATGAAAGGTTGCCATCTAATATAACGCCTAGATCTTTAACTGTATTTGTAGGAGTAACAGTGCAGCCTTCAATTTGCAGGTTGTAATCTGAGATATTCTGTTTACGTGTTTTTGGGGCTATAAGTTATATTTCTGTTTTGCTAGAGTTTAAAAGAAGGAAAGTACTAGTCATCCAATGTTTTATGTTCTCGATGCACTCTGCCAGTTTGTATAGTTTAAATGGATCATCTGGTCTTGATGAGATACAGTTGATAGAAAAAGTATGTGAACCATTTGGGCTTACTTGGATTTCTTCATAAATTGGTCATAAAATGTGTTCTGATCTTCATCTACGTCACAACAATAGAGAAACACAGTCTGCTTAAACTAATACCGCACAAACATTATATGTTTTCATGTTTTTATTGAATACAACATGTAAACATTCATAGTACAGGGTGGAAAAATATGTGAACCTTTGGGTTTAATAACTGGTTGACCCTCCTTTGGCAGCAATAACCTCAACCAAACGTTTCCTATAGTTGCAGATCAGACCTGCACAACGGTCAGGAGAAATTTTGGACCATTCCTCTTGTAGCGTTTTTAGCTGCATGTTAAAATAAGGATGAGTTGAACTCACCAAGTGATTCTACACCAGATCGATCAAGATCACATCCATAAAATGAGTTATTTAAAACGTCAATTTCAGTCAAGGAATTAGTTTAGCTCAAAGGCAAATATGTATAATAATCGTCATTACACATACATATTTTACAATTCTGATTAGCAATATAGTGATACAAATCCCATATGTATTCGTCCAGCAAATACATTAATGATTTTATACACTAACGTTATCACATGACTATAAGTAATGTGACTTTACCAAACAGAATTAAGAGCAGAGGTAGCATAGATCGAAACACAGTTTAAGTGACCAAGTTTGTGAGCGTGAACAAAGAGAACCCATCACAAATGCCTTTATGGGTTTTATTAAACTCTACTCTACATGGTAAACAAAATGAAGACAAACAAATACATGAAACACAAATGAGCTAGGATGTGCAGAGAGAGAGAGAGAGAGAAAGAATGAGAGAGAGAGAGAGAGAGAGAAAGAATGAGAGAGAGAGAGAGAGAGAGAGAGAGAGTGAGAGGGCATGGCCGCGAGGCAGGTAAAACATGTCTGAAAACCAATAAAATCATCTTTAACAGAGGCACGCTCTTAACGCAGCTACTCTATATTTAGAAACGGATACTTGCAATCTCGTTGTTGGACCAATATCCATATGCGCGTGGATGGAAATCTTGAATGGTTTCAGAATGCAGTCCTGTTGAAACGCTGAGTTTGGGTTCTGAGTCCAAAGTTCCATGGCCTAATCGGACTCCCCAGAGGGGAGCCCCAAGCGGGGGTGTCCGTTGGAGAGTCCTTCTCGTCCTCTTTCTTTTCCCTTCCAATTCCAAAAAGTTCACACTAGAACTAATTTGGTGATGGTGTTTTAAATGCATACCTGCCCTGCCCCCAGATGGTCTGCGGGCCAATGCCATGAAAGTGATAAGGGGGCCTAAGAAGGTTCCTTTGTTTCTCATGGCACCTCATTTGCATGGCTCTGACAGTATGGTCAGTTTGCATTTAATACCTAAACTTAGTTATGGACATAGTATGATGTGTGCTATGTTTTTATAGCATAGCTCATCATATAGGGAATTCAAAGATGTGTAGTTACATATGAAACATGCACGGCATTAAACTGTGAACGTATGAATACGTCAAATTAACTCACTCACTCAACTCACTCAACTTTATTTATATAGCGCTTTTTACAATTTTCATTGTTACAAAGCAGCTGTACATGAGACACAATAGATTAAAAGTATAGTAAATGAACCCTGAATCAAAACTTGCATATCTAACAGTTACAGAGTATATAAAATAGCACGAGCGGCAACACACAACCTAGACATTTAGATAGATTTACAGAAAGGATAGTTTAAATCACATAAGTTCCTATTTGTCAGAGAAGTTTCTCTGGTTAGCCTCAGATGTTAAGTTAGAGATGACACACAGACTTAATCACTTATGCTTTGAAGCAGATGAGCCGTAAACATCCTACAGGGAACCAAATGGTTATCACACTATCTTTGAGAGTTTAAACCCTAAAACCAGACCCCATGGAGCTAGGTTTTTATGGTCTTTGAAGATGTTATCTTGAAACCAAGACAAAAGGGAGTGAAAGGTTGAATGGCTTGATCCAGACACTACACTCTTTACAAAAGCGTTTCAGTTCAGCAATATTCTTGGGATGTCTGGTGTGAATCGCTCTCTTGAGGTCATGCCGCAGCATCTCAATCGGGTTGAGGTCAGGACTCTGACTGGGCCACTCCAGAAGGCGTATTTTCTTCTGTTCAAGCCATTCTGTTGTTGATTTACTTCTATGCTTTGGGTCGTTGTCCTGTTGCATCGTCCATCCTCTGTTAAGCTTCAGTTGGCGGACAGATGGTCTTAAGTTTTCCTGCAAAATGTCTTGATAAACTTTGGAATTCATTTTTCCATCGATGACAGTAATCCGTCCAGGGCCTGAGGCAGCAAAGCAGCCCCAAACCATGATGCCCCCTCCACCATATTTCACAGTTGGGATGAGGTTTTGATGTTGGTGTGCTGTGCCTTTTGTTCTCCACACATAGCGTTGTGTGTTCTTTCCAAACAACTCAATTTTGGTTTCATCTGTCCACAGAATGTTTTGCCAGTAGTGCTGTGGAACATCCAGGTGCTCTTTTGCAAACTTCAAACGTGCTGCAATGTTTTTTTTGGACAGCAGTGGCTTCCTCCGTGGTGTCCTCCCATGAAGTCCATTCTTGTTTAATGTTTTCCTTATTGTAGATTTGTCAACAAAAATGTTAGCATGTGCCAGAGATTTCTGTAAGTGTTTAGCTGACACTCTAGGATTCTTCTTCACCTCATTGAGCATTCTGCGCTGTGCTCTTGCAGTCATCTTTACAGGACGACCACGCCTAGGGAGTGTAGCAACAGTGCTGAACTTTCTCCATTTGTAGACAATCTGTCTTACCGTGGACACATGGACATCAAGGCTTTTAGATATACTTTTGTAGCCCTTTCCAGCTTTATGTAAGTCAACAATTCTTGATCGTAGGTCTTCTGAGAGCTCTTTTGTGCGAGGCATGGTTCACATCAGACAACGCTTCTTCAGAACAGCAAACTCAAAACTGGTGTGTGTTTTTATTGGACAGGCCAGCTTTAATCAACACATCCAATCTCATCACATTGATTGGACCCCAGGTTGGCTGACTCCTGGTTCCAATTAGCTCTTGGAGAAGTCATTAGCCTAGGGTTTCACATACTTTTCCACCCTGCACTATGAATGTTTACATGTTGTGTTCAATAAAAACATGAAAACATATAATGTTTGTGCGGTATTAGTTTAAGCAGACTGTGTTTCTCTATTGTTGTGACTTAGATGAAGATCAAAACACATTTTATGACCAATTTATGAAGAAATCCAAGTAAGCCCAAAGGGTTCACATACTTTTTCTATCAACTGTATCTCATCAAGACCAGATGATCCATTTAAACTATACAAACTGGCAGAGTGCATCGAGAACATAAAATATTGGATGACTAGTACTTTCCTTCTTTTAAACTCTAGCAAAACAGAAATATAACTTATAGCCCCAAAAACACGTAAACAGAATATCATCTGTATAACAGTGGAAGCTAAATCCATGTTTTCTAATAATGTTGCCAAGGGGCAGCATGTATATGCAGAAAAGCAGGGGTCCTAAAACCGATCCCTGAGGTAATACATAATTTACTTACCTGAGATTTGACGATTTCCCATTTAAATGGACATATTGATATTAGGGATGAGTCACGAATTTCGAATATTCGATTTGATTTGATTTTTTAATTATAGAATTTCGAATAGTGTGTGCGATCTTAAAAAATTTGCCGTGTTTTCACGCGTAACGTGTTCAAGTAACCAAAGGGTGGCGCTGCCAATAACGACACACCTAAAACCTAAAGGCTGTCATTCAAGATACAATAGAGGAAAACATTTTCTCACAACAATTGTTAACAAAGTAAAGCACACTGTAGACCCGCGTGACATAACGGATACGATAAATTGAGACGGTGTCAAAAATGAGTTCTGTGTGGGGGTCCTTTAATAAAATGAATGAGAATAAAGTGCAGTGCAAACTCTGCAATGCAAAGCTGGCTTATCATGGATCAGCCACTACGATGCACAATCATTTGAGGGCGAAGCACCCAGCAGGTCCATCCACAGGTCAGCAAACAGTTGCTAGTTTTATAGTCAGACCAACCAATTTGGATGCCAGACTGGCGGAGCAAATAACGGCTTTAATTACTAAAATGATGGCTAAGGATATGCTTCCGATCAGCTTTGTCGAAGGCTTTAAAAATCTTATGGAGTTTGTACAGCCCGAGTTTACTGTTCGTCTAGAAAAACGATCACTGCCAGACTGGAGAAACTTTTTCATGACAATAGCAACTGAAGCCTTTTGAGCTGTTAATTCTTGAAATCGTTCCGGACTGTTAATAAATGCCGTCATTCGGTTAATATCTTTTAACGCGTTTTAAGTCTGGTCTAAAATCTTTATGGCTTTATTATATTTTCCTTGATCAACCACACTGCTGTTTTTTAGTTGGTATAAATGCGCATGCTCATATTTTACAAAGAAATGTCCTAGCATTATGAGCGGTTGAGGCTGATTGACGTACTGTTAATAAGGGCCGTCATTCGGTTGTTAATATATTAATGTTTCAGCGCGTTATCTTAATGCATGGCTTTATGTAAGATTGCCTATTCCATAATAAATAAAGCAGTGTGTCGTCATTGATTTGAAGCTTAAATGGGGGGGAGGGGTGCGAATTTCGAATAATCTTCGAATAGTTCTCATCGATCTTCGAATATTATTTTTGCTTTTGAGGGAATTATCATGTTTTAATAATGTTTATTTTCATTATAGTTAATGTTTTATTAATGTTTATTTTCTGGCAACGATGCATTAGAGTATAGCCATATACCTCATATTATGAAGTATTTAAAAGCTGTTTGCAATACTAAATGTGCTTTCAACAGGAGATGTGAGATAGAAGGGGCATC
This sequence comes from Triplophysa bombifrons, assembly GCA_029783895.1. Taxonomy (NCBI): domain Eukaryota; kingdom Metazoa; phylum Chordata; class Actinopteri; order Cypriniformes; family Nemacheilidae; genus Triplophysa; species Triplophysa bombifrons. Next base: position 20,012,729 of record CM056459.1, on the reverse strand, counting down.
TTTGGCTGCAGTTGTGTAGGGGGTGGGGGAAGGTATGTGGAATGTGTGTTGTGTCCTTAGGAGTGTTTTGCAGGAACCAGATAAGGCAGAAGTTGGTGATTGGTGGAAACAAGGGGGATCCCGGCCCCCCAGCAGAAGAGAGATCGGCGTGAAATAACAATAAATGCTGTGAATATGTGCTGTGGGGATTGTTGTTCCTTGGAAGGACAGAGGAGTGTTGTCCAGCAACCCAGCGCGCTGTATTTTGTTATAATCTGATTAATAAACTTCAATACTTATTAGAGATTGCCTACCTTCAATTTTTGAACATGCAGGACAGTTAAAAGTCCAACAGTTTGGTGACCCCGACGTGATTGAGGAAAAAGGCAGTTTTTGGATTGATAAAAAGCGGCAAAAGATCGAAATTCAAGGCGAGACGGATTCAGGTTCAACACGGCCGGCCAAGAAAACTAAGGTTAGCAGAAACCTGTTTAATCAAATTCTGCCTATTGAAAAAACTAAATTGATGTGTTGAATTTGATGAACATCTCATGTAAGTAGAATTAAATAACTATTTGAAGTTTATTAATCGGATAAATTCTGAGGTTTGATTCCTTTGGTTCGGAGTAACCATAAATTCTGAGGTTTGATTCCTTTGGTTCGGAGTAACCATAAATTCTGAGGTTTGATATGCCCGACAAAATGTCGGTGCCACTAGCACCAAAAGTCAGGGATATGGAAAAAAGGGCGCATGTAAGACTGAAAAGACATGTAGAAGAAAAGACTAAAGTAAAATGGATAAATAAGGGCAAGCATGCTAATCAGGAAGAAGAGTATAGGACAGAGTTAAGACTGTGGACGAGAATTGGGCCTACTGCAACGGCTCTCAGCCCTGTTAAAACTAAAGGCGGAGGAGAACATGTGAAGGCAGTGAAGCCAGACAAAGAAATGGAAAAAAAATCAGGAAGTGCTCAGGGTAACTTATCTGATAAGACAGCATATAGCCCGCCCTCTAAACTATATCCGGACTTATAATTGTTGAAAAAGCCACCGCCATATCAGGCAAACCTGCAGCAAATTCAAATAAAAGTGAAGGAAGGAGATGTTGATGTGGACATAGCTGAACAAGATGACTTGAGACAACAAGTGCAACAATTAACAGCACGGCTAGATGGCGCCACAAAATCAGACTTCCAGGAGGAACAGGGGTCAAAGCATAGTGAACATGGTGCAGGCAGTGAGGTGGGTGACGATGAACGACAGTTAGAACAAAGTATACATAGTGAAGGGAATGTAGGTGGGGATGACAGAGAAAAGCAACATAATGTGACCATCACCGGAACAATGACTTCCACCGCTATATCAACAAGGACGAGATCGAAGACAAAAATAACACCACTTTCCTTTAAATTACCCATATATACCAAAGAGTCAGAATGGGATCTTTCCATGTTGAGTGAAAAGGCACAGAATGATGATGAATATGATGACGGCAATTGTGTAAGTACTGCCACTAGACAATTGCGTGCTGGTACAGAGGGAGCATTACAAATGCCATTAATACAGGGAGGACAGGGTCAAGCTAAATACCAGCCATGGAGTCATAGTGATATGACCACAGTGTTGGCCAAATTGCCCCCCATCACCTCAGGGGGAGGGAGGTGGCTGAATAAATTGATGGCCTTATGCCATGGAACTACATTGGCGGTGGGAGACATAAGATGCCTGTTGGGTCAGATCTTTACAGCATCACAAATGCTTGACTTTGAAACCGACGCAAACATAGATGGTGTTTCCAACGACAAAAAGTTTACAACATGTAGCACTGATATAGGCAGAACATTGAGGAGACAATTTCCCACGCCACCAACAGCATATCAGAACATTAAATTTTGTATCAAGCCAGGTGAGACAGGATCAGGTTATTATCGGCGTGAAATAACAATAAATGCTGTGAATATGTGCTGTGGGGGTTGTTGTTCCTTGGAAGGACAGAGGAGTGTTGTCCAGCAACCCAGCGCGCTGTATTTATAATCTGATTAATAAACTTCAATACTTATTAGAGATTGCCTACCTTCAATTTTTGAACATGCAGGACACTTAAAAGTCCAACACTTTAAATGCGCATCCCTAATTGATATCTGTCTGTTAAGTAAGATCTGAACCATTGTAGTGCCTGTCCCTGAATACCGGTATAATTGAGTAAATGATCTAATAGTATTTTATGGTCTACAGTATCGAAAGCAGTACTACGGTCAAGCAGGACTAGAAGTGAGATGTTACCTTTATCTGATTCTATAAAATGGTTGTTCGTAATTTTAATAAGCGCGGTTTCAGTGCTATGATGCGGTCTAAAACCAGACCAAACACAATTTCTTCCGCGCATGCGTGAAAGTGCGTCTACTTCTGGCCGAAACAATTTACGGCAGTTTAATAAAAAGTAGTTTGACACAACTCGTTCCATACCGGAAATATTTTTTTTATAAACTCTTTATTGAAAATCGCACTTAACATCAAAAGACATAAAAAAATACAATTTGTAATGGTTTGGAGAAATGTACTGAATGAGGGATAGGCTATACCACCATTTTAAGGGTATTTTTTTTTTTTTTGATACTTTTTTTTTTTTAATACCAATGAAAATACAATATAAAAAAATGATATGTGTCATGAGTTAGAAATATTATTGATTTATAAAATATATTTTTTATATGTAATAAACGAATATACAATATTTTTTATAATTTATTCTCTTTTTTTTGGCAAAATATGTCACGGTTAATATGTGCACAAATTGTTACCCCAATTGAATAATTAAAAAAAATCTAACTTAATAATATACATTTGTTAGACACCATTTAGTAAAGTGTGTGTTTTATTTTTTAAGTTATGCTGTACATATTTTAGCGTACTTTAGCAAATGTCTGTATTTAAGAAACACACAGAATCTTCTTAATTTATTCAATTTTTTTATTTTATACATTTGCTCCTTCTCTTATTAAGTCATTCATTTACTCACTACCTCCCTCTATCCCTGCCTCCCTAAATCACTCACTCACTCATCTATCGATATACTTAAATTGCTGAAATTGCGACACATATTATGGGCGTCCATTTATCTAAAGACATCCTCCGTTTATAGTTATTAATAAGGCATTCCCTGTAAGTCATCTTGTTTTGCCATTACTTATGATTGTGTTTAGTGCACGTCGTGTAGCCAAAGATTAATTTTTATTGTTATTTAGAATGGCTGGTTTAGGCTTGCCAATTTATTTTACAAAGTTAATATCATATTTTTGAAAGTATAGTAAATTTGTTGACTGATTTGAGCAGTCACTATAAACACAGGTTAGGCTTATTCATAATTGTCATACAGTTCAAAGTAGGGAAGGAAGGAGGCGGGAACCGGCGAACATTTAACAAACGTTAATCCAAATTAACAAACAATAAGACGGAAGTAAAAGGCTGGAAGCCACCTCACGGTCGACTGCCGACCATAAAAACATAAATACGAACTTCAACATGTCCGGGCCCGGTCCTCTCTCGTCGTAAACTCTGCCGCTCGTCCTTTTATGCTTCCAATCTCCACGGTGGGAGCCGGTGCAACGCGCAGCTGACACTTATTGTCACTCACGTCACCGGCTCCGCGTCATTCCCTCACGGCTCACGGCCTGCCTTGCTCGTCACAATAATATAGTAAACCATTATAGAATAGGCAACTTATCATTGTATGTATTTTCAGTTTCACACCATTCATGTAATAAAGTTCACATTCTCAACATCACTTCGTGGTTCTGGGAGTTATTGGGTGAAGGTGTTTAACTTGCTGGATAATTAAATGTGGGTTAAACCAGATCAGTACAATATATGTACAAGATATTTTAACAACCCTTTTCTTTGCTTACTGTTTAAATAAATTATTGTACAAATATTTAGTATTATTTTAATTTATTTGTGTTAAAATAGGCTATATAAATACATTTGAACACTTCATACTTACTGCATCATTTAGGAATTAAGAGTTTGGGTTATAGACTTGTAGGGCTGCTGAATAATACCGTGTGCGTGCTATTATCTTGACTTACTGAGCCTTGTTCGAATTAGTAGTATCGCATGAACTAAAGCTAAACTTTATGAAATCCATTTAAGCCTGACAGATTAGTTAAATTCATTCAAGTCTGGTTTTGGACTCAAATAGCCCTCGGGATTGCCAACCCCTGTGTTAGAGAGTTTGACTGTGATGGTCACTTAAATGCATTTTCCCAAAACATGCAATAAAAAAACAAGAAATTAAGAACCAATTTTGTTTCCTACAACCGATTTGCCAACTTGGTATTTCTTTATTTACAAAGACCAAATGCTACTTCCATCCATCCATTTCCTTCCACTTATCCTGGGCCGGGTCTTGGGGGCAGCAGTCTAAGCAGGGATGCCCAGACTTCCGTCTCCCTAGACACTTCCTCCAGCTCTTCCGGGGGGACACCGAGGCGTTCCCAGGCCAGCCGGTAGATATAGTCCCTCCAGCATGTCCTAGGTCTTCCCCGGGGTCTCCTCCCGGTGGGACATGCCCGGAACACCTTCCCGGGAAGACGTCCAGGGGGCATCCGGAAAAGATGCCCGAGCTACCTCAGCTGTCCCCTCTCGATGTGGAGGAGCAGCGGCTCTACTCTGAGCTCCTCCCGAGTGACTGAGCTTCTCACCCTATCTCTAAGGGATCGCCCAGCCACTCTGCAGAGAAAGCTCATTCGGCCGCCTGTATCCAGGATCTTGTCCTTTCAGTCATGATCCACAACTCATGACCATAGGTGAGAGTAGGAACATAGATTGACCGGTAAATCGAGAGCTTCGCCTTGCGGCTCAGCTCCTTCTTCACCACTCCCGTTCCATCCTCTTCACTCGTGAACAAGACCCCCAGATACTTAAATTCCTCCACTTGAGGCAGGGACTCTCCACCCACCTGAAGTGGGCAAGCCACCCTTTTCCGACTGAGAACCATGGCCTCAGATATGGAGGTGCTGATTCTCATCCCAGCAACTTCACACTCGGCAACTACAAATGCTACTTAAATATTCAATTTTATTTATTTTGTGCTTTTCACAATTTGGATTGTTGCAGAGCAGTTTTACATAGGCTTACATCATAATTAAAACCGGGAACAATTAAAGACAGTACATGGTATTAAGATGCAAGGTATTATTGCAAGTTTTTCTCTATGCAGTGTACACTGATTAAACTTAACTGAAATAAATCCTATATTGTATTGTTGGAAACTGTCATTAATCAAATTAAGTATATTTAGTTTATGACCTTATTATTTCAAATATTGTTATCAGGACTAGATAAAATTACAATATGCATAACCAGAACAATTTGCAAGTTAAAGTATGTTAACGGTCTTTCCATTATTATTCGTGCTCTGGATGACTGAAGGTTGTGGCTGTAGTTGTCATCAACTGGATTGCCCATCATCACAAGCGTCAGGCCAGAACTGGTGATAGGATTGAGGATGTCTGGTGCCCTCGGGATTAGTTGTGACTTGATAGGTTGTGACTGGATTGCCCATTATCAACAGCAACAAAAATGGCAAAACATTTTTACAAATGCTTGATGTTAATGTGTCTGAACTACATACTGTAGATCAACGGTTCCCAACCCTGGTCCTCGCGCGCACCCCCCCAGGATTGAGAACCGCTGCTGTAGATATAGTCATTTTATTCAAACAGGCTCACAGAGAGCATCTATCACGATTGATCCCACGTTGATTATTCACCTCGATGCTGTAATCATTATTATTAAAAACTTGTTGCTCGCCATATACTGTAAGGTGTGCAGCCCAATGAAGACCCTCCACCCACTCGTTCAATCCACAAGATTTAAGTTTCATCATAAAGATGTATTTTCTATTATTTTTTATTGTTTCAATAGTAAATATGTGTTGTTATTTAAGATAATTACTATTTTTATAATTAATATAAATATTTTTGGTGAAAAAAAATAAGAAAGTCAAGAATCCCCCTTCTACACCACTTTTGTTTTAAAATAATATAAAATTGAGGAGAGTATTTTGTTGCATTCTGTCCAGTAAAAATGCAAAACTACCTCGTAAATATATCAGAAAGAGCTGACACATCTGACAACGAGTTCAACTTTCAAGAAGAGGACAATGAAATTTGGCTAATGAAATTTGCATGCTGTTGTCCGCACCCGGATATCCGGTATAAAAGGAAGACGGAGTGCAGCATTCATTTACATTTTGTTCTGAAGAGCCATCGCTCATGACTAAAGAACTCAAACTAAAAACTTTAAGACAAATTGCCGGATCTATGACATGGTACCTATCCTGCAGCTACCTTCCCCTGGACGTCTCGGCAGTTCCAGAGGTGTTCAGAGATTTTTTCAAAAAAGTCCTTTCAAGGACTGAGCATTTCTCCAGCACGGCATGTCCCGCTGTTCTCTTGGGTGCGGCACCCTCATCAAGGATGGGGACGGACACGATAGCTGCATCAAGTGTCTGGGCGTCCAGCACGCTGATGCAGCTTTCGTAGACACATCACATGGTCATTCAGAAGTTGCGGTCACAGGTGGCTGTCTTCCTCCGGTAACCAGCCACCACTTCGTTTGCTACCCAAGCTGTGACGTCGGTGGCTAAGGCCCCGATGTCCGCTAGTGCTAGCAGCATTAGTGATATGGGGACCTCTGCGAGCGTAAATCGCCAGCCAAGCACTCACAGGCCGCTCGCACTCCGCCTCGCTCTTCTGATCGTTCCCCAACCGACGGTGGCAAACCTTCCAGATCCTCAGCCACAAATTCGGAAACGATGCGTGACGATGATGAGATGTCGCTCCCAGCTTCGGAGGGAGACTTGTTGGCATCCGACGCTGAAGACTCCGAGCTCCCCATCAAGGGTGGTCGAGCTCAGGAGGAAGCAGATGTTGAGATGTCAACCATGCTTACCCTGGCAGCCCCAGGCGTTGGGTTGCAGCGACACCCCTGCCTCCTTCCCAATGCTCGTGGCTGGATGAGTGGTTCCTGGGGTCGATCATTCTTCCCGAAGGTGCATGAAGAGCTGTGCAAGACTTGGAGCGCTCCACCCACGGCTCACTCCAGTCAACCAGTTCTAGCTCCCTTACTTCTGTCGATGGTGGGGCAGCCAAAGGTTACGTCGATATCCCCCAGGTGGAACGTGCAGTCGCGGTGCACCTTTGCCCGCAGACGGCTGCCACCTGGAGGAATGGGCCACGCCTACCGTCTAAAGCGTGTAAGACTTCGGCATCACTAGTGTCGAAGGCTTACGCTGCTGTAGGCCAGGCTGCCTCCTCTCTTCACGCTATGGCCATCCTGCAGGTCCACCAGGCCAAGGCGTTAAGAGAGCTCCACGAGGGTAAGGCCGACCCGGGTATTATACAGGATCTCCGTGCCACCACTGACCTCTGACTAAAAATTGCACAGATTTGTGACACAGAGAATGTCCGCTTTCTCGATGCACCCATCTCGCAGGGGGGGATGTTTGGTGACACCATCGAGGACTTCGCTCAGCAGTTCTCGAGGGTGAAGAAGCAGACAGAGGCTATTAGCCACATTCTACCCCGCCGCGACTCTGCCACCAAGAGGCCTCCAATCTCGTGCGACGTCTAGTTCCCAGCAGCCCAGGCTCCCTTCAAATTCGGCTCCGGTTCCAGTGCTCCCAGCTCAGGCTACACCCCAGAAGAGGAAGTTGATGGGGAAACCTCCACCACGTCAGCAACCTTCTCGCAAGAAGTGCCCCTGACGGGAAGACCCCAGGGAGAACATCATCGGGTCTGACCATCACAGCCACGCCTCTGATCGTTCGGTACGGGACAGTTCCTGCCTCATCCCAAAAGCCCACTTACCCACTTACTCACAAAGAGAGTTTCCATTCTCCCTGGGTGTCCCTTGCAGCCGCTCTCACACTCCACTGGACTGTGTTCGGCAACACGACTTCACGTCTTGGCAAGACTTAAGGTCGAACACACATTACAACCGCCACCACTCTCAAACCGACAGTGCATGCAGCTGTTCCGACAGGCAGGTAAGTCGGCGGAGCCAACCTTCCCTTCGGGGTGTGGTTAGCTCCACCAGCCGACGAACCACCCCCCGTGGGAATGGTGAAGCAGACAGTCCCCTTGGTATCCCCGTCTCAGTCCCTGGGAGCTTGGCAAGAGCTGCCCACACTGTCTCTGTGGCTACTTCGATCCAGTTCGCCAGAAAACCTCCAAAATTTTGGGGCATCCTCTCCACCTCTGTCAGAGGCAGGGACGCCTCCGTACTTTGGGCAGAGGTACAGGCCATTGAGCTCGTCCCTCAAGCCAAGATGTCCAGTGGGTTTTTTATCCCGTACTTCATCGTTCCCAAGAAAGACGGCGGGTCGCGCCCCATTCTAGATCTGCGTACCCTGAACAAGCACCTCCACAAGCTGACGTTCAGGATGCTCACGCAGAGGCGCATCCTGACATCCATCAGGTGTCAGGATTGGTTCGTGGCAATCGACCTGAAGGACTCTTACTTTCATGTCTCAATTCTCCCTCGAGACCGACCATTCCTACGGTTCATATCAGTACAGAGTCCTTCCTTTCGGTCTGTCCCCACGGGTCTTCACGAAGATCGTGGAAGCCGCCCTTTCTCCCCTCAGGGATAAAGGTGTGCGGGTACTGAACTATCACGACGACTGGCTTATCTTGGAACACTCGAGAGATATGTTGTGTACACAAAGGGACCATGTGCTCTGGCACCTAGATCGATTGGGACTTCAGGTCAACCGTGAAAAGAGCAACCTCTCCCCGATGCAGAGCATCCTCTTTCTCGGTATGGAACTCAACTCTGTCACGATGTCGGCGCGACTGTCCGCAGTACGCGCCAAGTCGGTGTTGAACTGCCTGGAACACTTCAGGCAGCCAGCGTTCCCCCTCAAACAGTTTCATAGGCTCCTGGGACACATGGCGTCCTCGGCGGAGGTAATACCCCTCGGTGCACATGAGACTGCTCCAACACTGGCTACAGAGTTGAGTTCTGAGGAGAGCGTGGCACACCGGCAGGTGTTTACGGCCCTCTGCCGACGCACCCTAAACCCCTAGTCTTCCATGACCTTTTTCCGGCCTGGGGTCCCTGTGCAGGTTACGAGGCACGTCGTGGTGACGACGTTGCAGTGTGCAACGGGCACGCAGTAGCGGGCGTTGGACGGGCCCCCGCCTGCGCTGGCATAACAATTGCCTAGAGTTGTTGGCTGTGCTACTTGGACTGAGGAGGCTACGGCCTCTCGTGCAGGACAAGCACGTGCTGGTCCATCTAGACAGCATTACAGCCGTGGGGTACATCAATCGTCAGGGTGGCGTACGCTCGCGACCGATAACACGACTTGCTCGACGCCTCCTCCTATGGAGTCAGCAGGTGATCCGCTCCCTGCGGGCCACACACATCCCAGGCAACCTGAACCAGACAGCCGTAGCGATTTCTCATCAGTATGCGCCTCGTGGAGAGTGGCGACTCCACCCCTGCGCTGTCCAGCTCATTTGGATGCTGTTCGGGCAGGCCCAGGTAGACCTGTTCGCCTCCCATGACACCATCCAAGATCAGGGAAGAGGAGCACCAAGTGTTACTGGTTGCGCCACATTGAACCAACCGCACTTGGTCCTAAGAGCTGATGCTCTTGACAACGATTCCCCCTGGCCCATACCCCTGACGGAGGATCTGCTCTCTCAGGGGAAGGGCACGTTCTGGCATCCCTCCATGTCTGGTCTCACCAGGTTCCTAAGAGGCGCGAGAAGGCGGAATCCGCCTCGTCTCTCCGCTCCATACCCTCTTGGGACCTTAATGTGGTCCTGGCGGGCCTCTCTGGGCCCCCCTTCGAGCCCTTCGGAGGTTCCGATCTTCCTCACCTTTCGAATAAGACGGCCCTCCTGATGGCGCTCGCTTCCTTCAAGAGGGTAGGGGACCTACAAGCATTTTCTGTGTCCCCGGATTGACTTGAATTCGGCCCTGGCAACTCTCACGATATCCTGAGACCCAGGCCCGGATACGTGCCCAAAGTTCCCACGACTCCCTTTCGGGACCAAGTGGTGAACTTGCAGGCGCTCCCCATTGGGGGGGGAGACCCAACCCCATCCGTGTTGTGTCCAGTGCGCACTGCGCCACTACTTGGACCTCACAGCTTGGACCTCACAGAGAGCACTCTCACTCCTGGTAACCCATGACCTCCCCCAGGTGGACCTCCACCTCGCGGTTAACTACTCAGTCCGCAGGTCACATGCGATCTCCCCCAATGGCGAGACCATGTCTATATCCACTGTATTCCTCCCCCCAGGTAGGAAGTGGCCTCTGCAGCGCATCCCTAATTAAGGAAGTTGTGCTCACCCGGTGTAAACCCAATCCGGATGGCCTCCCGCCAGTAGAGAGCTAAGGCCTCCGTCCGTGAAAGGTTACCGGTCAGGGTGTACCCATCTTTCTCCAAGAAAGCGCTTGGATAACCGACCATCACACTGGAAGGTTACAGTTTCGCAAAAACCTCGTGCTGACAAACCGAGGCCTATTTCCGTCGCTTTGCTAGAGATTGTGACACGATACAATGTTGTGGCGTTTTCCATGGGAACCCCGTCTTTCGGCTTGACACCCCCTATGCCACAACCGGTATTGTCCTCTGCTGCAGTCGTGAGAGGCTCTCAGGCTCTTCATAACAAAAGGTAAATGAATGCTGCACGCCGTCTTCCTTTTATACCGGATATCCGGGGGCAGAGACTGGCATGCAAATTTCATTAGCCAAATTTCAGTGTTGAGTTGATTGGTTCTCAAGGGCGAACCCCATATGTCGGCTCGACACAACATGACGTTTTTTTTAATAAAGCTGCTTCATTTATGCATTATGTATATATGAACTCTTTCAACATCATTGATAATGTTTGATGTCATAGAAAACACCAAATCTACAAAATACAATAATCTCATCTTCAAAATATTATAACAGACTATGTCTATCCCATTAACAGGTTATTTCATTATTATTAATCAAATGAAAAGCATACACAATATGGATAAAGCATTAATATTGCTTGGTTTTCTATTAGATCCCTTTCAACTACACACTTTTTGATAATAATATAATTAAGGATCCTCACCTTGTGCTCTGTTTGACAAAAACGTGGCTAAAACAACATTACTGTATTACTTAAGTTACATGTTTTGTTTTATAAAAAAAATATTTGCCTTTTGCCTCGTCTAAAAGGCAAAAGCGGGGTTGTTGCTTCTCTTTAAAGTAACATTGTAATAAGGTTCAATTAAAAGGAAGGAAGGAGACGGGAACCGGCAAACATTTAATAAAATAATAACAATGTAAAAAGACAGCCGGCAGCCCCTAACGGATGACTGCCGGCGAATAATACTAAATAGACAGCTGGCAGCCCCTCACGGACGACTACCGGCTACACACACAAACCACAACTAAAAGCCAGGCCTTGTCCTCTCTTCAGCAGTCCCGTCGCTCGTCCTCTTATGCTCCCAATCTCCTCCGTGAGATATGCTGGACCGGTGTGCGCACAGCTGATTCCATCTATCAATGACGCCACCGTCATGTCTTCCTGACCACAAACATATTTAGTGTAACTCAGCAAACCGATTTTAAATACAAGTCTTTTGAAGTAATTGTGGATCAAATGACTTCACAAATTGTTTTTGAAATTGTAACTGGCTACTGTCTACAGGCCACTCTGTTGGAGTTTAACAGCCTCAGGATATACTCACTTTCATGGTCATACATACTTAAGATTTAATACTATCATGTGGTTTCAATGTGGATTGCGTTAAATTACTGCAGCAGAGTGAAGACATTTCCGATCATTATTTAGTTTACTGTATCATACCTACCTTTGGCCTACCTACCTACAAAGTCAACCCCCTGTTATAAAAACGGTTGAACCATAACTGCCGCTACTAAAGATTGCTAGAGAATCTGCCTGCCTCACCTCCCTCTCATATAAAATATCTAAGAAGAACTGGATATTGCAACAGAAGCTATTTGCTCTATTTTTTCCAATACTTTCGTAACAAAAATTTATGAACTTTGCACACTAAATCGACAACATTAGAATGAAAATTACATCCACACAACCACATGCTTCAGCTAATCAAGTAACATGTAATAGTCCATGTAGTAGAGTAGGCGGGGCGAGACCGTGGTTCGAGTCCGGTGAGTAATTGTGAATGAGCGCCAGCTGTGCGCACACTGGGTTCGAATCACGTAGGAGATTGGGAGCATATAAAAGGAACGAGCGACCGGACCGTCGAAGAGAGAGGACCGGGCCCGAACTTGTGTTACGGTTGTATTTGTATTTATTTTTATGTTTTGTTCGCCGGCGGTCGTCCGTGAGGGGCCGCTGGCTGTTATATTACTTTATTAAATGTTTGAAATGTCTTCCGGTTCCCGACTCCTTCCTTCCCTTTTATGGAGATTTGTTACAGTCCACTTATAGCAATAGCAATTAAAACTGTTCTCGATAAACTCTCCACCCCTTCCATGCAGCCTTGCATGTACATAGCAGGTGCGCAGCTATACATGTCTACAAAACAAAATTATTGCCACCAAAACAAAATCATTCCCCCAACCAAATAAGCATGTCTCAACAGCACTAGGAACATGCCTAATTATGCACACAACTAGGTAATAGCACCGGCGTTACATGAGCAAGTTGTTAGCAAACCGAACGGTTTAATCGAGCAGTAAAGCTGGCAGGGGAAGCGTACACTCTGCTACAAATAGGGCCGGAGTTGCATGAGCAAATTGTTAACGAGATGAGTTGCATGAGCATATTGTTAATAAGACGAATGGGTTATGTGGTGGGGAGGTAACCCAGCGCCCCCATTGGATGGCCGCCGCTGCACATGTGACCTGCCAGAACTGAAGCTATGCATGATTTATCTGACTGTCTTCGATTTCTATGTATCTCACCTATCACAAGTTCAGTACGGAGTTCCACAGGGCTCAGTGCTAGGCCCTCTACCCCTAGGAGCTATAATTTAAAGACAAGCTGTTAGTTTTCACTGTTATGCTGATCACACTCAGTTCTGTATCTCCTCAAGCCCCCAGGAAACACATCAGTTCACCAATATGATGCAATGTGTATTACCTGAACTATGCCATCTAGGACTCGTTCCAAAGAAACAGAAGGTAGTCGCTAGGTTGAAGATCAATAATAGTTGCTAATGATCGTAAATCATTAGCAATAGTTCTTAAAATACCCGCCATCTTAAAAAGGGCTAGTAGTAGCTACAGCGGTTCTAGAGTTGACCAATCGTGTTTTGAGAGAGGAATAGGACCGGCTACCTTATTAACATACGGACAAAGAAATAAATAAATGTAGAAATACAGAAATAAATGTAGAAATACAGAAATAAATTTAGTTTTACTAAAAAAATGGTACAACGTTGATATTTTTTACAAATGTATTTATTTATGTATTTATTGATTGATTGATTTAATTATTTATACATGTATGCATGCATTTATGTATTTATCTTTTTATGCATGTATTTATTTTTTATTTTTATTATTTATTCCTGCATTTATGCATGTGTTTATTAATGCGTGTATTAATATATTCATTAATGTATACTTAACCCTCCTGTTACCCTTAAATTTGATAACACTTTTTCCCCACTGGGGTCAATTTGACCCCAACAATTTAAACCTCCAGAATATGATTTTTTTTTAACTAAAAGGCTTGTGTTAGGTAATTTATATCTTTGTTGAGTTCTTAAATATATCTTTAAATAAACTCAAATTGACCCCAAGGAACACTGATGCTACAAAGTGTGCATAAGGCATTGAAAAAAAATCACATAATGTTAATTTTGTGTTAACTGAGTTGTCCTCATTAAATAAGGAAAAGTAATTAAATCTGTCAATCATGTATTTACAGACGTTAAACATTGAATGGGGTCCAATTGACCCCTAGGATAAAAGGAGGGTTAAGTCATTTCTAGACCTACATAGGTAATATATTGGATGTGTAGAGGAAGTTTCGTTCTGGCCACAAAAGTACGCATTCGCAGTAAGTGTTGTTGCCTTGAAACTGTCTATTCTACTCTCATTATGTCTGTCTTTCATTCTCTCGAGGTAACCAAACTGGATCTGGCTCAAAATTATGTTCAAAGGGATGAGATCATGGCCAGACAAGCCATGCACAACAAGCTCTTAGATATTCACTTAAATGCAAAGAGGTGTCTATGAATCTGTGTGCGTGTCTGTTTTCTGTGTGTGTGTTTACTTCTTGTAAGAATGTAACAATGAAAATTAAAAAAAACGCTTTACCAAATAAATAAAGTTGACTTGACTTAATGATTCTGCATATTTATCATTTTTATAATATTCTTTTTGTCCGTTCTCAAGATGAATTGTATAATGCAAAGTTTTAGTTCCTTTCCACTATCTGCTGCTGTGCGCTTGCTTACTGGGAGACTGCTGACATCAGGATTGGGGCTCTATACTTTGCTTTTAATGTATTAGTCAGACTAAAATTGTAAAGATGTGTTCATCCTTACCTTCTCTATTTCATATTACTTTTAAGGTTTATCTTACTTTCTGTTTGTTCAACTTATGTTTTTCTTGGTTTTGGTTTTCTTGTACAGCTTTTGATACAATGCAAATTGTAAATGCGCAAAAAATTAATTTAATTGAATTAATAACCACTGCCGTCTGATTTTGGTGTTAGTCATTATGAATATATGAAAATAAAAGTTAAGGAAGCCATTATATAAGCAAGAATAAAATGACAGACATTGAACAAACCTATACTGTTTAAAAAGAGAGCTCTGGTAGACTAAGTAATGTTTAAGCCAAGGAGGACTGCTAGAACTGGTGACAAAACACTTCTTACTAAAAAAGAGCAGCTGTAAATGTGCAAATGACAGTTCATAGAAGAAATCTACTACATAAATAGGAAAGCTATATTTCCAAGTTACAAACCACATGTGAAACACCACCCAAGGATGTTTGGATGATAGCGATCGCTACTTAAATGATGACAAACACTATTGATTACAATAACTTGAAAGTATATTGTTACTGTCATAATCTATTGTTGCTAATAGAATGCTTGTAGTATACTGTGTACACACTATGGCTGGTTTAACTGCAGTGTAGGACAGTGGGTCATTTTGTGTCTTGCAGAATGTTTGCAGAGCTCTGCCAGAGCCTATCTGTGACATACTACATCTGTCTCCTAGTGCACTACCCTAGACAGTGATCCACTGTTAACCTAACTGAGAGTTGCCTTTGCCCCCATCCTATCTGAAAGTTTAGCCGGTATGATGGTAAACATCAATTACTTTGTGTTGCAATTCTATTTTCTAAAAGTTTATTATGTGCCAATAACACATTTGAAATGAAACAATAACATATTATTTGTGGCTGAAAACCTGAAGAGCTGTCTTCCTAGTTAGCAATTTTGGCCTTTGCCATAGAATACACAACTAAGATGCATATGACCAATAACCCCCCCCTCCATGCCATACCGCATGTTTAAAGACCCCAAACAGCCGCATTTGAGTGCAGAATGATTCCTTTGGGAATATGGCGGCCAGTGTTTGCATAGGGTAATATGTCAAAGGAATGAAGGCCTCCTGGGCCCGAGGGTGGAGTGGAGCTGATGGATCAGATTTTCTTCTGAGCAGGTTCTGCTTGAGCTGAAGTCAATGCTGGGACAAGAGATGTCTCTTTAAAATTGCCTATATGATCACTGCGGGAACGGTAAAGAAAGAATCGGCAGTGAACTGCTTCTCAGGAATATGTAAGTGAATTTTAAATATCTAAAGTTTAACTGATGTCAAAACCATTATGGTTCAGCAATTGTTATGGTTACATGGAAATGCTTTGAACATGCAAAACATTTTAAAAGTACTTTATATTATCAATGCATTTTGAAACATTTAGCTGGACTGTTTGTTATTTTACTAAACAGTTAGTCAAATTAAAAGTAACTATTATCTTTAAAGTGTTTACGAAGATTTTTTTCAAGACTTGTCGTTAGAAAATAGAAATTCTTGCTTCAAATAATGAAGTCTAGTATTGATTATTTTACATCCTGCCTATTATTTTATATACATTTGGAATTTAAATATGAGTTAGGAGTCAAGTTGATGTGAATATCAAGCATAAAGTATAACTGCAACTGTTGCGCTCAGTTTTGTGAAATACAGTTGGCATTTAGGTCTCTAATCCTAAAAGCATTCTTTGCATGTATTGATATGTTCACACTTTAATGTTTGCAACTGTTTTTCCACATCTCATTGAAGTGTACGTTTTTGATCTTTTGAAGGCATATTTAGATCTCCACAGCTTTCATTTTCACAACCCCAGTTTTGAGCGAAATGCTGGTCATCACAGTTCTTCTGGCTGTCTTTGGCCTGGTCAGATGTCAAGATTTGCCAAGTAAGCACCCAATTGACCCTTTAAGGCATTTTCATGTGGAAGACAAAATGGACTTTAGATATTTTCAGGTTTCTGCAGGTGCACCAGAGTTATGTGCAAGACTTTATTTTGCTTTAAGACCAGTAGAGGGAAGCAGGGCCCAGTTTTAAGTCATTTCTAGTCAGTTTGTCATCATTGATACAGTGGACTCTGAACTTTGAATTCCATATCCAGTCTCCAATCACATCTACATCTTTTCCAGTGTTTATGTCTTTCCTTTATTGCATAACATTGGAGAACAAAACATTACGGAAACTTTGATAAATAATTGGAGGGTTTTGTTGTTATAATATTTTTCATTACGCTGCCAAGGAGTGTCTTAATAAGTCATGACATGTGAGAGCTCATGGAAATGTTAGTTTCTTCCCTTTAAATGAAATCACATCAGCCACATTCAGTTGTAAAAAATCAATTTGGAATACCAAAATCTAGCTCACAGACCAAAAGCATTTTTCCGAACAGTCCATTTTATATTCTTCCCTGGATGCGCTATTAATGTGAGACTAGTTTCCTCATCTTGGAATGACATTTCCAAATACGTGAATTCTGCACTTTTTGGTTTTGTGTGTTAATATTGTGTTTATTTTAGCGTATGACCTGTTGGAAGAGTTTCGCCTGTCTAAGTCCAGAGGGGTGAGAAGGGTTGATGGATCTAGCCCCGAAGCGGTGGCGTACCGCATTAACCCCTCCCTCCATCTCAAGAAGAGCACAAGGTATTTATATCCTCTTACTCACAAAATACTTTTCCACTCTTTCTGCTTTTCCATTGTAATCACGTTCGCCTCCAAACAATATCTCTCATGTCCTGCTTCTCACAATCATCCAATGGTGTCATCTGGACTATTATGGGGATTTCATTAAAAAATATGCGGCTGCTCGCACATCATTTCACACTCACCCACTGCCGGCATAAGCTCTGGGTTCCGACACCCATAGTGTATCATACCTGACTCTGTTAAACAGCTTACATTGGCAATACATTTTGCCTCACACTAGATTTTAATATGGGCAAAGCTTGAGAAAGTCAGCTTTAAAACTAATAAATATTTCAGTATTTCAATGCAATGTCTCCTGGATTGTGGATAATGACCTTGTGACAATGTATTCTG
Organism: Triplophysa bombifrons; assembly: GCA_029783895.1. Lineage (NCBI taxonomy): Eukaryota > Metazoa > Chordata > Actinopteri > Cypriniformes > Nemacheilidae > Triplophysa > Triplophysa bombifrons. Next base: position 19,995,170 of record CM056459.1, on the reverse strand, counting down.
GGATTTCATTCTTCGTAAAGGACACAAGCAAAGCTGCATGTGGATAAATGGCGTACCATTGGAAACAGCCCTTGCCTCAGGAAGCCTTAAAACAACGTCTTTGTAGGCAACTCAATGAGTGAACTAATGTAGGGAACAGAGCTTGCTGTCCTCAAATAACATGCTCATTGTCCTCGAACGTTCGCATTCAATTTATGTGTTTGTCAAATATCAGCAGCTGTGCGTTTGTGTCAGCAGTGGTCATCCACAGCTACCTCCCACCAACATCCCCTAGTTGACCAAAGAATCATGTTTGTGCAGTGAGAACAAGACAAGAATAATGTCAGGAAATAGTTACCAGGAAATGTGTTTTCAACAACAACAAGGAGACCTCGAGGGAGAGCCGTGGAACCACACTGTGCATAGATGGTCCCATGGAAACATTAGGTGATCATTTCAACAAACTCCTGTTTAAAAACAAACAGGAGCAGAAAACCAATTGGAAACGACTGGAGAGCATTTGGCTTAGTTTAAACTCAACTTTTAATCATCATTTAAAACCAATTTTCTTCAGTATACAACAGGGATATATGATTAATGTGCTTAATTTTTTTGTAAAAAAGTTACAGATTGCAGCTTTTAAGCAACAACGAGCCGTTTTGGTGTATGGTTCTCCCATGTGGTTGATAAGCGCATTTGTCTGTTATAAATGTCATAAATATTGCAGCTGTGTAAGTTTTCACGTGGGCAGCACAATACACGTGAATTTGTTGACTAGCCAGAAACCACTGTTACATCTTGTCACTTCATAAACTGTGCATGTATTAAAGCAGGCTTTATACTACTGGACTATACTAATAGTTCAAACTAGATTCTGAGGTAGCAGTTGGTTGTTAGCCATTAACGCTTTGGGTGTTATCTACATAGCAGCTAACTTGCTAACGTTAGCTACAAAACACATTTGCAGTCACCCAAAACATAATGCATGGACGTGAATGTGTTTAGTAACCAACGCAAATAATTTTCTGTAGTTATATTTTCGGAAACACACTGGCGACCAGGGGTTGTGCATTGTCTAATGGATGGAATCAATAACTTAGCTCACTATGGGAATAGTGCCTAGGACAATAACTATAAATACTGATAACATTAGTGCATGATCTAAGGCAGGGGTTTTCAACCGGTGGTCCGCGGCCCCCTGGTGGTCCGCGGCGGCATTGCATGTGGCCCGTGACATGCATTCCAGCCTACCTAATTTCACTATTAAAATCACTTTTTTTCCATAAGTTATTTTTCCAAACACTTCCAGAATATTTGCGCATTGGTGTGAATACTAAATTTAATGAAAATTGTTTGAGTTGAGATTCAAACTGACACAGGATAGGCTTGCTTTGCACCTATCAGGTCTATCTTATGCTTTGCTAACGTTGTGTTTTGCTTCCCCAACGTCATATACGTACATATACGTCCATACCAGTGTTGCCAGGGTCGCGGTTTTCCCGCACAATTGGGCTATTTTGAGAATGCAGTTGCGGGAAAAATTATGGAGCCCAGGGTTGCGAGTTTGTGGGCTACTTTCATAATGTACTGCGGCCGCCAATATTTATATTTATATTCTAAGGATAAATGATAATTGATGCGTTTCTTATTGTGTATTCAAACTCCGAATGAATACCTGGCAACTCCAGGACCGGCCCGTTCTCAAAAGTGTGGAGAACGAGTCTGACAGACAGGCTACAGTACAGGGAGGAACGCGGGAGCTCATCTCAACCAAAGAGGAGAAATTAGCGGTGGTATTAGACACAGTGCATCAGAATGATGTTTTTACCAATGTTTCGTCAGGTGAATGTCACGTTGCACAATGAAAGAAATCACTCATGATGAGTGTACAACACTTGATTATCCCGGCTGCCAAATATCACGTTTGAGCAGCGCTATACGCAGTCTACAACAACTAAAACATTGACGTGCTTCTACACATTATATATTATGCAGTAAATGTAACCATCCTTATTTCTTAAGCAAGTTTCTGATTGTCTTACGAAGAGAAAACATGTTTCTCGTCCATTTGCGTGCGTGGCAGATGTGGGATATTTTTAACGGGACACTCCACCCAAAAATTTTAATTCTGTTATGAATTACTCTAGTTGTTTCAAACCTGTATACAATTATTTGTCCGGTTGAACACAAAGATATTTGGTAGAATGTTAGCTGCTGAAAATTCTTTGGCATCATTGACTACCATAGATACCTAAATATCCCAAAACATATTTTGTGTTCAACAGAACAAAACGATATATACAATACCCAGGAAACCATTCAGATAAAAAAATATGGCAATAGAAACGTTTTTAGGGAGTTGTTAACTTTGATTCGACACAGGGAAAAAAATGGGCTAGTTTTCATTCCTTTTGGGCGGGTTTTGAGGGGTTATGGGCATATAATTAAGTATTTCTTGGACCTGGCAACCCTGGTACATATACACACACACAATAGCGGGCCGCCGATTACTTGGTAGTCAGAATGGTGGTCCCTGGCACAGAACCAGTTGAAAACCCCTGATCTAAGGAATCAGAAACTTTTGACCATAAAATATTAATTGTGGTTTGGTAGTCATCATTTACAAGCATAACACTAAATTCGTTATGAGGCACGATCATGCTACGTAAGCTATTGATTCCCGGCAACTTTACATTATCTCTAGTATACCTTACGGTTATTGGGAACCAGTAACGTTAGTGGGCCAATAAACAACCTGAGCAGTGCCAAATAACTAATAAGCTCAAAAGTACAGGACAGTAAGAAAACTTTACGTATAATGCTTTCAAATCCAGCAGTAGAAAGGCGAACGTTCGGTCTCCATCCGTTTTGAAAGCCGTTGCCTCTTCCAGCTCGCGTCGCCGAGTGTAAGTCCGTTCGATATTGATTCGTGTCAGACCACTCTCTCTCTTTTGCTCTTTGTTTTATTTGCTGGCTCTGCCATGGTGATGGTTTGGAGACTTGCGAGAAATTAGTTTGTTTTGTCTTATTGTTAGCTGTTGGCTTCTCCCAGGCTACGAGTAAAATGTGATGTGTGCCGTAAAGCAGGGGATAGGCGGGGCTTGTACAGGCACAAATACCAAAGTTACAAGTGCGATTTCAGCCGATAGGAGGCTGCTTAGGTAGCAACAGGGGTAAAATTCTTCCAGTTAAAAGGTGTCCTACCGCTAAAATAAATTTAGAGACACAGTTGTCATTTTAATATGTCAAGTTGTACTGAAAGACCAAACAAAAAAATAATTTACATACAGTATCATACTTTAACCATCACCTTGCATTTGAAAATTAGTATTCTCTGAAATACCTTAGAATACCAGCAAGTACATACTCTAGTTCAAGAACATGGCAGAGGTTTGGTTTCCAACAACTGTATACAACCATAAGTACCATCTGTCGGCAGTATTGTATGGGTATTAATTTCCATTCACTGTTATTAATATATTTATGAAAGAAATTATGAAAAGGTAACAATAATAACAATATTGGGCAAGTTATACGTAAGATCATACAGCAATATTTGCATTACTCAAAAACTCCTTTCACTGTTGTCTCTTTCTTTGTGAACTGCACATTCACCCTCTCCCATCCAACCATCTGTCCATGCATCCGCACAACCCATCCATGCAGTGATGTCTACCCAGATGGTCTACCTTCAGACTACTCTGTTATTGCCATCTTTAAAGTGAGCAAGGATACAGCCAAAACATCCTGGAATCTTTGGCAAGTCAGTGACCCCAAAGGCCGGGACCAGGTGGGCCTGCGTTTTCAGGGCGACACTCAAACTCTGGACTTCTTCTACACCAGACCAGAAGGCACGCAGATGCTGCGGACATTTCAGAGTGTGGAGAAACTGTTTGACGGCGAGTGGCACAAGTTGGCATTGAGCGTGAAGGGAGAGCAGGTGAAGCTCATGGTGGACTGTGAGGAGGTCAGCGTGGAGCCACTGGATGAGCCACGGCCAGTGATCCGAAAAGGTTTCACCTCCATTGTGAAGAGGGCTGTGGGTAACCGCTCAGTCACTGTAAGTGGTGAAGAACAGTGGTATCAGTTTTGTAAGACCTTAAAACAACATGAATTGAAATGAGAAAGAATTTGAATGTTAGGTGGACAATCTATACAGTTTAGAGAGAATTTTGTTTCAACCCGTGGTTGGGTAAAATATGGACCGGTGCTTCAAATGAACCCTCTAATGTCCATATTTGGCCCAACAGGGGGTTAAAACAATGCAACAAAGATTTGAACCTAATTTAAACCCAACCCAGCATTTCTTTAGAGTAGTTACAGTAGTAATTTATTTAGAAAGCTTCATAATTTGAGGCAAGATGACTGGTCAGTCTAATTTGATATTACAGACACCTCTTGACTTCCACAGGTGGACCTGCAACGGATAGAGGTCTCCTGTGATGCTGACCAGGCATATTCTGAAGGATGCTGTGAACTCTCTAATTTGGTGAGTCAGCTGCCCTGTGTATTTGGGGTCTCGCTCAACTATGCAAGAGTTTCCAGTTGATCTCCAGTCTGTTCTCACTGACCTGTTTCTTAACAGTGTGGAGGATATGCTGAGATTGGTTTAACAGCAGGGAAAGAAAGAGCCACCTGTAAATGTGTACATGGACAGCCTGGTGTTCAGGGTCGCCCAGGAACCAAGGTATCTATAACCTCCCTGCACAGTATACTTCCTGAATATTACATGAACAAAATATCTGAAATCTGAAACCTTGTATCTCCGTATTTCGTGATTTTAATTGTTTTGTTAGTCACTAATAAGCTTTATCATTAGGTCTTGCAAATATCTACCCCAAATGTATAACAAAAGCCATTGTCAACTTTGACAACACAGTTTTTAATCATTTAAAAAATCCCTTTTGCTGAAAACTTGGAAATCCAAGGTTTTGAAAGGACAATGGCTATATGTGAAATTAAAACAGTGCTTCTGAGCCAGTGTTGTTTATGTCTTGCGAAGTGGCCTAAAAATTATATGTGCATGCACACGTTTATAATTGGGACAGGAAAATTATACTCTATTATCTTTCGGCAGGGTCACAGAGGCCTGCCAGGGCACACGGGGGATCCAGGCAGACTGGGTAACTGGGTAAGAATACTGTCTGAAATCTCTCACTTTAGTGTGTAAGCCTGCTGTGTTTGAGTTGGGCAAACAACAAGCAGTAGTCACTGATCATGAGAGTCTTAATAGAGGAACATTGATGACATTTGGGCAAACATGAAAAGGCAGGAATGAAAGCAAATTGCAAATAAAGGAGTGAAAGAAGGACGGTGCGGGGTCGATGAGGTGGGTTTAATGTGGACTAGATCCTGCATGGCAAGGGAAGTTATGGGAAAGGGCAGTAGAAGCATTACTGTACGGTATTATGGAAACAAAGTGATAAGTCATTACTCGCTTAAAAAAAAATTGTAAACACACAGTGTACTCTCTCATACACTCATCCCGTAACAAACAGGTAACTGACAGCAGCAGTAGTAACTGTCAATGACTGACAGTTATTGTACAGTACTATTCTAGCTAAAGGCTATCACATAGCTAAAAATGCATAAAAATCGTGTCCAACAGTAACTTATATACTAGCGAGGGAGGGAGGGAGGTATTTAAGTACAGTAGGGAGGTAGGAAGTTAGATAGATAGATAGATAGACGGACAGACAGACAGACGGATGATAGATATTTCCAAATGTGTCTGGTGCTGGAGTCTTGGAGAATTTTAGAAGTTCAGGCGAAGACAGGTATGTTTGATTAGAAAGATATGGAAAATGTGAAGTGCTTTGGGTACTCCAGGACCAGAATTGGGAACCACTACATTAGAGATAATATCTATATAAAAATTGTCTATATTACAAGTAACAAGTCACAAATTCCAAAACGACTTGAGGAAAAGTCTTAGAGTATCTGATTTTAACAGTACTTGAGGTATTTTACTCATACTGAATGTAGGCACAAAGCAGCACTAGTCCTCAACACTAAAGAGACATTTAAGTGAAACACAAGAAACAGTGAGGAGAGCAATTGCATCAAACTGAACACCTCAAAATTGCAACAAATCAAGGTCGACCCCACAGCCTATGTCTATTACAAACAGCCAAGTCTCAGTTAAGCTCAAGTGCACATAAGGAAACCAATATTCTTCAAAAAGGTACATTCAGTAAAACGGATAAATAAAATAATATTAAGGAAAAGAATAAAATCAAAACCTTCTTGCACTGGACATACTGGTTTTGGCCTTATCACCGGCTGCTGTCATATCCTCTTCGCACAAAAAACACCAGCAAGGTCAACTACTTGATATAATGTACCCACATTAGCATAAAGAAGCCATGTTGACAAGTTTCAGTAAGTAAGGGTAAAATGCACAAGCTATAGTACCTTTAAAAATTTGTCGATTTAACCAGTGCTGTAGTCTAGTTTTTTGTAGTGAGTATACTCTGATTCCCCCCCAACCTACTCAACAGTACCAGGTCGACAACCCATGAGCACCACCATACCCACGAATGCATGGATAGAGTATGCCAGCAAGATATCAATAGCCAATGACAGCTGGAGGGACTTGCTGGTTTTAAATCAGTCAGTTAAGAGTTTTATTTATGTATACAGTCACTAAAGCACAGGTTTTATCAGCTGGCAATTTTCAATGCAAATTAGTGATCCACGTGAAAAGCTATTAAGTCATTATTTGTAATATACTATTTCTACATAAACCCATCCTGCTAAAAAAAGTATTACATACATTCTAGTGGTTTCCATTTAAATACCCTTATGAACCACATTTCTTTGTAAAAAAAATAATTTATGCCTTTTCTATTGATTCCCATCTGCATCTCTTGTGTTTTGGGCAGGGTTCTATTGTTTTTTTAAACAGGGCAACTACATAATGTAAAGAATATCTTGTGAAAGTATAAACATTAGATTTTGATTTAGTTTGACTAAGGCCAAGTCAAAGACTTACAGTAAATCATATTGAAAAAAATGGTTAAAATCAAACTCTGATCCTCGTCACTAATAACTAGATTTTTCACACACTTATGTAAGTTGCATCTATTATTGACATTTATAGTGAACTATGATAATTAACAATGAACAGTTGTGCAGTTTTATCAAGCACCTGTTGCACCTATAGATTGCTGGCAGTGTCTCTAGCTTGACTTTCACAAGGCTTGTAAGGAGTTCTCATCTCTTATCATCTAAAACAATTATGAACATTGTAGTATAAGTTATCTCTCCCTTTCTCCCTCGTGTATTGATTCAACACACAAACTAACATTTGTGAAGTTGGCTACTTAGATAAAATTTAATATGCCAACAGTCACAATATGACTTACAGTTATGTTAATGATAACAAATATGCTCGTTTTATTAAAGACTACACAGTGGTTTTAAATGTGGGGTGATTTAAAGGCAGAAAGTATAATACACGGGCGAACAGTGTGCACATTGCGACCCCGGAACACTAACGCGAGGAGTGGGGACCCCGCGTATAGCATCGCATGAGCCTCGTCGGGCTCATTATGTGTAACACCTGCTGCAGCTGCACGAAGCGCCAGTAGCTTCGGGGGCAGGCTTACGATCACACTGATAGTGTAAATGATGCCTTTCATTATCTCCTTTGGTTTCATATCTCCTGGTTGCACCAAAAGTCAGTGCGTCGCGCTTTTCTGACACAAACGATGTTGTTACGTAACCTTGCGCTTTTTTAAGTGGGTATACGGAAATTCTTGATCTTTTCTAGTGGGTATACGGCGTATACCTGCGTATCACGTAGACTACACCACTGGATTTAACCCTTTTTTAACTCACTGTAAATATCACAGACATTTAGTTTTCAACAAATATTTTGTTCAATAAGAAAACTTATGATTTTTACTTCCATAATTCTGCTGGCAAACTCTATTAGAAATGGCCAGATCTGATAAAAGATGGCATGTGACTAAGATGCTTTCAGAACCTTTATATTTATGGTACACTCCCTTGCGTTTGAAATGGTATAAATAAACCAATGGAAAAATCTGTTGTGGCGGCAGGCTTCAAGTCTCTGAGACGAACTCAAAGAGAGCAAAGTCATTAGAGTCTAAACAGGCCCTTCAAATCTACAGGACGCTGTCTGTTGATCAGCTTAATTAAAGGACATGACAAAATGCATCAGGATCCAATTACTTGTATACAGCAGGGTTATGCATGCTCGGCCCCTGTTTGTGAGCGACCATGGGCGGTAGACTTGATTCTTTCCACCCTAGATTTATGACTAATTTACCTCTTTGATCCAAGTCCAGTTCTCTGTGGCGTGCTGGAGTAATATCTTTAAAAGTCAGCCCTGGCGGCAAGTGATGCAATGAACATGCACTTTTCCAAGCAATCTTAAAATAATAAATTTTGCCTTTGCAAAGATGAACTTGTTTAAACTCACTAAGTATATAACATATATATGTCTGCAACTTAAAAAATGTGCTACAGAGAGAATTCAGTTGAAGTGGAATGTCAGGCTGATGGATTGTAAAGCAGAGTGCAAGACTGACTGTGTTTACTGCTGCCCTGCTGAGAGCTAATGAATGCATTTTCTGCCCCACGAAGACACCATCTAGTTTCTGCTGTGTGTGGTCTCTCTTTGTATTAGGTGGAGTTTGTAAAACTCATTATGATCCTCTGCAAACTAATCTATCCCGTGATAATCCCGTCCACTGATCACAAAGATGAGTTTTAGTTTAATGTACTGTTCTTAAAGGGAGTTCATTGCTAACACAGTGTTTGACATTAGCCAGGCTAACAAACACAGAATCTGCCAGCAGAAAGCTCTGTGGATTTTCACAGACATTAAATTTCCAACATTCACAAAGTTCAAGACAAACTTTCATGTTTGTTTATGAAAAGATTTTGGTTAATGTGATTGTGCTTTACAGAAGCTACAAATAAAGACATCACACTGATAGTCGTTTGCATAGATGATGCAATGAGAAGTCATTTATTTACAATCAGAGATGTCAGTTTGAGATGACATGAGCGACTACGACTATTGGCAATGTGACAAAACTGAGCTTTACACCAACTTAATTTGGCAGTTATTAGTAGGAATGCAGATCATGATCTGATGCATGTTAAAGTAAGGACTGTTTATTGTGAACAAATAAACTTGAAATTATAATAAACTCCTCTAAATCTCACAGATATATGAACATTAAACCCTAACAAGTGTTTCTCTTTACTGAAAAACACATAAAACAACACTTAATTAAAAAAATAACTCTCAAAATGCAGTCTTACGCAAAGCATGCTGGGAAATATAAACCCTCTGCCTAGTTGTAGCAAATATATGTTAACAGAACACAAATCATTTATGAAGTGCCAACATGAATGGATTAAGTTACATAGCTGAACATGAAAAAATCATGTTGTGACAAAATTGTACTTAATTATATTGATTTAACTTATGTAAAAAGAATCAAATTGGACAAGCAGAACAAAAACTTTTTTCAGTGTGCCGTGGCTCATTTTTTTACTGCGATTTGATTGAATGTATGGAAACAGCTGTAGCATTTTGAAATGGAACTGGGAGCAGACTTGACAGTTGAAGGGGAGGAGTTAATGGATGCTCCGCCCAAGCAGTCTAACTTAGGTCATTTGAGATGGTCAGGTCACCAGAGGGAAGAAGTGCATTTTCAGACTTTTAACGAGCAATGGGGGATTTTTAGGAGGATATAATATACAAAACTATGTCTTCAGAGATGTATTATGACCTTACATAATGAACCATTATGTTTGTATAACTTTAGAATAAGCTATTTCTATCTACATACAGAGCGAGCCTACACACATGGTATTAGCCATGTTGCACCGGCATGTTTTGTACAATAGGCCTAAACGGACAAACAGCTCTACAAAGCACGTTTCCTTTTCCTCTCCCTCTACCCGTAGGTTGTCCGGTTGTCCCTGACTTCACAAAGTGGGAGAAAAACGACTATTAACTTACTCCTAACTGCTATCGCGCTGTCAGATCAAACGCCTTTAACAGCATTGCTATTTACCGTTAGCTAGCTCTGCCCTCAAATGTGCTGTGTGATGAAAGCATGAAATGCTAAGCTTTATCATAGCTTAGACCGCTCAAAAAATAATGCACATGAATAAAATATGCGAAGACGATATATACAAGCAGCACACTGGTTCCTGATAAACAATGACAATCAAAACAGCTCCGTCACACACAGCTAATATTACAACAACAACATACCTTGGTTTTAACAAACAGAAAAGCAATATTACTCACATACTGATCCGAATCAGGGCAAACTCCTCGGGGGGTTTAAGATGATCTTCCTCTCCTTCTCTCTGCTGGAAAGTATCTCAGCTAAAAGCCTTCGCCATAGTACTGCGCGTCCTAACAGGTCTCTGCTGGAAAGTCTTGATAATATTAACGCAGGTCCTAGCTCCTGCCTGACTTTTATCCTTTTTTTTTATCCTTAAAATCCACAGTCCCTTTATTTTTATGCAGTAAATAAGACATTGCTTTTTCTACCCTGGACTGAGATTGGTTGCAATTCTTAAACTCACCGCTATTTGCCGCTAAAAATCCCACCCTAGACCTTTAATTGAAGATTATTGGGGCACATGAATTTTAAAAAGAGAATGACCAACACTGACAAGTTATTTACAATAAACACTGCATTATTTCATGAACAAATAGGAATTGTCATTTTTGATTTCACTGGGACTTTAAAATCAGCATACACCACATGTTTTAAAGAGTATTAAGTGTTTACAGTAATTACACTATTTTGAAGTATTCCAAAGTATCAGTTCTCCAAACAACCAACAAAAAAGAGACAATTAACAGCAATCTTCAGTTATGAAATCCCTGCTGTCTATTTAACTCATATTACCTGGTTTAAATCAGAGAATTTCACAAATAGTTGCCGAACAATTTTGGCTGACAGATGGAGTGAAGAGCATAAATAAACCAAATGACACTGAAGCAACATGGGCATGATTATAGCTGTTAAATTAGTCAGAAAGCTGATTGGGCACAGACCTTTTAGCCTTTCATTGCTTTCCATGTAACATGGGTTGTTCCTCATTAAAAACCAGGCAGAATCCTATGAAGCTAGTGGCAGTATTCCAAGAAAAGATCTGATCAAATCCATTTTATAAAATAAGGGAGGGAACCATTTCCAGAAGGCTACTATAGCTTCAGGCTGCTATATAGTGGAATACATGCTAGATTTTTCCAGGACCATAAACGCAGTCCTTTACATCGTCGGCCAACCTTATTGGCCAAATAAAGTCTGCATAACAAACTGTTTACTAGTTCAGGCAACATTGCAAAGGTTGATCTAAAGCATGTCTTTATTCAGGGGATACGAGGGGACACTGGAGATTATGGACATGAAGGGGAACCTGGACCTACGGTAAATGGCTTTAAGGCCCAATCTCCTAGTTTGCATTGCATTACAGAGCCACTCACTAGTCAACATGTGTCCTACAGGGGGAGGAAGGTATCAAAGGAGAAAAGGGCATGAGAGGACTTCAAGGCCAGGAGGTAAAACGTTACACACCTGCACAGCCTTTCAGTTTTGAATGTCTTAGTTTGAAATGTCATTGTATACAATCCCAGTGTATATGTGTTCATACGTGTATGTGTATGAATAGATTTCATATTCATTTGAAGTTTTATCTTGTTTTTTTGTTAAGCATACTTTTTTGGGTGGGTTTGGTTTTCTTGTACACTTGCTTTGATACAATGCAATTTGAAAATGAAATTAAATGTCATTCATCTCATATGTTGCAGGGTGACAGAGGACCTAAAGGCTTGAAAGGATTAAACGGCGCCACAGGCCATAAGGTAAAAACATTTTTTTATTAAAACATTTTAAAGTATACTTGAAGTTGAAGTATATTTGAATTATACTAGTAAGTTTACTAATATAAATGTACAAGGAGCTTACTACTTAGGACAAAATGTGCCCAGTTTTTAAAAGTATACTTTAAAATGCACCTTTGAGGACACAACTAGTTTACAATATCGTTTTTTTTGTAGCAACTATATACTTAATGATTTACTTGTTCATTGGTTTAGTGTCACATTTAGTTTTTGAAAGCACATTTTGAAGTATACTCTCAGTAAACTACTAGTTTTTTTTGTTTGTTTGCAGAAGGTAACCTATAGATATTAGCTACTGTATTTAAAACGAGTTCACATAGTAAAACCATTTTTTGCTATATGATACATGTAGTTTGAGATAAGCACTAGATCATCCTGGCATGCTGTGATAATGTCCTTCTCATCACAGGGAGTGCGAGGGACTCCTGGAGATAGGGGTGAAACAGGCCAGGAGGGTGAAGCCGTAAGTTCTGCTGCAGAATCTTCATGTTGCTTTGAACAATTTAAGTGTGATGGCTTGTGCAATTTCGGATGTGAATGACTCATTCACTCACTCCCCACCACATCTCCCAGGGTGCATCAGGAGAGCAGGGATACGAGGGCATTGCTGGATATCAGGGAGTGAAGGTATGTTTTCTCCCTCACTCTGCTTTACTCTCTGCTCGGTCAGACATCTCACCACTCTGTACTTACAACAGGGAAATGAAGGCTTAACCGGAGCAGAAGGAGCTCGAGGATCACCGGGTCGCCAGGTATGAAAAAAGGCGGAGAACTTTCCTTGTTGTGCTTCATGACATTTAGGACCCAAAGGCCGCTCTTAAATTCAAAATCCGCCACCTCGTGGGATCCTCTGCACTTGTGCACTACCCGAATGATTTATTTTCATATTCACGGTAGGGGCCGGCGTGGAATTAAGAACAGAGGGTAAATCTGAAGAAAACATGCATTGCATTTCACCCCAAAATCATAAAAAAGTGACCTGGACATTTTATTGACAGATTCACGCCTGAGGCACCTGAAGAGCGTTTATGAGAGCAACCCCACTAAACTAGACAGATTAGCTATTGTCAGACCTGTGGGTTGGTAAAGGAAACAAAGCTTCAAGGGAACCCACAGGCTTCAGATTCCTGTAAGATCATTGGGGTTTGAACAGAAATGAATCTGTCGGAGAAACACAATTTAAATGTCAAGTAAATTGTTTCAAAATGTCAGCTTTGAAACATAAGTGTTAAAATAGCCAAAAACTTTGGAGTTTTGGGAAAATCAAAGTATAATTTAATATTGAAAAAAACATATATATTCTGAATCGACCATCGGTGGAATTCCTGGCATATACACTTGATACTACATGTAGAAAAACATTGCTATATATTTTTTAAATCATGCAGCTGCAATGTGAATGTCAAAAGCTTTATGACTTATTGTTTTTCTGTCTCTACAGGGGGTTGTGGGAGATCCCGGTGATCGAGGAACAGCTGGAGAAAAGGGAAAGCCAGTAAGTATCACACTCGTTAAGCCACCACATATCCACAAATCAAATCATTCAAGCAGCAAATGGTTAAGATTTCATCTATATACATGTGATAGTAGAGTTCAATCATTGTTGCTCTCCACAGGGTACTCTAGGGCCAAAAGGGAGAGTTGGTGGAATGGGGAAGAAGGTTAGTTGTTTGTAAAGCAGTCGCAAAATGTTGACCCAATTAGTGAAAGGTCTAGTGCTGACCTGTTGGTATATTTTAGGGCATTGTTGGTGATCCAGGTTGGTCAGGGCGAGACGGAGATCCCGGCATTGAGGTACAATAGCTCTTTTAGCTAAAATCTACAATATCTTTTGTTTTCATGTGCACTTTTCTTTCTTATATCGTTTTGTATCTGCCACAGGCTTATCAAGGACCACAGGGACCTGAGGGCAGACTAGGACAAGATGGCCAATGGGTGAGAAATCTCTTCTTCTATTAAGAACTTCTATTTATGGAATGAAAAACATGCCTGAATTGGGTATCAAGAAACAGCTTTCATTTGGCTCAGTGGTTAGAGCAGGACACTAGCAATGCCAAGGTCATGGGTTCTATCCCAGGGGATTGCACATAGTCAGTAATAAATGTATAATGCAATGAAATGTAAGTTGCTTTGGATAAAAGCATCTGCCAAATGCATTTGAAAGTAGTTTTGCATGTCTGTGTAACGTGCTGAACTGTTTTTCACACAGGGTGAAAAAGGTGAACAGGGCCCTCCGGGTAACATGGGCCCTCCTGGACCTATGGTAAGAGCTCATGAAAAGAAATGACCAACATACTGAGCTATACGAGACCGCTGTAAATGCCACCTGAATATGTTGCTGTGAGGTTCTACGACAAAAAATACAACTTGCCTTCAGATAGATTTATAAAGTGCTACCATCTTCAGGGTTCACAAGGTCACAAGGGCTCTGCTGCAAAGCCAGGAAGACCGGGATTTATTGGGCCCCCTGGACCAACAGTGAGTGTTCATGATTAATAATCCAAAGCTTCTGAAATATTGAAGTAAGTTCCCTCTGAAATGTTAAAGCATTGCATTTCTCCGTAGGGGCACGTGGGAATACCTGGCAGACCTGGGCCTAAGGTAATGATATCTACTCATTTAGATAGTTAAAAAAGCATGTTTAAACATCCTATACAGCACTTGATCTTCTTTATAGTCAAGGTATTTTTATGTCCTTTTTAATCATTCCCACGACTGTTATAGATCAAATGTTTCATATGGTGTATGATACTAATTGTAAGGAAATAATCATCTGTAAGATAATGGGTTTCAAAGTAGAAAGATGAACTCATTCACTGCATCACTTTTGTTACATCTGTGTTGCTTGGCAACCGCTTTGTATCTTTTAATTAATATCATTTGTGTCATGCTTAGTAATATCCATTAGCTGTTATAAAATCACTGTAAAAAATAACCCCCAAGAAGCTATTGCATTATGATAATACACTTAATATTACAAATACACAATTTAATTTGCACTAATGTCATAGATAAAATGTACATTAACATTACTAACAGAGATTTTTTTTTTACAAAGTTCTATAAGATTGTTTTGAGATCATTATATCAAGATCAATATAATCAAAGTACTGTATAAAACCCTGACCCTAAAACTGCTTATAATTCAATGCGCATAGTCATGTAAAAGCCTTAAACTTATTTAAAGATTTATTATATGAAGACAGATTAAGCAAACATACATGTAAACTATTAAACCCTGTTACGGGCATTCTGATAGCTTGTTCAATGTGCAGAAGTCAAATGTGCCTGTCTGGTAACGTTTGAATGTCCAAACTAACATGAACTAAATTTCTTACAGTGACCGCCTTTCACAAGATGTCTTTTAAAAGTTATCTGTGATTTTTTGTAAATCCACTTCCTGCCTTGTCTATAAATGTGGAATTATGATGATATTAGCATTTACAGTGCGCAGCTAAACATCTGATGTACAGATGGCCTTAACTGCTATGACATGCAAGAATACTGTAATAAGACTTGTGAAATGTACTGTATACTAAACAATGTGTCAACTCATTTATTTAGGCCTTGACAAATTGAAATAATTTCATCTTGATAAGTAGGAACTGACCCATTCACAAAAATGTGAATGGAGAAAAGCCATCTGTTGTGGCCGTGGAAAGCTTAGAAAGCCGGCGTGTTTGCACACTGGAGTCACGTCTGCACAGCAGAACTCTTCATCTGTTAGCACACAACTTTTTGACACATTGTTTCCCGTCGCTTGCCTTCGAGTGCAGTCACACTACAAACCGTTGGAGCGTAAGACTGCTCTGTTCTCTTTCCAGCTCTAGCCTTACTCTGATATCTAAGTACCAGAGAAGATCTCTAAGTTTCATTCAAACAAGTTAAAAGAGCACCAGGAGGTTAAGCTTTTCATTGATATATTTGATAATAATCCGCAGGGACTCCAGCATTGGATCGGAAAGAATCATATATCGAATTAATAATCGTATTAATAGAGCCATATCGATTCCTTGCATGCATGGGCGTAAACATTACTCTAAACATTTGTTCAGCCAGTCATGGATGTTGATGTAGCCAGTTATTAATTACTTTTTTACAAGACTTCTGTCTTTTCAATACGTTCTATGAAATTTGAATGTTTGGTCATGAAGGTGGGATCTAATGTTGAATTAATGTGTTATGTAATGGAACATACATGGGGAGAAGTTAGAAAATGGAAACTATTCGTTTTCTTCCTGTACTTATTCATTTTAGTAAAGAGGTGATGTTCTTGGACTCAAACTCAAATGCACAAATGATAGAAAGGAATATAAAAAAAGAAAGGAATATTAAAAGAGTTATGATGATCAAAAATACTGCAGGAAACACTTCGACCATCACAATGCTTGTGAAAAGTCTCTGTATAGTATTCAAAGGGTACAAAATTACATAGTGCTAATGTGTCAAATTTCAGGGCTATTTTCCGATTAAGACACAATAAACTTAATGGTTTTCCTCTCATTTTGACAGCTTCCTTTTTAAAGAAACACACAGCGAGCATTATTGTAATTTTAGAGTGTTCATTCACAACACCGCTATCATCACTATCAAATTTGTTTTGTCTTACAGGGCGACACTGGCATTCAAGGGCTCCCAGGTAGCAAAGGACATAAGGTTGTTATCGACTCGTATGCATTTATTTGCATGTTTCCACGATCATATGGTTCCAGTTTCTCACATTGCCACATTGTTTCCACAGGGTGAAAAGGGAGTCAAAGGACCCAAAGGCAGGGTAAGAGATTACAATACATTACAATATGAATGACCACATTTGATTAAGATCCTAACAGTTAGGTCTGTTCATTGTCACAAGATCTTGAGAAATCCAGTTGGATATATTTAGAAAGCTGGTTCTGAAAAGATGCAATGTATCAAGCCACATCAGTCTATTGTTTGAGCATCTCTTTCCAGGACAAGCTTGCTGTCAAGTTATCATTCAGAAATATGAATACTGTGTAAAACTGTACTTGTTTGTTTATGGGTGTGTTTGTATTTGTTTGTGTTTAAGGCTGGAGATGGGGGTATGCTGGGGCAAAAGGGAAGAAGAGGAAAGCGAGGCCCGGCTGGAGAGCATGGTAGAAAGGGTCGTGTTGGGTCTAAGGGTGTGATAGGTGACAGCGGTCCATTGGGCTTTCAGGGACCACCAGGACCACCTGTAAGTCAGAAGATGTTGATCATGTTTTACATTATAAAACATAGCAAAGCAAAAGCAAAGCTTAGTCAACAGTTGTGAAGAGGTCTTTCCCCATTCAGCAAAATTGTGAAACAGTTTCTCTTGCAACAGATTAACTTGCCTCAACAGATACTGTGTTATGGTCCACAAGGAGAGTTAAATCTGAATCTGCCTCCTTACTTTGGGCATCCTATACACCTGTCCTCTTGTCTAAATGAATGAATTTGCATTTCAACAGCCAACTAAAAAAGCACCGCCTCCGAACAATGCCTTCAAAGATTCTGGAAGATACAGTCCTTCTGGCACATAGTGTAATAGGCATAAAACACGTGGTAAACATTTTAGTGTCAAGATCGCTAGTAAATGCTTCCTATTAGTGCTGCAGCTGGAGGCATTTTGTTTTATTTACCGTGGCTGTAAATCGATAATGAGGCTGGTGAAATATTGTTTCTCCATTATTACGCAGCCACCCATTTCCAGACTACCACAGCCGAGAGGGGCTCTAATAGTAGCTCTGTGTTTCAATGTTGTGTCTGAGCCAGCTATCTTAGACGTAATGATCTCTTTCCAAGGGCCCTACTTTTCCTGCTCAACATGTTATCGAGGTGTGCAAGCGGGTGGTCCTGGAGCAGATGTCTACATTTGCCAACTCTGTCAGAAGGACGTGTGCATCCGTGTGCCCGCTTTATGGAGATGTGCCCATGGGCCCCCCAGGTCCCCCAGGAGCAAAGGGACCACCTGGATCTCCAGTAGGTATCCCACCTCACCCCGAAAGACTGGAGCAGTTTCAAGTTTGCTAGTGCTTGAAACATGAGCATTTAAGATGTGGTTTGTTTTAGACATCACACACTTGCACATGTTTTTGCCAGAGTAAACTAAGGAAGAACATGCTCCATACATCAAGTTTTGTCTAGGCCAGGTTTGATATGTACATCGTGGGAAGGCCCCTGGAGGTCATGCAGCAGTGTTTGGCAGTATTCGTTGGAATTAAAACATTCAGAATTTCCAAGTCCCCCTGAAAGACAAAACGGAAGTCACAGACAGGGCACTTGCTCAGTGTTGAATGGTTTTTGGAGACGATCCAATCTTCACTGGAGTGGAAAGCCATTCCATATTTCTTAAGACAAACTTTTTGAAGCTTCTTGAACGTTTTCACTCAGGAGGCCCAAAGGCCGTTAAAAGTTCAGACAGCCTGAAATTCAGAAATACGTTTCAAACAAGTCGTAAAAGGAAAAACTGTATACAGGAGTGAGACAAAAAATTGTATAAGATGAAATCTAAACTTGCTGTTTGCTGAATAAACCTATTTAATAATTATTTAAAGAGTGACTATTACAATGTCCTTATAATGACATTTCGAGAGTGTGTACTGTTTTCGTGTGAATGTAAGCTGTGTACGAATTGAACGAAAAACAAAGTTATTGGATTGGGAAAAAGGAGTCAACTCTGGATCACTCGTCTGTTGTTCTAAATTCAGTTCCGGGTAAGATTTGCGTCACTCTGTGTAATGCCTGCCTACGCCTACGTTCCATCAGACTAGACCATCTGACCAATCAGATCAGAGTAGGCTCAGGGGATAAGACAGATGAATCCCTGAACAAATCATTTGAGAGTCAGTCAAGAAGTAAGGTATGTGTTTTTACCACGTGTATGTTGGACACTCCATAAACCAAAGTAGGACCTTCAAAATCACAAAATATTTACCCTTTAAGATGTTCCATTCCATTTTCTACCGCTTATCCGAACTACCTCGGGTCACGGGGAGCCTGCGCCTATCTCAGGAGTCATCGGGCATCAAGGCAGGATACACCCTGGATGGAGTCCTTTAAGATGTGCCACAGTTTATTTATGTAGTCCATATGATTTTTGTAGCTTCATTTAACGTCTTCTGTAGCTACTGTATACAATAAAATAGATCATCAAGATCATACAATAGGCCTACACTAAAATTTAAGCTGTTCTCCAGTCAATATTGTATGTCTAAAATGTATTTCTTTCGATGCCTTATAACATGCATCATGTTTGTCACAAGGCATTAGTTCTTGCATGTACCATGTCCAGTCACAACATGCCAGGTTTTAAGGTTTTGTGTGAAAAGACATAAGACTTACGATGACTTGAGAGCGAGTTAATAAAGAAAGATAAAAAAATTTAGATAAACAATTTTTATCACTTAACCACAAGGGTTTGATGTGGTTTGTGGTACCTGTAGTAAGTCATCCTACTAATAAATGTATAATGTCTTTAAATACCATTACAGGGTGCGGCAGCCGTTGATGGTCTTAAAGGAGAAATTGGGCAGCAAGGATTCTATGGCGAGCCAGGTGACCAGGGCAGATCGGGCTCACCAGGTCAGCTGTTTCCACACTATAGTACAAACAGATGAATAGAAAACAAACAAACGTTTTTTATATCAGGTAGCGTAATGTGTTACAAATAAAGAACATTTCAAGACACAGAGAAACAATAATACTATGACAAGTGATATGAAGGGATTTTGTCAGCTTTGCTCTTGGCTGTGTTCATACACAATTAGTATATCAAATGCTTGTCAACTGGTTAAAAGGCGTGCCCAGTGAGCTGCACGAATGATGGATTCACCCTCAAAAGACACTGTTGTGTTTTGAAATTAGATATTCATCATGAACAAAATATATACAGTATAATAAATGTTCGCTTACAGGAGTGGAAAATTAATATGTATCACGAACAGCTGACTGAATACACTGTCGAACAGCATTGATGAGCCAGATGATTACAGGTTTAACAAAAGAATGCTTCAAACAATGTGTTTAAACAAAGATTACATCTGATATTACTGTTTTGGTACAAAAAAATGCCCGTAAACCCTTTTAAACCACTTTGGCCTGTCCCTTTAAGTACTTAAACTACTCTAAAAACCGTTACAGTCAATTTAACATAGCTAAACTAGTAAATGTTACTAAAGTAGAAGTATGTTAATTAAAATAACAAACACTACGAGATAGACTATATGAACGCAGGCTGATGATATACCTCTGCTAAAATCTCAGACAGCTAAGCCACTTCTGCTCTCATAACAGAGATAATTTGCCACCAAGCAATAACAATATGTTTACTAAAAAGACCCAATCAAATTTCAGCAAAGCAACGGCACTACAGCTGAGGATTGTTGAGTGCCTCTGTGATCATGCATCGAGTAAGTGCACAAATTTAATTTGTGGATGTAGCTTGAAACGTATAGCTTGAAGGCTTTCCCCTTTTTGGTTGTCGATATATGATGTAGTGTTTGGATAATTTCACTCGCGTCAGTGACCGTAATCCGAGATGCATCTCGAAGTGATAGAGTGAAAAACGTTATTGTTCCATAAGGATGCTCTGTGTGTGCTGTGCGGGATTTAACTAAGCTGGCTTAGACAACACATAAGTGATCGTGCATAGAGTGTATTGTTATTTTGTTATGGTATCCTTATTCAAATAGTTAACTGAGAAACCTTTATGTAACTGCAGCATCAAAACTCAACATTCTGAAATAAATATTTCGGCAGAAATCCATACATACAAACTTTCCTTAACCCTAAACTGTCAACTCTGTTAAAGAAAAGTTTCATTCATATTCCTACTTGTAAATGTAGTTTTGTCTACATGCTGTACACTGTGAAAAAACAGTTGACACTGTAACAAAACCAATTTTATTTTCAATTGATGATGTATGTTTTCAATGGCAGACTTTTTTATTGCATTTTTATTTGCTCTGATGCAACATGCATCGTAGGATCCCCAACCAAGCTAATGAAATTTAAAATCTCTATTCAGCAATAATCTCAGCACACAAGTTACATGTGTGTCTTGTTATTTACATCTGATGTTGGTGCTTATTTATTCTTTTCTTTTATTACAGGTGACCTGGGAGAGCCAGGGGACAAGGGAGCTAAAGGCTACGACCTTCCTGGCCACATTGGAGACCAGGGACCAATGGGTAACACAATAATGAGTCATTTTATTACCTTTTGAATTCCCTATTCTTCATTAAAGGTCCAGTGTATAGTATTTTCGTGGTTGTTTTAACAGAACTGCAATATAAAATACATAACTATATCTTCAGAGATGTATAAGACCTTACATAATGAAGCGTTATGCTTTTTTACCATAGAATGAGTTATTTCAATCTACATACACCACGGGTCCCCTTGCATGGAATTCACCATGTTGTTTCTACAGTAGTCCTAAACGGACAAACTTCTCTACAGAGCACTTTCAAAAATACGTTATCTCAATTGGCATAGAAGCGAAAACGTGAAGACATCTTCGTGCTGTGTCAGCCTATGTAGAGCTCCGAAAGGGAGGGGCGGAGTGAGCTGTTGGCTGCCATTTGCAACATCGTCGCTAGATGCTGCTAATTTCATACACTGGACCTTTAAAACATAACAGAAGAATTGGAAATGGTTATCTAGCTGTCATGTTCTTTAACTTGAGGTTCATGCTGGGCACTGTTACTTTATTATTAGGTCAGCGTGGGAGACCTGGCCAGGCATTTGATGGACAGCCAGGTCGGATGGGTGAGAGAGGCCTAGTCGGTAAACCTGGTTTTAGGGGATACCCTGGACTACTTGGGGTTCCTGGAGTCTGTTTGACCTCTGGATGCGCTTTACTTAATGCAACTGCTAATGGACCACCTCAACAGTTAAATGAAGCGATAACTCGACGTGCACCTCAGCGGGTACCTCAACGGGCTACTACGAATTTTAGGGGACGCCAATGATGAAATCCTTTAAGCTCACACAGTGACACTGAAATCAATGTGGATAAGACAAAAAAGCCAATGAAATGTAAAAATAATTCATGTAAATATAAAACTGAAATTGTACGTCAGAAAACTGAGACACTGAATCAACATTGTCAGCTTCACAAAAATTTAAACCACAATTTAAAGAAAGAAAATCTGCATGTATTCAAATAGTTATAACTGTAATGTGGTTTGCAAATCGCTTTGTTGTCACAAATGCTGTTTATAATAAAAATGAAAAAAATATTTTCTATATCCTATTACCTTATTTCTCACTGAACTGCTTCTTAGTCTGGGTGTTACAGGTGTTGTCTATTTATAAATGTGATTACAGTATGTGCTTTAAATGTAGGGTACATTAATAAAGCTTGCCTTACACACGTGGACAAAGTTGTTGGTACCCTTGGTAAATGTGAGCAAAGAAGGCTGTAAAAAAATCTGCATTGTTTCTCGTTTCGTTTTTTTTATTTTAAAAAGTACATTTGAAGTGGGGGAATATCACATTGTGAAAAATATTTTTTTCTCTAATTCACCCTTGCCACAATTTTTTTTATGAAGTAAATAGCTCCTAAGTATATTCACATTATTATTACTCATATAAGGTGACTAGAACATGATGTCATGTCATGTCATGACTTCTTGTTGCACAGGAGATTAAATTTTATCAAGGCAAAACCCAAACCCCTTAATCATTCATCACAAAGGGCAAAAATTAAGAATATAGTTCTGATGTGCAGCAAAATATTGTTGAGCTACACAAAATACAAAGTGGATTTAAAAGGGTAAAACAATACAAAATTCCCATTTCCAACATCATGCTAATAATTGAAAAGTTTTAAAAGTCTCATGAACTGACCTTGTTTATTGTTTTATACTGTTGTATGAGGTGTAGTTATGACGTTTGCATGATTTTTACATTAAAAACATCAAAAACAATAAGTAAAAGGCTATTTTCTACACTGGTTTTGAGGCCAGATCTGCAGACGCTCGGTTTAAATGGGTGTGCCTCATTGAAGACTTTATAAGTAAACTCCCACTGCTTCCAACGGATAACAGTTTGCGTAGTTGGACCCTTATGGGAATTTGGTTAGAGACGTATGGTTAGGTTACACATTAGCACCATTCACAATTTTCTTAGGGCATTAGTATTATCTGGAGACCTCCTATGATTTACAAAAGAGCTCCCCAAATCAGTATTTCATGTGACGCATTTGCAAGGGATGATTTTACTCAAATTTACTTACTTATCTCCCGGATGTGATGGCAAGGCTTTGCGTATAGTTTGCATAGCCTATAGTTGTATTGCGTTTAATGATATATGACCGTTCCTGTCTGCATTTGACACCAGTGATCCCGAACTGGACAAAAGATCACAGCCATCAAGGATCTCAAATGTTACAAGAGTTTCCATGATAAATAAACAAACGGAAGACTCCCGGTAACTTATGGATATCACCCCGCACCCGAAATAATACCAAAACACTTCAACACAGCCTCCATTATTCGCAAACAGTGGATAAAACCTTGAAAAGTGAAATATGAGCCCACCAAATCACAGAGATGCCGATTCGCACAAGCTTTACATCACAGACGTCCTCTGCAAGTATTACAAATGACTAGAGGTCCCCAGGTAATACTAATCTCGTGTGAGTAGTGCTCAGGGCACATCAAGCGATTTCTAACAAAGCAATAGTGACGCATAGTACAAAAATGTTTTACTCGCATTAGATTGCTGCCCCATTCCTATCGGATCCAATATTGAAGGCACAGCACTAGCTGTTTTTTTATTTTAGTCATTCCACAAATCCAGTGTCGATCTCTGCCTTGTTCACGAAGGAATCCTCGGAGAAATTAAATGAGCAAACGCTTTAAAAAGAAACTTTAACCCTGCATTGCTAATATCGGAATCCGAAGGAAGGTTATAAACCGACTGTATTCTTCCACAACCAGGGGTGGCGCAATATTTAGCTATCCTTAAGGGCATGTTTGTTGATTGCTTGCTCACTCTATCTGGTTCCACGCCACCTGTGTTGTTACTTCAGAATTGTCACGCGCGAACCAGTGGGCGGGGCTAGAGAAGTAGTCGTTGATATTTTTCTGTGGAGGTGGTATTCAACCTATCAATGTCGTCATAGATAGGTGCATTCCAGAACCTGGCATTCGCTGGGCATGGTGTCAATAACAGATGTAATCTCAGTAACAAGGGCGTTTTCAGTTCTGACACTTCATGATGTTTGCCTGAATATGATTCCCTCTTATATAACAATGGCTCGGGTTAAAATTGTGATTTTATTTCACGTCTCCTTTAATGGAATGAAGATGTTGCAAAGCTGTCTGTAAGAGAATTTGTGTCTATATTGTCTTATGCACACTGGTTCAAAATAAACATCAAAATCAACAAAAATAACTCACTCAGCACAAAATACAGGTCATGTCATCGCCATTCCAGTTCCCTGACCTGGACCCTATAGAAAATGAGTGGGGTGAACTGAAGAAGAGGGAGGGCCAACATTTGAAGGATCTGGAGAAATTACGTTTGTATAGCTAAAATGTGAAGCAAGCTTCCAAACAATGACCCCTTACTCCCATGAAAGTAACAATTTATTTAAACACGGTGTTATCCTGTCTGGCGTTCCTATTTGTAATGACATAACTGTGTAGTAATAATACTTTGGAAATCTCTTTGGTCATGACTGACAAAGATTTTCCTTGAAGAAAGGAAAACTGCCTTTTTTTGCAAAACAGCCAATTCCCAATCTACGTGACGGAGTTTCAGACTTGTCTTCCAACAATGCTTCTTGCACAAGACTACACACTCCCTGTGGATCAGTTCCTCCATGGAAATTCTCATTGCCTCCGTCTCCCTGTCTTTCTGTCAACCTAATCGCTTGTTGTTGAGACACACCACACTAATCTCCAAAACACTCCGCACAAGTGATCAAGTTAATTGTCGTTTATTGTGTGGAATTAGAAACCATTACAGTGCTGCTGGTGTGGCCTGCCATAACAAAGTGGGTACATTTATTTAGCCAAAGTGGTTAAACTAAAACGAAGAAACAAAATGAACACTTTTATGTATTTGCCACAGCAGTATGAAACATCTTTCTCATTCTATTTAGCAGGAATGCACTTTGATTAAAAAGCCAAAAAAACTTTAATGGGTGCGTTTTTAAATAAGGAAACTGTGCTACATATTTATATAGGCAATCCACTTACACATTTTTCCCAACAGTAAGTAGGTTTATTTTACCTGGTGTATTTTTCTATTTTCTATTCCATAAAGCCTCATTTCTTCGAAAATCTTTATTATGAATGGAGTTGGATCCATCATGTTTTCTAGTATGCATGTGTGTGTTTTCCACAATTTCCTCATTTGATAATGCTTGAGTGTTTAAAGCTACGTAACCACACTGCCATTTATCATGTTTGTGGTGACACCTCACTACTGTTTTTTTCCCACTCAGGGAACAAATATGGCTCTTACTTCATAGTTGTGCCATGCCATTTTCCAAACCCACCAGAATATGAAGTATTAGGAATCCAGCTGTACCTTTCAATTACTAGAAGCCCTGTGGGAAGATACCTACTGTATTACATACAGCGGGCTCTCCGGACTTCCAAATGTAAACGCATCAATTATGGCCATGGTTTTTCCAGACTTAGCATGTGTCAGGCTATGAAGGGGTCTGGCAGGTGTATGCCAGCAGGTGGGCTAAGTCATCAGTGCATATGCAACAGTTTTTTAAAGATCTGGCTGAAATTAAGGCTGAAGATGGTAAAAGCATGATTGAATCTGTGTTTGGATCATGCATTCATCTACTCGTCTATACTGACATACAGTAAAAGCACATTTTAAGATAGTCCAAAAGTGTACTTCTTAGTAAATTTGCCTTTTAAAGTCTCAAAATCTCTTATTTTGCATTACCAAATTGTTAGATCCGTTTTCAGATGTTTCCCAATGTTTCTCATGTTATAATATTGAAGTCAGTTAGGCAAGATTATTTTGAATGACTAAATGACATAATTAAAAATGATTCAATTTAACAAAGTTTTAAGAAAGATTGTGCCTAGAAAACTTTGGCTTACTATGATTTTCCAGACCATATTAATGTTCTCCTCTACACCACTGTGCACATATGGTATTTATAGTGCCAAGAACACAACATGAAAATGTCTAGCTTTCAAATGCATGGGTAATGCCACATCTTTAGTTAAGTTTGGCAAATTCTTCTGTTTTTCAATTTGAGTCCCAAAACATGAACAGATGCCTTGCTGTAAATTGAACTAGTTCATACTCATAAACAGTATCATCCCAGACACTGTAGACTAATTACACAAAACTCAGTAAATCCAGCTAAATTTGAAAGCATGAAAGTTCTCTGTTATTCTCAAACACTTAGAAAAGACAAGACAGTGAATCTTTTGTCCAGGCAATAAGCTTCCTCTTCTTTGATTAGTCAATGAGAATCTCAAAGTAAATTCCTTGAGCTAATCTTCTGGCTCACAGTATTTATCCTCTCAGCTCTCCAACACAATCCAACTTTGGAAGCACATTACTTTAATTTTCCTTTTGTTTCCACAAAAAGGGGGCTGAGTTCTCCACCATTTTATTTTGTCAAGTTCTTATCTGCGTCTTATTTCAATCTCTATCCAAGTGAGAGAGAGGGGGAGAGAGAGAGAGTTGGAAGGTGAATGGGGAGGGAAGTCTTACATCTGCAATTTTGCAGCCTCCTCAATCCCACCTCCTCCCTGAGCTTTGCAGAGCCTTGGCCATGGGACACCAGACAGTGTGAGTAAGGGGGATTTTTATTCAACAGGAGTCCAGCTCCACGCACATAAAGCTCTGGTAAATCTTTGTCTTTTCTCTTTGTAAATTATATTATGCTTTGTACTGTTGTGATATTTGCACTTTTTCCTCTGGCTGCAACCGCATGCATACGATACTGTTGCACATCCCAGTATCTAATGGCTAATCCAACTGATGAGGTCATGTTAAAAATAGCTTGTTTGAAATTCATCCAGATCTGTCTGAGAACTACGTTTTTTTATTTGTTGGTGGTCTGTATAACGGTCTTCAAGGTCCAGAGTTGACTCGATTCCTTTCGAGAACATCAAAAGATGCTGTAAAATATGTAAAAACTGCACATGCAAGTGACCTCAAGTGTTTTGCTTTTCCTATAAGCGTTTTCCTAGATCTTATGATCATGCAGATTTGCAAAGGACTGACAGGCTGCATGTTGAAACGATTAGGTATGGTTATCAGTTCCTTATTCAGGCCACTGTCACAAGTGAAGAATGAATGGAATTATTTAACTAGGCTTTGTCCAGCAGCCTTGCTACACGGGTAAACATCCAAGCAAGTTATTCAATCCAACCGAGGGAACATTGCAGTGCTCTCTAACTATGAGTTATGTGTCCTTGTTTGGGTAAGAACGGAGAGGAGCCGACAAACATCCAAGGGTAAACTCTCCAACTTGATCCATTTGTGAGTGAGACATGCATGTCTGTAAAGGGCAAAACGTGGTCGAAAGCCGCCGTAACAATTCTGCCCTCACTATATCTCTCTGATATAATGCTTTGATATAATCTCATTGGAGCCTGAGGAACTTGGCCTTCATTTATTTTCCCCTGATTTTAGCAAGCTAATTTTACAAGCTTTACAGCAGTTGTTGACTTTGGTATTGAAGATCGCTGCATTACAATAGCACATTTATAGTTGCGCAATGGAAAACAGACAGAAATGTTTTACCAAGACAATGACTGCCAGTTAGAATACATTATGATGACTGATCCAAAACAAGCCATATTCAATAAATCTGTAGAAATGTGGAATAAAATAGAGCTGCATGAGAAATGCTGCTCCTGGGAATCTAACTAAAAGCATAACATATCTGGCATCTTTCCCACTTGAAGTACGTAGAAGTTAACGCCTACTATGGAGGACAGCAAGGAATCAGCTGTTCAACAAGTCTTTCCTCCTCCCACATCCAGTTGGCTGCAACCCATCGGTGTGAAATAAATCTTAAGCAAGTATCGCTACAAGCCCAATGAATTACTCACCCCAAAATTCCACTGAGATTTAAATGTCATGTTTTGGAAGATAGACAATGAGGATACGTTTGGCTGAATTTAAGGCTGTAATTCCTGTTCAGCGACGGATGTTTAAATGTGTGGAATTCCAGCTACATTACCTTTCTCAAGTCTCCTTCATCTTGACCTGGGAATAGAACCGTAAACTGTCTGGAGGTCCCTAATAACTTTAAGGTCAATAAGATGGTCATGGTCGAAAGAAAAGCCATATGGCTAGAAGTACAGACTGGCAGACGCATGTGTCTTGTTTCTGTGCGAGGTCCGTAGTCACAAGGTTAAGAGAGCAATGGTGTATTAAGGAACCTATTCAAATTAGTTTTTGTTTTTTTGGTCTAAAGTTCCCTCAGCTTTCTCAAAAGTATATGAGCTTGGTCATTCTCCAGAACTGGAATTTTACTTGGAAAGATATCCAGTTCGGCGGAAAAGTGCGTGGGTTGGGGGTGACGGGGGCAGACATGCTCGTGAAAATAATGAAGCGTTCCACATACCTCCCCATGCGCTGGGCTCTGGAAAGCACTAGCGTGAGGGCCAGTTCCATCATGGCTGTATGTTACACCTCTAGGTGAAAGACTGGAAAAACTAAGTCATACAAATAGCAATGTGACAGACACTGAAGGAGGGTGAAGGCAGTACAAAACTTTCACGCATGTTCCTGTCATGCTTATCTTTCATCTGGTGAGGATGATCACTTGCGTTCGGATCTTTGTTTCATTTTAGCAATCAGCAGGCAAAGACAGCAACCTCCGCCTCTTCTAAAAGGAGCATATCTGGTCTTCATTTATTACTGTGTGTTTTTATAATGTTTGCAGTTCTTTCTCACTTGCAAGAAAAAAGTAAGATGACAAGCCAATTCAAACTATTACATGGTTCTTGGTGGTTATATGGTTGACCCTGTACAACAAATGCAAGGAAACTGCAGCTGAAGCGTTTCAGTTTGAATGTGTACATTTCATAGACAGCATGTATTCATTTATAACAAAACCTATAAAACTATACTTTAACATCAGCAAATCAAATTGCATTTGTGTAAAGACATCTAAGAAATGCATGTTTTATCTTCATTTCTCTTCAGGTGCAAAACTGGAGCTTGGTACTTCAGGAACATGGGTTGCAAAACAAGATCCATGCATTACGTTTTTTGGTGTCTTTACTTCATGCTCCTTCACTTGTTTTGCACAGCACAAGATGAGGACATGAGATTAAGTAAGCGTGCTTCTCTCGTCTCCATAAATCTATGTTGCATGAAGACTATTGACTCCGATAACATCACCTAATAGTGCAGTTGTTCATTGTGGCTGACCTAATGCAGAGCAAAGATTCAAGCCCAGCTCAAGCATGCAAAACATTGTCACTTTCTCTTCGCTTCTCAATTTTAGGTTGTAGGACAGCGCCAAGTGATTTAGTATTTATAGTCGATGGATCATGGAGTGTAGACGACATCAACTTTGAGATTGTCAAACGGTGGCTGGTGAATCTCACAACAAGCTTCAACATTGGTCAGAAGTTCACTCAGGTCGGGGTGCTGCAATATAGCGATGACCCCCTCTTACATATACCGTTGGGAAGACACTTCTCAAGCCATGACCTCATCAAGGCCATGGAGTCCATAGAGTATATGGGAGGGAACACAAACACAGGGAAGGCTATCAAGTTTGCAAATGACAAACTCTTTGCCCTTTCTGAGCGAGGTCCGAACGGCATTGCAAAAATTGCTGTGGTTTTGACGGACGGCAAGTCGCAAGATGAAGTGCTGGCAGCTGCAGAAGCCGCACGGAAAAAGGGCATAATTCTTTTCGCAATTGGCGTCGGATCCGGGACGGAGGAGGCGGAGCTAAGAGCAATTGCCAACAAGCCATCCTCAACATATGTTTTCTCTGTGGAAGACTATAAAGCAATCGCAAAGATCGGTGAAGTTATTAGGCAGAAGCTGTGTGAAGGTAAGCCTGTGTGTGTGTGTGTATTCCATCTTGAAATTGAACAATGGTCCCTATGCTTTCATATTTCTGTAGGTGTGTAGTAACATTCATTTGTGCACTATTTTTTCACTTGTCAGCGTGAAATGATACAGTTTTATGGGTCTGGGGAGGAGTTTGTTGCTTTACCTTCAGATAATGTCAATGGAGACAGGTTTATGGCATCGCCACGTTTAAGGTGCAAGCATAATTTGGTACCTCACACCTCCCTTTATGGATCAAAGTCTGATTTATGTCCTTCAACATCCATGTGTTCCGAATTCACCTAGGTGGCTGTAAATTGTATCCAAAAGTGTGAAATTATGGATTAAGGTCCACATTGCTGAATGTATTTCAAAGATTGTTAAATCAAGTCCCTCTGAAAATGGCCAATAATCAATTCAATATGTATACATTATATGACACCAACCCATTTATTGGAAGACTAAGAGGCTAGTCACATTTCACGTCATTTGCGAAGGGACCAATGCAGTTGCGGCGCGCATACAGTGCAGTGTAAAAAATTTTGTAGGTATGTCGGCGCCGCATCAAGATGGAAATATTTCAACTTTTCAGAGCCGCGTGAGCACAACAGGTCATGTGACATGAGAAAGATGCGCAGCTCACGTTTTCCACACAGTTTTAGAAGCAAAATGTGAATGACCCCTAAAGTGTTTGTCTTAAGCCCCTTCCAGACAAATCTTTATTAATTTCAGTGAGGTACAATTTAGATTTACAATGAAATCTCTTAAAAAGTACAAAGAGCACAGTAATAAATGTTTGTGGAAAGTCCTGAAAAGGGGGAATGCACATTTCCAAGGCACTTTTCTGTTCTAACAATGGATTACTCAGCAACAGTTCCACACAGACTTGTTAAAAGGCAAAAATAAAGGAGAACAATAAAGCCAAAAGGCAGGAAAACTGCCCTCTATAAAAGTTTGTTAAAATATTTGTGAAGCTTGTGATAATGTGTACCCGGACACTGGACAAGTTAGTGATCAAGGCACTTTATGATGGAGAGGGTCATCTCTTGTCTGGTATTTGTGATGGATTGGGACATTCTTAAGCCGGACTGCATATTTGCACAATGTCCAATGCTCCACGCCAAGGTCTTCCACTACAGACTTTTTTTAGACTGGCATCTAGGCCAAGTAAAATAAAGCAGTGCATTCCATAAATATTTAACCATTTCCCAACATTTTAACCCATCATACGTTTCTAATTGTTTGTGATATATAAATAAAAGATAATAAACACTAGTTGATACTTCAAAACAAGACAGTCAATTTGGGGCATTTAGTTAGGCTTCATTTTAATTTAGCTCTTGATATATACTTCATTTATCTCATTTTTCTAAACTGCATTATTCATGCTCTCTGTGCGCTTCAAAGTTGTCAATTACACCTATTGTGTTTTATAGAGACTGTGTGCCCAACAAGGATTCCCATAGATTCTCGAAATGAGAAAGGATTTGACATTCTTTTCCACCTCAACCTGGGCAAAAAAGCCAAAAAGACACAAGGATCATTTAATGGCAGTAATGCCTACCAGGTGACATCCCGAGTGGACCTCACTGAGAACACCAGGTAAAGGTATTTTCAAGCATTGCTGCTGTTGTGAGCTCCCTTGCAATTCTCTGCTTGAACTGAAACAGTGTCTTCATCTTAATTTCCATAGGATGTTATTTCCAGGCGGACTTCCACCATCCTATGTTTTTGTGTCTACTCTGAAGTACAAAGGCTCTGTGATTAGGGAGGAGTGGGATCTGTGGAGGATTCAGACTAAGGATGAGAAGTCTCAGATGGCTGTTACTATGAATGGAATAGAAAGAACAGTGATGTTCACCACTACCAGCAGAGCACCAAGTGGAACTCAAACTGTTGTGTTCACTAAGCAACCAGCCAGGGTAAATACACAGCATGGGAGGGAATGCCTAAAACTAACTGTGAATCAATAGCTAGATAACACTTGACATGCTTGATCGTGATCCATTTTTAGATTTTCATGACAGGCAAACTAGAAACCAGAAAATGGTCACCAGCATAGGTTACATTTAATATGTAGATGCTTATAACATGTTCAATGGTGTTGTGGTGTCTCAATGAGGCTGATTTTCTAGCACATTAACAAAATTACTCCAGCCTTTTTTTTGTCAGAAAAACCAGGCTATTAGGCTGTCCCAGCAGATAAAGTCACATTTTGCTTTATTTTACAGAAACTATTTGATGAAAAATGGCATCAGCTGCGTCTTTTAGTAACAGAAGAGGAAGTCACTCTGTATGTTGATGATCTGGAAATCGAAACTTTGGCATTGGAGCCTCCTGTCGGAATTTTTATTGATGGAAAAACGCAGGTTGGAAAGTACGTCAGCAAAGAAACAACTGTACCTGTAAGTACATTATTGACATCTCGGAGGCTTTAATTTAGACTATTGTTGTGGGTACCAAACTACCAAATTAGTATACATTTGAAAGCTGCAATCCGTAACTTTTGTGTTCAAAATAAAAAAAATCTGTGTTATAACAATAATTCTATCCACAACAGGTAAAAATAAGTGCCTGCCTTTTTATATTTCAAACAGAGATGGCGATAGAGTAGCAAACATTATGAATTGCGGTTATAGTACATTACATTATAGAGACTTTGTAAAAATACCTTATCTAAAGTAAGACAGATCAAGTAGAACTTTGGTTAAAAATGTTTGAAGTATGAATTTCGTCATTCAAACAAAATCATGACAAGGCATATGACATAATTTATATTATGATATTATGTTATTGGAATTTTTGTCTGCATGTGTGATCCTTTGCTAGCAAATAAACATAACATTAAAACATTTTCAACATGTGCAACACAGCAGTGTTCTTTGGAAAAGCAGACCCACATCATGTTGACTCAAAAATGTGTGTTATACACTGCAAAAAATGACTTTCCCCCTTTCTTTTCCTAGACACCATCTTTCAGCTTTTTTCTATTAACTTATTTGTATCCATTTCAGTTTGAAATACAGAAACTCAGAATCTACTGTGACCCTGAGCAGAATAACAGGGAGACAGCCTGTGAAATACCTGGAGTTGTGAGTACCCGAATCTTTCTGTTTTGGCCCATTCCAAATGAGTGTGACTAAGACTTGATCCCTCACTGTCTTGAAACATTTTAACAATACATTTAACAGAATAATTTACCCAAAAATGAATATTCTGTCATTATTTACTCACATTCATCTCTTTCCAAATACATAAGCTTTTATTTTATTGAATGAAGGATTTTTTTTTTAAATCCCTAAAGAGTTAAATAACAGAAGAAAGACTATCTTGTTTAAAGTTGCTTATTATTAATATTAATGACTGTTGCCTTTAAACATGTACCTGTAAGATTACAGTGCTGTTTTCAGCATTGCTGGTCACCCAATTCTCTTAGACTACATGCAGCATGATGGGGATTAATATGGTTTGAATCTAACTGATAGATTTTCTACGAAAACCGGAAACTATTAATCCCTAAGGGCCACCCTGAAATATGGATACTCTACTTGTGTTAAGTAAAATTTCCCTTTCTGTCGGTCTCTCGACGTTGTGTCGAGAACGACAGATGGGGTTCGCCCTTGAGAACCAATCAACTCTGACTACTATAGAAAAGGCCAATGAAATTTGGCAGCATTCATTTACCTTTTGTTCTTCAGAGCCTTTGCTCATGACTATGAACAAAACGAATTAAACGAATTCTTCTTCTACATTGCCGGATCTACGACGTAGAGCAGCGGATCGTTCCTACCTGCAGCGACCTTCTGCTGGGCGTCTCGGCGGTTCCGGAGGTGTCAGAGATTTTTTCTAAAAAGGTCCTTTTCAGGACTGAGCATTCTCCAGCGCGGCATGTCCCGCTGTTCTCTTGGGTGCGGTACTCTCATCGAGGAGGGGGATGGACACGATAGCTGTGTCGAGTGTCTGGGCGTCCTGCACACTGAGGCAGCTTTCGTTGACACATCTTGCCCGCATTGCGAGCAGATGGTCATACAGAAGTTGCGGTCATGGAGACTGGCATCTGACTCTGATGAATCCGAGCTCCCCCCCAGGGGGGTCGAGCTAAGGAGG
This sequence comes from Triplophysa bombifrons, assembly GCA_029783895.1. Classification (NCBI taxonomy): domain Eukaryota; kingdom Metazoa; phylum Chordata; class Actinopteri; order Cypriniformes; family Nemacheilidae; genus Triplophysa; species Triplophysa bombifrons. The sequence goes on along the minus strand of CM056459.1, from coordinate 19,961,167 downwards.
AAGCAGAAGTGATGTCAGCCATGCTAACCCGGGGATACGTGGTTCCTGGGGTCGGAGCGCGGTGCAAACCGCGCCAAACCCGGGTGCCATTTTTTTCCCGGAGGTGCATGAGGAGCTGTGTAAAACTTGGAGCGCTCCACTCACGGCCCGCTCTAGTCAAACCAGTTCCGGCTCCCTCACTTCCCTCGATGGTGGGGCAGCCTAAGATGCCCCGGGTGGAACATGCGGCTGCGGTGCCCCTGTGCCCACAGACAGCTGCCACCCGGGGGGAATCGGCCATGCCTACCTTCCAAGGCATGTAGGACTTCGGCATCACTGGTGTCGAAGGCTTGAGCTGCCGTGGGCCAGGCGGCACCCCGGAAGCGGAGGTCGAGGGGGAAACCTCCACCCCGTCAGCAGCCTTCTCGCAAGAGGTGACACTGATGGGAAGACCCCAGGGAGAACAACATCGGGCCCTACCTTCACAGCCATGGCTCTGATCGGTCGGTACGGGACGGCTCCTGCCTCGTCACCAAAGCCGGACCCTTTTTAGGGCCTGGCGCCCACTTACTCACAGAGTTTTTCCATTCTCCCCGGGTGTACTTGAAGCCGATCGCACACTCCACTGGACTGTGCCCGGCAACCCGACCTCACGCCCTGGCGAGGCGTAGGGTCGTACACACACGACAGCTGCCACCACTCTCAAACCGACAGTGCGTGCAGCTGTCCCCCCAGGCAGGCAAAAAGGTGGAGCCAACCTTCCCTCCGGAGACCCCCCCGCGACATATGGTTAACTCCGCCAGCCGACGAACCAACCCCCATGGGAATGGTAAAGCAGACCGTCCCCTTGGTCCCCCTGTCACAGTCCCTGGGAGCTCAAGAGCTGCCCACACTGTCTCGGTGGCTAATGAGCACGGTCCGTTTTGGTTACTCGATCCAGTTCGGCAGAGACTCTCCCAGTGTTTCGGGGCATCCTCTCTCCCTCTGTAAGAGGCAGGGACGCCTCCGTACTTCGGGTAGAGGTCACCACCCTTCTGGCAAAACAGGCATAGAGTTCGTCCCTCAAAACCAAGATGTTCAGTGGGTTACAGCCTGCACTTCATCGTTCCCAAGAAAGATGCCCCATAGGTCTGCGTACCCTGAACAAAGCACCTTGACAAGCTGCCGTTTAGGAAGGCTCACGCAGAGGTGCATCCTGACATCCATCAGGTGTCAGGATTGGTTTCGTGGCAATCGACCTGTTCTCCCTTTCGGTCTGTCCCTGTCCCCAAGGTCTTCAAGAAGATCGTGGAAGCCGCCCTATCTCCCTGAGGGGAGGAAAGTGTGCAGGTACTAAACTATCTCAACTACTGGCTTATCTTAGCACACTCGCGAGATCTGTTATGTACACAAAGGGACCTTGTGCTCCGGCACCTAGATAGATTGGGACTCCAGGTCAACCGAGAGAAGGGCAAGCTCTCCCCAGTGCAGAGCATCCTCTTTCTCGGTATGGAACTCAACTCTGTCACCATGTTGGTGTGACTGTCCGCAGTACGCGCCCAGTCAGTGTTGAACTGCCTGGAACACTTCAGGCAAACAGCGGTCCCCCTGATACAATTCAGAGGCTCCTGGGACACATGGCATCCTCGCGGGGGTAATACACATAAGATGCACATAAGACCGCTCCAACACTGGCTTCAGAGTAGAGTTCCGAGGAGAGCGTGGCACACCGGCAGCAGGCGCATGGTGATGACGCCCTGCTGCCGACGCACCATAACCCCCTGGTCTTCCATGACCTTTCGACGGACTAAGGTCCCTCTGGGCGGGTTTCGACGCAAGTCGTGGTGACGACGGACGCCTCCCTGCAGGGGTGCGGTGCAGAGTGTAACAAGCACGCAGTGGACAGCACTACAGCTGAGGACAGCACTACAGCTGTGGCGTGTATCAAATCGTCAAGGTGGCGTAAGCTCACGGCAGCTAACACAACTTGCTCGACGCCTCCTCCGTTGGATTTAACAGGTGACCCGTTCCCCGCGGGCCTCACACATCCCGGGCAAACTGAACCAGACAGCCGACGAGCTTTCTCATCAGTTTACGCCTCAAGGAGAGTGGAGACTCAACCCCCGCGCAGTCCAGCTCATTTGGATGCTGTTCGGGTAGGCCCAGGTAAACCTGTTCGCCTCCCGCAACACCACCATTGCATGCCATTTTACAACATCTCCCCTCCACACTGAATGTGTATGTAGTCGCTATCGCCACTCATCACGACTCAGTTGACGGAAAGGTTCTAGGGCAACACGACCTGGTCACCAGGTTCCTAAGGGGCACAAGAGGGCGGAATCCGCCTCGTCTCCGCTCCATACCCTCTTGGGATCCTAAAGTGGTCCAGAAGCGCCTCTCTAGCAGACATCTGTAGTGCTGCTGGTTGGGCTACGACCAAACACCTTCGCAAGGGTTAACAACCTTCGCGTAAACCCGGTTTCAGCCCACGTCCTGCGTGGCGTCATGTAGGACTGGCATCCGGGGGGGCGTATACCTGCGAAAGCACCTTTCCACCCTCCAGTAGGTTGGGTCAGTGTGCTATTTACCTCTCTTCTTACCCAAACATATGGCTAAGAACAGGTATCTCACCAACCTTCCTTCTTACCCAAACACTGGTTAAGAACAGGCATTCTGTCCATCACTAAGCAAACACCCCCTGGGGGTTGGCTGGGCAGAGCAGCCTTCCCCCTTAGGGCGGGACACCATATGAACTATCACAGATAGCTCTAACCGGACCTAGTGCTTCCGGACGTTTGTAACACCCCCTCCGTGGGCTGTTCCGTCTGATGTATCCTCATGAAATGGTTCCCACTCCTGGTAACCCATGAGCTTCCCCAAGTGGACCTCCACCTCGCGGTTAACTACTCAGTCCGCATGTTCCATGCGTTCTCCTCCAAGGACGAGACCATACCTATATCCACCATATTCCTCCCCACAGGTTGGAGGTGGCCTCTGCAGCGCATCCCTAATTATGGAAGTTGCGCTTACCCGGTGTAAACCCGAGCCGGACGGCCTCTCGCCAGTAGAGAGCTAAGGCCTCCGTCCGTGAAAGGTTACCGGTCAGGGCTGTACCCATCTGTTGTGCTCGACACAACGTTTCGTTCCCTCCATCAGGGAACTGAGGTTACAGATGTAACCAAGACGTTTTATTGAATACCTTGACAATTATAAGTGTTGCCCATATAGAGTTTGGCAGACGTGGTTACTTTGAACTAGAAAGAGGAGAGTGAAAGTCATCTTTTTTTGTTCATGGAAACAGCGTACCAGCTTGGATGATCATGAGAGCAAAAACCATGGCAGAATTTTAGTTTTTGTAAGAACTGTTCCTTCTTCTTAAACCTTCAAAATTCTAGTCTAGACCATTTTCTGTAATGTGTTTAATTTACTGATCCAATTTAATCTATCCCATTTCATAAAATTTTTGCATTCTCTCAGTTTCAAACATAGCATGATATTTGCCCAGACCTGTGTATTAAAGTCTTTAACCCCCATGTTATTGTTTTCAGTTAACTAACCCATTTTCTCTGATCTGGCATGGATTCTTTCCATCTTTCAGACTCACTATTTAGAGATATTGTGTATTTATGAACAAAGTTTCAAACATTTTATTTCACCCAGGTTTTCTTTCTTTTTGCACCATTCAGTGTTGCAAAAATAAATAACTTTGTTATTTTATTTTGCATTAGCCCGGTCATAAGTTTTTTTTTCTTTTTTACTTTTAGGATGGAGAGGTATGTACTTTGGAAGATGGCTTAGCAAGCTTTCAAAAGTAACCACTAATCTCATTTTAAATGCCAAGGGTAAGATTTGCCTGATGTTCCTTTGGAGTGTCCAAATATTACCATGGCTGATTTTAGCTATGTGATATCATGGACTGCTAGCAGCTTCGAGAATGTTTGACTGTATGATGCTTATGTGATTGTCCACAATGTCCCTACTGTCAAAAGCATATTGTAAAATTACTGAAGTGACAAATACTTACTGTGGAATTAAGGATTATCATTAGTAATAGATTGGATATAGATGTATGCAGCAAAATACAGAATGATGAACATTTATGTTCTGTACCTTGGTTATTCAATCATACTTGAAGTAATATAATGTTAGTATCATGGTCATTTTTGTGGCTGTACACTTGAAGGTGAAAGTGACCTATTTGTCAGTTACGGTGACCCATAACTGAAATGTGACGTTTGCATTTAATTCATCCAGTGAGTAGTGAACACACGCACTGCAAGTCGTGAATGCACTCACACTATCACTGCAGCGCCCGGGGAGCAAACTTAAAAGTCAACAAATCAAACACGTTTTATGACAGCCTTACTTAAAACTCGTAACAATGGCCTGAGCTGTTTCTATGCAGGTATTAAAGATTTAAGGTTGTAAATGTTATTTTTATTTATTTAGTGCTCTGATGGACCAGGAGACATTGATCCATCTCCAGAACCCTGCATCTGTCCACCTGGGCCACCCGGTACACCAGGACAAAAGGTACAACACATGGTTTATAACAATGTTTCTGCCTTAATAATCTATTAATTGAATTCAATTAACATACACCTACAAATGTCACGTTTTAAAGTTTATAAGGTCAAGCCTATATTTAAAAACGCATGCTACTTTTCAGCAGGTGTTTGCATTTTCCTTTAAATCATTGCTGTACTCGCTTATCTTAAATGATTTCATTTGATATAGTCTTACATTATATACAGATACTGCTAGAAATCTGCTTATTGATAGCATCTAGTGTAATGTGTTTTATATGATCTTGAATGATGTTCACTAAGGAATTTATATAAACACATTGCTTGTACTTTCTTTAGGGAGAACATGGCAGAACTGGAGATCCGGGTCAATCTGGTGCTGCTGGTGCTGATGGTAAGCCTGTGAGTACTATACAGTTTAATACAAACTCAAATTAACTTGAGAAAATGCTGTGTTCAATGCAAGGTCCAGGACTACAACAAGCATTTCATGCATTAAGACAGTATTGTCAACTGTTTGTTATTTACTTGATGGCAAGTCAGAGAGCAAAGGGGTAACATGCGCAAGATCTGGTAATAATGACAGATGCCACCATTTTCACCAGTAAAAACTTTAACTGTAAAATCAATAAAACCACAGGATTATGACATCTGATGCAGATGATTTAAATTGGCTGGATTTACAATTTTGCAAAACGTCTTGGTTACGTATGTAACCTCAGTTCCCTGATGGAGAGAACGAGACGTTGTGTCGAGAACGACAGATGGGGTTCGCCCTTGAGAACCAATCAACTCTGACTACTATAGAAAAGTCCAATGAAATTTGGCAAATTAAATTTGGCAAATGAAATTTGCATGCCGGTCTCCGCCCCCGGATGTCCGGTATAAAAGGAAGCCGGCGTGCAGCATTCACTTACCTTTTGCACTTACCTTTTGAAGAGCCTGAGAGCCTCTCACGACTACAGCAGAATGGGATACGTGTTTGTGGCATAAGGGACACAACGTCTCGTCCCCTCCATCAGGGAACTGAGGTTACATACGTAACCAAACGTTACCCTCTGTCGGTCTCTCGGCGTTGTGTCGAGAACGACAAATGGGGTTGCCTATGGAAAACGCCACAACGCTGTATCGCGTCACAATCTCTAGCGAAGCGACGGTAAGAGGCCTGGGCGTGTCAGCTCGATGCTTTCGTGAAACTGTAACCATCCAGTATGGTGGTGGGGGGTTCCAGAGCTTTCTAGGAGAAAGATGGGTACAGCCCCGACCGGTAACCTTTCATGGACAGAGGCGTTAGCTCTCTACTGGCGAGAGGCCGCCCGGCTCGGGTTTACACCGGGTAAGGGCAACTTCCTTAATTAGGGATGCGCTGCAGAGGCCACCTCTTACCCGTGGGGAGGAATATGGTGGATATAGGTATGATCTCGTCCTTGGAGGAGAACGCATGGAACGTGCGGACTGAGTAGGTCCACCTGGGAAAGCTCATGGGTTACCACGAGTGGGAACCATTCTCATGAGGATACATCAGACGGAACAGCCCACGGAGGGGGTGTTACAGATGTCCGGTAGCACTAGGTCCAGTTAGAGCTTTCTGTGATAGTTCATATGGTATCCCAGCCTAAGGGGGAAGGCTGCTCTGCCCAGCCAGCCCCCAGTGGGTGCTTGCTTAGTGGTGGACGGAATGCCTGTTGTTAACCAGTATCTGGGTAAGAAGGGAGGTTGGTGAGATACCTGTTCTTAGCCATATGTTTGGGTAAGAAGAGAGGTAGATAGCACACTGACCCAACCTACTGGAGGGTGGAAAGGTGCTTTCGCAGGCATACGCCTCCCCGGATGCCAGTCCTACATGTCGCCACGCAGGACGTGGGCTGAAACCGGGTTTACGCGAAGGTTGTTAACCCTTGCGAAGGTGTTTGGGCGTAGCCCAACCCGCAGCTCAACAAATGTCGGCTAGAGAGGCGCTTCTGGCCAGTGCCGCTTCTGGTCAGCTGTGCGCAGGAGGTGGCTATACCCCCGTCACTGCCAATGGGCATGGGAGATTCTGAGATCGGAATGCCGTCGTAACGGCATGCACGACCCAGTGCGCCAGGCTCTGCTTGGAGACAGCCTTCCCCTTCTGCTGTCCTCCAAAACAGACAAGGAGTTGGTCAGAGCTTCTGAGCTCTGCGTGCAGTCTAGGTGGAGGCGCAATGCACGTACTGGACACAACACAAATCGGGTTGGGTCTTCCTCTCCGATGGGGAGCGCCTGCAAGTTCATTTTTGCCCCGGAAGGGAGTAGTGGGAACTTTCTTGGGCACGCATCCGGGCCTGGTGATGAGTGATGAGTGGCGATAGCGACTACATACACATTCAGCGTGGAGGGGAGATGTTAGTCTCCAGTCTCGTAAGAAGGACAACACGATACTGATCGAGCACCTCAGTGGGTCTTTCTTGTTGAGAGAGACACCAGGACGAGAAGAGGCGCCGTCTAGAGGCGTGTAACCGCCTGGTAGATGGGGCCCTAGCCTGTGTGATGGTCTCCTCCATACATACAGTAGCCAACTCAGGATCTTCTCGTCTCGTCTAGAGACCAGACATGGGTGTTCCAGAGGTCTGATCAGGGATACCAGAACGTGTCCTTCCCCTGAGAGAGCAGGTCCTCTCTCAGGGGAATGGGTCAGGGGGAGTCGCTGTCCAGAGCATCAGCTCTGAAGCCAAGAGCGGTTAGACCAATTGCACTCCCAATAACACTTGGTGCTCCTCTTCCCTGGCCTTCCCTGGCCAAGGAGGCTTCTGGGGGGGGGAGGTGTGCTTCCGCCGTCCCGCGGTAAGCTGTGCGCAAGGATATCTGTGCCGAGTCGGCCTCGGACAGGGAATACCAAAGCGGGCAAATGGTGGTGTTGTGGGATGCGCCGGGGTGGAGTCGCCACTCTCCACAAGGCGTAAACTGACGAGAGAGCTCGTCGGCTGTCTAGTTCAGTTTGCCCGGGGTGTGTGTGGCCTGCAGGGAACGGGTCACCTGTTGACTCTTCCGGAGGAGGCGTCGAGCATGTTGTGTTAGCTGCTGTGAGCGAACGCCACCCTGACGATCTGATGTACGTTACAGCTGTAGTGCTGTCCTCGGACCAGCACGTGCTTGTCCCACACGAGAGGCCGCAGCCGGCTCAGTGCAAGTAGCACAGCCCACAACTCTTGCCAATAGATATGCCAGCAGAGGCGGGGGTTCGTCCAACGCCCCGCCTGCGTTCCCGTTACACACTGCACCGCATCCCTGCAGGGAGGCGTCCGTCGTCACCACGACTTGCCTCGTAACCTGCCCAGAGGGACCTTAGTCCGTCGAAAGGTCATGGAAGACCATGGGTTATCATCACAATGCGCCTGCTGCCGGTTTGCCACGCTCTCCTCGGAACTCGACTCTGAAGCCAGTGTTGGAGCAGTCTCATGTGCATCAACCCCAGGGGTATTACCCATGTGTCCCAGGAGCCTCTGAATTGTTTCAGGGGGGCCGCTGTCTGCCTGAAATGTTCTAGGCAGTTCAACACCGGCTGGGCGTGTACTGCGGACAGTTGCGCCGACATGGTGACAGAGTTGAGTTCCATACCGAGAAAGAGGATGCTCTGAGACTTCCCTTCTCTCGGTTGACCTGGAGTCCCAATCTATCTAGGTGCCGGAGCACCAGGTCCCTTTGTGTACATAACAGATCTCGCGAGTGTGCCAAGATAGGCCAGTCGTTGAGATAGTTTAGTTCCCGCACACCTTCCTCCCCTCAGGTAGAAAGAGTGGCTTCCACGATCTTCGTGAAGACCCGTGGAGACAGGGACAGGCCGAAAGGGAGGACTCCTTTAGGTCGATTGCCACGAACCAATCCTGACACCTGATAGATGTCAGGATGCGCCTCTGCATGAGCATCCTGAAAGTCAGCTTGTGAAGGTGCATTGTTCAGGGTACGCAGACCTATGGGGTGCAACCCACCGTCTTTCTTGGGAACGATGAAGTGCGGGTTGTAACCCACTTAACATCTTGGTTTTGAGGGACAAACTCGATGCCTGTTTTGCCAGAAGGGTGGTGACCTCTACCTGAAGTATGTGCCTCTGACAGAGGGAGAGAGTAACCAAGACTGACCATCCTCATTAGCCACCGAGACAGTGTGGGCACCTCTCGAGCTCCCAGGGACTGTGACAGGGGGACCAAGGGGACGGTCTGCTTCACCATTCCCAGGGAGGGTGGTTTGATGGCTGGCGGAGCTAACGATGTCACGGGGGGGACCCCAGAGGGAAGGTTGGCTCTGCTTACTTACCTGCCTGGCGGGACAGCTGCACGTACTGTCGGTTTGAGAGTGGTAGAAGCTGTCGTGTGTGTACGACCCTACGCCTCGCCAGGGCGTGAGGTCGGGTTTGCCGGGCACAGTCCAGGGGAGTGTGCGATCGGCTAGAAGGAACACCCAGGGGAAACAGAAAACTCTTTGTGAGTAAGTGGGCGCCAGGCCCTGAAAAGCCTTTGGTGACAAGGCAGGAGCTGTCCCGTACCGACCGATCAGAGCCGTAGCTGTGAAGGTCGGGCCTGATGTTGTTCCCCCTGTGGTCTTCCTGTCAGTGTCACTTCTCGCGAGAAGGTTGCTGACGGGGTGGAGGTTTCCCCATTACCTCTGCTTCCAGGGTTCCGCCTGTAGGGGGTCCAGGAACCGGAGCCGATGTCGAAGGGGTCCTGGGCTGTCGGGAAGCAGACATCACGTGAGATCTCCGAGGCCTCTGGGCGGCTGAGTCGCAGCGTGGTAAAATGTGGCTAATCGCCACTGTCTGCTTCTTCACCGTCAAAAGCTGCTGAGCGCAGTCCTAGACGGTGTTACCAACAACCCACCCTGCGAGACGGGTGAATCAATAAAGCGGACTTACTCGGTGTCACTCATCTGCGCAAGGTTCAGCCGGGGGTGTCTCTCCTGGACCACTACCGTGGACATCGTCCGACCCAGGGCCCGTGCCGCCACCTTGGTCAACGTAGAGCGGAAATCCTGCATTATACCCGGATCGGCCTTACCCTCATGGAGCACCAGTGATGCCAAAGTCCTACACGCCTTGGACGGTACCCGTGGCCGATTACCCCAGGTGGCAGCCGTCTGCGGCACAGATGTACCGCAGCCGCACGTTCCACCCGGGGGATCTCGACGTAGCCTTTGGCTGCCCCACCATCGTGGGAATCGAGGGAGCTGGAGCTGGTTTGACTGGAGCGGGCCGTGAGTGGAGCGCTCCATGTTTTACACAGCTCCTCATGCACCTCCGGGAAAAAATGGCACGGCAAAATAGCACGGCTGACATCACTTCTGCTTCCTCCTGAGCTCAACCCCCCTGGGGGGGAGCTCGGATTCGTCAGAGTCGGATGCCGGTCTCCCTCCAATGCTGCGAGCAACATCTCATCTACGCCACGCATCGTTTCCGAGTGTGTGCCTAGGGGGAACGTTCAGAAGAACGAATCGGGGTGCAATCGGCCTGTGAGCAGTTGGCTGGCGAGTTTACGTTTGCAGAGGTCCCCACATCACTAACGCTGCTAATACAGGCGGACTTCGGGGCCATAGCCTGCGATGTCATGGCCCGGATAGCAGACGAAATGGTGGCTGGTTCCCGTAGGAAGACAACCACTCGTGACCGCAACTTCTGAATGACAATCTGCCCGCAGTGCGGGTAAGATGTGTCAACGAACGCTGCTTCAGCATGCTGGACGTCCAGACACCTAACGCAGCGATCGCGTCCATCCCCCTCCTCGATGAGGGTGCCGCACCCAAGAGAACAGCGGGACATGCCGTGCTGGAGATTGCTCAGTCCTGACAAGGCTTTTAATGGCAGTGATTGATAAGGACATAAGAAACATAACAGGCAAACCATTAGTTTTCTGTTTAAGGTGGTGGTCTGTTTAAACTGTACTATGTTGGCGTCCTCACCAGTAGAAGATAACTATAATGTTATGTTTATTTGAAGTTTAAAGAGGTTTGATGAGATTTTCTTTTACTATAGTTAGTGTATAACAAGCTGTATAAGCAAAAACAACATCTGCAAAGTTACAATGCTCAAAGTTCACTGCTCCAACACACCTGACCCAAAGTTTTCTAGTTGTCCTTAAAGTCTTTATTACCTTCTTCAGGCAGGCTCTGTCTCAGTCAGCTCCCGAGGTCATGAATCAGTGTGTCGTGTACAAGGGTTTCAGGCACTGGCAAGGACCTCTACTCACTGCACATTGGGACACTGTTCACTTATTTTCCTGTGACGTGACTACGTAAGCACGTTGTGATAATTCACAGCTGGTATTTATCAACAACAGGCAAAACCAACATCTTCTTGACTTCATTTTTAAACACTGGTTAAAGTGCATTGTGAAAAACACTTTCATTATTCTGTTTCATATCCGTGTATCAATTTGAAGAAATATTAAATGTAAAGTAGATGCCAGTCTTGCAAAGTTGAGTTAATGATTTAAACTAAAATAAATGTTTGTCTTTTTAAATGTTCTGTAACTTTTCCTGAAGTTTATTGAGTTTATTAATCACAGCGTGTGATTTAGGTTGAATGGATAAAAAAAAGACTCCCTGATCAGTGCCCCAACTACTGAATAAAGGATCTTATTGAGACACACCCAGTGATTCTAGGACCACAAATGGCCATCCCTGCTAATAATCCTTAAGAAGATATTTCTAAGTGGTGTGCCCTTTCTGTCGGTCTCTCGACGTTGTGTCAAACTGACAAATGGGGTTAGCTCTTGAGAACCTATCACTTCGACTGGTTTTGAAACAGGCCAATGAGATTGACGAATGAAATTTGCATGCCGGACTCCGCCTCCGGATATCCAGGTATAAAAGGAAGACGACGTGCTGCATTCATTCACCTTTTGTTCTTTGGAGCCTTTGCTTATGTATGAACAAGCAGATTAACAGATCTTCAAGATACTACTGAAATCTTATGGCGTGGTGCAGCGAACTGTCCCTTCCTGCAGCGACTTCCCCTTGGCATCTCGGTGGTTCCAGAGGCGTTTGAAAAAAATTCTAAAAGAGCTACATTTCTCCAGCGTGGCATGTCCCGCTGTTCTCATGGGTGCGGTACCCTCTTTGAGGAGAGGGATGGACACATTGTCTGCCTCAAGTGTTTGGGCATCCAGCACAATGAGGCAGCATTTGTGGACACATCTTACCCGCATTGCGGGCGTATTGTGATTCAGACGTTGTGGTCACAGGTGGCTGTCTTTTTCCAAGAATCAGCCACCACCTCGCCTGCTTCCCGTGCAGTGACGACAGTGGCCAAGGCCCTGCTGTCTGCCAGTGCGAGCAGCCTGGGTGATATGGGGACTTCTGTGACACGAAAAAAAAGGCGTGCCGACTGACATGAAAAAATGGGGGTGTAAGGTGGTGAAAAATGTGAGAAAAGAAGAACCAACAACCACCCACTGACCCAATGGCCGAGTCCAACTGGCATGGTGAAGGCATGCTCGCGTTCTGTCTTTCCAGCAATCTGGGTCAGTTAACGTTATTCTTACTATTATAATCTCTTGCAATTTTGGTCAATGTTTGATTCTTCTGCCTTATTCTAAATTACGCTCCATCCGATTCTCAATGTCGCTTAGAGTCTCGCGCCGGCCGTTACACGCGGATCTCACGGTCACAAACTCATCAGTCTTGGTCACTACCAGAGATTCTACTCCATTCCATTCCATTCTCTACCGCTTATCCGAACTACCTCGGGTCACGGGGAGCCTGCGCCTATCTCAGGAGTCATCGGGCATCAAGGCACTAGTAATACTCAGAAAGCATTATTTTATCTAGTCCCCTTACATTTTAAAACTTAATTAAAGTAATGATTATTTCTAACCAGCGGTCATGACCACTCCATAGAGATAAATAAACCAATCTTACATCCTCTGATGGTAGCTTTGTGTTATCATGCCATAGTTTCCTATGTACACTTAGTAAGAATAATATTCCAATAATCAGAGGTTTGAGACTTACCTTATTTAGACTGGTCAGACAACATATGTGCTGTTCTAAACGGAAACATTAGCCCCTACGGTCTTAGTACACTTAAACTAATGCCAAGTAGTTAGCCGGAGCTCTAATCTCAGTCCGTCACTAACCTGAACATAGATTTGCGGTAACAAAGGATATAGCGTGATGTACTAAAGATCATAAACTCAGAATAATGCAGAAAAAATCAGACATTACTATTTATTACTCATGTAAATGTTTCTTGGCAATTACAATTAAATTCAGAGAATACAAAAATAAAACATCAAAACCTCAAAGATTAGTCTAAGATGCATACCTGACAGTAGAAAAAGATGCGATCGGAAAAAAAACACTGTGCTGTTTGTCTGAAGGTTCATCATGGTAAGAAATTCCCAGAACAAAAATTTACATTGTAAAGGACTCTGTCCTGGATCTGATCTGGCCACAAATGGGCATTTGCATGAAGACACAACCTCAATATCTTTAAAGCCTCAAACCTATGTTATGATCTGCCCTACTGCTGTGGGTATGAGACGATTGTAACAATCGCACTGAGAAATTTCAAATGATACCAAATATGCATATGAAGATTCTTTGTTCATATAAGATATGGTATTTGTCAAATCCAGTTCATGGGTAAGCTTTGAATTGTTCTGAGTTCAGTTGGAGAGAAAGAGGAGAGGGGGAGAGGAGAACAGATGTAAAGGTGTGAGTTGGTAATCATCATTCATTGTTGTATGCTGTCTGAGATGGAGATGCAAACCCTGTGGGGAGTTCATTGTATCGGATGAAGTTCCGTGTTTCCCGGGATGTGGTGCCCTTTGGTGTGGACACCTTGGAACCTTCCTTACAGGGGAAAAGTCAGTAAACACAAATAATAGAACACTGTTTGTGACAATGTCACGAATTTGGCAATGCTACCTGCCTTTGTCATGGAATACACAGAAGGACCGAATAGCAGGCAGCGAGGATGAATGGGGTTAACACAAAGACTTCTTGAAAACAACAAACAAAACAAAAACCCACAATGGGGAAAACAAAACGCAATAAACGGGAAACACGGGACCATGAACTGACTACACTAAACAAACAAAGACTAAATAAAACACTTGACAAAACTACAATGAACTAACACTAGACTAGACTTACTTTGACTTGGGGAAATATCATCCACAGAGGGATAACCACAGGTTAGCACAAAGAGCACACTGAATACAATGACCGAGCACAGGACAATTAAACATGAGAACTATTTAACGGCAGGAAATCACGAAGGTACAGGTGCGGGGCATCTCGAGAGTGAGACCTGGAGAGAGCATATGTAAGATCAAAAGGGACCAAAATTTCTCTCTCCACATAAAACAGGGAATCCTGCCATGATTCTGCCACAAGACCAAGAAAGACATGACATGGAGAGGCAGAATCATGACAGCCTTTTGCAACTTTAAAAACAGTTGAATTGGTTTAACATATAGCAAAATGTTAAAAACAGTTCAACAGTGTTCTTTCAAAATGTAATTTATATAGTACACTGGTCGAATGACTGTGACTGTTAAGAAGTGTGGAAGATTAATATAAAACTCTTTCTTTATCAAAGGGAGTCCTGGGTTCTAAAGGAAGCTCTGGCCTTCAAGGCTCTCCTGGCATGGAGGTATGAAGGGAATGAATATAAACAAACTGGCATTACTTTTTCCACCAATCCTTATGGCACATGTGATTACACAATTTTTTTTGGTGTTTGATCAGGGGCCACGTGGAGCTGATGGCCATAAAGGGGAAAAAGGAAGCCTCGGGGAAGCAGTAAGAAGCCATTTTAACATTTAATTTGTCCCTTCAATTGTTGTAACATATGCAGGCATTGTATGTCATGTTTGCACTGGTGCACTAAAATTAAGAGATAATAATTTTAATTTTGGGGTATATTTTCTTTCAATGATCTATTAAGCCTTGAGCATAAAGGCCTTAGCACTTGAACATGAACAAAACAATTGAAACAACACTCATTTACAAGATCAAATGAACCAGGTTGTATCAAATCGTTGTAAAAACAAGTCAATGTGGTTTGGTTGAGTGTTTTTAGCAAGAACTTAGACTGAATATTTATTAATAGGCTTTTCTTTGTGGAATTGAATACATATTTTTATTTCTTCATGTTTTAAGTAAAAATTTAGATTATAAATGTTAAATTTACTCTATATGTTTGAACTAATCAGATCAAACAACACGTTTTTTCAATGGTTTGTTTTTCTCTAGGGTGAGAGGGGTATCCCAGGATTTCCCGGGCCACCTGGTAAACCAGGTGAAAAGGTAAGTTTATTTTCAAACAAGACGTTTAATTAATAATTGGTTACATAAATAAATGGCCGTTGTTGTTTTATTTTTGAAAATAACACAACATCTGTGGCAATACTAAATGTATTTCTATCCATGTTCGATTTCTGATGAACCATTGTTCAAAAAAGCTTGCAGCATTCTTTAAGGCCAAACAAAACTTTATAGTCTAAAATGCATCACACAAACTGTCTTGGTTACGGATGTAACCTCAGTTCCCTTTCTGTCGGTCTCTTGACGTTGTGTCGAACGGACAGAGGGGGTTCCTATTAAAACCGCCACAACGCTGTGCCGTATCATAATCTCAGCGAAGCAACGTCGACTGGCCTGGGCGTGTCAGACGTGAGCGCTTTCGTGAAATTCGTAATCTTCCAGTGGATATGTAGGCAGAGGGTCCCAGAGCTTTTAGAAAAGGTGGGAAGCCTCTACCTTCGGTCCTCACGGGCAGCGGCCTTAGTTTCTCTAAAAGCGCGAAGCCGCCCGGTGCCGTAAGGCCACTGGGTAAGTGCACTCCTCGAATGGGGATCGCACTACAAAGACCACTTCCTACCATCTGGAGGTGTTCTAGTGGAGACTCACAGTCAGGGGAGAGCTCATGGGAAAAAATATGCGGATTGAAGTAGTAAGCTACGAGGAGTAGGAAATAAGAAACAATCATGAGGATACATTAGACGGGACCGCCCGAGTGGGGGAGTTACATCGTCCGGTAGCACCAGGTCCTGCTAGAGCTATGTGTGGATAACTGGGAAGGTACCCGGCCTAAGGGGCAGGGATGCTCTGCCCAGCTTGCCCGCAGGGGGTGCTTACATAGTGATGGATGGAATGCCTGTTCTTCGCCCCGTGGGGGAAAGAGTGGAGACTATATAGCACACTGACCCACCTATGGAAAGGGGTGAAGGTGCTTTCGAGCCATACGCCCTACCGGCTGCCGATCCTACATGTTGCCATGGAAGACGTGGGCTGACACCGATTCAACGCGGGGGTTATAAAACCTTGCGGAGGTATAGGGCATAGCCCAACCCGCAGCTCTTCAGATGTCCGTCGCGACGGTGTCGTTTCCCCTTCTGCTGACCTCCAAAACAGACAAAGAGCTGATCAGAGCTCCTGAAGCTCTGCGTGCGCGTTGGACACTGATGGGGTTGGGTCTTCCTCCCCAGTGGGGAGTGCCTGCAAGTTCACCACTTGGTCCCGAAAGGGAGTGGTTGGAACTTTGGGCACTAGCCAGGCCGGGGTCTCTTGTAGAAACGACAACACGTTCCCGATCGAGCAACTCTGTGGGTCTTCTCTGCAAGAAGAGCACCAGGACAAGAAGAGGCACCACTTATAGGCGTATAGCCGCCTAATGGCCGGGGCCCTAGCCTAAGTAATGGTCTCAACCATCGCTGGGGGTAGGCCACTCAGGATCTCCTCGTCCCGTCAAGGGGCCAGACACAGAGCATCCAGATGTCTGGCCTGGGATGCCACAACGTGCCCTTCCCCTGAGAAAGCAGGTCCCTCGTTAGGGGAAACGGCCAGGGGGGAGTTGTCGTCAGAGCATTAGCTCTGAGAACCAAGTCTGGTTGGGCCAGTGTGGCGCAACTAGTAGCACTTGATGCTCCTCTTCCCTGACCTTGCACAGAGTCTGGTCTGTGCGATGAGGCTCACTGGGGGGAAGGTGTACTTCCGCTTGTCCTGTGGCCTGCTGTGCGCATTGAAGACCAGGGGGATAGGGTGCATCGGCAGAGAGGCGTTTTGACCATACGCTTGCTGCTGGTGTGCCAAGCTCTCCAAGGAACTCGACTCTGTAGCCACTGTTGGAGCGGTCTCATATGCATCAACCCATGGGGTATCACTCCCGTCTAGGATGCCATGTGCCCCAGGAGCCTCTGAAATTGTTTCAGAGGGACCGCTGACTGCCTGAAATGTTTCGGCAGTTCAATACTGACTGAGTGCGTGCTGTGCTTCGGCCCGGTGTCATGGAGATAGAGTTGAGTTCCATACCGAAAAAGAGGATGCTTTGCACGGGGGAAATCATGCTATTTTCTCGGTTGACCTGTAGTCCCTATCGATCTAGGTGCCGGAGCACAAGGTCCCTGTGTGTACATAACAGATCTCGAGAGTGTGCCAAGATGAGCCAGTCGTCGAGATAGTTTAGTACCCTGCAGAGTATACTCGATGTTGCGTCTCGCCATGACGCAACATCGGGTTGCCAAACACCGTCGTGAAGAGGGTGAGAGCGGCTGTGAAAAAGGACCCGTCCCGGATTGACCAACCAGCGATGGAATGGCTGGGGTGGGGCCCAAAGGTATTCTCGGTCTCCCTGGGGTCTTCTAATGAGGGTTATGCTTGATAGCCTCTGTCTCCTTCTTTACTGTCGAGAACTGCTGCTCGACAGAATATCACCAAACAGCCCCTCCCTCGCGAGATAGGTGCGTCGTGGAGCCGGACCTTCTCTACGTCACTCATCTGTGAAAGGTTCGGCCAGAGGTGTCTCTCTTGGACCATAAGTGTGGACATTGTCCGACCCAGGGCTTGCACGGTCACCTTGGTCACCCTTGAGCGAGGTCGGTGGCGAAGATCCTGCATTAGCGCTGGATCAGTCTTACCCTTGTGGAGCTCTCTCAACGCCTTGGTCTGTACCTGCAGGATGGCCATAGCGTTGAGAGAGGGGGCAGCTTAGCCCACAGCAGTGTAAGCTCAACACCAGAGATGCCGAAACCTACACGCTTTGGACAGGAGTCTAGATCGAGCCCCCTAGATGACAGCCGTCTGCGGTGCACCGAGACGGAACGTTCCACCTGGGGGACATCGAAGTATTGTTTTATTGTTACCCACCATCGAGGAAAGAAAGGTCGGCGGAACTAGTTTGAAGTGCATGCGCTGAAAAAGGATGCGTTTCCAGGTCTTACTGAGTTCCTCATGCACCTCCAGGAAACACGGCACGGGGACAGTCACGGCTTGAATGTACATCTGAATAGACATTCTGACATCCGCTTCCTCCTGAGCTCGTTCCCTGAGAAGGGAGCTGCAAGGAATCGTCGGATTCAGATGCCAGTAAGTCACCCACCGATGCTGCAAGAGACATGTCATCATCACGCACCATTTCCGATACGTGGTTGAGGACCAAGACGGTGGGACCGTCTCTTTGGGAATGGTCAGACGAGACATCTGAATCGTGAACCGCCCGCAGTGTTGGCAGAACTTATCCACAACGAATGCCCCAGCGTGCTGGAAACCCAACACTTGAGGCAGCCATCGTGTCCATCCCCACTCCTCGATGTGTGTATTGCACCCAAGTGAACAGTGGGACATGCCACGCTGGAGAAATTTGCTCTTTTAGAGAAAAACCTTGAACACTTCTGGAACTGCCGAGACGCCCAGGGGAAGTCCTTGCAGGAGGGAACTGTCCGCTGCATCGAGTCCAGAGAAATCCATCAGTAATTTTGCGTAGAAATGAAATCTCGAAGTCGATCATGGGTGAAGGCTCTGAAGAAAAATAGGTGAATGAATGCAGCAACTCTCCCTTTTTTATACATGGATATCCGGAGGTGGAGTCCGGCATGCAAATTTCATTCGCCAATTTCATTCGCCTGTTTAAAAACCAGTCGATGTGATAGGTTCTCAAGGGGTGTCCCGTAGCGTTATGGACTGTGGGGTTAACATATCGATTTCTTGAGGGCTTCTTGTGAGGACAAAAAAGTCTCCTTTTGAGGACAAAAGCCCTCGGATGCCCTGCAAAAGCGTCAGGCCTTCTTAGCAGCAGCCTTCCGGTTTGAGATTATGACTATTCTAAAATCAGGTTTAACCTGCCTGGATACCTTCCCCCAAAGCTCTATGAGGGGGAGTGTGAGTAACCACAATATGTTTTTGCTGCTGCCTGTTTGAGGAGCTTGTAGAAGGCTGGGGCTGCCATTGGGAGGATAACATCTGCTGCTGTCTTCAGCTCACTAAGTATATCAGGATCTAATTCCTCTCTCTCTTTAATCTACTGCAGCAGGTCGGTGTGGTATGCCTAAAGGACACTCATTGTGTGCAGGCACAACCCAGCCAGACCTGCACCCATATATGCCTTGCCCACCAAATTAGGTGTAAGAACAAGTTTTGGTGGGAAATGTCGGATTTTAAGGATGATGTCACTTCTGTTGAAAGATAGGTGGCTAGAGTATATTCCAATTTTGGGCATCATGCCATAACCGTTTTCCAGAAGATGTGGAGAATATATGTGACGAAAATGGCTTTTTACATAATTTTGACACCCCTGACATTGAAGCTCTACCCGCATCTCTACCTTTCATCCAGATTATTTTGATAGTCGATTAATTTAATGATTATTACACCGATTAATCCACTAATCGTCTATTATTTCAATGACTAATCGGTACGTTTTTAATGATTATTCAGCTTTTGCAACTAGTTAAAACATTGAGTTCCCTTTCTGTCGGTCTCTCGACGTTGTGTCGAGAACGACAGATGGGGTTCGCCCTTGAGAACCTATCAACTCTGACTACTATAGAAAAGGCCAATGAAATTTGGCGAATGAAATTTGCATGCCGGGATCCGCCCCCGGATATCCGGTATATAAGGAAGCCGGCGTGCAGCATTCATTTACCTTTTGTTCTTCAGAGCCATCGACTCATGAGTACAAACCTGAAGTTTCTTCTACACTCTACAACTACACTGCCGGATCTAAGACCTGTCCCAGCGGATCGTCCCTCCTGCAGCGATCTTCCCCTGGGTGTCTCGGCGGTTCCAGTGGTGTCAGAGTTAAAATTTCTACAACAGTCCTTTTCAGGACTACAACTCTACAGCGTGGCATGTCCCGCTGTTCTCTTGGGTGCGGTACCCTCATTGAGGAGGGGGATGGACACGAGCGCTGTGTTAGGTGTCTGGGCGTCCAGCACGCCGAAGCAGCGTTCGTTGACGCATCTTGCCCGCACTGCGGGCAGATCGTCATACAAAAGTTGCGGTCACGGTTGGCTGTCTTCCTACAGGAACCAGCCAACATTTCGTCCGCTACCCGGGCTGTGACATCTGTGGTTAAAACCCAGATCTCCGAACCGGTTAGCGGCGTTAGTGATTTGGGGAATCCTGCGGACGCTAACCCGCCAGCCAAGCGCTCACGGGCCGCTCGCACCCCAGCACGCTCTTTTGACCATTCCCCACCCAGCGGTGGCACACCGTCTGGATCCTCCTCTGCGCATTCGGCAACGGATCGCAGAGCTGATGAGATGTCTATCGCAGCATCGGAGGGAGAGATGCCGACATCTGACGTTGACGATTCCGAGCTCCCCCCCCGGGGGGTAGGGCTCAGGAGGAAGCAGAAGTTGAGATGTCGGTCATGCTAACCCGGCCTGCCGCGAGCATTGGGTTGCAATGTACGCCATTGCCTCTACCCCAACGCTCGCGGTTGGATACTTGGTTCCTGGGGTCGGAACGTGGTGCCAAGCCACGCCCACCCCCGGTTCCATTTTTCCCGGAGGTGCATGAGGAGCTGTGTCGGACCTGGAGCGCCCCTTTCACGGCTCGTTCCTCGCAGACCAGCTCCGCCTCCCTCACCTCCCTCGATGGTGGGGCAGCCAGGGGCTACGTCGAAGTCCCCCAGGTGGAGCGTGCCATTGCGGTGCACCTATGCCCGCAAGCGGCTGCCACCTGGAGAACCCGACCTCGTCTCCCGTCCAAAGCCTGTAAGACTTCTGCTTCCCTGGTGGCGAAGGCTTACAGTGCTGCGGGCCAGGCTGCCTCCTCTCTCCACGCCATGGCCATCTTGCAGGTCCATCAGGCCAAGGCGTTGAGAGAACTCCACGAGGGTAGGGCCGACCCGGGTGTCATGCAGGAACTCTGTGGTGTCCACTCTGGTGGTCCAGGAGAGACACCTCTGGCTCAACCTTGCGAGTATGAGTGACGCCGACAAAGTACGCTTTCTCGACGCACCCATCTCACAAGGTGGGCTGTTTGGCGACACCGTCGAGAGCTTCGCACAGCAGTTCTCGGCGGTCAAGGAGCAGACTGAGGCGATAAGCCACATTCTACCGCGCCGTGAATCGACGGCCCCCCGGCCTTCGACTTCCCGCGCACCTCCTGCTCCCCGACAGCCCAGGGCCTCTTCGAACCCGACACCGGTTAAGGTACACCCCCAGGCTGCACCCCGGAAGAAGGCTCCGAAGGGAAGGCCCCCTCCTCGCCAGCAGCCTTCCAGGAAGCGCCCCTGACGAGACGACGCCGGGGAAAACAACATCTGGCCCGACCGTCACATTCCCATCTCTGACCGGTCGGTATGGGACGACTCCTGCCTCGTTTCCAAAGCCGGGCCCTTTTCAGGGTCTGGCACCCACTTGCTCAAAAAGAGAGTTGTTTCCCCCGGGCGTTCACCCCAGCCTTTCGCACACTCCCCCGGACTGTGCTCGGCTACCCGACCTCACACCCTGGCGAGGTGTGAGGCCGCACACATCCGACAGCTGTCACCACTCTCGACCCGACAGTGCGTGCCGTTGTCTCGCCAGGCAGGAAAACAGGTGGAGCCAACCATCCCTCCGGGGAAGCCCCGGCGACATTCGGTTGACTCCACCCGCCAACGAACCACCCTCCGTGGGAATGGTGAAACAGGCCATCCCCTTGGTCCCCCTGTCACAGTCCCTGGGAGCTCGGCTCAAGTTGCCCACACTGTCTCGGTGGCTAATGCGGACGGTCCGTCTCGGCTACTCGATCCAGTTCGCCAGGGCCCCTTCCAAGTTTCGGGGTATCTTCTCCCCCTCTCTCAGAGGCAGAGACGCCTCCGTGCTTCGGGCAGAGGTATCCACCCTCCTGGCGAAACAGGCAATCGAGTCTGTCCCACAAGCCGAGATGTTCAGCGGGTTTTACAGCCCGGTTTTCATCGTTCCAAAGAAAGACGGAGGGTTGCGCCCCATTCTGGACTTGCGTATCCTGAACAGGCACCTCCACAAGCTGCCTTTCAAGATGCTAACCCAGAAGCGCATCCTGACATCTATCAGTAAGGACGCTTACTTTCATGTCTCGATTCTTCCTCGACACCGACCGTTCCTACGGTTCGCTTTCGAGGGTCGAGCATATCAGTACAAAGTCCTCCCCTTCGGTCTGTCCCTGTCTCCACGAGTCTTTACGAAGATTGTGGAGGCCGCCCTCTCTCCTCTCCGGGAGAGAGGTGTGCGAATACTCAACTATCTCGACGACTGGCTTATCTTGGCACACTCGCGAGATCTGTTGTGTACTCAGAGGGACATGGTGCTCCGGCACCTAGATCGATTGGGTCTTCAGGTCAACCGAGAAAAGAGCAAACTCTCCCCAGTGCAGACGATCCTCTTTCTCGGTATGGAACTCAACTCTGTCACCATGATGGCGCATCAGTCCGCAGCACGCGCCCAGTCAGTTTTGGATTGCTTGGACCAGTTCAAGCAATCGGCGGTCCCCCTGAAACTATTTCAGAGGCTCCTGGGACACATGGCATCTTCCGCGGCAATAACACCTCTCGGATTGATGCACATGAGACCGCTTCAACACTGGCTACAGAGTCGAGTTCCGAGGACGGCGTGGCACACCGGCAGCAGGCGTATGGTGGTAACTCCTGTATGTCGAAGCACCCTAACCACTTGGTCTTCCATGACCTTTCTCCGAGCGGGAGTTCCCCTCGGTCTGCCCACGAGGCACGTCGTGGTGACGACGGACGCCTCGCTGCAGGGTTGGGGTGCAGTGTGCAACGGGCACGCAGTAGCGGGGCGCTGGACGGGCCCCCAACTGCGCTGGCACATCAATTGCCTAGAGTTGTGGACTGTACTGCTTGCACTGAGAAGGCTCCGGCCTCTAGTGCAAGGTCAGCACGTACTGGTTCGCCTGGACAGTACCACAGCCGTAGCGTACATCAATCGCCAGGGTGGCGTGCGCTCACGGCAACTATCACAACTTGCCCGACGCCTACTCCTGTGGAGTCAGCAGGTGATCCGCTCCCTGCGTGCCACCTACATCCCAGGCGTACTGAACGAGACAGCCGACGTGCTCTCTCGACAGTACACAACCTGCGGAGAGTGGCGACTCCACCCTCGTGCAGTCCAGCTTATTTGGGTGCGGTTCGGACAGGCACAGATAGACCTCTTTGCCTCCCGCGACACCACCCATTGTCCGCTTTGGTACGCCCTGACCGAGGCCCCCCTCGGCATGGATGCCCTGGCGCACAGCTGGCCACGAGACAAGCGGAAGTACGCCTTCCCCCCAGTGAGCCTCCTTGCACAGACACTGTGCAAGGTCAGGGAAGAGGAGCAACAAGTGTTACTAGTTGCGCCCTACTGGCCCAACCGCACTTGGTTCTCGGAGCTGATGCTCTTGACAACAACTCCCCCCTGGCCCATTCCCCTGACAGAGGACCTGCTCTCTCAGGGGATGGGCACGTTTTGGCATCCCAGGCCAGACCTCTGGAACCTCCATGTCTGGTCTCTGGACGGGACGAGGAGATCCTGAGTAGGTTACACCCCGCTGTGGCTGAAACCATCTTACAGGCCAGGGCGCCATCCACTAGGCGGTTATACGCCTACAAATGGCGCCTCTTCTCATCCTGGTGTCTCTCCCAGCGAGAAGACCCACAGAGATGCTCGGTCGGGATCGTGTTGTCCTTTCTACAACAGAGATTGGAGACCAACATCTCCCCTTCCACACTGAAGGTGTATGTAGCCGCAATTGCCTCTCATCACGATTCAGTGGACGGAAGGTCTCTAGGACAACACGACCTGGTCACTAGGTTTCTAAGGGGCGCGAGAAGACGCAACCCGCCTCGTCTCCGCTCCATACCCTCATGGGACCTTAACGTGGTCTTGAGGGGCCTATCCGAGCCCCCCTTTGAGCCCCTTGAAGCTTCCGATCTTACTCATCCTCTTCTTGTGGCGCTCGCATCCTTTAAGAGGATAGGGGATCTCCATGCATTCTCTGTGTCCCCGGATTGCCTTGATTTCGGCCCTGGCTACTCTCACGTTCGCCTGAGACCCAGGCCCGGATACGTGCCCAAAGTTCCCACTACTCCCTTTCGGGACCAAGTGGTGAACTTGCAGGCGCTCCCCACCAGGGAGGAAGACCCAACCCGGTCCGTGTTGTGTCCAGTACGCGCACTGCGCCTCTACTTGGACCGCACACAGAACTTCCGCAGTTCTGATCAGCTCTTTGTCTGTTTCGGAGGTCAGCAGAAGGGGAAGGCTGTCTCCAAACAGAGATTAGCGCACTGGATCGTGGATGCCATTACATCCGCATACCGATCTCAGAATCTGCCATGCCCATTGTCGGTCTCGGCTCACTCCACCCGGGGTATAGCCACCTCATGGGCACTGGCCAGAGGCGCGTCTCTGGCAGACATTTGTAGAGCTGCGGGTTGGGCTACGCCCACCACCTTCGCAAGGTTTTACAATCTTCACGTAAACCCGGTGTCAGCCCACGTCCTACGTGGCGACATGTAGGATTGGCATCCGGGAGGGCGTATGCCTGCGAAAGCACCTTCCCACCCTCCCCGAGGTTGGGTCAGTGTGCTCTCTACCCCCTTTTCTTCTTACCCCATCTTGGCTAAGAAAATTGGGTCCTCACCAGCCTTCATTCTTACCCAGACCCTGGTTAAGAACAGGCATTCCATCCATCACTAAGCAGCACTCCTGGGGGTTGCCTGAGCAGAGCAGCCTTCCCCCTTAGGCCGGGATACCTTTGACCTATCTCACATAGTTCTAACCGGACCTGTGCTACCAGACGTAGTAACACCCCCCCCGTGGGTTGTTCCGCCTGCTATACCCTCATGACATTGGTTCCCACACGTGGTAACCCATGAGCTTCCCCAGGTGGACCTCCACCTCGCGGTACTACCTAGCCCGCACCTTCCATGCGTTCTCCTCCTAGGACGAGACCATAATTTCTCCACCATATTCCTCCCCACGGGTAGGAGGTGGCCTCTGCAGCGCTTCTCTGATTTAGAGTGCGTTTTCCCGGTGTAAACCTTCAGGACGGCTTCTCGACTTAGAGAGCTAAGGCCCCGTCTTGAAGCGTTACCGGTCAGGGCTGTTTTCATCTTTCCCCTAGAAAGCTCTGGAACCCCCCGACCACCACACTGGAAGGTTACAAGTTTCACGAAAGCTTCGAAGTGACACGCCCAGGCTTGTCACCGTTGCTTCACTGAGACTGTGATAGATAGATAATTTCATTGGCCTTTTCTATAGTAGTCAGAGTTGATAGGTTCTCAAGGGCGAACCCCATCTGTCGTTCTCGACACAACGTCTCGTTCCCTCCATCAGGGAACTGAGGTTACATACGTAACCAAGACGTTATACATAATTTACGTAATGAATTAAATCAATTCAGTTTTTGAAATTTGTTTTAATGAACTTGAACCAACTGGTTACTCTCTTTAAATTTGCTGATTCTATCCAACTCGAATCACACAAATACTCTCTACAAACTTTTAAATACAAATAAAAATAAATCAGGTACATTACAGACCAATTAAAAAAAAATGTAAACAAATCTCTTGACAGAAGCATTAAGCAGCATTTCTATGACAACAGTTCAGTTTAACTCTTTCCCCGCAAGCCTTTTTTAGAAAAAAGTTCCCAGCCTACGGCAGTGTTTTTTTACATTTTAACCAAACTTTAATGGCTCACAGTACATTTCCTTTAAGGAATATATGGAAAATCAATATGTCCAATGAAAGAACTCTGCTTTTAAACAAAGGAAAGCGTATTCTTCAATCTTGATTTGTTCTTTTTTTTATCACTCCTTATATGTGGGTAGGTTTCTTCAAAAATGCATCACTTGGATTAATAAACTGAGATAATTAACGTTTTTTTGTCAAAGATTCAGCCCAGATTAAACTCAAAACAATCATTAAAAACTGATAATAACGTTTTAGGTTCTGGGACTTTTTCCCAAAGGTGTGTAACAGCGTCACAAACACTGATTGCCGTAATAACTCGTTTTTGGCGGGGAACCGTCTTTTTTTAAATGACGAGATAATGACGGTGAAAGAGTTAATGAAAAAGAGCAAATAACAGAAGAAAATATTAAAAAAATAAAGGCAAGATATCACTTAACATCCCTCTCTTATAATAATTTTCCTCTGATGAGTACCTTATAGTGTTATAATAATTAAAACAGGCTTGACTCCTAAGCTCGATCAAAGCTTTATACTTTGCAAAACAAATAATAACATTACTGTAATTTTATGATTATTGTTGTTATTATCATTGCTATTATTATTGAATTCTCTCATAAAAAGATTTACCGCTAAATTAGTTAGTTAGCTCTAGATGGAGAACAGTCACCTCTCTCCTGCTCCGAGATGTTTCCTTTTTAAATGCTCCACCTTGCAGGTTGTGCTGGCATGAAAAGCAAGTTCCACCTTGCATGCATTGCAGAAAACCACATTTTTTTTTTCAAATTTTAAAAGCTTTCCCACACTTTACATGTTCGCATTCGTTTGTACTCCGCCATAATTCTCGCTGTGTGTCTTTCTACTGCGATAGCATTCTGGAAGGCTGCATTACAATCTAGCGCTACAGTGCCGTAGCGGTCAAATTGTGATATTGCAGGCCATTAAATAAAGTCAGGTAATCAAACGACTACTCGACAACAAGAATATTTGTCAACAATTTTTTTATTGTCGACAATGTCGACTAATCGTTTCAGCCCTACAGGCCAGTCAATGTTAAATTCGGCTATTGCCCGGGTAACAACCTCTATGAGCTCCTCATGGCCTAGGGAAAGAGCAGTTTCGTAAAGCTTCTTTATTTCCCCTGCATGAAGACTATTCAATTCAAGTTTATTTATATAGCACTTTTCACAATGTGCATTGTTCCAAAGCAGCTTTACAGGAGCAAATAAGAAAAAACTAAGTAAAACACAGCACAGTGCATGGTGTTTTTAAAACAAACAATATCATTCTAATTAATAATATCTAATAAATAAATTAGTCTCCTGGTGAGCATACCAACACTGCCCTGCTGTGGCGAGGTACCCAAACTCCAATGATTGATTAATGGAGAAAAAAAAAACTCGGGAGAAACCGGGCTCAGCCAGGAAGGCCAGATCCCCTATGATGTGTTATAGCTGCACTCACTCACCCTGACCAAAAGCCACAGAGCAAACCAAGAGGTAGGGAGAGCCCACAACCCGCAACCCAGGACCACTGCAGGTCCAACCCGGTCCCACTTTGCGATCTTCACCCGAAAACAGAGGAACAACCAGGGAAACATAGTAATAGCTTTATTCCTTTGCTGTCCGACATCGACTACAAAACAACACCCACACAGCCCCAACAATAAAATCCCCCCAACCACAACCAACAAGTTCCCCCACTCCCCACAAACACCCACCCAGCAACCTCCAATCAGGGCCAATGAATGCAGCTATAACTTCAATCTGCTGTCATGTGATGCAAGTTTAGCATTAAATACCAAGTTTTGTAACTTTAGCATTAATGTGACAAGTAGTCCATCTTTGCTCTTGGTTGGGGACGGAATTGTCTGAGCTGGGATGGTCAGATGGTTGCCTTTCTCTTGGGCGGTGATGAAATTGCCTGAGATGGAGCTGGGATGGTCTGTCAGTCCACAGGCTCTCGCAGGAGGATGGCACAGGATTTTCAGCTGTAGCTGGCGTTATCTCTGGTTGGGGATGGGCATGTGACGTTCGTCTGGGCCCGGCGGAATCTCTCCCTACCTCGGGACAGGCCACCATCCCGAGGCGGAGACAGAAAGAGAATTATTAATGTAGCTTCTGTTCATTTACTATGCATTAATTAAAGCTTGGCTGAAAAGATGTCTCTTTAATCTACATTTAAATTGGGAGAGTGTGTCTGACCCTCGAATAGTATCAGGAAGGCTATTCCAAAGTTACGGTGCTACGTAAGAGAAAGCTTGACCCCCTTTGGTGGATTTAGTTATTCTAGGTGTTATCAAAAGTCCTGAGTTTTGAGATCTTAGAGAGCGTGATGGGTTGTTATGTGATAGAAGCTCTGTTAAGCAGGGTGGGGCTAAACCGTTTAAGGCTTTATATGTCATTAAAAGAACTTTAAAGTCAATACGAGTGAAGGGTGTGAAGGGATGATAAAATTGGGCTCATGTGATCGTATTTTCTTGACCTGGTTAGAACTCTGGCAGCTGCCTTGTGAATTAACTTTAGTTTGTTTATTGATGATGCAGTACAACCACTAAGCAGAGCATTACAAGTCTACTAGTCTTGAGGTCACAATTCCATTAATAAGTTTTTCTGCGTCAACAACACATAAAATATATTGTAATTTGGCAACATTTCTAAGGTTGAAGAATGCTGTTTTTGTGACATTTCAGATGTGTTTTTTAAACGACAGGTCGCCGTCTAATATAACGCCTAGATCATTAACGGTGTTTGTTGGGGTAACAGTGTAGCCTTCAATTTGCAGGTTATAATCGGAGATATTATTTTTACGTGTTTTTGGTGCTATAAGTAATATTTCTGTTTTGTTAGAGTATAAAAGAATGAAATTACTAGTCATCCAATGTTTTATATCTTCAATGCACTCTGCCAATTTGAATAGCTTGAAGGCATCATCTGGTCTTGATGAGATATATAGCTGAGTATCATCTGTATAACAGTGGAAGCTAATTCCATGTTTTCTAATAAAGTTGCCAAGGTGCAGCATGTATATGGAGAAAAGCAAGGGTCCTAAATCCGATCCCTGAGGAAATCCGTAATTTACTTGAGTTAGATTTGACAATTTCCCATTTAAATAGACATATTGATATCTATCTGATGAGCTAGATCTGAACCATTGTAGTGCCTGTCCCTGAATACCGGTATAATTGTGTAAACGATCTAAAAGTATTTTATGGTCTACAGTATCGAAAGCAGCACTACGGTCAAGCAGGACTAGAAGTGAGATGTTGCCTTTATCTGATTCTATAAAATGTTTTTTTTAACAAGCGCGGTTTCAGTGCTATGATGCAGTCTTAAACCTGACTGAAATTTTTTGTGTATATCATTATTTTGTAGGAAAGAGCAAAACTGAGTGGACACTACTTTTTCTAATATTTTAGACAAGTACGGGAGATTTGAAATCGTTCTATAGCTTCCAAGTTCATTGAGGTCTCAGTTTGGTTTTTTGATAAGAGGCTTAATGACAGACAGCTTAAAGGGTCCTGGGACATGGCCTAGAATAATTGATGAGTTGATAATGTTATAAATTGGCTCAATTGCAACAGGTAGTAACTCCTTTAATAATTTAATTGGAATGGGGTCTAATAAGCGTGTTGTCGGTTTGGATGTTGCAATAAGTTAAATTAAATCTTCCTGTTTTATAGGTGAAAAACACTGTAGCTTTTCTCTAAGGGCAATGGTTGATACTAATTCATCGGATACACTTGGAGGTTGGGTTTTAACTATGTTGTCTCATATTTTTTCGATTTTCTCTGTAAATAAAATTATGAATTCATTGCTACCAAGGTGAGGTGGAATAGCCAGGTCAGGTGAAGTTTGTTTGTTAGTTTAGCAATTGTACTAAATAGAAACCTTGGATTGTTTTTGTTAGTTTCTATGCATCACGTAGGTGCTCGGCTTTTGCTGCTTTTAATGCCTTTTTATAATGCTTTGCACTCTCTTTCCATGCAATTGGGACCTCAATTGGGTTTGTTTCCATTTGTGCTCCAGTTTACGCATTTGCGCGAGTGGTGCTATTGTTCCATGGTGCTATGATTTTCTCATTAATCTTTTTTGACTTCATAGGTGCAACTGCAGCTTTGCGAGCGTCAGCTCGGGATGTTTCCAGCGCCGTTTTGTTCTCGCAGTCATGTCTGCCTCTTGATTAAATCCTAAATCTTCTTCCCTACAACCTCCAGTTCTTACTGAAGTGCGAAGGAAGATTCATCATCTGCACTCAGAGGTTCACACACGGTTGGCGCAGCCATTCCCCAAAAGAGCTAGAAATGCCAGTTCTCATAACGGAGGATATAACATATCTCACAGATAGTCAAAGATTTGTTTTACCTACTTGCACATCTCACACGAGAATGAACAATGCCCATTTTATTAAAGATTGCACACAGGTGTGTCACTCCGCCCAGTTCCAGAAACTAGGTCACATGATCAATTGAGAACATACAACAACAGACCTCAACACTCCCGCTTGTTCTTAAATCGACATAATATAACACAGTGCATCACATGCCAAAAATAAAAACAGATTTATCCATTCTGACTCTAGACACATGTCTGGTTAAAATATCTGCCGCCATATCAGCTGTAGAACAGTAATGAAAAGTTATTTTGTCATCAATAAGCATAGATCTGACAAAATGATATCTGATGTCAATATGCTTACAACTTTGACGACATACAGGATTTTTTTGATAGAGCAATAGCACCCTGATTGTCCTCAAAAACTTTCACTGGTGCATATTCAAGCACATTGTCCATTCCGTTTAATAAGTTAACAAGATACAGGCTTTCCTGTGCAGTAGTTGACAAAGCCATGTATTCTGCTTCACAAGTAGATAGAGCAACAGTTTGTTGTTTCTTTGATTTCCAGGAAAGGTTAGTAATAATAAGATCATCAACCCAAATAATCAACATGACTCTTTCTTTATCATTTTTTTACCGTATACACAACATTCAGCTGAATTTTGAAGAAAAAAAACATTTTCAATTAGAAAATCATGCAACATCTTATTCCAGTTTCGTCCTGATTGTTTCAAACCATACAGTGACTTACTGAGCCTACACACCAATGTATCTCCTGTTTCTGGCTTCAAATCCTTCTCGCTGCTCCATATACAGTTCACAGTTCATTGCTCTCACTTTCATTTTTTAAGTCAGTTTTGACATCACCCTCTACACTGATTTCTTGTGGAATTACTTTAGTCATGTCAAACTTTGGTAACTGGGTTTTAACCCTCTTCCTGTTATCAAAGTGTTCATACACATTCTCCTCTGTTTGAGTATCACATTCATTGGTACTCTTTACAACAAACTTTACCAGCCTATTTTTGAGTACTCTCCCCTTGTCGGGATAGAAGACAAGATATGCTGGGCTATTTTTGTCATACCC
Source organism: Triplophysa bombifrons (assembly GCA_029783895.1). Lineage (NCBI taxonomy): Eukaryota > Metazoa > Chordata > Actinopteri > Cypriniformes > Nemacheilidae > Triplophysa > Triplophysa bombifrons. The sequence continues at coordinate 19,930,366 of CM056459.1, read as the reverse complement.
GACAAATACTCCCTTCTAACTTCTTGTCATATTTAGATGCATAACATTCTAACCCAAAAATCCTCTTTTTTTTCTTCCCAGTTCTCTCAATTAACATGCATCGTGCCATTTCAAACAAAGTCCTCCAAGATCTTGCAGCTGCCCCATTTCGATGAGGTGAATGAGGAGCTGAGGTTTCATGTCTAATGGGGCTTTTACTCAGTAGTGACTGAAACACAGAAGATGTAAACTCTGTTCCATTGTCCGATCTTATACATTTGATTTTGCCGTACGTTACAACATCAGCAATAAACCTCATTGTGGCTTTAACCGTATCACTCTTAGTTTTCAGGAAATAAGTAAACATGGCACCTGAATAATCATCTGTGAATGCTAATGCTAATGCAAATCTTTTCATCATCCTTTTTTTCCTGCTGGCTCAATAGGACCAGCCAAATCTGCATGTACAAGCTCAAGTACTTCTTTGGCCTTCACATCTGAATCTCTATTTCTGTTCTGAGCAAATCTACCTTTTACACAAACTTCACATTTCAATTTTGGCTTATCCATTTTACCCTTGATTTTCATCCCATCTGTAACAGCCTCCAACTTTAACAAATCATCATAGTTACAGTGACCTAATATTTCGTGCCATGTCTGAAGGTCATTGCACACATTACACTCATCAATCTCATTTGCAACAGTAGGCTACTCAAATAGAACAGTCATGCACATGAATATAAATTTTTTTACCCTTTTTGTGAATGAGTCTATTCTGTCCTTCTTTGAAGATGACCGTCGCTCCTTGTGTAAATTGCCGCTTTATCGGAAAAGATTCCATCGGCTCCCAGACTCTGTTCTGGGCCCATAACCTGTTGGCGCAGCCATTCCTCAAAAGAGCTAGAAATGCCGGTTCTCATAATGGAGGATATAACATATCACACAGGTAGTCAGAGATTCGTTTCTCCTACTTGCACATCACACACGAGAATGAACAATGGCCATTTTATTAAAGATTGCACACAGGTGTGTCACTCCGCCCAGTTCCAGAATCTAGGTAAAATAATCAATTCAACTCAACACACACGCCTGAAACATTAGCCATTTGTGATGTAACAATGAGAATAGTGAGTTAAGCTGTAAGGGCAATATTCAGTAATGCTAACAGCCTGAGGGCTAACAGCGAGTGATTGTATAAAACTAATGTATCTGTGCGTTATATGACGATTTTGCTATGGGATACAATTAAGGATAGGTTTTACACGCGGTGAATTATCAATTTAGAACATAAATCTTCCATAACTATTCATAAGTTACCGGGATTCTCCCATTTGTTTATTTATCATGGAAACTCTCATAACATTTGAGACCCAAGATCGCGGTGATCTTTTTTCCGGTTCGGGATCAAGGGTCTCAAATGTTGAAAGGTACGGTCATATATCATTAAACGCAAAACAACTATAGGCTATACAAATTAAACGCAAAGCCTTGCCATTACATCTGGGAAATAAGTCAATAAATTTGAGTAAAATCATCCGGTGTGAATGTGTCACATGAAATACTGATGTGGGGAGGTCATTTAGAAATCAAAGGAGAAGATAATACTGATGCCGTGCGAAAATTGTGAATGGTTCTAATGTGTAACCTAACGTTACGTCTCGAACCAAATTCAGAGAAGGCTCCAACCACGCAAACTGCTATCTAATCAAAGCAGTGGGCGTTTACTTATAATGTCCTCAATGAGGAGGAGCTCTAGCGCAGAGCATCTGCGCCGAGGTGGGCCTTGTACAGGGAGAACCATAACGGGCAATGGGTGGTGTCCAGGAAGGCGATCAAGTCTTCCTGTGCCTGCCCGAACTACACCCAAATGAGCTGGACTACGCTGGGGTGGAGTCGCCATTCACCGCAGGGTGTCGACTGACGAGAAAGCGCATCGGCTATCTGGTTCAGGTCGCCCGGGATGTGTGTGGCTCAAAGGGAGCTGTTAACCTCCTGACTCCACAGGAGGAGGCGCCTGGCGAGTTGTGTGCCACCCTGGTGGTTGATATATGCTTCAGCAGTTGTGCCATCCGACCGGACCATTTGTAAAGACTCGTGGGTACAGGGACAGACCAAAGGGGAGGACCCTGTACTGATATGCTCGCCCCTCGAAAGCAAACCGCAGGAACAGTCGATGATGAGGGAGAATCGAGACATGAAAGTACGCGTCTTTCAGGTGGATTTCCATGAACCAATCCTGACATCTTATAGACTTCAGGATGCGTCTCTGCATGAGCATCCTGAAAGGCAGCTTGTGTAGGTGCCTGTTCAGGGTACGCAGATCTAGAATGGGGCGCAACCCTCCTCCTTTTTTGGGAACTAAGAGGTATGGGCTGTAAAACCCGCTGAACATCTCAGCTAGAGGGACGGGTTCAAGCATCCAAAGCGTGCTCCCTTATTCTATCACTGTGTGGTATGCCGGGAGTTTAAGTAGGAGACAAGAAGTTATTGCAGAGGGTCATAAATTCAGCTCAAGGATAATTGGCTGCACTCTGCCCTCCCTGGAGGAGATCTCCAGTTCCCGGTGCCTCAAGAGGGGCGGGTCCATTATGTAAGATTCATCCCATCCAGCCCATGACTTTTTTGATCTGTTGCCCTCAGGTTGGCGCCTCATCGATTAAGACTCGAACTTCCTGATTCAGGGACAGTTTCTTTCCATGTGCCATAAGAACACTAAATAACTCTACTATAAACTAATCATCTATGGCTTATTGTAATGTATTTTATGTATATTGTTATATTAATGTTTATATTATGTGTGTTTTTTAAACTGCACTAAGAGTTGCACTTTAATTTCGTTGTATTTTAATACAAGGACAATAAACTAACTAACTAACTACAGTAGTTTAAATAAGACGGACTTATAGACTCACAGCATAGAACACAAGTTCTTGACACATCACAAACGAGCTGCAGTGTTTGGGGGAGGAGAGTGAAGATTTTGCGGCAGTCCCAGCAAAACGTAGGCGGGGACTATTTCTAGTGACGTAGATACACGGCGGTTAGAGATTCGGAATCACGTCTCTTTTGCGTGATTCAGAGTCGACTCCCTTTTTTACAAGCTAACACCTTCGGACTTACAACTTGGCAGCACGGCAACATAACACACTGCATGAAATGCAATTTTCAGGATATAATGTTACTTACTCTTTAAAATAAACTGTAAACTATTTCCTGACATCTGTTTTTTTATTTAAATGCTGTCCCAGGGTCAACATGATGTTGTCCTAAGGATATCAACCACCTGGCAAACACTGGAGAGCCCTCAAGCGATATTCCATTTATATATATAATGAATATTATGGTTACTGTAGAAAACCCATAGTTTTATTACAAGAAATATAGATTAAAAACATTTAATCGCACTATTAAATTTGCACTTAATAAACATTGCTCTTTACTGAATATAAACTTTCTTCTCTCTCTAGGGGTCTGCTGGTAATCAGGGTACACAAGGGCCAACAGGCAAAGACGGTCAAATGGTATAAATACCTTTCTCTTCACTACTGCAGCTAATTCCAACTCTCCCTGTTATCCCTGATTCTTTCCTGGTGACATGAAAATTTTCTTGAACTGAGGTCTCTTCAAAGGGATATTTCCCCCAAAAATGACAATTGTGTCATCAGACTTAGATTGTTCCATAGCTGTAAAAATGTCTATGTTCTGCTAAACATTAAGGAATATATTTGGAATAATGTCAAATACCAAACAGATATCATCCCCCATTGACTCGCATGGTATTTATTTTCATTACATGGCAGTGAATGGGGTATGAGATCTGTTAAGTCACTGATATTCTAAGAACAACTTCCTCTGTGTTCATACAAGGTTGAAACAACCTAAAGGTGAGTAAACTATTTCAAATTTTCAGTTTTAGGTGAACTATCCCTTTAACACTAGGATCATTTGGTCATGCTCATCTACTCTCCAGTAAAACGTTTTAATGTACTATATTACAGTATGTTTAAACAGTGTCATCTGATTTGACAAGCATCAGCACTTTTAAAAATTGTTTGCAGTCCACATTCACCACCATATTTATAATCATCTGTATAGCAGGATAAAGCTGCTAAAGGGACTTTCTATCTGGTTGCTTGTTTTTGAACAATACTATACTCTGATACAGTATATTTTTGGAATAAGACATGGACATGGTGCCTAGAGAGATGCTGTTATGGGCGATACAATACAACAAATGCATGCCAGAGTTTAAACAGCAATGAAATCTCATTTGTTTGATATGTTCTAGTGCTGCATTATTGCATTAACAGACACACCATCTATTTTAGGGAGACAAAGGAAGCGTAGGGCCTACAGGTCCACCTGGAGATCCAGGACAGCCTGTAAGTAACAGTCAATCATTTCACTTTTGTGAAAAGTCTATGGTATAAATAGTATTATGGTTTAATGCAGTTTTTGTTTTTTCATCAAGGGAATACCTGGTAGAGATGGGAAAGATGGCATCCCGGGAGGAATTGGTCAAAAGGTATTGATGCATAGCTTGTTTTACTTTAGGAGATCAATCGCAATTAATAGTTTATTTAATCCGCGAATATGGAAAAATGATCTGTTTAGAGAGCTATAAAGAGCACCATCATTCCCTCTTCCATGTTGATTTAGACTGTCTGCTTCCAGGCGTACCCTGACAGATGGTTTCTATTAAATCATTTCCATCTTGGTGCTTGCCTAAAGGATAAATCCTGGATTATTTGCTTAGTTCAGCATCTTTTTAACATCAAAGACTCTCTTAAAGCATGCATCTACATTGCCTTTTCTCAAAGCCAGAGAAAATGCGAAACTATAGGTTCATACACTATACACCTTTTGGACTAGACACAAAAGAATGAAAACTTCTTAAGATTTATTTTATGAGTTATTTCAACCATATCACTGGCTTTAAGAAACATAATTAATGTTTTGTTCTGACATAAATAACAGTTGACTCATAGGTCCCAAGTTTGTGTCCAGCCCCATGAATACAATTTTATAATATAATAAAATCAATGTTTTGCTGTACTTGAGCTGTTGTAGCTGTGAGACAGCATTGCAACATTGCTTTTGTTCCCAGCAGCTTCAAAAGTTTCTAAAGTGCCTGCAATTCTTTCCCAGCATTTTGTTTTCATAAATCCTTTCACTGCACACTGTACATGCAGTACAACCAAACAAACAAATATACAGTAAAATGCCAGGAAATATTTTATGTCATCACATTATAAGCCATTATTCAAGACACACAAAAAAAGAAAGTCCCGTCTTCCACCTCTTGTAAGAGATGAATAATTCTCTGGTGTAGGGGCTCTTCACTTAGTATTGTAAAATACTGCAAGGATGTCAAAACGAAAGAAAGAACATCATTAGCACTTTTTAAGGTATGAAAGCTTTGATGTTAATTATAGACTTATTTTCTATTTGGTTCTTTATTTGGCTGTAAGAGACATAAACAAAACAGACAATTAGATCAATTATTTGACAAAATACTACTATAAAAGACTTTATCATTATGATGAGAGCTCTAACCCCTCATAAAGTAACTAAAATACATATTGTGACACAATCAGAGGGATGCTTAATGTTTGGTCTTCTGCATTTGTGTTAATATCATCCTATATCCTACATGTTTGTAAGGTTTATATAAAGTTTTTAGTTCATTGAGTAAGGTGGGCAAATTATAAGAAGCAATACAGGTATTTTGTAGGCATCACTTTGGTTTACAATTGTGTTCTGCATGTGTGGACTTATCACTGTGTTATTATGTCATCCGATTTACCACTGTCATCTGTCCTTCGGATGAGACGTTAAACCGGGGTCCTGACTCTCAGTGGTCATTAAAATTCCCAAGATGTCCTTTGAATAAGAGGAGGGGTGTCACCCCGGCATCCTGGGCAAATTCGCCCATTGCGTCTACACATCATGGCCTCCTAATCATCCCCATATGAATTAATTGGCTTTGCAACTCTGTCACCTCTCCACAAATAAGCTGGTGTATGGTGGCCTTAATATGGCTGCCGTCGCATTATCCAGGTGGATGTTGCACATTGGTGGTGGTTGAGAAGATTCCCCCTTCCATGTAAAGCGCTTTGAGTGTCCAGAAAAGTGCTATATAAATGTAAAAAAATATTATTATTAGTACTACATATCTACCAGCCCAGAGCCTAACAATATCCTATCCCATATATATACACACTTGGCCTACCATTATTTTGTTGTGTACATACAATGTAATTGCACATACTGTAAAAAGAGTTTGCAACCTGTATATTTTATAGCACCAAATGCACAAACTGTATAATAGTCTATTTAATATTGTACCTAGTATTGTAAGTGACATACAGAATTTTTAATTTAGAAAAATTCCATTCTCAGACGTGTGGACCTTGCTGTACTTTTCTGCTGTCTTTAAATGACAGGTTATGAGAACAATTAAAGAGTCTTGTCATAAATTGACAGACTATCTTTCACCATTCAGGGGGATCTCGGACTACCTGGAATTCCTGGACTCGATGGAAGAGAGGGACTTCATGTGAGTATACAGTAGCTTCATCACAGTATATCTGCTATGATCATTGACATGAAAGTAGGGAAGATTCTTTGCATCAAACTTTTCAGTTTGGTTGACTAATTTGACATGAATAAATATTGGTGGGTAATTCTGTTTACTTGGGCCATGCAAGGGTATGTTTTCTATGAAGCTTAAAGGGATACTTTTTTACCCAAAAATTTAAATTCTGTCATCATTTACTGATCTTCAAGTTGTTCCAAATGTGTATAAATTCCTTTGATATGATGAACACAGAGAAAGATATTTGCAACATTTACATTTAGTCATTAAGCAGACGCTTTTATCCAAAGCGACTTACAAAGAGTTAGGGAGCAACAAGCGATATGTCATACAGGAGCCATAATACATTAGGTGCCAATACAAAGTTACTGGTTTCAACAAAAGCTAGACAACTACCTGTTGAGCGAAAGGGTTAGTGGGGTTAGGTTCTTTTTATTTATTTATTTATTTGTCTGTCAGGTATTCACAGAAGAGTATAATGTTGTGAGAGATGTGGTTGACCGGACAGAGTTGTTCCACCAGTAAGGAGTGCATGTTCCACCAGTAAGGAGTTGTGAAGCAGAATGAGCGGGAAAGCGATTTACTGTCCTTATGAGAAGGCAATACAATACGCCGCTGGTTTGCTGAACGCAGGGATCTTGATGGGGTGTAGGAGTGCAGGAGGGTGTGAAAGTAAGCCGGTGCATCCAGTGATAGTCCTGTAGGCAAGCATTAGTGACTTGAATCTGATACGGGCTTCGACCAGTAGCCAGTGGACAGAGATGAAAAGGGGTGTCACATGAGCCCTTTTGGGCTGTTGGAAGACGAGGCGTGCTGATGCGTTCTGAACCAGCTGGAGCCGTTTGATAGCCTTTGCAGGAAGACCAGCAAGGAGAGCATTGCAGTAGTCTAACCTTGAGATTACCAGGGCCTGGACAAGGAGTTGTGCCGCATGCTCAGTGATATAAGGTCTAACCTTTCTAATGTTGAATAAGGCATATCGGCATGACCATGTTGTCTTAGCAATGTGATCATTGAAGGACAGCTGTTCATCAAATATGACTCCAAGGTTCCTGGCTGTTTTGGAAGGAGTGATTGTGGTATTGCCAAGATGGATGTTGAGATCGTGTTGCACCGTAGGGTGTGCCGGAAACACAAGTAGTTCTGTCTTGGCAGGGTTCAGCTGGAGGTGATGCTCTTTCATCCAAGCTGAGATGTCCTCGATGCAAGCTATAATGCGAGCTGCTACAGTGGCATCGTCTGTGGTAAAAGAGATGTAGATCTGGGCGTCATCAGCATAACAGTGATACGTGAAGCCATGTGCCTGTATGATGCGTCCGAAGGATGTCGTGTAGTTGGAAAAAGCAGCGGTCCAAGCACAGATCCCTGAGGGACCCCAGTGATCAAGTGGTGAGCAGTTGACAGCGAGCCCCTCCATGACACCCTGAAGGATCTGATGGAGAGGTAGGATTTGAACCAGCGGGGAGGAGAGCCTGAGATTCCTAGCGATGACAGGGTTGCTAGCAGTATCTTGTGATTGACAGTGTCAAACGCTAAAGGTAAGTCTAGCAGAATCAGGACGGAGGATTTAGATTCCGCCTTGGCTAGCCGCAGTGCTTCTGTGACCGATAGCAGTGCAGTCTCATTGGAGTGGTTCGTTTTGAAGCCAGACTGCTTGTCATCCAGTAGTTTGTTCTGGGATAGGTAGGAAGACACCTGGTTTAACGCTGCCCTTTCAAGTGTTTTTGCAATAAATGGTAGGAGAGAGACAGGTCTGTAACTGTCGGGAGCAGAGGGGTCCAATGTGGGGCATCACCTGGGCCTGTTTGAATGTGGAATGTGGAAGAATGCTTATAACCAGACATATCTCAACACCCATTGACTCGCATAGTAGGAAAATTACTTTATCATTAAGAGCTGTTTGGTTATAATCATTATTCCAAATATCTTTCTCTGTGTTCATCAGAACAAAGAAATGTATTCAGATTTGTAACAACTCAAAGGTTAGTAAATGATGACAGAATTTTCTTTTTTGGTTGAAGTATCACTTTAATGGAAATTAGATGATTCAGCAATGTGACTCGTGCTGAAATGGTTCTCATCACCTGAAAAAAGAATCAAATGGGAGAAAAGAGCATTATCCAGAACCATCTAGCTGATCTCAGGATAAACCGAAAACAATGTAATGAATAGCAAAACAAATCATTGAGACATTTGTGAATACATCCAGTACAGCCTCGTATTGCTCCATGTATTGAATTTATTGTTATTTGATGTTGATTTATTTAAGGGTCGCATCTATCATTGTTTTCTCCCTGGTGTTAGCAATCCTGTTAGTCACTGTTTTAGAGCCCAAACTAAAAATACACACAGTATCATGACCATGACACTGTGGCTTAAACAAACCATTTTATTTATTATTTTGTGTGAGTGACCAAGCTTTGTGTAATATTTCTTGAAGTCTGAAGATTATTTTGATGTTATGTCATTTTTTTAACACGTGGTTGGGTAAATTATAGATAAACCCAGATGCACCAATGGGTCTAAATTAACCTTTGGGTTGCGTAAACCCAAAACCCAACGTTTGAACAACCCATTTATTTTAGTGTGCATAAAAATCTGTGAAAATGTGATAGGTGTTGGATGGATAGATATAAACATGAATTTGTAAAAAATGTAAGCCGAATTTAGTTTTAATTTCTTGTAACATTCTTTTTTCCAAGGCCATTTTCAGTGGCGTGAGAATTTATGTTCTGACAGCAATGGAAGGTCCTACATTTTGCAATAACTTTCCATGTTCTTTTACTAGTCCCCGCAGAGCAAACCCAGACCAAACATCTGCTTCCGCTTATCATGGAAAATGCACCAAAAAGCTATTTCAAGGTGGCTTTGCTGAATATGCTAACATTGTTAAGTCTTTTATAATGTCTTTGTTTTTTTTCTCTTTATTCACAAACCATCGCCTGACCATTACTTCCATGCTCAACCCCTCAACAGGCTTTTTAAACAATGAATACAATTAGTCTGTAAACAACATATCATAAATATATATGTTTTCCTCGGCTCGACAAGTGCCTGCCAATATCAATTACCAACATCAACATTTGTGGCACTCACCTCTAAACATTATACTTGGCAAGTGCCGATTGATTTTTTTTTGCATTGATACTTGTTTCGCTCCAGTAAGGCATTACAGTAAGTGTTTGGAGGGCAGTGCCAAACTACTGGCACATGATATCGGGGCAGCTGTTTCTCACTTTCTCACAGACCTACAGCATTGATTATAAACAGAGAGAGAAAGAGCGGGGGGAGAGAGCATGATCGCACCAATGCTGGTTTTAAAGGAACAGCTATCCCAAAGATCTGTCATGGTCACTCTCATGTATATATATATTGACTTATAAAGCACATATTCTGTACGATCATATTCTCCATCCCTAATCCTACCCAATAGCTTAACCTAACAACTAACTATTAACTATTAACTATTAATAAACACCAGATTAGGAGTTTATTGAGGCAAAAGTCGTAGTTAATGGTTTGTTGATAGTGAGAATTGGACCTTAACATAAAGTGTAACCAACATTGTTTTATTCAATGGTGGGTGAGTTTTTAAAATGTTTGCAACATGTTTGTCACAGTACTCTGCTTTGTATTCTTTTTAAGACACAATGTTTGAGAATGTATAAATAAACTACATTTGTTTATTTGCTAGAGATATGATGGTTTCAACTGGCCACACTATAAGTAAATTGATGATGAATTGATCCAATAAAAGACCTGTGTATAGGCTATAAAATATAACAATGTTGCAGTGCAAGAAAAGTTTTCTGCAGATCATATGGCCAAGACATACATTATAAAGAGAAAGGATTCAGAAAGGAATTTTGCATTACCATAGCAATACTTTAAAATGATAAAACGACAAATCTTGGCATGTAAGCAGTGTTCTGCTATTAGCCTTAACCTAAATTGTTAAGTTTTATAGAAGCTTCAAGAACAGCCATCAATCTGTGCAATGGTCTGTGTTTTGGATTTTGAGATACAGTTTGATATACATGTTTTCATTTTTATTGCTTCTAAGAGAGAGACCCTGCCAGTAAAACGTAATACATACTGTGTAGGGGTAATAAACCAGCCTGAACATTTGCCCACGGCCTAAAATCTGTTCCTACATGTTACGAAATAATGTGAGTCAGAGAGTGCATGCATGTTTGTGTTTGTCAGTGTGGGGTTTCCGAAAAAGAGACCCTAAACCCACCCGTGCTAATTAGGGGCTTTTCCGGGATTGCTATGGTTGTGTTATGTTTGACCACAATACTACCATGTTTTGGATTGTTTCCAAGGGCATTGTACAGATAAGGTTTCATAATACACAGCAAAATAAAACAAACTGTACACAATAATGAGGGAAAAGATTTCATGTTCTTTAACAACTGGTTCTTAGCATTGTAATTATAATAACAGGAAAATGTAAGTCTTTATGCTTCTATAAATTGTGTAGGTTTGCAAATCTGTGGTTATATCCGGTGGAGCTGGTCCCTACTGTATATTACTGTGCTATCTGAATATACAACACTCTGTTAAAACGATTAAACCTTTTGGCTGACAATGCCTGAAGATGCCAAAAGGGAAACGTTTGATTAATCCAGACATCCCGTGCATGTTAGCTTCATCAGAGGCCGAGGAAAATCCCTTACATAACACAATGCTCTCAGAAAATCATTCAATGCATATGAGGATCACTTTTGAGGGATAATTCACTATTTCTCAAATTATGTGCAAAACCCTCGAGACCCTATGACACTCATTAATATTGGCCTTCCCTTTCTAACATGTTTGTTGTTAAAGAGAGGTTTTGTCAAGTTTGACTGTAGCAATTATACAATGCATTATTTTAATTCATTAAAAAAATGACTGTTGTTCTTTTTTTAGGGCATGCCAGGCATACCTGGAAGTGATGGTCCAATGGGAATTAAGGTGATGTTTTCCATTTTTCATGTAGATGCTTTTCTTTTGTTATGTGGACACATTGAGGTTCTGCCAATAACACATTTTAGTTTCTGTTATATAAAAACAAAAAATTATACTGCTTTACAATTATAATTTCGAAATAAAATAACTAATAATAGCTTTCCTGTAGCTCAGTGGTAAGAGCATTGCGTTAACAACGCAAGGTTGTGGGTTCGATCCCAGGGAATTGCAAAAACCTATGTAAAAATGTATAGGATAAAGCAATGTTGTTAGCTTGTCGCTTTGGATAAAAGCGTGAATAACAATAAATTTGTACTGTTTGTTATGTATCCCCTTTGTTTTAATAATAACATACATTTAATATGGGACGATCTTCACAGGTTTATGCAAACCGTTTTAATCCATGTTATCCCAACATGACTAGAAATTGTGTTCTGTTCTGGAGCAGAAGCGACGAAATCTGACCTTTTGGGCAAAGTAGTCTAACATCCTTAGTATCACAAATTTGCTTATTCGATTATCGACTGAAAATAGTGCAGAATCAAATGTTTAGTCTTCTTTTGATTCCAGATAAATTAGACTTTGAAACCTGATCTGGTCTCAGATTTGTGGATTCTACTGTATTTTCAAAAAGAAACAGAGCGGTGCTGTGCTTTTAAAGTGTTACTTTACAAACACTTTAAATAAAAACACTAATGTACATCTCTTTTGTATAAAAGGGTGAAGCTGGCATGACGGGGCATAAAGGAGCCAAAGGTGTAGCTGGAGATCCTGTGAGTGAATCTTATATTTAGAAGTGTAATATTTAGAAACATTTAGAAATTGCAAATGCATTTGTAGTAGATTCAACTTCATACACAAACTTTATGTTAGGAGAGTATTTAAAGGAATCACGCAATGCGATTTATTGAGGTTTGGGCTCGTCATTGTATTGGTGTTTGCAGCTTTATTTCGTCCAAAAAAGCATGTCTTAAAGATCTACTGAATCGCCTTAGACCGTGCAGCATTATTTGTTGTGTTGAACATAATTTCAAGTGAAAAATGCAGACAGCGCTAGACATATTGAGTGGCCCCAACCCCCTTTAAAATAACCAGTAGCATTTTGTTTTCGGCACAGTCAACCTGAAAAAGCTACATTAAGCAGCATGTTTACCACAGTGGTAAATGGAAAGATTGGGAAGACATGTGAAAAGTGATGTGTAATTTAAAGCTTCAGATTTACGTTGGTGTGTGACACTGTCCCAATGGACAACATGTTTACACTGTCTGAATCATATCCTCCTACATGTCCTATCTAGTGCACTGTGTGTCATTCATCATGTGGGACATAATAAATGTGCTGTAAGTGGCTGACATGATGTGCTGCTTCAGTGGCTTTTATAGTGAAGGGGCCAGGAGTCTTTGGATTCAAAAGCGCATTTGATTGGACAAGAACTTTGAAAAGAGGCTGAAGTGTTAACGTGATGTCCTGGAATGAGCATGCATCCTTGCTTGCGCCCAGTTCACACAGCCAGCTCAGCTACTTCCGGCAACATGAGCGACAGTAATAAATAACTTGAACGCTAAACCAAAAGCAGGAGGTGAAACCGCCGACATTGTTCATGTCGCCATGTTGGTAAGCCCCACTGACAGAGGGAATCATTGGTCTTAAATAACCCGTTTTACAGCGTACCATGCACATGCTTCGTTTTCATTTAACATATACGTTTAAATTATTTGTTACTTGTGATGTTTTTTCCAATGTTTATGTTTATTCCGGGCAGAAAAGCAATGTATCGAAATCGTTAAGGTGAGTGTATTGCATACAGTTCTGTTGTAATGACAGGTATAAATGTTTAGAATTAAACTTCATGACGTTTATCTGTATTTAGAATAAACTCATTTATCATATGTTAAGGTATACCGTCCGTCTGCTGATCTGTTCTGTAGGCTACTGTAATGAAGATGAATGTAACTCACTCAGAGATGGGTAAACTACTGACTTAAAATAAATGTACATTTTCATGCCTAAGACCTTTGCGTTGTAAGAATTTACTGGAAGACTTCAGTTAGAAAAATGGGGACTGGTAAGCCGATCTTTCATTGTTAACATGTGATTCAATAGAATGTTTGGACATACCAACATGGCGGCAAAGTGGCTTCAGTGTGTTGACGTCATGAGCAATCTAGCTACTTAAATAGGTCAGTGACGACAGTGAGTGGACATGTGTAGCTAAGCAAAAAAATTGAGAATTGCTCCACTTTATGAAAATGATGAGCAACTTTCAGGAGCAACTACCAATGGGAGTACAACACTGGAGTTTACGTAATCCGTCCCACTACTGCTTTGTTTATAAAAGTTTCTAGAAGCACAAGAGTTAGGAATACCTTCTAACAACCGCATAGTGGGAGACTGGCGACACAGTCGCTGGTGGTGTGAACACAGTTGCAGTTTAAGGAGCATATCTGTTTATTGTTGTCCTTAACCAACAGGTTTTTTATAAAAGGAATTTTTCTTTTTTATTTCAGTGCACCTTTAAACCCTTCACTAATTTGGGCTGCTCTTAGCCTATTCCGATGGTCATTATGGGAATGAGATATTTCACCTGTGTTTTTAATGTGCGCCTTCATAGTAAATCACCCGTAGAAATTTACACTCCCGTCGGGAGTTTTTAAAATTGCGCTCTTGTGCCATTTTGGCCTGTTTGGTAAATCTGGCCCTAAACTTTATCCAGAGATCTGATTAGTTGTTAGAAATGTCATAATTTTATATATGCAAAATGTATAAGAAAGGATTTTATGTTTTTTTTTTCATGTTGGTCTCATTTTGTGTTTTTTTGGTCTTTAACAGGGTGAGAGGAGTTTGCCTGGAATACCTGGTTCAAATGGACAACCTGGTCCTAAGGTCAAAATGCATGTCTTTGACCTCTAAATGCCATTTATAATGTTTAAATTATATTGAAATCGTTGATTTGGATTCGCTTTTATTTATTATATATTTATGATAATTTTTTTTAGAAAATACAAGCCATGTGCACGAGATCAACACACTAGTGTGGTCAATATTTACTAATTTAATGTCAAGAACACTTGAATCTGTTTGCCTAAATTTCACAATCACCTTTCATTATGTGTGTAATGATGCATTTGAATGGGAAATGGTGCAGGCCAAAGGTAACAGAGGAATAAAACATCTCCAGATTATCTCTATTGCAATTACCTTCAAATGTCAGCAAAAATATTACAGCAATAATATGGCAACAATAACATTCTGTTTGATCGGATTTATGAGACATTGTCATGGAACACAAAAGGACTCAAAAGCAGGAAGCCGTTAAAGAGAGTGTATTCTTCACAAAATCAAAAGCAGCATGGTAACTCCAAAGCACACGGCAGAAACAAAAAAGAATCCAGGAACCGAAAGCCAGAGGAATAACACCGTAAGGTTGTGGGCAGAGAGGGACAACCTTAACAAGCTACAGTCCCAGAAGCCACACCGCAAACAGGTATCCGTTAAATCAGGGGTTAGCTGGTAAATCCTGGATAAGCATACAAAGATCACAAAAATAAACTGTAAATCCACTAGGTAAAACAGGTACAAAAAACATTGTCGCATTGAATGAACAAAAAGGAGAGGTAGAAATAGGGCAAACCAAAACGAGCAACAGGTGATGTAATCATTAGTGATAAATCTAAAAGGTACAAACAAAATTCAGGTGAGAGAAAGTAATCAGAGAAAACCAAGTACCACGCGAGTACCAAGCACGTGGTGCCCACAACAAAAAAAATCCAAATCCCAGACTCCAACAGAACCCCCTACCTTAGGTTGCCTCATGGCATCTAAAAGCTACTCACGTGATCTGAGAAACTGATCTGTAAGAGAGCGATCCAGTATGTCCCGAGCAGGAACCCAACATCTCTCCTCCGGACCATAACCTTCCCAGTCTACTAGGTATTGGTGACCCCTACCTCATCGTCTAACATCAAGGAGTCAACGAACCGTACAGGCAAAGGGTTGAAGGGGGAATAACAGGTTTGCCCTTAGAAACATGGAATACCGGGTGGAACCTCTTAAGTGTGGGGAGGAGTTTAAGACGAACAGTGACTGGGTTGATGCCCTTGGTAATGGGAAAAGGGCCGATAAACTTGGGCCCCAGTTTACGTGCGGGGAGTCTCAGGGAAAGATCAGAGGTGGACAACCAGACTCTCTGACCGCACACTTAAAGTAGGGCTTTGGAACGTTGACGGTTGGCAGATGCTTGGTTGAGTTCACAGTTGCGAGCAAAAGCCTGTCTGTCAAGTTTCCAGACCCTAAGACACCTGCGAACGAACACCTGAGCAGAGGGAACAATAGCGTCAGCCTCTTGCGAAGGAAACAACGGGGGCTGATAACCCAAGCAGCACTGGAAAGGCGAAAGACCCGTAGACAACACCGGGAGGGAGTTGTGAGCGTATTAGACCATGGCTAGTTTGGAACTCCGCTGAGGTGACGCAGCGCAAGACTCTCTCTCGACGTGCTGAATGGCTCGCTCTGACTGCCCATTAGTCTGCGGGTGGTAACCCGCGGATAAACTGACAGTGGCCCCCAGGAGTCGACAAAACTCAGTCCAAAACTTGGAAATAAACTCCAAGGGGAAACACCAACCAACGCTTCACGAATCCTTGATTCCACCTCCCAAGTGACAGCCGCAACCACATGGCCAGGAGAAATGACGGCCACTGGAGAGGTTGAAACAGTCTGGGTATCAAATTGTCGAGAAAGCGTGTCTAGTTTACCGTTCTTACTACCCGGGCAATAGGAGATAAAATCGAAATGACCCAAAAAAAATAAGAGCCCATCGAGCTTATCAAGAATTCAACCGTTTAACCGTGCAAGTGTCCTCCAAGTTCTTGTGGTCAGTCCAAACTAAGAACGGAACCTTGGCGCCCTTCAACCAGTGACACCAATCCTCCAACGCAAGTTTAACGGTCAACAACTCCTTGTTCCCGATGTCGTAATTCTGCGAGTTAGCAACGGCCAATTAGCAACTACTTCTACCTTAGCCGGGTCCATTTGAATACCATCTGGCGACAAGATAAACCCCAGAAACGGAACCGACCGTACGTGAAACAGGCGATTCTCGAGTAGCCGGCGTAACACTCGTCGAATGTGCTGAACATGGTCCCGCTCATTCTGGGAAAAACTTTGAATGTCGTCAAGATAGACAAAGACAAAATGATTGACCATGTCCCTTAGCACGTTATTGACGAGTGTCTGGAAAACTGCAGGTGCGTTCGACAGGCCAAACGGCATAACTAAAAACTCAAAGTGGCCTGTTGGAGTATTAAAAGCAGTTTTCCATTCGTCCCCCTCTCTGATCCTGACCAGGTGATAAGCATTGCGCAGGTCTAACTTCGTAAAGATGGTAGCCCCCTGCAAGAGTTCGAAAGCTGAAGACATCAAGGGCAAGGGGTGACTATTCTTTACCGTGATGTCATTCAACCACCGATAATCAATGCAGGGTACCAGATAACAGGTTAATCACACAGTCGTACGGCCGGTGAGGAGGTAGAGATGCTGCTCGAGACTTACTGAAAACCACCCCCAGATCGTGATACACTGTGGGTACACCAGTGAGGCTAATAGGTTCCTCCTGTGATCGAACAGTAGAGTTTACAGGAGAAAAAGCAGAAGACAAGCAATTAGACGAACAATCAACACTCCACTCTAAAATCACATTAATCTTCCAGTCAATAAAAGGATTAAGCTTAGAGAGCCAAGTGTGACCTAGAACCACAGGAGCAGAGGGTGAACAAATAAGGAGGAATTGAATCGTCTCCATATGATTGCCAGAAATGGTAACCGATAAAGTTCCGGTGATGGACGTTATCCTCGAGAAAGAGGAGAGTTCTGGCCGAGATGGCGTGCGAGAGCAGAAGAACAGGAACTGCCAATCTCCTAGCCAGCTCAACGTCAATGAAATCTCCCTCTGCCCCAGAGTCAATGAGGGCAGAAACCTGGTGACTCACCCCTCCTGACCGAATAACCGACGGGAGAGTAGTGCGACTGGGCACGGGGAGGTGAGTGGAAGTAGTGCTTACCCTACGTGGCGAAGTGCCAATGGAGCGTTGCTTGCAGCCTGGACAGTTGGTGGCCGGCCTCGCCACAATAAAGGCATAACCCGTTCGCCAGGCATCGTCGTTTCCGGGTGGAGAAACGGGCCCGGCTGACTTGACTCGCTGTCTCAGAGGAGGAACCTATGCAAGGCGAAGAGTCGTGTCTGGCTGTAGGAAAACGGTCTCTTGGTCACCGTCTTCCCCGGACGCTGTCGGGTACGCAGTCCCAGGCGGAAATCCACCCAGATGGCGAGCTCGATCAGCCCATCGAGAGTCTAGTGGAGTTCCAGAGAGTAGATCTCATCCAGGATGTAATCAGCAAGACCGTGGAGGAACCTATCCCACAGCGCCTTATCGTTCCAACCACTGGAGGTCGCAAGTGTGCGGAACTCAACAGCATACTCAGACACCGAACTCAGATCCTGTCGTAACAGGGATAAAGCTCTAGCCGCCTCGTTACCTAGCGCAGACTGGTCGAAAACCTTACGAAGTTCTTGGGAAATAAGCTTCTAGAGAGTTTCAGCACTCATGTCCGTTGTCCCATAATGCTGTTCCCCATTCCCTGGCAACCCCTGCCAAGTGCATGACAATTAAAGCCACCTTAGACTGTTCCGTGGGAAAACAGGAGGGCTGAAGTGAAAAAGTTAGGGAGCACTGAGACAAAAATGTCCAGCACAAGGTGGGTTCCCCGGCGTAGAGAGTCGGATAAACGAGATGATGTTCTGCTCTCAGTGTGGAAAGTGCACCAGTAGCGACAGGCATCGCACTGGCTGAAGCGCTCGGCGGAGCGGATCTTCATTGGTCCAGGTGCTGGGCGACGGTCGACAGTTTAAATCAGCAACCTCTTATTGCTGATGGCCCAGGAGGATGCCTTGCTGGGAAACAGCGTGACGCATGTCATGTTCTCCGCTGAGTCCATAGTTGGCGACGATGTTCTGTCACAGAACACAACGGACTCAAAAGCAGGAAGCCGTTAAAAAGAGTTTATTCTTCACAAAATCAAAAGCAGCTTGGTAACTCCAAAGCACACGGCAGAAACAAAAAATACGGAACGAAAAGCCAGAGGAATAACACCGTAAGGTAGTGGGCAGAGAGGAACAACCTTAACAAGCTACAGTCCCAGAAGCTCACCTCTCCCAAAAGACACACCACAAACTGGTTAGCTGGTAAATCAGGGGTTAGCTTGTAAATCCTGGATAAGCATATAAACATGACAAAACATGACAAAAAGAAACTGTAAATCCACTGGTTAAGACGGGTACAAAAAAAATAGGGCAAATCAAAACGAGCAACAGGTGAGGGTAATCATTAGTGATAAACCTAAAGGTAAAAACAAAATTCAGGAGAGAGAGAGTAATCAGAGAAAAATAAGGCACACGTTAGTACCAAGCACGTGGTGCCCACAACAAAAAACAAAACATCAAAACCCAGACTCTAACAGACATGTAGAAATATGTGCAGTCCATATAGCATTTTTGGCCAAATAAATAAATAGAACAAAAGAAAAGCTTTACATCCATTGTAAACCTGCCAAAACGTTTGCTGGTGTTTGATTGTCTTTTAATATAACTCTGAAAGGTGCCTTAATATTCAAACCATCCATCCAAGATAAAAGTCTGTCACAATGCTGTTTGCTCAATCTATCAAAACAAAATTACTAAATTATTTCAGAGTGATCTAATGTTTATCATTCACAGAGGCTATTCTTGCTTTATATTTTATTAGCAAAACATTCATACATATGAAAATGGAAATGTAACCTTTCTCATCATTTCTCATCAGGGCCATAAAGGTGATAGTGGAGTGCCAGGTCAACCAGGACATCCAGGGCCAGAGGTAAAAAAAAAATTTTCAGATTAAACACTTAATTACTGAATTGTTAAAGTTTTTTTTTTAAATACTGATGATATTCAACATGAGATAATATTTACATGCATACTCTATTAGTTTGTACATTATTTTTTTAATCAAGGGTAAGGCCGGAGAACCTGGGATAGCTGGCCAGCCTGGACATCCAGGAATGCCAGGATTACAGGGCCAGAAGGTAAATAATTGCTTAAGAAATCATGTTATATCTGGGGTTTGGAAGAGTCAAGCTTTCTGAAAACTAAATTTTGTTTACTTTTCCCAAATTACATTTATTTCTTCTGATTAAATGAAAGAACACTGACATTTGCAATTTTGGTCTAACTTGGAGGCAAAAGGACACTTCATGGTAAACAGATTTCCAGAATGTAGCTCTTATTAATTTCAGTAAGGTCATGATTATTTATGCCATGGCAAAGAAGAACCGGATTCATGAAAATGTTATTTGTGGTTCACAAGCATTTTAGTTAACTAAAAACATTTTCGATGGCCGTTGAAAAAAATAAGTTTGCTTTGATTTCTTTTATGGTCATTCAGTTTAAATCTATGATTCAAATTTGTTTTCTAGATTTTAGATCAGTGGTTCTCAATTCTGGCCCACGAGATCCATTTTCCTGCCGAGTTTAGCCCCAACTCTGAAATAAAACACCTGAACAAGCTAATCATCGTCTTTAGGAATAGATGCGTTCAACTTAATGCGGCGCTGCGCAAATCTATCAGTGTATGACATTTAAGTACTGCGAGAGCGATTCAAGTGCAGATTGCTCGGTACACATTTGAATCGCTCTCGCGGTACTTTAATGCGATAAACCAAACAATCTGAGAAGCCCATCATTAAGTTAAACGCGTCTGTTCCTGAAGTCATTGATTAGCCTCATCAGGTGTTTTATCAGAGTTGGGGCTAAACCTTGCAGGAGAATGGATCTCGTGGGCCAGAGTTGAGAACCACTGTTTTAGATGAAAATGCTAAATTTCAAAGAACACAAAGTGGTTCTTTGGGGAGAAAACGGTTGATCTATGGCATTGCTGCAAAGAAGAATGCATGAGTACATCTTCTAATAACAGTTTCATATATACAGTAGTGGCCAAAGGTGCTGCCTGGAGGTCATATTTGTACAATTTGCTTTGAATGTACCCATGAAACAATAAACCTTTAGTTTACTTTTTTGACAAACTTATTTGGAAAGATTTTGAAATCATGCTGTCGCGCGAGCAGAACACCAGAGAGTACCATGGACACCTCGTACCATAGACAGATGTTTAATCACAGACCGATCGGCGCATGACATCAAAGTACGGTGAGAGCTATCTGTGAACTGACTGCTCCGTATGCTTTAGAAATGCTTTTCTAATGCTGTATGTTTTATTTGGTCATGCGGTGATCGGTCTGTGCAGAGCTGGAAAAAGTTAAACACGCAGATCAGGATAGATGCCACATGCATTGATGCTGCGACAATGGGCCAACAGCGCCACAGAACATCCTCTAGATGCTGTCTTGTATAAGAGAGATTCTCTAGGAACCACTTACATGTTTACATATCTTACATTAACCGGTATTTAATTTAATTTGCTTTAGTAACCTGCAAAGCGGTCCCAGTCTAGTGAACTGAATATGGGGTTATTCAAGAAGCTTATAAGTTCCTGGAAAACCACCAAGATCATACGGTTCCACCTAGAACCCTATTATGAGAAAAATAAAGTTGAAGCACTTCAAATACCGTTTAAGGGGCTTGGAGAACATAACAAGATATTTGAGGCACCTTTAATTTTCACAGTTTTGACTCCATAACCTTGCTCACGTGCCTTCTTAAACTCTTCTCAAAGCAAAGCTGAAGTTAATATTTCAAACACAACTATCCAACACAGATAGACATTTTTTTATATTTAAATAAGACAAGGTTGGACATCACAATTCGCCATGTTGTAAATAGAAATGGGAAAGGGATGAAAATAGTCAAATTAATTACAGTTCTTCTCAGTTGCTTTGGCGCATTTCTCAGATCAGAAATGAAATTCTCAAATCTTGTTATTCAACCTGCAAATCATCCTGTCACTTGTGCAAAACAGATTTTATTTTATTTTTTATTTTATTTTGAACAAGTTGCAATTGCTTCAGTACATTCATGCAATTGGTTGTACAATTGTCTGTTGTTTCCTACATTTTAAGTTGCTAATGTCGTTTGGCTCAAAATGTAATATATAGTTCTCTGTCTTACTTCTCTAAACATGTAGTCATTTGTTCATCGTCTTAGTCATTCAGCGCAAAATTGTTAGACCAGTTGTCAATAGTTCTTACATTTACAGAGTTATTGATCCAAACTGTGACTACATTTAATATGCTCACAGGTTGCTTTCAATGTTAGAAACTCTGATCCTTTATTCTTAAAACACACACTGTACAGAGATTTTCCACAAGGATCTCATCTCTGTTGATGAGAAGGCTCTGTTTCAAGATGATTTACAAAAGCATGTGATCATTTAGGATATCGTTGCATTAAACTGCTGCATGGCAAGAGTAAGACATCCTAAGGCCAAAGGTGGAGTAGAAAATATGTAGTTTGAGTCCTCATACAGCACTGCATACAATTCTGCATGAGGGGTCTTTCCTATGTTTATAATTTTTTTTAGCAATTTTCCCATTGTGCTGTAAAATTATGTTGTATTTTCTGCATCACCATTACTTTGTTCAAGCTTGATGTGTAGTTTGTTGACAGAAAAACAGAACAAGTATGAAGTGAATCCTGTTCAATCTTTTGCTATCAGCATTGCACATAGAGTTACGCCCTCACTGCGAGCGTCTTTCCCTCGCCATGCTTCGCACCCGGATCACCTTCTTCAGTTGTCCCGCCCCCTGTGCTCCCCCGTCTGTCCTCCTCCAACAGAGACGGCAAAAGCAGCAGAGCCGCGAGCGTGCAGATGAGTCCACGCCAGCTGAGCCCCGGAAGTGCTCTCTCTCCACCATAACGCTGCGATCCTGTCAGCCTCGCCTACAAGGACCTGCGACCCTCCTCAAGTGCCAGCGACATGGTATCATTCGGCAGAACAGACGAGCTGGATGAAGTTTTGTCCCATGCCTATGAGATGATTGGGCTGCAATCATCAATCCAATCGACTGGTCGTCTTCGATGGAACTGGAACACAACTCAAGAGGGGTTCCTGCAGCCGGATCAGCTCCCTATTTCCAAAAGGTTCACCAAGAGCTCACTAGATCGTGGCGCCCCCCCCCCCCCCACTCTCAGACGATCGCACATAATCCTCAGATATGAAGTACAAGCCCGGCAAGTTAAAGAAGCTGTGGAGAAAGTTCCCACATATCACAATGAGTCAGGGTTTTACAGCCGCTATTTCTCTTCCCAAAGACAGTCGGCAGCCTGAAACCCATTCTAGATTTACATGTTAAGAATCGCTTGCTTATGAGACAGCCATTAAAAATGCTTTCTTCCAAATGGATTATGGCCCAAATTCGCCAGGGGGATTGGTTTATATCGGTGGATCTGAAAGACGCTTATTTTCACATCCCCATAGCGTCCCGCCACAGACCGGGGACGGCTTACCAATACATGGTCCTTCCCTTCGGGTTTTCTCCCGTCCTGCGTACATTTACCAAATGTTCAGATGTATCGCTTGGCCTCCTGAGACAGGCTGGCATCTGCATTCTGAATTATCTGGATGACTGGTTTATTCTAGCCCTATCGGAATAGGGATATGAATGAACAGGTCCGCTGTCCTCGGGCATTTGGAGAAATTGGAGTTCAAAATCAACCTCTACAAGAGTTTGCTAACCCCACTCAAGAATTTCATTTTTGGGCATGACTCTCGACTGAACACGGGTTCGAGCCTGGCTAACGCCAGAACGCGCCTCGGTGCTCAAGTGCTCTGCGGCTTCTTTCAGAGTAGGTTATCTCGTCCCGCTCAAAATTTGCACATGACACCCCTATCATTAGTCTTATCCAAGATGGTGAGGAATCTGCTTACAGACAAGAGGTTAAGCATCTGGCTGTATGGTGCAGTCAAATCAACCTTGAACTGCATACACTCAAAACAGTGGAGATGACTTTGGACTTCAGTAGAACCCCTCATTCAAGTTCCTGGGCAGTACTATTACAGGACTTGAAGTTGGACATTCACATACACTCGTGAAAAAAGCCCAGCAGGGGTTATACTTTCTTTGTCAACTAAAAAAGTTCAACCTGCCACATGCACAGATGACACAGTTTCTCTCAGCTGTCTCTGAATCGGTTCTGTGCTCTTCTATAACTGTTTGGCTTGGGTCAGCCAGCAAATCAGATAGAAGAAGACTGCAGCGGACCGTTAGGACAGCTGAAAGAATAATAGTTGTTAACCTGCCCAACCTTCAGGAGGACTTGCACAACTCCAGAGTGAAAAATGGGCAGACAACATCATCACAGACCCCTCTCACCCCGGCCACATTCTGTTTGCACTTGTCCCCTCAGGCAGACGTTACAGATCTCTGCCCACACTTGGCCAATAAAGCAAATTCTGATTCTGAATTAGGCAGGCATTTTACAATAGCGCTGCTTTAGTTTACATATTTTTTCACATTTATTAATCCCACTGTGAACTCTTTTTTTACAGGGACAACGAGGAGATACAGGTGAACAAGGGGCAGAGGTATGTTAACCTTTTTTCCACAATTTGAATTTCCTTTCATTTTTCCAGAAACAATATGGATCCCAAATGTATACTGTATGCTACCTTTTTACTCATATTAATTGTATATTAGTCTACCTAATTAAAGTAATAAGTAAAAAATGTAGCTGTGATTTGCCAAAGCTGCTAAAAATATTCCCTAAAGCTAATGCAATGAGCTTTTTCGACTTCCGGATTTTTGACATCCGGATTGTCTGCAGCAGGGTAAACGTTTTTTTCCGGTTACAGTAGTATGCAAGTCTAACAAGAGTGTCTGGCTTAAATGTCCTTGTATAAATAATGTTAATGAACTTAATACCTTATTGCTGCCTGTTTAAAGGAGTAGTTTACTTCCAAAGAAGCTCCCATTGAATTTCCATAGTAGGAATAAAAATGAATATGAAAAGTCAATGAAGGCTTATTTTGAAGTTAACTACAACTTTAATTTCCCCGTGAACCGGAAGTTGCCAATTGTCAAAGTTTCACGGCCAATTGATTAGATGTGTAAAAACAGCTGGCAGTAGACTGACAGTTGAAGGGGAGGAGTTAACGGAGGCTCCGGCCACGCCGTCTAATTTATGTTTGAGATGGATAGCAATTTCAGGGCGGAAGTGCATTTTCAAATTTTAACTGAATATTATGGGGTTACATAAATTATAAAAAGAAAACAAGAGAGCTCTGCAGTGCTCGGGCCCTAATGACCCCCATTGATAAACTATTTACTATAAACGCTGCAATATTTCATGACAAAAAAAGAATTGTCTTTTTTTATTTCACTGGGACTTTAAAGTTAAGATCGTAATTAAAAAACACCTTGCAGCTAAAATGTAGCTCTATTACTGCTGTTTGTTTGAAGCGTTTATAAGACAGAAACCCAAGGAAGGTAATGACTGATTCTACAGAGCACTTCATAAAGAGATGTTGTTCTTTGTGTTATTCCGGTTATTCCGGTTCTTGTGAAAAAAGGGATATAGAATTAAATATCGCTTCGACTGTATTTCACTGTTTTTCAGATAAAAAAATAAACCGATGGATTTCTTACTGTGCCAAATATATTTTCTATTTCAAACACTTGCAATTGAAAAGTTTGGTTTCAAAATGAGATAATTCAGTTTTTATACTGCATTCCAATTAATATCAATCAAACAGCGGTTGGTTTGTTTAGAGTTAAGACATAAGAAGTAAAAACAACACACCTAACTAACACAATAAAACACAATAAACACAGGATACCATAATAAAAATATGATCTATTTTTTTTATGAAGTTATCCCCTCTTGGATCCAAACTCTTCAATTGTTTTAGGGTAAAACATTTGTACATTTATCTTTTGGCTTTTAGAACTATGTAAAGTAAGATAATGTTGGCATGCTATTGGCTGCTATATGACTGTTGACATGACTATTTGTAAGCTATTTGTTAAATTAAATTAAATTAAATTATTTAAGTTAAATAAAGTAATCAAAACTGTTTGTTGCTTACTTCAGAGTTATACTGTATGGGCTATGTGACAATAGCAGTTTTTTAGGGCATTAGGTTTAGACAAACCATACACATTTTGTTCTGTATCAGAACATATCAATCAGGTATTTAGATAGAAAATAACTGCTTTAAATTCTAATCTTCTATCTATTTATATGAGATGATGACTGTTTATGAGTACAATATATGTTATAAAACATTTATGCAATTGCGCAGGGGTTGAAAGGTGGAAAAGGAGAATCTGGGAAACCTGGTGTTCATGTAAGTTTTGCTTGAACAGACTTACACACTTCTGTCTTTTGTGGATAACTGTAACTTTTGTAAATTGAAGCTACAGAACATCAGATTTTGTACATTAAATAAATTCAAGAAATTAAATAAGCTAAAAACACACCAGTGATTTTAAACATGTTTGAGGCAGTGATAGAGTGTAGTTGCTAGCAGATCGTAGGCACCTGCCTGAGTTGCTACGTGTTATAAGATAAGATAAGTACGAGGTGGCCAACCCATTAAGACATTTAAAAACAATGACCAGAATTTTAGAGCTCTACTCTATAATGTACTGGTAGCCAGTTAAGAAAACAATGGTAACCACAAAACTGAAAAATATATCAATCTCTTCTAAAATATCCAAGAGAAGTAAACATTAAACACTAACAAGTCTTTAACTTTAATAATAACATATACAATTAAAAAACATTTAACATTTACTCTCCTAATGCAGTCTGACACAAAGCATGCTGGGAATTGGAAATCCTTCTAGACCAATTTTGTTGAATTTACATGTTTAAATTAAGTAAATTGAACAAGGAGCAAATCATTTTTTTGAGATTTAGTAAAAACTTTAAGTTAATCAAAAATAATCATTATATTTTACTCAAAAGAAAAAAAGTGTTACAGGAACTTAAGTTTACATTACTTAATGTGTTTGATTATTTTGAACATTTGCAATTACAGTGCACAATATATTTATGCAATTAAATGATTTCCATTCATACCTAAGGATAAATGAAATAATGTGTTTTTCATTATGTGAAGTAATGTAAATATGCATATGTTAAGTCACTTGTGTGAGCTTAAAAAGTACGTAATTAATTAAGTAAGTAAGTAAGCTGTTTCTCTAGCTTATGTTTTATTTACTAATTTAAGTTTTTCTTGCAGTGTGTGGCTATACCTACTAAAGATCTCTTGACATTTTCAAGCAGTTCTAAAATATATCATCATGAGAAAACATTTCATTTATTTAAAATACAGTTGTCGAGTATTGTTATTTATATTGTAATAGGACTGTTTACATAATAACATTGTTATACTCTAATTTCTATCCGTGTATTAATTATAGTGGCAAATGCTCTTTTTATAAACAGGGTTCAGCTGGGCCAGCAGGTCAGAAAGGCGAGGTGAGCTCATTTCTCATCTGAATACATGCGGTTGACATAGGTGTGTTGGGAGTGTGTTAAGTTGTGTTTGTGTGCATGTCAGAAAGGGACACCAGGGGAGGCTGGTCAGAGGGGTCAGATCGGCCACCAGGGGCTCCCAGGACAACCAGGTTCAATGGGGCCCTCTGGACCTAGGGGTCAAAGTGGTGAAATTGGCCTCCCGGGAACAACTGGACCCGAGGGACGACCGGTATGTATTATATTTTAAGCCATCCCTCATGCTGGTATACATGTGTTCCTGTGTTCAGTTGTAGACCATTGTGTTAGCAGTGCAAAGGTCATAGATTTGATATCAGGGAATGCACTGTTAAAAACATGTATAGTATGAATCCACTATCCAAGTTGTTTCGGATCAAAACTTCTGCCATATGTGTAAATTAAAAGGTAACAAAATATTGATGTATTTTCCATGCAGTAATATTTTATGGAAATTTACATTCTGAAAAGCAGCTTGTGTTTTTGCAGGGCAGAGAGCTGTCTGAACAACATATTCAACAGATTTGCAGAGATGTTCTTCGATGTAAGTACCTAAAATGAACATTTCATCTTTCTGTATTTCTCTTATGTACGGTATATTCATACATTTATTTTATTTCAGCTGAGATTCCAGCACTTCTATTGAGTAGCCAACACAATCATAACAGAAGATGCGAGCATTGCTACACAAGGAT
This sequence comes from Triplophysa bombifrons, assembly GCA_029783895.1. Lineage (NCBI taxonomy): Eukaryota > Metazoa > Chordata > Actinopteri > Cypriniformes > Nemacheilidae > Triplophysa > Triplophysa bombifrons. Next base: position 19,902,653 of record CM056459.1, on the reverse strand, counting down.
GGGAGCCCCAGGGCAGACGGGGCCAGCAGGTCCTCAGGGTTCACGGGGATTCCCCGGTATAAATGGTTCTAATGGGCTGCAGGGTCAGCGGGGTTTACCCGGTCGAACTGGTATCTCTGGCATGAAAGGTACTGGTATTACACAACATCAGCTTAATTTTCTGACCGTAACACTACACGTAAGAGGGTTTTCTACACACGAATTAAAAATGCATGTCATCTCCAAATATTCACAGAGCAGACTAGGGAGAATAACTATGTATCCAAATTATTACATGAAATGTACACATATTCGGTATTTTACTTTTACTATTACTACAAATGCAAAAACTTATAGTTATTTACAAAAAAAATTATTAGACCAAAGACATCATGACCTAGTGTTAATGTAGTGGTCTGGAAAGATTTTACTAAATTTAACTTTAAAGTGGTCATAAATCACAATTTCTGCCAATCTCATGTTAATCTTGAGTACCTATAGAGTAGTATTGCATGCTTTAAGAGTCTTTAGTTTTATCAGCATGAAAAGAGTAGTTGGAGATAAAGAACAAGCATCACATTACATCATCACATCATCCCTGTTGATTCACTGTATGTTCGTGTTGTTTACATTATGCATTAGCACTTTCAGTGCTATGACTGCTTCCTCTATCAGTTTCAAATGATCTGCAAATCCAGCGTTGCCTCTTTTTAAAACATTCGTCACCGAATTGCTGTCAACAAACAAACACAATTGCAAAGCTGAACTTCTGTAAACCGAACAAAGCACAAAGATGGGTGTGCTCTTTCTCTTGCTCTCGTTTAGGGGGTGCGTTTCCCGAACAACAACATAACTTGTTAAATCTATCTAGCTACTCACTACTGTTTCCTGAAAACAGTGACTTTGTCGCTCATCTGTCGTTTGAACCATTGGTTTAACAATATAGTTAATGACGTCACATAGGTGGTAGAGTAATACTGTCTTCTAATTAATCTGTTCAGAATGATTTAATGTCATATTATTAATGTAAATAACGTACGCTGCATTTGAAAACTATTTTTGATATCGTATTTTTCTCTTTGTTGTTTTAATTCACGATATTTAATTCATATATAAGCTTCCTCATACAGTTGTGTTCAAAATTATTCAACCCCCACTGAAATTGATTGTTTTGGTCGGTTTGACATTGATTATGATCATTCAGTCATCCTGCTTACAATTAAATCAAAGAGGCACGTGTAGGTCAGACAAATATAACATAACATTTATAATGAAATAACCACAAATGTCTTTTCTGAGCTCACATCATTATCAGTTTTATTCAACCCCCAAGTGACATTCAATCTTAGTACTTAGTACAACATCCTTTTACAGTTATAACAGCTTTTAAACGTGAAGCATAGCTTGACACAAGTGTCTTGCAGCGATCTACGGGTATCTTCGCCCATTCATCATGGGCAAAAGCCTCCAGTTCAGTCACATTCTTAGGCTTGCGCACTGCAACTGCTTTCTTTAAGTCCCACCAGAGGTTCTCAATCGGATTTAAGTCTGGTGACTGCGATGGCCACTTCAAAATGTTCCAGCCTTTAATCTGCAACCATGCTCTAGTGGACTTGGAGGTATGCTTGGGATCATTGTCCTGTTGAAAGGTCCAACGTCTTCCAAGCCTCAGGTTTGTAACGGACTGCATCACATTGTCATCCAATATCTCCTGGTACTGAAGAGAATTCATGGTACCTTGCACACGCTGAAGCTTCCCAGTACCTGCAGAAGCAAAACAGCCCCAAAGCATGATTGACCCCCCGCCATGCTTCACAGTAGGCAAGGTGTTCTTTTCTTCATAGGCCTTGTTCTTCCTCCTCCAAACATAGCGTTGATCCATGGGCCCAAACAGTTCTAATTTTGTTTCATCAGTCCACAGTACACTTCTGTGGTTTGTCCACATGACTTTTGGCATACTGCAGTCGACTCTTCTTATTCTTTGGGGACAGCAAGGGGGTGCGCCTGGGAGTTCTGGCATGGAGGCCTTCATTACGCAGGGTGCGCCGTATTGTCTGAGCAGAAACTTCAGTACCCACATCTGACAAATCTTTTCTCAGTTCCTCAGCAGTCACACGGGGACTTTTCTCCACTCTACGCTTCAGGTAGCGCACAGCAGTCGAAGTCAGCATCTTCTTTCTGCCACGACCAGGTAGCGTTTCAACAGTGCCCTTTGGCTTGAATTTGCGATTGATGCTTCCTATGGTGTCTCTTGGTATGTTTAACATCTTTGCAATCTTCTTATAGCCATTGCCCTTCCTGTGAAGAGTAATCACCTGTTCTCTTGTCTTCCTGGACCATTCTCTTGACCTCATCATGTTTGTAACCACACCAGTAAATGTCTAGAAGGAGCTGAGTATCACAGTCATTTTAAAGCTGCCTAGTTGGTGCTTATTAGGCTTTATTGCTGCTCCCTGATATCCACAGGTGTTTTCAATACCTGATTGAAAACACTTCATTGAACCTCTGTTCTTCAGAGTGGTAGTCTTTAAGGGGTTGAATAATTATGTCAATGAAGAATTCACAAAAGAAACATTTACTACTGTATTACAAAACTAATTGATGTCATTTTAGTTGCATAAGGTTCTGTAAGAAGTCCTTGTAGGATTTCATTCTGAATACAATTACAAATGTACACTAAATTCCCTAAAACCATTTACAGCATTGGGGGTTGAATAATTTTGAACACAACTGTATGTCACTCTGCCCAGGGATTCCCCAGGGTGCTAGAGCAAGTAGGCTCATGTTTTAAAAAAACATTGCTTCTATTTTCTGGACAAGAAATTGTAGTATATTCTGAATGATGGATATAGAATGCACTGCATGTTGCTTGCTTACTTTGCTCAAAAGTATGATGGATGTAAATCTACATGTCATAATATCAAGGAACTATGCATCTAACCACAGCTCTAGACCTGTAGTTCCACCCACACAACTTTGCGATGCTGCTTGCAATTAATGGTTGGAACAATGGTTTCATAAAACACTTAAATCCTTCAACTATGCTGGAACAACGAAACTTGCGACCATAGTTGGCAAACAATGCTTTTTGGAAACGCACCCCTGGTTGATATGTACTTGTGCGCTATTCTGGGAGAATTGGCAACAAAATAAATAAGGCAAGAACGAAAACCCATGTTTGAAAAATATATATAAGAAAGCCGAAGGGGTGAAATTGCCATAGAAAATTACATCATACTACATTTGACCATGTAAACAACTAAGAGAGCATGACATAGCATTAGACAGCAGCTATGAAGTAGAATGAAGTATTTGTCGTTGCAGTGCAGCATGTCAAAAACAGATGTGGGACAACTAAAATCACATCACATTTGACACATCCAGTAGAAACGGCTTATCTGACAATATTGAGAGCAATCTAAACTGACCGTAGATGCAATAGGCATTTGTATGTGGTGTATGGTTTCAAACTGTATTTGAATGTAGAGTAACTACATTTAAACAGACTTTACACAACATAAGTTACATTTTGTCTGGCTTTTTTAGGGGATCCAGGTGAAAATGGTGAAAAGGGAAAACCAGGAAGGTCAGAGATTGGTGATCCGGGTCTCCCAGGTCCACCAGGTGAGGAAATTCTTTTAACGGGTTATGCATTGGCCAGTTAACCAAAATGGGAAAAGCATAAATAATCTTTCATCAAACAAACTTTATTGAGTTGAGTTCCGTCTCTCTCAAGGTTTTTTATCCACATTTAGGCATATATTTATAGTGGAGTTTTGGTTCCTTGCCCCTGCCGCCTCACCACTGGCTTACTCACAGGTCAGGGCCGGTTGGGGCATGGGCGACATAGCCGGCTGCCTAGGGCACAAAATGACCGTGGGGCGCCTGCCGAGAGGGTATTTTCAGAAGTTCGCCCTCTCGTGAATTGAACAATATGGGTGGAGTTTCCTGAAACCTAATCGCTATGTCGTTCTTAGGTATATATTGCTTTCCACTACTGGTGATGCTCACTCAAGGAGCTAAGAGGAGAAGAATCACATTAGCTCACATCTTCTCTCCTCTTGGCTGTCGCTCCATAAAGTCGCTACTCATTTGAATAAACTTGAACAATTCTCAACTTTGTTGCGTCGCTAGACACGCCCTATCTGGTCGCCAGCTCTCCATTAAAAATAATTGGGATCATGTCGCTTTATCTGGTAATGTGAATGGGGCATAACTGTTAACCCCTGCCAACTTGCACGGTCAAAGTTCTTGTAATGTTAACACACATTAAGGTGTAATTTAAGAATGTAAAGCATAATGCAATGCAAGTCGCTTTGGATAAAAATGCCTGCCAAATGCATAAATGTAATAAATGTAAGAATGAAGAATTTCGGGAAACGCAGCCATGATCACAATAATAGAAATTGGACATCAACCAAATAAACTTAAGAGTTTAATATACATGGACAACACATTTATAATTTTTAAAGACCCCTAGTGTTAAAAGTGGGACAGGGAGAGAACCCAAGCACAGGCAGCTAAACACAAAAAAAAATCATGATTTCAAATAAAACACAAAACTAAGACCCACGAGGGGGTAAAACAACAAAACAGGGGAATATAATAACAGAGACAAAACAGGAAAGTAGACTTACTAAACTAGACTAATAACACACTTGACAAAACTACACTGACTAAACAAGACAATACCTTACAGGACACAAAGCAGGAGCAGGACAGGAAGTATTAGCAGACACCAAACAAAACAAACTCGCACAGGACAGAAAACACAAGGGCATAATAAAGGGAACCAAATCAAGTGGGGAACAGGTGCGGGGTATTAAATCATTAACAGTCTATAATGAGGAACCGAGGGGGTGGGGACAAAGACTAGACAGGAGGACACATGGCACGTCACTACAAGAATTGCCATGCGTCTCACTCAAAACACGTGGGGACTGTCATGACCCTGCAACAAGGCTAGAAGAGCATGACAATGAGAGGCAGGATCATGACAGAGCTTTGCGGCCTTATAAAAGGTGGGGTAGTTTTCAATTGTTTTAATGAGCTTTGTTATTCAAATATTTTTTCAGTTTAAAACAAAACAACATTATTTTTAAATGATAAGAAGGCCATTAAAAATGTATCTGATTTTTTACTTGTTATTTAATTAACTATATTTTATATACAGTTTTAATAGCTTTTTCACTCGTTCAGATATTTTTATTTATTCATCTATTTATGTTGTATTGGGGTCTAAAATCTTGCCTAGGGCACCAGTAGAGCCTGGGCTGACCCTGCTTGGGGTTAATAATAAACAAGCATCTTAAACTGTAACTTACCCATTTTTTTTTCATGTTATGGTATTATTGCAAATTGTTCTGGTATATTGTAATTTTCAGTTTCCAGTAGTGATAGTATTTAAAATTATATACGTCAATTTAAAAATGTGGTATTTATATCTGTTAAATTTCATTAATGCATGATGCATAGAGCAAATCTTGAAATAATACCATTCATAAATCCCATGTACTGTGTTTATTTTATTTTGCATACCTACTACTATTATTATTATTTTTTAAATATAATATATGTAAAGCTGCTTTGCAACAATAATAATGTGAAAAGCGGTGTGTAAATAAATTTGAATTGAATTTTTTTTTCCAGGTCCATTTGGCCCGACAGGGGTGGGCAAGCCGGGTCACCCGGGTAAGCCAGGTCCACCTGGTCACAATGGAGAAGAGGGACAGAGAGGTTACCCCGGCGAGCCCGGTCAGCCAGGCGTTTGTCATCCATCAATGTGCTACAGCGCTATGTTGCGAAGAGATCCTTTCAGTAAAGGGCCAAACTATTGAAAGAGCTTGGATATGGTGCTGCTCAGTGAGCAAATGTAACAGTAACAGCCAATCTCAGGATAACCATATTCGTCAAGAGTGTCTCTTACTCATGGACACATAAAGTACCTCTTTAAATGTAAATAAGTCTTATTTTATACAAGCATTGTCCATGACTTAAAGAAACAGTTCACCCAAAAATATAGATTCTGTCTTCATTTATTCACTCTTTGTTCCAAGTCTGTATACATTTCTTTGTTTGATGAACACAGAGAAATATATTAGGAAGAATAACCAAACAGTTCTTGTCCACTATTGACTACCATCGCAGGAAAATTTTATTCTGAAATTTCTTTGTTATATTGAACACAAATTAAATACAGAAGAATAATCATTAAAGCTACAAAACACATTCATTTCTTCTTTTCTTCTGTACTTAGATTATCATTAGTGACAGGAGTCCCAGCAGCAGGTTTAAGATTGCGGCCCCTTTAAGAGATGACGCTCTGCGCAGATCTGACACGTTCCCCAATGTGCTTTGTGCTTACAAAAATACTAAACAAAATGTACATTGAGGCATAATCTTGTGTGTTTTTGATCTTTCAAGCACGAAGGAGAACGTTACACAGGTGCGCAGTCTGACACATTCTGCCAGAAATATTACTAATATAAATAACGCTGACATCACCGTTTAAATCAAGAGGTTACAACGATGTTGCAGGCATATGGGTGCTGTTTACTTTTTGTATAATACATTTTGCCAAAATCTAATTTAAAAAAGATGAAATGCTGTGTGCACAGGCAATTAAGTGCAGGTAAATATTAGCCCTCTCTCTCCGGTCCCAAATGTATCAAACTTCAAATTCATAAAAAAATATTTGTTTCATGCGTAAAGAAAACGCTGTACTTGTTCAAACAACAAGATCTTTATTTATTGACAATATTTCCGTTGCAAGACGTTCAGCTAATGTGTGTGAAATGAACTGCAGTTCAGTCAAGATAGAGGGGGGTGGGGCCATGAGGTTTTACTGACAGTTTGAGCGTATCCAACCAGATTTAGTCACAAGCTCTTTTTAACCTTTCATTGGCTAGATATATGTAAAATATGCAGACAGACGTAAAGGTTGACCAATAGCATTGATTTAATAATAATAAAAACACCACCACAAAAGGGCACTTCGGCATGAAAGGGCAAAAGGGGCATGTGCTCTGCACAGGTTGAGCCCTATCTGTGCACATGCATGGTTGTCAGTGGTGGTCAAGACCTGTTTGGTACAATCATTCTTCCAAATATCTTTCTCTGTGTTTATCGGAACAAAGAAATGTATACAGATTTGGGATATCATGTATGACGGCGTTTTAGTGCCACGTAAAAAAAAAAAAAAGATTTCGAGAATAAAGTCGAAATGTTACGAGAATAAAGTTCTGTGAACAATTCTGTGATTTTTCTCAAAATAATACGAGTTTATTCTCGTATTACTACGAGATTATTCTCGTAACATTTCGACTTTATTCTCAAAACATTTCGACTTTATTCTCGTAACATTTCGACTTTATTCTCGTAACATTTCGACTTTATTCTCGTAACATTTCGACTTTATTCTCGTACATTTCGACTTTATTCTCGTAACATTTCGACTTTATTCTCGTAACATTTCGACTTCCTTCTCGTAACATTTCGACTTTATTCTCGTAACATTTCGACTTTATTCTCGTAACATTTCGACTTTATTCACGTAACATTTCGACTTTATTCTCGTAACATTTCGACTTTATTCTCGTAACATTTCGACTTTATTCTCGTAACATTTCGACTTTATTCACGTAACATTTCGACTTTATTCTCGTACATTTCGACTTTATTCTCGTACATTTCGACTTTATTCTCGTACATTTCGACTTTATTCTCGTAACATTTCGACTTTATTCTCGTACATTTCGACTTCCTTCTCGTAACATTTCGACTTTATTCTCGTAACATTTCGACTTTATTCTCGTAACATTTCGACTTTATTCTCGTAACATTTCGACTTTATTCACGTACATTTCGACTTCCTTCTCGTAACATTTCGACTTTATTCTCGAAATCTTGGATTTTATTTTATTTTTAACGTGGCACTAAAACGCAGTCTCAATCTTGAGGTTGAGTAAATTATGAAAAAAAATTGGGGTGAACTGTCCCTTTAATTCTGCCCTTAATTTGTTTTCCTCTGACATAAGCTGATACGTGCCCTGATTTCTTCATGCTCTTTGTCATGAAAAGTGAAACATGTGAAGAGCATCCAGTGTTAGAAGCATTCCAGCACTGGCCGTGGAAATCACTTCAGCTTATTTCTGCACTCTCTTGCTCCCCCTTGTGTTGTTTTCAACCATCAGCAGCCAGTCATCTCATTGTATTTATGATTCCAGATTTACTGTTTTTGGCTTTGTCACATTTTTGTTGTTGTTGTCAAACTTGTCTTTTGAAGCGTTAATGTAAACCATGAAGCTCAACGACCATGCAAGCTTTAAATGTGAGGAGTTTTGTCTGGAATAATTTGTCTTGAGTCTAATGTTATTTCTGATGTATCTCAGAGTTTTTATCTTGGTCCTTTAGGTTTTACTCTGAGAAGTCCCAAAAAATTTGACCATTGAATTTACATGACTTTTTCATAGGGCAATTTATAGCCAGTGAAATATTTTTGAGCTGACTGCAAGTAGAAATGTTCAAGTACATTTCCATATTTCCAATTTCAATGTTTCCTAGGCACATCTTCTATTTCGCAAATTTAAACTGCAGGTATTTTCATGACTTTACAGTATCCTTGTACCTACACAATGGATTTCAAAGGGGAGCATAATAAAGTGTAGATATTTCCCACAATTAGTAATGTAAATTGGAAGTGTTTTTATATCAATAAATGACATTTTAAAACTACACAGTAAAACTAGTTATTGAAAAGAGAACACTTCTGAAAACTTAATTTTTCGTTCATTTGTCAAAGAGTGAAGTCACATACAGTGTAATAAAACACACCTTCCTATAAATGTATACTTTTTGTGGTTATTTATAAGAACTGTTTCAGCAGTTACAACAATTCCTGTGAGAGTGCTTATTTTTGAAGTAATGCTTTTTTTGTTTTAATTTCATGTGATTGAATGACTTTTGATAATAGTAATTAAAACTTTTTTATGAAATGTTCATTGTTGTTTTATAATTTTTCCTTATGTGTGATAATGGGGATTTCCCTTGCATCTAAATTCCCCACCATGGAATCTTCCGAATATCTTGTGTTCTGCAGAAGGCAATAAGCCATACAGATTTGTAAGGACATGAGCGTGAGTAATTGAACATTTCTTTTGAGTGAAATTTTCCCTTATTTATTAGTTTATTAATCACTGAAACACAATTCTGATGCTGCCCAACAGATTCATAACTTCAAATAGAAATGAACAATCCTATACATAAATCTTGACAAGGTAGTTCATCATATTGATGTTGAGAGCTGAATGATAAACTAAACATGTTCAAAATAGTACAAATAACAGTGGCGTTAATATTCAGCATTGCATCTTTAATATATTTAAACGGAAATTATAGCTAAGCCTTTGATGCTCATCTGCAATGACTAAAATCTGAGAATATGATCTAGATGTCGCTGTTACTCTTTACAAACTCTTCATATTCAATATGAGACATGCGTTCATCCGGAACAACCTGAAATGTTTCACTTTTATTAAAATTGAAATTATGTTAGGCTGATTTTATAATATACAGTATATATAGGCCTATACATATATACATACACACGAACGCATAGGCTACAATGTGTATGTGTGCGCGCGTGCGTGCGTTCGCGCGTGTGTGTGTGTGTGTGTGTATATATATATATATATATATATATATATATATATATATATATACAAATTAAGAAAAAAGATAAATGAAATTCCATTTAATTAGCTTGTGGGATAACAAAAATCAAAAACAAATGTCGTAGGCTGACGCACGTTAAAACTATTTCACATTGTGCTTCTGGGCTACATACTCGTCGTGAGCTAAAATATAAGCCAATAGACTGAGCACTCATGAAATAAAGCTGACAGGTGTTTGCCCGACTGGATTTTTCCTTTGATTTATCACGAAAGGTCTCATATATCAAGTGTCTCTAATTTCACAGTAAGGTTGCATTCATGCCCCAGGTCAATGATGTTGTATATACGACCGCTAGAGGTTGATACACACCCTCGGGAGTGTGGGACGGACTACCGCTTTCAACACTTTTTCAGAGCTGTAGTCTACTGTTGAGGTAGTTCATGCACTGATTTCTGAATTTGCACACCTCTGTACTGCCACATCTTCCAGTGGTCCCATTTACAATTGAAGAGCATTCTGTAAGTTCTTTCTAATTTCTTTACGTATTTGACGTAGTCTCTATTAAGCTTTCATCCTTACGAAAGTGATGAAAATGTTGCCTAATAACGGCAGAGCAGATTTCGGATGGTAAGCAAGCAAGAGTTCACCCGGTGCACCACTTTGTAGTTTTAAGGACGTCTGGACTTGAAAGGAAATAAGTCAAAGCTACGAGAAGGCAGCGTATTTTCAGTTAACCGAAAGAACAGAACAAGTATTAATGGTGCGCCATGGTGTGCCCCAGCATCAACCCAGAGCGCCCTTGTTGAAAGCATCATCCTGAGAGATGAAGATGAGAGCGCCAACATTTGGACTTGTGTGGAGCTGTCTGGGCTTTCTTCACAGCGTTCAGTGCGGTTTAGGGGACAACCATGTGCATTCCAGCTTTATTTACAGGCGGTTGCGTAACCACGAGCGGCGAGAGATCCAGAAAGAAATCCTCTCCATCCTGGGCTTGCCCCACCGTCCCAGGCCATTTTCGCAGGGGAAACAAGGGTCGTCAGCACCTTTGTTTATGCTGGACCTGTACAACGCGATGACGACCGACGAGGAGAACGTGATGCTCGGAAAGGTGCTCACTGGGAAACCGCGTAAAAGCGCGTCTGGAGTTGCACATGGACATTGGCGTGCACCGCATCAGGCGTACCGCGCAGCGCCCGCTGCCAGCCAGAATCCGCCTCTGGCCACAGAGCACGACACCAACTTTCTGAATGACGCGGATATGGTGATGAGTTTTGTCAATCTAGGTAGGTCCGTTTGCTTTGATATAGGATTGCAATGTGTGACTAGGCTTATGCGTTATTTTATGTGTTTGTGCGCGTAACTGTTAGCCTATAAAACGTTTTTTTTTCGCTGTAGCCTATGCGCACAGGTAATAATAATGAATTATGTTAAACCGGTCAAAATCCAGTACACACTATGATTTGATCTTTGTACCTATATTTAAAACAACTTTATTATATATGTGCACGCTAAGCAGAAGTAATGTCACAATTCTGTACGATATTGAAAATATCAGTAAGAATATTGAAAGGATTCTGAACAGGCCAAAATTTAACCGAGCGTAATAGAAATTTATTAAATAATATTTTATTCACTGCATTACCAAACGCAAACATCATTTATTCATGCCATTTCTTTAACTCGTTGGTTCCACATTTCTACTTTAAATATCTGTTTTAATTGTCTTAACGATGTACATATCTGTTACTGTATATTTCATATGATATAATTTCATGTCTTTTAAAAATATCACACGTAGTGCCTACATACAGTAATTATATAGCCATCAGCATTTAAGCTGTCCTTGAAAACTCAATAAACTTTATATATAGGACTTTATGATTACTGGAAACTCTGAGGCAATTGCAGGTTAGGGGAATTTTTTGCTATAAAGAGTGTCATTATATCAGAATATGCTTCTGCACAAATACACACACACACACACACACACACTTTGTAATTCAATTCATATTTTACACTCCTCGCAGTGTGTTTGTGTGAGAGATACTCATGTGTGTTTTTGGCTATTTTTTAGAGAATGCTGTGATGAGATGATAAGTATATACTGTGAAGCTTCAGTGGCTGTGACCCCTCACCTCACAGTTCATGTAAACTTATCATGTGCCTGTCTGACCTGAAGATAATTTGCCTAAATGACTTCCTGTTGTTAAGCAGATGAAAGAAAGGCCACTTTTGCTCAAAATCTTTTAATCTGGTACCAATAGCTACTGGCTTTTTCCTTTCTTCGCTAATTTAATTTATGTGTTAGTGGTGATACAGCCATTTCTTCTTGTATAATTTTATTAAAGAACATGCCTTTAAAAGGACATTGTTCTGTTTACTAGGATATACTTTTATATCGGAATGAATCACATAAATCTTGTATGAATTTGTTGATTTCGCCGATGTGGCGTAAAAAGATACAAACGGAGTTCAGAATAAACCAAAGTTTGGTTGTCACATATGGCAGTATAAATAAACGTGTGTGTTAAGGTAGACTTCACCATCATCACCTTTTTACCATCTGTTTTCATTCAGGAGTTTCAGGACATGAACAGCTCTTTTATGGAATTATTTTTGTGCCAATAAGAATGAACGCAAAACTTTTAAGAAACAAACTAAGATATAATGAGAAAGATAAAAACACTCAGATAATGAAAACAATAAACTCAATTGCAAGAATGTAACATGGTTTTCAAATAATCTTTATTTTTATTAACTGTATTTTCTAAGTTTCGTTTTACAAAATTATGGTTTATGAATTTGCTGCTAGAGTTTTCGTTTACGCTTCTGGAGTTACGTTCGCCTTTCTCATAGCCATCGAGAGAGAGAGTTGCGACAACGGAGGTTAACGTTTTTCGAGTGTCACGTGATTCATGGAGCCTTCAGATAGTTCTAGCAAGTTATTATTTTTTTCATTTAAAGCAAAATACTGTATCTATACAGTATGGTGGATGTATTTTTCCCTTTCTTTACATCCACAGAAAGTCCTCATAAAATAGTATCAATACATTCAAATTAGATTTTCAAATTATCGCTACAACAAAACAGATTCATAAGATGACACAATTGGGGATCTTCGTTTTATTAATTTAGTCTGCATTAAACATCTCTTCCATATGTATATACACACCTACATAAAACAGATTAAAGACAAGCATAAAAGGGAGACTTCTTAAAATATAAACAGGAAATAACATTTAAAGGAACAATAGGCTATAAACAATACATAAAATGCCATCACATTTATCATCCATAAATAAAAAAATGAACTGAAAATGTAACACTTTACAGCAACACTATTTCCTCAAAACTGACAATGCATCACAAGTATCTTGATGCTCTGGTAGGCATAGTTTTTCTGATCATTGTAAATTAAATGACTGGCTTGACGGTACTCCAAACCCACATTAAGTTACACGTGAGTATACTTAGGGCTATGATGCATTGACTCGACATTGGCTTGTAAATGTGGTGTGAGAGTGCCTAAATCCTTGTGAGTACAGATTATTTGTAAAGCATGTTACATGAGTTTATTGTTTTCATAATCAGAGCATTTTTCTTCATTTTGTTTGTTTCCTAAAAGTTTGCGTTCATTCTTATTGGCACAGAAATAATTGCATACCCTTTCAGTCTAAAACAAGACAATACATGTATTAAATTGTATTGATGACATGGGTTTAATGCTGCATAAAAGCGGACCGTCTACAGATTTAAACCTTTTAAGAAGTGCACCTATAGAGATCTTTAATATCAAATTAGATCTTTTTATTATTCCATAATTATGAAGCTCAATGTCTCAATGGGTGAAAATCTCAACAATGTCTCACTTTAAGCTCAAATTGTGTAAGATACCAAAGCTTTTCACTCTATATCTTTCGCCTCTGTCCTTAATTAGCAGTCAGGACATTGGAGTTGAGTCTGTCCAGCTGGTATAACTGCAGGCTGCCCTCTGACCTCTTTGTGTAAAGTAACTACAGACTTTCACTGTAGATAAACTATCAGAGAAGTCAAGCTGCACTATTTCACCAGCACCACACACTCTGTGATGCTCTTCACAGGCGCTGCTGTTTGACTACATATCACCCTGCATACTTTATGTTGAAAGATTGTGAACTACATGCATTTACTATTGCCATTAAAGAAATATATACAATAAAAACGTTGTTCCTTTATATTTCCATTGCAAGAATATTCAAATGAATTGTATAAAATCTATATAACCAGACATGAACAAAGATACAGAGTATTTTTATGATTTTGCCTTGACTGCTGTCATTCACATTGAATTCAAGGGGTGTTCCCCATAGAAAATAGTATTTAAATGAAAACAGATATATAAATTCTCACAAATCTTTTTAAAAGTGTATGTGCAAAAGTATGAAAGAAACATATGAAAATACTCAGCATGCCAAATAAAAAACATACAGTTTAGACTGTTTCTTAGACTAAAATTGGACAGATTTTATATAAGCCAAACCTTTGAATTGTTTTGATGTGAAATCGAAACCTTGAGGTTAGGGTTTGGTATTGTTTGAATTGTATCTATTCTGATTTCGATTCTGCTTATTGATTTCGATTCTTGTTGATTCCCAGTTTCGATTCCAGAGTTGAAGTAAAACATTAAAATATCAACCTGTATGGTAATTTAGCCTTGACTGGTCTGCAATATATATATATATTGCAGTATATATATAATATATATATATTGCAGACCACTGCAGAAAACTGCAGTGTCAGCTTTTGAATTTCTGTAGATATGCTTCAGTCCAGTACACAGCGTACCTTTTTTATGAGATACCACCTTAAAAGCACTTCTAGATATATGGGTTATGCCTCATCTTCAAATCGCTTCCAATCAAAATCCTCTCATGTTAGGGTTTCCACTGTTTTCCACACATTTAAGAAGCCGTATTGAATTTCGGACTTTGATAGCATCATGGTATTTTCAGGAGATTTCAAATGTGCATCTTGGGAGGTCAGACATTGTGATACACTGTTCGCGAAATACTTACTCTGGATTTGTGTCTTGTCAGCTTTTCACAGTGTGTTATTAGTGAAGGCCTGTTTTTCTTACCTGACAGCCCATTCATCACGGAGAGAGAATACAGGGAAGGGCCTGTCTGGGCTGCTACCTGTGCTCAGATGGCTGATTTAATGAACTGGATATTGCTTTTGTTGGGTGTCTGAATGTTTGCATTGGGCCTGAAATGTTGAAAATTTGATGAATGACTTTTTGAAGAAAGCAGCTTTTGACGTTAACAATGTGCGCAGCAATATCCATCAGATAGCGGAATCTACAGTGAACCCCATAAGTCCTGTACGCTTCTTTATTGTTCATTTTGTGTTTTCATGCAGTTGAGAGGGATAAGGATTTCTCCCATCACAGACGACATTACAGAGAGTTTCGTTTCGACCTGACTCAGATTCCTGAAGGTGAAGCTGTGACTGCTGCCGAGTTCAGGATTTATAAAGATCAGAGTCCTGTCCGATACGAGAACATCACACTCAAAGTCACCATATATCAAGTCATCAAAGAATATGCAAACAGGTGAGCAAATATGCAGTTTAACCATTAATGCTACCTTTTAAAACTTGATCAAACTTTACTTGAACCTTATGCCAGTTTACCAAAAGTGAATTAATTGACTAAATTCTGTTTCGCCAGTTTTGCGTATGCCATTTCAACACTCGTTTTACTCACTAACCACAATTCAGTTTAACCAGCTGCTAAATGTGCTAAAATTGCACAATAAAATTTTTACTATTTAAAGTCATCGCCATTCATTTTAGATCAAACACGTCTTTTGCACAAGGTCAATAGTGCTATTATCACCCATGAGAAAACAAGTGGCAAATTAAATTATAAGAGCATTAATGATTAATCAAATGATGACGAAGAGCTATTGTCAAGAATCTATGCAACACTGTTGTGTATTTGCGAACAATTTTGACTTCAGTGCTGATATAGGGGTCGGATTTATAAAAATCGCTTAAGCGATCTTAAAATGAAGTGCCAAGAATGCACAAATGCTCCATCAACTTAAGAAACATTTGCAGTTTTAGTCACACAATCCAAGCAATGAGAACAGAGATCAACAGATTTCTATATCCTGCATCTGACCACACATCAACTTGAAATGGGTGCTTGACCAAAAATGTATACAAAGTCGGCACAAAATTTTTAATAGACTTACAGTACAAACGTTTTTAGCAAACATGCTCTTCATCAGATAATCAGATATCCTGCATCTGAAACATAATGGCCTGCCTGAACATTTATTGAATGCTAAGGTGTTTATAAAAAAAATGCTCTCAACAATTTTGTATATGCTACTGAGTGAAATTATCAATATATGAATAAGATCATATGAACTTAATCGAGTTTAAATTAAACCTGACGTCCAATTAAAGCTTTAATACAGACTTTGAAAGCTATGCCTGGTCTGTAAAACACTTTAGGCAGGCAATCAAGTGGAAAATAAAAGGACATCCTGTTTACACAAGTGAGTCTGTCTGGAGTTTTCCCTGTGAGGTATACACTGGAAGCATCAGGGCTGTTTTAACAGTGTAATCTGTCACCATTGAACATGCTGACAGTGGTACAGACTTGGATAAGTCATTTAGTTACTTCTGAAAATATATAAAACAGATACATTTGAAATACAGAAGTAATATTAATGTGACATATTTTGGAATTGTTACAATTATGAAGTTGTGTAACATGTTTCAGGAATACAGTTGAGGATATTTGCTTTCACAACTGCAATTTACAGGGTCTGACTGCCTCATATCATGTTCGTGTTTAATCTACACATTGTGAACAATGCACAAAACGTACACAATTGGCCTTTATTCAAAGTGAAAATATAAAGCTGCAGCTGACGTTATGTGATCCAAAATCATAAAGAACACATAAAGAAAACACTGTTGCAGCACTAGCCTAATTGCAAATGACATAATATAACTAATGTCCGATTGGCCTGAACCGCAACGTGAAAAAAATTTATGTCCTAAGACTTTCTCTATCTGATTTTTTTCTCTTTCCTTGAAACTGTTTTTTTCAAAAAAATTAACATTATAATCAAATTTTTTACGGAGATGGCTTTTAGAGCAGTGTTTTTCAAACTGGATGCCCGAAGATGGATCTGGGGGGCCACAGATTTAGTGGCATTTTATAAAATACAGAAATTCATCATAGATTTTACGCAATCAAACATTAAAAACAAGACCACCAACCAAATTCATTGATGTTCCAGCATTGTATAACTGAATATGTTTTGGTTTAATTAAAATTCTAAGTTATAAGTCTTTATTTTGGGTGCCGCAAAGCAATTCATTCTACACAAAGGAGGCCTTACAACAACAAAAGTTTGAGAACCATTGTTTTAGAGGGTTCTGCATCTGAACTATTCATATGATCACTATAACATTTATCTACATGTTTGACAGCTGGAGATGATTGTAATTATAAATTAATCTAAACAAGTGCTACAGTTGCGGCGCCTCTCTCACTAATGCCACAGCCATGAATAAATCAGCTGATCAGATAGAAAACACCTCAATCCTCACCTCGAGATATTATAGTCCTGTAATGCAAGTCCTTTTATAGAATGTCGCTTGGAGATTTGGGAGGTCCATTCTGTACCGTCAGCCTACTATGCACTAAAGATTGCATAGCCATTGTGGAATGATGTATGGAAACGTTTTGCTAAGGAAAACTACCACAGCCCTGCAGATTTTTAAGATACGGCCAGCTTGGTTCAACTATACAACCGTGGCATTAGTTGAGCTCTGTTCCATGTGATTTTGACCACCTCTTCCTCGCTAGGAATAATGCTTTACCAGGTGCACGGCAGAGCCCACCCCAACCACAGCGACCCTGTTCTTTCTCAATCTCACCAGATATACTCTCTGCTAATGGTCATGGATAAAGCTTTCCATTTACAGCTCATTTGCAAGCTCCAGCACTTACTGAAGTCTTGAAAGTCCATCAGTTATCACTCTTTGCATATCTGTACAGCTTGTCAGAGCGCTTGCACCTCAGAGAGGTCTGAACATCTGGCTTTAATATAGGGCCTGTACGTCAAGAGACTTCCAAAGCTCCCTCAAAGTGAGCCAAATGCCCACATGCCTCTTCACATTTTGAATGGTCTTTTAATCTAGATTAAGACCCATGATTTAGTCATACTATAGCCAGGCCCTTTTCTCAGCCCAAACATTTTGAAGGAATGAGAAGGGGGTTTAAAATTGTTCTGAGACTTTTTACTCTAATAGTTGTGTTTATGAAGGACCCACGTACAGCGGCTTCACACATTCGCTCCTTGTCTGCCTCTCCGTTGTGCTTTTTATGTGGTTAATGGTATTATAAATTTCACAGTTTAACACTTTTTACAGTCTGTGAAAGTGTGCACTTTCAGAGAGTCCTATGGCAGTGTGTTCCATAAACGTGTAGGAATTTGTCACCTGGATTTTCGCATTTATTATTAATAAATTGTGATCTGTTTCACTTATGAGTTTTCATCGAGGCTTCAAAAGAAGGTTCCCTAAACGGAAAAAAAAATATGGCCAAACACAAACGTTGGTTGTAGTTGACCTAAAAATGTCTATATCAATGGATAAAAACAACCCGACATTTATATAGTGCAGAAAATGGACAACCTTTCAAGGATTGTGAATGTTTTTCTTACTTTACCACAGTCAACTTTATAAACTTATCTTTATTAATGAAAGCATACAGATGGTTAAATATTTTTTTAAATATATAAAAGGGGGTTCTCTTCAGTGGTTTCAAACTTGGTTTGATTGCCTGGTCCAAGTCCTAGTTCGATTGCTCCTCCATCCCGCTGCCCCTGCTGGACTGGATTCATATTATTTAATTTGGGTCCGAACCGCAGTCATCAAGCCAGCGGCTGTTTTCCCTCTTGCATAGTAACGATGACACAGGAGAAGGCGGCAAAATGCATAACATTGTCTCTTCACTTTTATATATCTACGTTTTTTAACTTATAAACTATATTTAGTTTTGTTTCCACCTCCAATCAAAGTCACTGAGTGTGCAGCTATAACTTCACACTGCTGTCGTGTGATGTAAGTTTAGCATTGAATACCAAGTATTGCAAATTTTGCATTATTGTGACAAGTAGTCCGTCTTTGCTCTTGGTTAAGGGTGGAATTGTCTGAGCTGGGATGGTCAGATGGTTACTGCAAATGCTCTAAGAGCACTGAAGGCAAACGGAAATGAGATATACAGCTCTGCTTGGAGCGCGTCAGTCACGCTCATCAGAAAAGAGGGTGAAACTACACACAAACACACATGTTAAAAAATAAAACGTCATTAATAGCGGTTCACTTCCGCAATTTGGTAGGCTTGCGTTCATATCAGCATCGAACCATTCCAGAGTTCACATGAACCATACCCCAGCCTTTGGTATTGTTTGCAGGTGCGCACCCGGGTTCGGAAGACAGCTTTCACATCATCCAAACGAACCGAAGTCTGACAGTAATCGAATCCAGGTTCACACCAAAAGTGCTAATGTAAAACCGCCCTAAGTAACCATTATAGGCCAACCATCTACTATTTGTTGTTACTTTTCTCTCTGTCAGGATGTTTTATCTGCAAATACCCCTGCTGAAAGTAAATCAAATGTTCAAATATTGTGATGCGGAGGGCAACAGAAGTGCTGTGTGCCGTTCGTTCTCAATGTGGCGTGTTGAGATGTGTCACAGTCTCCCATCAGTTTTCCTGCACCTGTGAAATCGGGGTTGCTGTCTCACTGTGTGGCCCATGTGCAGTTTTGGAACGCAGTTAAGTAGACGAACAGGAATGGCTTGTTGACAAAACTGTGGTTGAGATGAAAAGAAAAGGTTAGGAGAGAATTTGGTTGCACTTATTTCTAGGTTTGTTTTTGTGGGTTATAACCAACATTACTAATTAAATTGTTTTATGACTGCAATCAGAAAATTCCACCTCATCTGTCTTAAATATGAAACATGCCGTTCTAATTCCAAAATTGTTTATTTGTGTGGGACACTGAAATATTAAATATAATGTGAATCATATTATGTCTTTGTCTCATTAGGGATGCTGAAACATTTCTCTTGGACTCTAAAAAGATCCGTGCTTCTGATGGAGGATGGCTGGTGTTTGATATCACAGCCACCAGTAATCACTGGCTTTTGAATCCACAGCAGAATATGGGCCTTCAGCTGTGTGTGGAGACCGCTGATGGTAAGGATCACTTTTATTTCAGATTTGATACGTTCTCAAGAGGGATGGTGCATTACCAGGGCATACAGAAGTTATAAGAAACACAGAGGTTTGCCAAACAAAGCACTGGACCATAATTGCACACTGGATTTCATGGCTGCAATGTGAACGTGTGCTGTGCTTTTATCTGTGAGTGCAACAAAAATGGATGATGTGTCATTTGTTGTTGGAAATAGTCCTTTCCAACAACACATAACACATCATCATTAAATGACCTGTATGACATTTCCACTGATTACTGTGTTAAGTACAGTCATCAGAATCATCTAATCTTAAAGGGGTCACTTTGCACGAATATGTGTTTTTCTATGTGTGGTGTGTTATAAGTTGCCCATGCATTTATTAAACATGTAAAATTGCAAAAATGTAAGTGTCGGAACAAAAGATGCATTATATCTAAAAGCAAATGCTCACCCAGACCTGCCTGAAACGCCATGTGTAACCACACCCCCACAAATCTATGTCAGTTTGATGTATAAGTTGACTAAGATTGCCCAAATGTATACGCTAGTTAGGTGGGCTTACCTGTCAGTAAGATTGGTTTGGAACCTGATGTTCCGAATATGGAATTTCCATCATACGCTGGCAGTATTCGACCAATCACTACTCACTGGTTAACTGGCCAATCATAGCTCACCTCGCTTTTCAGAGCGATGAGCTTTGTTAAAAATCTGTTTAAGAGAGGCGGGGCAAAGAGGAGATACAAACATGCACGGTATATGAAAAATAGAGCGTTTTTTAACCTTCAATCATGTATTACATGTATTGCATTACATCTAAAACAAACGATAATATTCATTTTGGCCGTGTCAAATGAGCCCTTTCAATGGTGGTGAGTAAACGAAGACTGGATTCTTTAAAACTCGCATTATAAATTGATAAATATGCCTACTTTTTTCTTTTGAGAACTATATGTTGATTTAATAATCCAAATGTTATTACATGATGTGTTTTGTGTTTAGTGTACTTTTCAATAAATATCTGCTCGATTAACAGCACATGTTATATTTAATATTTGTGGTGGAGTTTATTTAATGCTAACCATTTGGTCACTTTAAAGTTGCAGTCATATTTCACGTTCTTTCAGAAGTTTTTCAGCAGAAAACGTTTTATTCTTTTAATTATTGTTGCATTCCCTGTTCAAATGCAGCTGCTTTCAGTTCCTTTCACATTGTTATTATATTCATTTAAAGACAGACACGTTTACCAACGTCAGATGCCATTGACCGCAAAAGTATCATCTTTGAAACACAACTACGCCCAGCTTTTTCTTAAATGGGAACCTGATGCCATAAGGTTGTCTGCTATACATGATCCGATTTCAGCTCTCTCTTTTTCTGTTCACATGTGGACAATCACCACAGTGTCTGTGAACAATAGAAACTGTCATATATAGTTGTGATGACTTTGCTACACAGGAATGTGGTGTTTTAAAACATTTGAGACACATCTGCTTGTGTTGCAGGTAAAAGCATCAGTATGAAATCTGCTGGCATCATTGGAAGAAACGGCCCTCAGTCCAAGCAGCCATTCCTTGTTGCTTTCTTCAAAGCCAGCGAGGTGCTTCTCCGTTCCGTAAGAGCCACAGGTGGAAAGAGGAAGAGCCACAACCGAAATAAAACCAAAACCCAACAAGAAACTTCACCGGCTCTCAAAAATGGAGGTAGAGTTGAATTTTTTAACTGTAAACATATCTAACAGTGCTGTAAGTCCATTACTTCTATATTTAGCAGACGCTTTTATCCAAAGCAACTTACAAATGAGGTAAACAGTGAAAGTATTTGGTGCAACATACTAGAACAAAAAGCATGACCGCAGTAAAACACTTCGGTTACGTCTATGTAACCTCAGTTCCCTGATGGAGGGAACGACGTTGTGTCGAACCGTCAGAATGGGGTTTGATCTTGAGAACCTATCATCTCTGATTGTACTTTTTAAAGGCCAATGAAGTTGGCGAATGGTGTGGCATGCCAGTCTCCACCCCATACATACGGGTGCCAGGCATGGGCGTTAATCTCATTTAACAGTAGGGGGGACAATAAACATAAAATTTCTCAAGAGCAATTTTTGAAGGGGACACAAATAATACAGTCAAAATTGTACTTACTACGACACAAAGCAAAAATATGCGTTATGGTTCATAGGTTTATCATCCAGACTTGCAGTCATATTAAAACTGAATTGAACTGACATTGAACAAGAGTTTCAGTGCTGTGATGCGGTCTAAAGCCAGACTGAAACTTTTCGTGCATGTCATTATTTTGTGGGAAGGTACACAGTTGAGTTGACACTACTTTTTCTAGTATTTTAGACAAGTACGGGAGATTTGAAATCGGTCTATAGCTTCCAAGTTCATTGGGGTCTAAGTTTGGTTTTTTGATAAGAGGCTTAATTACAGCCATCTTAAAGGGCCCTGGGACATGTCCTAGATTAATTGACGAGTTGATGATGTTACAAATGGGCTCATTTCTCAGGGAAGGGGCAACTTCTTGCGTTTGTATTTTTTTCTAATTACACAATTAAGTTTAGTTATACATGAATGTATTAATCACAATAGACATTGCAAGTTTTAATGATTTTGGACAACCCTCGGATGGAATGGGACGTGTGCCCACTATCCCCCAGGATTTACGCCCATGGTAACAGGTACCTTACAACAGACAATGTGTCGAACCAACAGAATGGGGTTACCTTCATCTCACCAATGCGGAGAACTCATGGGAGTAGTAGTGCGGGGACCCAACAGGGGTGCACAGAAGCATTGGAGTCCACCGAGGGGAGGTCACAGGCTCACCGATAGGGGAACCAAGAGTGAAGAAAGTCAGATGGGACTACCCAAGGAGGGGAGTCACTATGTGTGGAGCACTAGCTCAAGTAAGGGTTTGCCTAAGGTTTGCCTTAGGCAAATAAGGGTTTGCCTCGTGAGGAAAACTCACCTATACTAGGCTTGGAATATGAGACGCTCCGCCCGGCTCATAAGATCGAAGTGCTTAGTGATGGATGGAATGCCTATACTTTGTCCAGTGGAGGAAGTAGGGAGACTGGAACAGCGCACTGACTCACTTATAAAAGGGGAGAAGGCGCTTCGCAGGCATACGCCCAGCCATTCGTAGGTCTTATCGGGTGTGTAAGACGAGGGCAGACACATTTTTTATAGAGCCAAAAATGTTAGAATTGTGTCGATGTCCCAATATTTATGGACCTGACTGTACATGCTCAAAATGAATGACAGGAAAAGAGCATCTCAAAGTCCGCCTGGATAGATTTCTACACGTTTTCTGTTTACGCCACATTTATGACCTTTAGTTTGCATTTAAACAGTAGCACTTTTTATACACACTTCCGTTGAAAAAATATGTTTAAGACCTTTTAACCTCAAGCAATTACATGTAATTACTTACATACATCTTTGGAATTACACATGTTTTCTGAATGTTGGGGTCTTTACTGCCATTTAATTCTGAGTATTTACTACATTCAGTGTCTGTATACAAAGCTGTCCCGCCAGCTGCACACATTGTGCGTGTCAAGCCCACACACGCTCGTAGACTAAACAACAGCACAACTGCACTGTTTGAGGACTCAATGTCCGTTTTGTTGTTATCTAGATCAAAACACCAGTGAACAGAGGCAAGCCTGCAAAAAACATGAACTTTACGTCAGCTTCCGCGACTTAGGATGGCAGGTAAAGTTTAGTCATATACATCACATGTGATGGATTTAACCAGACTCTATGTCTCTCATTGTCTATCTCTCTCATTTCAGGACTGGATTATTGCTCCAGAGGGATATGCAGCCTTTTATTGTGATGGAGAGTGTTCGTTTCCACTGAATGCACATATGAACGCAACAAACCACGCCATTGTCCAGACCTTGGTGGGCATCTATTATATTGTCTAAAACTATAGCACTTAAACTCAATTACAATGTAATTTTATAAAAATGTATTTATATATTAATAATAAAAGGTAGCTACAGTGGATACAGATTATTATTCATGGCAACATATAACTAATTATTGTGATATACAGTATAACATTATTGTAAGCTATAATTCTAGCAGGGTCATCGGTTAAATTGGGTATTTAAATCAGCTATCCATAACTTTGTTGGTTAAAAACACTCAAAACCAGTTATTATGTCTCCTTACCCCTAGTCAAAACAGCTTGATCTGTTGGTTCGGATTTTGTGGGAAATTTGTCAAGATCTCCTTTCAACTAAAGGAACCTGGAAGTTTGTTTAAAAAATGCTTTAAATTAAATAAGGCTTGAGACAGGGAATCAATATTTTTATTGAGTATTTGTGATTATTACGGTTTGCTGCACATATAGTATATTTTAATGTAAGACAAATGGTAACCTTAATGGTAACAAAAAGTAGCTTGTAACACAGTGTTACCTGCCAACATTACATGACAAAGCATGTTTTTAGAACATTTGTAATAAAGAATAAACATAATTTCTTCACTTTTTGCTGTTGTAGGTCCATCTAATGTTCCCTGACAATGTGCCAAAACCCTGCTGTGCACCAACCAAACTGAATGCCATATCAGTGCTGTATTTTGATGACAGCTCCAACGTGATATTGAAAAAGTACAGGAATATGGTGGTAAGGTCCTGTGGATGTCATTGAAGGCCGGAGTGCTTCTGTGATATTGCTGCAATTAAAAACATATCAAAATAAATAGTTTTTGACATTTGATGTACAGTATTATGTATATATTAGCTTACATTACCTCTTATTTATTTGCCTTTGCTTTGATATGATATGACTTCTTCTTCTACAAATCCATTCCTTATTATTTGCCAATGCTAATGTTAATACATAAGACCAGAATTATCATAAATTAAGTTGACCACTTCAACACAAACTTGCTGCTATTTTACAGAAGAAATCCCAAAAATAGTTATATAATCACAACATTGGTTTGCCAAAAAGATGTCATTTAAGTGAAGATTTTCTTTGTCAAAATACATTTAGTGTTGTTATAAAAGCACTGAGTATGTGTCTTAGGACATTTCATATGTTTCACAAATAGTCTAGTGTTGCAACCCACAATACTGGTTTATGTCAGTTTCTTGTGGATAGCAGGATATACAAATTATTATTCATTTTTATCTATATTTTATAATTGTTATTATTTTGTTTGTATTCAGAGAAAATAGTCTTCCAAGATCCTTGTAACTTTCCGAGGCTTTGTTATACTAGTACTTTGAGTAATATATTTTTGGAAAAATATTTTAGAACCATGTTTATGTATCATTAAATCTATTTTCAAATCTATCTGTCTATGTCTGTCTCTACCATATACAATTTGTTGCATGTTAAGAATGTTGTGGCTTATGAATGAAGCATGGGTAAACATTTAGAAACATGCTGCCGGTTGCATCAGTCTAAAACACATGATGTAGTATTTTAATCAAACAGTGGAAACAATGGATATAAATAATTGTTTTGTTTAAATGCCACACTTGCTTTTCTCAAATAAGCTTTTTTGTTGGGTCCGTGGGAAATTCTGCCAAACTTAAGGAATTAGTTTAGGGATCAATGTTTCCATGCAAATCCTGACTTGCTCATGAGATGTGTACTGAGATATGGCATTTTCTACCCCATGAAGTACGTTTTTTGTTGAATGCAAGAAAAAATTGTGTGACTATTTGACTTAATTAAAACCCTTGGTTTCAGCTTCCCAGATGTTTTGCGGTCCAGATCTAAAAGAGTGTTGACGTTCAATGAATAGCAGAGGCCACCTGCTAACTTAACTTCTAGTGGTGTGGATGATTTGCATTCCTGTGGCCTAATACCGGCATGATTACACCCACCGCTTTACAATCCCATCTACTGTTTAATATCATGGATTCCTTCCAATTCAGCTAAACGTCTTCCTTTCTGCAACACCACAGCCAGTATGAACGCTCCTATGTGGAGGAAGTCTGTGCCAGCGAGCAGACTCTACAAACATATGCCCGGCAGCCACATGAAAGCCCTCAGTCGCCACAGCGAGTGCAGACTCAAAGCATTTGTCATTGACTGTGAAGAGTGTTCATATGCACACAGTCTTTAAAGTGAAGCTCTTGGCGTGCTCAGACCCTTATTTGACCTTTGCCATTCAACCTAAAATGCATGTTAAACATTAACAATATTTATTTAAACACAAGCAATTTGTCATATGTAACCAATTTTCATTGCTGCAAAGCAGCTTCAAAGAAAACATTTTCAAACGAGACATATGACATGAAAAGAAGAAAATGATATAAAACAGTATAAAAAATGCAACAATACAGTATTATAGGATTATTATTTTACTTTGCAAACTGTAAAAAACGATTATGTGTATAATTATTATAATATAACTTTAAAAAGTGATCGGTAACGTATTTCGTTACATTACACATCTTAATCTAGATACTTTTGAATACTTTGAAACACTAATAAGGTACATACATAAAACCAAGGGATCCCCAACTGCATATTTTTTTAAACAACATCAGTTTTACAGTTTTCCCTCATTGGACATTATAGTCAACAATTGTGCAAGAATTCTGACTTATGAACTCACAATTGTGAGCAAAAGTCAAAGCTGGGAGACAAATAGTCGCTTTTACCTAAACAATACTTTGGCAAGAAACTCAACTTTCACAAAACATAATCATTCAAGTAACCACAGACAATAAAGATTCAAGGGTATGTACGTTTTTAATGTGGCAAGTTGGAAAAATGTAGCCAGTTTTTCTCATGGAGTATATGTAAAAGTATATTATGTGAAATAGCTTATTCAGGGCAGAACTAAATAATATTAAATAGAAATGTCTATGAACCAAGATCCCTCTTGTTTTGTTAAAATTATTAACATTTTCGGCATGGGGCATGGAACTTATGAGCACACAACATGCACCTGTAGTTTAGGATGCTTTTCTACATTGTCAGAGTCAGAGAATCACTGATTGCTGTGATCTCTTTCAAAATCTAAAATAATTTTTGGATGAAACTATAAATTGATTACCAGCCATTTAAAAGTATCTGTAGTGACCTACAGTATCAAGGACATGTATTATAAATTGCCTATTTTGCAGAATAGATAGACATAATGGATGAGAAACCATCTCCACACCTCAAAACACAAAGCCATGCTCACGTAAACATGGTCTTAAACAATAAAATCACACAACGCCACAAGTCTGTGACTCATCAATTTATTTCTAGCTCTGATTTTTGAGATCATTGCATTCAATAAACTTCATGTGTTTGTTGTTTTGTGTAGTCAAGGTGGCAAATGTCAATCATAATCTCTGTTTTATACAGCAATAAACGTTGGCATGCTTGAAATGAATCCACTATGGAACAATAAACGGTGGAAAAAATGCTGCTCTGTTAGACAAGACACAGATTAGAATGATTACAAGTGTGTTTTATCTAGTTAAGTAAATATTTAGGACACTACACTGATGAGAGAACACAATCTGTACATGTGCTCGGTTTAATTACATAGAAAACATGATTTAACCCATATTTTGTTTATTTCATTTTGTAGTCCATAAAGTTTTATTTCAGTAAAAAGGTTGAAAAGGATTTTTTTCTGTTTGTGGATAATTCATGATAATGAATGAAATCGTGACAAATATATAAGCTTGTTCAAGGTATCAGCACTGTGGTGTTTATTTGTGAAATTCTTCTGCCATTACTCTATTGTAAGCTACACCATTACTTCTGGCCTCATAGTTTATTTTGATAGTGTCACCTTCAAGTCAGTCCACAAACCAGCTGAAACTTGATCTAATCAAAATGTTTTCCAGTTTACTTTCTTCATCTTTCCACATGCATGTTTTCCTATGTAGGTTTGGTGGGTGGGCTGTGGACCAATATTACAACTCAATCAGGCTTCTCTGAGCAAGTCAACCATCTGGGTCACATTTTTTACTCGCTTCTTTCGGGAGAAGGCTGTGGCTCAGACTACAGAGGATGTGTCCCGAGTCAATTTGTATATGTGTGTGTGTGCGTGTGTTTGTTTTGCTTTGGCTGAAGAGAGGAGATTATATTTGACCTCAGAAGTCTCATTCAATCTGTGTTAAAAGGAACACCTGTATAGTGAAGCATTCACCGGTCCCTTTCATCTGCTGAAGCCAAACCATTTACCGGTGTTTCAGGATAGCACTGTGTTGTATTAACACAGGAATTCGTGACATCTATTAATTCATGTTCATGGACATGAATTTCTCTCTTTTTTCGTTCAAGTCAGCACGACTGTCATTGATATTTATAAATTATATGTACATCACTGAAATCTGGTGGGAATTAATATACCTACTTTACAAGGTGCCTCATTCCTGTTAATTCCTATTTCCTATGATTTCATTCATATGATTTCATTTCCTATGATTTGACTTTTCCCCTGTGACGTTAGGTTTAGAGGCGGGATTAGGGTAGCCATATATCATTGCTTTGCCATCTCGTGAAACTCGCGTATTTAGCAACATTTTAGGGTTTGGGGTAAGATAAGGTGTTGGTTAGCCACCTCCTAAAATATGTTTTACTTCTTTTGAAATGAGGTTGTTAATATATAATTGTAGGCTACATAAACGCGGTCCTGACTGACATGAAAAAAGACGGAAATTTGTGTCCATGAACACAAATCATTAGATTGCAAATATAGTGCCTATGCCACGAACTGCCTTGAGACTGGGTTGGTATGAAAGCAATATGCCACTTCAGGTCCTGCATTACAGTGCAGTACAGTACAATTCAAACTCATTTCTATAGTGCGTTACACAATTTTGCATCGTAGTACAGACAGAATAGTCAAAAAAGGAATTAGGGAAAAACAGACAACTGAATTTTTTTTTTTTAATACATGATATATTTACAATTTTATTATTGTACTATAAGATGGAATGACATAATGCCTTAAATTAAAGGCAATTATGAATTTCATATTAGTTATGAAGTTCATATTAGTTATGATGTTCATCAACTGCTGGTGTCACATCGTGTGTTTTTCCAATACAAGAGGTAAATGTCATGACAACCACGAAGTGGCTCTAAGACAGCATTTATGCAAATCCAAAACCCAAAACATTGACAAAATCTTTTTTAGGATGCAATCCCTGACAATTCTTTAATGTAGTTTTTAGTCATCTCATCTGTTTCTTCATTTATCATAACTAACAGATTCCACGTGTCTTTGGTTCTTTAGCATTGCATGTTGAGATTAAAGCCATGGGAAAGACAAGAGTTCTTTCAAACAGGGCAGACAGACAAAAATATTACCTCATATCCCATGTAGACAGCATTCAGGTTTTCACATTGTTTACTTTCCTCTCTTTTGCCTATGTTTTACTGCATATTTGGGTTGAACGGGATTTTCCGTGGATTTCTCTGTGCCATGCTCAGAATATTTCAGTCTTCAATTCATGCAAAGTCCAACAATAAATCTGCGAGGTCACACTGTGTGAGTGCAATATAGGGCAAAGCTGTGCTCACAATGACGGCACTGTATTTCATTAGAATGGGGCTGTATATTAGTTTAACTCTGAATGGACTGGCTGATTGATTTTTGGTCTAAAGAAAAGACTCTGTGCATAAGGGAATTACTTTTACACACCTTATCTGTCAGCAGTTGTTTTTAACTTCTGCAAATAGAGTGCTGAAATATATCTCAAGCGTTTTTCAAACTGTGTTAATACATTACAGTAATTTGACCAGATCTAAAAAAAAAAGCTCAATAGGTTTAGCGAGCTACAGTTTTTATTTAGCTAACTAGACTTTATCAGCCTAATGTGTCATGAGAATACAGGTCAGGAAAGTACAAGCTACAATAGAATCATGTCATTCATCACTCATAAATCATTATTCTAGGGGTTTAATGATAATGATAATAGGTATTGTTATGTCAACATGATGGACTCATAAGTAAGGACCACACATTATGTATAAAAAACCACATTTTCTCAGATAAAGATCTCTCTTGATTTCATGTTAGTCGTTTTCAACAAATTACTATTAATTTATTTTGGTAACACTTGTATTGATTAAACACAATGAATAGCTTGCATGTGTCCTCTTTTCCTGCAAAAGAAAGACTCTATGAACTTGCAATAGAGTTTGAATCTATCCAAGCTGATTGAAATCGTATGGTGACAATTGATTAAATCTGGCTTGCGTTTTCTGGATTTATCTGATGGTTTAAACCTCTTTTATGCTTCCTCTAAACCTGCTCCCCGTAAAGAATATTTTTCACATATGTTTTAATCCTAAAAATGAAAAAGAGGAGATTTAAAAATTTTACTTCGCACAACGTTAAAGATTATAGCAGCTCTTCAAAATTAAACATCATCGCATCTGCCATTTATCTTCATTTGCGGCATGGAGCTCCATTTCTTCTCTCATTCAAGTCATTGAACTGATTTGGGATTCAGTGTTAGTCATGGATATAGTTTCAATGGAACCAATGCTCTGGGAGAAATTCTAAGTATTTGGCCATGTAAACATAACATGTCTCTTTTGACTTCTCATTCAACATCCAAGATAGGCCAACAACGTGCAAGTACATAGAAAAGTACTGTACTATTTGCCTGGCCGGGGGGCTGCTTTAGAATTTGAATTTTAAAGATTACATAATTAATATTGCATAAAGGAATTTATAGTCTGTTTAATATTTGACCTGTGTTTCTCTTTCCTTTATCTTAAATGTGTGCTTTCACTGTGTGTGCCTCCGTGGGTGTGTGTGTGTCTATGTCTATGTGTGTTAGTACGTGTACAAATTGTGTATGTGGGTATGTCTGTCTTCTGTGTTTTCACCTTTTTCTTGTTTTTACAGGTATATAACTTTAGTTGATTTGCTCTTGGTCAATATCTCTCATGTACAGGTGCTTTGTAACAATGAAATTTGTAAAAAGTGCTATATAAATAAAGATGAGTTGTACATCGCTGATAAAAAGAGTTCAGTTCTAAATGAGTATGTGGTAACCATGTCTGTGAATCACTGTAGTGTTGATAATTATACTACAGGGGATTTCAAAACATTCATATTTGGGCAAGAAGCAAGAGGTAAAGTAACCCATGCTTTCAGCTAATGGCTAATGAAATTGTGCTTTATTTCAAAAACGTTATCTTAATGTCATGCTCAGTGGCTGAATGTTTACACGAGGATGCACAGAATGATAAAAGGACTTCAGAAAAGCCCCCAGACCCGTTCACCTGTGCTGTGTTACTTCATGTTTTTCAGGATTGCCCTCAAGGTGTAGCTCAACTCTTTGAAGTAACGTCGACAGCTGGTATTTGTCAAGATGAATGTCCAGTTTTTGTCCTTTCAGAAAAAAGGGAAACGCTAAGTGATTTGGTAGGGACAACGGATCTAATGCAGCTCGCTCCAGCTGGGGGCAATTCACAGTCATATACACCCCACTGCAGAATGTTGCCGGAAACTCCGGATTTAATGACTGCATCAAGTCCATAAAGATCAGTATTTAAAGGCTGTACATGTAAATGCAATTAGAGAATAAGCGATATGTCCATCATAGTCTCATGGCAATATGATAATATTTTACTAATTGTATGAATTCGTAAATTTTTATCTATTTCATTCTTTTTAAATTTCACATAGGTAGCGGTTTTGGATTCATTATTACTTTCTCCTTGTGTGTTTTTGTGCGATTTCTTGTATGTTTTTGTGCGATTTCATATTGCACATTTTTATGAGAATGTCGAATGTGTAAATTTTTCACACAGCAGAACCATAAAACAAACTGGACAGTGCTAAAATGTGGACGATTTTAGAGATATAGGGCCAAATAACCCCTTTTGTACTTTCGTCTCATTAAAAAAATGTATTACCTAAAAATAGCTCTTGTGTAAATGAATTGAAACATGCTTAGCATCCAGTATTTTTTTTTCAGCTATCAAGATTTTTTTAAACCCTGAACACAAATCACCAAAGAGGTCATGAAAAACTCAGAAAATCACACGGTCAGAATTCTGACAGTTATTCTTTGGTACCCTTTCATAATATGTTGCCTTACAGTGTGTCGTTCAATTTCATGTGAGAAACATGGCCCCTGGACACAGCAGTCACAATTTCCCCCGTGAGAGAGAGAGAGGCCAGAGCCTCACATAGCACACCAGCATCTTATTGAGGAAGAGCTCAACACAAGAGCTTCCTTAAACCCCTCCATTGTAAGCACCTGGGCCGGGAAGAATGGCCCTTTCACAAGTAAATTGCAGCCCAGCTTTTCAGAGAGATTTTATAACAGAGCAAGAGTTGACATTGGCAAGAGTGGCACAGCCCGCCATTGAAAACGTTCTGTTGCCTCGTTCACAGGGGATCAATCAAGTCAGCGTATTTCCCCGAAGCTGTAGATTTCCGCTGGGGAGGGAAGCCAAGGCTAGTAAAATAAGTAGCGTGTGGTCAGTCTTATTGTTAAGCCCAGAATCCCAGCAGGTCCCATATTTCACATGAAGCTGTCAGTGGAAAGCTAACAAAATTCCCCCCTCCGCCCCGTGTTACTGAGCACAGTCAGTGATGCTGCTGCCATGGCAACAGCTGAGTCATTCCGTGATGAAATGCTCCCTTGATGCTGTTGTACTGTTCCGGTAGCTCACGAAACAGTGTGGAAGCGCATATGAACTCTGATCTCTACAGGTGTCATCGGCATACGACCCTTGGCTTGTAGACGGTGCTAGCCAGATGGGGAACATCTCCACTGCGGTCAAGCACTGCCTGAGCTATGATACTCTTTTGCGGGATTATCCTTGGTTGCCACGTCTGCCGTGGGAAGAGAAGGTGGGGGTTTGTTTTTGCATGTGCATGATTTCAAGAGATATTTTCGCCCTGGAATTATAAGGTTCTATGCATTCTTAGCCGTTCTGAGATATTGAGTTTTTGCATGCCATTTGACCTTGTGGAAAAAAACCTTTTTCTTTGCTATGAAAAGGTCCCAAAATGCACAAAATGTATAGAAAAAGCATAACATAATGTTAATAAATTGTCACAGAATAAGTACATGTGAACTTGTCAGATAGAACAAAAATGTCAGATAGACCATTATTATTCCAAGTAGACGATAAAGGAAATGCAGATAAACAATCACTTTGAAAAAATGCTCAGCATGTCTGTAAAAAATCATTTTCTTCCTGTGAAACAGAAAATTAAATATTATTTTTTATAAAAACAGACATGAATGGGAGCCTCTAGATGAAAAAAAGTCCACCCCAGAGTCAAGACTTGCATATTGTCTTGTTAAGTATTCTGTTTCATCTAGTATGTCACAATAGTCAGACGTGCTGCTAACACCCTTTTAAACAACAAGTATAGGGTAAATAAAAATGTAATTTCCCAAAGGTAACTGAAAAAAGGGCTGAAACCTGGAATTTAAACTAGCAGTCCAGTACAGATCCTACAGAGCTGAGCCACTTGAGCCTCCAAATGTAAAGAAATACATTAGGATTAAATTGCATTCAAATGTGGCAGACCCTTTAATCCAAAGCGACTCACATTACATTATTCTATTAATTTGCAAACACAAAAATTTTGTTAAGAAATACATTAAGATTAAGTGCTTTTGCATTTGCGTTTGGCAAATGCTTTAATCCAAAGCGAGTCACAATGCATGATACTATACATTTGTTTCTGAGTATGTCGCTTATATTTCTGTTTCAGCAGTGAGCTACTGTAAAAGAGAGAAAGTTTATTTTACAATACTGAGTTTATAAGTTTGTAGGCAACTAATTGAAAGATAAAATGCCTCAACTGTTATCAGCTACTGCATTTTACCTTTAGAGAAACTATGCAGGTTATGTGTGGTTCCATAAAGAGAGGATTTCATTATACCTTCTATAAATGGCCCATTGATTCTTGGAAACACCAGTCTCTAAATTCAGAGGTTAAGCTTTGGATTTTCTATTGAAAGGAATTGGTTGCTTCCAATGCACATAATGTCACAAATAACCTGGCACGGTTTTCAACACCAGATTCAAAACATGAAGCTGTTGTACGCACCATTTCACAGAAAGCAGTGCAACAGAGGATGCATCCTAATCCACCATTCAGATTTCCCAAGCAGCCTTGTGAAATTGTTTTATGGTCCTTCCTTCCTCATTGTTTTTTTTTCTATTTACAGTGTTTTGACCAGCCCAAGCTTCCACATTTTGTCAGAATTGTGGAGGTCGGGCCAAGAGATGGACTTCAAAATGAGAAGGTAGAGAATTCACTGTTTATAAGTGTTTCTAGCATGCGTTATATCCCCTTATTATGTCCCCTTTCATTTAAAAAAGAATCTACACAAAATTATACTTTACTATGTTAGCTGACATTTTTAAGATATGTTAGTAAATCTTCATCACTGTTTTGGCAACACACAAATTATTCTTTGCCTTGTTGTCAAAGTTACTCAGACTCCCTGAATGTGTCCAAACAAAACGGTATTGTTGCATCTTGTCTTTCTGCAGGAAATAGTGCAGACAGAGGTCAAAATCCAGTTTATAGACATGCTCTCTCAGACCGGCTTGTCTGTGATTGAAGCCACAAGCTTTGTGTCTTCAAAGTGGGTAGCCCAGGTAATAAGCTTCTGTAATAAGAGTGTGTTGATGGGTATCTGTGGCCTCTGTAGATCCACCAAAAACCACTGAATAGGGTATAATAGATATGTTCGTAAAAATGCTTTTATAATACGTCCAATATTTATTCATGCTGTCAGAGGTGTATATGTGCAATGTAAATTACTAGATGTTTTGTTTGTAGTGTAGATTGTTGGTTAATAATAAGTAAAGATGCGTACACTGCTGGTGGCTTCCATGCATGATCTCAATACTGAGAAGTCAGTGGCAGTTATTACACAGTGAACAAGTTTTTATTATGTAGTTAGGAAATCTGAAAACATTTATTTGAATAATTTCATTAATTCTTAATCGCTGAAAGTGTAAGTATAAGGCTTAAGACAAAGACTTCTACAGTGAGCTAATATCATTTTTTAAGTGTTACATCATTGTTACCCCTTATTTACCTTGATACAACGCGATTACGTATCTGATTAGAATCAGCTGAAGGAGAGCGACTGTTAATACCACAAATGTACGTATATATACACTTATTACACTGCTCATTAGAATGCTTGATTCTGATTGGCCAGTCATTTGCAGGTTCGTTATTCCCAGAAAACAACCTCTCAAAACTAATAGCACATGGTAACCCGGATGCAGCAAATCATTTTGACAGGTTTTTTCAATATTAATATTTAGGCAAGACAAGGCAAGGCAAGGCAAGGCAAGTTTATTTATATAGCACATTTCATACACAAGGGCAATTCAAAGTGCTTTACATAAAATGATTGACAGAAAGAAATAAAACTTAAATTTATTTTGATAAGATACTGTATAGAAATTAAATTTACAAAAGATTAAACCAAATTGCCTGTTTGTGACATCTGAAAGTTTTTTCTTACCTTAAAACCAAAAGTAAACGACTTTTCCTCGCATAAGGTCTGTATTTTGTAAAAATATTTCAAATTCAAATTTCACGTCCAGTTTTTTTCTCATGTGGCAAGTGGCCATGTAATAAGTGGGATAACGTACAAGCAGCTGGCTGTTATCGCAGAATATGCCCTTACAGTGTGATCAGGACCCGACCCGGATCCTAACGATAACAACCTGCTGCCTGTACATGAGCCCTTAATTGTGTTTGTTTTTGTTGACAGTTATTTTCAACTTTTTGAGAATAAACGGATTATATGAATGTTATAGACAGTAGTGTTTTATTTTAAATATATTAAAACATTTCATTAAAGCCCCTCTGAAATGCCTTGGAACACGCAGCATTATTTGATATGTTGACATAATATAAACAACAACTACAACAAAAATTAATAGAGAGCGAGACATATTGAGTGAACCCCTGCACTCCCCTTTTAAAATAACCAATAGACCTAGCGTTTTGCTTCAGCATTTCTGCCAGTGAAGGGGTGGGACTCTTTTCGGTTTCTAAAACAGATTTGATTGAGCAAGAAATTTGACAAGAGGCTGAAGTGTAGCGTGATGTCAAGGAATTTCTAGATTTTTTTTTAATGCCCATCCCTGTGGCAGACGAATCATGATGAAAAATCTAAAAAATAACCTTGCATTCTAAAATTGTCTAATATAATAGCATATTAAATAATGTGTTTATTTATTTTTTATGTTGTTAGATGGCTGACCACACAGAAGTACTGAAGGGGATTAAAAGGTCTCCTGGCGTCAGATACCCAGTTCTGACGCCCAATTTTCAGGGCTTCCAGGCAGCTGTAAGTAAATATTTGCATCATTTACACTTATTTACAAGTGACATTTGCAGTTTGGCTTTCATGGTAGGTCAGAATGATGTTTGTCTTGTTTAAACCTCTTTACTTATGAATGTTCTCTACCTACGCTTCACTTCACCTTGCATAATAGTGAAGTCTTTGCCATTTTTATCTGAAACATTTATTTGTAAATGTTTTGCACATGTTTTTAATTGCTTTCCTTTGTAAATTGAGCAGGCTATAAGCATAAGCCTGATGAATTGTTTCCAGTTCCATCCATAATATTGTCTCTCCACCTTCAGCCCCAGTCCAAATTTCTTCTGTGGATGAGTGCAATAGCTTGCTCTCCTTTTTTGTGGATAAAATAAACAATATACAAATAATATTATTCTTTCTACCTCACTCCAAAAACCCTATGTCTCCAGGCCAGTAATCCTGAAGAATTTTTCCCTGATTAAACTTGATGATCAAATTAGTTAGTTCTATGAAAATGTCTTCTAGTCAATTGAATGTCATACACATTGCCTTGTTTAAAAATGCTATCGGAATGATTGGTCCAGGTGTGTTATCTACAATTAATAAGTCATTAGCATCTGGTCAAGTTCCAATGTATTTTAAAGAAGCTGTTGGAACAGCTTTGAATGCATCATGCCTCAAATCAGCCACTATTATCCATGTTCCAAAAAAAGTCTGTAACACCCGCCTGTGTTAAGGGGAGTTAGCATAATGTGAATATCGTCTACTCTATGGACCAGATTCTTCTACAGATCAGAAGACACCAGAATTCTTGGCAGGCGACACACACACACACACACACACACGTGTGATTTAAACGGTCTTATTTGAAAAGTAGAATTTCTTTACGATTTCAATAAAGCTTGATTGACCAAGATGGCGGCGCGTGAACATCGCGAGGCTCGGCGTCTCTCCAGTTTTAGCAATTATATAGTGTTTTTCTTGCTCATCTCGGGCCTGTTCGTTAAGAACAGTTGTGCATTCACATCGTACACCCGGCATGAGCTTTTGGATATCGGTTTGCGCATTCCCGGAAGTTATATCAGCAACATTCAACTCGTCCCTGAGATCGCCAAAACACCCGATGCTACGCACCCCACACGGCCGGGCGGAAGTGCTCGCCGGCGGCGTCGAGATCGTAAATAAAGACGGGGAAAACGCGGAGGGCTAAGAGCTAAGCTACAGCTAAAACCACACCGGCTCTCTTTACCCAGCATTTTCCTTGCTAATGTACGATCATTAGTGAACAAAATGGATGAGATTCGACTCCGCATCATCAACAACAAAAAACTTTTGAACTGCAATGTCATAATCTTCACGGAAACATGGCTACACAGCGGCATACTGGACAACGCTATTGAGTTAGCGGGCTACAACACACACCGCGCGGATAGAACGGCAGAGGAATCCGGTAAGACAAGAGGAGGTGGACTGTGCATTTATGTCAATAAAGCTTGGTGCACGAACTCTGTTACTGTCGGGAGACACTGCTCGGCTAACCTTGAGTTTCTCGTGGTTAAATGTAGACCGTTTTATCTGCCACGGGAATTCACGTCAACCATTATAACGGCAGTTTATATTCCACCGGATGCTGATGCCAAGCTTGCTATGAAAGAACTTCATGCAGCCATCAGTAAACAACAGACTGCTCACCCGGAGGCTGCATTTATTGTTGCGGGAGATTTTAATCACTCTAACTTAAAGACAGTGCTCCCTAAATTTCACCAGCATGTTTCCTGCCACACAAGAGGAAACAAAACTTTAGATCATGTCTATACAAACATGGCTGAAGCTTACACCGCAACCCCCCTCCCCCACCTGGGTCAATCTGATCACCTTTCTTTGTTCCTCACCCCCAAGTATTCACCTCTCATTAATCGTGTGAAGCCATCAGTGAAGACCATCAAGGTGTGGCCTGCGGGGGCAGACTTCACACTCCAGGAAAGGTTTCTACACACAGACTGGAGTATGTTTGCTTCTCAGGCCACCAGTGGCTCTCACACGGATATAGACAGCTACACCTCCTCTGTATTGGACTACATCAATACCACCATTGATAGTGTCACAACTCAAAAGCAGATCACCATATACCCTAATCAGAAGCCATGGATGAACAAGGAAGTGCGACTCCTGTTGAAAGCACGCAACACCGCCTTCAGATCAGGTGATGCACAGGCCTATAGTACTTCCAGGGCAAATCTGAAGAGGGGCATCAAAAAGGCCAAGCACTGCTACAAGTTGAAGGTAGAGGAGCATTTTACCAATTCTGACCCTCGACGCATGTGGCAGGGCATCCAGGCCATTAGTGATTATAAACCCAACCACTCCATCCCCATAACCACAGATGCTGCCTTTCTGAACGAGCTTAATGACTTTTATGCACGCTTTGAGAGAGACAATAAGGAACCCGCCACCAGGCTCACACCTTCCACTGACCACCCAATCATCACAGTAAATTCCACAGATGTTTTCACTGCACTAAGCCGGATAAACGCGCGCAAGGCTGCTGGCCCTGATGGCATCCCTGGTCGCGTACTCAGGGCATGTGCGGAGCAGCTCGCTGGGGTCTTCACGGACATCTTCAACCTGTCCCTCGCCCAAGCAGTGGTTCCAGCATGTTTCAAATCCACCTCCATTGTGCCCATTCCAAAATATTCCAGCCCGACATGCCTGAACGACTACCGCCCTGTAGCACTCACACCCATTGTTATGAAGTGCTTCGAGCGGCTGGTCCTGTCACACCTAAAAGACTCTCTACCATCCACACTGGACCCATACCAATTTGCCTACCGTAGCAATAGGAGCACCGATGATGCAGTGTCCATGGCGCTGCACTCCGTGCTCACACATCTGGACAATAAGGACACTTATGCACGCATGCTGTTTGTAGACTTCAGCTCTGCATTCAATACTGTAATCCCTTCCAAGCTAATCATCAAACTTGGAAACCTAGGCATAAACAATTCAACCTGCAACTGGATTATGGATTTCCTGACGAACAGGCCTCAGCTTGTTAGGTAAGGCAACATCTGCTCCACCACAACCACCCTCAACACTGGTGTACCACAGGGCTGCGTACTGAGCCCCTTTCTCTACTCCCTTTTCACACTCGACTGCAGGCCTGTGAATGGATCTAACTCCTTCATCAAGTTTGCAGACGATACAACAGTGATTGGTCTCATCAGCAACAACGATGAGACTGCTTACAGGGAGGAAGTACGGCACCTGGCCACATGGTGCTCAAACAACAACCTGCTCCTTAACACCTCCAAGACAAAGGAGATCATCGTGGACTTCAGGAAGGCGAAAGGAGGCACACACAACCCCATCCACATTAACGGGACGGCTGTTGAACGTGTTCCCAGTTTTAAGTTCCTGGGGACCCACATTTCGGAGGACCTGTCCTGGACCACCAACACCTCATGCCTGGTCAAGAAGGCTCACCAGCGTCTCTTCTTTCTGAGGACACTGAAGAAGAACCAACTGTCTTCAACTATCCTGGTGAACTTCTATCGCTGCACGATAGAGAGCATCCTGACCAACTGTGTCACAGTCTGGTACGGGAACTGTTCTGTTGCTGAGCGCAAGGCACTGCAGCGGGTGGTGAAAACAGCCCAGCGCATCACAGGAACTGCACTCCCTTCCATTGAGGACATCCAGAAGAAACGCTGTCTGCGTCGAGCTCGCAGCATTCTCAAGGACTCCTCTCACCCCGCTCATAGACTGTTTAGGCAAGGCAAGGCAAGGCAATTTTATTTATATAGCACATTTCATACACAGTGGCAATTCAAAGTGCTTTACATAGAAGAAATTAAAATAATAAAAAGAAATAAGAGTAATTAAAACAGTTTATAAAAATAAAATACAGTACAGTACAGACAGTCGGACGAACATTGGCACAGTGCTCATTCATTAAATGCATAGCTAAACAGATGCGTTTTGAGTCTGGATTTGAAAGTGACTATTGTAGGAGCACATCTGATCTCCTCTGGAAGCTGGTTCCAGCTGCGGCTGGCATAATAGCTAAAAGCAGATTCGCCATGCTTTGAGTGAACCCTTGGTATTTCTAGCTGATATGATCCTAGTGATCTGAGTGATCTGTTGGGTTTATATTCATTGAGCATCTCTGCAATGTATTGAGGTCCTAGGCCATTGAATGATTTATATACCAGTAATAATACTTTAAAATCAATCCTAAATTTAACTGGGAGCCAGTGTAAAGACCTGAGGACTGGTGTGATATGTTCATATTTTCTAGTTCTGCTCAGAATCCTGGCGGCAGCGTTCTGTATGAGCTGCAACTGTCTAATGGTCTTTTTGGGAAGGCCAGTGAGGAGTCCATTACAGTAATCCACCCTGCTGGTGATGAAAGCATGAACAAGTTTCTCTAAGTCTTGTCTGGAAACAAAGCATCTAATTCTTGCAATATTTTTCAGATGGTAGTATGCTGATTTGGTTATTGCTTTGACATGACTTCTGAAACTAAGGTCTGACTCTAGTGTCACACCAAGATTCCTGACTTGATTTTTAGTTGTTTGACCCCTAGAGTGAAGGTATGCGTTCACCTTGAGAACTTCATCTTTGTTTCCAAATGCAATGACTTCAGTTTTGTCTTTGTTTAATTGAAGAAAGTTTTGACACATCCAATTGTTGACTTCATCGATGCATAGGCACAGGGAGTCAATGGGGCTGTAATCGTTAGGCGATAGGGCTAAGTAGATCTGTGTGTCGTCTGCATTGCTGTGGTAAGCAATTTTGTTCTTTCTCATTATTTGGCTCATTGGGAGCATATACAGGTTGAACAGGATTGGCGCAAGAATTGAGCCTTGAGGGACTCCGCATGTCATGGATGTCCACTCAGACTTATGATCTCCTATACTCACATAATAACCTCTCCCATCTAAGTATGACCTGAACCATTTTAGGACTATCCCAGAGAGCCCCACCCAGTTTTCCAGCCTGTCAAGAAGTATGTTATGATCGACAGTGTCAAATGCAGCACTGAGGTCGAGTAGTATCAGCACTGATAATTTGCCTGAATCAGTATTTAAGCGAATATCGTTTATTATCTTTATGAGCGCTGTCTCTGTGCTGTGATGTGGTCGGAAACCAGATTGAAAATTGTCAAAGTATCCATTCGCGCATAAGAATTTATTCAGCTGATTGAAGACAACTTTTTCAATGATCTTGCCTATGAAAGGAAGATTTGAGATCGGTCTATAGCTGCTTAATATGGTCTTATCCAGATTGTTCTTTTTCAGGAGGGGCTTTACAACTGCAGTTTTCAGGGAGTTTGGAAAACTCCCAGAGAGAAGTGAGGCATTTACCACTTCTAGAAGATCTGCTTCTAAACTGTTTAACACACTTTTGAAAAATGATGTGGGAAGTGTGTCAAGAGAACAGGTTGATGTTTTAAGGTGCTGTACGGTTTCTTCCAAAATTGTGCCATCAATTATCTTTGAAGTCAGACATAGTAACAACTTTCTCAGGTGGTTTGATTATCTGTCTAACCCCAGGGCAACTCAAGGATGTGCTGATCACCTTTCTGATATTATTGATTTTCTCACAGAAGAAAGAAGCAAACTCACTGCACTTGTTGTCTGAGAGCATTTCACTGGGAATCTGGTTTGGCGGGTTTGTCAGTCTCTCTACAGTAGCAAAAAGAGTGCGTGTGTTGTTTAAATTACTGTTTATAATATTTGAGAAGAAAGTCTGTCTAGCTTTGCCTAGTTCCATATTAAAAGCATGTAGGCTGTCTTTGTAGATGTTATAATGGACTACAAGTTTTGTCTTCCGCCATATGCGTTCTGCTTTTCTGCATTTTCTTTTCATATTTTGCTCTCCTGCCTTCCGGTAGGCGCTTCAGGTGCCTCCGGACAAGAACCAGCAGACTAGGAAACAGCTTTTTTTCCAGAGCTGTTTCATTATTGAACTCTGCTCCCCACTGACTTCACTACCTCTCATAACTTTAACTTAATGCTGCTATTACAATGTTAACATTGCACTACAGGGCTGCCATGCATGACGGAACTGTACACACCAGTACTTCATGTATCTGCTCTACCGGACTGTTTACACACACATAGCATCATTTGCACTCTATACTGCTCACTTGCACACCAGGAATATTACACTGAATGCTCATTAGCACGAATGGACTACTTTCATAACTGCATTAACTCATCTACTGCACTGTAACTTCAATAACTGCACTAACTCACCTACTGCACTGTAACTCATCTATTGCATTATTGCATCTATCGCATAACTAACTGCATCTTCTCATTTATTGCACTATAGCTTCAATAACTGCACTAACTCATCTACTGCACTGTAACTGTATATCTGCATCTACTCATGTATTGCACCGTACCTTTAATAACCACATTAACTCATCTACTGCACTGTAACTTTAATAGCTAATGTCTGTAAC
Source organism: Triplophysa bombifrons (assembly GCA_029783895.1). Taxonomy (NCBI): domain Eukaryota; kingdom Metazoa; phylum Chordata; class Actinopteri; order Cypriniformes; family Nemacheilidae; genus Triplophysa; species Triplophysa bombifrons. Next base: position 19,859,983 of record CM056459.1, on the reverse strand, counting down.
TAATGCACACTCAAGCACTTGCTAATTGCACTTCTGGTTAGACCTAAACTACATTTCTTTACACTGTACTTGTATATGTGTAATGACAATAAAGTTGAATCTAATCTAATCTAAAGCACAATTAGTATGTAAACAACACCATATAAAAAATATAAACAAAAGGAAACAAAATGCCAAGAATACAAAACAAATTAGTTTTTTGAGCAATGAAATAACCAAAATAAATCAAATGTGGTATTTCAATATATGTGATTCCCTTTAAATTGAATTAATCAGACCTTTACTCAAATTCTGTTGTACTTATAGACTAAATCTGATGTACTTATAACAAAACTTTTGACAAATAAGTAAAATCTCAATTGTGCAATCAAAATAACTTTCACAATTCACATGAACATAAACAAATTCAATAAGTGATCAATAATCATAAAATATCAACATTCCAAATACAATTGAACACAAACGTTCACGTGAGATATAGGTAGATATACATGACATGAATCAACCCGCTATCCGTGTCTTTTGTAAGGCAAAGACCAATATCCAACTGAAAAGTGTCTTTCCTCGGTTTCTTGCAGAAATGTTCCAGTATCAAAAGGAATAAATGCTTCAAACCTTCAGAATCCAAATGATACGATTCGTTGGGGTGACGAAATGCACATATCCAAAGAACAAAAGATTAGATGTCTCAGGTTGTCTCGTGGGTGACTCGCCATTTTTACTCGATACACTATAAAAGTGTTTCAGATCAATGCAATACACACCAGTGGCGGAGCTAGAGTTTTTCACATGGGGTGTCCTGGGGATGGTCAAGGCAACTTCAAGGGGTCCATAGACCATGATAGAAAGTCAGTGTGTAATAGTGATGCGCGGATGGCGGTTAAATCCGCGGGCGCTGCGGATGATCCGCGGGTCGGGTGGGTCGGGTAATAAAAAATACTTTCTGATTAATGGATGATATCACATACAATATTAACAAAATTTCTCAAAAAATACGAATGTGTTTTAAATGCATTTAAAAGCAGGCGCCAATTTGCAGTAATTTAAAAGAAATGCGCGCGTGGCGGCGGTAGAGGACGGTCTATTTCTTAAAGCAGAAATGGGGGCAAAACAGATCCGAGAGGAATTTAAAAAGGTATATTTAAAAACTAAACAAAAGGTAGGAAAGAAAAGTACCGTGTTGGAGCGTTTAGCGAAGTGGTTAACAAGGATGTTAAGTGCTGGGTATGTAATATGCAACGACAATGAGGCACTGTATGTATATGAAAGCCATAAGACTGGTACCTCTTATATGGTACATCATGTGTGTGCTAAATCTAAAGATAAGATTTAAGCATTTACAGACAAAGACAGTGCTAGAAAATGTACTGAGTAATTAAAGTGACGATCGGATTCGGGTCGGGTGCGGATATATATATCAGAGAAAATTAAACGTGCGGGCGGGTGGATAATTTATTTGAAGCAGCGGATGCCGGTGACATTATAGTTTATCTACGCATCTCTAGGTGTAACCCTAACCTGGCATCAAAAGAGAAATAATAATTTACTTAACCTGGTGTTTGTAACGTGATTTGGCTTAAAAAAAAATTCACATACTATGAATTGTCAGAGTCTCTATCTCGTAACACACAACTAGATTCGTTACATGGCTGGCCGTACTATGGAGTAACTTAGCTGTATTTTATTAGCCCTTTATGATATGTAAACATGCTATTTGCAATTGAGGTAATCTTTTGAGCATCACGACCAGATAAATAGCTTAAGAATTTCAAAGTTAGCTTAACATTTAAACACTGGTGGTGGCTGTAGCTGACGTAAGCCTACATGAAGTAAACAGACAAACAGTGTAATGTATTGGCACTTTAGTGTTTATGTGTATATATAATGTAATGTTAAACACAATGTTTAGGCTAAATCGGGAACCGATCTCTCTTATCTGATAACCCGTCTAGCGCCAAAATTCATGTTTATTCCTACAGCGACTTCACTTTAAAAATGATTTCCGCAAAAAAAATCCCGATGCCCGTCTTAAAACTGACATTATATGCGACATTTCCTTATTCTTCTGTTACTCGCATCACTTTCGTCCTTGATTAATTTGAAAGCTGCGCCCCAGCAAACAATTTTTGGTTCCCAGAACGTTCTGGGAACGTTAGCGCATGGTTCCCAGAACGTTCCCAGAAAAGATATTCTAACGTTCCCTGTTGGTTTTCCAGGAAAGTTTTCTTAACGTTAATAGAACGTTCCTTTTAGGTTAGGGGAACGTCCCCCTACCTTTGCACTAACGTAAGTGGAACGTTCCCCTAACGTTAGGTGCACGATCCCTGAACGTTCCGGTAACGTTACGGTTACGTTCTCCTAACGTTAGGGGAACGTTACGTTAACGTTCTCCTAACCTTAATGTTATGATTAATGCAAATAAGTCTAAAATCATGTGTTATATATTTTATATTGCTCACAGAACAAGAACTGGGTTTAAATAAATTAACATTTATTAAATTAAACTACATAAAACCTTAAAAAACATACAAATAAAACAACTGGAAAGAAAATAATAATAACTTTAAAACGTTAAACTTCAAGTTTATTTATATAGCGCTTTTCACAATGTGTATTGTTTCAAAGCAGCTTTACAGGGGCAAACAGGAAAAACAGAAAAGTTAAAACACAGCACAGTGCATGGTATTCATACAACGAGTAAGATCATACTACTAAATAATAGCTAATTTCTAAATAAATAAATAAATGAATAAACTAATTTGTAATATCAAATTGTATACAATATAATTACTATTTATTAAATGTAGAATGAGAAATATATAGGCTACAAGTAATTAAAATACAGAAGCACCATCAAGTCCACTATCTTCACTTCAGCATCATCTGAAAACAAAACAAAAAGGAAATGAATAAGACGGATATTAAACATTGCAGTTGAAGTGAATAATTATTATGTGAAATAGTTATTAATTGCAGTGTCGCCACTGAATAATGTTGGTCGTTAATACTGCTTGCAATTAATTTACAGTATAGGCATTTAGCAGAGGCTTTTCCTACTAAAGCGAACGTACAATATGGAAGACTATAAAATGATTGGCAATAATATGACAAGTTCTATACAAAGTGAATTATTTTAAAAGAATTGGTACTGCAGAACCAACATTGGGAAACACTGGGATAAAGTAAACATCTGTTAAGTATGTTAATTTAAATATTTATGAGTGTAAAATACATGCTGTGGCTTAGATCTGCAAAAACTGAGCAACAGCCAAAGGAAATCAGCCTGCTAGGTGAGAGGTCTTCTGTCTATATGAATTTGGCGTGTGTGAAGGAGCCAGCTCTCGCGCTCGCAGCCAATCTGTGTGCGAGTCAAGGCTTTTCATACAAAAATTTGTATTTATTTTCAAGTAACGTTACCATGTTGGGTGTAACTTTGAAAATAACATGTTTATTAACTCCGAAGAATTTGCTCCATGAGCACAAATGTGACGTTAACGGAGGTAACGCTAAAGACGGAAAGCCGCGTGTGTTAGCAACAGATGTGGTAGGCTAATGCTAGGCTACATGAACATGTAATGTAACGTAAGTTTGGCAGTCAATTTTATAAGTTAGTAGTTTTATAAGGTAGTTATAAAACAATTTCTATGGATAAACCTTAATTACATTAGTAGGTTTATATGTTTAACTTAAATACATTACAGGCTGTATTTACCTCAGGAAAACTGTCAGAGATTCTAGATATCCTTACCCATTTCATAGTTTTAAATGCTTTTTACATTTAAAACGTAAAATATCACTACAAATGTCTTTTTTATAGGCTGGTTAAGTAAAAAGAATTTTACCTCAGGATAACTGACGGGATCGGAGGTTCCTCTCAGAAGGGAGTCGCTTTGTGCGCGCGGTGGCCACAGATCAAGTCAGCTTCCGCGGGCCTTGCACGAGACGAGAGACAAATGTTAACTCTTCTGATAGTTTTTTTTATTTTCGTAAATTTATTTTCGTTTTTTGAAAAAAATAATGTGCATTTATGTTATGATACCCTCTCATAAAATTATGAATATAAAAAAGATATATAAGTGTACACTTGGTAATTAGAATCTGAAAGAGAGTTGGTAAACTCTAGATTTTTTTGGAATTGAATGCCAATAAAAGACTAATGTAAAATGTTTTAACTGGTAGATGTATGCAGTTATTACAAGCTTACCTAAACTGTTCTTCAATAACATTATCTGGTTCTGAAGTTTTCCAGTTAAAATATCATTTTCATCATTACCTCTAGAATGCATATTGATTTAAAATCATCTTAGTGTTTGCTATTTACTATTTTGCTCTATTCAAAACAGTTGTTATGCCCTAAAACAATAATAGCTGTTTTTTATTTTGTCTATGTGGTAGACCCCAATTTTTTTTTTAAAAACATACTGCCTATTTTTCCATTAAGCAGAGTACAGAAGTGTTTGCCTCTATATATTGTCACTAGTTTAGTCTTTAGACTCCGTGTCTTTCAGAGATATGGCAGTATTCTACCTTATATACTGTCTTGCACTAACTGAACTCATGTTACACTCACAGATGGCAAAATCCATGATTCAACGATGTAAAACTGTCAATAAATACATACAAAAAACACTGTGATGCCGCACATGGGATTTATATGTTTGTTATAATGATAATCTGCTTGTAATTGGTCCTTGAATGTAAAAGTGGTCCCAGTTCTATACTTTACATAATCTCACTGATTTGATTCGTAATTTGCTTGAAGACCTGAATGCAGACTGCGTGAAATGGTGAGAAACTAATAAAATGTTGTGCATATTTAAAGAGTTAAATAGAGTTACGTTTCATATGTGTTTATACTGTATGCTGCTTTGAAAAATTAACATTTTAAATGTAGGGTCACAGTAAGTCTTAATGTTAATTAAGTCTATTTTAATGATACTAATTAAAAACCTAAAGGAAACCTTTACAGAACGTTCCTTCCAGGTTATTTTTTGGGGGTTTTATTGTTACCCAAAAAAATAACCTGAAGGGAACGTTCCGGAAACGTTAGCTGTTGGTTAGAAAAAACAAACCTGCAGGGAACGATCCGGGAACGTTAGCTGTTAGTTAGAAAAAACTAACCTACAGGGAACGTTTCGGGAACGTTAGCCTTTGGTTAGGAAAAATATAACCTACAGGCAACGTTCTGGGAACGTTAGCTGTTGGTAAGAAAAAACTAACCTGCAGGGAACGTTAGCTTTTGGTTAGGAAAATATAACCTACAGGGAAGGTTCTGGGAACGTTAGCTGTTGGTTAGAAAAAACTAACCTGCAGGGAACGTTTCGGGAACGTTATCTTTTGGTTAGGAAAAATATCTTCTTCGTTCTGGGAACGTTCCCATATGGTTCCCAACAAAAACACCAATTGGGAACCATAGGGGAACGTTAGAGGAACGTTCTGTGTTTGCTGGGGCAAAATTATGTTATGTTTTATGTTTGTGTGGCCTGCAGTCGAGCGTGCGGAAGCTGCCGGCATTTTACTTTCGTTTTGTGGTTTGTTTACTTTTTATTAAAAGTTGTTGAATGTTCGCCAGTTCCCGCCTCCTCCTTCCCATTCCTTGAATTTGTTACGGCGTTCATCGTGTGTCGCAAAAGGAACGCCTATCATCATTGCTGGATTACGCTTTACAGGTTATATAGTAGGCCTATATACAGTGTATAGATAGAGATGGCGGGGATTTTACCCCTGCCAGTTTGAGCCCGAGTCTGACGAAGAAACATCCGAAAACTATAGTAGATAATAGATAGACGATAATAGATTAATCACTTAAAATAGCCGAGTTCATAGATAGATAAACAAACGGTAATACCTCAGAAATAACGGTACGTGTTAACGTTAGCGTTAAATGCATTAGCTGAACACAGCTAGATATAAGGTACACGAATATTTCTTGAAGTTCAGACAAAAATAAATTGTAACACTTGTGATTCGGTGGAGCTTACAGGTCCAAATAAGGTTGGTATTTCCCCATCTTTCAAGGATAGTCTTTTAACATATCCTGCACAGTGAACGTGCCAAGATCATTGAAGCAATATTTGGTGAAATGACGCACTCACAGTAAAACCCTGGGGTTATACAACTTTGGTGTCATTTGAAAATGAATTGAAAACATTGTTTCCTCAGAAGTTCACTTTGGTTGTTTAAATAAGACGCACTTAATTTCACAACGTAGAACACAGGTTTTAGACGACACAGGCATCACGAACGAGCGACAGTGTTTTGGGGGAGGAGTGAAGTTTTTGCGGCAGTCACAGCAAAACGTAGGCGGGGACTTTGTCTGGTGACGTAGTTACGCGGCGGTTAGAGACACGTCTCGTTTTTGCGTTATTCAGAGTCGACTCCCTTTTTTACAAGCCAATAACTTTATTATTTATTCACCTTAGGACTTACAACTCGGCAGACTGCAAATACGGCAACATAACACACTACATGAAATTTTCATGATCTCATGCTACTTACTCGCAGAATGCAGAATCTACATTTTCAGATAACAAAACTGGCCTGCATACAAACACATGATTACATTCTAAATCAATACACATTTTAACAACTACAGTTGAGCTGCCTCTCTATTATTATTTTTTCCGAGATGCTTCTGCGGGGCAGAGTCAACTTTACCTAATTTATTTATATTGGCTGCTTACCTGCACAGCGGCTAAGGGCTTAAAGTGAAATACAATTTATTGCAACTTATTACATCTTGGTTCTTATCCTTTATAAGCCATATCTGTATGGAATAGATTACATGTATTATATCTCATTTCGTTCCTACACCTATTATAATTTTGCTGACTAAACTGACTCAGGCTACAAAGGTTTTTGAGCCTAGGTTACAAGTCTGTTGCTGACCGTCTGGTTGATTTCCAGTTGTTATGAAATATTTTGAGAGGCTGGTATTGAGGCTTTTTAAATCTAGCCTCTCTCCTGCATTTGAGTTGCATCAATTTGCTTATAGGTCAAATAGATCCAGGAAGATGCAATCATCACTGCTCTCCAGATAGCACAGGATCATCTGGAAAAAAACAGACTTATGTACGCATGCTTTGTACTTACATATTTTGTTGACCTACGGACAACATTTTTATAAATAAAACCTAAACCCACACCAAACCCCAAACCTAACCATAACTTACTCCTAAAATCAGTGGGAAATTATAAGTGAAAAACAATGGTCTAGAAGCACTTAATGCTGGTTTGAAGATTAAACTTAAAATGAACTGTAAACTTATTTCTGAAATTTGATTGGTTGATTTAAATGCTTTCCCAGGGTCAACATGATGTTGTCTTAAGGATATCAACCACTTGACAAAAACAGGAGAGCCACTGACCCCCTTCCCATTCTCATTAACGGAGAGTGTGTGGAAAAAGTATATAAATTCTTGGGAAAATTCCCCAGGGTTCAGTTTTAGCCCCACTGCTCTTTGCTTTTTATTTGCTGCTTCTGGGGCAACTTATAAGTAATTTTGAAGGTATTGTTTACCATTACTACGCATAGTGTATATTTCTTTTAGGCCCCATGAAATAACAACATTTTCCACTCTTTTAAATTGTGTAAATTTGATTAAAGCAATTACTTACAGTTAAATCATGAAAAAAATGAAATATGGAATGTCTTGGTCCCTTATCACATTCGGTTAAATCTACCCTTCGTAACTTGTTCATATGGTACAAGCTTTCAGGCCTGATCAAGACGTGAATCAATTTTTTATCAGTTAAGAAACATGATGGAATTAAGGCAATTTTTGACCACTACAGAGATGGAAATTATTATACATGCACCTTGATTATTGCATCTTGCTCTTTACTTGTCTTAATAATTCAGCCCTGGAACGGTTACAGGTGGATCAAAATGCTGGCGCTAAACTTAGAACTAAGTCATCAAAGAGATCTCATGTTACCACAATCTTAATTTCCTTACATTGGCTCCCTGTCTAGTTTAGAATTTAATTTAAATTCTGGTGATGGTGTTTAAAGGTTTACATGGTCAAGACTTTGGTTTTGAAGTAGTTGCTCCGAAGCTGAGAAATCTTTTTAAAAGGCAGCTGAAAACTCATGTGTTCAATCTTGCTTTTGTCTAATCTGTTTTTTAACTGTCATTTCTATTTTATTCTTCATTTTATAATTTTGAAGTCAAGCACTTTGTGACAATGCTCTTGAAAGGTCCTATAGAAACCAATATTACCAACTTACTGTTGCAGATCGCAGCGGGAGCTACAGAAGTGGCAGTGTTTGGTTCCGCCTCAGAGACATTCAGCAGGATGAACATCAACTGCTCCATAGAGGAGAGTTTGCAGAGGTTTGAGAAGGTCATCTCTGCAGCCAAACAGGAAGGCATACCGGTGCGCGGGTGTGTGCCATAACTCAAAACTCTCTACTGAGTGTTTCCTTAGAGGTTTGGGAAATAATTTTGACAATCCACTTTAGACATTCTACTACTGTAGCTACAGTACAGTCCTCATTCAGCCTGCCGCCAGGCTGAGAGGGATAAAAAGTCCAGAGCACGACATTGATTTGTACCAGGATTCCAACTGTTCGGCAATCAAAACACAAAAAATACATAATTTCACTAAGTTTCACAAGACAGAGAAGTAAGGAAAACATGGGTTATTTAATTAGACAGATCGTAGTACCTAATTTTGAGATAAGAGTTGTACATTTTGTTGTAAATAGCTGACTACTGGTGGTGTTAACATGTACATTTGTCTAAAAAAACACCAAACTAGTGCTCTAGAATCTCTCTCAACCTCGTTTTGAAATTACCATGGTGGCAGGCTGAATAAACTCAATAAAAGTGACTTTGGAACTACATGTAAACTAAATCTGAGTACGGAATTAGTAGATTAGTTAGGTCAAGTTTTGAGTTAGGGTTGGGTATAGGATCAGGATAATAAGTTGGCATGTAAAGCTGCAAATTTATGGGCAGGAGAATGTCTTCTGTGAGACCATCAAAGTTGAGTGTTAGCGTATATCATATATAGACCCCTTATGCGCCGACTTCACACTTACATCACGGCATGAGGCAAAACAAAGGGAAAACTGGAGGTAGCCAATACAAACCAGCACGGTTTCAACTACAAGGAGTTTAAAATATAATCTTGGTGTCTTGTTTAGTGCCACAATCGACAGAAAACAGTCTCCAATTTGATATTTTAACACATACCCGTTGCCATTGCCAAACAAAAACACTGACGACAGCTTTAGTTAAACACAATAAAACGAGCGAACTGAACAGAAACGATCATCAAAAAAGCTCACATTTCACTTCATAACATTTAAGATTAAATAACGTCTTTTGTTGGTGTGGATTATTATTTGGGTATTTGTCTGAAAATATATTACGTATTCCCAAATCAGAAACTGAATGCATATCGTATCCTAGCTAACTTTGTTCGTTATACAATTAGCAGTTAGGCCAGAAACTTGACATAAAGGAAACTGTTTGTCATCTCTTTTTAGCTGTCACAAGTGCATTAGTATGAAGAGGGCGGGAACAGTGAGAAGGCTCATGTTATGTGTCAGGTTTGTGTTCAAGTAAACACATTTGCTAACGTTTGCCACTGTTAGTACACGCAGGCATCTATACATGAATACGCTCTCAGTTTATCTTTACTATACACGGTTTCTCTGTCTGGTAGGTGTAGATGTCAGGCCACTTAACTGGAGGTAATCCTGTCAGTTCGTCCCAGGATCCATTGAGTGAGCGCGTACAGGTCCGTGCCAGGTTCCTTGTGTTAAACTTTTTCTAAATCATTCGCAGCCCCAGACAGTGAGTGACGTGTTAAAATTTAATGAGATTTTTTATAGTCGTTGTCAGAATGTAAGCAAACAAAACATGTTACCTAGCATTATTAATGCGGTCAGGGGGATCTTTCTGCCTCCACCTAAGCTCCACCCACAAAAGCGTGACACAATGTTTACTGTAAATACAGTTAAGGCGTCTCTATAGCCTATATATTAAACAGACAGTCTTCTAAAACTGGAATGACTGGTGTTGAAAAGAAGTTGCAAAATACTAAGTTTGTAGACTGTAGAATGGTTGGAATGATGTCCCAAATTCTACTTTGTCACACAAAGCTTGCCTAAATGTGTGAAGGGATATGTGTGTTTGTGTTTCAAGAGTGTGTGTGTGTATATATATAATTAAAATAAAATAAATTATATAGAACTTTCATTGTTGCAAAGCCGCTTTAAATACATTATTGTTAATAGTACATTATAATAATAATAGATCAATAAAACAAATACATTGTAAAAAAATAAAGTGAAAAGAAAATACACGCTATCTATGGAATGTACATTAATGAAACTATATGTGGGGCAAAACAGGAAATAATTATATAAAATCTGAATATATAGTTATAACTACTAAATATATCAATGTTAGTCTGAATTTATGGTTTTAAAGGCCCCATTTTTTGCCTGTTTTCGAAGCTTTGATTGTTTTTTGGGTGTTTAACAATGGATGTTCATGTTTCAAGTCTAAATAAAAACTTTATATTTCACGTATTTCAAGTCTATTGTCCACTGCTGTCTATCTTCTCACATAACGATATGATTTCTTTCGGTTTCTTCAAAGTCCCACCTTCTGAAACGCTCTGACTGGTAAAGCTGACCAGGTCTGTCGTGATTGGTTCCCCGCTTAGAGTGTGTGTGTGAAGATGTCCCACCCATACCATATCAGCGAGTTACGCTCCTGAAGCTGTTCAATTAAATTCAAGTTCATTTATATAGCGCTTTTCACAATGTGCATTGTTCCAAAGCAGCTTTACAGGGGCAAACAGGAAAAACAGAAAAGGTAAAACACAGCACAGTGCATGGTGTTTAAAGAACAAGCAAGATCATTCTAATAAATAATATCTAATTAATAAAAAAATAAATGCAGTCTCCCGGTGAGCAAGCCAACACTGCCCTGCTGTGGCGAAGAACCCAAACTCCAATGATTGATTAATGGAGAAAAAAACCTTGGGAGAAACCAGGCTCAGCCGGGAGGGCCAGATCCCCTCTGACGTGTCATAGCTGCACTCAGTGACCACGACCAAAAGCCACCGTGCAAATATCCACAAGGAAGAGGGATAGCCCACCATCTGCAACCCAGAAAGTCCCACTCACCGAAAACCGTGCAGGTTCAACCCGGTCCCACTCCACGATCGACAACAGAAAACAAAGGAACAACCAGGGAAAATAGTAATGGCATGTTGTAACTTTATTCCTCTGTTGTCCGACATCGACCATAAAACAAGGCCAAACCGGACCCACACAGCCCCAGCAAATGAATCCCCACAACCAACGAGCCCCCCCACTCCCCACAAACACCCACCCAACAACCTCCAATCAGGGCCACTGAATGCAGCTATAACTTCAAACTGCTGACATGTGATGTAAGTTTAGCATTAAATACCAAGTATTGTAACTTCAGCATTAATGTGACAAGTAGTCCGTCTTTGCTCTTGGTTGGGGATGTAGTGGTCTGAGCTGGGATGGTCTGATGGTCGTCTTTCTCTTGGGTGGTGGTGGAATTGCCTTAGATGGAGCTGGGATGGTCAGTCAGTCTGCAGCTGTAGCTGGCGTAATCTCTAGGTGGGGATGGGCATATGTCGATCATCTGGACCTGCCGGAATTTCTTCCCACCTCGGGATGGGCATCCCGAGACGAAGCCAGAAGGAGAATAATTAGCGTAGCTGCTGTTCATTAACTATGCATTAAGTGAAAGCTTGACTGAAAAGATGTGTCTTTATTCTAGATTTAAATTGGGAGAGTGTGTCTGACCCTGGAATAGTATTAGGAAGGCTATTCCAGAGTTTAGGGGCTACGTATGAGAAAGCTCGACCCCCTTTAGTGGATTTAGTTATCCTAGGTGTCATCAAAAGTCCCGAGTTTTGAGATTGTAGAGTGCGTGATGGGTTGTAATGTGATAAAAGCTCAGTTAAGTAAGTAGGAGCTAAACCATTTAAAGCTTTGTAAGTAATTAAAAGAATTTTAAAATCAATACGATACTTAATGGGTAGCCAGTAAAGCGATGATAAAACTGGGGTCATGTGATCGTATTTTCTTGACCTGGTAAGAATTGCTGTAGTGACCTGGCAAGAAAAGCTGTTGTGATTGGTTGGTCCCCCTCGCAGTGCACGTGAATTCATAAGCTTTGGCATTTAGCAATAAACAGTAACAATGGCAACACAAAAGGTAACAACTTCACTTCATCAATTAAAAACATGCGGAGGTCTGCTGTGCATACGCAAACGTCAATCTTTGTTAGAGATTGCATTTTTTTCTACTATGGCGAGAGAAATTACACTGAACTTCAGAGGACATTTCATAGAAGTGTTTAAGACAGAGGTATGTGCACACACACACAATATCAGTGTATTACACAGAACAGCTTGGAAGTCATGGAAGCTGTTATTTGACCGATGGTTATCTTAGAATGTGTGCAGCTGAAATCTTATTACTATCTGTAGGACTGTGATGAAAGTGAATGTAGTTTAGCGCGTAGCTCAGTCAAATGTTTGCGATCTCTGATAACCAAATATTACTCCAGAGGCTCTTCAACTTCTCTAAGGAAGATCTCGCCCCTTTTTTGGCGTATTCCTTTGGTCGGAGGTTATTAAAAGCACTCAGAATAGTGACATCATGTACCCGGGAAGTAGAGGGTTGTAGTCCGATCCAGCCGTTCTCTGTAGTACTTGAAAAGCAAATTCTTTCAAAGACAATATCTCGCTTAGCACTGAATCCAAAAATCCAAATTTTTATATATACATAAATTTTTACACATCGTTTTTATCATATTTCTAATTGACTGCCCTATTATTTTTTAAAGAAATTATTCAGAATAAATATTTATACAATATTTTATGTATTTAATGTTTTGGTATCTGTAGATCTTCTACTCCTTCAGATGATGGTTAACTGCACCCCCTACTGTATAACAGTGAAAACATCTTGTCAGTTGTGGGGAAAGAGTTAAAACCACACAGGTCCATTCCCATCATCTCAAACATGCTTGATGTTGTCGAAAGGTCAAACCATTATCTTAAGAGGGAATTGAGTCACAGGGGATGTTGAGTCTTCACTGAGACTGGCTACTAGAATAAATGCCTCGGATTCCCCCATTCAATTATAAACTTAAGATCTTAAAAAAATGCCAGCTTTATGTGCACTGGCACTACTGGATAAAGATCTGGACTAATCCCTAAATGGTCGTAGGTCCTGTAGGAGTCTTGCATTGGACAACCTGACATAAATTGGCCAGGAATTAGGGTTAGTCTGCCGATGAACTGATACCATTGAGTACATCCCTTGCTCTTGGTATTTTACCTGCTCTACGTAAGTATACTGAAAGTCACTTTAAATAGTGAAAATAGTGTGTCTTTGTAGACTCTAGGCCTATGAGTAGTTTTAAAGATTAATATTCAAGCAAATTATTAGATATCATCAGTTTAACCAGTAGGTCAATCCATTCTTCCATTTGGGTACCTTTATATTTTTGGCCTATCTTTATTTTAAGGTGTTTGAGATTGGACATCCAAGATGGATGAAATAATTCCAGATTTAACGAGTAAATAATTAAAGTTCCAGATGTGTATGCAGTGTGGTGCTTTCTATCCATTACAAGTACATGTCCAGATGTGTTAAGAGTTTTCAGGCAGTGATCTTCATTGAAGAAATCTCTGATAGAGAGCAGCCACCCCATAGCTCCAGCAGTCTGACGCACTCATTCTGGCAAGTGTGACTAACGCCTGCTGTTTCAAGAATAGAGAAAGACTCTGTGGAAATTCTGGTAGCAAGCGGCAGTATCGTCTGACGACCACAGGCCCAAGAGAAACATTTTCAACTTTTCACTTGTTTGCTCTCTGTTTTTAGCAGAACACGTTTCCTACACATATGGAAAGTACATATAGCATGCATATCAGTCCCCAGCACCATTTCTCATTTCCGTTGTCAACACTATTGGTCCTATTTGTCACAACCGTTTGACATTGACCATATGTTTTGCCGGCTGCTGAACATTTATTTTTCATTCAGTGATAGATGTAATCCGCCATAAACGGGTTTCTGGCCGCTGTGCATGGTTCTACTTGTGGTTGCGATAAAACAGCACTTGGCAGTACTTCAGCAACTGTATGTTACAGTTTTGTCACATTTTGTTTTACAATCATCTGGATTTTTTTGCTTACATCCATACAGGTATGTTTCCTGTGCACTTGGCTGCCCATATGAGGGACAAGTAAAACCATCCCAAGTCACAAAGGTATTGCAAGTGCTCCATCAAATCCTATATTTAATTTGTTCAATGTTAAACCTGCAGACAATACATTTTACTGTAAATCTTTATATTTAAATTGCATTATGCTTAAATTAGGAACTGCGTGTGCTTTAGTAGAACATTACAAAACATTGAAGTATCATAAAAGTAATCTGAGTCAATTAATCAAAGTATTCTTTAGAAACCGCTCTCCCTCCTTAATCCCAGGAAGCCCTTATTACGATGTTTGCATGAAAACCTGCATGATGCTGTAACACTGCCGGCCTGTCTGATGCTCAGAATAAGCTCTCTGTGTGCACACCTTCATCTTGTTTATGTTTCCCCGGGCAATGGTGTTTTCATTACTTTTCTCTCTTCCGGCCCAGGTGGCGAAGCGGTTGTTTGAGCTGGGCTGTTATGAGGTGTCCTTGGGGGACACGATCGGCGTAGGCACTGCGGGCTCCATGGCCAAGATGCTGACCGATGTCTTGACAGGGGTGCCCGTAAGCGCACTGGCAGTACACTGCCATGACACCTATGGTCAAGCACTGGCCAATATTCTCATTGCTTTGCAGGTAAGGGCTACTGTGTTATTTTCTTAAAGTAAATGTTAGAATTAATTGAAATATTAGAACTTAACATCTGCTTGAATACCTCACATGAAATACCTCAAAGGCTCCACCCACCAGGAAATGTCCAAATAAAAACCTTAATTGTCTAATAAACCCATCATTCTAAAATGATGCTACCATGTATTTGCATTGTTTAAGGATTTACTGGAAATTTAGAAAGCTGTGAGGGTTGGATTTATAATGCTTTTAAATGTCAAGGAATCATTTCTGATGGCATCGAGATTTATTAATTTAGCAGATCTAAAGTGAGTTAAAAACATTTTCTGTCAAGAGCCAACAATAAACGCACGACACAATGCTACATTTTCATGTAGGAATGGAGTTGATGCTAGAGGAGAGGACTGCTTATAAATGTTACATGTTTTAAAATGTTGAAAAATGAAAGATTAAGGATAAGTGAATGTTTCTAAAAGCAATTTGCGAGGGAACTACCAGAAAGTAAAAGGGTACACACACCTGTAGGAGTGAAATTTCAGTGACTGTCCTGAAGGCCAGTGTCAAAGCCCTACATCTGATACATCTGACTACAGACAACCTGTGCAGTGAGATCAGGAGGGGAATGAGAAGTGCCATCCCAATATAATTAAGTGTGTACTGATTTTGTTAAAGGAAAGCATATACATTTGAGTGCGTAGCAGGAGTATACAATTACAAGAACATGTTAGTCACATGCATAATAATATAACAATTTTATTTTCGTTTAACAGTGTGTTTTTCTGTACAGTTGCATTGCAACAGTGTGAAAAACACTATAGAAATAAACTTGCCTAAACAAGTACTCCTTGCTTTTGAGCTTTTTAATATTTCTTTTATCATTTTTTTCAATTCCAAGGTTAAGGGTATGAAATTTAGCGGCATCTAGTGGTGAGGTTGCAAATTGCAGCCAACGGCTCTCTTCACCCTTCCTTTCGAAGCACTACGGAAGCAGACACAGCACTAAGATGTCATCACGTTTTTGCTTCTTTGCCGAACACGATGACATATTTAGAAAAAAATGACACAAAGGAATGTTTGCAATGAATTTATTCAATTTAGTAAAGCATCATTTGGTATTTAATTGTATTAATCCTGTGTAGCCTCAATAAACTCCACCCTCTCACAGTGAGTTGTGGGTAATATCAGCTGTTTGTGTGTTCAGGGATCTGTACTTCCCATTTTCACCAGAAACACTAGAACATGTTGGTGCTTCGAGAATACATTTCAACATAGCATGATTTGGGACACACTAATTCTAATTTCTAATAATATTTAGGACAGATCGTATGCAAATTTTGATGCCGAGATTATTTTTTGTATAAGTATGTATCACTTACAATGCTAGAAGTATTGTAGTATAGTAGGTGGAATTTTGATGTGTTATAATTGGTTGCATATACGTTTTTCAGTTTGGTTCTCATGAGAGCACCTGGAGATCTGGTTTGGTGCTCACACTACGTATATTGTGAACAATTACATTTTTCGTATTAAATAAAAGTAAATCAAAAAGAATGTATTTTAAAAAGTAGTTACTTTTTAAATAAATAATAAAGTGCGATAATAGTATATTTATTTTATTTTACACAATAATTTATACTATTAATATTTTTTTTGGAGAAAAAAAATGAATGTTATTGAAAATGTTTTGGTAGACGTGCACCGCGGTGCAGTGCTAGACATTCGCAAAGGTTGCGCGTGCCACTCGCTTCTCCTGTAACGAAAGCAGAAACGATATGGGTGGAGATATACTCATAATTTAGTCCCTGGACCTGTTTCGCTACCCATCTCTATGAACCACACATCACTAGTTATGTTAAAGTATTTTATATTTTGAATGCACAACCACTTATGTGCATCCATGGTTAAAAAATGAAAACATAAACCAGTAGTTCACAAATTTGTTACCTCATACCTCATCTGCACCAACAGCCCTCAAGGGAACACTACAAAAGTTACTGAACAACCCTCCAAAAGTAAGTAATAGTGAAAAAAAAAAATTCTGTACTTTCAAGTACAACCAGCCACACAGAATACTACCCACAGCACAAAAACCAACACAACATTGTTGAACGTATTTGAATGTGTTAAATGCTGAATGCTTATGAAACAGTGCCTTCCTGTGGTTTAAATTTGCACAAACACTGTTCAGAAATAATACGGCTTTATCAGCTATCCAGGGCGCATTATCAGCTATCCAGGGCTCTTCATGAAGCTGCTCTCGGTTTGTCTTTGCTTGTTGAGCGCCGATGTTCTTTGGGGGTTGGGCGGGTCAGCAGATGTGCAGGGGTGGACACAAAGGCTTACCTATTAGATGTCTGTTTCATATGACAGTGGCTTGGCCCTTGACAAAACCCATGAGAAGGAGGCTAGAGCGGGGCCCTCAGGGGCTTTAACTCATCTGTCGCTAGGGCCGTTGAACTCTTGTGACAATGCTGCGCTTAAAGGGCAAGAGGAAAATTATCCTTTCATCACTCGCTACTAAACAGAGGGAGACTGGGGAAAAGGAAAACCCTGTGCTCTAGTATATTACATCCTGTGCTCCCATCCCTTTATAGCCCTGTCTGTCTGTTTATCCATCTCTTTCCAGCTGAAACCCTAACTGTGATATGTCCTCTATGAAAATGGCCATGAAGTTTACCCCCTAGGAATAATGTGACATGCGAGGGGGAGGGGGGTTATGATGGGGCGGTGTAGTTAGAACCATATAATAGACCACAATATGAGTGCAACTGCAAAGTTATTCACGTAAAACTGAAGTAATCCAGAACCATCATTGTCCAAAATTTCCTTTCTAATCATTAACAAATATGGGTACTTCATCATTTCTGTTTTCCTCTTTTTTTACAAACACACTTTTTTCCAAAGCTAATGGCATTGTACAGGGCTTAGTCCCAATGAATAAGAAACTCAAGGGAATGCAACTATGAAACGCTTGCGTGGGATGCTTTGCTAAAGATGATTTAATTAGCTTTTATTATTTTGAAATGTAACTGTACTACACTGTAAAAAGGAAACATTTGTGTATATTGGATTACTAAAACCAGTGGTTCTTAATCTGGGTCCTCGTGACCCAGATTGCATTTAACATGAATAAGGCTTTGCATATTTAGTATATCATCCCTTCGGAGGTTTGTTCAATACGACAGTAAATGCCCTGTGGTGTGAACATCACTGGATATTCTGTCATGATTCCAATTCAAAAGGAGCGTATTTTAAAGCTCAAGGGTATGAAAGTTCACAAGACATAGCCAAATCTCATGATTACAGTTGAATAACCCTTGACATTTCCGGAGTAAGTTATGTCTGTGTGAAGACGCTTCAGGCTGCTTTAACTATTTGCACTGCTAAAACTATTTGTGTCAATTTGATTTTGTTTTTTTGTTTTCCGAATTGTAGTTTTGAAATGTACTCAAAATTCTCATTTACTCAAATATTTCACTTTCAGCCATTTTATAATTTCCTTTTAAGGTAGCTATGTTTTGATCGTTCACTTGAATCAGATCTCGAGAGAGAAAGTTGCATCAACTTCATAGACTGCAGTTTGGAGTTGGAGCTGCTGGGCCTCAAGTGGTCCACAACAGAAAAAAATAGGAGTTTCTTGCTGGGTTCCAAGTTTACCATCATCACAGATAACAACCCAATATGTCACCTCAACACTGTCAGGTTAGGAGCCCTAGAGCAAAGGTGGGTGGCGCAACTAGCGGCTTTCGATTTAAACTCTTAATATCGACCAGGGCTGCGTTTCCCAAAAGCATCGTAAGCCAAAATTGATCGTAAAAACGATCGTACGATTGATCTTAATATTACGGTCTGTTTCCCAAAAGCATCGTAGCTTAAGTAGCACTTGAAAATCTTCGTAGATCTACGAGTGCTCTGGAGTAATCGTACATCCCCAAGTGCATCGTAAGAAGACAGATTTATGAGGACACCTGCAGGACAACCGGTAGATTACACTTTTATCTAGATTTAACACACTGCAACGCGAGTAATATAATAATATTTTGATTGTACTTTATTGTACACTTTATTGTACTCGTTTTTTGTTTACATGAATTTATAAATGAAATAAATAAAAAGGGGAAAACAAGATAAAAAACACATCTAAATTAAATGAATGAACGAAAAAAATCATAAAAGAAGTAATGTGGGAAATTTGCTTCAAAGACTGGGCAAAATAGGAATGATTTAAAAAAAATCTGTCAATGACTTGCTGACGTGCGCGAAAACCAGCCATGTATTGGGCATTTCTTGGTTGGCCATGTGGTCCCATGCCATCTTCGTCCTCCACATCCTCCTCCTCCACCTCTTCATCTTCCTCCCTGTTAAGTAAGGGCACTCTCATCTGCACTGCAATGTTGTGCAGCATAGCTGTTACTGTTATTACTGCACAGCACTTTTGTGGAGCAAACAAAAGACCACCGCTGGACTGGTGAATTGCCCGAAAGCGCATCTTCCACCTCCCTATTGTGCGTTCCACAATACTACGTGCAACACGGTGTGCCTCGTTGAAATTTGTCTCCCTGTTATTCATAGGATTAGCCACAGGCGTGAAGAGATATGGCCTCAGTGGGTAACCACTGTCCCCAAGCAGCCTCCACTGTCCCTGTAAGTTTTGTGCCTCCTGACCAACAGATGAATTGGTGAACATGAAGGAGTCGTGTGTGCTTCCGGGCCACCTTGCCACAATGTCTGTAATCAAAGCCTTATGGTCACAGATCACCTGGCAGTTGATAGCTGCATAGCCTTTGCGGCATATATATACATGGCCATCCACAGATGGTGTAAGGATAGGGATCAAGGTACCATCGATCACTCCAATGACCTGTGGGATGTGATGATGTGTTAAAAAATACTGTTGTATTTCTGTGATGTCCTGTCTTGATGCTGGAAATTGAATGTGTTCCACAGCAAGTGGAAGTAATGCATTGGTGACCGCTTGAACAGCTCTTGAAACTGATGCCTTACTTAGTCCAAGCCCATCACCAAGTACCTGGAGAAAACTGCCTGTTGCATAAAATCTCAAGGCTGATAGGAGTTGGATTTCAGGGGACAAGGCAAAATTTCTCCTGGTGGCACGCATCAGCTGAGGTCCAATGCTATTTAGCAATTGGGCTATTTGTCCTCTTGGCAGACGGTATCGCCTTATTATAGCCATGTCATCAAGGATATCCAAGGGGGTTTGATGCTGTCTGATGAAGGCATTTAAAGTCACCAGTCTACTTCGGGGTCGTCTCTGTCTTTGTCTTTCTCTGACCCTCAATTGAAGAACACGCTGTAGTGCAGCCATGATTTCCTCTGCAAGTCTAGTGAGGTGTAAACTCTATTCTAATCCTAGCTTAATTGAAGAAACCATGTGAAGGTCATCAGGCTGTGATAATGTTCACATATCCCACTGCCTATCATCAATTTCAGTAATGACATTAGGCCCTACCTTGAAGAAAGTGAAGGTGTGGCATACTTAGAAACTGTATAGATTACATATTATATTCCTTTAATCTATCCTCTGTTCATAATGATGAAAAGTTGCGCTTATTGTAAAAATGTATACATAGAACAGTCCTGGTAAAAAATGTTGTTGAATTTTTTTGTCTATACCTGTAGAAATGTATTGGCTAGATGAAGTACTGTATATATATTTGTGTTATCTGTCACGCCAAATATATAGACTTGATTGTCTTGATTGGTAATACAAAACAGATGACAATTATTAGGTTAAACGTTAAGAATACGATTCCATATAAGGTTAAATTTCAGCACTTCGCGAATGGACAGCGACTCGTAAGTAGCACGTAGAGCGCGTTCTCGCGCGTTCATGTTAAGTGCATTTTTGGGAAACGCTCGTGGAATTGCTGCGAGCGTTCGTAAGTTTGCACGTAGAAAACGCTCTTAAGAGCTAAGATACACCGTTATCGGGAAACCCAGCCCTGGGCAGTGTAATCATGCCGCAGATGCATTATCTAGGCAGCCCTTGGCAGGGGAGCCTGTGGTGGACCCCGAAGATGTCGAGTATGATGATTGAGTAACTATTTGTAACCTGATACGACGTGGGACTGCTCTTGATGCGGAAGTGATTCAAGCTGGAGCAGATAGGTGTGAAATACGGCAGATGCGTGCTGAGACAAGTGGACTTACCAGTACTGAAACCCAAGGAAGTACTCCCGTTTGGCCTGGCTATTCTAAGGAGCAGTTGGTTGAAAAGAAAGCAGCAGCGCAGATGGAAATTGCCAAAAAGAAGGTGTACTGTCCACCCATTGAGCATGGCCAAATCGTATACCTGAGAAAACGACGTCTGGGACGGAATAAAATCTAAGACGCCTGGCATTCAGCTCTTTATTGAGTGATTGAGATTCAGGGGACTACTCATACCGTGGAACCTGTGGAAGGAGGTCGCATCAGAAGAGTGAATCGGGTTGATCTCAGACCCAGTGTAGATCTCCCTGCTCCATTGGCTCCTATAAGAAATGTCGAGTCTAATGTGGAAATTGATGAGCAGTCCATGATGGATGACGAAAATGAGAGTTTGGATGAGGGAGTTTTGCTTGTGGAGTATACTGGCCCAAGTCAGGTTTAACACCTCCCAAGGTCTGAAGCCAGGGCTGAACAGGAAAGGAGTGCTCCCGAGATGTCTCTGTGTGATAATAGGGTTCCACCTGACAAAGAGCCTGGGGAAATGTTCCATGAGCAAAGGGTGGTTCCGGTTTTGCCCACTCCTCAAAGGAGTACCAGATCTGCCTGTACCAGGACCAGGTCAACATGCCAATCCTAACCATGAACCCCGATCAGCCCATAGTCACAATACTGTCTCTTAGGTACCTCTGTACAAATTGCACCGTTGTGGAAAATGTACACTTTGTTTAAATTTTGTATTTCCGTTTTTCCGAATCGGCTGAAATCTTAATTTGAGATTTTTTCATCGTTATAGCCACCCCGGCTGGTAAATTCGAGTGATGTCAGACCTTTGGTTGTATACTGGTGACACTGTAAAATACACTTGTGTTTTTGTTACAAAGATTCGGTACAGATTTCATTTAGTTAATACAAAGAAAATAAAGTAAGACATTATAAACGCGAGTCAGTGTCAATTGGTTTTATTAGTTATACCTGGCAACATATATTCGACAATGCAACGTTTGGACACCTCTTTCACGTTGTTTGTTAACAATTTGCGGGTCCTAACGTTTGTGATCTACTTACCATTAATGGTAAAAGTTACTTTATTAGATATTTTCTATAAAACTGGATGTTGCATTTACTCATTTGTTTTGGGGAAATGTATTCAGTTTGGACGTTGCGAGTATGTGTCTAAATTAATTTTAATCATTCTTTTTCTGTCTATCGAAGTGCAGCACGAGATATCTGAAAAACTGGGCGGAGAGCGCGTGGGTAGAGGCTCAAGGCTGAGAGGATTATAAGCGTTTAAAGACAGCTCCAATTTATTAATCTATTTGTTTGCCCAAAACGATGATTAAAGTCTCTAATGTTATCTTTAACGTTGTGTTTAACGTTAGTTCATTTTTCTAGTTTGAATGGTTTTACAATGTCCAGGAAACAATGTTACAGTTTTTAGTTGAATAAAAACTACGTTTCAAAACTGTAAGTTAACGATTTCCACAATCATGATATTTTGAGGTAGAAATCTAATCACTTGATTTTGCGATACTTATAAATATCGCAATTTACTGTTTTTCTCTCCTTATGACCTAAAGCTTTGTGATGCAGCTTAAGGAGAACACTTTGCGATACACGGTAAATGCTTTCTATAGCAATGGTTAATTTGATACTTGTTAAAACACTATATGTAACACTGTCTGTGAAATCCAGGCTAACGTCTAATTAAGAAGGTAAAAGCATCACAATTTGACTTCAGTGATTATTTTCAATATAATTTTAATCCTCCTTACTGTTAATAGGGCTGTCACAGTTATTTAATAATTGTCTCATCACAATTAATTGAGATAACTGCAATTATTGTGAAATTTTCGAAAACAAGGGTGATCTACATTATCTGCTGCATTTTACATCCACTGTCCTTGATCTGCACTCACTGTTACATTCAATTGACATTTCTCCATCATTTAAGTTGTATTAACTTTGTAATTTTGTTGTTGTTGTTGTTGATTTCTTTAGTTTCCAGACTTGCTGCTATAAAGCAAGACCCTCATATTTTACTGCTCAAGGCTCAAGTCTTCTCTGTTAAGGTTACTCTACATTAAATACGATTAGTTATTTACAAACGTTTCACATTTCTAAAGTATTTAATTATTTTCTTTATTGAATAAATTATTTGTCATTAATAGTTATTCTGTCAAAGACTTAAAACGTAAAAATTATTCGGCATAATTGCAATTACTTAATAGACAATCCATTGCCAGCAAAATAACATAACCGTGACAGCCCTATCTGCTAATATTGAAGATATCAAGTTTATAAAAGTAATTTATAAAAATGACTTTAGTCTAGTTTTACAACATTACACATAATCCACAGTCTCAACGAGAGCACATTCAAGGCATAGAATGCCAGCTGTGACACGTGAAGAAAAATATCTGTTCAGTTAACACTTTTTTTCTTGATACATTATCTGTCCTTTGCTGTCACATGTCTGTAATTTTTCAGTTTGCCAATTTTTTTAAATATGGAAAGTTATAACAATTGCAGACTGGAAACATTCAACTTATCCTGAACACCTCATCAAGAATTACCCTGTGAGATGAACAAAATAAAATATTTTTTTATTTGATTTTCAGAAGTTTGTGTATTTTGTAGTTGTGATTGCAAAATGTAATGGAAATGATCATTTCTTACATACACTCCTTTTAAGATAACAAGGCGGATGCGATGGTGACCTTTAGCAGCTTACCATGGTGGAGTTTGATACTTAGAAACAAAGAACTTCATGACCGATCTGTTGACATGGCATTGTCTTTGAGGGATTGAAGTTTTAAATGGTTTGATTTAAACTACATCAGTTTTTTCCCTGATTCTGTGTATGATGTACATGATCAACCTGGATTGTCTGAAATTTGTTCAAATAACTTTGAGGTTTTCCTGAAAGTACGTTTTAAACTTAATCCGCAAAATCTGCAAGATTTCACAGTCAGTACAGTTCAGTGTAGTCTACTGAAAAGACTTTGAACTTCTGTGGTGTTTATGTTCATAAGCCTGATGTATGTCCAATTTAATTGTTTGAGAAATTTTCAGTTACTTTTTTTGGATTAGGGAAAATACTTTTGTACAGCGAACAAGTGCTCTTGTTGCATATTATTTGTTTTTGCATATAAAATTGATGAAAAGTGGGGTCGGGGATAGAATTGCCAACAATAATCCCCATTCACAGACCAGTTTTGTCTATGACACAGAAATAGGGATCAAGAAGAGCAAAAACCAGACTAAGGTGGTTTGCTGGTCTCCCTGTATATCATTTAAACCGTTCTTGTCAATTTTCCAACCTTGGTGACCAAGTGCTTAATCCTCCTCTACAACCAACAAAGAAAGACCAGCCCAGTTATCTTAACAATTTTATGTACTTAAACTATTACTGGTGAATAAAATTTGGAGGTTTCAGCTTGTTTCACCATGTTCCAACATAGGATTGCTAATGTGAGCAATTACTGTATGTAGGCGTTATAATCACAAAGACTGAATAATTCTCATGCAACGTCACTAAACCAACAAGGTGTGTGGAAAAAGACAAAGTAGGCTGATTGTAGAATTCAGAAACGAAAAGGTTAAAATATAACTTTTATTTGTCAATACATTCATCATGGCTAAAAGTGGTTATTTAGATACAAACAAAGACAACATTTTAAACTTGCACTCAATCAATAGGAAGTTTGGGATAGATCAGGTGAAATGTAGGCAGCAGTGGACAGTTTTAAACATGAATGTTGCTTAACGTCCTTGACAACAATGAAAATAGAGATGACCCAGGTTCCTGGATGTGAACCTGCACTGAGCTGATTCATCATAGGCACCCCACGAGCACAGAATGTAATAACTGCTTGCCATTAGTCCTTTGTCATGGACCCCCTAGCAAAACTCAGTGGAAATGAAAGGTTTTATCATGGATTTTCATTAGAGGTTGCCAGTAGTCTCCACCACCAGCTGAGTCAGAAATTAATTTCAGTAACTCTCTAAACTAATAGTCACCTAGGCTTTTGTTCACAATAAATATGTTATATGTTCTTTGTATGTCTTTTCTCATGGAAGTTTTAAAAGGAAAAAAATAATGACCTCAGACAGTTACTCAAATAGGCGTTCTGTTAGCTTATTGGGGTATTGTAATGATTTGAACTACAGTCTTGTCATGAGTAGAACACTATATACCCAGACTGTTCTGAGTAAGCAGATTTGTGCTGTACTCACTTAACGTTGAGAGTTTTGCCAACCCCAGATCTTGTTTTCCTTCCTGACACTACATGTCATGGCAGCTTATCTCTCTCTTGATTCAAGTCATACCTTAGACAACCTGTAATTTTTGTTAGTAAACGGTTCTAAATAAATCATTAGGTACTGGAACATATCATCAGTGAAACTGATCAGGGCTTAGTCACAACTTTTCTCTCCAGAAAACAAAGTTATTTTTATTTATTCAGGAAGGTGATATGAAATCTAGGTATTTAGTCACAAGATAGGAACTGGTGCCAAGTTTGTTTGGCTGTTTATCTAGTCAGTGAAATATACAATGCATGTCTTTCTAGACAGAAACAAGTTTAAATATAGAGAAAATTGAGATTTCTTGCAATTGCGATTTGCAATTAAAATGAGAAATCTCAAATTGAACATCAACATATTGAACATTTTTGAAAAATTGGCAGCTAGAAAGCCAGAACATGTTTTGAAATTGGAGAGTTAGGTTTACTTGGCAAGCTTTCTCTCGCTGGCCTCCGTTACACTTGCCACCCAGCATTTTCATTGTCAACAATTTAGCTTTTGGGAAATGATTTTATATATTACTAAACTTGACAAAGCCATGGTGTTGGGGGAACGAGACGTTGTGTCGACCCGACAGATGGGGTTCGCCCTTGAGAACCTGTCAGCTCTGACTTAGAAGAGGCCAATGAAATTTGGCTAATGAAATTTGCACGCCGCCAGTATGCAAAAAAGGAAGACGGTTGCACATTCATTTACCTTTTCTTCTGAGGAGCCTGCAAGCCTCTCACGACTGCTGCAGAGGGCGATACGTGTTGTTGCATAAGGGACAAAAGGTTGTTGCATCTCTCGACGTTGTGTCGAACCGACAGATGGGGTTCTCCTGGATAATGTTGTATTGCGTCACAATCTCTAGCGAAGCCATTGCAACAGGCCTGGGCGCGTCATTCATGAGGATACATCAGACGGCACAGCCCAGGGAGGGGATGTTACAGACGTTCGGTAGTAGTAGGTCCGGTTAGAGCTATCTGTGATAGTTTGTATGTTCTCCAGATCTAGAATAGGGCGCAGCCCACCGTCTTTCATGGGAACGATGCAGTACGGGCTGTAAAACCCGCTGAACATCTTGGCTTGAGGGAAGAGCTCGATGGCCTGTTTCACCTTTGCCTGAAGTACGGGGGCGTGGCTGAGGATCCAGATGGTCTGCCACCGTTGGTTGGGGAACGGTCAGAAGAGCGAGGCAGGGTGCAGGTGGCCCGTGAGTGCTTGGCTGGCGGGTTTACGCTCGCAGAAGTACCCATATCACCAACTCTGCTAGCCTTAGCGGACAGCGGGGCATGCCACACTGAAGAAATGGCCAAGCCCTGAAAAGGGTTTTTTGGAAAAAACTCAGAACACCTCTGGAACCGGCGAGACTCCCAGGGGAAGGTCGTTCAGGATAGGGACAATCTGATACACACGTCATAGATCTGGCAATAAAGTCGTAGTCGAAATACAAGAGTTTTGTAATCATGAGCGATGGCTCTGAAGAACTAAAGGTAAATGAATGTGCACGCATCTTCCCTTTATACCGGATATCCGGGGGCGGAGACCGGCATGCAAATTTCAATAGCCAAATTTTATTGGCTTCTTCGAAAGTAGTCAGAGCTGATAGGTTCTCAAGGGCGAACCCCATCTGTCGGTTCGAAACAATGTCGAGAGACCGACCGAAAGGGAACCATCTTTTACACCACGGAAAATAAAAAACTTTGTAAACTGTATAGACTGAATTATATACTTCTAATGCAGACACTAAGAGTTTTTAAACTGCTGAATATTCATTCAGAGCTGCGACCATAGTTTTTGGGAGTGCTGAATATTTTTTTTATATATTAATAATATATCTGGTACATTTTATTCATTGCCAATTTCTCAAATGCTTTATTTTGCTTTGGTAATCTGTAGTAAAATTCCTAGATACGGTAATGTTTTTGATCCTTACTATAGTAAATATTCAAGTATACTAGTGTATTTATGACAGTTTAGCAAATTTCTACATACAGCAGTTAATTATACAGAATACTGTTGTATACTATAGTACTACAATAGCATAATTACTATAAACACAGTATACTACAATATACTACAGTTTATTCCATTATAGGATATACTAGATTATACATATTTGTACATATGTCTCCACGTCAACCATTGTCCCAATTGACCAAACCAATTTAATTTTCCCCCAATTTTTTTATTTATTTGAAACAACATGTCTCTCAACCATAACTGAGAACTTTTTTAAGACTAATACAATGTTCATCTGGAGCCCCCTCTTATATATTCAATACTGGTGCTCTGTTTACATTGGTTTTACATCTCAATGACACCAGCACTTCTTTTAAATAAACTTTAATGACTTTAGTGTTTAGTTTGAAAACATAATTATAAGTGGGGGAGTTTCACAGCTTGGACTCCAGGGAAGATGTACATAAATATGTGACTGCTTGGAGGGTGCTGACCTGAGCATGGGGGAATGACCTGTGTTTATGAAGCCATGATCTGAGTATGGAAGGTCAAGACATAGACTGCAGTAAGTCCCAGAGGTCCTGCGGTTATGGCTGGGAAACACACTGACTTTAAAAACTCTTTTAACACAGTCTGAAAAAAATCATGACACTTAATCACAGCAGGACGCTTCGGCCCTCAGAGCCTTTAATGCGTTTCACAATGGGTTCCAATGATTTATCTGATGTCCTCTGAAAAATATCTAAAAATTGAAATGTTCTGAAACCCGGCCTGTTGTAATCTAGACAGAAATAAATGAAGCATGATACCACAAATTAAAAACACAGCAGGTCTTCACGCAATTAAAATACATTTACTCGCCACTTAAAATGTTTTCTGTAACACAAAACTGTGTTTTATCCTTCATCAAACTTAGATTTAGAATAAATTTAGCATAATCTTTTGTGGAAATGTCCACGTGAACTCAGTTTCACACTAAACAGACCACTGTTGATCCTTTAGACTTGCCATTCTTACTCGCAAGGCCCTGACATGTGAGTGGTCAGTGCTCCTGTAGAAATTCAAGCTCCCCCACATTCCTCTTCCTCTTTAGTTTATGAGACCTCCACCCACACTTTCAACTACACCACAAACTTCAGGCAGGCATTACAACACAACATTACACTCTAGAGCCGACCCCAGCAATCTGCGATTTTCCCACCACATCTGGTTCCTAGGCAAGGCTAATTGAATGCCTGCAATTTGAAGTTCCTGACCATTGTTTGCCAAGCTTTTTTGTCTTTGCACAATATTAAGATTGTCACCTTTTGTGCATTTTATAACTCCGATCTGAACTAAAAAAAATACTCGCAATTTAGAGAAGTACCACTCTGTTTACCTAACAAAGCATCTGCCCTCTACAACATCCTGCACTGATACCAAGTCAAAAGCCCAGGTCTGGAAAACTGATTTACAGTGCTAAGCGGCATGAGTCCCTTTTTACTCGCCAACAAAAACAAAAATTATAAGTGACTCAGACAGCCAAACTATGAAATAGGGCTTTGTCGCTGTGAAAAGCTTGCAATTAGGGGGCATTGTTCTGCAAAGGAAAGTAGTTTTTGTATTTTTTTGCGTTCGCCATGGCCCAAAGGTTCACAGGAGCCAGAATGCAGCTTCTTATTGATATTCACCAATGTTACATCGAGGTCAAATGCAGGATAGGAGCGTTAATTTCACTGCGCTGTTGGATTTCACCCCCCCCACTCCACTGACATCTGGCTTTGCCTGAGAAGCTGGAAAACGTCTTTAATATTCTCATGACAGTCAAGAGGACATATGGAAAACATTTTATTACCTTAATCTCTACAAAAAAGAGAGAAAGAAAGACACTTTGCTTCCCAACACAACACTTCTGTAGGATTCAGAAGCTTGAAATACCTGAAAGGTCTGAAAGACATGACAATTGTAATTATATATATATCATGCATTTATTTTTCACACCTGCCAATACAACCAGTCAGGACACCTGATGGGAATGTGATTGCCTACTCAGAGATCCGCTTTATTCCATTCCGAAGAGCCCTTCAAAGGGTTTACCCTCTGGATTGAGAAAGGATTGAAGGGTGTAGGGGACCAAACTGATCTCAGAAGTTGAGTAATGTAGTAATATACTTTTTTAAAATACTGAAAAAATCTGGTACAATTTGAAACTGTAAGTGTGGCTCTACTATAGGTGTTTAGGCTATAGGTATGCCGAAATGACTGAAGAAACAAATTGATAGCAAGATGGTATAAAACGTCTTGTTACGGATGTAACTTCAGTTCCTTGATGGAGGGAACGAGATGTTGTGTCGAACCTATCAACTTCTGAATGAAATTGCCGAATGAAATTTGCATGCCGCCCTCCGCCCCTGGATATCCGGGTATAAAAGGGAGACGGCGTGCTGCATTCATTCACCTTTGGGCTGAGGAACCTGAGACCTCTCTCGACGGCTGCAGCGGGCTGTACACGTTGTGGCATGAAGGACATAACGTCTAGTTCCCTCCATCAGGGACTGAGGTTGCATCCCTAACCAAGACGTTCCCTTTCTGTCTGTCTCTCGACATTGTGTTGAACCGACAGATGGGGTTCCTATGGAAACGCCACAGTGCTGTGCCATGTCACAATCTCTAGCGAAGCGACGGTGAATAGCCTGGGCATGTCAGATGTGAGCGCTAGCGTGAAATTGTAACTAACCAGTGAATAGGTAGGGGGTCCCAGAGAAAGGTGGGAACCCCCTGCCTACAACGACCACAGGCGGTGTTCTTGTTTCTCTAACAGCGAGAAGCCGCCTGGCATCTTGATGGAGGCGAGCGCCATCAGGAGAGCCGTCTTAACCGTGAGGTGAGAAAGAGCGCCATCTCTGAGGGGCTCGAAGGGCGGGCCTCTGGAAGCCCACCAGGACCACATCAAGGTCCCAAGAGGGTATGGAGCGCAGACGAGGTGGATTCAGCCTTCTCGTGCCCTTTAGGAACCTAATGATCAGGTTGTGCTGTCCTAGAGACTTACCAGCAACTGGGTCGTGATGAGCAGCAATGTGGGCTATATACACTTTCAGTGTGGAAGGGGAGAGATTTCTCTCGAGACTCTGTTGAAAAAGTACCTCATGTTCCGGATCGAGCAACTCCGCGGGTCTTCACTTTGAAAGAGCACCAGGACGAGAAGAGGCGCCACATATAGGCGTATAGTCGCCTAGTGGCTGGGGCCCTACCCTGAGTGATCGTCTCAACCACTGCAGGGGGTAGATCACTCAGGATATCCTCGTCCCATCACGGATCCAGACATGGAGGTTCCCGAGGTCTAGTCTGAGATGCCATAACGTGCCCATCCCTCGGGAAACCAGGTCCTTCGTCAGGGGCATCAGCCATGGGAGAGTTGTCGTCAAGACCATTTGCTCCGAGAACCAAGTCCGGTTGGGCCAGTACGGCGCAACTAGTAGCACTTGATTCTCTTCTTCCCTGACCTTGCACAGGACCTTTGCAATGAGGCTCACTGGGGGGAAAGCGTACTTCTGCTTGTGCCCCGGCCAGCTGTGCGCTAGAGCATCTGTGCCTAGGGGGGCCTCATACAGGGAGTACCATGGCGGGCTATGGGTGGTGTTTAGGGAGGCGAACAGGACTGGGGGTGGAGTCGCCACTCTCCGTGAGGCGTTGACTGACGAGAAAGTGTGTCGGCTCTCTGGTTCATGTCACCTAAGATATGTGTGGCTTGCAGGGATCTGATCACCTGTTGACTCCTCAGGAGGAGGCGATGGGCGAGTCGTGTTAACTGCCGTGAGCGAATGCCACCCTGGTGGTTGATATACGAACGGCAGTTATGCTGTTCAACCGGACCAGCACCTGCTTGTCCTGCATGAGAGGTTGTAGCCTCCTCGGTGCAAGTAACACAGCCAACCACTCTAGGCAGTCGATATGCCCGCGCAGGGCAATCTCCGGCGTATCATGATGGGGCTAGACGATCCCGGGCTGGGTCAGCGTCACTGAGCTTCCGGAATCCAGAGTGGCCATCAACGTCCGGTCATTTATCTGTACTGGCCTCCTCGGGGCTCCGGGAGTTGTGGACCACGACGGGGAGCCGGCGGTCAACCAAGCCTGTGGGCTCGATACGGCCGGCTCCGTCGGCATTGGTTCGTCAACGGTGGTGGGATTTATTTAAACACCGGCCCCTGGCCGTGAGAACCGACAACAACGATGAGTATCGCGTGGTGAATGTCCCCAGGTGTGTGTAGCGTGACTCCTCGAATGTTCCCGGGCGTGTGCAGCTTGACTCCAGGCTCCGGAGAATAAAAGGTGAATGAATGCATCACACCGTCTCCCTTTTATACCTGGATATCCGGGTCGGAGTCCGGCATGCAAATTTCGTTCGCCAATTTTATTGTCCTTTTCTAAACTAGTCAGAAGTTGATAGGTTCTCAAGACGAACCCCATCTGTCGGTTCGACACAACGTCAAGACACCGACAGAAAGGGAACACTGTATTTCTAGTCAAATTCCGCCCTTGTGCTACTTATACCCAGTGATGGGAATAACGGCGCTATAAATAAACGGCATTACTAACAGCATTAGCTTATTCCGTAGCAAATATTCAAACAAATTACTGTTTCCCCCTTTAAAACACAGTTACCGTTACTATACGCAGAGTTACTATAATTGAGTTCACTGAAGCAGATTTATATCCGAGTTGGTTCTCTCATCCAAAGGACCTGCAAAGTTTTTTTCTCTGCTGTGTGTGTTAGGGGGTTGGACACATAACTGACTTTGATTGGTGAGTGGGGCGGGAGATAACAGCATAACTGATGATGATTGGCTTAGGTATTGTACATGTTCAGCTTTTGCCAACCAGTGGCAGAATAGTGCGGGTTTTCACACACAAACCCAATCGCACAGAGCACACCAATGCCTAGGAGTCAGTGCGATGGCAAGAGCAACAAATTCAAATGTGACCCTGGACGACAAAACCTGGCTGTGGAGAGGTGGGCGTGGTTCAGCACGGTCTGCGGGGAGAGAGAGTGTCGGGAGAAAGACGGTGAGTAGGCAGATCAACGGTTTAGTGAAATCACCTGCTTCTTGTTCTAGTAATTGGTGAGGAGACGCTATAAAAGGGATCGACAGATCCAGAGGAGGTGAGAGAGAGCGGCTGAGAAGACGTCCATGTGTGGAGCTGCCGAGAGACGTTGCGTCCAAGGCAGTCATCAAGGAAAAGCTTCGATCAAAGAATCGTGAAGGAACTCTTATTTTGAACCGGAAGTCTGATACCCGGAAGTATTGATTAAATAAAGAATCTTACTCTTCTCAGCCACGCCGACCCCGACTCCTTTCTTCCCATACATATTAAACCTGTTTACATTGGTGCCGAAACCCGGGAGAAAGGAGCAGCAGCCGCCAGCATGCAGAGTCCGCCAGGATCGCCGTTTGCGGAGGTAATTTCATCACTCGCTGGTCTCCACCAACAACACCACCAGGCCCTGTTGGGTCTAAGAGAAGATCAGGAGAGACGGTTCCAGGCTCTCCTACAGACCCAACAGGAGGACCGCGAGTCATTCCGGAGCTGGGTAGACCAGGAGAGAAGCGGACGTGAATCGTCGACCGCATCCCCGACCATCCCGCTGCACAAGATGGGCCCCCACGACGACCCGGAAGCCTTCCTAGAACTCTTCGAGAGGTCCGCGGAGCTGTCAGGATGGCAGCAGGATGCTTGGGCAGCCCGTCTGATTCCCCTGCTGACAGGCGAGGCCCAAATGGCCGCCCAGCAGCTGCCAGTGGCGAATCTCCTTCAGTATGCGGACCTCAAGAAGGCGATCCTAGAGCGAGTGGAGCTCAGTCCAGAACAACACCGGCAGCGGTTCCGGTCTCTGGAACTTGGGGATCGCGGTCAGCCTTTCGCCTTCGCTCACCAGCTCCGGGATGCCTGCCGCAAATGGCTGATGGCCGACGCCAGCACCAACGACCAAATCGTGGATAAGGTGACACTGGAGCAGTTCGTGGGACGGCTCCCTAGGAAGACCGCCCAGTGGGTCCAGTGCCACCGCCCGTCGTCGCTGGCTCAGGCCATCCAGCTGGCGGAGGATCAGTTGGTGGCGTGCCCCGGGGTCGGCATACCTCCATCATCTCTCTCTCTCTAACCCCCTCCCCTTCTCCCAGACCTATCCCCTTTCCCAGGTCCAGGGGAAATTTCCTTCCCCGACCAGCCCCCTGTACCCGGATGGCACCGGAGATGGGGCCACACGGAGCGGCCAGGGCTTTCGAAGGAGCCGGGAACCTGCAGGGCCAGGGCCCCAACGGCTCTTTCCCCCCGTCAGCCTCTCCTCGCCAATTCGGGGGTCTGCCTCCTGCCGCTAGGGCGGCGGGAACTTCTGGGCCGGCCTGCTGGCGTTGTGGGGACCCGGGACATTTTGTCGACCGATGTCCCATGATGGAGGTCGGCATGATGATCCAGGTACCCGATAACCCACAGGCTGCCCTCGGTCAAGACGGGCTGTACCAGATACCTGTGAGTATTAGAGGGGGTACATATCAGGCTTTGGTGGATTCAGGGTGTAACCAAACCTCAATACATCAAAGCCTGACTCAATTTGTGGCAAGGGATACGGGCCGCATGGTTAAGGTAAGGTGTGTACACGGGGATGTGGTGAACTATCCTTTGGTGCCCTTGACTATCAAATTTAAGGGGCAAAAACATAGTGTAGAGGTGGCTGTTAACGAGCACCTCCGACATCCGCTAATTTTGGGAACAAATTGGCCGTTGTTTTCAGTATTACTGGGGCAATTATGCGCGGATGTTTCTGGGCACAACCAAAAGCAATGGGGAGGGGCGGTTGCTCAGTTGGGAGAGGTTGAGCCGGGACCACTGATGGCTGGTTCAGAGGGAAAGAGCGCTGTGGAGAAAATAAATCTCTCCCAGGGTGATGATTTCCCTCTGGAGCAGTCTCAGGACGACTCGCTCAGAAATGCGTTTGATCTGGTCCGTTCCATCGACGGACAACCCCTCCAGACTGCGCAACCGATATCCTACCCATATTTTGCTATTTTAAAAGACCGGTTGTATCGAGTGACCCAAGACACTCAGTCAAAGCAGGATACAACCCAATTGGTCGTACCAAAGAGCCGTCGGGAAATGCTTTTCCAGGCGGCTCACTGTAATCCAATGGCAGGGCACCTAGGTCAGGCTGCAACTGTCAATCGTCTAACGACCCGATTTTTCTGGCCGGGGATTCATGAGAACGTGCGCAGGTGGTGCGCGTCTTGTCCTGAATGCCAGTTGGTAAACCCACCGGCCACACCCCGGGCACCGTTATGCCCGCTTCCGCTTATGCAGGTCCCCTTCGAACGAATTGGCATGGACCTGATCAGGCCGTTAGAACGATCTGCACGAGGGCATCGTTTTGCATTAGTCATTGTTGATTATGCAACACGATACCCGGAGGCAGTGGCGTTACGCAATATCTCAGCAACCAGTGTTGCGGACGCACTGTTTCGATTAATCTCCCGGGTGGGAATCCCAAAAGAGGTTCTCACCGATCAAGGCACGGCGTTTATGTCACGGACACTCCGCGAATTGTATGGATTATTGGGGATTAAAACGATTCGGACCAGCGTCTATCACCCACAAACAGATGGACTGGTCGAACGCTTTAATCGCACATTAAAAACCATGATCCGGAAATTCGTTCACGAAGACGCCAAGAATTGGGATAAGTGGCTGGAACCCCTGTTATTTGCGGTTCGCGAGGTCCCCCAAGCCTCCACGGGGTTTTCCCCCTTTGAGCTACTCTATGGTCGTCAGCCTCGCGGGGTTTTAGACGTCCTAAGAGAGGCTTGGGAGGACGGGCCTTCCGCGAGTAAAAATCAAATTCAATATGTCCTGGACCTGCGAACAAAACTCCATACACTGGGACGGCTCTCAATGGAGAATTTGTTACAGGCCCAGGACAGACAGAGCCGACAATATAACAGGGGCGCCAGACTACGTAAATTTGCACCGGGAGAGAAGGTACTTGTGTTACTCCCAACGTCCAGCTCCAAATTGCTCGCCAAGTGGCAAGGACCCTTTGAGGTCACACGACGAATAGGGGATCTCAATTATGAGGTAGTTCGATCGGATAGGAGTGGAGCACATCAAATTTATCACCTCAACCTCCTAAAAAAATGGAGTGAGGCGAACACCGTGATGCTGGCGACGACAGTGAGCAGGGAAGATGATCTCGGGCCAGAGGTAAACACCAAGGTGCAATCCCTCGCTCTGGCTCCAGGGGGAGATCATCTCTCGTCCTCCCAGGTCACGGATGTTGTGAGATTACAAGCAGAATTTGCGGATGTTTTTTCGCCCCTACCCGGTCGCACAAATCTCATAGAGCACCACATTGAGACCAAACCAGGTGCGATCGTGCGAAGTCGCCCATATAGATTACCTGAACACAAAAAAATGGTGGTTCAGAGAGAATTAGAAGCGATGCTGGACATGGGCGTAATAGAAGAGTCCAACAGTGATTGGGCGAGCCCGATAGTCTTAGTGCCTAAAACCGACGGCTCCGTCCGCTTCTGTGTGGACTATCGAAAGGTGAATGCTGTATCGAAGTTCGATGCTTATCCAATGCCACGAATTGACGAATTACTAGACCGACTAGGTACGGCTCGTTTTTATTCGACATTGGATTTGACTAAAGGATATTGGCAGATCCCTCTATCTCCCTTATCCAAAGAAAAAACAGCTTTTACCACGCCGTTCGGTTTACACCAATTCGTTACACTTCCGTTCGGGTTGTTCGGAGCCCCGGCGACCTTTCAGCGCCTTATGGACCGCATACTCCGCATACTGCATATGCCGCCGCATATCTAGATGATATCATTATATATAGTAATGACTGGGAGCGGCATATGCAACACCTGAGAGCGGTCCTGGCTTCATTGAGAGGTGCGGGACTAACGGCCAACCCGAAGAAGTGTGCAATTGGGCGGGTAGAGGTAAGGTATCTGGGTTTCCACTTGGGTCACGGGGAGGTGCGTCCCCAAATTAATAAGATGGCTGCGATTGCAACCGCACCGAGACCCAAGACCAAAAAGGAGGTGAGGCAGTTCCTGGGGCTGGCGGGATATTACAGGCGGTTTGTACCCAATTATTCGGACCTCACCAGCCCGCTGACTGACCTCACTAAAAAGGGGGCTCCAGATACCGTCCAATGGACGGAGCAGTGCCAGCAGGGGTTTACCCAGGTGAAGGCTGCTCTGTGCGGCGGACCGTTATTGCACTCTCCTGACTTTGCTCTTCCCTTTCTCTTGCAGACCGATGCATCGGACAGGGGCGTGGGGGCAGTGTTGTCCCAGGAGATAGGGGGAGAGGACCGTCCGGTGCTGTACATCAGTCGTAAGCTCTCACAGAGGGAGACGAAGTACAGCACCATCGAAAAAGAATGCCTGGCGATCAGGTGGGCGGTCCTCACCCTTCGCTACTATCTTCTGGGGCGGGAGTTTACGCTCTGTTCGGACCACACGCCTCTCCAGTGGCTCCACCGCATGAAGGATACCAACGCGCGGATCACTCGTTGGTATCTCGCGTTACAACCCTTCAAATTTCAGGTGATCCACAGGCCGGGGACACAGATGGCTGTGGCTGACTTCCTCTCCAGGAGGGGGGGGGGAAGCTGCAGGCCGGATGGGGCCCCGGCCTGAGTCGGGCGGTGGGGGTATGTGGAGAGGTGGGCGTGGTTCAGCACGGTCTGCGGGGAGAGAGAGTGTCGGTTAGAAAGACGGTGAGTAGGCAGATCAACGGTTTAGTGAAATCACCTGCTTCTTGTTCTAGTAATTGGCGAGGAGACGCTATAAAAGGGATCGACAGATCCAGAGGAGGTGAGAGAGAGCGGCTGAGAAGACGTCCATGTGTGGAGCTGCCGAGAGACGTTGCGTCCAAGGCAGTCATCAAGGAAAAGCTTCGATCAAAGAATCGTGAAGGAACTCTTATTTTGAACCGGAAGTCTGATACCCGGAAGTATTGATTAAATAAAGAATCTTACTCTTCTCAGCCACGCCGACCCCGACTCCTTTCTTCCCATACATATTGAACCTGTTTACACTGGCTTTGTGGCATTTTTTCGAAATTGCGATTTTTACATCATCTGAAAGCTGAAGAAATAAGCTTTCAAATTGATATATGGTTTGTTAGGGTAGGACACTATCTGGCGGAACAAGAACTGTTTACAAAGCTGGAATCTGAGGTTGCAAAAAAGCTAAATATTGAGTTATAAATATAAATATATAAATCGCCTTTGAAGTTGTTCATAAGGGGCACTGTAGCAGGCCATCCACTCACGTTTTTATGCATTTACGGTAGGAAATGTATAAAATATCTTTACGTAACATGATCTTTACTTCATATCCTAATGACTTTTGCAGAAAGAATTTTTTTTATTTTTACCCAAACAATGTATGTTTGACGATTACTAAAAATGTTCCCGTGCTCCTTAAGACTGGTTTTGCTGTCCAGGGTCACAAATGTAGCTTATTCCCAGGAAGAATCAGGCTGCACGTCGGCGGCAAGTAATTCTATGAAGCACCTTTCATCGTCACATGCTGCAACAAAATTAGTCCATATATATAATATATATATATATATATATATATATATATATATATATATATATATATAACTTGTCCATACATTTCCTAAGTTTCTACGACCACACTAGCATTGTCATGTGTTTTCCAAATGCTGCCTATGAACACTGAAATGTGCTGAAAACATATATAACTATGCTGCGCATTAAAACATTTGTTGCTATACAGCCTGTGTGGGCATTTGTTTACTTTCTGCCTTAATGTCACGGCAATATGAAGCAAAGCACAGAGCACAGAGACTTTTTAAATGGATGGAATGATGCTGTTGGTAAAACAAAACTATAACATTCCCAAAGCGAAAGTGAAATTATTCTCGCGCTCCGCTGTCAAACAATAATTGCGAGTAATTAAATATTCCATCACATGAAATCTAAAGTAAACATGATCTAACATTCCGCTCTCATACTTGAAAGTAGTCAAAACATTGAGCACTTCTTGTTAATAAACGGTTTACATTTGCAAGAAACTACAAAAATAAGTAGTGCTGTAAAGTATGTCTATCAGTTGTGACAGATCTGTTGACCAGTTGTAGTCTGTGCAATGAACAGTTCAATTCAATTCAAGTTTATTTATATAGCGCTTTTCACAATGTGCATTGTTCCAAAGCAGCTTTACAGGGGCAAACGGGAAAAGCAGAAAAGGTAAAACACAGCACAGTGCATTGTGTTTATAGAAGGAGCAAGATCATTCTAATAAATAATATCTAAATAATAAATAAATAAATAAATGCAGTCTCCCGGTGAGCAAGCCAACACTGCCCTGCTGTGACAAAGAACCCAAACTCCAATGATTGATTAATGGAGAAAAGAAACCTTGCGAGAAACCAGGCTCAGCCGGGAGGGCCAGATCCCCTCTGACATGTCATAGCTGCACTCAGTGACCCCGACCAAAAGGTACAGAGCAAATATCCACGAGGAAGAGGGAGAGCCCACCATCCGTAACCCAGAAAGTCCCACTTGCCAAAAACCGTGCAGGGTCACCCCGGTCCCACTCCACGATCGACACCAGAAAACAACCAGGGAACAACCAGGGAAATAGTAATGGCATGTTGTAACTTTTTTCCTCTGTTGTCTGACATCGACCACAAAACTCAACACAACTTTATTTATATAGCGCTTTTTACAATTTTCATTGTTACAAAGCAGCTGTACATGAGACGCATTGACTACAAGTAAAACAACTAAAGTCATACACCTGTAAAAACAAGAAAAAGGAAAAAACACAAAAGACAAACATACAAATGCTCCACACACACAATATGCATACATACTTACACACATCGACATAGACGCACACACGGAAACACACTCGCACAAACGCACAGTGAAAGCACTCATTTGAGATAAAGCGGAGAGAACCACAGGTCAAATATTAAACGGACTATAAATTCCTATATGCAATATTAATTATGTAAAACTTCTGAATTCTAAAGCAGCCTCCCCGGCCAGGCAAATAGTGCAAAACAGTATGCAAACAGTGGCGAGGAACCCAAAACTCCTCAGGAAAAAAAAAACTCAGGAGAACCCAGGCCCAACCAGGGGATTCCAGTTCCCCTCTGGCAAAAGCTGCTGCCTCTGCACAAGCTCAACAGTGCTTGCACAACAAGGCTAAATAAAAAATAAATAAACTTACGAATAAGATAAATTATAGATTTAAGATTATCATTAACAATCTATTAGCATTTGAAATTTTGTAGTGAAATCTTGTCAAGTTGCCGCGTCCTTTATCCAGCTCTATCATCTCAGCTCTTGTCAGGTCACCGCTTCCCATTCTCAGCTCTGCCATCAGGTCTGGGCATGAACTGCATCCTGCGGTAACCTTGGAACAAAGAGACAAGACTGGCTGAGAGTAGAGCACTGTTCTGCACTCTTTGATGCAACAAGTACATCATTTGTTTGATAAATGTGTTCCTGGTTCAGGTTGATCTAAATAATGCAGCCTAAATCCTCTGAGGATTAATATTATGGGAGTATAGTGTATGCAAGATTGAAAAGATGCGTCTTTAGTCTAGATTTAAACTGATGGAGCTTGTCTGCTTCCCGGACAGTGCAGGGAAGAATATTCCAAAGTTCAGGCGCTAGATAAGAAAAGGATCTACCACCTGCACTTGATTTTGAAATTCTAGGTATTACCAACTGACTGGACGCCTGAGAGTGCAATGTCCGTGGAGGACTGTTATACTATAGAAGTTCAAAACAAGGCCAAACCACACCCACACAGCCCCAGCAAATGATTCCCCACAAACACCCACCCAGGAACCTCCAATCAGGGCCACTGAATGCAGCTATAACTTCAAACTGCTGACAAGTGATGTACGTTTAGCATTAAATACCAAGTATTGTAATTTCAGCATTAATGTGACAAGTAGTCCGTCTTTGCTCTTGGTTGGGGATGTAGTGTTCTAAGCAGGGATGGTGCAATGGTCGTTTTTCTCTTGGTTGGAGGTGGCATTGCCTTAGATGGAGCTTCCCGAGGCGGAGGCAGAAAGAGAATAATTAGCATAGCTGCTATTCAATAACTTTGCATTAAGTGAAAGCTTGGCTGAAAAGATGTGTCTTTAGTCTAGATTTAAATTGGGAGAGTGTGTATGACCCTCGAATAGTATCAGGAAGGCTATTCCAGAGTTTAGGTGCTACGTTTGAGAAAGTTCGACCCCCTTTGGTGGATTTAGTTATTCTAGGTGTTATCAAAAGTCATGAGTTTTGAGATCTTAGAGAGCATGATGGGTTGTAATGTGATAAAAGCTCAGTTAAGTAAGTAGGGGCTAAACCATTTAAGACTTTGTAAGTAATTAAAAGAATTTTAAAATCAATACGGTACTTAATGGGTAGCCAGTGAAGCGATGATAAAACTGGGGTTATGTGATCATATTTTCTTGACCTAGTAAGAACTCTGGCAGCTGCATTCTGAACTAACTGTAGTTTGTTTATTGATGATACAGGACAACCACTAAGTAGAGCATTACAATAGTCAAGTCTTGAGGTCACAAATGCATGAGTAAGCTTTTCTGCGTCAGCAACACATAAAATATTTTGTAATTTGGCAACATTTCTAAGGTGGAAGACGGCTGTTTTTGTGATATTTGAGATGTGATTTTTAAATGACAGGTTGCCGTCTAATATAACGCCTAGGTCTTTTACTGTATTTGTTTGAGTAACAGTGCAGCCTTCAATTTGCAGGTTGTAACCTGAGATATTCTGTTTACGTGTTTTTGGTGCTATAAGTAATATTTCTGTTTTGCTAGAGTTTAAAAGAAGGAAATAACTAGTCATCCAATGTTTTATGTCTTCGATGCACTCTGCCAGTTTGGATAGCTTGAAGGAATCATCTGGGCTTGATGAGGTATATAGTTGCATATCATCTGCATAACAGTTGAAGCTAATTCCATGTTTTCTAATAATGTCGCCAAGGGGCAGCATGTATATGGAGAAAAGCAGGGGTCCTAAAACTGATCCCTGAAGAAATCCATAATTTACTTTCGTGAGATTTGACGACTTCCCATTTAGATGGACATATTGAGATCTGTCCGTTAAGTAAGATCTGAACCATTGTAGTGCCTGTCCCTGAATACCGGTATAATTGTGTAAACGATCTATTAGTATTTTATGGTCTGCAGTTTCGAAAGCAGCACTTAGGTCAAGCAGGACAAAGAGTGAGATGTTACCTTTATCTGATGCAATAAGAAGATCATTTGTAATTCTAACGAGCGCAGTTTCAGTGCTATGATGCGCTCTAAAGCCAGACTGAAACTTTTCGTGTATGTCATTATTTTGTAGGAAAGTACACAACTGAGTGGACACTACTTTTTCTATTATTTTAGACAAGTACGGGAGATTTGAAATCGGTCTATAGCTTCCAAGTTCATTAGGGTCTAAGTTTGGTTTTTGATTAGAGGCTTAATTACAGCCAGCTTAAAGGGTCCTGGGACATGGCCTAAATTAATTGACGAGTTGATAATGTTATAAATGGGGTAAATTGCAACAGGTAGTAACTCTTTTAATAAAGTAGTCAGAATGGGCTCGAATAAGCATTTTTTCGGTTTGGATGTTGCAATAAGTTTGATTAAATATTCCTGATTTATAGGATAAAAACACTGTAGCTTTTCTTTTTGGGTGATAGTCGATACTAATTCTTCAGACACAATAGAAAATTTGGTTTTAGCTATGTTGTCTCGTATTTTTTCGATTTTCGCTGTAAAAAATGTCATGAATTCATTGCTACCAAGGTGCGGCAGAATAGCCAGGTCAGGTGAAGTCTGTTTGTTTGTTATTTTAGCAATTGTACTAAATAAAAACCTTGGATTGTTTCGTTAGTTTCTATGAGGTTACGGAAGTGCTCGGCTTTTGCTGCTTTTAGTGCCTTTTTGTAACAGTTTGCACTCTCTTTCCATGCAATTTTAAAGACCTCTAATTGGGTTTGTTTCCATTTGCGCTCCAGTTTACGTGTTTCTCTTTTTAGGGCGCGAGTGGTGCTATTTTACCATGGTGCTATAATCTTTTCACTAATCTTTTTTTACTTCATAGGTGAGGCCGCTTCTAATGTATTAGAGAATTTTTTTTTTTAAAATTTTTCTAGTATTGTCATGATAATATTTAAAATATTTACAATAATAATAATATATTGAAATATAAAATATTGAATTTAATATTTGTAGCTCCATTGGTAGAGCCTTTTGTTAGTAGCACAAAAGTCATGGGTTTGATTTTAAGAGAACACACATACCTTATACCTTGTGTGACAGAACTTTTTGGGGGAACATGAACCATCAAGCAGATGGTAGAAAGAAGTGAAAACCATAGATGCAGACGCGGGGTTACAGAAGGCTATGTAATACTAGTTTCCTTTTGAAGAATAGTACTTTCATACAAAAACATAATTGAGTGACCATACAGCATGGCTGCTGTAAAATAAGCTTGAGAATCTTTTTTCATTAAATGAAATTCAAGAAGAGGTGTAATCCTTTTCTAAGCGGCGGTTTGTACTTGTTTAACGCTCCTACAAAAGTTCAGACATGCAAGACCGGCCCAAAACGCATCATTAATTCTCATATGGAGGCCAGACACATGTGGTTTACAGTTACAATGCATTTCCTTACCCACAGCCTGTTGAATTTCTACAATTACACTGATTATGGATATAGTGCAATTTAAACTGATGCTGAGAGAGACAGGAGGCACATTTACAGGTGATTATTTTTTCATATGTGCAAGCTGTATTTATTCAGGACCACAAGAAGACTGAGGTATTGTACTCAAGGTTAAACCATACAGTAGTGCCTCAGCATAATTAACATTGAATAATTACATCCCCTAAGGTTTAAATCTCCCGTCTGCCAAACAAAGTATCTTTGACATTAGGAAATCTGGTTTTGGAAAAGGGAGCAATGTAGCATCAAAGGTCATTAGACCTAGGGCCTATTTTATGTCTTGTTTCCTTTTAATTTTCTGTGATTTGGTTCGGAGTCTGTGACAGAAATAGATCACAAAAATGTTTACATTTTCCTTCAGTAAAATTTAAAACTCGAATTATTGTTGATTTATTGCTATGCTCAGAATACTAAAACACACGTGACCCCAAACCACTAGACTGCTACTTAATAAATAGTTACAGTAATCCCAGACCGGCATATAAACACTTTTCAGCTGTCAACAGCAACTGCATAAAAACAGCTTATGTTATTACTTCTGTAGTGGCCGTTTTAAAACATTTTAGTGGAAAAACTTTTTGTCTAAAACATACTTGATTTGTCTATAATATATTGTATTATTTATTTATTGTTTTTGGTAGGATGGATCTATAAAAGCAACATACCACAAAATGCCTTGGGTTACGTTTAAAAGCCTGGATCCCTAAGAAGTTTGACAGGTGTTTCTCTAAACTCCCATTCCAGATATTTTACGTTGTGACGTCTTGGGGAACACATCTGCCTGACTGTAGCTAAAGCACTGTGCTCCCATCCAACCCCAACAGGACTCTGCGTAAGGGAGAACCACAGCGGACAGTTTGTCATCTTCTTAGATGCGAACGCATCCAACTCTGGCTGAATTCCCTCTATATCTTCTCTACCACTTATGGTTGTAGTCGCCATTCCCTAAAGGGTGAGATATGGTAGTGCGCCGTAGCCTCTACGCCATGGGCAACGCAATTATTTTCTTTTTTTTGCGTAACCAATGATTTTTCATTTTTTTGCGTAACCAAGACAAGAGCCGAAGAAGAAGCTGCTTATTTCTATCTGAGAAGCATTAGCAGTGATAACAACAAGTTAACAGTCACTTTTGTTGCACCTTGAGATGTTAAATACAGAAGAACAATGAATTTACTTAGATAATTCATTCAGAAATGGGTTTGAGTGAAATGATGCATTCGCTGAGTTTTTTACCTTAGGAAGGGGTTCAAACAGACCAATCACAGCGCTTGTGGTCATCAAAGGGTCCAGGTTGAATTGACGTGTTGTTACATTTTTGGAGAGGTGCAGATGCAGGACCCAGTGTTGCATATTCGGAAGATGCAAGGTAACTGGCCTCTCGATACCAGGCCATGACATATATTCCCGTGGACCGCTACAACCTGGTAGCCTGCCACTGGGTGACAGAAGTAGCAGCGTAGCCCCCTGAAGGCAAGGAGGAAAAGCTCCTCACCCTAAGTACAGTCGTGGCCAAAGGTTTTGAGAATTAAAGTATGCTGCTAAACTGCTTTTAGATCTTTGTTTCTGTTGTTTCTGTGATGTACTGAAATATAATTACACGCACTTCATACGTTTCAAAGGCTTTTATCGACAATTATATGACATTTATGCAAAGAGTCAGTATTTGCAGTGTTGGCCCTTCTATTTCAGGACCTCTGCAAATTCGACTGGGCATGCTCTCAATCAACTTCTGGGCCAAATCCTGACTGATAGCAACCCATTCTTTCCTAATAACTTC
Source organism: Triplophysa bombifrons (assembly GCA_029783895.1). Classification (NCBI taxonomy): domain Eukaryota; kingdom Metazoa; phylum Chordata; class Actinopteri; order Cypriniformes; family Nemacheilidae; genus Triplophysa; species Triplophysa bombifrons. The sequence continues at coordinate 19,815,171 of CM056459.1, read as the reverse complement.
TTGGAGTTTGTCAGAATTAGTGGGTTTTTGTTTGTCCACCTGCCTCTTGAGGATTGACCACAAGTTCTCAATGGGATTAAGATCTGGGGAGTTTCAACGCCATGGACCCAAAATTTCAACATTCTGGTCCCCGAGCCACTTAGTTATCACTTTTGCCTTATGGCACGGTGCTCCATCGTGCTGGAAAATGCATTGTTCTTCACCAAACTGTTATTGGATTGTTGGAAGAAGTTGCTGTTGGAGGGCGTTTTGGTACCATTCTTTATTCATGGCTGTGTTTTTGGGCAGAATTGTGAGTGAACCCACTCCCTTGGATGAGAAGCAACCCCACACATGAATGGTGTTAGGATGCTTTACTGTTGGCATGACACAGGACTGATGGTAGCGCTCACCTTTTCTTCTCCGGACAAGCCTTTTTCCAGATGCCCCAAACAATCGGAAAGGGGCTTCATCGGAGAATATGACTTTGCCCCAGTCCTCAGCAGTCCATTCACTATACTTTCTGCAGAAGATCAATCTGTCCCTGATGTTTTTTCCTGGCGCTTGCTGGACTTTCTTGGATGCCCTGAAGCCTTCTTTACAAGAATTGAACCTCTTTCCTTGAAGTTCTTGATGAACCTATAAATTGTTGATTTAGTTGCAATCTTAGTAGCCACAATATCCTTGCCTGTGAAGCCATTTTTATGCAACGCAATGATGGCTGCACGCGTTTCTTTGCAGGTCACCATGGTTAACAATGGAAGAACAATGATTTCAAGCATCACCCTCCTTTTAACATGTCAAGTCTGCCATTCTAACCCAATCAGCCTGACATAATGAACCCCCAATGCTGTAAATGGTTTTAGGGAATTTAGTGTACATTTGTAATTGTATTCAGAATGAAATCCTACAAGGACTTCTTAAAGAACCATATGCAACTAAAATGACATCAATTAGTTTTGTAATACAGTAGTAAATGTTTCTTTTGTGAATTCTTCATTGACATAATGATTCAACCCCTTAAAGACTACCACTCTGAAGAACAGAGGTTCAATGAAGTGTTTTCAATCAGGTATTGAAAACACCTGTGGATATCAGGGAGCAGCAATAAAGCCTAATAAGCACCAATTAGGCAGCTTTAAAATGACTGTGATACTCAGCTCCTTCTAGACATTTACTGGTGTGGTTACAAACATGGTGAGGTCAAGAGAATGGTCCAGGAAGACAAGAGGACAGGTGATTACTCTTCACAGGAAGGACAATGGCTATAAGAAGATTGCAAAGATGTTAAACATACCAAGAGACACCATAGGAAGCATCATTCGCAAATTCAAGGCAAAGGGCACTGTTGAAACGCTACCTGGTCGTGGCAGAAAGAAGATGCTGACTTCGACTGCTGTGCGCTACCTGAAGCGTAGAGTGGAGAAAAGTCCCCGTGTGACTGCTGAGGAACTGAGAAAAGATTTGTCAGATGTGGGTACTGAAGTTTCTGCTCAGACAATACGGCGCACCCTGCGTAATGAAGGCCTCCATGCCAGAACTCCCAGGCGCACCCCCTTGCTGTCCCCAAAGAATAAGAAGAGTCGACTGCAGTATGCCAAAAGTCATGTGGACAAACCACAGAAGTTTTGGGATAGTGTTCTGTGGACTGATGAAACAAAATTAGAACTGTTTGGGCCCATGGATCAACGCTATGTTTGGAGGAGGAAGAACAAGGCCTATGAAGAAAAGAACACCTTGCCTACTGTGAAGCATGGAGGGGGGTCAATCATGCTTTGGGGCTGTTTTGCTTCTGCAGGTACTGGGAAGCTTCAGCGTCTGCAAGGTACCATGAATTCTCTTCAGTACCAGGAGATATTGGATGACAATGTGATGCAGTCCGTCACAAACCTGAGGCTTGGAAGATGTTGGACCTTTCAACAGGACAATGATCCCAAGCATACCTCCAAGTCCACTAGAGCATGGTTGCAGATTAAAGGCTGGAACATTTTGAAGTGGCCATCGCAGTCACCAGACTTAAATCCGATTGAGAACCTCTGGTGGGACTTAAAGAAAGCAGTTGCAGTGCGCAAGCCTAAGAATGTGACTGAACTGGAGGCTTTTGCCCCTGATGAATGGGCGAAGATACCCGTAGATCGCTGCAAGACACTTGTGTCAAGCTATGCTTCACGTTTAAAAGCTGTTATAACTGTAAAAGGATGTTGTACTAAGTACTAAGATTGAATGTCATTTGGGAGTTGAATAAAACTGATAATGATGTGAGCTCAGAAAAGACATTTGTGGTTATTTCATTATAAATGTTATGTTATATTTGTCTGACCTACATGTGCCTCTTTGATTTAATTGTAAGCAAGATGACTGAATGATCATAATCAATGTCAAACCGAACAAAACAATCAATTTCAGTGGGGGTTGAATAATTTTGAACACAACTATATTTAGGTCCTAGACCATTAAGTGATTTGTAGACAATTAATAATACTTTTAAGTTGATTCTAAAAGTAACTGGTAACCAGTGTAAGGACCTGAGGATTGGAGTGATATGCTCAGATTATTTGGTTCTGGTCAGAGTCCTGAAAGCAGCGTTCTGTATGAGCTGCAGCTTTTGGATGGTCTTTTTGGGAAGACCTGTAAGGAGTCCACTACAGTAATCCGCCCTGCTGGTGATGAAAGCATGGACTAGTTTCTCTAAATCTTGGCTTGAGACAAAACATCTGATTCTGGCTATGTTATTGAGATGGTAGTACGCTGATTTGCTTATTGCTTTGACATGACTGCTGAAACTAAGGTCAGACTCCAACGTGACCCCAAGATTGTTTACCTTGCTTTGTGTCTTTAGACCTCTTAAGTCAAGGTATGTGTTTACCTTGTTAGTTTCATCCTTGTTACCAAAAACAGTGTACTGGAGAAAAACATTCTTTCATTATATAAATAAGTTTTCCAATGAAAGGGTAGACTTTGATAATATTAAGAATTTGTTAATGTTAATGTTAAAGGATTAATGATGCCGATTTATTTTCACAGCCTACTCATATTTACATAGTGGTTGAATAATTTTGAGCCCAATTGAATTGGACAGTATATTCCACAATTCAGCCTTACAGTTTATGCTTATTTACAATTGTCCTTTTACTTTTTGTGTTATACCATGCAATGACGGATCAGATTTTACCTTGAAAGAAAGAATACATTTCTTACATTAAAATTACTCTCCTCATTTACCCTCAAGTATTCTTCTACATGCCAATAATAGCTAGGGTAGAATCACCATATCATCATAGCCTTGTTAAAGTAATCCGTGGTTAGAAGGGACATCCAAGAAAAATTCACTCACACAAAAGGTATGGGTGCTTGGTGTACCAGATGTTCTGTGTATATATGCCAGTCTCCAAGAAAGTACAACACAGAAAATGCACACAATTACCTCAAGAAAAGGAATGCTACTGTTCTCATGTTTTACACCCCCTGGTCTTATAGGTTGATATTAACTGGCCTTTTAAATTTTTTCTGGCAGATGGGGGTTTCTGTGGTTGACTCCTCGGTTGCAGGCCTTGGGGGATGCCCCTATGCCAAGGGAGCGTCTGGCAATATTTCTACAGAGGATGTTCTATATATGCTACATGGTCTTGGAATTGAAACCGTAAGTCTAAGTTTCAGATATTGACCACCAAGAATGTTTCATTATTATATGTTGACGCTATTTTTATGTATACACCCGTGGTCCATTTTGCTGCTTTAAGATTCACTGGTAACCCTTTCGCTTTCGAATGGCCCACAATGGACCGCATAATTAAACAGAATTTATATCTATTGGTAACAGGGAACAATATGCAAAGTTTGGGGAATAAAGAAGTCAGGAAATAAAAAAAAATGATAGCTAAGGGGTTATTTTTAAAAATATTACCTCATATATATATATATACAGTATGTTTTGTTATTTTCCTTACTCTTACCCCTTTATCCGCCAAACTTTGTTTATTGTTCACCTTTATCTACAGATATGTACTGTAGAGGTACATTATTGTTACAAGTATCTACGCTGTAAATCCTCTTAAATTATGCGGTACACTGCCGGCCTTCAATCTAAAGCGTTACGTATTCACCCCCTTAGAAAAGATAAGGGTCATCTGACCGACATGATATCAAAGTTTGTTTTGTTTTCGCATGCTTTTCAAGCACAGAATCATCTGAAATAGACTGTGATAAAAGTTTGTTCCCATACAGACAGCAAACAGAGAGTGGGTGTTGTGTCTGAAACTGAGACTACGTTTAGTGTAACTGTCAAAATTCTTCTATAGTTTTTCACAGCCATGTTTCTGCATGTTGTCTGTACAACAATTAACGAAACGTGGGAATATGTTTTTACAAAACATAGATGGATGTCTGTAGAGAGGGTGCTCGGAGGGGTTATTTTGGAGAATTTTGGATAACAGTCCTGATATACCTGATGTACTGGTGGTTGCAGTAATTATGTTCTACAGTTTCCCACACACATCTTTATCCACACCCTACTGCCTCTCCTTTTTAAGTCTCTCAAAGAAAATCTCTCAGCAACACTAACATCTTAATGAATTTCTTTTGGTATTGCGCCCCCTGGTGCCCATGTTGCTAACCTTTAGAGTCTTTGTTTGATTTCTGATTCAGGGAGTGGATCTGTTTAAAGTGATGGAAGTTGGTGAATTCATCTGCCAAGTCTTAAACCGAACAACTAACTCCAAGGTCTCACAAGCCACGAAAACACCTTACCCTTTGTATTCCAGTTGAAAAAGATTTGGAGAATTTTGGAAAAAAAGAATCAAATAAGAAATATTTAAGATACTGCACTATTTCTAGGTATCTGTATCAATTGGAGCAAAGGTCTGACATTGACCATGTAAACTAAAGTAAAAGCTGTCCTTGTTGTTCTTTGAATGCTACCCTCAGATTGTTCTTCCGATGATACCATGTGCAATTCAAAACTTCTAAATGCCTCTTTTCTGTTGACTTTTTAACGCAGGTTTTGAAGCTAAATCAAGTGCTGCTGATGCATGTGCTAATAATACTCTATCTATAACACTTTGTGCCTATAACAGGAAACACAAAATAGAGGTTTTCACACCAACGACATGAGAAAATGTTAAACATGCTTGGATTATATTTTTCATTTGTGAAGAACATGAGGCTGATGACACATGGCATGTGAGACTCAATTTCTGCTTAGCACAAAGCTTTTGCTGTCTGGTAAAGGTGACAGCAAGATCATAATACCTTTTTGTTTGCATTTTGTTTACACAAAAAAAAAATTCTTAATACAAGCCTCTGAAAACTATGATACACATACGCCGACAAAAGGTATTATTAAGAACTTTTGGGGAAAAACTGGGTATGCGTAAGATGCACAAGTGTATTGTTTTTCTTTACACAGTGACATCGCTTATCATGGCTTTGAATGCATAATGTTTTACTTGTCTTTGTTGAACCATGTTTTTGTAGTGAAATGTAGTGTGTGAAAGTGAAACTTTAAAAAATGCGCATGGAAACTTTTCCATTTCTACTCCATCGTTGTCTTGTAAACATACTTAAGGTTAATTTGTCCAGCATTTAATGTGGAGGGTAAAGCAATAAGCCATGAAAAATGGAGTATTACATTGATTTAACTCTCTAAATTCAGACTTGATGAAAAGTCACTGTAAAAAGCAAATAAACGCACGCCTCTGACTGCACCTGTAGACAGCCAAGAGTGGCTAATGAGTATATTATTTGCTTTTGGCTATTGCAATGACAAAATATCATAACAATATTTTTTTTTGCTGTAGAGATATAAAAAAAAGCAAAATTATTATTATTGATAAATGTGCCGTCACGGATGTGCATTTGTTAATATTTCAATGCAACAAATGCAGTAATTTGTATTTATTTTTTAGATTAATTTTACTAAATGTTATACTAAACGTGTTCATATGTGAGGCTTTGTACTAGTAAACATTACTAAACTACTAAAATGTAAATTTGATATGTATTATTTGAAATATGTCAAACATTTAAAAGTGTTGATGTCAATAAAAGTAATATTATATTATGTACATTGTTTTTGAAACAATAAATTAATTAAAGCAGACTGTTGTTTGATGTTAAAGCACTGCTTAATTTTTAAACCGCTTGTTTAATGCTTTATGAATTCATCTCTACATACATTTTAAACCGACAGCATGCCTATCACTCTGTTTAAATACAGGTGGCCTGTACTCAAACACATGCTTTATCTCGATTTACAAATCCATCTCATATAATCTAGTCTGTATTTACAATTCTTTACCTGTCATGTTTATCAAGTAAATGTCAAAGCACCCCTTTGTTTACCCCTAAATTGCCTGTTTTTGAGATGGTAATAGATATTGAGCCTCTTTCTAAGGCTCAGGTGCATAAGAGAGAAAGGAAACTAATAGCTGTTTATTGCAGAACCCTGATATGAGTTACTCCTCACTGGGATATTTACCAAAGGTGACCAGCCATATAAAAAGCATACAGCATTATGTTTGCATAGTAAAATGATGTGCGTGTGTGCAATTAAACAATAATAATTCCAATTGTTCTCCTTTCTCTCAATTCCTTTTCCTGCCTTTCTTTTTGTTTCTCACCTGTCTGGTCCCAAATTTCTTCGTCATTGTGGCTTTGCATTTCTGGCAGTCACAATACAATACAGTGCAGCTCTAGTAATCCCACAGGGGGAAGATAAACAAAGACACCTGTGTTTCAGGTATAGATACAACATAGCCTGCACACTGCACAGAACTATAATTCTGCAAAATTCACAAACAGCCTGTTTATTATGATAATGCTCCATAAACGTATTTTCAATTCATTATAAAGTATTAATAAATAATACTAATACAATATAATTCTTATCTATTTGTGGTATAGAATATAGAAAATGTAACAGCACTTTGTGTATGTCCTATGATATGATTACAGTATTGTTTAATAGAATATGCATATGTTATAATGAATTATTGCAGTATTTCTAAAAAGAGCAACCATATTTATGTGTAACTGTGGTTATAGTTATTTATAAAATAACAATATATACAGTATTATATGTTGTTTTGCTATGCCATGGAAAATGCTAAATACGGTACATGATGGAAAATATACAAGTATGTGAGTAGCATATTAACCCTGTTAAACCCTATGTGAAGTTTTACCGTCTGTGAATACCGGCTTTAGTGAAACATCTAAATGCCTGTGTTCAAGTATCTAATGGTGATTTATTGCTGTGTCCTATGGCTCTGACACTGGGGTTCAGGCAACACTATTAGTCTTACAAACATCTGGATTGAGCGTTTACTTTCTCATATCAAAGGCCTATAATATTTTATAATCTATTAACCTTAAATATGACAACACTGTTTATTTTGAATGTCACACATCAGCCATTTATTTATAGTGCAACTTATTTGCCCTGAACCAAGAACACACAAGCACAAGGCATGCCTTATTGACCGATATTACTCAGTACTGAACTACACAGGGTTTAACACATTAGTCACAAATTATTCTTAGATGGCCTTATCTACCATGTATTGCACTTGACCATTCGATACAATTGACTTTAGAATGATGTGCATACATGTTGATGCATTGCAATTACATAAGTAATTGCACTTAAAGGGCCGCAATATTTATCTACCAGAAGTTGAGTTGCCAGAGTGTAAACACCCTGTAATTATACAAATCCATACATTCTTCTTTCTGTAAACTCCTTCAAACCACAACAAAACAGGCTGTTGGCGTTCCCCTAACAATCTGTTGTCACATTGTTAACGCCTGCCCATGACAGTTCACAAACTCCGCCTTATGAACGCGTAGTTCCACCTTCTGCCAGAGACATGCTGTCAGCCATTTTCAGGCAAGAGCAGATGTAGCCACTAGCCAGTAACAAAAATGTCTAAGAAACAACAAATGTGTGCTGTTGTTGGATGTAAAATGGAACATAAAAGGAGGCCGGGAAGAGTGCTTTCCGACGAGCCCGGGTTCATCCCACTGCGGCCTTGCGGGCCAGAGCTATAATGATCGAAAGTCCCTGGCTGTAGAAAGTTTACAACTTAGCGTTCTGGAAGAATTAACTTTTTTCGGATCGACAAACCAACATTCACCGGTCTGTATCTCCGGTCCTGAAAGACTTAGAGAAACAAGCCAGGACTCATTGAAAAGAATGACGCTGACCTGAGTCGATGCGACCCCTACGTCGGGAGCTAGAACTCCCGGTAGCCAGAAAGGTTAAAAAATCTAAGCTCTGGGACCCAGTGGCTGTCAGGTTTGCATGGGTTTCGCCAAAAATATTATTCTCAAGTGGATCAGTACCAGCTTTTCGCAATTAAGTTTCATCTGCATAAGACTTAAGTATTACACATCGTTTTTAAATCGCCCATCTTAAATAATGTGTTTAGCATGTTTGCAGCTGTTGTTTACAGATTCGCGGCTAAACCTGAGAAGTGATCCAAAGACAGATGTTATGTTGTTACGTTAGTGGTAAAATGCATCGCTCCCATCGGTTCGGAATACTTATGACAGAGATAATTTCTGTAAAGATTATTAATTACAATGAAAGAAAGCAGTATCTTTCTTGTATGTCCTAAGTCCGACAATACTTAGAGCAGATAGAAACAGAGTATGCATTTGAGGTTAGACAATGAGGTTACACAGAAATTGCTACTCACAATGCAATAACACCTGGTTGCTGATCTTTACATACCTGTCTATCATATACAAGTACTCTGAATGCATGTTTAGGCCTATATCCGTGTTTATGTCTGTTTGTAATATGCATGCACATAATTAATCATCAATGGCCAACATTTCATTCAGCAAATGGTCAGCATATGTGGTTCTATGTTTTTGTCTTTTCCATTTAATTCGTACTTATGATGAAGGCATTAAGGTGGTTTTTATTGCAGTTAGTGTATGGTTTTGGTAGGGCAAGGCTTAACAGACGTAAATGCGTTTTCCCCCATATTGCTTGTCATGATGTCATCCACAGCACATGTGTAAGCGCTCTACCTCATATTTTGCATCAGGGGAGGGGAGCAGAAGCTGATTTGCATTTAAAGAGACACACACAAAAACGGCGCGTTTTCAATGGCAGACACAAATAGCCATGTTCAACATATTGTAATGAAAGATATGTAGTGTATTTTGAGCTGAAACTTTACAGAGACATTCTGGGGATACCACTGACTATTTTTACATTGCAGTTATCCCCTGGATTAGCGGCCCTTAAATTAATGTGTATTAACACTGTTGATGTTACCCCGACCCGTAAAACTCTTACCCTTAATCATAACCCTAAACATGGGGTTACACCTAAACCTATAAAAAAACCTCAAACCCATTAGCAATAAATGTGGGAAACACGTAGTTACAGTGAATCTAAAGTCTTGCTCGCATTTCATGTGAATACATACAGTAGTAGTTAAGCCCTAATGTTAAGTAGTACACGAAAGGAATATAAACCCATTGTTAAAATATTGTGTACTTAAAGACAAGTCATAAAACAACCCATGTTCCTGGGCTAGTTGTGAACAGTTTAATGATATTCCAAACCAAAGTAATCCAACGTCATTACAGTGGTAAGCCAAAATAGAGCATTAAGAAAAACCTGTTTATTCTTAGCAACTGCCTGTTATAGTGCCTCTGACAACATTATAGGCAATTGTTTAGATTTTTTGCACCTTCAGATTCCAGAGTTTTAAATAGTTTTGGATAAATATTGTCCTATCCTAACAAAAGTCAACAGAAACCTGCATCAAATAGAAACATATATCATCAGAAAGCGTATTCATGCAGCTTTCAGATGATGTAAAAATCTCAAATCTGGTTTTGTTGTCCAGTATAACATATATTGAACAAGATACGATGAAAACAATCTCATCTGTTTATCAACCATTCATTGTAGCAGAAATCAGGACATTAATGACATATATTAAAAAGTGACTGTGAATGCTGTTACTAAACATGCTATACAATAAAATCATTACACTTATATGTTATCAGACACCAACATAAGAGACTTTGACTGATGGGCCTCAAAACCTTGCCGTTTACCAGCAGCTTGATGTAATCTCCTAAAAATAAATCAGAACAAATAATAGAGAAGTTGTGCTTTGCATTTTAACACATTAAACCAATGAAACCTTACCTTAGTCTGTGCAAAATGAGGCTGACTGCAAATAATACCACCATCGTCAACACAGAGATGTAAATCAACAAGTAAAACAGCTGATCTGGTATGCAAAAGAAAATATTACAATACAAACTATGTAAGAATTAAACGAAAATGTGCAGTAGAAATGCATGCTCATGGAATGTAAATCTATGTACAAACTCACCGCTTAAGAGCTCAGTGCTTGATTCATCGGTTAGCTGTTGCTCAGAGCTTGATTCATTGGTTGGCTGTGGCCTAACATTTATTTCATCTGATAGTTTGTGTCTGAGAGTTTCTTTGGTCCTTGAAAGCTCTATATAGCACATTGGTTTCAGTAAAAAAAAAAAAACGTAGAGTCAACGGATTCATACAAATAAGCCAAAATGCAAAATAAATAACATTGGCTGAGAATCAAAGACCCCTGTAAGCACTTACTGAAAAGAGACTTGTTTTGAAAAAGTTGTTGCACCCTATTACACTTATGCAGGTCTTGATGGTGTAATCTGTCACAAATACATGGATGGTGAAGGACTGAACCCATTGTAGCCACAAAGGCCACCCTGCATTGTTGCTGTTCTCCAAGGAAGAAGTCTGGATCTAGTAACTGTAGCCAGTCACTTGCAGAATGCTGATGATTAAGCGGAGCTTCCACTGCACCGAAACAATCCGACAGATACCTGTTAATTCTCTGCCTGTGGATGTTAAACAGTTTGTTTTATCAGCGTTATTCTAATGCATTGGTTCTCAAACATTAAGGCCCTGTTTGTGTAGAGTGCATTGCATTGCTTTTCTTGATAAGAAAGGGTCCCTTTGTCGAACAGTTACACCAGAAAAAAATATGCCGGTCACAGCTCCATCCAAACTAACTAATTAAAAAAAAAAAAAGCACCACCCACTTACTCTGAAAAATTAATTAATGACTAGTTACTTATTCAGTAGTGTAAATAATTACTCTCTCAAGAAAGTATTTAATTACTTATTACTAATTAGTTTCTATATCCTTCATCAACCTTGATTTGTTAAGTGGTTCGATGATAGACATGAAACAGCTCTTTTAAATCATTCAAATAAACAATATAAAACCAGATAAAGTAGTATAATTAACCGACCAAAGTATTACAAATGTGAGAATTATACATTAAAGCACAGATTTTAAAGTAAGACTTTGAATTTTGATGTCAATTCCACTATTGCAAACACATATATCACACAGTATTTAGTTTAATTACATAAGGTGTAACTATAATTAAATTACCGAAAAATAGGAGTAATCCCCTACTTTCCCTTTTCAAGGGAAAAGTAATTAAATTACAGTAACTAATTACTTAGTAACTAGTTACACCCAACACTGACCACAAGTCACCTGCATTTACAGCTTTTTCACACCACAATGAGGTACAAAATCATATTTAGAACTAGAACCAGGCGTTTGTATTGTGCAAGCCTCCAACCAACAGTTTATCTGCTAAGACCATCACAGATAAAACAGCCCATACACCTCTATCAGAACTTACATTGCCACCATAATTAAACACTTTCTCTAAAAAAATTATATTTATCCAAAACGCATGAGAAATGTAGAAACATGCATGTTGTGCACGCTTTTTTGCCATCAAGGTTTTAAACTAACCTGCACAACACATCTCCAGTGCAGCTGTCCAGCATCTCCAGGCAGGTCCAGGGTGTCTGTGACTCATCTGTCACACAGGAGCCAGAGTGTAGAGAGTCCTTCATCTCCTGGCATTCCTGGTCTTCTCTATCACATTCACAGAACACCATTGTCTCAGCTCTATTGAGAGGAAGAGTTGAGTAGAAGTGACCCGTAGCCTGCCTGCACTGGAGCGGCTTGCACTGGTGAGCACTGCAGGCTTGAACAAACGGTACCATCATCCTGTTACACATTTCATCTTCAATACACGCCATTATCTCCTCCAGACATGACCTGTTTATTCGGTGGCCTGAATTGCACAGAAAGAATAAACATTGAGTGGATTCCAGGAGGAGTTCATTCTATTTAAATGCATAGACCAAAAACTCACCTTTTTGACCGCCGGTTTGCCATTCTGCGTCATGTTTCTTGTTTTCTTGAGCTGGAAAATATGAAAGGATTATATTTACAAATAGAGAGTTACTGTGGTGTGATGCAATGTGCCTGTTGTCATACAGTGGTGTGAAAAAGTATTTGCCCCCTTCCTGATTTTATTTTTGTCATGCTTCAATGATCCAGATCATCAAACAAATTGTTAGATTACTCAAAGGAAACCAGAGTAAATACCAAATGGGTTTTTATAAATGATGGTTTTATTTATTAAGGGAATAAATAATTCAAACATTTGTGACCGTATGAGAAAAAGTAATCTGCATGTTTTTAACTGATAAAGGGAAGTTGACGCCATTGTTACTGTCTATTGCTTAAAGTTTATGAATACATGTGTACTGCGAGGGGCACCAACCAATTACAACAGCCTGAGAAGCGGAAGCTAGCTGATATGGTATGGGTGGGACATCTTCACACACTCTAGGCAGGGAACCAATCACGACAACTCTGGTCAGCTTTACCAATCAGAGGGTTTCGGAAGGAGGGACTTTATATATACCAGAATAAATCCAGTCGTTTTGTTACAAGAGGGACAGCGTTGAACAACAGACTAAAAATATGTGAAATATAAAGCGTTTTTTTTTTATTAGAAACATGAACATCCATTGTTAAACACCTAAAAAGGATAATCAAAGCCTCAAAAACAGCAAAAGAATGGACCCTTTAAGGTTTGAAAACGCTGTATTTTCCACATACCATGCATGTTTGTATCTCCTCTTTGATCCTGCCTCTCTGAAACGCGCAGGTTTTTAACAAAGCTCATCGCTCTCTAAGGCGAGGTGTGCTACAGTATGATTGGCCAGTTAACCGGTGGACAGTGATTGGTCGAATACTGCAAGCAAGTGACGGAAACGTAATGCCTAATGTGTTTCAGGCAGGTCTGGGTAAGCCTTCGCTTTTAGATAGAATGCATCTTTTGTTCCGACACATTTTGCAATATTACATGTCTAATCCATGCATGGGCAACTAATAACACACCTAAGACACATAAAAACACATGTTCGTGACATATGACCCCTTTAACAATAACAAGCTACAGATGTATGCTTCTAAACCATCTGGTACTTTTGTTCCATGTGTAACGGAGGCAAGCTAGTGAAGTGCTGTGCAGTATGTAAACCTCACTCCCCGGCATCAAGGACTCTCTAGTGACAGACGCTAGAGACTGCGGTCTTTAGCCTCCTCACTAGAGCGCCCGACTCCCATGCCAGACTGACCTGGTTCGAGGCCTGGTTACTCATGGACATTTCTGTAAATACTTTTTAAAGGCTTCAATGTTAAGATAATTATCAAAAACAAAAAAGTAATGATTCAGTATATTCACATATTCCTTTTCTAAACTTAGCCCTTTGTTACAGGTGCTCATAATGTGCCTACATTTGTTACGTTTTTCACATTAGGAGAATCCTGGTTAGAGAGTCGGACTCGTGATCACTCGTGATCAGGGCCGGTGGGTAACGATTGAGGTGCCCTTGAGAAAGGCACCTTACCCCTACTTGCTCCCTGGGTGCTGCAGTGATAGCTGCCCACTGCTCCGGGTGTACGTGTGTTCACCACTTGGTGGGCGTGTGTTTACTACTCACTGGATGGGTTAAAAGCAGAGGTCACATTTCGGGTATGGGTCACCATACCTGACAAATAGGTCACTTTCACTTTAAAAATTATTTAAGCTTGAAAACAATCTGAATAAAGCTCACTAACATATTTAGACAGCACTCGCTTAGTGAATGGAGAATTACATATGATTTATCAGAAATATTTAGAACATGCTGTATACCCAAATGGTGCTGGCATTGAGAACACATCTGTTGTAGAGTACTGCATGAAACTGAAGAATAACAGAGGCACTCTCCCAGAGCTGGTGATCGCGTCAGTGTCATCTGAAGAGTGTTGTTACAGACCTTTGGATCAGTCAACTGGCTCCTTTCATCTTATCGCAGAGATTAAAGAAAATAGGCAGCAAAGAGCATTGATCTTTCCAACAGGTGCTTTTGATGTGAGGTTTTAATGAGTAAACTCCATTCAACAGAATCACAAACTGGTTATGATTTTTAATACATTATGGTTGATGGCTATTATATATATCAATACTGAATGTTTGTGAAGTGTACACTCCTTTAATTGGTCATTAAATTGAGCTACAGTATAGAAAGGCCTCTACTTCTCTTTGACTTGTAAAATGCCATGTGTTTTTTTTCCATTATTGATGTTAGAAATATATAAATATAGCAGTCCTAACCATTTTTCAAACAAATTAATAATGTAATTTTCTTCTTGGTGTCCATGAGGCTTATGTTTTTCTCTGGTTTGTTTTATTTAATTTATTTTTTGTCCCCTTGGGCTATACCTATTATCTCACCTGGTGGACACACGGTTACAATTTCGATCCTACAATTTGCCCGGGGCTATTGCTATTGAATACAATTATTGCCAATACACTGATGTGCCATTGCACAATGCAGGGGAGATTGGGGCTGGCACAATATTTATCCAATGTTGAAAATCTTATAACAACAGTACAATGGGCGCAAATTGAGGTGAAAAAATAAAGCTAGTAAATATGCTTATTTAACCCAACTGTGTATTGATAGCACACAGCATTTTGAGCTGCAACAACCCAACATAGGTTGGATTTGTCCCTTTGTGACCCAACCATGTGTTGAAAATAAACCAGCATTTTATAATGGGTACACTCTTTTCATAACTCCTCTTTACAACAATTATAATGTACCTTTAAAATCACAGATATGCGTGAGGAACCCTTGTTCATTTTTGCAGAAGCGTCGAGAAACACAAGCACTGATGTGTGAAGTGCAGGCTGTAGAAGTGCAAACTACCTGACACAGCAAATAAGACGCTGAAGGAAAAAAACAAGATGAGATTCATATTCTAATTTATAATACATAATTACATTTTATGTACGGTAATTTCATTTGACTGTTCAGCATGGAGGTAAACAACGAAAACATTGTCTAAAGCCTTCTTCAGCCAATATTCAAAGAGAACTGAGAAGAGTTTTTGTTGCACTTAAACCTCATTTCAGAATCAGTTTATGAGACAGATTGAGTAAATTACAGGTTTATTGAAACAGAGATGTTTCAATCCAAGCACAATTAGAGAAACTCTTGGACATGACATAAGAAATCGATTTAAATCACCACCCTAGATTAACAAAAATAATAATACAAATAAGCTTTAAAAAAACACAAATGCACAAATTTATTCAACTCTACTCACCAAAAAGTGCTGGTTTTATGGCCCTCATAGAGTAAGAGTGGCGTGTTAGCGTCATCTCAGTGTTCAGCATCTGTGCGAATGGCCAGCAGCTCTGCTTCAACTCGCTCTATTCACTCTGAGTGACGTCACCATGGCAATTAATAACATCCCTCACCTGTTCGCCATCAGAGTCAATAGGCATGGCTAAGTCCATGCAACTCATTAATATTAAAACATTCGTCATGCTAAGCAGTACTGCATGGTTAACTTCAATATTAAAAAAGCAGAGAAAAATAAAGATCGGCTTATATATCTATTGTGTTTCAGGCTTAGTTGATTTGTGTGGGTCTAGCTGGTGTACTAGCAAAACCAGCATTTACTATTTCAAAACTACTGAAGTCTTCAGCTTATACACACTGGTCAAAACACTTAATCAGGAGGCAGTTGTTTATAAATCTTTAGTGTGATTCTTTATTCATAAATAATTCCCATAGACATAGATAGTTTTGTTGCCAAAACCTGCAATATAGAGTAACATATTATTGGGTTTACCATACACACATGCTACTTGCAGCGAATGTACACATACTGTACCTGTGCATCTGGTCTTTCGTTCATTAATGTATTTTTGTTTTGCATCACTCTCAATATATTCTAAATAAGTTAGATGAACATAGACAGAAATAACTGAATGTTATTCACAAAATATAATAACAATTTACTACTGACATTAGCAGCATCAGGTGGCCTACATATTTTAAATAAATAACACAAGATCTCGAACACCTGAGAGATATCAAAAAGTAGTTTTACAGTTGTGTGATGGTCAAAAGACAATATGTACGCGATGTGATGACGTACTTCCCAATGTTATGTTAATTTATTAAGATCACAAAATGTGTAAACATCATAAGCCTTTATTAATCACAGGTCTTATTTTTGCGCTCTTCCAACAATGCATATACTTTCGTCATGGGAACAAAAATACGTTATCCCTCACCACTCCATTATGAAATTATATACTGGTGTATTGAGGTATGCTTTTCAATTTACACAAGCATTTGCATCACGTTGTTCAATCATTTTGAGGAAGTAGCGTTATATATTATATATTATAAAACGGTCAGTTCTGAACGGTTCTTGATTCTTCTTGGTTGAGTCACATTCTAAGCTGTTATAAAATACCTGATGTATATAACTGCCGACCGTATTACATAGTCTTCACCGCGACACCGTTGCGTCTATGTTGCTAGGTCTTGCTATAACCGTTTTATTAAAGCAATAAGCCCCGTGAAGCAGTGGTGTTAAGGTATGCCAACCATACCTTTATACATAGGAGCATCTCTTAATTTTCAATGCAGGCCTAATGGTAATATATGATAAATATTTGGGCATTGACATTTTAATGTTGTAAAAGTAAACATTCTGTTATGTCACATGTGTTTTGACTTTACTTTTATTTGATCACTGTGCAATGTTAAGGACAATTATATATTTCACACAAAAAATGTCACAAGGACCTTAATGATTAATTTTGCATTGGGCCCCCACTTAATGTAGGTTCGCCTCTGCTTATCAATGAGTAAGTACAAAAGTGTTTTTCATATTTATGGCTGTAGCTTGAAACGTATAGCTTAAAGCCTTTCGCCTTTTTGGTGACCGATATTAATTTGACTCCTGCGTCCTTGACCATAATCCTACAGTCCTGTTCACCATCATTGGCACCCTTGGTAAATATGAGCAAAGAAGGCTGTAAAAATAAATCTGCATTGTTTCTCCTTTTAAACTTTATTTAAGAAATATACAATATTACAACATTTCATTAAAGTAAAACAATTTGATAGGGGAAATATCATATATACACCCTGGCCACAATTACTAGCACCCCTAGAAATTCTTATGAGTAAAATACCTCCCAAGTATATTCCCATTGATATTTACATTTTCTTAGCACACCAACGTGACTAGAAACATGACGTTGTCCAGTTATGACTTCTTGTTTCACAGGAGAATAAATATTTGTAGCACAAAGCACAACCCCCCTTAATCATTTATCACAATGGATAAAACCAAAGAATATATTTCTGATATGCAATATATTTCTGCTGAGCTACACAAACTGGCTTTACAGAAATAGTTAAAACAATAAACAATGTAATTTCCAACATCAGGGCAATGATCAAAAAGTTTTAATGAACTGGAGATGTTGAAAATCAGCTTGAAACAGGATGTGTGTCTATATTGTCTCAATGCACAACTAGGAGAAGAATTTGAGTGGCCAAAGACTCTTCAAAGACACAGATGGAAAGTTGCAGTAATCAGTTGAATATTGGGGTCAGAACGCATTTAATAAAAATAAAGGAAAACTGAACCTCCATCACCACAAGTTGTTTGGGACACTGTTCAAGAAACAGATCTTCTGTTCTTATGCAAAAATAAACTGCACCACATTAATTTGCCATACTGGAACATCAACCAGGACTGGGATCTATGGCAATATGGAATGAAAAATAGTTTTTTGCCAGCAATAACACAAGATAGGTTTAGTGCACACAGGGATAAAACAATGCCCCATGTCCACAGTTAAATATCACCAGATCTTCATTGTTGTGAATATATTTTTATACCAGAGGTTCTGGACATTTTGTTCAGAGACATGTCATCATATTTTATATCAAATAACAACAAGTAAAAAAATCTAAACCTGAATTGCTCTGCTAGAAATATTCTAATGGGTCATGGTTAGATCTTCCATCAGCACATTTGTTAAAAATAAACATCAATAAAAAATGGTTCACTGAACAAAAAAATCCAGATGCTGCCATAGTCATCGCAGTTCCCTGACCTAAACCCTATAGAAAATAAGTAATATGAACTGAAGAAGAGGGAGGACCAACATTTGAAGAACCTTGAGAAAATCCTTATGAAGTAATGGATTTAGATGACTCTCAATGTAATCTCAAACTTCATCAGACTGAAAAGAAAACGCTCAGAACTGATTTTCTTATAAATTAAGGTTGCGGGGTGAATTAAATACAAGGGTGCCAATAATTGTGGCCAACATATATGAAATATTTTTTTTTCTCAATGTGATATTCGCCCCAGTTCAAATTGTTTTCCTTCAATGAAATGTTGTAATATTGTGGATTTTTTAAATGAAAGATAAAAAGGAAAAACAATGCAGATTTATTTTTACAGCCATCCTTGCTCATATTTACCAAGGGTGCCAATAATGGTGAGCACTGTAGGTGCATCTTGCGGTTTGTTATCACAAGTTCTTGCACAGAGCGTCTACCACACCTGAGCAAAGATGCAATGTGTTTGTCATTGTTCTTGATGACTCCTCTGCAATCAGCTGAAATCACAGATATTCTGAGAGCTCCAAACTAGCAGAACACATGATAACAATCTGCTCCAAATAGGATGACAAATTGTGTTATTTTACATTTCCCAAAATACACTGGAAAACATTAACAGCTGGGTCTAACTGCCTCATAAGACTTATACCTTCGCTATTGAGTTTTGTTGGATAAGTTTGAATACCCTGTTGCCCTGTTTTTCTTACACTATATTATAGACTCTATAATATAGAGTATGTTCAGTCTGTTCAATTATATCAGTAGCAAACCCTCAGGGACCGCTTAGCCCTCTGTAATGACCTAGGTCCAACACTATCATAAAAAATAATATTAACAACTTAAAAATATTATTTTTAATAAGAGTTGGCCGATTTTTCCTATTAGATATGTTTATTTGACTTCCTAGATCGATTCGAACTCTACCCACGTGAGATTTCCGAGTCTCACGAGAGTTATACGATGCCTGCACAGCCAGCCCGTGCTGCAAGAAGTCGAACATGTGCTTACGTCGGGAGCTTTCTATTAGCATACTGCTGGCTGACACTACAGTAAATCAATGGGAGAGATTCATATTGAGTGAATTTCAATCATAACATCTACAGTATATAAACCATTGTGCTTAGTTTTCTGCTAACATTGCCACCATCTGTGGGGTTGTTCACCAGCATTATCATAAAGGGGAAGAAGCACACAAGTTGGCTCGCCAACCGCCAAACTTAAGAAAAGAAGAATTGCGGAAAACGTCATTCAAAACACAAAACACTTACAGCCTGTGGATGAACTTTGTTTTATCAAGTCTCGGAAAAAAAGAGAAAAGCTGATAAACGTTGTTCAAAACAACAGGAGGAAGACATTATTATCTATTAATTTGATCATCAAATTGTTCTTCTATCGGGCATCAAGGCTCATCAAATTGTTGTCAAAGTTAATTATGATTTATTATTTATACTTAAATGTAACATGTTATGCATATTTGCGGTTATTCTGCATAACAGTGACATTTTATCAGATAAATGGTAAATTTACTATGGTCAGTTCCATAGTTCACTGTATGTTACCAGTTTAATATTAAGATTATTTATAATCAAAGTTTACTCGCTATTTACTCTCTGTTCTTTAGCTATGTGTATTTTCTTTGCTGGGAGCGCCCTCATGAGGTGTTGCTTTTTAAACTGGTATTGCACGTTAGTCTGTGTCGGTTTTATGATCAGACTGGGAGGCAGTGTCGATCATGTGTGTGTGCAACCGGTCCATTATTCCTTTGAAGAGCACATACCACGCCGATTATAATGCATATGTGTAATAATGATTTGTATTTGTATAGCGTTTTATTTTGGTGATACCTGTCTTGCTGTGCGGTTTGGCTTGTTGCAATTCAAGTCTGGTAATTGTGGTAAGTGATGGTATAATGATGTATGAGCACTTCTATAGGAAAGCATAGTAAGTTTGGGGGGGGGGGGGGTTGCTGGGCACAAGCATCAGCAGTTTTACCCCGTGGTTGTTTTTATGCAAATTATGCAATCGGACGATATAATCAAGTGTTCTGAGCATATTCAACAGAAATACGTTGCAGATTGTTAGTTAAACCATGCCTTGTGTAAAGTGCAAGTAGCTCTAGGCATAAAAAAAACAAAAACGACATTTCTGCTTTTATCTAATCCCCTATAAGTTTTTCTTCCGTGGATTTAATGACATGAATATTGGTTATTGTTTCTTCAGGAACATTTGTGACCATTTCACATAAAGCACACTCTTAATAACTCTGTTTGTTCTTGTTTCCATCCCATCTGACTCTGAAGAATACAGACTCATGGTAACATGTGTTTCAGAGATGAGCAATCATCCACATCATATCAAAGGATAATGGGGTTCATCACCTGTTACTGCTTCACTAGTCTCGCTGTGAGCAGAATGTAACCCCCAGTTCAAAGGGTGGATATTTCAATTTCACGGAAAGTTTGTGAGCTCTTATTCAAGACAGAAAAGTGAGGGTAATTCAACCAGGCTAACAGGTGTATTCCTCCTTACAACATGACGTGCACATGTTCAATTGTGTGATTCCACATGTCACTTCATCTTGTTACTGAATTTACTCCATTTTCATCTCTCAGTTTAAAGCATGGCCCGCAGATGCTCTTTTTTCCAGTTGGTGGTCAGCAGTTGTGACCGCTGAAATGGCACCTTGTTGGATTATACTGCCAGTCCTCTACACAGCCTGATCAGATATCCGTGAGATGTTGTCAAAATTGATTACTTGAGTGGACAGGGATTTACGGCTATCTGTGCTAGTTCTTCCTCTAACTCTCTCCTTGTGCGTCTCATCTCTTCCGAAGCAATGACAGATAAATGCCGCTTTAAACTCCTCTCGAAACTTACCTGTGAGTAAGAAATAGTCCAAAAACACTTAAAAAACATGAAACATATGCAGTAATTATTAAACTAAAGCAACAAAAAATAAAGCCACATCACTTAAAAAGTATTTTGTAACAGAAAACTATGGGGAAAAGGAAAAATGAATCACAAACAACTGCATATTTTTATTGCAATGAATTAAAAATCATTCCATGCATTTAACACTAAAAATCTGATTTTCTGATTGTGTGCATGTGAGAAGCAAAGTGACATATGGGGAGATGTGATCCTATGGAATTTGAGGATAAAATGTTGACTTTAAAATACTTTTGATTTCAAATACATTGAGATGCATTAATGGTGTATTTTTACATTGGTTATCGGTTTAAACAAAATATGACGATGGTGATAAAATGTAATATTTCCTCTTCAAACTGTGCACTTTACTGAGAATTTTTTTAAATGGTCAGGTAATGATGTGATCAGAGATGAGCCCTGCTGGTTACAAAGAGAATATTGCTATTTTATTAAATAATGATTTGGTTGCAAGTTTTTTCTGGAGGGGATTTAAAGCTTTGGGATTTTGTGTGCTAGAAATGAAAGATGTGATATCTCGGTGTGACCAGCAGATGGTAGAAACGATATGTTACCCACTCACCGCTTAGGAAATTGTAGATGATAGGGTTGGCAGCGCTGTTGGCGTAAATCAGCCAGTGTGAGAAGGTGAACCAAGCATAGACAGTCTCCCTATTACCTGTGTTCTTAAAAGCCCCAAATACTCTGAAGATAGATAAAAAAAGAGAAAAATAATCATAACGAGTTTCCAACATTATTAATAAATATATATGAAGAGTTTGGTTCCAAAATAAGATTAATCATGTTTTTCATTATGTTATCATGTTTAATTGTGTTAGTTGTATTTTTTTAGGTATGGCTATAGTCAAAACAAACCAACTGCAGTTTGATTGATATTAATTGGAATGCACAATAATAAAACATGAATTAAAAAAAATTTGTTATCTCATTTTGAAAACAAACTATTCATATCTACTGTATATACATATACATATATATATATATATAGTGTATATATTATGATAGAAATCAATATAGCGGGTGGGGTTTTCAAAAGCATATTCCTCCTTTCAACAAGACATGCACATGTTCAATTGTGTGATTTCACATGTCACTTCATCTTGTTACTGAATTGTATTTACTGTAATGTTGTTACATCATTCTTTCTTAATGTAGTTGGTAATAAATGGTTCTGGATTTTATGTATTCTGTAAGGTGCAACAAAAATTATGTCGCACATTCATACAGCTTATATATAAAGCTTTCATATAATACTTTAGGTAATGCTTTTAGATTTGGCATTTGTTTGCCTTTGTGGCAATGAATTAGCGTAAATGCATACTATACTATGTTTAAATTACATTTTCATTTAGGTTTTTTGGCAGACACTTTTATCCAAAGACAGTTCATTCAACACCTAGTATGTGTGTTATCCTTTGCAATCAAACCCATAACCTTTGTGCTGTTCCTCCAGCAACACTAAAGAAAAATAAAACTCTCCACCAAGGGTACCAAACCTTCACATACTAACACAGAACACATGACTTCAGCCTTTTCACATTTCTAACCAATTTGACATACGACTTTTATCTGTCAGGTGACACTTAGACTTACACTAAAAGGGGGACTCGAGCCAACCAGAATGTCAAAAAAACTCAGAATAACTCATCATCATGGCTGTGAGTTTTGCATGGCCAAGTACCCCTTACATATAAATACTTTAAAATTATATTCCACATACATTGATAACATATTCAACCACATAAAAGCATTGCATTTGACCCTATTTTCCAAGTAAAGAAGGATGAACATTATGAAACTTGTCAAAGAAATCCCTCGGTCAACATTTTGTTTGTCACTGTTTTCTTGAAATTACCCATGCAAGTTGTAATTTGTTTAGCTAGAGAGAAAGTATATTTACTACTATAGTAAGTAATGTTTTATGTACCTTTTCATGATGTTGAGGACACTGATGGGAAGATAACAGAGGGCAAAAACAAAGAGTACCACCATCAGCATGCGAGCTGTCTTACGTCTGGCTTTAACCTGTTTGATCTCAGCTGTCACGGTACTTGTTCTGACTTTAACTGATTCTCCAGAGCCCGAGGCCTGTGTGGAACACTGCAATGACTTCCATTGCCTCTGAAGAACCAAGGATGTACCAGGAATCTGGATAGAGATAAAAAACTGCTTGAAATAGGCAGCACTTTAAATAAGCATAAAGACACACAAGACATTGTGTGCCAGATTGGGCAACAAACAGCGAATACACAAATTGTGCATAGTTAAAGGTATTGCAACATTGTATTAATAAACATTCTAGAAAGAATGTGAAATGTTTGAATGGCTAAATGTAAAGAATGCTTACATACCTGTTGACACCAGAGTTTATGACAGATTTGAATGTATGCCAGGACCATCAAACATAATGGAGCAAAATATGTGACGATAAAGAAGCAGGTATGGTAGACTTTAGGGTAGATTTCATCTGTAAAGAAGCAATAACATATCATGGATAGTTCAATAGAATCAGCTACACAATATTTCACTATGTTAAAACAGAAAGTGGAATAAAGATGAACATGATCCTATCTTAAGGGAATGCAGCAGGAGTGCAGTAACTGAAAGTTTTCATTTAGTTCTGAAGGTCTTGGTGCGCAAGAAATTTACAAGGTGGGTAAAGATAATAATATAGGCCTATGTAACATTTACTTTGTGGAAATGTACATTAAAGAAACATAAATGTGTCAGTCATTGCCTTGGTAACGCAAGAGTTTAGAGATTTCAAAAGATGTAAATAGTGACCGCGTTATTGAGGATGATCAGTGTAATGATCAGCAAAGGTCGCCGTTCCACCGAAGTTTGACGGTGGCCGCACTGTGCACTTCCGTTTCCCCGGAGCCACCGCTTCGGGCAGCCACTGGCGGATGCCCTTCGTCCGCGCTGCTCGAACTCTCCGGCACCGCGAGGCCACTCAGCGGCGAGGACTCTCCGACAGCATGTCTCTCCTTCCTCCCGGGTTTTGGCACCAATGTAATAAATCTCCATAAAAGGGAAGGAAGGAGTCGGGAACCGGAAGACATTTAAACATTTAATAAAATAACCCCTCACGGACGACCGCCGGCGAACAAAACATAAACATAAATACAAATACACACAAGTTCGGGCCCGGTCCTCTCTCTTCGACGGTCCGGTCGCTCGTTCCTTTTATGTACTCCCAATCTCCTACGAGATTCGAGCCCGGTGTGCACACTGCTGGCGCTCATCCACAATTACTCACCGGACTCGAACCACGGTCTTGCCCCGCCTACTCTACTACAATCAGATTTTTTGATATTGCCACTTTTGTACCTGATCTGTCTTTATACTTGCTCAAAAGGTGTGCTGGTCAAAACAATTGGTAGCCAAGCAACAGACAAGTGACCAATCACTACATGCATTTGACCGGCATTAGACAACCCTGTCCGGGGTGAGGGCTCCGAATCCAGCATTAGACTGAACCCGGAACACCCCCTTCCCCTTTTTGTGTCCTGCTGGAGACGAGGGGCTCCAGGTGAGGAGCCGGGGTGGTGGTGGGATGCTTGAGACTGAAGAGCACAGGTGTCAAACTCCGTTCCTGGAGGGCCGCAGCTCTGCACAGTTTAGCTCCAACAATAATCAAACACACCTGATTTAGCTAATCAACATCTTCAGGATTACTAGACACTTCCAAGCAGGTGTGGTTTAGAGCTGGTTGGAGCTAAACTGTGCAGAGCTGCGGCCCTCCAGGAACTGAGTTTGACACCCCTGCTGAAGAGAGATTGAAGGTAAGAAGTCTTGGCTATTTATAGAGACTCTCTCTCTTTTGAACTGATAGGTCGATTGCTGTGATTGCTGATAGCCGACCAGCCGAGTTGATTATCTGCTCCTGCTTCTCCCGAACTTAGTTAATAGAACATAATTTCACGAGTTCGCCTATGCAAATAATAGAATAGTTTTGAGGGTATGCGTATTTGGCGTGCTGTCGGGGAGAGGGCTCCGAGCTCGTTCATTCTTCCGAGCTCAGAGCACTCCCCCCTGTCCAGGGTGAGGGCCCCGAATCCGGCATTAGCCTGAACCCTGAACACTCCCCCCGAGAGATGCAACTGTTGCAGGAAAGCAGCCGCAATATGTACACCCCCCAAAAACGAGGCTGGTATAGGCTTCTGGTGACCCGGCCTTGCTTGGTATGAAAGCCAATGTTGCGGAGTCTGGAAGAGAATCCAGATGTTACTGAAGCGGGGAATTTTGAGGTTTGTGGAGGAAGGATGCCGGCTGATCAGAGAGATGAATGAAGCATGGGGTCCTTGTGGGGGTGGTCGCTGAGGCGATGCCAGCTTCTAGATGAGTTCAGACTGCTGTGGAAAAGTTTAAATGGAGGCACGGGCCCTTGTGGGGTGGTCCGATGTCGGCGATGTCGGCCTCTAAGTGAGAGATGTCTGCTAAAGCGGGACGTAGATTGAGGCGGAGGCCCTTGTGGGGCGGTCTCTGCTGCGATGCTGGCCTCTAAGTGAATGATGTCTGCTGCTGCAGAACATAGATGGAGGCACGGGCCCTTGTGGGGCGGTCGCTGCTGCGATGCTAGCCTCTAAGGGAGTGATGTCTGCTGCTGCAGAACATAGATGAAGGCACGGGCCCTTGTGGGGCGGTCGCTGCTGCCATGCTGGCCTCTAAGTAAATTATGTCTGCTGCTGCAGAACGTAGGTGAAGGCACGGGCCCTTGAGGGGCGGTCGCTGCTGCGATGCTGGCCTCTAAGGGAGTGATGTCTGCTGTTGCAGAACACAGATGGAGACGCGGGCCGGTGTGGGGTGGTTGCTGCTGCGATGCTAGGCTCTAAGGGTGGGGATGTCTGCTGCTGCAGAACGTAGATGGAGGCGTGGGCCCTTGTGGAGCGGTCGCTGCTACGATGCTGGCCTCTAAGGGAATGATCTGAAATGAAGGAGTTCTTCGTGAGTTTACGGGATGAGGGAAGGTTGATGCTAGATGATCTGGGAGATTAGGGTCCGGTGGGCTTCTTTGATGAGGGAGCGGTCCGACCGGATGTAGCTTTTGAAGGCCTCTGACGTCCAGAGACCAAGAGCTTGGATCTGAGGCTGGGAGAGACCTTTTTGGGCAGCAGTGGTAGCTGCGCCGATGCGAAAGGAAAGGCTCGAGAAATGTTCTTCGGGGATGCCGGATTGGTGCAAGACTGTTTTAAGATGATTTTGAAACCAAAAACGTGAGACTGCGAGGAGGGTTTGGTAAGGCTGGATGGGTGATTGAAGGTTGAATATGTAGACGAAATGGCCTCTTTTGAATTGATCCGTCTTACCTAGCTTGATTTGGAAAGAGATTGTTTCTGCATCAAGCACTGCTAAGTCAGAGATGGTGGGGTGGACTGTAGGGTTGAAGCTCGATGTAGTGGTCATTTCAGAGCATCTGAGAAATCCAAAAAAGGCCAGAGTGAACATGGCATCGAGTGTGCGGGCGGTGTGCATGGAGTGGTATTCTCTGCGGGGGGTAGAAATGCATTTGGTCAATAGATCCAAACTTATAGATTGTCTTGTGTCCGGGCAGGCGGGTTGAGGTCTTTGTATTCCTTTGATGAGCATGGAGGCTTGAGGACTGGCTATAGCTGGGCAGGTTGAGTTAAAAATGAGTTTGTGGAAAAATTTAATTCCGCCTAGGTACCCTTTAATTGAGCTGGCTTGCAGGTTTTTGTTGATATTCAGGAAGGATATGAATGAGGTGATGGTAAGCAGAGAGAACTCAGGAAAAGACATGTTGTATGTTTGGGTGAATGACTTAAAACTCCTCCACACGGTTAGGTACGACTGAAGGGTCCTGAGTGAGACGGTTTGGATGATAGAATTGAATAAAGAGTCTAGCAGAGTTCTTAGTGGGTGATTTACGGGAATATCAGTTCCGAATAAGGAGGTACTGGTGTTGGTAGGGTGCCACCCGCCTCAATTTCTGCCAGTATCTGCGACCTGATGCTTGCTGTCACGGGAGGCGGCTCCAGGGCCGGGGCATTGGGCAGGACCAGCATCGCTGCTGCCGATGACAGTGAGAAGGAGGGACGAGCCTGAGGGAGAGACATGAGAGTGGGAATAGCAGCCGCTGGGGCTGTTTGCGGGGCCTGTCTCAAGCTACTGACGTTGCCTGGGCCAGAGACCAGACGGAAGGCGGGGAAGTTTTGAGCCTGAGCATGCGTCGCCAGTGGAGGCAGCCTCGCACTGGAGTTCGACAGCGGGGCAGCGGGCCATTGACTTGGAAAGGGATTGGAGGAGGTGATCGTGAGGATGTGTGGGTGAGCTGGGGCCGCTTGCGGAGCCATGCTCGCGCTGCTGGGGCGGCTCGATGTGTGGCGGGCTTGAAGGTTGCCTGGGGATGCTGCCTGCTGGAGCTCTGCTGAGCGGGGAAGAGACTGCAGGTGGGCGGATCTGGCGTCCGGGGCGCGGCCCAAGCTTGCAGGGGGACCGCTGCGGCGGTTTTCGGACCGGAGGCCCCTCCTCGTTGGAGTCTGATCCGGCCGCAGATATGGGGAATCACGGACTTGCCTCGGCTTTCCTGTTGTTCTCGTCGGAGTGACAGTTAGTGCAGTCAGGGAATGCGGCTGGAGGGAGGAGTACAAACCGCACAGTTCTGCCTTGTTCATCCGCTGCAAAGAGTGGACGTCTGCTTTAATTAGCGCTTGCCATAATCCTATAACCGTCCACATCTCGATAGGCGGGACGAAGGGGAGGATGGACGCCTAGGAGGAAGCTGGGGACGTCGATGCCTGCCTGGAAGGTGGTGGTGACTGTGTGCCACTGCGTCTCGGGGTAGTGGAAGAGGCGCGGGAATGTCGACGGCCTCTTGGAGCAGCCGCTGGTTTATCTGATGTATCCCGGCGTGCGCTGCTGTGCTGGCCATCGTTTGGGGACACCGAAGGACCCGGATCGTCGACGGAGTTGTCAATTGGGGTTGTTTCATTCTCTGACATTGCTGCAATTTGGATATACCAATGCTTGAGACTGAAGAGAGAGTGAAGGTAAGACGTCTTGACTATTTATAGAGACTCTCTCTCTCTTTTGAACTGATAGGTCGATTGCTGTGATTGCTGCGATTGCTGATAGCCTACCAGCCGAGTTGATTATCTGCTCCTCCCGAACTCAGTTAATAAAACATCATAAAGAAGATACACTGTAAAAAAAACTGAGCCGACGTAAAAAAATGATTCAACCTGATGCAGTAAGACTTTTTGTTGACTCAACGTATATTATTTAACTATTCAAAGTAATGATTCACTGTTTAACTAAAATACATTTGTTTGTTTATGTAATGCTGATGTGATGTGTCATGCATTCTGACTTCTTACAATGTTTAACGTGCTGTCTTGTCATGCTTAACATGATCAACTTGTCCAAAAACGAGTTGGGCATATTATGTAGTATTTCGGTGCTCCATACACTCCCCCAGTGTTCGTACAGGCGGTGTGGCCACAGGAGAGCAGGAGAAGGAGCATGCACAGACGTCGCTTTCAATTGTAAGTAGGAGAGAGAAAGAGCATACGTGCGCGAAGTTGAGGTGTTTGTTTGTTCACTGCATTTGGGTGATGAATGTTATATAAACTGTGGATATAACGCTGGATTTGGAGATGGTTTGAAACTGATATATGGAGTCGTCGCAGCGCTAAAAGATGCTGGACATGAACCCGATGTGGTGAGTAAAACTGATGTCTGTCTTTTGTTGACAATGGGTGAGCACGTGCTTTGGTTTAGCCTAGCCCTTACCCCCCCACGCGCCGTATGTTTTCAGAAACAATCGTAAAGCTGTATCTATCTTTTATTAATGGGATCAAACTAAATACTCTTCAAAGATATGACGTATGCAAAACTACTCATCCCTGTGTGTTACGCCCGCTTAGCAATATTCAATATTCCAAGTACTCTTTAAGTTAAATATAAATGTTAAATATAAAAATAAACAAATGTATTTGTCTTTTACTACAATTGTAAATGTTTTTTGCCTCAAACAGACCCAAACTTTGAACAAATAACTGTTTAAACAGTTTGTGTTGAGTGTCTATATACCGGCTTTGCCATTGTGCGTCATGCACTTTCACCTCAACATTGAACACACAAATCTCAACCATGGTAACAATCAAAAACCGTCATTCATTAAAAGAATTCTAAACTCAACAGACAACAAACTGCAACAACGATATTAAAGCATAAATTAAGTCAGCAAGAACTAAAACACTAATCTTTAAAAGTAAAACAAATAAGAAACACAGAATTGAACATGCTGCAATTCATCTTGGGAAATTACAAACTCTTGTAATATTGCTTGTTTAGAATTCACTGTTTTGTATGTTGGGCAAACCTTCTGACGCATTTCGACCAAAAACTTGAGAAACCAGTCCAGTCCAGTCAACAAAATAATCTTTGATAAAAATATGTTTTGGCTTATTTTGTTCAGTATATGCAAATTAATAATTTGACACCTTTAACTAAAAATGCTATGTTCAAGTTACTTATTTATCTTTGTAGGGAGAACATTTTGCAAGTAGGATTTTTTTACAGTGTATTTTGAAAAATGTTGTTAAATTTGTCTCCATGCATTAGAAGTGCTGTTCGTTAACCAACTTTTTTGTGGGCCGTTATCGAAAGCATTACCGATTTTCTATATTAAAGAATGCTTTAGGACTATCAGCAATGTAATTCAAATGAACACAAGGGTAAAATATGTGTGGTGGTGTAAATTCTCATTTCATAAAAATCTATGAATGACTACACAAATGAGCAAATTATTATTTAATGGAGGTAAACTTGCTTGTCTCCTCAGTCATTGAGAGGCTTGCTAGACACTTCCGAGAGACTTTAATTATCTCTGAATACAATCTCACTGAATTTTAAAATAAAAAATTTGAATTGAAATTCATTTCCTCTATACCAGCGTATGAAGTAACAGTTTAGTGCATATGTCAGTCCCATTATCAATACGAATCTTTGAAATTTAATTTCCCAGTTCATCAAACACTCTGCTGAGAGAGACAAATTTCTTCAAAAGCATCTCGTGCGGTTTGGTATGACTGTCCAGCTTTGCAATATTTTGCAGAAATTTATTTTAATCACAGCATTTGTGTGGCATTCATATAGGGGAAAGACTACAAAATAGCAAGCGTTGATAACAAGACCTTTAACTAAATCTGCTCAAATGTATGGTGACAGACGATGCCTTTTAGTTCTGTGATTATTTCAGACACCTTTGGTTAATCCAGATATCATACAGTCAGCTTTAGGAAAGATTTGATCATTATAACATGTGAACAGCAGTTCCCAAAAGAGTAACATTTTTAAAAGACTTTGTTTTTAGGATCAAATATGGGCAGCAAAAATTGGTCGATCCAGAGTAGAGATGTTGATGCTCTATCGTGTTCTCTTTGATCTCATTTGGCATAGGCGTATTAAGACCTCATGGTGACCCTTGGTTACAGCCCCAGAGGTTCCCCCATCCACCCACATTCCCACAATTGATCAAGCAGGATTCCACTTATTAATTGAATGTTTTTAAAAGAATGAATACTTCTTAGCATTTATAAGCATACTATTTTACAAGAATAAAACATTAACATGACACTTTTGTAGAATAGAACACAAAAAAACGATTCTTTCATCAAGTATTTTCAACAATGTTGGTAGATAAAGGGACAGTTCAACCAAAACAAGTCCTCATTTACTCACCCACAATTTGCTCCAAATCTGTATACATTTATTTGTTCTGATCAACAGAGAGAATTATATTTATCATTAAAATAGTCAAATGTGCCCCAGAACTGTTTGCTTTTCTGCATTCTTTCAATTTCAAAATGCATTCTTTCATTTCAAAATATCTTCTTTTGTGTTGAACAGAACAAAGAAAATTACAAAGCAATTGGAGGTTAAGTTGGTGCCACTAAAGTCTTGTGCCCATATTGCAAATCGGCCTATGTCATATATGCACTAAGGAATTCACAATGAACTGATATCAAGCTTCAAACATTTGATCTGCCATAATAGTTTATTAAGCAAAACAAAGATTTAACAAGAAAATCTGACATAAATAAGTATTTTTAAAGAAGAAACTATAAATGACTTTTTAATTAAATGTCATTGAGGAAAGCATACAGTATACACTAAGGTCGACATCAAAAGTTGTTTGTGAAGTATTTTACCTATTAAACCTAGAATACACTAGTGCCTTCAATATTGTTGCGGACCATGTCAATTGCAAATATAATAGGTACATTATTGCCAGCAGGATATATGCCATGTCACAAGGCTTAGACAATTTCAGGATGGTTTTTGAATAATGCCTTACATCCACAGCCATCGGACCAGTAGTGGAATGGAAAATTAGCACCATGAATGAGTTGCCGACATCATGAAGGAGCAACTGACTCCCATGCAGGTCCAATTGCCAAATTCAGTCCTGCTCAGAGCAGCTTGGGATAGGGTTATAATTGGAAAAAAGTGATTTCATGTTATTCTATCATCCAGCAAATTGTCTGTACCAAGAGAGATTACTGTTTGACCCAATGTTCATCTCATGGGCCCTTACCTCTCCTAGATAAACACCTCCTTTATTGTGGGATAACTGACTCATTGGGGGCCATTGTAAAGACTCATCGGGAGGCAACCCACGATTCTCATCAGGGTGCCGCTAAATACCTTCTGCCTTTGAAGTCCTTTCAGCCGTCAATATGTCTTTTTTTGCTCAGCGGGGCAACAATGAATGCAGACAGATTTAATATTTTCATTGGAATATGCAGCAAAGCATAATAAATGTTTGATTTCCCAAAATAGCTTTTTCTTCTTACATCAGTTCAAGATGGTGTGACAAGGGGAAGGAATAAATTGACTGAAAAATATTAGCAGATATGAAGCCTGAAGATTAGGCTGTTCTCTAGTGGCTAATTATAGAACATTTAAGAGGATTAATTGCATAAAAAAACTAGTCACAGCTGATAAACAGTAATTATGAAGTAAGACTAACACACAACTAGACACCAGAGATTTATTAAATTGGTTACTTAATTGCGATGTATGAACATGCATACTTGTCCTGAAATTTCTGTTTTTAAATGTATACTTCAATACTCTCACACATTTGATTTTATACATTGTACATCTGTACATCCTCTAACCCTCACCCTAACCTTCATAGAAACCTTTTTACATTTTCAAAAACGGATCATTCATTGTGTTTAATTTTTTATTTTTGTTTAAAAAAATGCAGGTAGAGTGTTCTCTACTAAAACATCTTAAATCAGTAGTTAATCAAGAAAAACTGCGTGGTGAATTTGTGAAAATCCTTCACAGACCTTCTTTTTGTGCTTCAGTATATTCCAAGGCTGGCTTTCTGAATTCAAGCTTCGTATTAAAAACTGTGCGATACATGCAATAGATTTTTTTGACAGAGAAATAACCCTTTTTTTTCAGGAAGTAACGCTTGTAGATGAAATAATCCGCTTTTAAGTTTGTAACAAATGTGATGAGCACATGTTTTGCGTAAAACTACTCCAATAATTGTTATTAATACACCAATAATAGTTATTATTGCAGGCTGTTTTCTTTTGTATTTGATCACTGGGCTTGATTTGAGAGAAGACTTTTGCCGCTATACCAAGAATAACTATACACTTTTTTTCCACTGCAGTTGATCACCTCTTCAACCTTTCTTTCTATCTGTGCTCAAACAGCAATAATAAATAGCCTTTCTAGAGCAGAACATACAGTGGTTTCCTGTGTATCACTGGAAGCTGGTGCAGTTGTGGAGAAATCTCTTACCTCCCCACTGTTCATCACACGCAGTGAATAGGCTGGTTTTGTTGGTGAGCTCTGGGAGCAGACTGCTGCATTCCATAACTATAGCTTGAGGAATCATGATGACACAGGAAACCAGCCAGATCAAGATGATACTCTTGCGGGCTCTTTTGGCAGTGCTCTTGAACTTCAGTGGATGGCAGATAGCGTACCAGCGATCCTGGGCAATGCAGCTTAGTGTCAGGACCGATACAGACACAGAGATTGTCTGGAAAAGCATAGACAGGGAATTGAGATCCAGAGGTGAAACATGGAGCAGACATTATCCTCAGACCATGTAGTGTATGCTAAACAATAAACATACATTTTCATAAAAATGACATGACAGTTTCACACTTGTGCATATTAATGCATGCGTGACCATAAAGCTGTTTGATTATTATAATGTTTCTGTGGTGAAAATGGGCATATGCAGATTTTTTTTTAATTCAAACTTTATTTCTACAGGAGAACATGTATGTGTGCACTCTCTGGGTTACAGACAGCACAAATGTGTCAATGTAAAATGGTCTAATCTATTCAATCCAAACCAATCATATATTTTTGATTAGCATATGAAAAACATATGTTAGGGACAAAACTACAATTTGTGAACAGTTTGTGAAAGTAAGTTCTATAAATATAGGCCTAGACTGTGCATGTGTATAAAAGGACTCGCAAGAAACGCAATATTTATTTTTTGGGCCTTATTCTTATATACAGTGCAGTGGGTCTTTGAGCTTTCAGAGCTTTTGTTATGATTTATTTGTATTTCACAAGTTAAATTTGGAATTAAACATATTAACTGACAAACGTGTAACATAGAATCTGTTTGTCATAGAGTACATGGATATGTTTTATAAATACACAAGACACAGAAAAGAACATGTAGCTAATTGCAATTTAATAAATACTATTGAATTGACATATTGTAGATGTATTTCACTGCGGTACTATTATACTATATTACCAAGTGGTAATAGTGCACTTTAGAGAGATTTGTAAGGCAGTTTAATTTGTTCATGAGATGCATAGCCTTGAAAAATATGCTCTGTTGTGATGGTCTAAAGCAAAAGAGAGCAAGAATTCAAAGACATAGTGTTCTTGGTACGCTGTATGGGGACCAAAATTGATTTTCTATACCTGCTTTCTTACTCTAGAGGTGTACAGGTTATGAAGCATAGGCAGGGGAGAACCAATAATCTTTGCAGCAGTCCAGACTCTCCTTTACATCCTTCTAATGTCTGATTTGATAGCCAGCCTAACCCGACAGTAATTGAAATCAACAGAACAGATTCAATAAGGGCTGTGTAGAAGTCCGTCAGCAGCTCCCCCAGCACTATGGGGTCTCTACAATGAAGTTAATGCAATTGTCCCCCTTCATGGCCTTAAAGGCAGTGGCTGAGCTTCACCAGATTGTTTTATGAAAAGTCTTTGATGGAAATTTTCGGTTAATGCAACTTCTTTGACAGATTTTTTAACCAGTGATGGAAATATCAGAAGGCCTTTAGACATTTTGACAGATTACAATGAGGGCAACTTGTAATTCCCTGTCTTGTAGAGATGGCAGCATCCCAAATTGCTAAACTATAAAAAAACAAGTTCAGATACCACATCTTAGTACCTTTACTTTATAACTTTGTAAAAGTATTGTTCCCTCACACCCCAAATTTTATCCCTCAAAGAGAACAAAATCACAATAAATCTGTCTGGACTTTACTTCCTTCTTTCCTTTTATTTTTATAAGAACGGCACATTAAAACATTGTGTTATTAACCGCAGAGAGAACCTTTTTTTCCACTTGCATGAGCTTCAACCAATGAATGATGTTTTAATAACAAGGTTCGGGAGGAGCACGTGCAGATAATTAACTCGGCTGGCTTTCGATAAACAATAACAGCAATCATCCTATCATCATAAGTAGTACAGCCACATCACCTCCATTCTCTCGGAAGCATCACAGAATCATTGCTCATAGACGCACACACAAACACAGCCGCTTTTTGCTTTACATGGGTGTTTTACGTTTCGATAAACTATTCCTAATTGAGAAAAAACTCTAAGAAGGTTTTATCGGTACAGGGCGGACGTAAGGTAGCTAATCAAGCAATCCTATGGAGTTTAAAAGCACTGCAGCCACGCAGCAGGCCTGCAGGCTGGATCTGTACAAGCATATATCTTTTACGTTTGTTTTCGTCCCCTCGTTCGTTCCCAGTTGCAATTGCTGCCGGCGAGCGATGGCTCGCTGCTAGCGGGACACGAGTGTTCAGACGCCGGCATATGCAAACATGTACTAATGCTCGAGCCACAAGATTGCCACATTTCAACCCAATTCAATAATGGTATGCCAATGCCATTACGTTTACGTTTCAATGGCTTTACACATCTTCCGCAAGTGAAACAATCATCTCGGGGGAAGCTACTCATTCTGTCGTGCCTTGCAGTCATTCTAATTAGCGATACTTGACCATTTGCCATTTATAAACTGCATCTTACTTGTTTGAAATGCCGAACACGCTGTAACGCAAGAAGCTGGGTGAGTACAATATTTCCATTTCAATATATATATATATACACAGTGGATACGGAAAGTATTCAGACCCCCTTAAATTTTTCACTCTCTTTGTTATATTGCAGCCATTTGCTAAAATCATTTGTTATTTTAGCAGTGTGATTAGGGTCATTGTCTTGTTGTAAGGTAAACCTTTGTCCCAGTCTGAGGCCCTGAGCACTCTGGAGAAGGTTTTCATAAAAGCCCCGACTGGTGGAGGGCTGCAGTGATGGTTGACTTTCAACAACTTTCTCCCATCTCCCAAATGAATCTCTGGAGCTCAGCCACAGTGATTTTGGGGTTCTTCTTTACCTCTCTCACCAAGGCTCTTCTCCCCCGATTGCTCAGTTTGGCCGGACGGCCAGCTCTAGGAAGGGTTCTGGTGGTCCCAAACGTCTTCCATTTATGGATTATGGAGGCCACTGTGCTTTAAGGAACCTTAAGTGCAGCAGAATGTTTTTTGTAAGCTTGGCCAGATCTGTGCCTTGCCACAATTCTGTCTCTGAGCTCTTCAGGCAGTTCATTTGACCTCATGATTCTCATTTACTCTGACATGCTCTGTGAGCTGTAAGGTCTTATAGACAGGTGTGTGGCTTTCCTAATCAAGTCCAATCAGTATAATCAAACACAGCTGGACTCAAATGAAGGAGTATAACCATCTCGAGGATGATCAGAAGAAATGGACAGCACCTGAGTTAAATTTATGAGTGTCACAGCAAAGGGTCTGAATACTTAGGACCATGTGATATTTCAGTTTTTCTTTTTTAATCAATCTGCAAAAATGTCAACAATTGTGTATTTTTCTGTCAATATGGGGTGCTGTGTGTACATTAATGAGGAATAAAAAATGAACTTAAATGATTTTAGCAAATGGCTGCAATATAACAAAGAGTGAAAAATTTAAGGGGGTCTGAATACTTTCCGTACCCACTGTATATATATTTAGCTTTATCCTCTGTCATCTGGCGTTGCCACTGCTGCACTCAAGTGTGATATTTACATTTACATTTAAGCATTTGGCAGACGCTTTTATCCAAAGTGACTTACATTGCTTTATCCTATACATTTTACATAGGTATTTGTAATCCCCTGGGATCGAACCCACTGAGCTACAGGAAAGCTACATATACCGCTGGCCAGCACTGGCGCACTTCCTCGGCACCCGTACTGTTCAGCGAACGTCATTTGAGCTCACGTAAGCTTCAGGAAATTGGTAAACATAATTGGCACCTCCAGAAGTGACTGCTGGTTAACTAAAACCTGTTTTTATCATCCAGCAGCATACATAGCATGTCGTTCCCATTCACATCTGAGTATCAGATGCTGTTTACTGAGCATAATCCGATCAGATCGCTCAGATCAGAGACTAGCCAATCTGTTTTCTTGTGCCTTTCATGTCTTGCGAATGTCTATCGTCAGTTTCGGTTAACGGACATAGGAAAACTTTGTACACCACCTTGGTCAACCAAGTTTATTTTAATGTGCTTTATAAATCTAATAAATTTGAACTTGAAAATTGAAACCTCCTGCTCAGAATAACGCACGCAGCTGTTACTTCTAAATGTAACATGCTCACTCTCTGCTCCCTCATGCAGCTAGGCACAATGCACATGCTGGCAATACTCCATAGGCACCACAGGCATCACCTGCACAAGACTTCATCACAATTGACGTAAACTTGTAATGGTCGTTTTAACCTTTGGCAAACAGACCTGTGTGTTCACCGAAGTTTCAGGGACATTTCTACGCTCACAAACCCTGCCATGCGAAACTAAACATCATCGCATATACGCCAGTCACATGGGCTATTGGGTGGTCCAGGGCCAGAAGCGAACAAGTTCCCAGTTTTTCAGTATCAGGTTCCGACTACACGAGACTCCATTTGATCAAAACCACGCACTGATCAAACCCCAACTCCTGCCCTCACCAGAAAGGGCCTAAGGTCGTCAGGCAGCAATAGCAGGCCATCGGCAAGTGGGGCCGTGCCCCTGACTCTGTCGCTGCTAGTCCCCGATTGACAGATTGGCAGCCGCTGGCTTTCCCCCCTCCAGACCTTCCAATTGCTCTCGCCTTGAGCCGACCCAGCTTGAGGCTGCCTCCGTACACGGCTCCGGCGGCCACCTCCCTTCCTCCTCTCTCTTCCCCAGGCCCCCCCATCCTTCATGCCCTGTCTCTGATCCTCAGCTCTGCAGCGCCACTCAAATCCCCAGCCAGCTCCATCAAGAGTACCCAAGGGAAATACAAATTGAGTCTATTGCTCAACAGCTAGCTCAAAGACATTGATACTCTAAGGCATTGAAAGAGCCCAGCACAGACCTCAGGAAACCAACCACCCTGGGGCCATTCACAAGATGTATTTACACGGCAATTCATCTGCATGCTCGAAGCCATGTTCACACAAGCCTTCTTCAGCCTCCTCAGATGCTCGGAACTAACCCCTATTTCCAGCTTCAACCCGAGAAGTCTTGTTTTATGCTGATTGATGTCTTTTGTTATGGACTCAGTGACTTTTACAAACATTAGCTCATCTGAGATGGTCCTCAGGGGTCGCTTTGGGAATTTGTTGACTTTGCCCTGTCATGGACGGGGTCCCCCTTCACCGCTGGCAAGGTAGAGGAGGAGGCACCACCTAATTATTTTTGGGAGGGGGTAGTTGTCCTCAGGCAAGATGGCCGCAGTTCCAGAGTCCACTCACAAGATGGCCGTCGGATCCGAGCCAGCTCGCAAGATGGCCTTTGGTCCAGTGCCAGCTCACGAGATGACCTCCATTCTAGAGCCTCCAACCATCATGGCAACCTCGTCGGTGGTCCCGGAGGTGTCCGTTCCTGATGTTCTGCCCATGGAGTCTGCTCTGCTGTTTGTCTGGGCTTTGCGTTTTTCGTCGTCACCAGAGGCTGTTTCTGAACACACAATACTCCCTGACTTTTCCAAGATGGCTGCCTCTGAGCTCCCTGCCTCGTCCAAGATGGCCATCTCTGAGCTCACTGCCTCGTCCAAGATGGCCGCCTCTAAGCTCCCTGCTTCGTCCAAGATGGGTGCCTCTGAGCTCCCTGCCTCGTCCAAGATGGCTTCGGAGTTCACTGCCTCATCCAAAATGGCCACCACTGGCCTTTAAGCCCAGCCTGTGCCTCCCTGGCCGCCTGACCAGCCTTGAAGGCTAGTATTCCCCTTTATGGGCATGGCCTCCATCCTGCCCCCTGTTCTGTCTCCGCTCCACTTCCCTCCTGGCCCATTTTAAGCGTTTGGATGCCGCTCCTTAATAGGGAGGCTCTGTTATGTGTTTGCTTTTTATTTTGGGCTTTTATGTTACTTCCTGTTTTGTGCCATGTGTTGTAGTTTTTCTGGTTTATTACTCTTCCCCAGGTGTGTCTTGTCATCTTAAGTTCTCTGTTTTTAAGCCCTTGTGTTTAAGTTGTCTGAGTCGTTGTACAAGGTTGTTTTGGTTTGTGTCTTTTGCGGATTACCCTGTAGTTTTGTTACCATTTTATTTCATTAAAACATATTTCCCTTTCTGTCAGTCTCTCAACGTTGTGTCGAGAACGACAGATAGGGTTCGCCCTTGAGAATCAAACAGCTCTGATTTCTATAGAAAAGGCCAATGAAATTCGGGGAATGAAATTTGCATTCCCGTCTCCGCCCCCGGATGTCCGGTATAAAAGGAAGCCGGAGTGCAGCATTCATTTACCTCTTGTTCTTCAGAGCCTTCGCTCATGACTACGAACAAAAAGAATTCAACTAATTCTTCTTTTACATTGCCTAATCTACGACGTAGAGCAGCTGATCGTCCCTACCTGCAGCGACCTTCCCCTGGGCGTCTCGGCGGTTCCAGAGGTGTTAGAGATTTTTTCCAAATAGGTCCTTTTCAGGACTGAGCGTTCTCCAGCGCGGCATGTCCCACTTTTCTCTTGGGCACCCTCATCGTGTAGGGGTATGGACACGATCGCTGAGTTAGGTGTCTGGGCGTCCAGCATGCTGAAGCAGCGTTCGTTGACTCATCTTGCCCGCACTGCGGGCAGATTGTCATTCAGAAGTTGCGGTCACGGGTGGCTGTCTTCCTACGGCACACTCAAAGGAAACCAATGCAAGTATCAACTACTTCCTAAATAGGTGCGTTTAAGCTGTAACCCCTTTTAACTAAGGAGAATGTCCTCGATGGTTCATACAGATGTGAATAGTTGTTTGTAATACTGCCACTCTTTGCTTTGTCTATTTCTTCCATTTCTTTACTGCTGTTACGTTTCATGTTTGTTTGTTAGCGTTTGTTATTTCTTAGTAAGTCGGTTTGTTTTCCCTTTAGTGTGGTCAATAAACCTGCATTTGTCTGCACGCTCGAATTGTTGCTGTGTTTCTTTACCACATATTAACGTCACTTAAACTGCTTGATTTCGTTACAATTTCTGGAGCGGTACTGTACTAGAGTAAGAGTGTTATGTTTCCAAGGCCAGGAAAGTAATATCAAATTAATTAGATTTGATATTCGATCTGCTGATCCCTCGCTGGACGAGTGCATTTAGTTTGTCGCTATTTATTAGGTCTGCTGAATCCGATAAAAGTGTATAAAATAGGTATAGTTAATCATCATTAATTATCCGTATTTGACTGTGATCAAATTCATAGTTTTCCCCGAAATACGCTACACCGTTGAGGACTGTGCTCAGCAGTCTTTGACGGTGAAGAAGCAGACAGTGGCGATTAGTCACATTTTACCGCGCTGCGACTCAGCCGCCCAGAGGCCTCCGAGATCTCGCGTGATGTCTGCTTCCCGGCAGCCCAGGACCCCTGCGACATCGGCTCCGGTTCCTGTGCCCCCACAGGCGGCACCCCGGAAGCGGAGGTCGAGGGGAAAACCTCCACCCCGTCAGCAACCTTCTCGCGAGAAGTGACACTGACGAGAACACCCCAGGGAGAACAACATCGGGCCCGGCCTTCACAGCTACGGCTCTGATCGGTCGGAACGGGATGGCTCCTGCCTCGTCACCAAAGCCGGACCCTTTTCAGGGCCTGGCGCCCACTCACTCACAAAGAGAGTTTTCTGTTTCCCCTAGGTGTTCCTTCTAGCCAATTACACACTCCACTGGAATGTGCCCGGCAAACCCGACCTCACGCCCTGGCGAGGCGTAGGGTCGTACACACACGACAGCTGCTACCACTCTCAAACCGACGTGCGTGCAGCTGCGTGCGTGCAGCTGTCCCGCCAGGTAGGTAAGTGGCTAGTAAGTCTCGGTGGCTAATGAGGACGGTCAGTCTTGTTTACTCGATCCAGTTCACTAGAGACTCTCCCATGTATCGGGGCATCATCTCTCCCTCTGTCAGAGGCACATACTTCGGGTAGAGGTCACCACCCTTCTGGCAAAACAGGCATCGAGTTCGTCCCTCAAAACCAAGATGTTAAGTGGGTTACAACCCGCACTTCATCGTTCCCAAGAAAGACGGTGGGTTGCACCCCATAGGTCTGCGTACCCTGAACAAAGCACCTTCACAAGCTGCCGTTCAGGATGCTCACGCAGAGGCACGTCCTGACATCTATCAGGTGTCAGGATTGATTCGTGGCAACCGACCTGAAGGAGTCCTCCCTTTCTGTCTGTCCCTGTCTCCACGGGTCTTCACGAAGAATGTGGAAGCCGCCATTTCTCCCTGAGGGGAGGAAGGTGTGCGGGTACTAAACTATCTCAACGACTGGCCTATCTTGGCAAACTCGCGAGATCTGTTATGTACACAAAGGGACCTGGTGCTCCGGCACCTAGATCTTTTGGGACTCCAGGTCAACCGAGAGAAGGGCAAGCTCTCCCCAGTGCAGAGCATCCTCTTTCTCGGTATGGAACTCAACTCTGTCACTGTATTGGCGCATCTGTACGCAGTACCGTCCAGCCGGTGTTGAACTGCCTGGAACATTTCAGGCAGACAGCGTCCCCCTTAAACAATTCAGAGGCTCCTGGGACACATGGCGTTCTGGCAGGGTAATACCCCTCGGGTTGATGCACATGAGACCGCTCCAACACTGGCTTCAGAGTTGAGTTCCGAGGAGAGCGTGGCACACCGGCAGCAGGCGCATGGTGATGACGCCCTGCTGCCGACGCACCATAACCCCTGGTCTTCCATGACTTTTCGACGGACTAAGGTCCCTCTGGGCAGGTTACGAGGCAAGTCGTGGTGACAACGGACGCCTCCCTGCAGGGGTGCGGTGCAGTTTGTAACGGGTATGCAGGCGGGGCGTTGGACGAACCCCGCCTGCGCTGGCATATCAATTGCCAAGAGTTGTGGGCTGTGCTACTTGCACCGAGCAGGCTGTGGCCTCTCGTGCGGGACAAGCACGTGCTGGTCCGAGGACAGCACTACAGCTGTAGCGTACATCAGATCGTCAGGGTGGCGTTCGATTACAGCAAAGTCTTCCGGGGAAAAAGTGGTGAACTTCCAGGTGCTCCCCATCGGTGAGGAAGACCCAACCCAACCCGTGTTGTGTCTAGTACGTGCATTGCACCTCTACCTGGACTGCACGCAGAGCTCAGAAGCTCTGACCAGCTCCTCGTCTGTGTTGGAGGACAACAGAAGGGGAAGGCTGTCTCCAAGCAGCGGCTGGCGCACTGGGTAGTGGATGCCGTTACGACGGCATTCCGATCTCAGAATCTCCCATGCCCATTGGCAGTGAGGGCTCACTCCGCACGGGGTATAGCCACCTCCTGGCCACTGGCCAGAAGCGCCTATCTAGTAGACATCTGTAGAGCTGCGGGTTGGGCTACGCCCAAACACCTTCGCAAGGGTTAACAACCTTCGCGTAAACCCGGTGTCAGCCCACACCCTGCGTGGCGACATGTAGGACTGGCATCCGGGGGGGCGTATGCCTGCGAAAGCACCTTTCCACCCTCCAGTAGGTTGGGTCAGTGTGCTATCTACCTCTCTTCTTACCCAAACATATGGCTAAGAACAGGTATCTCACCAACCTCCCTTCTTACCAAAATACTGGTTAAGAACAGGTCATCCATCCATCACTAAGCAAGCACCCCCTGGGGGCTGGAAAGGTTACTGGTCAGGGCTGTACCAATCTTTCTCCAAGAAAGCTCTGGAACCCCCCAACCACCACACTGGAAGGTTACAGTTTCGCGAAAGCTTCGAGCTGACACGCCCAGGCCTGTTACCGTCGCTTCGCTAGAGATTTTCAATAGGCAACCCCATCTGTCGTTCTCGACACAACGTCGAGAGACCGACAGAAAGGGAACGTCTTGGTTACGTTTGTAACCTCAGTTCCCTGATGGAGGGAACGAGACGTTGAGTCCCTTATGCCACAAACACGTATCTTATTCTGCTGCAGTCGTGAGAGGCTCTCAGGCTCTTCAGAACAAAAGGTAAATGAATGCTGCACATCCGGGGGCGGAGACCAGCATGCAAATTTCATTCGCCAAATTTCATTGGCCTATTCTATAGTAGTCAGAGTTGATTTGTTCTCAAGGGCGAACCCCATCTGTCGTTCTCGACACAACGTCTCGTTCCCTCCATCAGGGAACTGGGGTTACATACGTAACCAAG
This sequence comes from Triplophysa bombifrons, assembly GCA_029783895.1. Lineage (NCBI taxonomy): Eukaryota > Metazoa > Chordata > Actinopteri > Cypriniformes > Nemacheilidae > Triplophysa > Triplophysa bombifrons. The sequence goes on along the minus strand of CM056459.1, from coordinate 19,772,014 downwards.
ACGTTATTGCAGGTGGAACTGCTTCTTGACTTGACTATTCACTGTTGAGGTTTAATGAAAAATATAATTCAGAGAGTAAACACAAGTACGACAAGATGACCTCACAAATATGCTAATTAACATGTAATGTCACACTATATATAAAAACAGATTATGACAGAATTTTTATAAGCCTGTCCCTCTAAATGACGGACAATGAGACAGTCTAGTGCAACCTCTGTAAACCCTTTTAATGAAATGCATCATACATCCTTAATAAACAATTTTTAAGATGAATAATTATTTACTATTGTAATATTGCAGTGCATGAGAAAAATAGGAACCAGACCAAGTAGGGCTTGGCCTAAGAAACATGGCAAAGAAAGCACAGCAGCGTCTCTACTTCCTTCTCAAACTGAGAAGAGCCAGAGCCCCAGCCGCCATCATGTGCACCTTCTACAGAGGCACCATCTAGAGCAGCGGTTCTCAACCCTGGTCCTCGCACCCCCCCCCCCTTGCATGTTTTTTATATATCTCTTGTTTAACACACCTGATTTAAATCTCTAGCTCATTAGAAGAGACCTCAATGAATGAACCACGTTCCGATTGACGTGTTCCCTGAACTGTGTTCATTGCTCTCTAATCCCTGCTCACAGGAAATCATTTGACGTTAATTTAAGAACACGAATTTGCGCAACACTACTGCCTGCAGCGTCTTCACACAGACAAAACCTACTACGGAAGATTGAAGGGTTATTTAACCGTAATCTTGAATTACGGTTCTCAATCCTGGTCCTCGCGGCCCCCCGCTCTGCATATTTTGTATGCTTGTCCTAACGCTTCAGAGGTTTGTTCAATACGCCTGTAAGAGCCCTGCGAAGTAAACATCACTAGAAATTCTGCCATAATTACAGTTCGGAATGGTCATAATGTTGCGCAAATCATAAAATTGGACAAACCTCCGAAGCGGTAGGAGAAGCATACACAATATGCAGAGCAGGGGGGCCCGAGGACCAGGATTGAGAACCGATGATCTAGAGCATGCTTACTAGCTGCATCACTGTGTGGTATGGTGCCTGCAATGTGTCCTGTCACAAGACCCTCCAACGCATAGCTGAGAAGATCATTGGTGTCTCTCTCCCCTCCCTCCAGGACATTTATGGAACCCATCTCACCTGCAAAGCCCTCTGCATTGCAGGTGATCCCAACCAACACACAGCTTCTTCAGGGTGCTTTAATCTTTTTCTTTTTTAAATATCCCTGCCTTTAAAGTTGTGTATATATATATATATATATATATATATAATCTGTATTTATCTGTAATTTTTAATACATTTTATTCTTTGTTAGTGTTATCTGTATGCACCAAGGGTCTAAGAGTATAACGCAATTTCAATCCTCTTTATGTATGTACAGTATATGTGGCAGAACTGACAATAAAGCAAACTTTGACTTTTTTTACTTTGACATAGACACACTGTTTTATGAATGTTTATTATTGATCCCATAAAAGTGCCAGCATGATTATTAGGTTCTCAATAAAAAGAGCATCTACTTTAGCCCTTTCTTGCACCCTTTTGTTCTTTCTCAATTCACATAAAAATTTGCCCCTTGAACAAAATCTTTGATATATCTAAAAAAAACGTTGGGAAAGATTCATCCTCCATTGTGTTGCAAACAGCCATCACAGATGATGATCCTCAATAGGCATGAATGTGATTGAATAGAGGTGATTTTATCCAGACATATATCAGCACTCTATGCGGCTGGCTCGCAGCTGCTCCTTCAATCTTGATAACTTCACAACTCCCATTAATATTCAGCTGTCCCACTCAGGAAGATATCCGAGCCTTTTCAGGCATGGAGAAGTGACAGCACTTGTAGCTTTCAAAATGTAGATGGAATAACTGCTTATAGAGTAAAGTCAGCTAGGTTATTCCTAGAGAGAGCCTGTGTGGCCCAACTTTAACTGAAAAATGACACAAGGGAGGAACGTTGTTATTCACATCTTCAGGAGATCCATTAGCTCTAGCTACTGAATTGTCAACCCTGTCAGATGCAAAATAAGACAGTTGACATATATTGCATTTCACACACGGATTAAAATGCTGTAGCCACATAGTTTGTCTGTTGTTGCTACAGTAGGTACTAAAATGAATAGAATTCATGCAATCCAAGTAAATTCTTTACTGTTTTTATAAGGGAGTTCTAAATGGTTGTTACAGAGAAATTAATATTGATTTGAAAATAAAAGACACTTAAAGCAGGTAAAACCTGAAGGAGGAACTTCAAGATCAAGGCTGACTTTAATTTTCACTGATTTTATAGACAAATATACTTTGTTTTCACAAATATCTAATGGTGTCAAAAAATCCTCCCGAGTACATATCAGACATATCAAAAAAAACTTTCAACGAATTTTAGATGTTGACGTGGTATACAGGGGAAGCAATGTAAGTCATGCAAAAGTGCAAACAGCCTCTAGCAGCAAAAGCTAGAGGTGGGTCTTCTGATGTGTCCGTAGCTGTAGATGTGCAAGATCAAAGGTGTTGTAATACGCAGTGTATTAATTCTGAAAACATTTCAAACATCATGCGGATGATTTACTACATAAACAAACTGGACGTTTGCCGTGCTAAACAACTGACTAAGAGTATAAAGTACATATAGTACATTTTCAGTTTACTTACCTGTAAGTAAGGTAAGATCTTGCAAAGGGTCTTTCCAAAGAACCAGGTTTCTGTAATGTCCACCACAAGACTTGCAGGAAGACATGTGATTGTCACCAGGATGTCAGCAAATGACAGGTTCACAATGAAGTAGTTGGTCACTGTGTGCATGTGATGATTTTTCCAAACTGCAAAACAAACTAAAAGGAAGGATGCCTTGAACAACAGCCCATCAGTAACTACAGCTAAAGCTATATTGATGCCACAGCATTAAATCTCATGTTCTTCAAAAGACACTGGTAGACTATGATGGGATGTGACTGAACGAACTCATCTGCATATCATCAAAGACTGCAGCTAGCTTTGCAGTCTTGATTTACATGTTGTTTTAGGAGTTGAAGAGCAATTATTATTCAAACACTATGAGCCAGATTTACTAAACAGGGCAATTTCAAAAAGTGCTGATGTGAGTGGACCTTTTTACAGGTGATTTAATAAAAATGTGCACATAAAAAAAAGATGCATTATCTCATATCCATAATGACCAACGCAATCTACTAAGAGCATCGCAGATTAGCGCAAATTTTAGGACAGGCTTCTTTTGGGACTATTTACTCACCCTCAGATTGTTCGAAAAGGGTAACAACCCGTCCCACTTTGCCAAATGCCACACACAGCATTTGGTGTCCGGCATGTCGCATATTAAGAAAATGTCACACATTTTCATCAGTCTGTTTTTTTAGGTGTCAAAAACAGCAACCAGGTGAACACCTGTTTCCAATTACCTCATACAAACGTAACAATTTTTTAAAACCTGACGTTTATTCAATGGTCATGTAACACACTTGAAGAAGACTACAACAAGTGTGTGAGGTGGGTTCTTTTATTCCGCCAGCACATTCACTATCATTCCATAGATCTCGTTACAACTTTATAACTCACAACGACAGACTCGTAGCCTCTCTATACACACCTCTTCTTCTCAGGGAGTCTCTATATTGCTGTTGCCACCTAGTGGACATTTATAAAAATTTTGTAGGTTTTATTATGAATGTGTACTTTTCCCGAATAATTAAACATTAACAATAAAAATACAAATCAAACAAACATTGCAAAAATTGACATTTGGGGGCTAACTCTTTCTGTGCATTTAAATGGTTTAACTTATATTCTCGTGTGTGTTGGCAGACTGGCTATGGGGGGAATGCCCTATAGTGGACTTGAGAGGGCACTGCAGCTGGTGACTGTGACAGTCGCATCATTTTGCTTTAGGGCATTATCACAAAGCAAATTTTTATTCCTTTACATTTGATTAAATACTATTAAGAACCCAGCCCCGGATGAAGCGGAAGAAAATGGATGGATGGACTATTAAGAAGACTTTTAAAAACTAATAAGAGCTGTATTTTTTCTAAATTTTATACACGTAAATTAATGTCTTCCGAAGAGAAACGTGAATCCAGTGTATAAAGTCAACAAAGATAAAGTAATGAAGTTACATTATTTTTAAAGGTTAAAAGTGTATCTAGTGTTCTTTAGCATTGCTGGTGCCATGCCATGAACCCTGCCTCCACATCAAACAGAATCGAATTGAACAATGGCTCTAAAATCGTGAATCGAACCGTAGAATTGGTATATCATTACGTCCCTAGTTGCAGGTTGCTGTAATAGGTTTCTAGGGCGTGGCTGATTGCTTTATGATGATCCTAAGCGACACATTGGTTGCCTGCTGTAAGCAACCTTTTTTTTGAGTGTTTTGCCACTCAAGGGAGCTTACTTTAGTGTGTTCACGTGGGTAAGTGACGTCTTGTGCATACCCTCTATATTAGTGTTCTCTACTTGGGGTACGCGGGCCCCTAGTGGTCCGTGGCGTAATTGCAGGAGGTCCGTAGAACCTTTTTTAGTTATTATCTCGCATTCAGGGTTTGAAATTAACACCCACCAGACGTAGATAAGGATCAACCGAGTCGGCTATTGCAGTCAAATTAAATGCCAAATTGACTGGTTACTTTGTGTTCATAAATTGTCATTCACTTTGCAGTGAAGGTTCATGTAAACCAAATCATATTCTGCGCATTTCTGACTCAAACATACCCACCATGCGGCGTCATTTAGAGCGGTCAGCGTAAGAAGACATCACAGCACAGCGAGAGAGATTCGACTGCTCTGTTTGCTTTTAGTAGTTTGTTGTCATATGCGTGGTGGTTAGGCGCACCGCTGCACAAAGTCGAACAAGTATTTTTTCATTGAAGCATCATATATTACCTTATTCAAGAGCTTTAGCTCTTAGCAATAAACACAACAGTAGACTCAAAAGTGCAACGGAGGCCTTTTAGTGTGTGAAAGTGTGCATGTCCAAACAGCAATCTTTGATAGATCACTCATCTGTTTCCGACACCTGACACCGGACCGATTATTTGGAGCGGTTTTGCTTCAGATCGGTTGTAAGGAATGCATAGGCGTAATTTGCGGGTGGGACATGTCCCCTCCACTTTTCGGAAGAAATTAAGAAATCTTGGGGAAGGTGTGTATTGTTTAGGCGCCATTAACATCTAAAAGTCATCGGAGGATGCAGGAGGGGCCAAATTTCACCATGTCCCGTTCCTCACACTCATAAGTTATATTTGTGGACGAAAGAGAGCATCGACTTCAGAAACACGGCCAGTATGTACCGTGGCCGAGAAGAGCAAACAAACAAAAAGTTGCAAAACTAAAAACAAATCTAAAAGCAGAGTAAAAAATGCATAAAAAAAGATGACAAATCTGAAAACGCAATATCAAATTTAAAAAATAATTCAAATCTTAAAACACAACAATAATTCGGGGAAACGAAATAGCAAGACAAAAACCACATTGACAAGTCAGGAAACAAAATGACAAGTCAGAAAACACTGGAAAAGGTAGGTATTTTGTTGGAATGGGATAGCTACTGCTGATTGGATGAAACTCCCGTCAATCAAGATATCCAGGATGATCGATGTTACCATGAGAAAGGCCATGCATACAGCGCATATGTGTAGATTAACTTTCAAAAGCCACATTTTGCTAATAAAGTTGAAACAGGCTCATCTTGCATTAGGAGTAGATGAGTGTCTGTTTCACACTGCATGCATGTGCAGAGTATTCGCGTCGCATGAATCCTGAGCAGCTGAAAGGCGACTGCCAGTGTACCATCCATGATTGTTTTCCCCTAACAAGAAATATACAATGTAAGCATATAACATGATATGTACTTTAATCTGTGTCCCTGTGGGTTTTGGTGAGAGAGTGACAGACTGGATAGTTTGTTTCACTTACAAATATAAACATAAGCCTATACGCGCAACATCTAACACGTGCGGTGTACATGATAGGCCTACGGTGCTGTGCGCCGATGTGCATGGCCGGATTAAGAACACATTGGGCCCCGGGGCTATAGCAAACCCAAGGGCCCCGTTCATTTTATTGCCACGCCACGGTGTCTTCTGCAGGGTTTATTCGATTTTATTGCTATTATTATTATATTTCCTTTTCTAACTATTGCATCTAATTTTCTACCGTTTGAATATCATTTTGTATTTATTTCTTATATTTACTTTTCTAATTATTATATCTTATTACATTAATTATAGCAGTTCAACAGTATAATTGAGGCAGAACAGGTAAAAAATATACAGAAATTAAATGTTTTCAAAAAGTTCTCAAACACTTTACGGTCTTTAAATATAAATTAAATACAGAAGAATTTTCATTAAAGCTACAAAACACATTGAATTCCTGTTTTCTTATGTTCTTTGTATAGTGACAGGAGTCACAGCAGGCCCCTTTAAGAGCTTCCGTGTTGCGTTTTGCCGAGTCCCACCACAGCTAGAAGCTGTCTTTCTACACTGAACTCGTCAAAGCAAATGTTTCAAATCGCGCTTAAGTGGTTTAAAATTATTTAGATGAATAAGAGCGTGATTTTATAATGTAACGTAGCATTTTACAATTAATACTTTAAATCGGATCTTAACGTTAAAAAGTCTTCCGAGCACAAGCCCCTATAATGATATTGTTAAAATCCATGATTTTAACCATGTGAAATGTCGCATTCCGGGAAAATCTGTGGTAAATGGCTCAGTCGTTTTTGTCCCAGTTATGACCGAAAACGAGACTTAATAAAAGATTACTTTGACAAGGAGTGCTCTTCACTCCGTCACATTTGTTACCGATCAGATGAGCTGTCTTATATTTCGCTGCACTTTTACTGCCATTTTCATCTCAAGGAGCAAAGTAAACATTTGTAAAACCCTTGCTTTCTAACTGGTCGTTTATAAGAACAATAATCGACTGCTGCTGCTAACTCACCTTCAACATGTAAAGCACGTTGATCTGTGATGGTGGGTGATGCTAAATGTGTATTGCCGCTGCACCCCGGAATTTCCTCGTGCATGGATGTTTTGTCCCAGAGGGAGCTGAAGTAGTTGGTTAGTTTTGGAATTTTAGCAGTAAGATTAATCTCATGGTTTTCCCTGTCTTCTTTATTTTTCCTTTTTGCGCACCACTATCACAACAAACAGGCCAAACGGAATTCTCGACATACGAATGCATAAAGCAGAGAGGAGTTTCCTGGCGTAATGGCGCAAAATGTAAAGTGATTTTGATTGGACCGTGAATTATATCATTCAGGAACATGTTCCAATAGTTTCTTTTTATTTTATAGTCAACCATCATTATGAATTGTCAATCAATGATGTAAGGACAGCTCCTAATCAAAGGCCCCCTCCTTTTGCGGGACCTGGGGATTCAGCCCCACCCAGCCCTTCTGTTAATCCGTCCCTGCAGATGTGTAAAGTCAAGCTGGAAAGCCATAACTTTGCTATGGTTTTGTTTGTACAACCGTAAAAAAATTGAACAAATATAAAGAGACATTCAGAACAACTCAGCCACACTGCATGCGTCAGATGCACGTTTTCAAAGTATTGTTATAGGCTTATGTTTATATTTATAAGCGAAAACAAACGATTGTGTCAGTCACTCTCTCAGCATAACCAACAGGGACACAGATTAAAGTACATATCATGTTATATGCTTATGTTATATGTATCTTGAGGGGAAAACGATCAGTACGGATAGTACACAGGCAGTTTCAACTGCACTATGCGTGCTGCTCAGGGCTCATGCCGCACATACATGCAGTGTGAAACAGAGATCTACTTCTAATGCAACACGAGCCCGTTTCAACATTATTAACAAAATGTGGCTTTTGAACCCTATTCAATGAATGTGCACCGTATCACATACAGGTGCTGGTCATATAATTAAAATATCATCAAAAAGTTGATTTATTTCACTAATTCCATTCAAAAAGTAAAACTTTTATAATTTATACATTCATTCCACACATACTGATATATTTCAAGTGTTTATTTCTTTTAATTTTGATGATTATAACTGACAACTAATGAAAACCCCAAATTCAGTATCGGTTTGACTGATTTGTCGATATGTTTTCTAACTTGTCGTTTTGTTTCCTGACTTGTGGATGTGGTTTCTGACTTGTTATTTTATTGTGTTTTATGATTTGCTATTCCATTTTGAGATTTGATATTGTGTTTTCAGATTTTTCATTTTGATTTTCGGTTTCTGGGTTGAACGACATGTTTCCTGGAAAAGGTTTGCAACGGTGTGCGACAGGGATTGAGATATGTTTTCTCTTGTTTTGTGGGTGTCTCAAGAATGTCGGCCCAATCAGCAGCAACCACATTTTGCAACGTTTTGTTGGGGCTGAACGCAGGCCTTTAGTCAAAAAACGGAGGGGGGAATTGGACCGCCCACTATATATGATGTATATTCCCAACAAGTTATTACATAAACAATTTATTAAAGTATTATTCAAAACAAAGTTATGCCACTGTAGGAATGCGTCAGGTCAGGTGCACATTAGGGCAAGTTGGGCAACGTCTCGGGTTACTTGGCTGTAACCTGATTCCCTGAAAAAGCGGGAACGAGATCCTGCATTTCAAACGCTATGGGAAAACAGTCTTTTTTCGACCTGTTGTGAAGCACGTGTGTCAAACACGGCAAAATCTTCAGGCTTAATTAACCTTGGCAGGCGACGTGGCTAATTACACCAGCACCTGCAGGTTATAAATACGCATGGCGCGAACGCATCTTTAGGTTCTGTAAGGCTGGTGCCAAGGTGTCCACACCAAAAGGGCACCATATCCCGGGAAACACAGAACTTCATCCAATACAATGAACTCCCCACAGGGTTTGCATCTCCATCTCAGACAGCCTATAACAATGAATGATGATTACCAACTCACACCATTTCATCTGTTCTCTTCTCCCCCTCTCCTCTCTCTCCAACTGAATTTAGAGCAATTCAAAGCTCACCCATGAACTGGATTTGACAAATACCATATTTTATATGAACAAAGAAACTTCATATACATATTTGGTATCATTTAAAATGTCTCGGTGCGATTGGTACAATGGTCTCATATCCACAGCAGTAGAGCAGATCATAACATAGCTTTGAGGGTTTAAAGATATTCTACTCACTGTTGAGGTTGTGTCTTCATGCAAATGACCATTTGTGGCCTGATCAGATCCAGGACAGAGTCCTTTACAATGTAAATTGTTGTTGTGTGGAGGAAGGGTATTCTGGTCTGGGTATTTAAGGGAAGCTGGCAAAATGTTCTGGGGAATTCTAGCTATGATTAAGCCCAAGGTGCTGTGTGTTTTTTCCGATCACATCTTTTTCTACTGTCAGCTATGCGTCTTAGACTCGTAGACCAAACTTTGAGGATTTGATGTTTTGTTTTCGTATTCTCTGAATTGAATTGTAATTGGAAAGAAACATTTACCTGACTAATAAATTGTCATGCTTGAAATTGTTCCGCAGAATTCTGAATTTATAGACAAGTTCTTATATTATGTATTCAGTATAATAATTATATTGTATCCCATTACATCGTTGTTACCGCAAATTCCCGGTCAGGTTAGTAGAGGACTAGAATCCTGTCTAGGTGGCAAAGACACACCAGCTGAGAATTTTAGAGATCTGGCTAACAACTTGGCGTTAGTTTAAGTGTACTTAGATCTTAGAGGCTGTTAATGTGAATTTCAGTTCAGAACAACACAAGGGTTGTCTGACCAATCTAAATAGGGTAAGTCTCAGACTCTGATTACAGTAATGTTGTTCCAGTTAAGTGTACATGGGAAGCCATGGCATGATTATATAAAGCTGCCATTAGAGGAGGTAAGATTGGTCTATCTATCGCTGTGGAGGGGTCATGACCTCTGACTGGCGAGTTTGTGACTGTGAGATCCGCGTATAAATGGCCGGTGCGAGACTCTAAGCGACATGAGAATTGGAAGAGTGAATATAGTAAAGCGGGATAATCAAAAAATGACCCAAATTGCAGGATTATTATCAAGCATAATAATCAAATACACATTATATCATTCAACAAGGTTTAATTTTTATCTTTTGGAGTCAGATAAATAACACAATGTTTAAATTTAAATTTGTGTGTTTGCACAATCCAAGAGGAGGCCTCAGATATGACTCTGGGATGTAGACTCCAGGATGCGTGCGCCTGGAGTTGCATGGACATCCAGAATACTGACAACTGCATTACACACTTGCTGCAAGGGGACACCTCTTGCTAAGGCCATAGAAGATGAAACCCCACTTGTTGAATGAGCTCTGACTCTTGACGGTGCGCCTCATAGGCCAGAGAAGTAGCATACTTCACCCAATGTGACATTGTTTGCTTGGTGGCAGCCGCCCCTTTGTTGCGTCTCCCATAGCATGAATGGGGGGGGGGAATTAAACATGATGGCGAGGTTGAGAGCGCGTGCAAATCTCCGATTCTCTTAAGAGAGGTGATTGCCATTATAAAAACTTTTTAGAGGTCCGAAGCCTGACAGGCGTTGACTCCATAGGTTCAAAAGGGGCGTCGAGCACTATTGCTTGACTCCCCGGTGTAGAGCTATCGGAGGAAATGAGTAAAGACGCAGTCTGAGCCACGTATGGGCCATCGCGTCCAGACCCAGGGAAGCTGGATGAGTCAGATAAAAGGAGAAGGAACATTGTCCTGTTTCCTACCTAGTAAAGAGGTCCACCTCTGCTTCGTAAAATCTTTCCCAGATTTGTTTGGGAAACGAAGCTTGTCGAAGCTTGTCTGGACAGCAAGTTTGCTCCCACATTCATATGCCCCGGGATGAGAATCTCTCTGAGGCACAGGAATTTGCACTCTGCCCAGGGCAGGATCTGCTGGGCCAATTTGTTCAGGTGGTGCAACCGCAGCCGCCCTGGTGATTTATGTACGAGACTACTGAAGTGTTGTCCACCCGCACTAGGACATGGTGGCCTCTTACCTACCAGAGGAAGTTTTTTAGGGCCGAAATACAGCCATCATTTCGAGGCAATTGATGTGCCAATCGAGAAGATGACCTCTCCAAATACCTTGAGCAGGACAGCCATCAAAGACCGCACCCCAACCCATGAGGGATGCGTCTGTCGTAACCATCTTGTGACGACAACACGGACCGAGAGTGGGACCTAAAGTCAGACACCGAGGTCTGAACTATATAGACTACGAAGACCCTGGCACATCACCCATATATTCCTCTGGGGCTTGGCCCTTGGATGAAATCCCCTGGCTCTGAGCCACAACTGAAACGGTCTCATATGCAGGAGACCCAGAGGTATCACTGTGAAAGCTGGCACCATGAGACCTAGAACTCTTTGGTGATGATTTGGTGATGATTTGTCACTTTCTGGCCTAGCCTGATTCTCCTCAGGGTGTTCTGGACGGATTTAACATGTGCAGGAGTCAGTTGTGCATGCGTTTTTGATCAAGTCTCATATGACCCCGAGATACGTTGTATTCTGCATAGGGGAAAGAACGCTCTTTATGATGTTAAGTCTTAACCCGTGAGCTAAAATCAGCCAGTTGTCTATACCTCACGAACGCCTCCTCGTGGCAACCTGGTGACCACGGGGTTCACGGTGTCGCCAAAAAGTCCGGATGGCGAGATCGGGTGCACGGCTTTGTGGGGAGAGAGGGCTTTTTCAGGGAAGACGATGTCCCAGGAGAGAGATAGCTCACCAGCGTCTCTTCAACCCGTGGCACCATCGTATACCCCCGTGGTCTCGCGCCAACGATGGTCGAATAAATCAACGTACTTGGCACGAACAAATGGGGAGAGAGGCAAAAAAAATAATAATGGTCCGGTTCAACGACACAATGTTTCTCAGTCCTCAGCCCAGTCGAGAGGCGCTTCCTTGCAGTGCTGTGCAGTGGTGCTGGACGATCGGTGGATGGCCCAATACCCCTCTGCCTCCTGGTGGTTGGTGATGACTTCTGGCTGAGGGGAGCCGGCAGCTAGTTTCCAGTTCTTCCAGAAGGAGGCGAGAACCAGCAAACGTTAAACAAACTTTAATCAAAATAAACAAACAATATCAGGGAAGTAAAAGGACGGCAGCCACCTCACGGCCGGCTAAAGCAACATAAATACAAATTAAACACATGTACGCACAGCTGATTCCCACTATCACTCACGCCACTGGCCCCGCCTCACGGCACTCGTCCCGCCTTCCTCGTTACAATAAATCTTTAAACTACTGTATTACTTTACTCTATCACCACACGAGACAAACACACGTAACACAAAGCAGTCCTTGAAGACAAAGAAACCTGAAGACGCGTTCGCGCCACACATATTTATAACCTGCAGGTCATGGTGTAATTAGCCACGTCACTTGCCGAGGTTATTTAAAGCCAAAAAAATTGCTGTGTTTGACACACGTGCTTCACAACCAGTCGTGCAAAGACTGTTCTCCCATAGGCTTTGAAATGCAGCATCAAGTGTAGCTTTTGATAAGGAACTCAAATGTCTCGCCCGTTCGCCAGGAGTTCAAAGTCCACTCCTGATTGAAGTTTTAAAATCATTTTTTATTGAGCAATAGATGGCCTCCATATCACGTTGGTAAATTTGTTATTGTTTTCTTGTTTTTTATAATTTTCTACAGATATGAAACATTATATAAAGGTTACATATAAAGGTAACTGATCACTAATGGTTGGTGTAAATCCTTGTTGACAAATGAATGTCAAAAGAATAATCTGCAATAATTGGGGTTTAGATACTGAAATAGAATGTTCTGGCGGTGTGATTGTGATTATTGTGTAATCGTTATGCAACTGAAAACTATTAAACGGTCATTTTAATTTAGGGTACCATATATAGACTTTACCAAAATTTTTATTTTCCTAATTTAGAGGAAATATGTTGTTGTGCTTTGGAAAGAAAATGGGATGGGGTGTGAGCGCAAGGATTGGGGGTCCATGAGGATGGTTTGAGATATGATAGGGTCCAGTACTCCAAAAAGGTTGAGAACCACTGCTCTATAGGACACATTGCAGTATATAGTCTATGACTATAGGTTAACGTCAATAAATTGCACCTGATTTGATCGGCTGATGGCAAGCTTGACTCATGTGACCAACCAGGACTGACGCTACACTTTATTTTATGGGATTCCCCTCCCCATTGTAAGCCTATGGGGAATATCAGGTGTCTCTTAAGCCCCAGCGGTACAACTAATTCCCCATTGTGAGGTTTTTACAGAGCCCTTAAGCCTCTTCAACTGTGGTAACACACTTTTCTATTAAATCCTCTCTCTGAGCTACAAAAATCTTCTGACGAACAAAATCTTCCAAGTTAAAAAATATTTACATCGTATTACCTGTCCCATTTGGGTTTGTTGGGTGGTGGTCACCCTATTCGAAACCTGTATAAATGTCTTTGTTCTGCTAAACACAAAGGAAGATATTTGGGAGAATGCCAGTAACCAAACAGATCTAATCCCCCATTGACTCCCATTGTATTTTTTCCCTACTATGGCAGTAAATGGGGGATGAGATATGTTTGGTTACTGAAATTCTTCCAAATTTCTTCCTATGTGTTCTGCAAAACAAAGAAAATGATACAGGTCTGGAACAACCTGGGATTGAGTAAATTATGACAGAATTGGTATTTTTGGGCGAACTATCCCTTTAAATATAGCCACAAATTCCAGTACAATGACGAGCACAAACATGCAGGATTTATTTAATATTCTCCTATCATTGTGTCTGCGTCTGCATATCTACTATAAGGTCAGTCGCAAAACAGCTGTGTCCATGCCTTTTCAGTGATAATTTTCACTGCGTGTCTTTAGTAAATACTGACAGTAGTTTTTTTAAGCCAGAAGTTGCTTTTGTGCTTCCACAAGCTGTTAGTAAATCTGGCCCTATGCACATTTCCGTAAGTGGTTTGGTTAAATAGCATCTGTGCTGCAAATGAATGTAAATAGAATGTAAATAGAAGTCCGTGTGGTTCATGAATAAGGCATGAATTGCATGGATTACCAATCAACCCATCAATATTATATGAGATGAGTTGATTAATGTTGATTTTGTTTAGCATATTTATCGAAGAACTTAAAGAAATCAATAACCGAGATGTCAATTAATTAATAAGTGTGTTACACAGAATAGATAAATAACAATAGCTTGATTCTTGAACCTATAGAGAGGAGCTTAAGCAACCAGCAGAATGCGCGCTGGCAACAAAAGGCAGCTTCAAAAGCTAAGGTAGCATTATTATGCTTATGCCAAGAGTCCTTCAGGCGAAAATCTTTTGGCGGCTTTGTCACAATTACATTTACATTGATGCATTTGGCACTCATATCCAAACGTACTTGCAGTGCATTAAAAGTATACAGGTCATTAGTATGTGTGTTCCAAACACGCAACCTTTGCGCTGCTATTACAATGTTGCTTTAATAAGCCACAGGAGTGTACGCCACATGCATCATTTGCGGAGAAGGAAAAGCTGGACTGCTTAAACAAAAATGAGAAACAAACACCTACTGTAGGTGGATCACATGGTCAGTATGGTTGTGTATTCATAAAATTAATTCAAAAACTTTAACATAAGATACAAATTGTTTAGCCTGACAAAATGTATGCGCAAGTATAGAAAGCTAATAGAAAACGCAGGATTGAATTTCAGTCATGCTGCAGGATGTTGCATTAGCCAGCAGATTGACAGGTCAGGTTAAAAATCTGAGTATTTACAGATAACGATTATTTAGCTATAGATGTGACAATATTTTCGTGAATCAATTAAATTCACCACAAGATATAAGGAGTGAATATTGATGATATTTACATTTATACATTTGGCAGACGCTTTTCTCCAAAGTAGGAGAGCATTTGAACATTTTGTCAACACGCTCAACAGTACCGTTAGTACCCTTATTTTATCAATAATAATTTGGTCAAATAACATAAGATATTTTATTCTGGTCACGATTAGCGATTCAACAATGAAATTTTGTTGAATAAAACATAAAATTTAGGTCATAATTTGCTGAAAACCAAAACATATTTATTTCAATTTATATATACTTAATTTGCTTAATGTTTTGATGACATTAATCCTGATGACACATATGATCTCTGTCCTTTGTGGTAAAAATGTGTTTTGATTTTTCCCAATCCCCTTTTTCACATAAGAAATTATTTCTGTTTAAATATATAAAATGTTTGACTGAACAGCATCACAGCCACAGCACAAGGACAGGATATTGATTTTTATCAAGGCACTAATATGCAATTGTTTCTATGAGGGCTTTTATGCAAAGACAAATACAACATGAATGTGCAATCACGGAACATGAGCCTCATTCACTGTTATGACCCTGGCTTTGTCTATATTTGAAGAGATTGATTTCAAAACTCTGTCAAAAAATGTTTTTTTATTGTGCATTCCAATTAATATCAAACAAACTGCGGTTGGTTTTCTTTTGATAAAAGCCATAATAACTCTGAAATACAGCTAACTAACAAAATAAAACACAATAAAACATGATAACATAATAAAAAACATGATTCTTGAACATTTTTAAAATCTTAGTTATTTTGGAACCAAACTCTTCATTTCATCATTAGCATGCCTGAATGCATATATATGTATGTACAGTAAATGTAAATTTATGTATTAATATTTATTCTTCGTTATAATCTCCAAAAAACATTGGTTACATATTCTTTTGAAATACAAACATACATATTTAATTGCAGACCAGTTACTCGCTTTCAAAGCCTTTCAGGGAATTGAAGATTATGTCCTACACACCAACCTACACACTAACAAATACAGTTTTGTTTTGTTTGTTCTCTTTCATTATCAATGGCTTATACAGTGACTCAGACATTGATGATTGCTGTGCACACAGGCGTGTGCTCAAAAACTATTGCTGTCTAACATATAAATTGTAGCAATTTGATAGTTCGTGGTGCTTCTCCCTTTTTGTTTCTTTTGTATAAAGCTCTATGGGAGATGTTTTCACACGTTTTTGTCAACGCAATTGGAAGACAGCAACCCGAAAATGAATGAAGACACAACGGATAAATCAGCCCAGAGGGAACAGGAAAAGATGTGGCGATGTGATGACCTCTGGGAGTAGCTGCCAGGCAATAAAACTATTAGCACATGTACGGATTTGGTTGCCAACCTCACTTTTACCCGAAATAACATGATCACTGATGGTCCCAATGGTCACTGAATGTAAGACAGCAGGTGTTAAAGACAACAATGCAATATCATTGTGACAATGTTTCACTCAAGTTGGGCATGTCACATTCTTTCCCTTGTGTTTAGGGGATTTGGAACATAAAGATGCTTTGATTTACCAGCTGAGCAGAGGCATCCTCACATTGCTAGCTCTGTTTCTTTCTTCTTGTTTCTTGTCTGAATCACATGACCACATTGTGTTAGCATATTCCATCATCTGATCGTTTGATGAAACCCCCTCAACACATCTATGGAGGAAAAAAATGGCACATGCACTTTCAAAGCTCTTCATTAGCTCTGTGAGAAAACTCATGATATTTACATGATGATCCAGTAAGTGTGGTATAACCCAAAGAAAAGAATGTGAGAATTTATCAATCATGTTTGAAACCCCCAAAAGCTCCTGAGATTCATTAAAAAGATCTGCAGCATTAGTCAAGTCTTTGCTAGTGATATTCCAAGTTGTTAGTACTTCGAGCTGTATTATGTGAGTCCCTGGTGTAAAAAATCCAATACTTCTCAAAATGCTATTTGTATTGCTTGGGTGTGTGTCTGTAAAAAAGAGCATTGACCCTCGTTGCCTTCAGTATGATTGGTGAACTCTTTCACTACACTGAATAAAATCAACAGATACACAATTACAGCTGAATGCAAATATTTATGTTCAAATGTCCAAAGCACAGTATACAAACACTGTTAATTTAATACAAGTTAATTTTCCTATGATAAGCACATATACATTCCATGATAAACTAGTAAATTGTAACTGTTGAAACTTTTGTGCACACTTGTACGTTTTTGAATTGTATTTAGCATTTGGTAAACTTATATTTTTTATGAGAATATAATTTTGTATATGTGAATGTCTATGCTTTGTGCATGTGAATTAGGTTTTATGCATGTGAAACTGGCTATGCATGTGTTTTATGCATGAATAATCATTGAGAATAAAATTGCTCCATGGCCTCAGAGTAATTTGACAACAAATCTTCATTTTTACCAGAACCAATTAATCTCTATGTACAGGCAATGTAACAATCACTGTATAATGAATGACTCTGCTGACGATTCTTAATTTATGTTGTTAACATAGGCTAATGGGTTGTTTGCCAGATATATAATAGCAGTAAAGCATTTTATCTTAGATTGTATGGGTGTTCAATATTTGCGTATGAGCTTCACTTTGGTCATATGTCATGTTATTAGGTGCTGCTACAGCAGATGTCATTCAGTACACTTGAAACTTGTGCAGGCCAATACATTTGACCAGCATATTATGGCTGGTGTGACAGTAAGTTAGTTGTTAGTATTGCTTGTCTGAGTGCACCAAAATGCATAAATTGAATGTAAAATCACTAAAATTGTAGGGAATTAAATTATATTTGTGTCACCTTTTTCATCTCTTCCAAATAGGTCTGTTATACAATAAACTTCAGTTTAATCACAGTCTATAGCAAAACCCAGTCTCAAAGCAATTCGTGGCTTAGTCACAAAATTTGGAATCTATTAATTTGTGTTCACCGACACGAATATCCCAATTTTTTTGTGTCAGTTAGCACAACCTTTTATTAATGTCATTCAGCATGACTTTCTTTTCGTGTCACTCAGCAAAACTTTCAATACACAGACTGCACGTGTATTTTCATTGATATATATTTATAACATGATATCAAAAGAAGTACATATTTCAGGATGTGGCTAACCAAAACCTTACTTCACCCCAAGCCCTAAAATCACAGCTGCAAAGGCTAATTTAATAAAAAAACGCAAGTTTCATGAGGTGGCAAAACAATGATAAATGGCTGCCCTAATTATAACAAAACTACCCAATGAATGAGATCATAGAAAATAGGAGTTCAGCCCCTTTGTAAAATAGGTATGAATTTCCATCAGATTGCGTTGATAAATATTTATACACATGCATACACATACAGCATATTAAAATACATTAGATTGAAAGTTGTGTTGGGTGACAAGAAACAAAGTATTTCTAACTGACACGAAAAAAGGGGTAAATTCGTGTCAGTAAACACAAATGAATAGGTTACAGTTTATGACAATGTCATGAATTCCTGTGAGACTGTGTTGCCATAAAGCCACAATGTGGAAAGCGCATCTGATATGCATTAAATATAGCAATAGCCTACAGAATGTTGTGATTAAAGCACTGAAAATTTCTACAAAATCAGCAGATTTTTTAACATTGAAGACAGACATCATAATGACTGACTGCTCCACCTTTTCAACTTTTATTTCACATGATTTATTTTCATTTTATAGTATCACACTTTTATCAGGTGCCTTAGTTCGCTATCTATTATTACACAATCTTATGCACAAGCCTGTTAATCAGCTTCCAAAGATTATAAACTGTGCCTGCTCTGCTCAGCTCGGCACTGCATGCCATTGGCGACATATCTGTGTTTGATGAATTTTACATGCAGATCAAAACACCAGAGGAAGGACCAGTTAATAACAACAGTGCCATTCATACAGCATCATAATATCATAACTGAGTAAACTTGCGAATGGTTTTGATTCAACAGTTCGGCTTAACATGCGCCTCACTGTCAAACCCCTGGCTGAGCTTCTAAGCAAACCGGTTGTGATTACATGTGATGCCCCTAGTGGCACAGAAATGACACACTTCTCGTTTAAAGGGAATAGCAAATGAAAAGAATTCCAACTGGAGTACAGTTTCAAAAGATCCAAAATATTTCGGAATTTACCATCCTCTAATCCAGGATATCTAGATCATTGATGAGTTCCATTTTTATGTTTCTGAAAACATATGTTCTTGAATTTTGCATCATCCTCAGTGAAGTTTGAAAATAATAAATTCACATTACTTGTTATCTGAAAGTTCACAATAGGGTTACAGTAAAGAAAACAACCCAATGGAGCACATGATTTGATTTGCCTGATGAAAAGATTAACCGGCAAACACGTTTTCCATGCAGAGCAAAGATACCGATGTCGGCTGTGTTTTGAATTTTGCCAATGGTCAAAAACGTGCAAGTGAGATGGCTACTATAAAAATGTTTAAAAGGGTCATGAACTACATTTAGTTGTATATTTAATAATATTATTTTAGGTTCGTTATTAATATTTCCATAATAAAACATAACTAGTAATTTGTAATTATGTTTGACTTCGAATTAGATGTTTTAGTTGGATGAACCGAGCTAATCTGTTTTAGCATTAATCAAGGCTATCTGGAGAAAGCAGTTAAAAAATCATTGTTTATTAACCTTTTGCACAATTACTGAAAATCCCAAACTGAACCAAAAACACAATCCTATTCACAAACAATGGGTTCAGCAGCAAACATAATTGAAAACTCTTTTGTTTTTCTCTGACAGAAAAAAAATGCATTTCTAACTTGCCCGTGCAAACTTACCTAAGGTGTTTCCCACCAAAGAAACAAGGAAGACAATAATATATCCTGCTATGAGCACCCACTCATACTGTTTAGGATGCAGGTATTCTCTCCAGATGTACTTCAGAAGTTCTTCATCCTCATCAATATGATGATGTGTTGAGTTGAGATGCGGCGCAGATGACGTGCAGTCAGTACAGGCGGAATTAACGGGGGTCCCGGACATCTTCTCTGTCTGAGCATCACGCATGAATGAGGCAGTGAGAAAGGGAGAAGGGGGATGAAACTGAGCATCAGAAAGAGCCGTGACGCATTGTCAGCCTCTCAAAGTATAACCAATTACTTACCAAGACTGAGGAGCTTTTTAAACCTGCAGACTCCATCAAGAGTCTAGTAAGGATGATCTTTTTTCATGTGAAGGTGTCACATCAAAGCGCTGAAATAATTATGTCTTCTTACTTAGTTTTAAATTGTTCAATTAAATTATATTTTATTAAAGTATTAGGCCTAGATTTAAATAGCACATTGGCCAAAAGAATGACAACATGCATTTGGAAAAAAACAAGGGGTGTAGCAGTATTGTATGGTTTGAGGACAGGCTTTGTTTAGATTACTGTGACGTAATTGATGCACATGCTGAAATAAAAAAGAGATGCAGGAGATTTCCGGGTACCACTGCTTAAACTATCGGAGGATGTGATACCTGTGACAATCCAAAACTCAATGTAAATCTTTTTGCCATTCATTTGGCTTTATCTATACAACCTTCATGTTGATTCATATAAAAGGGTGGTGGACAAGCCTTAGTGAATATTTAGTTGAAAATACAGCCTGTCCATTTAATGATAATTTATTGAGTTTTAAGTGTCTGTTATGCTGTTAAAATTGTCAAGCCTTGGGGAAAGAACTGTTTGCTCAAACTATGTGTCCTTTTTTGGTAATTCTTTATACATCTGATTGTCAGAGGCGTGTTTACCATTTTGGGGGCCTAAGCAAAGTCAAGACCTGAGGGCCCCTGCATACTATTTTTTTTTTCTTTGAATTGCACAACAGTAATATTGAGTATATGTCATTAGTGAGACATGAAAAACCTGGATTTATTTCACTTTAAACCCATAACAGTACACAAAATAGTTCACATTTTTGTATAAGAATAAACATTCTTTGTTTTGGAATCTAATATTTGATATGCGTCAATATACAATATACTTCAAATTTTGATAATTTAAAATGTAATATTATTTGAGGTATTAATATTAATTTAAACTAAATAGCATGAACAAATCACGTAAATATTATAGAAATTATTTTTATTAAAGAACCCTCAAGATTTCAGCGCTTGCTTTCTGAACTATGGTGAACCTACATTCCACCTATAAAAATGAAATTGCTGAAAATATATATCATACAAGCAACCTGTCTGTTTCCAGGGAAACCAGAGTTCAAGGCATTGGTCTCAAATCATCTTTTTTGTCTCGCATGAATCGTTTGTCAATGAAAATATCATGCAGTTTGCTTTTAACACTATATTGAGCCAGTGTCACTTTATCATATCTTTTTTGGAGACGCATCTAATAACAGGAAAATTTAATTCACAAAATCAGACAGCAGTATTTCTAAGATGCTTCAAAAATCACATGTTGACATTTCGCTGTGTCACTACTACATCGCAGCCTAAACATTTCTCCAGCATGACTTTTTTTGAAGGACTCCACATAAAGATTTATGTTCCTGTAAGTGTTGGCAACATGTAATGAACGGACGATTGTGCCTCTTTCTGAGCATCAAAGCGTGGGTAAGACACCCCCTAGTTTTAAAAGTTTTGATTTGTTTATCAACCGAGACAAACCTGTCTGTATATAAGGTGTGTCCAGTGCAGCGCACGCAGGCCGATTGGCGTTAAAAGCAATCATCAAATGATTTAACCCCTTGTGGCCAATAGGGGGCCCCCAAGATTGCGGGCCTTATGCAATTGCGTGGTTTAACTAATGGTTAACACCGCTACTGCTGATTGTCAATGGTTTTTGTATGGGTGTAATACGATTTAAAATTAAAATAAAATCGCTGAGAGTAGCCAACTTCACCTCTTAAAAAATCAGATATGCACAACGCTGCCTGGTCCAAAGGCACTTCCGGGTTTATTTATAAAAACATTATATTATTTTAATTTTATTAATTAAAAATTTGTACATTTTATTTATTACACAAACACTACTTAATACAAATTATTTGCTTATTTATCGTAAATCGTATAAAGTGGTGAGAACTCGGTCCAAGTTTTTTAATAGGAGAATACTGTTCTCATGTCCCATGTGAATACCATATGAATAAGTAGGCAAGGCAAGTTTATTTATATAGCACATTTCATACACAAGGGCAATTCATAGTGCTTTACATAAAATGATTGACAGAAAGAAATAAGCTTTAAGATCACAATTACTTTTTAAGATTTTAAGAAACAATAAAACAGCAATAAAATTGATTAAAAGTGTGAGTGTATATATAAAAGAATGAGAGCAAAATAAAAATAAATTAGAAATAGAAGTGCAGTTGATGTAAACCAGTACAGTGCTCAGGTTGTGAATGCACAGCTAAACAAGTATGTTTTTAATCTGGATTTAAAAGTAGCTACTGTCGGTGAACGTCTGATGTCTTCTGGAAGCAGATTCCAGCTACAGGTGGCGTAATGGCTAAACGCTGACCCGCTCTGTTTTGAGTGAACCCTTGTGTGGCAAGGGGGGCGTGGTCTAGCAGAGTCTGGAGAGAGAGAGACAGGAAATCAGCGGGAAATAAGTAGGTCAAAGGCCGATTGTAAACACCTGTCTGTAATTACAGTGATTGGCGGGAAGAGGATAAAAGCCAACACGAGGGGAGGTTCGAGAGAGAGAGTTTGGCTGAGTAGACGGTGTCGAGAGGACGCATACCAGAAACCAAGAAAGAGAACTTATGTGCCAGGAGGCCATACTAAAATATTATTTACCTTTGCTTTATGTTTTGTACTTTTAAGAATAAAGATTCTCACCACCCACGCCGACCCTATCTCCTTCCTTCCACATACACGAACCCTACTACATTGGTGCCGAAACCCGGGAAGGTAGGAGAACGCTGCCGCGATGCAGAACCCGCCAGCGTCACCGTTTGCGGAAGTCATCCACGTGCCTGCTGGTCTCCATCAAGAGGCCCTGCTGACGCTGCAGGGGGAGCAAGAGGTACGCTTCAAGAGGCTCCTCCAAGCTCGGACGGATGACCGTAAGGTGTTCCGGAGCTGGATTACAAGCGGGGGGCAAACCAACGGTGTACCAACAGTCACCGTCCCTTCGACTCCCGTGCTACTCCACAAGATGGGTCTGCAGGACGACCCGGAGGCATTCATCGACCTGGTCGAGAGGTCCAGGAAGGTATCTGGATGGCCCCGTGAGAGCTGGGCTGCCCGATTAATCCCATTGTTGTCTGGGGAGGCTCAGCTCGCGGCTCAACAGCTGCCAGTCCAGAACCTCCTGGATTACACGGACCTCCGAAAGGCAGTCCTCCAGCGGGTCGGTCGCTGGAGCTCGGGAACGGTGACCAACCCTTCGTGTTTGCCCAACAACTCCGGGATGCGTGCCGCAAATGGTTGCTGGATGATGTCAGCGACGTCGACACTACGGTGGAGAAAGTGGTACTGGAGCAGTTCGTGGGAGGGCTGCCCGCGGGGACTGCCCAGTGGGTCCACTGCCACCAGCCGACGTCACTGATACAAGCAGTCCAGTTGGCGGAGGATCCCATGGCGGCGTGCCGTGGGGTCGGCGATTCTCGGATCTCTCTCCTCCCCTCTTCCCCTCTTGTGTTTCCCTCTCTTAGGCCCCGTCCGGTGCCGCAGACAGTGGCTCCTATCCGGGGTGGCCCTGCAACCCGGTTCCTGCCGGACACAAGGGCCGAACGCCGGAATGGGGGAATGACTGGTGGGGCAGTGTCCTCCCATTCCCCCCCCCGTTCCTCTTCTCGTCAATTCAGCCCACCGGGGCAGCGGGTAGGCCTGGGCCGCTCTGCTGGCAGAGCAGGGACCCGGACCACTTCATCAGGTCGTGTCCAGTTATGGAGGTTGGCGCAGTGATCCGGATCCCCGACGCCCCGCGGACTGCCCTCGATCTGGCGGGGTGGTACCAAATACCAGTGAGTATTGAGGGGGGTACTTATCAGGCCTTGGTGGATTCAGGCTGCAACCAAACCTCGATCCACCCAGGCATGATTCAAGCTACGGCATTGGATACATGCCGCGAGGTTAAGGTAAGGTGTGTGCACGGGGAGGTGGTGAGCTATACCTTAGTCGCCCTGGTGATCAAATTTAGGGGAAAAAAGCATACAGTTGAGGTAGCTGTTAACTCACACCTCTGATATCCGCTAATTTTGGGGACGAATTGGCCGGATTTTAGTGTGTTATTAGGATATTTCTGTGCGGGTGTCTCTGGGGATAAACATGAGCGGGTAGGGGCGGTTGCACAATTTGGAGATGCAGAGCCGGGACCCTCGATGACAGATTCAGGGGAACGGAGCGCGATTGAGAGACGAATTCTCTCATCGTGCGATGATTTTCCCCTGGATCAGTTGCGAAATGAATCGCTTAGAAATGTGTTTGAGCAGGTCCGAATGATCGACGGGCGGTCTCTCCAACCGGCACAGCCGCTCACCTATCCATATTTTGCCATGATAAAGGACAGGTTGTATCGAGTGACCCAAGATACTCAGTCAAAGAAGGATACAGCACAATTGGTCATTCCAAAGAGCCGCTGGGAAATGCTTTTTCAGGCAGCTCATGCTAATCCGATGGCAGGACATTTAGGGCATACCGCAACACTGAATTGCTTAACGGCCTGTTTTTTTGGGCCGGGCATCCACGAGAATGTGCGCAGATTGTATGCAGCATGTCGTGAATGCCAGCTGGTAAACCCACCGGCCACTCCAAAAGCACCATTGTGCCCTCTTCCTTTAATCCAGGTCCCCTTCGAACGAATTGGTATGGACCTGGTCGGGCCGTTAGAGCGTTTCCGCACGAGGGCACCGCTTTGCATTGGTCATTGTGGACTATGCAACCCGATCGTTTCAACCGTACGTTGAAAACCATGATCCGAAAGTTCGTTCAAGAGGACGGCAAAAATTGGGATAAATGGCTGGACCCCTTGTTATTTGCCGTGCGCAAGGTTCCCCAAGCCTCCACGGGGTTTTCCCCCTTCGAGTTGCTCTATGGACGTCAGCCCCGTGGGGTGTTAGATGTCCTAAGGGAGACTTGGGAGGACGGACCTACCGCTAGCAAGAACGAAATTCAGTATGTAATGGACCTGAGAACAAAACTCCACACCTTGGGGCGGCTCTCTATGGAGAATTTGTTACAGGCCCAGGACAGACAAAGCAGGCAATATAATAAGGGCGCCAGATTACGTCAATTTACACCGGGAGAGAAAGTCCTCGTATTGCTCCCAACATCCAGCTCAAAGTTACTCACCAAGTGGCAAGGACCCTTTGTGGTTACACAACGAGGGGGGATCTCAATTATGAGGTGGTAAGACCAGACAGAAACGGGGCACATCAATTATACCACCTCAACCTCCTTAAAAAATGGAGTGAGGCGGACGCAGTGATGCTGGTGACGGTGGTAGGAAGGGAGGACGATCTCGGGCCAGAGGTGGGAAGAAAAACTCAACCGAACCCCCTGGCCCCTGGGGGTTCATCTTTTGCCATCCCGGATCACTGACGTTGCCAGGTTGCAGGCTCGTTTTGCCGATGTGTACTCGCCTCTGCCTGGCCGCACTACACTCATAGAGCACCATATTCAGACCACACCGGGAGTGGTTGTACGTGGCCGGCCGTATCGTTTACCTGAACACAAGAAAAAAGTGGTTCAGGAAGAATTAGACGCTATGCTGGATATGGGAGTAATAGAGGAGTCAAACAGTGACTGGGCCAGCCCGATAGTATTGGTTCCCAAAACCGACGGCTCGGTCCGGTTCTGTGTGGACTATCGCAAGGTGAATGCTGTGTCGAAGTTCGATGCATATCCAATGCCGCGGATAGATGAACTGCTTGATCGGCTAGGTGCGGCTCGCTTTTATTTGACGTTGGATTTCACAAAAGGATACTGGCAGATCCCCTTATCTCCTTTATCCAAGGAAAAAACAGCTTTCACTACGCCGTTTGCATTATACCAATTTGTCACACTTCCGTTCGGCTTATTCGGTGCCCCAGCGACATTTCAGCGTCTCATGGACCGTATCCTACGCCCACATGTGGCATATGCCGCTGCTTTCTTGGATGACATTGTCATTTATAGTAATGATTGGCAACGGCATATGCAGCACCTAAATGCGGTCTTGAGTTCGCTGAGAGGAGCAGGGCTCACGGCTAACCCGAAGAAGTGTGCAATTGGGCTAGTGGAGGTCAGGTATCTGGGCTTCCACTTGGGTCACGGGCAGGTGCGTCCCTAAATTAACAAGACAGCAGCAATTGCAACCTCCCCAAGACCCAAGACCAAAAAGGAGGTGAGGAATTCCAGGGGTTGGCAGATTATTACAGAAGGTTTGTGCCGGACTATTCGACCCTCACAGCCCCCTGACGGACCTCACTAAAAATGAGGTACCAGATCCCTTCCAATGGTCGGAGCTGTGCCAGCAGGCTTTACCCAAGTTAAGGCTGCTCTCTGTGGTGACCCGCTATTGCACGCTCCTGATTTCTCTCTCCCCTCTCTTTTACAGACGGACGCATTGGACAGGGGGTTGGGAGCGGCCCTGTCCCAGGAGGTGGAGGGGGCAGAGCGGCCAGTGCTGTACATCAGTCGCAAGCTCTCGAGGAGGGAGACGATGTACAACACCATTGAAAAGGAATGCCTAGCGATCCGGTGGGCCATTCTCACCCTCTGCTATTACCTCCTGGGGCGAGAGTTCACCCTCTGTTCACCCTCTGCTTAATGCGTTATTCTTGCGTGTTATATAACTGTTTCTTTGGTTCGCTGGTATATGCAAAGAGTATATATTTATATGCGTGTCCCCTTTAAGAAGTTTTTTTTCAATGCTGAAGTTTGGTTTATGTGCACTTGGTAAAAACGTGGGTTTCTGCAATCATGTTTGATTATACTGGGTTGATTGGGTGAATAAGTGCTTAGACTCGCCTATGTATAAGAGATAATGATGTGATTGGTCAATGAGAGGGAGGGAGAAAAAAGGAGAAAAAAAGTCATTGAGATAGATATGGAGGATATATCCGCAAACCGCGAGTGATATTGGGATTTTTCGTGAGTGTTTTTGTAAATTGATGTTTACTGGTTGACACAGGCAATGTGTTACCGTATTGTTCACTGAGACTATTCGCCCGTGTGCGAGAGCGGCAGCACGTTTGGTTAGCCTTTAATTAGTTGCCGGAACACATATCGCTGTGGAAAGTGTTTTTGTGCTACAAACTTTAATAGTGCCGGCTGGCCGTGATCATTCTGTCGTGGGAAGCGATTAAGGAACTACATAGCTCTTGTCAGGATACCGGATAGCGCACCCAGCCACCGGGAGCGTTGGGTGTTCCTCCGGCATTGTGGGACGGCTGGCGGAAAGTCACTGATCGTGTTTATAGTGCAGCCCAGGAGAATATCTTGAGTGCATAAGGAACACAGGTACCCTTATTGATTTAATTTTGCTCGCAGAAGAGCGAAGAGGCCAGTTTGCTGTTTCATAGCAACGACTCAGGCCTGCATCGGGGGGTGTTTGTGTGTGTAGAGTGGGCCCACGTTATTGTATATATCTTTAAATTTCCATTGATCGTTGTTACACTAGCGAACAGTGTTCCCTCATTGAGGACTGTTAACTGTGGTTTCAACAGTTTGTATTTCTTACGCATGTTTAATCCGCAGGTTAGGGTGCGGGTGCAAACTATCTGACCATTAAAGAAACACCAAGGGTATTGAAAATAACAGGTTTTCGGGGTTAATATTCCCTAGGGGATATATCTGGTTTATTTTTTCGGTATAGTTATTATTTCCAGCTGTACATCTCTCTATTTGAGTTTTGTTGTGTGTTTGAGGGATTATTCATTCCTGAAATCTAGATATACATGTCTGCATAATTCTAATGATTTGTAGATAACCTTCATTTGTTTTATTTCATTTCTATTTTATAAATAAATCTCTTTAACTTAAATTTCTCTAGGTCATTTATTTATTATCCAAGCTATTGTCGAGAGACAATAATAATAAGGATCCGGTGCTCCAGCCTATAGAGTTTAGGTCAGGAAAACCTAGGAGGGCAGGGGGCGCTACATTGGCTTGAGACAAAACATCTGATTCTGGCTATGTTTCTGAGATGGTAGTAGGCTGATTTGCTTATTGCTTTGACATGACTGCTGAAACTAATGTCGGACTCTAAAATGACACCAAGATTTTTTACCTTGCTTTGTGTTTTTAGACCTCTTAAGTCAAGGTATGTGTTTACCTTGTTAGTTTCATCCTTGTTACCAAAAACAATGACTTGAACTGAAGGAACTGAAGGAAGTTTTGACGCATCCAACTGTTAATTTCATCAATGCACTGGCAAAGATAGTGCAAAACAATATGCAAACGGTGGCGAGGAACCCAAAACTCTAATCGAGAAAAAAAACCTCAGGGGAACCCAGGCCCGACCGGGGGATTCCAGTTCCCCTCTGGCAAAAGCTGCTGCCTCTGCACAGGCACAACAGTGCTTGCACAACAAGGCTAAATAAAAATAAAAAATAAGCTTAATAAGGTAAATGGTAGATTTAAGATTATCATTAACAATCTAATAGCATTTGAAATGTTGTAGGAAAATCAAAGTTGCCACGTCCTTTATCCAGCTCTATCCTCTTAGCTCTTGTCAGGTCACCGCTTCCCATTCTCAGCTCTGCCATCAGGCAGAGCTTCAATATATAAATTGAAGAGGAGCGGTATAAGAATCGAGCCCTGTGGAACACCACAAGTCATGGATGTCCAGTCAGATTTGTGGTTCCCTATGTTCACATAGTAACCTCTCCCTTTAAGGTATGACCCAAACCATTTAAGTACCAACCCAGAAAGCCCTACCCAGTTTTCCAGCCTATGTAGGAGTATGGTGTGATCTACGTTGTCAAAAGCAGCACTGAGATCTAGTAAAACCAGAACTGATATTTTGTCTGAATCAGAATTCAATCAAATATCATTAATTATCTTTAAGAGTACTGTGTCTGTGCTATGATGCTGACGGAAACCAGACTGATAATTGTCCAGGTAGCCATTTGAGTTCAAGAATTTGGTCAGCTGATTGAAGACAAGCTTTTCAATGATCTTGCCTATAAAAGGAAGATTTGATATTGGTCTGTAGTTAGACAGTAAGGTTTTGTCTAGATTGCCCTTTTTTAGTAGAGGTTTGACCACTGCATTTTTTAGGGACTCTGGGAAAGTTCCTGAGAGCAGTGAGGTATTAACTATTTTTAGGAGATCTGCTTCCAAACAGTTAAACACTCTTTTAAAAAAGGATGTGGGAAGTGTGTCAAGGCTGCAAGTTGACGCCTTAAGATGCTGTACCGTTTCCTCCATGGTGGGTGATCAATTGTCAGAAATTCAGACAAAGTTAATAATTGCAGATGTACTGGAGTCAGACTGACCTGACTGCCGCATGGAGCTTTGCTGATTTCCATTCTGATATTACTGATCTTTTGAAGGAAAAAAGTCGCAAACTCATTGCATTTGTCATCAGACAGCATTTCCCTGGGAACTTGACTAGGGGGATTTGTTAGTCTCTTTACAGTTGCAAAAAGAGTGCGAGTGTTATTAATATTGCAGTTTATAATGTTAGAGAAAACGTTCTGTCTAGCTTTGCCTAAGTCAACATTGAAGGCATGCAGACTGTCTTTATAAATGTTATAGTGAACTTCAAGTTTGGTTTTTCCCCACATACGCTCAGCTTTTCTGCATGTTCTTGTCATGCTTTGTACCGCTGGTGTGTTTCTCCAGGGTGCTTTACGCCTGCCAGTTATCGCCTTGACCTTTACTGGAGCAATGGCAGCGATAGCATTTTTAACTTTTGCATTAAAGCTATCGAGGAGAACATCCATAGAGTCTGCAGTTATACTTGGTGACAAAGACATAGCATTCATAAATAGCTCACTGGTGTTCTCATGTTTAAATAAGATAAAGCATAAAAGCAGAAGCGCAAAGCATGGAGCGCTGGTAAATGCGTCCGATCAGTAGCAAAGCCGGAGGCGAAAAAAAGTAGCAGGTCTTCCACAAAAGTGTATTCAGAGTTCAGACTGCCAGAATGGGGACAGTGACCTGTCGCCACTGTAGGATCTTGGCCAGATCAAAGGTGACCATTTGGGATCGTTAACACCTCTCAGTAGCAACTCTAACCGGCGCCAGCAAGTCTGATCCAACTGCCCTCTCTTAAGCATCCTCCATTTGGTCAGGATAGTTTCTAACACCTCCCTTGGACTTCAAAGAAGTCCCAACGGGGAGGATGGGGTGCTTCTCCAACGATGGACCATTTGCTCTAAAAGGAATGTGGCCTAGGTTTTCACCTCCTCTGGAAATTGTCTGTATTTTCTCCTTATCCACAAAAGAATGTTCTAAATGGATATACCTCTATATCTCCACATTGTTTGTCCCCATGTTATTCGGCCTCGCCTATAACCTCAAAAGCATGTGTGACAGGCTGAACAAGACACAGACACAAGTATTCCAAAAATTAAGCCCCGGAGGGTGTTTTAATGTGCACACAACACAGTGCCACACGGTGAAGTATACAAATGGGGTATTTAACTCCAGGGTGCTCCGTGGTAGCTGTGTGGTGGTGCTCGTGCCTTGTGGTGTAAAGTGTCCAAAACTCCTTGGTATCCCGTGAATAAATCCTCAGATCGTCAGTTACTGGTCTCTGAAAGAAAATACAACCACACGTTAGTTTCAACAGAGAATCAATTGAGAACAAGCTCACCCTTTCCTCTTCTTCCTGGGTTTATAAAGGGTGAGCTTGATTGGGACCAGGTGCTGACGATCAGCAGGTATGTGAGCTTGATTGCTCCGTTGCCATGGCGATGCTGACCACGTATTGACCCGCTCGTCACACTCCCCCCCCCCAAGCGTCGACGTGGTAAGTCGTCTCGCTCTGTGTGGTACTAACAGGGACTGGGGGGGTTTTGTGTCCCTGACCGTGATGCCCAACCTGACCACATTCTTGACAACCCATCCGCGTTGCCGTGGGAGACCCCCGCCCGATGTTTCACTGTAAAATGGTAGTCCTGGAGCGCTAGAAACCATCTTGTGACCTTTGCGTTGGAGTCCTTGGCTTTAGCCATCCATGTCAGAGGCGCATGATCCGTTACCAGGGTGAAAGTTCTTCCCAAAAGGTAATACCTGAGCTCCAGGACTGCCCATTTTATGGCGAGGGCCTCCTTTTCGACGGTAGCATACTTCTTTTCTGCTGACGTGAGCTTTCGACTGATATAGATCACTGGATGTTCTTTACCGTCCTTGTCCTGGGAGAGGACAGCACCCAGCCCGGTGTCGGATGCGTCCGTCTGGAGCACAAAGGGGCAGCCGAAATCTGGGGCATGGAGGATGGGTGAAGAGGAGAGGGCTTGCTTCAGGGTCTGGAATGCCATTTGGGCCTCTTCGGTCCATTCGACCCTTTCCGGCTGTCCTTTCCTGGTCAGGTCGGTCAGGGGACTGGCTAGAGAGGAGAAATCAGGGATGAAACACCGGTAGTACCCCGCTAGTCCGAGGAAAGCCCGTACCTGGGTCTTGGTGGTCGGCTGAGGAGCGTCTTGGACGGCCTCTACCTTCTTTGATTGGGGTTGGATGAGCCCACGTCCGATTTGGAATCCCAGGTAGTGTGCTTCATCTAGTCCCAGGTGGCATTTCCTCGGGTTTGCGGTTAGTCCAGCCCTCCTGAGGTCGAACAGGACTTTCCGGAGTCTCTCCAGATGTTCTTCCCACGTCCCCGAGTGAATGATCAGGTCGTCCAGGTATGCTGCAGCGTATGTCTGGTGGGGCCGTAATAGAATGTCCATCATCCGTTGGAAGGTGGCCGGTGCCCCATGTAATCCAAAGGGTAGTACCCTATACTGCCAGTGTCCTGACGGGGTGCTGAAGGCCGTCTTCTCCCTGGACTCAGGCGAGAGGGGCACCTGCCAGTAACCCTTGGTCAGGTCGAGTGTTGAAATGAACCGGGCGGACCCCAAACAGTCAAGAAGTTCATCCACTCGGGGCATGGGATAGCTGTCAAACGCAGAAACCTCATTGAGGCGCCGGAAGTCATTGCAGAACCGCAGTGATCCATCAGGCTTCGGTACCATGACGATTGGGCTGGACCATGGACTACGCGATGGTTCAATCACCTGCAGCTCTTTCATCCGGGTAATTTCCTCCTCAATTGCCAATCGACGAGCCTCAGGGACCCGGTAGGGCCGTTGTCGGACGATTACTCCTGGGGGTGTCCGAACCTCATGCTGTATTAACCGAGTCTGCCCGGGTTGTTCTCGGAACACATCGGAAAATTGATGGACCAAGGCAGCCAAGTCATTCTTCTGGTCAGGGAAGAGCTGTTCACCCATGTGAACTACTGGTGGTTCCGTCTCAGCAAAGGCACCCATCTGTTGTGGAGGGGCCACCCACTTCTTGAGCAGATTCACGTGGTATAACTGCTCCACCTTCCGTCTACCCGGCTGACGTACCCGGTAGTTGACCAGTCCCACCTTTTCTACGACGGTATAAGGTCCCTTCCATGAAGCCAGGAACTTTGAAGTAGCGGCAGGGGTCAACACCAGTACCCGATCTCCTGGTTGAAGTTCGCGTGGTTGGGCGGGCCGGTCATACAACCGTTTCTGGGCGCGCTGGGCCTCGACCAAATGTTCTTTTACGAGCGGCATCACCCGATCAATGCGTTCCCTCATCTCTTGGACGTGTTCTATCACGCTTCGGTGTGGAGCTGGTTGCTGCTCCCAGGCGTCTCGTGCTACGTCCAGGAGGCCTCGAGGTTGACGGCCAAACAGCAATTCGAAGGGGGTGAACCCGGTGGACGCCTGGGGTACTTCTCTAACCCCAAACAGAACGTAGGGGAGCATGAGGTCCCAGTCGCGCCCATCTTCTGCCACCACTCGTCTCAACATCCTCTTTAGAGTCTGGTTAAATCTTTCGACTAAGCCGTCCGTCTGGGGGTGATATACCGAGGTTCGTATTTGTTTGACTTTGAGAAGGTGGCAGAGGTCGGTCATCAGCCGGGACATGAACGGGGTGCCTTGGTCCGTCAGTATCTCCGACGGTATCCCGACCCTGCTGAAAAGGAGGAACATTTCCTTGGCGTTCGCTTTACTGGTAGCCTTTCGCAGAGGAAGCGCCTCCGGATACCTGGTCGCGTAGTCTACGATCACCAAGATGCGTTCGTGTCCTCGGGCAGACTTCGGTAAGGGCCCTACCAAGTCCAGGCCAATACGCGAGAAGGGTACCTCTATAATAGGCAGGGGGATAAGAGGGCTGGGGGGGGTCGGTGGGGAGAGGTTCGCTGGCAGGTCGGACAGCTCTGGCAAAATCGTTTCACCTCTGCTTCTAATCCTGGCCAGTGGAATCGGTCTCGTATCCTCTGTGCCGTGTTCGCGGCTCCCAGATGTCCTGCCATCGGATGTACATGAGCGAGTTCCAAGATACTCCCGTCTTGCCCTTCGGTACCACCAACAGGGTCTTCTCCTCCCCCCGCCTTAAGGCGACACAGTACAGCAGATCATTTTTCACGATAAAGTGAGGTAGAGGGTGAGGAGCTGGATAACGAACTTCTTTGTCCACAATTCGTACTTGACTCCAGCAATTTCGTAACCGATCATCCTCCCGTTGTTCTCTTCCAAACGTTCCTCCCTCTGTGACCCTCTGGAACAAATCTAGAGCAAGATTAGTAGATGCTGTGCTCAACTCACCCCCTTGTTCGCTCTCGGTAGCCATCAATGCCGCCTGCGGTCTGGGTTTGAACCGACGCCTGGCTGGTGGTCGGTTCCTCGGTTTGGGTTGGACCGTCCGGGCCAGTAGTCCATCGAATCCCGGCCAGTCACGACCCAAGAGAAGGGGTACAGGTAGGTCATTAACTATACCTACGTCGATATACCATGATCCAGACTCTGTTGCTACCTCCACGCGCCGGCTATGAACCTCTCGAGTGTCTCCATGGACACACTTTATTGGTAAAAGCGGGCTCCTTTTTGAACACGGTGAGAGGACTCCATTTCGGACCAAGGTAATCGAGCTGCCGGAGTCGAGGGTGGCGACTACTGCCTTTCCGTCCAGTCTTACCACCCTTTCTGGGGCACCTGGGGGAAGCTTCTTATGGACGATACATCCTGCCAGCCA
This sequence comes from Triplophysa bombifrons, assembly GCA_029783895.1. Classification (NCBI taxonomy): domain Eukaryota; kingdom Metazoa; phylum Chordata; class Actinopteri; order Cypriniformes; family Nemacheilidae; genus Triplophysa; species Triplophysa bombifrons. Next base: position 19,738,056 of record CM056459.1, on the reverse strand, counting down.
AGCCCGCGGTATGGGTGATGTTGGTTCCGTCGGCATCGGTTCATCCAAAGGGGAGGCTACCGGGGATCTGCTGACTGGTCGTGAGGTACCCTCCTGTGATCGCCAGGGAGCATTCACCCTCCGGGGTAGAACGGTCGCTCTCTCTCCTCCATCCCGGGCGAAGGTGGCGTCCGCCAACTCTACGGCCTCGACGAGATCTCGGATAGACGTGGGGTTCTTCATACCCACTGGATTCCGGAGCCGTCGGGGCAAAGCCCTTAGCAGTCGGTCGATGGCGACTTTCTCCGCCACCTGGCCAGCCGTAGAATCCTCCGTAAGGAGCCAAAGATGGGTAAGTCTGGTTAACTGGGCCGCCTGCACTCGAATAGGAAGTTGTTCCTCGTATTTCCATTGGTGGAAATGCTGTGCTGCCGCTACCGGGGATAGTCCCATCCGCGCGAGGATTTCCACCTTCAGCCTCTCATAATCATCCTGGTATGGGGATTGGAGAGCGAAATAGGCCCTTTGTGCCTCGCCGGTCAGGAAGGGGGCTAACATTCGTGCCCAGTTCCGCTTGTCCCAAGCCTCTCTGGTGGCAATCACCTCAAACGTGTGGAGATAGGCGTCAATGTCGTCGAGCTCCGTCAGTTTGGTGAGATGTTGATGTGCTGAAATTCGGCCATCTGATGCGGGGACTCCCGGAGGGGTGGCTTGCATTGTGGTAAACTGATGTTCCACCAGTTCCTGCCGGCGAGTGAGCTGTTCAGTAAACTTCTGTTGATTAGCAGAGATTTCCGTGAGCCGTCTGATGATTTCCTCCATCTTGGCTCGGTATCCGGAAGCTCCGTGTGAAGAGAGAGAGAGAGAGAACGACGTCCTTGGGAATACAAAAAATTTGGATTTTTTTATATCCTGTGTCTCATTCAAAAGCGCCCGCAATCTCCACCACTGTGACAGGCTGAACAAGACACAGACACAAGTATTCCAAAAATTAAGCCCCGGAGGGTGTTTTAATGTGCACACAACACAGTGCCACACGGTGAAGTATACAAATGGGGAATATAACTCCAGGGTGCTCCGTGGTAGCTGTGTGGTGGTGCTCGTGCCTTGTGGTGTAAAGTGTCCAAAACTCCTTGCTATCCCGTGAATAAATCCTCAGATCGTCAGTTACTGGTCTCGTTAGTTTCAACAGAGAATCAATTGAGAACAAGCTCACCCTTTCCTCTTCTTCCTGGGTTTGTAAAGGGTGAGCTTGATTGGGACCAGGTGCTGACGATCAGCAGGTATGTGAGCTTGATTGCTCCGTTGCCATGGCGATGCTGACCACGTATTGACCCGCTCGTCACACATGTGTGTTTAGTTGTATTCTGTTTATATTTTCATTCTTGTACAAACTTCAGGTCAATGTACTTATAACCCTGGCATGTTTTATATCTAAATGTTTCTCTCCTCATTCCTTGAAAGATTATGTATAGCACAGAAATGTGTTTTATACAATACTCCTTTTATTTCATTCTAATAGTTTTACAGCCCCAAACTCCTAAGTGATCCTAAATGCAAATGAGCTAATAAGCCAAACAAAGAAACTAAACTTCTCGCCAAAATCAGCTCATCACATTGTATCACTCACTTTGGAAGGGCGTGAACCCTTCAAGCTTAAAACATCCGTAAACGGAGCTATCGACGCTCATCTCGTGTCCTCGCGCTCCTGCCCGGCACGTCATCGAGACCTGTCTCTCCCTTGGAGACAGTTCACCCGGCAGTTTACATCGGCTAACTTCGTCCTACCTTCGTCAGCCAATCCGGCTCCAACAAAGAAGTAGACGGACTCACCCGCTTGCTTTGATACCATCAGGACTCATAGAACCTTTTTCAATGCGCACAGAACTTGTCCCAGCACACTCAGGGAACCAATGCAAGTATCCAACTATATCCTAAATAGCTGCGTTTAAGCTGAAACCCCTTTTTACAAAGGAGATTGTCCTCGATGGTTCATGCAGACGTGAATAGCTGTTTGTAAAACTGCCACTCTTTACTTTTTCTATTTCTTACCTTTCTTTACTGCATTTATGTTTCATGTTTTGTTTGTTAGCATTTGTTATTTTGTTAGTCAGTCGGTTTGTTTTCCCTTTAGTGTAGTCAATAAACCTGCATTTGTTTTCTACAATTGAACTGTTGCTGTGTCTCTATCATTTGTTAACGTCACTTAAACTGCTTGATTTCGTTATAATATCTGAGGCAGTACTGTACAGTAAGAGAGTTATGTTTCCAAGGCCAGGAAAGTAATATTTCTTAGATTTGATATACGATCTGCGGATCACTCGCTGGGCGAGTGAATTTAGTTTGTCGCTATTATCAGGTCTGCCGAATCCGATAAAGTGTATAAAATAGGTAAAGTTAATCATCATTAATTATACGTCTTTTACTGTGATCAAACTCATAGTTTCCCCGAAATACACTACACCACCTAATGGTGCTTTGTTTCATATTACAAATATTTTTTTTCAAATGTCTATATCTTTAATGTTGGTAACTGTCGTAAAATTAATGCATAATTTTTTTCTAATTGTGTAAGGTGTTGTTTTCAAAACTTTTTTATTGTATGTAAAGATTTGATGATTTTATAAGAGTTTTTATAAGAGTTGATTTTAATATTTATTTGTATCCCGCAAAAAAACATTTAACAGTGTTGGGGAAGCTACTTTGAAACTGTAGTTAGATATGCTACAAGCTACTGATCAATATAGGTAGTTAAGTTACAGCTTAGCTACCCAATAGAAAAAGTAGTAAGCTACACTACAAGTTACTATAAAAAGTAGCTAGCTACATTGAAACTACTTTGGTTTTAGAGTTTCATTGTATATTAAGAATAACTGAATTATTGTAAATGAAAAATATTATAAGAAAACAATGTAATTGTCATGAGACTCTTAGGAAGAACCCAATTGCAGGCAGACATAGATGGAGGGGTAAACAAAACCCACGACGGGGAAAACAAGACACGATGAACTAATAACTGAATAAGGACACAGACTAACTAAACTAGAAAACAAACACTTAATACAATCACTAAACTGAATTTACAGGAAACGGGGTAACAGGAACTTAGGAGACAAGGTGATAATAGACATCAACAGCATGCGACAGCAACAGCATGCGACAGGCAAAGACATCAACAGGGAAATACATCGACATCAAACACAATGAACGCGCACAGGACAATGAACACAAGGGTGTTTTAAAGGGAACAAACACAGGGTCATTAACGAGAAACAGGTGCTGGGGATTAAGCACTAAGGAGAGGCTGACAAGGAACGAGATGGAGGAAACAATGACGAGACACGAGAAAGAATCATGTCTTTCTCACACAAAACCTTCAGGCTATGCCATGACTCCACTCCAAGAACAAGAAAAAGCATGACATGATAGTGGAATCATGACACTAATACAATTCAGTTATGATTTCAGTGTTGTTGTATTTTGTAAACTACACAGTACGCAAGTTAAAGTTAAACTCAAATGTACTTCAAGTTTGCAAAATGTAGATGATGTGAATCATTAAAACAACAAAAAGAACAAATGTTGGGCCAAATAACTCACATGTATGTGTTTCCTTAAATTTGTGCTTGAAGTCTTCAATGCAGACAGCGTTTGATTTTTTGGTTTTGAACAGAATATATAAAAACGTGTAACCCTTACTGTTTAAATCTTTAAGAAACATGAACTTGGACAAATAAGGGCATGGGAAATTAATCACTGCGGGTCAAGCCAGCCGCCGTTTAGATAAGGATGTGCGGATATTGAGTGGTTTATGGTAAATTCCACGAACACTGCTTTTAAAGCTTTATTTAAATGCAGAGGATCCATGTCTCTTGTCATCAACATTTCTTCTCTTACGTTTAGAATATCTTGTTTTTGTCGTAATTGAGGATTTTTTTTTCAAAGAATGTTTGCATGATTATTGCTGTATATTGTGAAAACAATGTCTCTGTCTATAACTTTTAATTATGTATTATTTTAATGCCTTTTAGACCTTTGTCCTGCAAATAAAACTGTTTATGCAGCTAAGTAGTTTGTCTATAATCTGTAGTCTTACGAAAATTGACCAAGTTTTTGTTTGTGGTAAAAGTGTACTAAACATGTTTGTGTGTATTGATTAATATAGGCAAACCATGGCTTTAATACAGTACCCATGGATTTGAACAGGAACTAAGCAGGTACAGTATGGTTTTTTAAAGCATGTTGTTGCGTTTTGGAAAACGATTTTCCACTATAATGGTCTATAGAAACATTATTTGTAATAAGTAGAAAAAACGGATGGTGGGTTTCAGTTGGGGCCATCCCGCAATATATGCACACCATATGGATTTTTTTACTGCAGCATTTTGGATAAATACACTGTTTTCCACTTTAAAAGCCCATAGAAACATTATACATTTTCCGATTCTGAATCTGGCGCGGTCGCCATGTCTTGCTCCATCCTTGATGGATGTGTGTGTCGAGTTTACTTAGGCACATTCACGTAATCTTCGTATGCGATCTGAGTACTGTGCGAGTGCGTCACAGAACAATAGATGGCAGGAATGCATTTTTTTTGTTTGTGATCTTCAGTAGTAAGATGACGACGCATGTGCTCAATGCGCTGCACTGCTTATTGCTTAAAAGTTCGTCACAATCGAATGTAGCGAGTAGCGTTTGGGCACGCTACACCGCTACTTGCTTCTAAAAGTATTTAACTACCGGAAAAGCTACACTGTTTTAAAATTAACTTAACTACCGTCAAGCTTTAGAAAAATGTTGTTAAATTAGTAGCATCGCTGCTTGTATTTAGCTACCCCCAACACTGCAATTTAATTGTTTCCTTTGAAGTCTATTAAAAAATAGCAAAAGCTAAAAATGAACATCTTTTTAATTAGGAAATTTTGTTTGGCTTAAAATAAATGCATTATTCTTTAATTTATTGTGTTTTTCCAAGCTATGCCCACATTGGGTTCACCCACTAACAACCATCATGGGCGCCCAAAAGGGAAAAATCATGTGGGTCCTACATGGGCAAACCCATTCGGGACCCAACTGGGGTTTGGTGTGGGTTTGCCCTAGCCACACTGTCCCAAAGTAAACCCACAGTGGGCCGGCACGGGGATGTTTGCTAGGAAAGTACTAATTTAATTTCTATTCTCCAAACAGATATTTAAAGACCTTACCCATGATTAAATGCATCTGGTGAGAGAGAGTTTAAAATTCAAATGTTGAATTATAAAATTGTGCAGGAATTTCAGCTTGCTGTGTTATCTACAAGATTGACCATGCATGTTCCTAGTCGGTTAGCGCTCACATAGAGATGAAGTTCAGTTTAAGGGAGAGGACAAACACATCCTTAAGGTTGTTATCCCAGCGGAGCACCATGCAATTTATATATGATGTGCCTCATTCCTTAACTTGCTTTATTCCATTAGTAGAATTAGTCTCACTCTGGTACTCCACCTGATTCTCCCAACTTGCTTGACATAAGGTTGAACACCTGCCTGTTGCTGAAAAAAAAGCTGAACTTTTACCACCTTCTAAAGTACAACACACTCACATTTGTTTTTAGATTTAAGCAGGACATTTTGGTGCTGCCCTTGCCCACCCTCCAAGAACTGTATCTATCATGAGCAGGGGTGGGGAACCTTGATCCTGAAGGGCCACTGTAGTTTTATCTCCAACCTAATCAAACACACCTGAACCAGCTCAATAAAGGAGCCAATATTTAGCTGTTTTTGAGGCTTTGATTATGTTTTGGGGGTGTTTAACAATGGAAGTTCAATTTTCTAATAAAAAAAAAACGCTTTATATTTCACATATTTCAAGTCCTATATAAATAAAATTACTAATAAGGTAAATTGTAGGTTTAAGATTATCATTAATAATCAAATAGCATTTGAAATTTTGTAGTGAAGACGTGTCAAGTTGCTGCGTCCTTCTTTATCCAGCTCTATCATCTCAGCTCTTCTCAGGTCGCCGCTTCCCATTCTCGGCTCTAAATCAGATCCGGGCATGAACTACATCCTGCTCATTGTGTTAACCTTGGAACCAAGAGACAAGACTGGTTGAGAGTAGAGTACTGTTCTGCACTCTGTGATGCAACAAGTACATCAGTTGTTGTTGGAAATCATCCAGGTTCGGGTTGATCTAACTAATTCTAACCCTCAGAGGATTTATATTATGGAAGTGTAGTGTATGCAAGAATAAAAAGATGCGTCTTTAGTCTAGATTTAAACTGACAGAGTGTGTCTGCCTCCCGGACAGTGCAGGGAAGACTATTCCAAAGTTTAGGCGCTGGATTTTTTGGCGTGTGCTACCAAACTTTAAAACCTCTCTAGCTCCAGTGCTATGTGCACTCCTATCCTGTTGGTTCTTTACATTGCTGGCAAATTTTACCTTCCAGTTGAATTGCGATTGAATTTACACTTCCATTTGTTTTATTAATAAAGGATATTGGAATTCAAATCTGTCTGGGTAATTACAAATAGTTTGATTTTAATCAAAAGAAAAGGAAAATTTATATAGGAAAAAGATGCATTGAGAATCGTTTTATAGTTGCATGGCAGTCCTCTGAAATGTAATCGAATCGCATCGTGACGTGCCTAGAGATTCCCACCCCTACCGATGGCCATATTCAAATCAGAGCATCGTCCGTGTCTGGAATGGATGTATTCTTACGTCTATAAGGTACCAATAATATAATAAGATAACCTTGTTTGAAATGGGCATGGCTAAAAGAAAAAAAAAATTGTCTATACTCGGTATTTATACTATATTGACTGGGTTAAATAGAATTGCATTACTAAAAAGCGACTAAAAACAATTTTCATTGAATGTCATCAGATTTCGTTGACAAAACCTGACTAGACTAAAAAGAGTATGAACGTGACTAAAACTAATAAAAACTAAAATGACAGCTTGACACAAAAACCAGACTAAAACTAAAAATTAAAACACGCAGCCAAAAACAACACTAGTGACAGCTAATGACGTAGTTTAGATATATTCTAAAAATGGAAAAACACAATTTTACAGGTGTTGGCGACATGTCAGATTACTTTCAAACAAAATGCCAAGATTCTTTGCAAACGATGAGCGTTTTATGGAACATCCTTCATTAGTTAAGCAGTATTCTTGGTTGTTACGTATGGCGTTTGTAGTGGAGTAGGCGGGGCGAAACCGTGGTTCAAGACCGGTGAGTAATTGGTAAAGAGCGCCAGCTGTGTGTGCACCGGTCTCGAATCACGTAGGAGATCGGGAGCATATAAGAGAACGAGCGACCGGACCGTCGGAGAGAGAGGACCAGGCCCGAACACGTTTATGTTTGTATTTATGTTTTATTCGCTGTCAGTCGTCCGTGAGGGGCTGCCGGCTGTCTTTTTACTTTGTTATTATTTTGATTAAATGTTTAATTGTTTGCCGGTTCCCGTCTCCTTCCTACCTTTTATTGAACTTTATTACAGCGGTTTTTGGTCCAATAAGTAACACTTCTGTTTTGTCCGAGTTCAGTAATAAAAAGTTGTTACTCATCCAGTGTTTTATATCGACTATGCCTTCCATTATTCGATGGAACTGCTGTGTTTCATGAGGCTTCGAGGAAATGTAAAGTTTAGTGTCATCAGCATAACAGTGAAAGTTCGACTTCACAGTAACAGTGAAAGTTATCTCCTAGAGGTAGCATGTATAATGCGATGAGCAGAGGCGCTAAGATTGAGCACTGTGGTACACCGTACTGGACTTGCGATTTGCGTGACACTTCATTGTTCATTGCTTCAAATTGAAAACGGTCGGATATCGTTATCTACATGAATGTTAAAGTCACCAACGACATGGACTCTATCCGTGGCCAGCACTAGTTCTGATAAGAACCCACCAAATTCTTAAAAAATATATGTGTGGTGCCCTTGAGACCTATTGTCATGATCATAGTCTGTGTTTCCCTGTTATTTTGGACCTTTATGTGATTTTCTGTTATGTGCCATGATTGTAGTCCTTTGTAGTTTTTGTGTTAATTATTGTTAGGTGTTCCTTGTTTGCCCCCTTTTTTGTCCCAGTGTATTTAAACCCCAGTGTTTCCTTTGTTTGGTGTCAGTCTTTGTTTCATGCTATGTTTTGTACATCCTTCATTCTGTAGATTACCTGAGTTTGTTTGGTCTTGTTATAATTTCATTAAAATACTGCACTTGGATCCGCTTCTCTACCTGGGTTTCTACCATTGTTTACAGAAAGACCAACCGCTATGGATCCAGCAGTCAGTCTTGTCTCCATGCGGCAGGGTAAGCGCTTCCTCAAGGACCACGTTTATGATTTTTTGGACTTTGGTCAGTTCTCACATCTCCCGGATTATGCACTTATTGATTTTTTTATCAATTAAATCAACTACTCAAAGACAAACATGGGGGCCAGAAAGCCGAATGAGCCCACGTTGAGGCTGGCAACCCCAGTCATTATGGTTGCCTTCACAGCGCCTGATCGCAAGATGGCCGCCAGTACAGAGCCCACTTGCAAGATGGCCGCATGTCCAGAGCCAGTTCTCAAGATGGCCGCCAAGCCAGTGTATCTAGTCGTTGTGGTTGTCACACCGGTGGCCAAAAGGTGTCTGTTCCAGAGGTTCTTCTCTTGGAGTCTGCTCTGCTGGTGGTGGTCTTCCTGAGATCCCTGCCTGCTTGCCTGCCACGGCAAGGCTTTCAGCGCTGCCATGGCCTCCAGCTCTGCCAGACCCAGGAAAGTAGTTTAGTGAAAGCAGCTCACTAAAATGTATAAAATCTCAGATAACCAAACACTACTCCAGCTGCTCTTCCTCTTCTCTAAAGAAGACATCGCCCCTTTTTTGGAGTATTCCTTGGGCGGAGGTTATTAAAAGCACTCGGAATAGTGACATCATGAACCCAGGAAGTAGAGGGCGGTAGTCCGATTCCAGCCATTCTCTTTAGTCCTTGAAAAGAAAATTCTGTTAAAGACACTAGACTGCTTGGCACTGAACTTTGAGCTTTATCATCTTGCAGGTATAGTTAATGCTCTAACAGCAACATTACACACAAACTGGTTGAAAAATGGGATCGCGGGGAATGGGATATTTAAACTCTTCAGGATTGCAATAAACTTCAAGACAGGCACGTGTTTGAGTTGTTTGGAGCTAAACTGGAGGATAGTGGCCCTCAAGAATCAAGGTTCCCCATCGCTGATCTATGATAACAAAAGGATTGTGAAAAACAATTCTTACCTCACGCAATCTACAGTCGTGGCCAAAAGTTTTGAGAATTACATAAATATTCCTTTTCAAAAAGTTTGCTGCTAAACTGCTTTTAGATCTTTGTTTCAGTTGTTTCTGTGATGTACTGAAATATAATTACAAGCACTTCATACATTTCAAAGGCTTTTATCGACAATTACATGACATTTATGCAAAGAGTCAGTATTTGCAGTATTGGCCCTTCTTTTTCAGGACCTCTGCAATTCGACTGGGCATGCTCTCAATCAACTTCTCGGCCAAATCCTGACTGATAGCAACCCATTCTTTCATAATAATTTCTTGGAGTTTGTCAGAATTAGTGGGTTTTTGTTTGTCCACCCGCCTCTTGAGGATTGACCACAAGTTCTCAATGGGATTAAGATCTGGGGAGTGTCCAGGCCATGGGGAGTTTCCAGGCCATGGACCCAAAATTTCAACATTCTGGTCCCCGAGCCACTTAGTTATCACTTTTGCCTTATGGCACGGTGCTCCATCGTGCTGGAAAATGCATTGTTCTTCACCAAACTGTTGTTGGATTGTTGGAAGAAGTTGCTGTTGGAGGGTGTTTTGGTACCATTCTTTATTCATGGCTGTGTTTTTGGGCAGAATTGTGAGTGAGCCCACTCCCTTGGATGAGAAGCAACCCCACACATGAATGGTGTTAGGATGCTTTACTGTTGGCATGACACAGGACTGATGGTAGCGCTCACCTTTTCTTCTCCGGACAAGGCTTTTTCCAGATGTCTCAAACAATCGGAAAGGGGCTTCATCGGAGAATATGACTTTGCCCCAGTCCTCAGCAGTCCATTCACTATACTTTCTGCAGAAGATCAATCTGTCCTTGATGTTTTTTTTGGAGAGAAGTGGCTTCTTTGCTGCCCTTCTTGACACCAGGCCATCTTCCAAAAGTCTTCGCCTCACTGTGCGTGCAGATGCGCTCACACCTGCCTGCTGCCATTCCTGAGCAAGCTCTGCACTGGTGGCACTCCGATCCCGCAGCTGAATCCTCTTTAGGAGACGATCCTGGCGCTTGCTGGACTTTCTTGGACGCCCTGCAGCCTTTTTTTACAAGAATTGAACCTCTTTCCTTGAAGTTCTTGATGAACCTATAAATTGTTGATTTAGGTGCAATCTTAGTAGCCACAATATCCTTGCCTGTGAAGCCATTTTTATGCAACGCAATGATGGCTGCACGCGTTTCTTTGCAGGTCACCATGGTTAACAATGGAAGAACAATGATTTCAAGCATCACCCTCCTTTTAACATGTCAAGTCTGCCATTCTAACCCAATCAGCCTGACATAATGATCTCCAGCCTTGTGCTTGTCAACATTCTCACCTGAGTTAACAAGATGATTACTGAAATGATCTCAGCAGGTCCTTTAATGACAGCAATGAATTGCAGTGGAAAGGTTTCTTTTGGGATTAAGTTAATTTTCATGACAAATAAGGACTATGCAATTCATCTGATCACTCTTCATAACATTCTGGAGTATATGCAAATTGCTTTCATAAAAACTTAAGCAGCAACTTTTCCAAATTCCAATATTTATTTAATTCTCAAAACTTTTGGCCACCACTGTACATCATGAAGAGTTCATGATATAAATTGCGTGAGGGAACATTTTTTTGTGTCTGGTTGTTTTGGTGCTTATTGCTATGGTTCAAAGAGATGATGGCTTGGATAAGAGGGGTCCATAGTAATTTTCACAGTCCTTTTCTTACGCGATCCCATTTTAAATATTCTACCCACTGTGCAATTCATAACATTGTGCAGTAAAATAATTATATCCAGCTGATGATACCCTATCTATTCTTATGACATTTATGCATTTTCAATGACATTTTTTGTGAATAATTTTTCTTTATGCTGTATATAGCACATATTTTGTACATATATAAACACATAGTTCAACACTCTTTATCTGATTTATAAGATAACCATTGTTTTGTGTTATGGAATTTGTGTGCTGCTGTATTTGTGCACCTTGATGCTTCTTTCACCAAAACAAATTTCTTGTATGTGCAGATATACCTTGTAATAACATGCATGAGGCCACGTACAGAAATGTACAAAAATTGTGTTTTCTCTTTGTAAGACATGCAAAAACTTGCTTAAGAAATGGCATGGTTAAATCTATTGCATAATGTGTACAAGCACCGAAATGTTTTAGTTGTTCTAGACTGCGTATTAGCGCTGCACAGACGTGATATTTGGCAGACAGAAGAATCATCTGCTGTACACTCACGCGTGATTTCTTGTATTGTGCAACCTTAATACAAACCATTGGTAAAAACATAATTAGGGTGCATTGTCTTAAACCTCCGCTATATTTTCCTCTTTGGTTGAGCTGAGCTCCCGCGTTCCTCCCTGTTCTGTAGCCTACCTGTCAGACGCTTGTTCCTAGGCCCAGATAAACAATTCATTGGCCCCTGGGCACGAGTGTCTTATGGACCCCCCCATTCACACACATGCGCACAATAAAGTTTTAAATTAGCCTATAGGGTACTATGTGTATGAATACAGGATCCAGGAATACTATACAGGATTACATTGAAAAGTTACAGACTATGATCACAACCTCACAATATCAACACCTGTGTACATGTTCAATTATACATGATTTACACCACAGGATTAAAACAATGCTTTCTTGGACCAGCAGCAACAATATTAAGACATTTCCCAGCAAACTGTAACAGTTACTCACTGGCATGCAAGCAGCACACACTACGATTCAGTTCTATCAGATTCTGCTTATAGAACATTCTTAAGTTAAATTACAGAAAGTCCTTAACAATAGTCTTAAGTGTAATTTTCAAATATTTTCATCTTCACATTTTCTAAGAATAAACGGGCGGTGATTGTCAATGATTATACTACAAGTAAATAGAGTAAAGAGTAAATTGTCAATTTGTGAAACTTTATTTGTGTAACAAACACCTCGCGACTCCCGTTCTTATGTAGCGTGTAATGTTTATCAGTAAACGCCATTAACGAGTAGGCTTTTGTATGTAAGTATACTTCTTTAGCCTACTTATTATGACATCATCGTATTTGTGTGTATGTTAACATTTTGCAATGCAGGCTATTTAAAAGCACTGTGGATTATCTAATAATGAAGGCTGAATATTGGTAAAGTAAGGCAGTTACTGATCAACATTACATCAATATAAAATCATAATTGGCAAGGAACCACGCAATAAATAAATGTAAAAAACTCATACGTTTTTAAGATTTAAGACAGCCGCGAGTGTATAACAACTCATTATTTTTACAACAATAAAGCCGTTCACATTGACATATTTTCAGTTTCTGTTGTCAGTTCATGACGCGAATATCCTCTAAAAATTCACAATATATATATTATATATACCTATGAAGCATCGCATTAACTTTAAGATCTTGCTTATTACCTATAAAGCCCTACATGGTCTAGCGCCGCAGTATTTGAATGAACTTCTATTGTATTACAATCCACCACGTGCATTACGCTCTCAGGCAACCTGTCAGTTAGTAATACCTAGAATTTCAAAATCAAGTGCAGGTGTTAGATCCTTTTCTTATCTAGCGACTAAACTGAAAGTGACAGGTTGTTGGAAACGCTGTTTTGTACTCATTTCATTTGCGAGTCATCTGTGGTACTGTGCTGCTTCTTCCTGCCACTCAGTGACGCCAAGAGAAGGGATCCCTGTCCCGGAAAAGAGAGACCTCTTGCTCGTGGGGCAGAACTGCCGACATTTTACCACTGAATGAAATCTAAGGTTTATCCAAGAAGTCTTGTGATTTGTCGCTATGTGCTTTTCTGAACAAAAGCCGCTAGAGGGCTAGAAAAATTGACTCAATCCAAAGACAGACTTCCTTGTTTAGATACTCTGTTTTGTGTGCCATACTCCATGTGTGCGGGCCAGAGAAGCGAACAGCAGAATGAATATGGCGTGTAAAAGCTGTTATGTGAAATTTTCTTCCCGTTGCTTGGGCCCTAAGCGCGCATGGGCCCCTGGGCTTTGCCCATAATGCCCATTAGATAATCTGGCCCTTCTTGTTCCCCACACTTTTGAGAAAGGGTTCGGTCCTTGAGTTGAGGTATTCATTCTGAGTATAAATACACATTAGGAAACTCATCAACTAACATTTATCCTTAAAATAATAAATACACATTTTGACAGCCGTAGAACTTTATGAAAGTAGCCCAAAATCACTGCCGGTTTTGTCCAGTTGAGTGACAGTTGAGAGAGTAAACCCCTCCCCTACGCCTTAGACAAACTCTTCCTTCGTGGCAGAGACGTATTGAATATGAGCAAGCTATGTATAGAGGGTATGCATAGAAGTTACTTTAACATGTGAACACCACGTGAGCATGCTTTCTTTGTTTCTACTACCACTCAGAGGAAAAGGTCCTGGCGCTCAAGGGGGGCGTGTCCAGGCGTGTTCACTTGGGATGGTAATGCAAATGCATACCCTCTAGTGCGGATGTCTTCCAGATGTAAATGCTATGAATGCAGATTAATGTGTGCTATCAGGGTAAGTGAGTCTTGTGAGTTCAGTGTTTGATATATGAGTTGTTTTCACAAAACGAATCGGTTCAAATGAGTCATTACATCGCGAATTGGAGATAAGCGGACATTGACGCGCTGTTTGTTTTTCACAGCAGTTAGGACATCGCAAAAGAGAGAAGTGAACAAGGAAAACACTTCACTGGATAGGATGCTTCCTTTATGTCAGATACGTGTGCGGAACACTTGTCAGGGAAGAAATGAAAATTCTTGGCCGAATCTGAATAGAAAATGAAACACTTGGCCGAAACCGAACATGTTTTTTTGCATTTCTTCTATTTTTTTGGCCATTTTTTTCACTATTGCATAAACTGAATGGTCAAAATGTGCTTTTTATAATTTGTCTTGCTTTTCAATAAATTGCAATATAACTTGAAATAAAATTAATTAAAACAAAGTCAGTAAAGAAAGGAGCCCTCTCACTTTATGAACAGCCTATATTATGCCTTTAACTGACTGCTAAAATAATGTAATGTAAGTTACTCTGTACCCCTACAACAAAACTATGTGTCATTCAACATATAAGATAAAAATACGAATAAACGAAAACGATTGGATTATTATACTGTAGGATACATTGCAAAATGAAAAAAAAAACATCCAATGCAAGCAATTCTAACGCTGACTAACTATATCCGCCCAACAGAATTTGGCTTTTTATCTCAGAAAGTGCACTGGTGGCGGGGATGCACAGAACATACATTGACAAGTTGTTAAGTACAATAAGCTGAGTGCACTCGATCACTGTAAGATGTCAAAGGCTACGGTCAGACTGTCAGAAAGTTACCGACCGGTAAAGACGCTTTCATTCGTAAATATTCTCTCGCGCGCCAAGTCCCGTGCTGTGTCTTTCTCTGACACTTTACAATGCTCCACACACACACACACACACACACACACACGTTTGCACAGCTATCTTTATGAGGGCATACATAGACGCAATGCAATCTCTAGCCCCTAACCCAAACCATCAGAACTGTGTACCTGAACCTAACCCTCACCCTAAACCTTACTGTAACCTAAACCCTAAAACGAGGACTTGATGATCAAACAGCCCTTTAAAGGGGTCTCAGAAAGTGAGGACCGCCCAAAATGTCATCACTTTACTCTCTTAGTCCTCACTGTGTTGGTCTAAAACTCAAATTGGTCATCATAAAGATAGATTTACAATTACACACACACAAACACACACACACACTGCTGAAATGTTTGCGGCATTAATTAAGCGCACTCGCGTTTCTCTCTCTCTCCGTCTTCGCTGGTTGCTGCTTGATCGTATCACAAGTCAAGTATCTTTTCACAATTTTCTGCCGAACATTCGGTGCATACCTTTTTGAGCACAACACCGAATTTTTGGAGACAGGGAGTGAGCTCTCTGCTCGCTCGATCCAGCACTAATCATAAGCGCTTCAATCACTACTCATAAATCACATTATAACGTTAAAATAATTTTTGAGCAAAGAATTCGTTTTACGCACTCGCACCAAACTTTACCTAAGATGTTATAAAAAACGATCGCATTTGTGAGCATTTTGGCCGTAGTCTAGAGCCCAGCTTAAAGGTAATCTTTATTTAGGTATAATGCAAATGTACTTTATAACCCATCGTGCTCTGGGTAGGCTCTCTATTTTTCTAATATCATGAAATAGCGCTTACTATAGCATGTTTTATATTGTTCATCACCTTTGCACTCTGTGAAAGAAGAGTTAATAACATATTTTTTTTTATTTAACGCATATATTATCTTGAGCAAAACATAGTGCAAAAGCCATTGCAGTGTTTTCTGCCATGGTTTATCAAGCTAAGCATGCATTAAGCCATTAGCAAATATTTCTTTATCTGGGATCTGTCTTATCCAGCATTTCATTTACATTTACATTTAGACATTTAACAGACGCTTTTATCCAAAGCGACTTACAATATAGTTTAGGAGCAATAAGCGATATGTCATACAGGAGCCATAATACATTAAGTGCCAATACAAAGTTACTGGTTTCAACAAAAGCTAGACCACTACCTGATGAGATAAAGGGTTAGTGTTTATTTTTATTTTTATTTGTCTGTCAAGTATTCACAGAAGAGATGGGTTTTAAGTAGTTTTTTAAATGTTGTGAGAGATGTGGTTGAACGGACAGAGTTAGGAAGAATGTTCCACCAGGAAGGAGTTGTGAATGAGAACGAGCGGGAGAGCGATTTACTGCCCTTATGGGAAGGCAATACAAGACGCCGCTGGTTTGCTGAACGCAGGGATCTTGATGGGGTGTAGGAGTGCAGGAGAGTGTGGAAGTAAGCCGGTGCAGATCCAGTGATAGTCCTGTAGGCAAGCATTAGTGACTTGAATCTGATACGGGCTGCAACCGGTAGCCAGTGAAGAGAGATGAAAAGGGGAGTGAGCCCTTTTGGGCTGTTGGAAGACGAGGCGTGCTGCTGCATTCTGAACCAGCTGAAGTGGTTTGATAGCCTTTGCAAGAAGACCAGCAAGGATTTCACTGTCAACATTACAATCAGGGTTATTTTGGAAAAGCTATTGTCCAGACTGAAGTGCAATTTATCACCGTAAAATGGGTTTCTACCGCTTGCAATCAGACCCAAATAAGAGGTTTCTCCCACAGTTAATGTTTCAAGGAATCAATTACTCGCATGAAAGAAATTATGAAATTATTATTATTGTATCTTCCTGCAGCCCCACTTAAGACATAATCATCTCTTTTAGTACACCAGTAGAATAAAATTATTATTTAGAGTCTGACCACAGACAGGTGGTTGCAGCATTCACAACAAGTTATAGTGCCAACCTTCAACACTGGGTTAGCAGTAATTTATTCAAGTAAAAATTGTTTGTTTTACATTTTTAAATCTTAAATGTGTAATTTCAATGATGTTAATGTAGCGGATTTCACCCAGCCCCACAAATAAATCACAGACTCCAAGCTCTTTGGTGGATCACATCTGCAGTTTAATCAAACAGAAGACAAGGGACAAACACACACACACATCCTCAGATCAATGGTCTGTCAGCTGACTCTCTCTAGTCACCGGCTGAACTGCGCGTTCTTAAATACTGCAAAACCAAGTTTGCATGAGTCTTATTTTCCGGTCTTGCATTAACAATAATTCACAAAAATACATATTGAACATAAAATTAAATGACAATCATACAATTAACCCAATATGTTAATATATGATAGTGTAAAGCAGATACATCTGTGTCACGTGATCGTATAGTGTTTTTTTTTTGGTAACATACCTGCAGTTTAATCAAACAGAAGACAAGGGACAAACACACACACACATCCTCAGATCAATGGTCTGTCAGCTAAGGAATGTATGAGACAAAACATAAATAAATCCCCATCCTCCATTAACACAATACTGCAAGTTCGTAGAATCTGAGTCACATTTGTGTAAATTAAATCTTGCACGCATCCATTTCACATTAAACATGACAAATAACATTTGCGGAAATACAATCCACCAATATTAAGTATATTAACCTAATAACAACATTATAAACTTGCGCTCAAAATATGCGCACAGGCCGCCATTTCAAGCAAACACGTGTAGGTCACACGTTCATAAAACTCTGTGACTACGCTATATCATCAACAAGGAATCATGTATATGAACACAATCACTCTTTTTGACATATTCGTAATCAATTTTGACTCCTATTTTCTCTATATTTAACATATTTTAGACATGGTTACAGAGCAATACAGAAACGTACCTGACTCTCTCTAGTCACCGGCTGAACTGAGAGAGATTAAAGCGCGACGGCGCACTCAAGTGACATCACTTACTTGTAAATACATCTTTTTAGAAAAAGCACAATTTTCCTTGTACCTACTGTCTGTATGAAATATATATAAAAAAAACAAAATTCAGAAAATAATGAATTTCTTCAAACAATTTCAAAATAAAACACAAAGATTTGCTGAATAAAACACACATCATTATATTAAAATACTTTATTCCATCCCAGCTGAATATGCAAAGACAACTACAGTATAAGTAAGCCATCTCTTGGTTCAGATCCATTAAAGCTGTTTCTCTTTTTGTTTTCGCATTTCGCCCAGCACAGCAACATTTGACTATGTTTACATGCACTACAAAAACTGCATATGTAAGTGTGGGTACAGTATATGTTTGTGAAACCAACAAGCGAGATTGGTTAAAATACAGTCATTCTGCGATACCATTTAGGCACGCAAGTGGACAGAATGAAACACTTCAACATTAAACTTCTATAAACTAACTTGTCAGTATTTCTTGTGTATCAAATTGCCAACCCTTTGCATGAACCGGCCAAGTTTGTTGTCATGTCCGTGTGTCTGTTGGTTTGCATAACTGTTATGGTTATTAATTGTTTCTCCTCTTAAAAATACAGAATTCCTCAATTTTGTGCTTGCATTGCTGTTTGAAGACACATAGGCTGAATGACCTTCCGTGGAATGCTTAGCTTCAAATGAGCAAAGTGGCTCAAATCTGCTATACGGCCTGTTGGTTGTTACTTGTTTCTTTGGCAACAGATCCGATCTGGTCAATGTCGAGTTTGACGTGTCATTCGGAGCAACGTTCAAGGTTTGCTCCTGCGTTTTGGAAGTCTCTGCAACACTTTTAGTAGGCGGGTGATAAAGCTCTTCGGTGCTAAACCGAGGTTCGGATGTTCCTCCCATGGTGGGATTATCAGCACTGGGAATCTTCCCATTTGCGCGTCTCAGTCTGATGCTTCCAATGGATTTGACAGAACTGGTAGTGCTACTTTGGTGTTTCTTATCTCGTGTTAAATACTCATCTGCGAGAATTGTATCAGTGCTGCCTCCTGTATTGAGACTTGCAGGGTTCTTTCTTTTCGGCAAGCCGTCCCCCCTCTGTGGGATATTTAGAAGAGATTTTATTTTCTTTGTGCTCCTTTTGAAGAAGTGTGGTGATGATATGCTATTTGTTTTTGAAGGTGGACCGTCCTCTCTTTCTAGAAGTGTTGCTGACACAGTTCTCGAGGGAGGCTCTTGCCTTACGTTTCCTGAGGTAGTAGTCTCATCTGCCTTTTTAAAATCATAATGTGAGACAGATCTTTGATCCTCTTTCAGGTGTTGAGAGAACCGTCCACTTGTAGGCTGCTCATTTACTAAAACCTTGTCTCTTTGTGCTCTAGGCAAAGAGGCATACATGTAACTAGAGTGAACATTCCTGTCACTATTATATGTATTGCACCTGGGATCGGCCAGACTGTGTCTCTTGTATAAATCCACTTGCTGGATGTCATGTTCCTTGTTCGCAAATCTGCCATTTGCTCTGTTCAGACTTGCATACATTGCATCTCTTCCTGAGCTGTAGCTTGTGCTGGTCCCTGAATTTTCTGAAATCTGTGTACTGCGCTTCTTGAGCATGTCGTCGTATTGTGCTGCCCCAGCATGATTCCACTGGTTTGAGGAATAAATCGGAGTACCTGACTGAATTTTTTCATGATTGGAGGACGCTGAGTTATTAGAGTAGCTGTTCGTCTCTGGTTGCTCTGGTATGGTGGATTTAAAAACAACCGATGACCTCATGCGAGACTGTTGGGAAGCTGGTATTTTATATAGCTCCATTTCGTGTTTGTCCAGATATTCGTAGTTATCTCCGTAAGATGCATCATTTTGGTTGTTGAGGTAGGACTCTATCCTCCATGTCCGGAGGAAGGACTTTGATGTACTAGCTAAGCTGGGCATCTTTTGCCTCATGTTGAGAATTTGTTTGTCTTGCCCGTGGTAGGACTGGCGCATGTTTGAGGTTCTGTGCATTGGGTTGATGACATAACTTTCGTACTGGTGGTCCTTGTTGTTAGAGAAACCACAGTAGCGGTTGCTTGCTGCTGCCACGTTCCAATTACTAGCGCCATGCTTAGACAAATGCGGAATATATGCAGGCTCCTGGCGCTCGCCGGCATAGCTGTGCCTTTTGTAATATTCAGATGCTTCTTGAAGGAGGCGTGTCTGTGGTGCAACAAGCTGCCTTTCTTCAAAATCTTGTGATGCCAAATATCCTGATCTTTCACAGGTTTGCCGGTAAACTGCATCGAGCGTGTGTCTTAAGTGGTCTTTGCGTTCGAAGGGGTTGCTGGAATGCGTGAGGTATCCGTCCATTTTACCATTAGGCCTCACGTCACATTGGTTTCCATTGAAGCTGTTCTGAAATGGAGCTGGGATTGTCGATCGAGCGTATAATGTTCGGAATTCCTCATCATAAGTTTCTACTAGTTGGCCTGTTATAACCTGCACCATGCTGAGGTTAATCTTCTCATAGGACCACATGAAGCTGAAATAAGAACAAGTGGATATTAACATCAGTATTGTGCTTTGAAATGCTCCTTATCTTGGATATTTTTTTTCACATGTACCAATTATCTCTTAGCCTCATCTTTTTTTTTTAAGCTAACAAATGCAAGCGTCCTTACCTGTATGATCCAAAAAACACTGTTTGACAGTCGACAATGATAAATTTTTGCTCCATCGCTCCATGGAACTTTGCTCCAGATCTGCAGCAATATTCCTGGCCTTTCACTGTACGGATCCTCATATTCTGCAATAAAAAAAAAATGTTTTGATACATTTTCAGCAGGAAATGTCCTGAAAGGACCTGTCCTTCACATAGGTAGTTTGTGCAAGCAGCATATTAGGACCTATAGTTATATGACCCTCTAGCTGCAATACAAAAATTGGTGTTGTGTTGAGAGGACCATGATATGACATTTGACCATCGCTCCCAATCAAAATATGTACGTTTGTCGTTGTGCTGCTAACATCGTGCTCTGCCAACTGAGATACAGGAACTCATGATGCCATATCTGCGGCATGACCTGCAGCCAGTAATTTAGTAAATGCTCCAATTAGGTCGTATTTGAGGAAAGTGAACAACTGTATGATCTATACTGTCATATAGGTTCAAGGATATTTTTCTGTAAGTCTCCATGAAATCAAGGATGTTGTTCAGGCAGGTCACGTTCATGAAGCATGCAATCAGGCGTTGCTCACAATGTCTAACAATAAACTTCTGACATGTCACACTTCAATTACGTCTTTTAAGTCCTCTATTCATTTCTTGTCCCAACTGCCTCTCTTTTGCATGGATGCTATTAACATCCTCCTCCATCCCCAGCTCCATCTCTTGTCTGACAGCCCTTTGCCTTTTAGTCCTCTTAACAGCTAATCTATTTTCTTCAGGAATATCCGACCAGCAATATATTGTAAATCAATCTTCAATGTGTCATTGTAGTTCAGGATATGCAGTACCATCTTGTATTGAAGTTATCAAGTGTCCATACAACATTATGCAAATATTATTCAGTGAGTTTGCCAGCCAGAACAGAACTATATACTATACTTTGAACAAAGTAGTCCTGACTAAAATAAAAAACACCACATGATTTTGAATAATTTTCCAATACACATCATCCCCTCAAAACCTTTACTGTTTCATGTTCAATTTAAGAGACAAAGTTGACATTTTAAAAAGTATGCCTACTTATATATGCCTCATTGCTGCTTTGCAAACATAGAAACATTACGACAGTAATTCTTTCAGTGTTAAAGCGAGGGTCAGGTCTTATTACTGTCGAAGTGACAAGTCTGTTAATGCTTTATTTTATGGCTTATATATACCATCTGTCTAAAGTAGTCAAAAGTCCTGGCTACAGAGAAAGAGATGTCTGTGCACAAATGTGGTAGTGTGTGTACTGTGATCTTTGCTGTTATATGGCAAAAGTACTGTACACTTACTCTGAGTTGTTGTATTTGGACATCTTGTTTTTCAATCATAGTGAGGAAACTTTTGAAGTGAATATGGTCCAGTAGAATGTAGACAGGAACGGCCCTTACCGATGCATCTACCACCTCTTTAAAAATGTCCACATCAGTAAAAATATCCATTGCAATCGCAATGACCTGTAACATGTAACATGAAAACCAAGTATTATTATTATAACTATTATTAGGAGAATTTGCACAGTACCGAAACTATTTTCTTAAATCAATAATACAAGGATACTAAATGATACTACATACAACTGAACGAGGTAGAAGTCTAAAAAAGTAAACACACTGTTGTTTGGTTTATTAAATGTCAGCTAGCATCTTGCTGCATACTCTCACGAAAAAGGCAAAGTCCAGATATCAAAACTTTTTAAACTTTCAATTGTTTTTCAGGCACTGTTCAGGCAAGAGTCAGACAAGAAGAATAAACTGTATCTATTCTGTCTGTATTATTTAAAGACGTTGAGCATTTAATACCAGCATTTTGACTTTCTGGCAGACCAGCATTCCACAATTCAAGCCATGACAGGCTCATGATTTTCAGTTGATGACATTAAGTCTTAATGTAAGTTATATTCTACCACACCCCAGCAACACTAGAAGACATTAAGAATATGATATCTCTGTGCTTTTTTCTGAAGCATGATGTGTATACATTACTGTAAATTGTGTCAACTCAACGTGGACCCTACGCGGACTGCAAGCGCTGTAATTGAAACTGTTTGAACCTCTCCCTCAGGTAAAAAAACTCTGCAATGGCGTCATGTTTACTCAGATGCATTTCCGAATGAATTATCGGAGTAATTGATTTATTCTTCTGTATTTAACATCTCAAGCTGCAACAAAAGTGACATTTTACTTGCCGCTATCACAGCTAATGCTTCTCAAACGAGCTGCTTCTTATTTGGCTCTTGGTAACACAAGCAACACGTTCGTGCACACTGAGGCCTAATGGTCATTGCCTGTTGACGTGGACAACGATGCAGAAGAATAAATTAATACCGACACGTAGCCTACGGCATAGAGGCTACGGCGTAGGTCCTACGCACAAGTATAAACAGAGCTTTACTCTGTCAACATGACAATCAAGCATATAATTTTACATCCAAAATCTGTTGGATTTACAATAAAGTAAGTCTTCAAAGTATCTCCTACTCAAAGCAGTAATTTGAGACTTTTTTATTTACTGCTTTTTGTGATGTTGAAATACACTCACCCAAAGGATTATTAGGAACACCATACTAATACTGTGTTTGACCCCCTTTCGCCTTCAGAACTGCCTTAATTCTACGTGGCATTGATTCAAAAAGGTGCTGAAAGCATTCTTTAGAAATGTTGGTCCATATTGATAGGATAGTATCTTTCAGTTGATGGAGATTTGTGAGATTCACGAAGCTCCTGTTCCAGCACATCCCAAAGATGCTCTATTGGGTTGAGATCTGGTGACTGTGGGGGCCATTTTAGTACAGTGAACTCATTGTCATGTTCAAGAAACCAATTTGAAATTATTTGAGCTTTGTGACATGGTGCATTATCCTGCTGGAAGTAGCCATCAGAGGATGGGTACATGGTGGTCATAAAGGGATGGACATGGTCAGAAACAATGCTCAGGTAGGCCGTGGCATTTAAACAATGCCCAATTGGCACTAAGGGGCCTAAAGTGTGCCAAGAAAACATCCCCCACACCATTACACACCCACCATAATTGCATTAATGAGAAATTGAACAGGTGTTCCTAATAATCCTTTAGGCGAGTGTATAATGAACAGGAATTACAGACTGAAAACCGTCTTCCACAACTAATGGGTATATTTTTGCCACTTGAATACCCTGGTATGAACCTACACACTTAACAAATAAAGCAGACTTGATACTTAAGCACACGCATGCACACAAACATTCATACAGTACACAGATAACATAGACTTACAGCTTGCAAACACATTAACATTTCTTACAGCAGCTTTTGTTATATTATTCAAAAACACATTGAGTCTTCACATAATGCAGTGCGGGTTGAATTATGCAGTTGTGTAATGACATATTACTTTGTTTATGCAAACCAAAGTGCCTTTAGGTGAGTTGAATCTTGGCTGGCCAGAGCTTATACTTATGTCAACTTTTATATCAGTAGCCAAGACCCTACCTTGCTAATATGTTTGACATGTTTGATACATTAACATGCATTTCGCAGACGCTTTTATCCAAAGCGACATTGCATTGTACTAAAACAACAACTGTTTCTGACTATGCGCAATCCCCTGGGATCAAACCCATGACCTTGGCATTGCTAGTGCCATACTCTAACCACTGAGCCACGGGTTAGCTATGCTTCTGAACTCACAGCAGTGAGTTAACAGTGACATTGCACTGAAAAAAAGCACAATGTTATGAATCTGTTGACTTCACGTATAAACTGTAATGCTAATTCAAGTGATATATGATAACTTCCTGTTTTGCTGTTTCCTGGCAAACAAAAGCAGCTGATAGCCGCATTGATGAGAGTCCAGAGTTGCAATACATTTTCCTATTCAATCCATAAATTAAAGTTTACAACAGATGCGCTGTTTCATTATCTTCTCTACAGCCTGTGCTTCAGTCATCTCTCACCATCAAAATAAAAACAAAATTGCACTGCATGGAAAAACAAGCGCTGACCATCTATAGAAGTTTTGTTCCACACCCCAGCAGCAGGGCTTTTCTGTTCATGACAAAATGTTTTTTTTTCTTGCAGTCGGACAGGCTTCTCATGGACACACCCAGATATTTCAGGCACTCCTGTATGAACAACTGGAAAGGGAGTGTGCATTTAAGCTGTGCGGGTTGCACAACTTTCATTGTTTACCTCGTGTTTGTTCTGTATGTTGGGGCTGCCACTGTTGCTTGGGAGAGACTTGTATAATTTGTAGATGACCGATGACTCTGGGAAAGGGTGATGTCTTATCACATCCCAAGCAAGAGTTTAAGATATCGGGACTGCAGGGCTGTTTTCACAAGCCATGATTTAAAGGAAATCAATTTGTAGTCTCCTCTGAGATTATGAGTGATTTGCGAAGGTTGGTGAAAGAGCTTGACATGTTTCAATGCACATCTGACATAGTGCTCAGGTTCAGTCCTTTAACACACAGCGAGACTGCTCCCATTAGCGCTTTAAGAGTAAATTATGAGATTATATATCTATCATGTACTGCTGTTGGTCCACTGTACATAATGTAGTCCAGAGTCAACGCAACTATCTAATAGGAGATTTTAGAATTTTGTCTTTTTGGAGATTCTGATTTCCTTTTGCAGCAGGACTTGGCACCTGCCCGCAGTATCAAGCAGTAATTCATGCAAAAGGAGCCCCAACAAAGTACTGAGTGCATAATTTAACATATGTTAGAGCTCTTAAACATTTCCGTTTTGTAAAAAAACATTGTTTCATCTTTGAAAAAGCATTACATTTTTTCGAAAAACTGTATTTTTAAGTCGTAGCCAAAAAAACCTCTTTAAATATTTTACTTTGTGCGTAAAGAATCTAGATATTAGAAATTTTGCTTTTTGGAATTAAATTAACAAAGAAATACTTCATGATATTGTGCAAGATATTCTCTTTTTGATGAATCGGTACATACGTATTTGTTGTGGGTTTTTTGATTTTCTATTTAACTATATTAAATAAAACACATTTGTCATAGTATTAAAGATAAGTATTAATGAGATTCACCATTGAGAATAGCCTGAACCTCGAAAACCGTAAACATTCTTAAACATTATAAGATTGGGACAAATTTTAAACTTTTCATGAAAAAGATTATGCAAAATGTGACCTGGTCATGTTTTTCTGAGATTTGTAAGATACACAATAAACAGAGCTGAAGCCACTGTTAAAGGTTTAGGTTCAGTGTAAGGGTACAATTTACATGGCTGTCAATCATGTCAAGATTCAAAACAACATAATGAAAAAGTGCATTTTATTTGAGTCTTGGAGTGCCTCAAAAGAACTGGATGACAATCTCACCTACTTTGTGAATGTCATTTATTTAGACATGTCTTTAGGTAATTATTTGAACATCCATTCTTTCCTTCAAGGTATAAGTTTTGCTGGGTGAAACCCCAGAGAGAATCAAATCATATGTGATGGGTGATGTTGGTGTAGATCAAAGACTTACTTCATATCCGTATATTTAAAGGATATTTGTTCTCATAGCCATTATCTCTGACTATTTTAGTTATATGGAAATAACCGAAATCTACATTATGACTCAAATGAGAAAATACCAATACCCAAGAACATATGACAGCATATTACATAAAAATAAGTTACTGTGACTCAGATTTATAATTTATTCATTATATTTACAAGTGACTGATAACTTTGTCAGCTTTTATACATTTCTTTTCTTTTGTACAATTGTGACAAATGTTAGGATTAACAATGTCTCAAAACTACCATCATGGTGGAAAAGACAAAAGTTTAACACTCTGTCTAAAAAGACAGACTACAGCTTTCAATGTAGTCCTAACTGTAAACATAGCTTTTTCCCCTACTGTTTTCTTATTGACAAAATGTTAAATGCTTTCTTACTTTCAATTTGCTTTAGATATAACATATGCTAAATGAACAAAAGCCAATATAACTAAACTTGTTTACAAGAGAATGAACTACTCATAATTAAAGAATAAGTAAGTTCATTGGCAAGTATGCTTTCCTGTAGCTCAGTGGTAAGAGCTTTGGGTTAACAACACGATGTTGTGAGTTCGATCCCAAGGGATTGCACATACCTAAGTATAAATGTATAGGTTAATGCAATGTAAATGCATACATGTAAATGTAAGTTGATTATAAGTATTAAGTACAATACATTTGACTAAATTCACCTTGTTTTGTGGGAGTGGACAGTGTGTGGCATGCTTAACATTTCTAAAATAATTTCTTCTCTGATTGGCACACTCTTTTCATTATGTTTACTTGACAATTGGCAATTAGTTTAATCTTTTTTTAGAAAACAGCATGTCTTATTTATTGCTGGAACCATCCCTGTTAAAGGGTACATTAGTAAGTTCCTATTTACTCCTTGTTTAGTTTAAGCCCACAACTGTATAATTACAGCAAGATCTTGTATTACTTTGCCTTCTTTCTGTTTATTACATTATTTGTCTTCAATTTAAAGGTTTTGAATGGCCACTGTCTAATAAATGAAAGGTAATACATTTAAGAATCTATAATTGGAGACCTAGATTATAAAACATGTGTAAGCACAGATTTGATCATGGAGTGTGAGTGCACAGAAATTCATGGAAACATTCATATTTTTAACAGTCTGGGATGTGGGAAAATGCTCAGTGCCACGTCAGGGTTTGAGCAGACATAATAATTAGACATTGTTAAAAGGCGGAGATCTGAAACTGTTCAGCTGTGCACAATTTTGAATATTATTTGCGACGTAGAGATTTCACCTCTGAATATGAGGCGTACACACGATTTCGGTGCATAAGTTCTACAACACGTACCCACTTTAAGAAATGATCGTAAAATCAAATAAATTATTTCATAAATAATGAAAACTAGTCCTGTCTGAAAAGGGCCACACACACTTTAATCTCATGGCTGTTCAAGTACAAGGTCTACTTCATGCTAATGTGAAAGTTGCCAGTTAGCTATGGGATAAAGAAAACAGAAAAGCACATGATCTACAGATTGACTGGTTTCAAACAGACACTTATTTACACTGTTCACAGCATGCTGTTTTGTCAACATTACCTGCCTGGCATCCTGTATATGTTTCCGGATCATTTCCTTGATGGTGGGGCTGTTTTGTCTTGGTGGGTGAAAGAGCAGGTCTATTTTGGTCTTAAGCCTGGTGTGCAAAACCTCCGGCCAGCCTAAATCTAGGTTTGGTGGCTCAGTGTCAGAGTGAGTCGGCCAGTATGTCCCCGTAGAAGACGTCTCATCCGGCAGGCAGTCCGCTTCCTCTGTGTGATTGCTGGAGGGTAGCTGTACAACATTCCCAGTAATGTGCTGGATTTCCTTCTCTGAAATAAATCCCCAAATGCCTTCTTGCTTGATGAAGTTTTGATAAGAAGCTTCTCCACCATCGATAAGACAGTCTATGGCTAACCGATATGCCTCTTTGTAATGAGGCTGTACATAATCTTCTGCTTTAAATTCCTCTTTTGAAGAAGAGAGCAGGGACAAATTAGATTCCATTAAGCTGTCCATCTCCCTCAAAAGGCTCTACAGCTTCTGTGACAAACGGAAAAATACAACAAGATACCATTTAACAAAAACAAGTATGCACCTTGATGCTATAAGCAATTCATGCAGGTAAATTTACAGAAGCATTCACGCTGAAGGCTTTTTCTTAGCACACTTCTTTACAGCATTTCAACAATGCTTTTGCAAATCTATTTACATGCTTATAATACATTTTGTGTTTTCTAGTTTTGGTTTAATTTTACATTTAGGCATTCGCCTGATATTTTATCGTAATTTCACATCTGATTGTGTGTTTGTAGGATTCGACCCCAGGACCTTTGCCTTGATAACTCAACATTTACCAAGTGATCTACAGAAGCACTTCAATTTAATGTCAATGAATTTGATCAATTAGTGCTAAAAACTGTTAAACTAGGTCCAACAGCAGACCTGACTGTTGAAGCCACTGTGAAATTTGACGTTTGTATCACTAATGTGTTTACTTCATCCCTGACTAGATCACATGAGTAAATTCACGTTCACACTTGACTTTTCGCTCCATTGACTTCCGTTCATATGCACGTGAATGCGTCAGACCGGAAACACAAGCCCGTCCAAAGATATTTCGCTGCGTAGCAAAGTTCAAGTATGGTGAACTCTGACCTGACGTGAATGCACGTCAGGTCTAACTTCTATTATTTCAGTTATTTCTATTAACTGAAATATTAGAAGTTAGACATGTTTACAAGGAGCAAGGAGAGTGATTTGCTGAAAGTAATTTCATTAATTTGGTAGGTGGAGCTGATTGTGTCATTTCTGCCTAAAATAATGAGTGTGTATAAAAAAAATCAAAGTCTATAATTTCTCTCACTGTGCCTGGTTGTGCACAAAATCTTGCTATTGGTGCTGCTTGCTGTTACTTCAAAATTAAGTCATAATTTTGGCAGCCTTTAATCCTGCTAAAACTATGACTGTGTTCATTTTCTTGAGAAAACACACCAAGATTATTGTATGAATATCTGTTTGGATTAATTTAATAACATGGCATGTGTGGGTGCCTTTGATATGGGGCTGTGTCTGTACACTACTGGTTGTTTAGAATGTACCGTAGGCCTTATGTAAGAGCTCTTCTCCATTTTATATACAGATCAATATCTTACAAGTAGCTTGTAGCTTGACTACACTGTAACACCGTGTCTACACTGGACACGACCGCTGCACCTCGACACAGCACGGACCGGTTCACATCCAGTGTGGACACAATTTAAAATTATCATGGCTTCTAATGGGTTCTGTGGTCTTTTGCCGCATCATGCCGCATCCGGTGTAGACACGGTGTTTCAATTAAGTCTTATGACGTACTGTAAAACAAACTGGGCTCATCATGAGTATCCTGCTATATCATTAGATTCATTTCAGGACATAGACTGTTGCAAGACATTGATTTTTATGTGTCTTTTTGCTCTGTAACAGAGCAGGGTCAAGCCCTTAATACAGTCCTTTTGTCTCTAAATATCATTTGGTTTTCTTAGGGCAGCACAAATGCAGGAAGCAACAGTGTAGGTATGTCTAATGAAGATCAACCTAGACAGCAAATGATCAATGGATAAAAAGTGGGAGGTTTGCTTAACTGTTAGACTTTTCAGATGCTTCAGTTGAGCAACAGACAACAGTTTTTTTAAATGTGTCACTTTTGCGTTTTAGGAGAGCTCTCAATAATGTCTCAAACGGTGTCCCAAATGCCTCCAAAGTCTGTATTTTTTTTATTTATAAATTCATGTGTTCAATGTATTTAAAAAACAGAGAAAAAAATGACAGACAAAACGTAACTATATCTCCATTGGGTATTGAGAGCTATGGCAGAGAAATCAATATCTATAACGCTGAACAAGGCAGGGAGAGCATAATAAAAAGGTTATTTTAACTAAAGGTTGTTCTTTCACAAACCCATATTTATACTATTTTCAAATCGATCCTATCAGGCATGAGTCTTTCTCCTCACTTGATTCATTCAACTTGATGTGACTTGATCAACAGCTGCTGAGATCTCCCCAGGCCAGAAGCATTCAACACTCACAATGCCTCTCCTTCTCTGACACACTGATTCATATGGTGGCTGCATAACAAGACACTTTTAAGTAGCATAAATGTGTGTGAGCAATTATGAGAAATGAATGGAAATCGTTTGCAGTAGGCTATAACTGGACTTTATTATTATTTATTATGGACTATTATTAACAGCTTTAGTGTTGAGGAGTGAATTTTTGGTTGTTTATCTTTTGCAACAGCTTGTTTTAAAGATTTGGATCACTTTTTCATAAAGGTCCTGAAATTAATGCAAAATACTTTAAATGCACTCTTTTTATCCTCTCTTCGAAGATTATTTCAGTAAGTTTATTAAACAGGCATTTTAGTTTTTTGTGGGACAGTTTTTAGAAACCTGATTTTGGAGGATCAGAACTCTTCTTCCTTAATCTATTGAACCTTAAAAAAGAATCTAAGCTGCTTTAAGACAGCAACACATACTGAAGATAAAACCAAATGATCCATAAACAGAACAAATATATATACAGTGAGAATCCCATTTCGGTCATGTTACAAATTCGACATTGTACTGAAATATATCCTTTTTTATCAATTTAACTGAAATAATAGTCAGACATATTTCTTCTAAGGATTGTTCTGTTCAAATATCTGCAGTTTACTTTAACTACTGTTCTTAAATAAGTTCTTAAACATTAAAGTCTAAAAAAGAGCCATTTGTAAAACTTACTTAAGAGGAACTTGTCATGCTGTGTTTCTTAATGATTCCGTGTTTTTTGCCCGGTACAGAGGTATGTCAAGAGCCAAAGTTTGTTATCCACCGAAAAAACTTGAATGTCTTTAAACACGAGGAGTGCTGAGAACCTGATGGAGGGTGGGACTCAAGTTTTCACATGCAAATAACAAGAGCATCTGACTGGCCAGAGGCAATAAACCTGTCTGACATACAGTATGCAATAGGCACGCCTCTTCCACTCTTTGGTAATACTACTTTGACAGAGTTCACAGTACACTAAGATAAAGTTGACAGTTTCAAATTCTATCTTCTCGTCTCTGACAAAGGCTACAATTTTATTTTATTGTGACAAGCACAGCATTTTAATGTCTTTCCCGAAAATGATGTTTTCTTTTTTATTCTTTTTTTGCTAATTTAAGTTCTTCACAGTATGTAGGAAGGCTAAAAAAGCATTGTAGTGTTGATGCAGATTTTCTTTATTCTTATTTCTTTGATTATTGAACGTCTAATCTGAGGTGGGTTGCTTACAAACAGTATTAAAAGAAGGTATGTACTGAAGAGGTACCGCATGAACTGCTTAAACCTAGAAGTTGGCCAGAGACACCAGCTATCTTTGTTTGACATGCCAGGCCGGTATCTAAATAACTGGGAAAAAACCCTTTCATTATCCATTCCACTTTACAAAGCAGATTATTTCAGCTATACAGGTACGTTTTTCTATGTCGCAAACACACCAGAGGCAATTTTAAGTAGTGAGGACAGAAACGTATCATTTGAGACGGGAAAGAATTTGCGTGCATTGTTTAGAAAGGGCCAGAGGATTGCTGGAGTAGGTGCAGTATTTCAAGGCACTTTAGGTACATTTGCACAATCACAACAGGTTTCTGTCCCTTAAGGTAGATGGTGAGTAATGCTATCTGAAAGTAAGCATCTCAATGCAAGCAGCCCACACTGTATAACATACGTCACCTGATCTGATGTGTTTCATGTTGGCTTGTTCCAGCATGTATGCCCCTCATTAGTGTGGATGACAGGTGCTCAGCTGCCTACAGTAAATGTAGCGTTTTTACTGTTTGTTAGGTGTTTACACTGGTTCCCATGAAAGCTTGTGTCAGGATTACATCCTGGATTACAACCAAGTATTTGTTTTAAATTTTGAAGAAAAATTTTTATTAAATCGATAGGAAAATGTTGTTACAATGCCAAAATCCTCACTGTTTTTTTTTTTTAAATCTTTTGATTTTGTGGAGAAACGTACATAAACTAAGTTTTTTTGTGAGGCAGTCGGTGAAAACCGGGTTAAAGTCACACAATCTAATTCTCAGAAAACAAGCATCAAAGTTTGATTGCAACCATTAGTTTCAGTATCATTTTAATCATTGACACATGGACGTCGAACTAATGACGTCGAACTGGGACAGGGCAATGATTTAGCTCAGAGATCCATCATTCAAACCCATTCCACTTGAGGAATGCTTGATGAAATAAATTTAATTTCGTGTTTTGTTACAGCCTCATTTCAAAATCGCTGTTGCCTTAAACTCACCATGAAATCAAACAGGATTTTTTTCTTAAACAGTGTTGCATTGATTATTATAAATGATTTATCCGTGGACACAATTTTTTTATTATTCATTTGCACTTAAATCTTTAATCAAAAACATTCAGCTCCTCTCCCCCTCTCAACAAAAACAACATCTCAACACTCTTTATAACAAAACCATAGATATTCCCACACCCATATCTCAGGTGCAGCTAATCATTTAATCCAGCCACCCAATTCTTATCCTGCCTGTGCACTGGCAAGAAAAGAAAAACCTAAGGAAGGCTTGGGGGGCGGAGGTTGTAACATTACATACATCATAATAAAAATTTAAAAAATCCCAGGGGAAAGATTCAAGAGAATGTACGGTATTAAGATACAAGGTGTTTTATTACACGTTATTTTTCAATACAATGTACACTGATGTCAGAGGATTGTCAGAAACTATAAATTATTCAATCAAAGTATATTTAATTTAGATATATTATTATTATGGTTATCAGGACTGGGAGCCTAAAATTACAATATACCAGAACAATTTGCAACAATACCAAAACATGCAGAAAGAATAAATTTGTTAAAATATGTTAACGTGCATGTGTGTTGTAAAACGCAAGTTGTGTTTATTCATGGATTTAACTAAATCAGCAGTCTCCCAGTGAGTAAGCCAGTGGCAACGGTGGCAAGGAACCAAAACTCCACTATAGATGTATTAGAGTGGAGAAAAAAAACCTCGGGAGAGGCCAGACTCAACCGGGAGAGCCAGTTCTCGTCTGGCATATAGTAGCACTGCTGCAACTACAAAGAGAATAATTACTGTAAACTGTGAGATTCATCGGAAATAGTTCGCCCGGCTGGTTAGTGAAAGGGGAAAGAACTAGGGAGTATAGAAAAAAGAGATTTAGGTCTGTCCAATATTATTATACTTCTGGTTTTGGCTGTAGTTGTCATCTGGTGAATTGTCCATCATCACAAGTGTCTGGCTGGACTGTAAAGAGCATTTTTTACATTCTTGTCTGTGGTGCAGAACATCTAGGAACACTATCAGTTTCACTCTGTTGAGACATTTACCTTCTTTGTCCACTAAGAAAAACCTCTACTAAACAGCTGCAGTAAAATACAGACAAATCATACAATGTCAGGTGACATCACATATCTTTTAACACTGCCATTTTAATATTTTTTATCAAGTAACACTTAGAATTCACCTTAATAATGTGTCTTATAGGCTTTCATTCTAAAATGTATGAGAATGTATTAATACTGCAATATTCCCTAATGCATGTGTGAGTGCTTTACGGAAGGTCAAGTAAATGGGGAACAGTGCAAAACCCATTAAATGAATTAATTATGTGACCAAAACTCAATTTCAAACTTCAATACAATCTTATTTTCTCTGTTCTATAACAGGACTGTTTGATAGCCTGTTGGAGGGAGACAGAGGCTCCTATGTATGCCAGAGATGTTTGCTATCCCTCCTGACCACAGAACTACTTCAACATGGTCCTCAGTCAAACCAGAGGTAGGATTGAGATGACCATCAGATTTTTAAACACTTCAACTGACAACTAAATTCACATACTGACATTTGTCTATTCAGCCTTCTTTATTTAGAATAAGCTTCTCTAGTGTATTTTATTGACATTTCTTCTGCAATCTATGGAGGCAGACACTTCAGTTTCTGGGGAAGGTTGTGAAATGTCCTCTAATATCAGAGACACCAGTAACATAAAATAAAATCTGCACATTCACACGTGTGCCATATTGAATAGAAGCCAACAGTACATTACCCTCTTTAACACTGTCAGAGCACACAGATAGTTTCTCTTCGTCATGTTCTTCAAGCCTTATTAATAAAGGTCAACTTAATGATAACTAATATATAGACAGCAGAAACAGTATTACTCCGTGGCTGAAATACATGTTTATGATACTAATATTTGCGCATAATTATTTCCTAAACATAGGGAACTCCCTCTATCCATGTTGAACGCGAATGGTTTTGCTATGCCGACGTCACTCGTTCATGTGCGCAAACTAATCTTAGCTTCAGGATTAAAGTGTTGACAAAGAGACTCCACAAGCTGCTTCATGGTACCAACAAAGCTTGATCACGTTGGTTTGGTTTTGTCAACCCAAAACTAATCCTGTAACTTTGAGTTTGTTCAGCAACATTCATGATACAGGCCCCTGGGGCCCGTTTCAGAAGCAGGGTAAGTGTAAACTCAGAGTAAGTCAACCCCAGAAAACGGAATACTCAGGGTTTTTGGTTTCAGAACGCGAGGTAAGTCAAGCCCATTTCAGAAATCGAGGTATCTTATACTCTGAGTGAGTAACCAGAGTAACCTACTCTGTGAACCTAACCTGGTTGGGAGCAAGTTTTATTCCGCAAACCTAGGGTTTGTTACAATCTCCACCCCTTTTCGAAGCGCAAGCGGTGTTATACCTGTATACGCCATTTTTTATTGATTTATGTACCTAATCGCGCTCAATTTAGTCACACAGACCTTAAAATGGCATGTCCATTTATTCAGGAACCCATAGATGAGGAAGCTGCATTAATTCTCAGAGAGTTACATTTATGTCGGGAGAGAATTGTGAGGCCCCGTTTGGACATTTTATCTTAACTTTTAAGGCCAGTTTAAGTAGTATATTTAACATTTCCCAATCAGGCATCCTACTAGCAAGAGCATTTTATTTCTGTAAACTTTCCTGAATGAATGATGTTATTGTATTTCATATTCAGCTGCTTGCAAAGATCTTTTTCACAGTTTCAACAAAATAAATATAAAAGTGATTGACATATAAACTTGCGCATTAACACGTATAGCAATTTTCTCCCACGCCAAATCTCTTTCTTTTGCTGCGGCTGTGTTGCTCTTTTTTCTAAATATGTTCTCATATTCACCGTACGCTTGTAACAGTACCTACAATTCGATTGGCGAGAAAAGAACAGAGCGCTTTTTGTCACGTGCCGTTGCCATGGTGAATCGTGCTATCTTCACTCAATTAATGATGATTTTTCTTTCGCCATGCTAGACGCGCATAACCTAGGGTTAACTTACTCAGTGTGGATTGAAGAAACTCAAATCAGCTGGTCTGAAACTGGAAACTCTGAGTAGCGATTCTCTGAGTATATCAACTCAAGAGTTCAGATTTTAACTCTGTGTTGGTTGAACTTCCTTATTGAAACGGGCCCCTGGAGCCCTCGGGATCCTAGGTTGTGGCTACAGTTGCCATCAGATGGACTTCCCAACATCACAAGCGTTTGGCTGAACTGGGAAGAGCATCTGGCTAGAACCTAAGCTTGGACTGATGACCTCTGGTGTCCTCTGTAACCCGAGAAAGAGACATGTAAAGCAAAAACTGGTATCGTAAAGGCCGGTCACAGAAATGTAAGAAAGTGACACATTATGATGGATGTGTTCAGTTCCGACAAGCTAACTATACTGCGTCATCGATTGCTTACGGTGAGTTAACAGTGTTATCAGTGAGTTAGGTGAAAAACATATTAAAGAGATAAGAATCCCGAACATGGCTTGGGAGGCTATTCCAAAGTTTAGGAGCCAAGTATAAAAATGATCGACCGCCTTTAGAAGATTTTGATATTCTGGAAACTAATAAAAGACCAGAGTTTTGCGACCGCAGTGTGTGCGATGGATTGCTATCTAACAATACTTCACAGAGATACTGTGGCGCTACACCATTCAATCCATTATAGGTTATTAGCAGGATTTTAAAGTCTATTTGGAAACTTAATAGGCCGCAAGTGCAATGATAACAGAATTGGGCTTATATGGTCAAACTATATGGTCAAAAATTGATCTAGTGAGCACTCTGGCTAATGCATTTTGAACCACTTGGAGTTTTTTCTGAAGGATTGCAGGATATCCCCTCAAGAATTTTATTACAATAATCTATTATATAAAAATGCCTGTACGGTCTGATATGTGATATGAAAATGAAGAAGATGGAGATTGGCAATAGGGGTATTCGAACCAGCGTAAAACACTGCCAAAACACGTTTTACTCACTACACTGGTGGTAAACTGGTGTTGTTTTTATTTAAGGTTTTTCTGGGGGAGGACCCACACAGATTGTTTGTGCTTCTGACACCTATGCTTTGACATTACCTTACTCAGTCAATATTGAAGATATCAAGGTTATTTCCCACACAATGTTTTAACGTCATGTAGAATGATGTTATTGAGATGGGTGTACATATATAAACTGCTGAAAAAGTAAGACATTTCAATACTTACTGTGTAAAGATATTTTCACAGAGTAAAACTTTCAATAACAGCCAGATACAATATGATATGAATAAAGTTTCATCAATGGTTATTGTGCGTGGTTACCAGAGTGACTGCTATGTCATTGAAGTGCAAATTTAAAATAAGATTCAGGTATATCTAGGTGAATTGATAAAATATGAATTTTGTCTAATAGTATTTTTTATTTAACTAATCTTAGTAGATATTGCAATAATATCATTTTGCCACAACAATTGTATAGTGAAAATGATATTGTGACAGATCTAACTAATATTTCTATTACACAACGTATGCCTTTGCAAGTAGATACTGTGCAAGGTACATGTAAGCATATACATGACAAAAGAGTTATAAATAGCAATGAGACAAAAATGAGTGCAAATGACCTGTAGGATTTCTTGTCTTTTGCTGTTCATTAGGCATTAGTCTGCTCATAAGCCTTGAGTATGAAGGTAATGTGCATCATATACTGTTTGACGTAGAAAACGTGGTTGAAACTTAAAATGAGATACATTTTAAAGTTAAACACCCTCAAAAAATGTGAAGTATGACAATCGCTATTAAACTAAATGTGACCCTGGATCATAAAACCAGTATTAAGAAGCACAAGAATACATTGTATGGGGCAAAATTATTGATTTTCCTTTAATGCCAAATATTATTAGGACATTAAGTAAAGATCATGTTTCATGAAGATATTTTGTAAATTTCCTACCCTAAATATATCAAACATTTATTTTTGCGAGTGGATGGCCTGCTACAGTGCCTCAGATTAACAACCTCAAAGGCAGCGGCTTCCCACCCTTTCAAAAAGCTCTGGGACACCCTACCTATCCACTGGAAGGTTACAATTTCACGGTAGCACTCACGTCTGACACGGCTAGGTCAGTCCCTGTCACTTTGCAAGAGATTTTGACACGGCACAGCGCTGTGGCGTTTTCCATAGGAACCCCATCTGTTTGTTTGACACAACGCTGAGAGACCGACAGAAAGAGAACATCTTGGTTACGGATGTAACATCAGTTCCATGATGGAGGACACGTTGTGGCTTAGAGGGAATCGTATTCATGCGAACAAAATTGTACGTGTTACAACTGAAAACACCCTTGTTACTGATATTACATCTGTTATTCACACCAGGCCCAGCGAATGCCAGGTTCTGGAATGCACCTTGAACACCACCTCCACGGAAAAATATCAACGACTACTTCTCTAGACCCGCCCACTGGTTCGCGCATGACAGAACCAGTGGCGCGGAACCAGACCAGAGCGAGCAAACAATAAACAAACATGCCTTTAAAGATAGCAAAATATTTAGCCATCTCTGGTTGCAGAGGATACAGTCGTTGCAAAAAATTCCTTCGGATTACGATATTAGGAATGCGGGGTTAAAGTTTATTTTTAAAGACGTTACAGCTCATTTGGAAAAAACATGGAGCGTTTGTTCTTTTATTTCTCCGAGGATTCCTTCGTGTACAAGGCAGGGAACGACACTGAATTTGAGGAGAGTTTAAAATTAAAAGCAGTGCTGTTGCTTCAATTTTGGATCCGATAGGAATGACGCAGCAATCTTATGTGAATAAAACATTTATGTACCATGCGTCACTATTGCTTTGTTGCGAGATCTCTTGTTGTGGCCTGAGCACTATTTACATGAGATTAGTATTACCTGGGGATCTCTAGTCATTTGTATTAATTGAAGAGGTTGTCTATTATCTTAAGTAAAGCAGGCTGGGGAAGCGTACACCCTGCGACAAATAGCACCAGTATTACATCAACAAGTTGTTAAAAAGCTAAATGGTTTAAATTAGCAGTAAAGCTTGCAGGGGAAGTGTATACCTTGCAACAAATAACACAAGAGTTACTTGAGCAAGTAGTTAAGGACCAGATTGGGTTGAATTAGCAGTAAAGCTGGCAGGGGAAGCCTACACCCTGCAACTAATGGCACCGGAGTTATATAAGCAAGTTGCTAACGAGCCGAAAGGCTTAAACGAGCAGTTTAGCTGGAAGGGAGGCGTACACCCTGCATCAAATAGCAACGGAGTTACATGAACAAGTTGCTAACGACCCGAAAGGGTTTAAATAGCAGTAGCAGTTAAGCTGGCAGGGGAAGCGTACACCCCGCAACAAATAGTACAGGAGTAACATGAACAAGTGTTAATGAGCGGAAAGGGTAAACTAGCAGTAAGCTGGCAGGGGAACCAAACACCCTGCAACAAATAGCACCGGCCCACCTGTTGAATCACTGGGCTCATATCAGAAGCCGGACCTGGCCTATACCAGCCTGACTTTCACAAGGCTGGCCAGGAGTTGGTGGAACGTCTCAGCTCTCAAATCCCTCTACTTAACATAATTTTAGCCACTTAGAGGCTATGTAAATAATAGATGCTAATGAGTTTGTGCACGCTGCTGGAGGCAGCAAAAGGGAAGCTAAGCTTACGACTAAAGCAATGGCGCTCAAAGTTGAATCATTGCAATAGGATCGCAAAGCGAAAGTGAGGAGTGAAGAGTTTGATAATGTTAATGAAAGATCTCATGAAGTGTAGTGAAAATGCCTCACAAGTGTCTTCAATGTTAATGTCTTTGAAAATTTCTAAGGATGATGATTCTGTTTTACACAAACAAGTGCTTACTTTTCTTCCAGCTGATGAGATACACAAGTAAAACGAATGGTTTGATTCAATTTCTTAGTTGAATTGTGGTTGAATGAAATAAAGGACAGGAGACGACATGTTGAAGTAATGGAAATAAGTTCTACGCAAGGTTATTCAAATCCTGAACAATCACTCTCTATTGTTCATGACATAAATACAATGGATAATCCTGTAGAATTATTAATTAACTATAATACTCAGACAATTATGACTATTATTACTAAAGAACCAGTTTCATCATCTCATAATACGGATACTACACAACTCAACTTTATTTATATAGCGCTTTTTACAAATTTTATTGTTACAAAGCAGCTGTACATGAGACACATTGACTACAAGTACAACAACTAAAGTCATACACCTGTAAAAACAAGAAAAAGGTGAAAATACAAAAGACAAACATACAAATGCGCCACACACACAATATGCATACATACTTACACACATCGACACACAGGCACAGTGAAAGCATACATTTGAGATAAAGCAGAGAGAACCACAGGTCAAATATTAATTATGTAAAACTTCTGAATTCTAAAGCAGCCCCCCCGGCCATGCTAATAGTGCAAAACAGTATGCAAACGGTGGCGAGGAACCCAAAACTCCAATCGAGAAAAAAAAAAAAACTCAGGAGAACCCAGGCCCAACCAGGGGATTCCAGTTACCCTCTGGCAAAAGCTGCTGCCTCTGCACAAGCCCAACAGTGCTTGCACAACAGGACTAAATAAAAAATAAATAAACTTACTAGTAAGGTAAATTATAGATTTAAGATTATCATTAACAATCTAATAGCATTTGAAATTTTGTAGTGAAATCATGTCAAGTCGCAGCGTCCTTTATCCAGCTCTATCATCTCAGCTCTTATCAGGTCATCGCTTCCCATTCTCAGCTCTGCCATCAG
Organism: Triplophysa bombifrons; assembly: GCA_029783895.1. Classification (NCBI taxonomy): domain Eukaryota; kingdom Metazoa; phylum Chordata; class Actinopteri; order Cypriniformes; family Nemacheilidae; genus Triplophysa; species Triplophysa bombifrons. The sequence goes on along the minus strand of CM056459.1, from coordinate 19,698,143 downwards.
GTCTGGGCATGAACTACATCCTGCGGTAACCTTGGAACAAAGAGACAAGACTGGCTGAGAGTAGAGCACTGTTCTGCACTCTTTGATGCAACAAGTACTTCATTTGTTGTTGGATGTGTTCCTGGTTCCGGTTGATCTAAATAATGCAGCCTAGATCCTCTGAGGATTAATATTATGGAATTGGTGTAGAAGATAATGGTGTAGTGTATGCAAGATTGAAAAGATGCCTCTTTAGTCTAGATTTAAACTGACAGAGTGTGTCTACCTCCCGGACAGTGCAGGGAAGAATATTCCAAAGATTAGGCGCTAAAACAAAAAATGATCTACCACCTGCACTTGATTTTGAAATTCTAGGTATGACCAACTGACAAGACGCCTGAGAGCGTAATGCACGTGAAGGACTGTAATACAATAGAAGTTCACTCAAATACTGCAGCGCTAGACCATGTAGGTTTTTATAAGTTATAAACAAGATCTTAAAGTTAATGCGAAGCTTTATAGGTAATCAGTGGAAGGTTGACAGAACCCGGGCTACAAATGAATATGGCAACTGTGATATGGATTACGAGGATGTACAAAATCAAGTATTACCTATGGACAGTGCTTCCAACGTGAGCGAAAGAACTTTGTCTAGGATAACCACAAGGACTCAAGGATCTTGATCCAGTAGCGCTTCTATTTCTTCATCTATTGTATTGGCTTGTCTGAAAATTTAAGCCAAAAAGTCAATTCTGTTGGAACATCAGAAAATGTTATTTCAGAAACATTTACAAAAGGAGGAGGAGAATTTAAGGAGGCAAATGGAACAAAATGTCCATAGCACAGATAAAAGCATATGAGGATGCTAGATTAGAACAAAATGGTTTTATGGATTCTACAGATATTGTAAGAGTGAGGAATAGTGCTAATGTACTCTTAACCCCAATGTGAAGCCTTTCATATCTTCAAGTTCACATTCAATATCACCACAACCAACTACATCGGATAAACAAGTTGTAAGATTATTACTTTTTGTCCCCCTATCTAAATTTGATTATTCTGAGGTTGAAGAGTCGAGTCGACGGAACACACAGAGTTGCAGGCCTGGAGACCAAGTTTGACACAGACACAGAGATGTGCAGTTCAATCAGTGTCATGTGACCAGATTCATGTCATCCAGTCCGGTCAGACATGTCTCTGGAGTTGTACTGAGAAAGCATGATAAAGCTTATCTGTATGACTTCACAAATACTGTTAACATTTTATATGTTATGATCTCCTTATAAGTATATATAAGACAGCACGATATTCTGAATATTCTGTTAACTAGGTACATATAAGACAATATGAGTTCTGCATATTCTGTTAACTAGGTCAGCACTTGACCTTAAGACAACGTTAGACATAATGCATGCACAATCATCATTGAAATACATTTCTCATAATATAATTTGTGAACAATAATCATTGCAATACATTTCACACAATATGTATGGGACACAGGCAAAACCCAAATTCTCACACAAGTTCAAGCAGTAAATACGGATTTAATGCCTATTAATAGTACATCAACACAACAACAACCAATCTCAATATCTAAAGCGAGATCAACAAATTCTACATTACCCAGTAACAGTCATGATAATCGACATGTACATGTACCTGGAGTACAAAGTGCACAAAGATTTCTGTGTTTGCAGGATGATCTCCATGGAGGAAATATTTGAAGCTCATTGACAAACATAACAAGATTACCACTCTATTGGTTCAACAACATAACTGGTTATCTCTTCCAACAAAGGAGGTGCCAATATTCTATGGAAACCCAGTACATTATCAAACCTTTATAAAAACCTTTGAAGAAGTTATCGAGAAAAGAGCAAGCGGACACTCAGATTGTTTATATTTTCTACAACAATACACAAGAAGGAGTTTGTCAAGAGTTGCCAACACAGGAGTTTGTCACAAGGATACATAAGAGCAAAAGCTTTACTTAAGGAGAACTTTGGCAGCTGCTTACATGAATAAAGCGCTTGCACGGATAACCATAAGATCAGACAATGCAAATGCTTTACAGGATTATGAAATGTTTCTAAGGAGTTGTTCCAACATCATCACCAAGTTGCTCAAATTACGTTCTAAGGAAGTGTGCAGAGGATCACAAGGACCAATACGACGATACGATCATGGATGTTGTTTTCAATAACTTCTACGTGAAGTGGATTAGTAACAGTCGTACTGTGAGTTCTATCCCTGAGAAACAACGAGACAAGAAATTAAAGGACTTTGATTTGGAACGTCATGTTTTACCATTGGAAAGTCATTAGGTGTGCAATGGTGTGCTCAATCTGATGTTTTTTAAATTCAAGGTTATCATCAAGGACCGACCTCTAACTAGGAGAGGTATTCTTTTTTTATCATCCGCATCCGCAAATTTCATTGTGGAATGAAGTTTGGAGAGATTCCTGGATTGAAAAAAATATGTCTTACATATCTTATTTATATGGGCTTCAGAAATCAGATTACAGTCCATTTTACAGCCCAGGTTGGTAAATGTTGTTTTGAATGAAAGGTCTTGACCAAAGAAGGCAATGCTTGTTTTTTATTTCGATGTCCGGTCCTGGTTTGGAGTGCCAACTAGAATGATTTCCGTCATGAAGCCATTTAGCTGCAAAAAGTTTTGTTTCATCCATGCCTTTATTTCCTCCAAGCAGAGAGTTAGAGTAGACAGTGGCTGGGCAGCAGACAAAGTTGAGTTTGTCCCTATATAGAGTTTTGTGTCATCAACATAACAATGAAATTAAATTCCGTGCTGGCCAATGATATGACCAAGAGGAAGCATGTAAAGAATAAACAGCATAGAACCAAGCACTGAGCCTTTTGGGACACCACAGGTGACAATATATGTTAGGGGTTTAGCCTCTCCCATTGCAACATGTTCAGTTCTACCAGTAAGGTAGGATAAAAAACAGTTGTAAGACGAGTCAGAGAGACCTATGGTGGAGTTCAACCAATGAAGAAGGATGTTATGGTCCACTGTAAAACGCTGCAGTAATGTCCAGGAGGATAAGAAGAGATGGTGTGTGTGGTGTGGACGGCGGGACGAGAGCCGCGAGGCGGAGCCGGTGGCGTGAGTGATAGTTGAAATCAGCTTTGCGCACACCGGTCCCGCATATCTCACGGAGGAAATCAGGAGCATAAGAGGACGAGCGACGGGACTGCTGACGAGAGAGGACCAGGCCCAGACATATGTTTTAAGTTTAAATGTATGTTCTTGTGGCCGGCAGCCGACCGTGTATGTTTATTTTGATTAAAGTTTGTTAAATGTTCGCTGGTTCCCGCCGTGTAATAATCAGGGACTGGTGTGAAGGTGCCAGAAAGGCAATGTCTTTTATTTTGGAAACACCACTTCCTGTCTGTCAATAACATCACTGGTATATGTATATTTAGCTAGGATTTTGGGTGTTGTATCAAAATGGAGTAGTGGGTGTGTAGATGGGGCGCTCACTTTCTGTTGACTGTGACATAGTCCCGACAGCATAGTCAATATGTACCATGACACTACATTAAAGTTATAGTACAGTTTATGTGTAGTTATTCTATATGTACACGTGGCAAAACTTATAAATATGGCATATTGTTGCTGTCAGCATTTCCAATCTCGGTCTAAAGCACAGTGATGATCACGCAAATCAGTCCCAAGACGTAGGACTGCATGTCAGAGCTCCTCCCAGTCCAGGAAAGGGCGGTAATGTCGAACAACGATGACGTCACATAAAGTGACGATGCTCGTAATTTTTTTGTGCGAAAATGTCCAGCTTGTATTACTGACTCTGATTGTCTGATATTTTTAATTATACCTTTTTATTGCAGGTCATGGATTTTTTTTCGTTGGATTTCGTGATCAACAAGAACATTTAATAAAGCCTGGACCTCTTCTTTGGTCCATCGGTCATATTTTTTATCCAAACAGTAAACAATTGAAACTACATGCACTGCAACAAACTTTTGTTTTTTTTCCAGAACACCATGCAGTATGTAGTGTCAACAAGTGCTTGAATTGAATCAAGTCTAATGGGGGATCCCCAGCATAAGTTTTTTTTGTTGGTGGGGGTGGAAATTAGTCTCGAAATATATAATTTATACAAAAATACAAAATATATTTGATTTTAATAATAACTACAGTCGTGGCCAAAAGTTTTGAGAATTACATAAATATTGGAAATTGGAAAAGTTGCTGCTTAAGATTTTATAATAGCAATTTGCATATACTCCAGAATGTTATGAAGAGTGATCAGATGAATTGCATAGTCCTTCTTTGCCATGAAAATTAACTTAATCCCAAAAAACCTTTCCACTGCATTTCATTAAGCTCATTAAAGGACCTGCTGAGATCATTTCAGTAATCATCTTGTTAACTCAGGTGAAAATGTTGACAAGCACAAGGCTTGAGATCATTATGTCAAGCTGATTGGGTTAGAATGGCAGACTTGATATGTTAACAGGAGGGTGATGCTTGAAATCATTGTTCTTCCATTGTTAACCATGGTGACCTGCAAAGAAACGCGTGCAGCCATCATTGCGTTGCATAAAAATGTCTTCACAGGCAAGGATATTGTGGCTACTAAGATTGCACCTAAATCAACAATTTATAGGTTCATCAAGAACTTCAAGGAAAGAGGTTCAATTCTTGTAAAGAAGGCTTCAGGGCGTCCAAGAAAGTCTAGGAAGCGCCAGGATCGTCTCCTAAAGAGGATTCAGCTGCGGGATCGGAGTGCCACCAGTGCAGAGCTTGCTCAGGAATGGCAGCAGGCAGGTGTGAGCGCATCTGCATGCACAGTGAGGCGAAGACTTTTGGAAGATGGCCTGGTGTCAAGAAAGGCAGCAAAGAAGCCACTTCTCTCCAAAAAAAACATCAGGGACAGATTAATCTTCTGCAGAAAGTATAGTGAATGGACTGCTGAGGACTGGGGCAAAGTCATATTCTCCGATGAAGCCCCTTTCCGATTGTTTGAGACATCTGGAAAAAGGCTTGTCGGGAGAAGAAAAGGTGAGCGCTACCATCAGTCCTGTGTCATGCCAACAGTAAAGCATCCTAACACCATTCATGTGTGGGGTTGCTTCTCATCCAAGGGAGTGGGCTCACTCACAATTCTGCCCAAAAACACAGCAATGAATAAAGAATGTGCCAAAACACCCTCCAACAGCAACTTCTTCCAACAATCCAACAACAGTTTGGTGAAGAACAATGCATTTTCCAGCAAGATGGAGCACCGTGCCATAAGACAAAAGTGATAACTAAGTGGCTCGGGGACCAGAATGTTGAAATTTTGGGTCCATGGTCTGGAAACTCCCCAGATCTTAATCCCATTGAGAACTTGTGGTCAATCCTCAAGAGGCGGGTGGACAAACAAAAACACAATAATTCTGACAAACTCCAAGAAGTTATTATGAAAGAATGGGTTGCTATCAGTCAGGATTTGGCCCAAAAGTTGATTGAGAGCATGCCCAGTCGAATTGCAGAGGTCCTGAAAAAGAAGGGCCAACACTGCAAATACTGACTCTTTGCATAAATGTCATGTAATTGTCGATAAAAGCCTTTGAAACGTATGAAGTGCTTGTAATTATATTTCAGTACATCACAGAAACAACTGAAACAAAGATCTAAAAGCAGACGAATATTTATGTAATTCTCAAAACTTTTGGTCACGACTGTATATACGATTTATTAAAAACAGGCTTACATAAAATAACAAGCTTCTTTAACTGTATTTTGGATCAAAGCAATGCAGGCTTGTTGAACAGAAATTACTTTTGAACAGTAGTGTATGTCCAACAGAATAATTTTTGCATTATTTACCAATGTACTGTAGCGTTTACAATTTTCCCTAAAAGCAACTGGATGATTGACACTTTGTGATAATAATGTTTGTTTCAAAAGACTTGTTTTAATGCAAGAAACTAGTTCATTAGATATTAAAAATATAAATCGTGACAAGACCGGCTGTCAGTCTGTGTGTTAGTGTTGTGGGGATTTTTCAAAGATTTCAATTTACATAGTTATGTCCTGTAGGTGGCGGCAAAGAATTGTTATGAGTGAGTCTTTCAGTCAGCATACTATTCAATCATTTCAGACCAAATGTCTACTTTATTCAGGAACTAACTATGGTTATCAATATGTCAATCATAGCTTTTTCAAGAGCGAATGCCTTATTTATTTTCCATTGCAATTCCCGAAATTTTGCAGCTTGTATGTGGCTGTCCGTTTTAAGCAGCATAAAAACAAGTTTTATACAATTCTGAACAGATTATATATAGCACAGAAATCACACAACGAGCACTCCCTTTATAATTATCAATAAGATGTCACTCATCTTCATCCAGATCTCTAGCACCCCAGAACAAGGCCTGATAATAATTAGATAAGGAATACTAAAGCAATGACATGGAGTTGATAAATGTAGTGGAAAGATATATATATAGAGAGAAAATGACCCCTCAAAAAAGTAGAAGCTTCCTCTTCCTGACTGCGAGTGGAGGATTATTATTCTACATTTTTAACGGAAGTAAGCTTCACCGGAGCGATGCCAATCAAGCAGTCATGTCAACGATGTACTGCGCATAGAAGTCTTTAGACGTGGGGTGGGGCGTTTAAAATTTAAAGAGACATGACAACTAACCAAAAAAAAACTAAATAAATTATTATAAATAATTAATTCACGAAATTTACCATATCCATTGCATGAATTTAATCACATTTGTACTGATCATTTTTACTCAAAAATATTTTTACTTCTTATGGTTGGGCCCCTAATGCCTTGTCCCGGATCCCCCCAGCCCCCCTTCAATTTGAGCACTGGTGTCAACCTGAGGTTAACTGAAAATTCTCTGTCATTGACAGATTTTTTTATGCCAGTGACGCAAAAATCTTAAAACTGTCCATCATTTTGATGGAATAGAATGAGGGCAGTTTGTAATTCCCCTTTTGTCGTGTTGGTAGCATCATATAATTTCCTTTCATCAGAACGTGATCATAGGGACACGTACGTCTGTCATTCATAACCCATAATTACCCAACAAGCCTCCCCATTCAAGAGAACCCATGCGGCATCAGTGGAGACTCGAGCCAGTGGCGTGTATAAATAAGACGACGATGGCCCGATTCACATTTGCGTCTTGTGTTAACAAGTGCATGTTTACATTTAAAAACAGTGGAAAGTGCCGCAGTGCAATGGGATTAATTTTATAATGTTATAAGGCATTAGCTTTAAAATTGTCGCAAAACTGGTGGTTTCAACATCCTGCTTTCAACAAATGGGCTGACCTGTAAATGTACAAAATGATTTGATTGAAAGAAGGATGGCAGTAAGCACCTCAAATTGGTTTGATTGCGTAGAAGACTGTACCCTCTGGCCTCAGTTTAAACAGGATACAGTGTTATCCATGTACTAGGTATGTTTTCTGCCTGACATTTCGTATAAACATAATTTAATTTATTTATTTGAAATCAAATTACTGTAAAGTTATTTTTTTATGCTAAATTATTGTTTTCACCCCTGTATTTTAAATGAACTCTTTGCAGTCTTTGTTATTTAACTCTTCTGTACCCTTGTGTTAAAACGTGAAAGAGTTTAAAGCAGAAATTCTACTCCGAGAACAATGAATGACATGTAATTGATTACATGCTCATTAAAAGAAGCACATTTTGTTAACAAGATTCTCATTCTTTCCAACAGAAAACATCCGTACTTACAGTTAGACACTAAATACGATTTTTTTTGCTTCAGCACTATAGATACGGAATGCTCGAGTGAGCAACTTCTATGTTTGAAGGGTTTGTTCTGTTACAGACAGGTCGTGATAGCGAGGGCCGATAAAAGCACTGGAGATGTGGACCCAATAAACACTTCCAGTAATGTGGCCAAATTACATGCAGAGGAAGCTGGTTACTGTAGCTGTCATTAGATTCTTCTACTTTCCTTTTAGCACCTCAGGGGTCTTTAATGAATGTAAGAGAGAACAAATCATCATTATGATGTATAATTTATTACTATCAATATTAACACTGATAACAAGACTTTAATAACAAGCTTTGAACAAAAGTGTTTGGAAGCAACAACTCCATCTCCATTCCAACTTCAATTCTAAATACAACTTAAGTCTTCACAATCTTTTGAGATATGCAGGAAAAATTGTCCAGAGTTGTAGTGGAGCGCTCCGGACACATCAGCTGTTGCCTCACGGGGACACAGGTTTAAGTTAGACCCACAAACCATACCTGCATGCTCCTGTCTGCCTGTACTGTCCTATGCATATAAATAAAGCCCCCCAAAAAAATGATCCAAAAGACATAATAACTCAGTATTCCTAAAACAACCGGATTTCAGACAATTTGCAACTAATATCTCCTTACAGAAAAAGAGATTGAAAAAAACATATATTTGTTAGATATTTATATTTTTTGATATTTATGAAAACCATGCAACTTAAAGACACTCTTCAATGAAGGCTATCTTTCCATATTTCATCTACCACACTGGCTTTTTTTGTAAATGTAAATTTACTTATATTTTATATTAACTCCAATATCCAATAGGTAAAGAAATGTTTTCTAAATTATAGCTATTGTATGTCAATTATGTCATCACTTAAAGATAAATGCTATTATCAATAATTATGACATGACATAATTCAATTTTAATATCTGTTAATGTTGACACAAACATCAATTTATACAGTCTGTATAAAAAAGAAATTGTAAGAAATCTAAAGAAAGTGCAAAAGACCACTTTGCAAGATGTGAACACGGGTCAAGCAGAACTTCAGGTTGAATTTTTTGTATAAACATTTTTTACCTTACATAAATGCTTAAATCTTAAAGATAATTATATAACATGTAGATATAAATGTCCTGTTGGTTGTATTTTGTCTACATCAGGAAATCAATTTTTCGGCTTTAATCATGTAGGCTTACCTTACCTTTAGAAGCTTTACATTTAGAATTTGATGACATATGCAATGGGTAAGTGATTCACAGAAGCTGTGCTACACATGAGATATATCCCATCATGCTTTGTCTCGTTATCAGGTATTGTTTTTACCTGTGTCTCATTACCTGTTTGTCCCTTCATCTGTGTATATATAGCCCTTGTGTTCAGTTGTCTGGTGTTGGTTATTGTTAGTATGTATGTTCCCCTCGTGTACACTGCCTGGATTTACACAGTTGTGTGATTTTGAAATCTAGATCAAGCCATGATCTTCAGCCGTCATTGCCGCCAAGCCATGGTCTCCAGCCATCATGACCACCAAGCCCGTGGCATCAGCTCTGTCAGTTGTGGCAGCTGCTCTCCTGTGTGACTGGGCTGTGCGCTGTTCATCCGCACCGGTGGCTGCTTCTGAACCCTCAGTGTTCCCTGCCTGCCTGCCTGCCAGCCACGCCCAGGATTCCAAACATGCCTTCCTGGCCACCTGACCAGCCTCTGCTCCACGACTCGGGTCCTGTTCCCTTTCATGGGCCTGGCCTGCCAGTCCTCCCCCAGTTCCACCTCCTCTCCACCGTCCTCCAGGGTCTTGTTATTTTTGGGGCCGTCTGGAATCCGCCCATAAGGGGGGGCTATGTCACGCCCTGGTGCTGGCACCTCTGTTCGCGACCTGAGGGCACCATTCAACTCTGTGTTGTCTATTTTGTAAGGACTGCAGGATCCTCTTCTTGTTTTCCCTCTGCTATTCATGACACAAGGTGCCATAATTATGACACAAGGTGCTGATTGGTAGTGAGTGATGCAGGATTGAGTCTTCCTGGCAGAACTTGCGCTGAAGCTATATTTCTACCAGTAAGACTCGGGGGGCGAATGTTGAGTATTGAACATTTATTAGACAGAATATATGGTTATTGTAAAGATGGACATTGGGGTTCTTTGGAGTAGGCCCTGTCCATGGCTCGCATCCAGAGGGCCAAGAAGTCCTCCACTTCCCGCTTTGAGATGAAGGCGGGGGCGTAGCCAACCCCTGAGATTGTCGTAAGCTTACCTCTGGAGCGTGGCCTACCCCCCCAAGACAAAAAGGGATTTCTACTCACCCGCTGGTTGGAGTCTCTAGCGGTTCCTGCAGAACGAGAGTAATTGCAATATTAATGATATAACAATTGACTGGTCGCTGGCCGTAAGCGACACTGAGACGAGGCCCTGATAGGCCACGACACTGACAGCCCCCAATAGGCCACACCACTGAGACAAGGCCTCGATAGACCACAACACTGACAGGCCACGATAGACCCCTAACATGGTTACGGTAACCGGGAGACTGCATTCATTCATTTATTTATTTATAAACTAGATATTATTTATTAGAATGATTTTACTCGTTGTATAAATACCATGCACTGTGCTGTGTTTTAACTTTTCTGTTTTTCCTGTTTGCCCCTGTAAAGCTGCTTTGAAACAATACACATTGTGAAAAGCGCTTTATAAATAAACTTGAATTGAATTGAATTGAGTAACAGGAGGCCGCGATAGGCCACAACACTGACAAGGCCCCAATAGGCCACAACACTGAAACAAGGCCCCGATAGGCCCCGGTGACTGATGAAAATAAACACCACCACCAGTAATTGCATGATTTACTTGTATCTTGACCGGATTGGGCTCATTGAGCTGCCATGATGGTTGAGGAGTCCAGTCTTATGTAAGACTCGTAAGTGGAAGATGACCATCTACCCATTTGTTTGATGGTTTCTGTTGGAATTCTACGTTCAGCCGCGTTAGTGGCTGCTCCGATCCTGAAGGAGTGTCCGGTATACTGGAGGGGCGAGAGTTTGCAAGCTTTGGATGCGTCGGCTAATTTTTTTCTGAACCAAGCCTTAGTGACTGGCGCTCCGTTAAGTAAAATAAAAAGTGGAAAGTGGGGAGGGGTTTTGGGGCAGACTTTCAGATAGAGCGTCATAGAAGTGAACGGGCAGAAGCTGGTGTTGGTTTTCGGAAGATTTATCATAGTGCCGGCTCGCTTCGTGTCGGTTTTAGTGTGTTTTAGGGTGATAGAGAAGGCTGAGGGGGAAAACTGTATGTCAGAAAACGAAAGGTCTTGCGTTGGGTCGAAATGTTTCGTTGAGTGTGACATGAATTCCCCCGGACGCATGAAGCCGTAAAAGGCTGAGAGGAATATGGCCTCCAGCAGTGTATTTACGTAGGAATCAAAAAGCTTGCTGCGAAGGGATTCTATAAGTCTGTGCAATATTGTTAAAGTGATTGGCTTGCGTCTATCTGGATGGCTGCACGACAAATTGCTCATGCCTTTGAGCAACAGACGCACTGAGGGATTGGTGAAAAGACTCGTATAGTCGTTGTTATGATACCTTGCGTAAAATTGGATTCCCGCCAATAGTCTACGGATGGAGGATATTGGCTGGTTACAGTTCTCGTATTTATGGGCTAGGAAAGAGCAGACTGACGAAATCATGATGGGAAAAAGGGGAATTTGGAAGGAGAAGCAGAACATGTTAAAATGAGACCAGGCGGAAGAGTATGCCTTAAGTGTCGACGGAGCAACGCCTTTAGATATGTACCGTCTGACCGATTGTTGGAGATAATCTAATTCAGCTTTATCTCCTCTAGAGCGGGGCAGGGCAATGGTTCCGGGTCTGCCGATGGGCAAAGTCGTCTGAATGCCTGCAGACGAAGACGAGATAGAGCATCAGCGATAGCATTATGGTGGCCCGGAATGTGTCTGGCTGTGATGATGAAATTGTGTTGAACTGAATGCCAGATCAGACATCTCACGAATGGGGTAATAAACTGGCAGTGAGATCTCCCTTTATTGATGATGGCAACTGTTGCCTCGTTGTCGCAAAACAGAGTGATGCGTTCACGAGACCATGCCGAGCCCCAGATGATGCTAGCGACAGCTATGGGATAGATCTCGTGAAGAGCGGACAAAACGAAACCTGAAGCGGGTTTGGGGAAATCGCGTGGCCACTTCTCGGCGAACCAATGGCCTCGGAAAAATCCCCCAAAACCGATGGAGGGGGCGGCGTCAGTAAATAATTGTAGGTCGAGCAGCGATTCTGAAGCATCGTTATAAATAAAAGATCGTCCGTTCCAGTTATTTAGCAGATAGGACCAAAATCTGAGGTCGGAACGGCTGCCTTCGTTTAGCAAGATCATATCGCTTAATTCTGCCGCCGAATGTGTCAGGGTAAGCATGCGTGAGATAAATGACCGGCCCTGGGGAATAATGCTCATGGCAAAGTTTAAGTGGCCTAAAAGGGATAGCATGTCGCGTTTAGAAGCAGCGCTGCGTGACGAAAACTCCTTTGTGAAAGAACTGATTCTGATGAGTTTATCGCTAGGGAGAGAAGCTTGCATCTTAACTGAATACAGTTGGATGGCTAAAAATGTTAAAGCCGTAGATGGGCCCTGCGTTTTCTCGACAGACAAGGGAACACCGACGTCGTTGAAGATCTTTCTGAGTATGTCGAGGGAGGATGTTTGGGAATTGGGAAAGTCGATGAGAAGAAAACCGTCGAGCATGTGTAGGACGAATGGCAGTTTGTTACCGTTCAAAAGGATCCAACACAATGCTTCGGAAAGGCAATTAAAGATGTGTGGGCTGCTTCTGCAACCAAAAGTGAGTCTAGCAGCGAAATAAAATTTAGACTCCCATTTAACTCCAAACAGGTGGCGATCCGTGGGGTGAAGAGGTATAATTTTGAATGCATCTGTGATGTCGGCTTTGGCTAGCAAAGCTCCGGGTCCGGCTAGCTTTAACAGCCTGATGGCGTTATCAACTGAGGCATAATGCAGTGAAAAGGGTTCTAAAGGGATGCATTCGTTAACGCTAGCAGTCGTGCTGGCGTGTGGAGAAGACATGTCGAAGATAAGGCGTTTTTTTCCCTGAATATTTTCTAGTAGCGACACAAAGCGAGTTAATGCGAAACAAGAAATAAGTCGAATGGGCCGATTATGTAACCTTTATTGACTTCTCTCTGCAGCAGAGATGAAACAATTCCGGGTTCAGTCATTACGGATTGTAGATTTTTTGTCACGAAGGAAGCAGTGAGTCGTGACGTAATACCTACCCGGAAACTTTGAGATAGGCCGTTTAACAAATAATCTACAAATCATCTATCGGGGTGTGTCGAGAGGTAGTTTGAGAGGATTGGGACATTGATGGGGTAGATACTACGTTCATCAGAACTTTTTCTTCCGATCGATGGCATCCTCTCGGATAGCTGGCCTGTATCTCCTGGGGCAGACTGTTTTTGGGTGTGGGTCCTTGCAAAAGCTACATACGTGAGCGAATTTGCATTGGGGAAAAGAACAAACAGATTCATTAAAATTATTGCAAAGAGAAGTGCCGTTAAATGTTATAATGTCCCGACCCTTAGCGTCTGAACGCTTCCTTACATTTCCAGCACCAAGGACAGCGGGCGAAAATGGACTAGCGAATGTTTAAGGGCAAAACTGTGCCGAATGTCCGTGAGAGCTGCAAATAGCACATGCTAGTGTCATACGGCCGCCGAAGTGGCGAACGAGTAGTTCTGTGTCTACTATAGACCAGTCGATTCTGGAGTTGAAAATAGAAATAACGGATGCGGATTTAGCAGAGAACGATGCGTGGTATTCGTAGAACAGTGTACCCCCGTAGCGTTGACTGAAGTCTGCCATAGTTGCTAAATAAATATCCATCTCCTCCCTCCTATGGGGATAAACTTGGCAGAGTATGTCGTGGTAAACTCCGAAAGCGATCGCGTATTCGCCGAACGATACGTTACGTTGCAGTCTGGGATCGGACGGAGAAAAACTGCCACGTCACCACAGTCAATCATTTTTCTGTCTTTGACCACTGCTGGAAATGTGCTGTTCCTAGACCCTTTATTCCACTTCAAGAATTTCCGATGATGTCTTTCGTCCTAAGAAAACATTCTGCCTGGTTAATCGCCGTGCTGGCATCCCACTTTCGGACAAGTTTTTTCTGACTCCACCTTCCATGGTGAGTTGGTCTCGAGAGTCCCTATATGTCAGGGACAATCTGCACTTGGCGACTTTTAACTCCTCCACCGCTGCTGACAGGGGAAGCCGGGGCTGGCCCGACCTTATGTATAGCCCCAAGGATGTAAAGCTTGGTAGTATTCCCAACTATGTTCTAAAATGCTTGTTGAACTTCCTCTGCAATTCTTCAACAGTTGATAGGAGCACCTCATATACAGTGAGCAGCCACATGAGTCACGGGAGCAGGCCATTATGAGAGCAAGCATTTGTATTTCAAAGGCAGGTCATGCTTGTCACTCTTCTTCAGCCATTCTTCCACTTGTTTTCCGGTGATGGAGATGCTGTTCTTTTCTAACATGGAATCATCATACCACTTTCCAAGGCATCTAATAGGGTTCCCCTGCATGTTCTGGATCACTTCCCCTGAACAAGAAGCTTGAACTTTCCAGTTGTTTTGCAATTTTGGATCACCAGACTCCTTGATTTCTTTGGCTTAAAGACCTCTGCCAGGACCTATCTTGCCTGCACATGAGTTGGTGTTATCACGATAAGAAATCCAAGTTATCATCCATGAAAGGCCTGATTGCTAGCTGTTGACATCTTGCTACAGTCTTCGGCACTCTTGACTTTGTACTCGCTGCCCAGATGATCAGGTTCATTCACATGATGAACAAGATTTATATTTACATTCAGTCATTTAGCAGACGCTTTTATTTAAAGTGACTTACAGGTGGGGTAGGCAATGGAAGCAAGCTAGGCAAGCTGAGATGCATGCAGAAACAGTCGGATCGCCTGGGCGAAAAGAAAGGTAGAGTTGTGTAACATCCGCATAGCAGTGATAGGAAAAGCCATGTTTCCGGAAGACAGAGCCTAGGGATGACATGTGTGGTGAGGCGCCCAGATCCTAATCAGCGTCGCCAGGGTAACACATAATTATCCACCCACAGCTGCCGGTCGTCAGCACCTGTAGCTCGTTCCTGGGCCCTATAAAGACGGGAGAGAGGAACGAGACTACAGACTTCCATTCCACTGGCTAAAACCCATGAATGTATACGGTCTCTATTTTGTCTTTACACAGGCGACAGCGCAAGGCGACCGGCAGAAGGACCAACACACCAGCACCTCCCTACCACACACAGGACTGCACCCGGAACTCCCAGAGGGATTATATTGCACTTTGTTTCCCCAAATTCACTGTAATAAACTGCCCTCCGGGGGTATTTTGCACTACCCTGTGTTGTTTCGTGCTTTGCTCGCCACACATGTATACAGAGAATAGCAACGGACCAAGCACTGAGCCCTAAGGCACACCTGTGTCGAGATGTTGGGACTCAGACACCTCTCCAAGATACTCTAAAGGAACTACCCGAGAGGTAAGACCTGAACCATTGTAGCACCATTCCGAAGACCCCCAAAGTCTTGAGGGTGGACAGGAGAATGTGATGGTTAACGGTGTCAAAGGCGGCAGATAGATCCAGTAGGATGAAAACAGATGAGTTAGAGGAAGCTCTTTCCAGTCTCAGGGCTTCAATGACAGAGAGCAGCGCAGTTTCAGTGGAATGACCGCTCTTGAAACCCGACTGGTTGCTGTCTAGGAGGTTGTTCTGGGCGAGAAAGGATGAGAGCTGGTTACAAACAACACGTTCTAGAGTTTTCGCAACGAAGGGGAGGAGGGATACCGGTCTGTAGTTTTCTAACAGTGCAGGATTAAGAGTAGGTTTTTTTAGTAGTGGGGTAATACGGGCCTCTTTGAAGAGTGTCGGAAATGTACTCATCTCTCAGTGGTGAGAGATGAGTTGATAATGTGGGTCAGAGAGGGAACAACCGATGGAGAAATGGCCTGGAGGAGATGAGTGGGGATGGGATCTAGGGGGCAGGTAGTCGGGTGGTTTGAAGAAATGACCTTGGAAACGTCCTCTTCAGATACGAGAGAGAACGAGGGGAGCAAGCATGTGTCTGGGGATTGGGCGTGGTCAAGAGGCAGTTGCGCAGAGAATTGCAAAGAGCGACGCAAAATCGTCAGCTGTTAAGTCCGATGGAGGTGAGGGGGTAGGCGGGCAAAGAAGAGCAGAAAAGGTTTTAAAGAGAGTACGAGGGTCAGGAGAGTTATTGATTTTAGCGTGGTAGTACTGGGTTTTCGCAGAGGAGACATCCGCAGAGAAAGAAGAGAGAATAAACTGATAGAGAGAGAGGTAGGTTCTTTTGATTTGCGCCACTTTCTCTCAGCAGACCTGAGAGAGGCGCGATGTTCACGGAGAACATCAGATAACCAGGGGGCAGAAGGAGATGCACGAGATGGCCTAGATCTGAGAAGGCATAAGATGTCTAAGCAGGAGGTTAGTGTGGAGCAAAGGGTGTGGGTGGTGGTGTTAGCATCAAGGAGAGAGAACTGTTTAGGGGGTGGGAGAGTGGCAGAGACTGCAGAGGATAAGCGGGAGGGAGAGAGTGATCATAGGTTGCGTCGGAATGTGACCATTGGGGAAGCATGTGTAGTGTCTGGAGAAGTTAAGTCGAGATCAAGAGTGATGAGGAAATGATCTGACTTGTGCAGCGGGGTGACCTGGGAGTTATGGGTGAAACAGTGGCGTGTGTAGATAATATCAAGTTGATTACCAGATTTATGAGTCGCTGAAGTTGGGACTCGCTTGAGGTCAAACGACGCAGTCAGGTTGTTGAAGTCAGCAGCCTGTGGTTTTTCCAGGTGGATGTTGAAGTCTCCAAGTACCACCAGAGGAGTACCGTCCTCGGGGAAAGATGACAGAAGTGCATCCAACTCCTCCAAGAAAAGTCCAAGGTGCCCTGGGGGACGATAGATAACTACAACATGCCTTTTAACAGGGTGGATGACAGTAACAGCATGAGATTCAAAGGCGTTGTTGTTGCAAGAGGGTGCCAGCTGTTTGAATTTCCAGTCATTAGGAATAAGTAGTCCGGTTCCTCCACTCCTCCCTGATATGCGTGGGCTGTGGAAAAAAGTGTAATTATCTGAGATGGCAGCCGGTGTGGCAGTGTCCTCCGGTTAGATCCAGGTTTCGGTAAGTGCTAAAAGAGAAAGACCAGAATGTTTGGCAAAAACTATGATGAAATCTGCCTTGTTTACAGCAGATTGGCAGTTCCATAAACCAATAGGAAAGGTAATGGAGGTAGTTTTGGATGCTGAAAGAGTGCGCAGACTGTTAGCATTAGCCATGCGTGGCCTTCTGCGTGTTACCGGTGATTTACGAGTTGTAATGACAGTGTGGATTTGAAAACACATAGTGAAAAATGAAGGAATTTACAAGACGAATATAGAAAAGAGAATAAAGAGAATAAATAAGGTGAGATAGTATTGCGACTGGAATCGTAGCTTGATGTCTCTAAGGTAACTGGTGACCATGCCCTGGATGTAATGTGGGATGTGGTAGTAGTCCACAGGTACTTGGGGAACAAAATATGGGGAATAGACCCATATGCATTTGCAAAGTCAAGCCAAACAATTGTTAGCCAACTTATGAAGTGTAGGAGAGGAAAGGCAGCCTGAGAACCCCTTTATGCTCCGAGCACCCTGAAAACCCTTCAACACCGCCCTTCTGAATTGAGGTGTTAATATGGAACATAGAATAACACATAGATAACAAGAAACAATCGGGCAACGATTAACACCGCACCAATGAATAAAAGAACTACACAGGAAACAGGAAAGCGAACAACCAAAACTACAAACTAAAAGTCCAAAAGACAGGGGAACACAGACTGATTCGTGACACTAAGTGAGCTTTTATCATGCGGCCTACCAGCTATGGGCTGAAATAGCAAGGAAGGTGGATCTCTTCAGCCTCAGAAGGTTGTCTGCCTAGGAGAAGAAAACAATGATGTAAAACCTACGGCCCGAGGACCTCGCAGTCACCATCCCAGTTTCTGGGCCATGACAGATGAACCCCGGGTTTGAAGGGTGTGTTCAGTTCTGCACACTGCACACCACCTAATAGCTCCTTTGCGCAGGCAAGAAGAAAATACTCATGGCTCCTTCCCCTTGGTCTAATCAAGTCCTTTAGCGATGGGAAAAGGGCAAATTCGACAGGTGTAAGATGTCACTGGGAGACGCAGTCTCAATCCTGCATGCTTGCGGCTCAGGCGCTAGTGGTCATCTGATGATAACCTTGAGATAACATCAGACCCCGGCAGCACCCTGAGTGACCAAGCAGCCCTTTTTTTAGGGAACTGCTTGTTCCATATGGAGAGGGGCCATGATACGGTGGCCCAAACAAAGCTTGTCTCCTCCCAGTGGGCTTACCACGGCCTATGGGCATCTTACATTCGGTCAAGTAATATCAAATACTAAACGGCAAATCCCATTCAATTTAAAAGATGGGAAATGATTCAAACTTGCATGCTGGAATATAGGGCTGCAACAACGAACCGATTAAATCGATAAAAATCGATTACTAAAAGAGTTGGCAACGAATTTCATTATCGATTCGTTGTGTCGCGCGACACGGAGAAGTTTGATTATAAAAAAACTTTATTTGAGCGCGGAGCGGAGTGAACAAACTCGGTCTCTCTCGCGCACTGATGCTAGCAGAGCTCGGCGCCTCATACACAGGGCGGAGCAAAAATAAATAAAAAAATAGCGGAGGAAAGATACATGGCGGAGGCAGAGAAATCCGCGCGACCAAAGTCGTCCAATGTGCGGGAGCATTTCACACTAAATAAACAGAAAAAGTGTGTTAACTGCTAAATATGCTAAAGCGACATGGCGGGAGCACCACGGCAATGATCCAGCACCTGAAACGCAAACAGGTGGTAGTCTTTGATGAGGAGGAAGGGATTTCAACAGCAGGTTAAGTCACTACAGAATCCTACTTTTGTTCCGTTTTGAAGTGAAGAACGTAATGTCCCTGGTGCGGGTGTTTACTCGTTATCCAGCTTGACTAGCAGGACAAGTTAGCGTTAGCTCGTTAATAACCGAATAAAGCAGGGGTGGTATAGTTACTTTGCACTTTGCATTGCAAGAATAAAGACACGTTTTTATTCACTAGTCTTTTTTGAACCATTCATTTATCAATCTGTTGTCATGTAAAGCTACACTGCAAAAACAGCTTTTCTTACTTTGTAATTTATTTCTCGTTTCCAGTCCAAGTATCTAAAAAAATAATCAAGATTACTAGACAAGAAAAATGGCATGAGAAAATTAATATCTCATTAAGATTATTTTTCGTACCCCATTGGCAGATAATTTTGCTTGTTTTAAGCAAACAATCACTTAATTTTGAGGTGTTTTTTCAGAAAACAAGACATCATTTCTTATGCTTTTTCATGTGTCTAGTACATGTTTCTTGATTTAAGATTTTTTTTTGATATTTGGACTGACAACAGGACAAAACTGCTAAATTAGAAAAGCAATTTTTGCAGTGTATATTCTGTGCTTTGTCCCATATAGGTTATTATTGACAAATATATTTGTGTGTGTTGTACTTTTTAATTTAATTTTAAAGTTCTTTTATAGCACTAGGTCATCTTAAGCTTTGTTTAAATGTGGTGTATAAATGAAGCTTGCACTTACTACAATAATAGTAATAATTTAATGAATAAGCTTCAAGTGAACTTGAGAGAGAGTGTGTGTGTGTGTCAGTGTGAGAGTTTGTGAGTGTGTGTGTCTGCGTGTATGTGCATCTGCGCGTGTGTGCGTCTGCAGTGTAGTGTAGAGAACAAGTTCTGACATTCAAACAAATCCTGTCAAATTTTCTGATTTGTATTGTTCTTTATTCAGCAGCTCAGGTGGCACTTTATTTAAAAAAAGTCTATATATTTGGCAGATGTAAAGCATACATGTTTTTTGTGTTAGTCCATTTTTATTTTATTATTATTATAACAGCTCAGGAAAGTTCAAGGAGCAACATGTTTGTGCAGTTTCTAAAGATTTTAGTTCTGATTTTGAATAAAGGGTTGGAAATGAATGCTTTTCTTGGTTTATGTTTTTATCTGATTCATCGATTAATCGAAAAAATTATTTATAGATTAATCGATTATTAAAATAATTGTTAGTTGCAGCCCTACTGGAATATCAAAACCATGCGAGACTCCGCTGACAGCACTCGACCTGAGCAACGATCAGCTTTAATTCCACACAAACTCGCTAGGCTGGATGTAGACATCGCCACACTAAGTGAAATCCGCTTTCCAGAAGAAGGCAGTCTAAGAGAGCATGGCTCGGGTTACACCCTACTGGTCAGGCAAACCAGCGACAGAGAGACGACTTTCAGGCGTCGGCTTCATGATTAGGGACTCCATCACTACTAAGCTTGTAAGCCTGCCAACTAGCCACTCTGATCGCATCATCTCAATGCGTTTACCGCTTTGTGACCAGCAGCACGCCACCCTGCTCAGTGTGTATGCTCCAACTCTCCAGGCAGATCCTGCTGATAAAGAAAAGTTTTACTCCGACCTTTTTGCAGGCCTGCTCATCAGATTGTCATCCTGGGCAACATCATCGCCAGAGTGGGCAGAGACTCTGAAACCTGGAAAGGCGTACTTTGAAGGCACGGTGTTGGCAGTTGAAATAGAAATGGACGCTTGTTGCAGCAGCTTTCCATTATCAATACTGTTTTTCAGCAGAAAAACAGCCTAAAGACAACCTGGACGCACCCTCGGTTAAAACACTGGCACCTCATAGATTACATCCTAGTGCGCCAGCATGAATTAAAGGATATCTTTTATTCCAGGGTAATTCCCAGTGCCGAGTGCCAAACAGACCATCACCTTGTTTGCTGCAAACTATGGTTCCATCTAAGGCCCAAACAAAGGAAAGTTGGCTCCTTGAGGAGGAAGCTCAAAGTCTGCAACCTCCAGTCTGCTGTGGTCAAAGGAGCCTTCCAGGAGACCCAACGATCTAGGCAAGAGGATCCGAGCTGCCTAGCAGACTCGGACTGTCCTCAGAAGTGCTGTGGGATCGCATTAAAACTGTAGTTCTGCAAATATCAGGTGATACCCTTGGTTTCTCCACAAAGAAAAACTGGGATTGGTTTGATGAGAAGAGGCTTTCCTCTAGCTCAGTGGTAAGAGCATTGCATTAACAACGCAAGGTTGTGGGTTCGATCCCAGGGGATTGCACATACCTATGTAAAAATGTATAGGATAATGTAATGTAAGTCGCTTTGGATAAAAGAGTCTGCCAAATGCATAAATGTAAATGAAAATGTAAATGAGAACAACTCAGAAGTCCAGGAGCTGCTGTCAAAGAAGAGGTCAGCGCAAAGGCCCACCTGGCCAAACCATTCTGCCCGCACAAAATAGCATCTTTCCGCCCGGAATGCAGAACTCTCTCCATGAATTCTTCGTCTGCTGCTGGGAGCAGGGTAAACTCCCTCAAGACTTCAAGGATGCAGTCATCATTACCCTGTACAAGAACAAAGGGGAAAAGTCAGACTGTTCAACTAATCGTTGCATAACACTTCTGTCCGTCGCAGGAAAAATCCTTGCAAGAGTCTTCTTGCTCACACAGAGACAACTATGAAGCCAATTACGTCTTGCTTCGCAAAAACTGCTCAAATCTTGAAGTAACCCTGGAAAAGACATAAGTTCTTCATCAGCCAGCACCCCATGAGGAGCTATATCCACAAAGCATCTTCAATGAACAAACAGAGCTGAAAGTTATCCTCCACTTCAGCTACTTGGGGTGCGTGATCTCGTCTGACGCCAAGATCGACAATGAAGTCGACAACAGACTAGCCAAGGCAAACAGTGCATTCGGCAGACTATACAAACGGGTCTGGAACAACAGCTACCTCAAAGGAGACATGAAGGTCAGCGTCTACAAAGCTGTTGTGCTGACCACTCTCCTGTATGACGCCGAGTCCTGGGTCACGTACCATCGTCATCTGAGAACCATGATCTCTTGGATCAGACCTATATTTGCAGTCGTTGTGGCAGGAGCTGCCTGTCTCGTATAGGCCTTGTCAGCCACCAGTTTGCCTGGACTAGACGTGGATGTCCTTCCAAGAACTTTGTTCGGAAAGCCAAAGCCATGATTGTGATGATAACATGCTCAAATGAACAGTCAGCCTTCAATGCGGTCATCACTGTCTTTAAGACACAAACAGATATTTTCAAAATATATTCATGGTGTAACACATGTGACTAGTAAACACAGAATACATAAAAGCTTTCATTTAATGTATAAATATGTGTTTATGTTGCCGGGGTAATTTATTCTGTTCTTCCTCCGGGGTGAACACTGGCGCGGTTGGCTACCGCTGCCTCTGAATGATTAATTTGATTTTGTTCGTTTTTGCTGTGTGTTTTGCTCCGTTTGTGTAGTGGCTTAGCTGTTATGTACTGCAGTAATTCACTGTGCCTAAACGTGGTTATTGTCGGCCTACCTACATTGATTGTTCGATATTGTTTCGTTGCTCTCACCCCTTCTCGAGATCCGCTGTTCTCGGCCTTCGGGTGGAAAAATGAGGATCAACGAGTTGCCAGTATTGGCTTTGTAGGAGCCGCATTTGAGTTTGTTTTTGGTTCGATAATTTACTTATAGTTATCTTTTCTATTGCTTTTGGGTAGTACACCTTCTAAAAAGCCAGGGGGCGCGCCACCCTATAAGTTGGAGCAGGTAGCGCATGATTGGGGAGAAGAAGTGCCAGCAGATACAGTCTTTGACCTCGGCCTGGATCTGCGATACCGGAAAGCTTGGCGTATACAAGAAAGCGCTACAAAGGAATATTTAAAGACATTTAAAACAGTTCTCATTTTTTGGTTTAGTCTTTTACTCTATCTATTTTACAATAAACTCCGACAAACATTCAACTACAAACACTCTTGGAATTTCTTGGATTCGGGCTGTGAGTCTCTCCCGGTGGTCGAAAACAGTAACAGGGGGTTATAGGAAAAACCCAACATTGTTTTTGCCATTACAGGCTTTTTTATCTGGATTATCCTTTCATCGATCGGACATCTAGCCACTGCATTACGATACTCGGCGAGGGAACTTCTTCAACTCTGTTTTCGCCATTCAGAACTACCATCAGTGTTGCTCTCCAATACGGATATCATCTACAAACCTCGCCGTAAATATATACATTGAGGTTCTCGACAGAGCTACAGCATTGATGATTCAAGCACATTATGAACCCTCTGGTCTTCAAAATCTCACCCATTAAGGAAATCACTGTTGACCACAGCGTATTGGCCATTCCTACCAGGTCAGCTACTAAAAGTTCTCAAAGTGACATTCTTTCCTTTGGACTCGCACCATTAAAATACAGGACTGTCTCTTTTGTTAATTCTGCCCCTTGGTACACCCCTGACTTGCGCAGGCTAAATGCTCAAGGTCGTCGTTTGCAGTGCCTATATGTTAGAACTAGACGTGATGTCCACAAACAGATGTACTCTGAGCATATGCTTAACTACAAAACTGCCATCTCTACAGCTAAATCTGATTATTACTCGCATTCCTTTCATTGGGCATAATTAAATGTAAGAACCCTTTTCTCTGTTATGAAAGATATTTCAAAGCCTTCTGATTCTATACCATCATGTCTGCACTTAGCTGATTTATGCACTCTTTTAGTGCAAAAATATAAAATATTCATCAGTCTTTGTTAGTTAGTTACAGTTCCCTTTCTGTCAGTCTCTCGACGTTGTGTCGAGAACGCCAGATGGGGTTCGCCCTTGAGAACCAATCAACTCTGACTACTATAGAAGAGGCGAATGAAATTTTGCAAATGAAATTTCCATGCCGGTCTCCGCCCCCAGATGTCCGATATAAAAGGAAGCCGGCGTGCAGCACTCATTTACCTTTTGTTCTTCAGAGCCTTTGCTCATGACTACGAACAAAACAAATTCTTCTTCTACATAGCCGGATCTACGACGTAGAGCAGCGGATTGTACCTACCTGCAGCGACCTTCCCCTGGGCGTCGCGGCTGTTTTCTAAAAGGTCCTTTTCAGGACTGAGCATTATCCAGGGCGACATGTCCCGCTGTTCTCTTGGGTGCAGCACCCTCATCGAGGAGGGGGACGGACACAATCGCTGCGTTAGGTGTATGGGCGTCCAGCTCGCTGAAGCAGCATTCGTTGACACATCTTGCCCGCACTGTGGGCAGATTGTCATTCAGAAATTGCGGTCACAGGTGGCTGTCTTCCCACGGGAACCAGCCACCATTTCGTCTGTTACCCGGGCAGTGACATTGGTGGCTACGGCCCCGAAATCCGCCTGTGTTAGCAGCGTTAGTGATGTGGGGACCTCTGCGAACTTAAACCCGCCAGCCAAGTGCTCACGGGCCGATCGCACCCCGATTCGCTCTTCTTTGTTTCCCCAACTGGAAACGATGCAGCTCGCAGCATCGGAGGGAGACTGGCATCCGACTCTGACGAATACTAGCTCCCCCCAGGGGGGGGTCGAGCTCAGGAGGAAGCAGAAATGATGTCAGCCATGCTAACCCGGGGATACGTGGTTCCTGAGGTCGGAGGGCGGTGCAAACCGCGCCCACCCCGGGTGCCATTTTTTCCCGGAGGTGCTTGAGGAGCTGTTTAAACTTGGAGCGCTTCACTCACGTCACGCGTATAATGCAGGATCTCCGGGCCCCGGGTCGGGTGATGTCCACGGTAGTGGTCCA
Organism: Triplophysa bombifrons; assembly: GCA_029783895.1. Taxonomy (NCBI): domain Eukaryota; kingdom Metazoa; phylum Chordata; class Actinopteri; order Cypriniformes; family Nemacheilidae; genus Triplophysa; species Triplophysa bombifrons. The sequence goes on along the minus strand of CM056459.1, from coordinate 19,673,586 downwards.
GGAGAGACACCCCCGGCTGTACCTTGCGCAGAAGAGTGACAACAAGAAAGTCCGCTGCTGGCATAGTCCTGTGCTGGCATATCAATTGCCAAGAGTTGTGGGCTGTGCTACTTGCACTGAGGAGGCTGCGGCCTCTCGTGCGGGACAAGCACCTGCTGGTCCAAGGACAGCACTACAGCTGTGGCGTACATTAATCGGTGGCGTACGCTCACGGCAGCTACCACGACTTGCTCGACGCCTCGTCCTGTGGAGTCAACAGGTGATCTGCTCCCTGCGGGCCACACGCATCTTGGGCAAACTGAACCAGAAAGCCAACATGCGTTCTCGTCAGTATACGCCTTGCGGAATGTGGCGACTCCACCCCCGCAGTCCAGCTCATTTGGATGCTGTTCGGACAGGCCCAGGTTAACCTGTTCACCCTCCTGCAACACCACCATTACCCGCTTTGGTACTCCCTGTCCGAGGACCCCCTCGGCACAGATGCCCTTGCGCACAGCTGACCGCGGGACTGGCGGAAAAACACCTCCCCCCCAGGAGCTTCCTTGCACAGACACTGTGCAAGGTCAGGGAAGAGGAGCACCAAGTGTTATTGATTACACCGCACTGGTCTAACCGCACTTGGCTTCAGAGTTGATGCTCTGGACAGCGACTCCCCCTGACCCATTCCCCTGACAGAGGACCTGCTCTCTCAGGGGGAGGACATGTTCTGGCATCCCAGATCAGACCTCTGGAACCTCCATGTCTGGTCTCTAGACGGATCGAGAAGATCCTGAGATGGCCAATCCCCCTCTATGGAGGAATAATTTTCATCCAATCTCTAACCTGACATTTTTTTGACGCACGTTTTGGAAAAGATTGTTGTAACAGTTAAATGAACGTCTTTCAAAGAACAACCTTTGCGAACAATTTCAATCAGGTGCTTGTTCCTACCATAGTACTGCGACTGCCCTTTGTTTAGATTACCAATGATTTACTAGTAGCAGCTTACTCAGGATTTTTAAACATATTAATTCTTCTCTATCTAACCTCAGCGTTTGATACTATCTCCCATAAAATCCTTTTAGACAGATTGCAGTCAATTGGAATCGCTTGTACTCCTCTGGCTTAGTGCACATCATATCTTTCCGGTCGTACTCAATTTGTTCAATTGAGCCAGTTCAAATCTAAATCATCAAATATACCTGCAGGTGTCCCACAGGGTTCAGTGCTGGGTCCTCTATTATTTATTATTTATTTACTATCACTTGGAACCATTTTTAGGAAATATGGTATCCATTTTCATTGTTATGCAGACGACACTCGGGCCCATTTATCTTCAAAACCCACCTCTGAACTTCCTCCATCCTCTCCTCCCACTGTTCGTCTGAAGTTAAAACTTGGTTTGAAAGTAATTTTCTTAAGCTTAACAACAGTAAAACAGAGATACTTCTTGTAGGTACAAAAAATATTATGTCCAAGACTAGTGGTTTGCTCCTTCAATGCAAGTTAAAAGCTTGGGGGTTATCCTTAATAGTAATCGGTCTTTTGAAGCGCATATTAACAAGATTACAAGGTCGGTTTACTACAGCATTTGCAATATTAATCACCATCGCCCTGCTTTCCCAGCAAGGAGCACTGCTACCTTGGTCCATGCTCTCCTTACCTCAGATATCGACTACTGCAATGCCCCTTTTTATGGTCTTCCCCACAAACTCTTACACAAGTTACAGTTAGTACAGAACTCGCTGCACGAGTAATCACCAGAACTCCTAAGATTGATCCCATATATCCTGTTCTTTCGACAACTTCACTGGCTTCCTGTTACACAGCGTATTGAATTTAAAATCCTGCTTCTTGTCTATAAAGCTCTTCATAACCTGGCTCCATCCTATTTATCAGACCTATTTTTAGCCTATACCCCCTCTTGAACTCTTAGATCATCATTTATATCCTATTTTGTTCTTCCTCGGATGCACCTAGCTTCTATGGGATATCGGTCTTTCAGCTATGCTGCTCCTTATCTGTGGAATATGCTTACACAGGACATTCGCAATTGAGACTCTCTCACTAATTTTTATCTGTTTCCTTGGATTTCCATGTCATGTAGACGAATACCTTGAGAAAATCCTTTGGAAACTATAGCGAAAAGCCATAAATGCAGTCACAATAAAACATGCTCAGAGGGTCTTTGTTCATCAGATATTTTTTAATACAGTTCATTGTGTGCTCTAGAGCAAGATGTGTGTCTCTATTCACAAACTCTGACAGACATTTTATAATATTAATTGATATTAGCATGATGAAGTAATTTTCTTGTAAATAGCAGCGACGTCAATCCCATTAACCGTTGTAATATTCAAGATCATGTGCGGTGGGCAGTTTATAAGTAGATCGTATGCAGACAGTATCCACAGGGCAGATGAGTGAAGTATAAACATAACATCATCATAAGTTCATCATATCCACTCCCATTCGGCTTTCACTCTCGTTTTTATTCATCATTTCCTTTCAGTTATTTCCTTTCAAACAAGTGATTTCTATGACCTGCTACATTATAGTAAAGGATTAGTGATCCGTACGTTTTGTTAACAATCTTATCTAGTTTTTGACCTTGTACTCTTAAGACAATTTTCTGATTAAGGTGTTTACATGAATATTACTTTCATGTTCCCTTTTTACATGTTATATAGAACATAATTAATATTGTGTTAAATACTGTTATAATAGTATCTATAAAAGTGTGATTAAGGTGTGTACATATCTGTAATGCACTTTGATAATGTGACTAAAATGGAAGTACTTCAAACGTCTTAATCTGATTTTTGCCTACTTTGATTATGACTTTAACCGGATAAAAGTAATCACTGTTTGTATGGTGTAGTTTCTCAAGCAACACCAACAGTTTATGGTACACTGTTAAAAAATAAGAGTTACAAAAATCCTCTTTATCTGTAAATGGTTCCGTAAACAATATACCTCAACAACATCCTTTAACATCCACAAAACCTTTATGTTGCACAAAAGCTGAAGAAGTATACTTTAACAAATATTTGAAACTGGCCTCAAAACAACCCCTTTTCTCCATAAAAACAAATGTGGCCATGATTACAGATTTTTTTTATTCTTCCCATTATCCTTACAAAACCAATTCCATGAGCATTTCATTCCGTGTGTATACGCAACACAGTCTCACTGGAATTCATGACATTGTCACAAACTGTAATCTATTAATTTGTTTTCATGGATTTCGTCTCCATGAACACAAATCAATAGATTCTAAATGTTGTATCTATGCCACAAGCTGCCTTTAGACTGGGTTGGTATACACCTCTTCGGATGATGAAAACAACGCTGGTTCAACGCTGGCCCAGAAGACTTTCCTGTTTCAGTTACAAACAATTTCAACTGAATACAACTAACAGAATACTAATAATAACCAAATTAAAATGTTAAACAAATATATTTTAAATGAATCATACAGTATATGTAAGATTCAAAAAATATAAATAAATAAATAACAGAATCCGGAAGTGCTTCTGGACCAATGTCTCATCTTGCAAAGTGGTCTATTTGTTAAAGAATCAGATACCCATTTAGCTCTAAGTGGCTAAAGCTTGCCATCAGGGAGATGTTTATACGTTATTTGGATTTCACAAAAGAATCCCATTTGTGTGAATGTCACAGTAGGCAAACCTCTGCATGAATACACCTTTTCAATGGGAATTAAATGAAGAGTGAATGCCAAAATGTCATCTTGGATGTAATAATAAAGAAGAGCCTGAACAAGTTTACACATCACAGAATCAAATAAATGTAGCTATCGTCTCAGCTTTATTCCATAATCTCCACCCAAAACAATAATTTTGTGAAAAATTATTTGAACAGATAGTGATCGTAAAGGCTGTTAAGAGATGAATACCACGCTTAAGATGTCAAAACACGGGTGCTGCTCAACCACGGATAGCTTTTAAAAGTATAAGTACACATGATCTATATCCATTTTCTCAGACTTGTTGTCTTGTATTTGCCATTATTTTCATGTTTTTTTTGTGAAAGCTTTCCTGCATGATTTTTATGCAGGTAAAGGGAAAAATAGGGATATTAAAATAGGACTGTAAAGTGGATGTCCTGGCAGAATAATTTTTGTGGCATACAAAGATATATTCATGTTTATTTTACATTATAACTGGGTTCATTGATGCTTCAATAGAAGGACAAAAGCAATAATAAACATTAATAATCTAGGACTATGTTTGGAAAAAAATACTAGCCTACATACTGCATTATGCACAGTATCATGGTAAATATGTTCATGAACTGAAATTGTTTTTCTCTGTTAGTTAACATGAACTAATAATGAAATACTAGTCTGACAATGTACCTGCATCAACAATAGCCATAATATTAGAAAGCACAATTGTGGAATTTTAGTTATTTCTACACATATAGTAATATTGTAAATAATTCAGCACAGTTAAGATTTTGGGCTACAAACTCTCTCCCTCTAGCTATTTCTCTTTTGAATCGGATCCACTGGCAAAAAAAAAAAGTTTTTAATATAAATGTGACTAATTAGTTGTTATACAATTTCAATTGTTATTTCAATAATTTGTGAATTCTGGTAAAATAATTGTGTAGTGAAAATCTGATATTGTGACACCCCCGAAACGATAACAGCATTAATGTATGAAATAACTTTAACAAAATGTAGGCATGTCTTTTCTGGTAAAGCAAGCAACACCATTGCTCATAATCGTTTGCCTTGAATTAACCTATAGTGTGTACCCCCAAGACAGTTGAAATTACTGACATTGGCATGTTCAAGAAAGATGTGCTATTACTAAAAGTGTTTAATGTTGTTTATATGTCAGTGTGCTGTTTTAATATGCTTTAAGATACACATTGTCCAAATTCATCATTTTTAACCATCTTCAAAAAGTTATCTTCAAAAGAGTTATCTTTAAAAAAACCGCAGTTTAGAAAAAACAAAAGTTTAAAAATGCAGTTTGAAATTGCCTCTGTTTATGACATCATAACACTGTAACCAAACATGTAAACATATTTAAGCAATAGATACTGTATTTAAGGATGGTGCATAGACTCGACACTTACAGTTCACGATCAGTGCCATTTTAGCTCTGATTCGGCAAGACAAACACATGCTGCTCACAGGTTGAATGAGGCAAATATGTACCTATAATCATCAGTCTGAGCTGAGGTGGGGACCAATTTGCATATCCATAAATCCACAAATACTAAAAGAAGCAATGATGTAGAGTTGCATTCAAGTGATTTTAAGGCATGAAGAAATGATTATCAGAGGAAAAAAACTTTTACATATGCTATTTTAATGCTTTCAAGTGCTGTGTTTGTTAGTGCAGTGGGACTTCAAAGGTTCAGTGTAAGAAATTTAGCGGCATCTAGCGGTGAGGTAGCGAATTCAAGGTCCCGCCTATCAAGGTACCGCTCTTATTCTCTGATGTCTCCATCGTAAACGAAGAAATCATGGTACCACACAACCCCTATGACTAACTAAAACTAAACTTCAAAAAACAAGTACTTGGACAGATTAAAGTTATAAAAACGGACTAAATTAACATCTTTGGAAAAAAATGAAGTGCATAGTTTGGCTCCTGTCCCAATTATTTACATGGAGAGGGTGGGATTTATGATATACACTGCAGCCAGCCACCAGGGGATCAAAGAGCTTGCAACTTCACTTTTCAGGAGATGTTAGGCACACCCGGTGTATATCTGTAGGAGACAGTTGAGTAAGGGTGTATTGTTTTCGTATTTGTTCTATAGGCAAGCATCAGCACCAACTTGGATGTAATCTGTTTCACTTCTTTGCCAAAGGAGATAATGTATTTAGGAAGCGCACTCTGTAGAGTAGTTTTTCAATTTAGGTATAGTCTGCTGTAGAAAAGAAATGGCAAATTCCATGCAAGTACAGTCGAGTACAGTCTCCGGCAAAATGCATTTTAAACAAAACCACAGTCTATTATCTAGTGATTATGAAGAATATTGAAAACATTGGAACGAGTAACGTCCTGACTGTTCCCGGACACACGCATGCTGGATTGAGATTGACAGATGACCGCACCAGCGGAGGTCAGAGTTTTTTTTATTATGCTATATTGGTTTATTCCTCGCATAAAGCTATCAAAATACATGACATCGGAAACAGTGCATGACAACGTTTATGGTATATTCCTGATAGTTAGTCCTTTAATGAAGCATTAGAGTAACATCCACAGGTATTGCAACGGATCAGACTGAGGAGAACCCGTCAGTCTGATACCCGATCCAGCAAAAAAGACCCGGATCGGCCCCAATTCCGATCCAGAGTATCGGATTGGTGCATCCCTAGTTACACACCACATTAGGCACATATCTCTTTGTGTCCTCAGGTAATGTCTGTTGTTCTGCATTCATAGCGCAGTCACCACTACCCACATTCTTGCTATCCTGGTTGTTTTCTATCTCTCGCTCTACACATTTCTTCACAAACACTGTTGTGAGTGTATTTAGCACCCGTAGGTGATTTAACAATTACTTGGTTCCCAGCTTTGCCGACCACTGTGTGGGGTGTTGCATGTCAACCTTGTCCTGCCTCAACAGGACTTGTCTCCAACCCTGACATCGGAGTATTCTGCTTTGCGATGTTTATCTGCATACAGTTTGTATCTCCCTTTTTTCTCAACATCATGGTCGTGAACATCAAGATCTGCATCCACTGACGTAAGATCTGGTAACTTGCCCCTCATCCTTCTTTTAAACAGAAGCTCAGCAGGGCTTTTGCCTGTTGTATTATGCACAATTCCCCTGTACACTGTGACATACTTCCTGAGTTCTTTTTGCCAGTCAAGTCCTTCTGACTGTGCAATTTTGATTCGTTTCATGATCGAAGCATTCTGGCGCTCAACTTCGCCATTCGCTTGGGCCCATTTAGGTGTGGTTTTCAGATGTTTGATTCCATTAGTTTCACAGAAATCCTTGAACTCATCTGATCTGAACTGAGGCCCATTGTCCGATTTCAATATGAGTGGGAGTCCATGTCGGCTGAATATATCCTCAAGACAATCAATCACCTTTGCTGTTGTTGTGGTGGTCAGTATCTCATATTCATAGTACCTACTGTAGTAATCCACTACAACAAGAATTGACTGTTTTGATGGCAAAGGGTAAGTAAATCTATTGCTAAATCTTTCCACGGTCCATCTGGCAATGGTAAAGGCCTCAATGGTTCTGGAGCATCAGGGCAAGAGACAATTTGACAACCATGACACGACTTGCAATAACTCTCAGCGGCTTTGTCCATGCCCGGCCACCATACTTTTGTTCTTTGATGTTGTTTGGTTCCAACAATACCAATATGTCCCTCATTTGCCAGCGCAACGGCTCGTGCTTGTATTGTTTTGGGAAGAACAATGCGTGTTCCACGTAAGACCAGAAAACCTACAACACATAGCTCGCTAGCTACAGGTGCATATGTCATACACCTCTCAAAATGTTCACTTTCAATTGCTTTTCTCACCTCTTTGAGTTCTGGATCTTTTTCTGAAGCTTCCTCAACTTCCCTTGTGGTTAAGGCTCTCGGGGTGGCACTAACAGCTACAAATCTCACATAATCATCAGATTCATGCAAGTGTCTCTCTCTCATTGCTGTGCTTCCCAGGAGTCGTGATAAGGGATCAGCAATGTTTTCCTTTCCTAAAACAGACAACTTTTAAGTTGTAAGGTTGAAGACGCAAAACTCGTCTCTCCACCCGGGCACAGGGCTTGGAGCGTTGACCATATATTGACTCTAACAGCTTATGGTCGCTGACAAGATCAAATTGTCTCCCATATACATAGGGGTGAAGCCTCTCACAGGCCCACACAAGGGCAAGGGCCTCCTTCTCAGTCTGAGAGTACCTTCTCTCACAGTCTGTTAGGCTTCTACTGATGTAGCAAATTGGCACCATTTGTCCTTTTTGACTCCGTATCAGTAAAGCATCCAACAGGGCTGGTGTCAGCTACAACCCGGGTTGGAGCATCTTTGTCGAAATAAGCTAAAGTCCCTGCTCTTGCAAGTTCTTGTTTCAGGGCTTTGAATGCACTTTTCTGTTCTGTGCCTAAGAAAAATTCAGAGTACTTTCTGGTAAAACGTCTCAAGGGCTCTGCCAGTGTTGCAAATTGTGGAATAAATCTACTGCTATAACTGACAAGGCCAAGGAATTTCAAACTTCTGAGACATTTTGTGGTTCTCGTGTGAGAAGAATTCCCATAAAGTTAAGGCGATCCATGCTGAACTAGCATTTTAAAGGATTCATATTTAGTCCACACTCTTTAAGACATTTCATGACGGCATGGAGATGTTGGTTATGTGTTTCGTTGTCAGGCGCATGCACAATCACATCATCTGATATGTTTTCAACTCCCTCTATTCGAGCAAGAGAAGACGCTATCTCGTGTTGGTATTGTTCACTTGCAGCGGATACTCCAAAAATCAGTTGTTTGTATCGGTGCACCCCATTTTGGACTGCAAATGTTGTAATCTGGCAAGATTCTGGTGTTAACTCCAGTTGATGATATCCCCACTTGAGATCCAGCTTGCTAAAGACCATAGATCCATTCATGCTTTGCAAAAGTTCATCCACAGTGGGGATGGGGTATCGCTCCCTGATGATTGCTTGATTGGCTTGACGCATGTCAAGACAAAGTCTAATTTCAGAATTGGCTTTTGGCACAATAACTACTGGATTAACCCATGGTTTAGGCCCATTTACTTCTTCAGTAATGTCCATTTCTAAGAGTTCTTTTAACTTTTCCTCCACTGGACCCTAAGATTAAATGGTATTCGCCTTAAAGGCTGGGCCACTGTCTTAACTCTCGGGTCAATGTATAAGCTAATTTGTTTGGTTTTCATTTTACCGACTCCTTGAAAAACTTCTGGGTACTGTATACAAAGTGATTGTTTGAGATCCGTTACTGCTGCAATGTTTGTGTCAATCTTTAGCACTCCAAGTGTTATGGCAGTATCTCTCCCTAATAACGGTTCTCCATTCCCTTTGATGACAAAAAACTCAGCATATATCGTCCGGTTGTCTATTCTTGTTTCACACTTGAAAGCTCCCTTGATTGGCAACGGCTGATCAGATGAGTAAGAGAACAATTTTCTCTCCGTTTCTGGGATGTACGAATGGCATTTGATTTGACTTGATTTCAATTTCTCCCATGTGCTTTCATCAATGATATTGCTGGTTGCGCCTGAGTCTACGAGCATCTTCAAATTGACATTTCCCAAGCACACAATTCAGTCTATCGTCCATGTTTTTATCTTGGATGACAAATGCATATTCAGGTTGTGCCTCAACTTGGTTGACTGTTTGCTGCTTTACATTTTTGGTTTTGCACATTTTTGAGAAGTGATCTCGTCCTTTACATTTATGGCATGTCTGACTCGAGGAAGGACCCAATCTTACACTGGATCGCGCGATAGAGGTCGCTGCGCTCTGTAAACGGATAGAGGACCAGATGGCTATTGATGTGGAAATACAGATCACTTAGGAAGAGATTCTAAATGTCCCGCGAGAGGTGATATTTCCACATCAATAGCATTGTTTATTTGACTTACTGCATTCTGCTTGTTGTTTTCTCTTGAAGTTTATTTTTTTCCAGACGCGGTTAACAGACTCTGTATCCGGTTTAGAAACGTCACTCACCGATGAAGAAGCCATCTGGTCCTCTATCCGTTTACAGAGCGCAGCGACCTCTATCGCGCGATCCAGTGTAAGATTGGGTCCTTCCTCGAGTTTACGGCATACACAAGTCGATGAGCCTTTGCCTACGATCACGTCCCGAATTTGATTATTCATGTCCTCCCCAAATGCACAGTCTCTTGCTGCCTGTCTGAGACGCGTTGTAAACTGCTGAAGCGTCTCAACAGAGTTTTAAGAAAGTTTATACAATGTCTGCCTTGCATTATTCACTCGTGGAACGACGTATGCGTTCAAAACTGTAACGGCTGCGTCGTAATCAGCAGCACCACCCGTATAGGCCAGAGTTGAAAAAATATCCTGAACATCTGGTCCAGCATGATGTAAAAGAAGTGCTCTGCGCCGCTGACGAACTGCTGCTGTAGCCTCTGCCTCGATTATAAGTCCTTTCCCGTCCACGTAAAGTTCAAATGATGTCAGCCACCTCGTCCATCGTGGACCAAGAGTTGCGGGATCTTTGTAGCACTCAAACGTAGGAATACCTGACTTTACCATCGCGTGCAATCAGTGCTAATATCCACAAAGCTGCGTCCTCGTCGCCAATGTTGTGTACACGTTTTTATTTACACATATATTAAATCAACATGTGTCAATCTGATTGAGTTGGCCAATCAAATGAAGAAAGGCAAGGATTACTGTCAAATCAAATGAAAGAAGGCGTGAGTTGTTGTTGACAGAAGATTGGTGGAAAGTTCGACACATTTTTTATTTCGGATGTTTGAATCTCAAAATGAACAAATCTTTTTTTCGAGTCCTTTCTGTTGTGTAAACATACATCAAATCAACTCAGCCACACGCATGCTGACATTCTGAACAGAGACCTATACCTACTTTTGTTCCCACCCCCGTCCATCCGGTTTCCCAAGATGCATAATACTTTTCTTAAAGGTACAGAACATCATTCCAGTACATGACAATTTCATTTATTTGAGCAGAGTTAAATTAATGTTGCATGTGAATAGCCAAATTACCCCATAACGTTTATTTATGCATTTACAGAAAAAATAAATGATTAGTTCACCTACTGAGTCCCCGGGTTTGAGTCGTTTGTTCTTTTGTCACGGGATATGACAGATGCGTGTTTAATGTATTGCATGCAAAAATAACTTATCTACTGACTTCCCTTACAAATATTCGTGCAGTTATTAACTTTTGCTTTTGATGCATTTCTGTAAAGTTATGTATTTATAATTCATTAACAATTTTGAGTCGCCGAGGTATGCAATCCCAGCTAACACAGTTATGTTGTACCAAATAACGTTTCTGGGACGTGATGTGCAAGTCCTAACGACCAACAGTCATGTTGTTAAAAATGTTTTATTTAATTTAAACAACTATCATCCCACAGATGCAGGATTAAATTAATTTGTGATTTAATCTATGCGTTAAATATTAAATTGTATGCATAATTGGAGTAATTTTCTTTCAAATATGTATAAATCACAGTATAACGATTATAAAACTCAACACATCACTGTAGCTATATCACAATCTAATATTTTATTTATACTGAAGTATATGCCATAAATAATCAAAGACTTCAACACAATATAGGGGTTTTAAAGCAGATCTTTATTGACAGAGATAAATAAACAGTATGTTTAGGCTTAACATTATATTCTTGTTTTACCACATAAATTTAGCAGGTTGTCCGTTTTTAGAAACAACAATCAAAAGCTTCTTTAGTCACACTCACAAACATCCGGGTCCGTTCATTTAAACGCGCCAGATCAATTGAAAATCACACTAATATGTGTTTACTCTCACATCTATAAGGTATGAAGTAAATAAAGAATATTAATAAACTGCTAAAGTAATATCAGGCAGTGAGGTAAAAAGAAATGACCGTTAACGTTTAAATGATGAGAGCGCGCGCACAAAATAAATAGCTGTCTGCCTAACTGTGGTATCGAATTAAACTACAGTTTAATAGCTGTCAGAAATCAGATTAATATCATTCTTCTTGACATTATAATAGATTTGACTCTGATCATACATTTTCCAAACAATTACATAATAAAACAGAAATGACCAGATTCATTAATCAAATGACCAATGTCCAGGTCATCTTAAAACGAGTACATCACGTCACTACAACATTCTCAACGGGATCAATTCACGACGTTATTTGAGGACGTGGCTCAGAAATTTGTTCAACGTAAGAAAAATTACCAGTGTCCAAGTTGTCTGACAACCAGTACATCACGTCGCTACAACGTTCTAGTTACATGAACATGTAATGTAACGTAAGTTAGGCAGTCAATTTTATAAGTTAGTTCAGTGGATTTCATTTGAAAGCGAAAGTGGTTGTGAGGAAAGCGATCTCCTACTGCAACAGAAGTTAAATACCATTATTTTATGGATAAACTTTAATTACATTTATAGTAGGTTTATATGTTTAACAAATAGCCTACCCCAGCAAACACAGAACGTTCCCCTAACGTTCCCCTATGGTTCCCATTTGGTTTTTTTGTTGGGAACCATAGGGGAACGTCCCCAGAACGTTCCCTGTTGGTTATATTTTTCCTAACCAAAAGCTAACGTTCCCGAAACGTTCCCTGCAGGATAGTTTTTTTTTAACCAACAGCTAACGTTCCCAGAACGTTCCCTGTAGGTTATATTTTTCATAACCAAAAGCTAACGTTCTCGAAACGTTCCCTGCAGGTTAGTTTTTTTCTAACCAACAGCTAACGTTCCCAGGACGTTCCCTGTAGGTTATATTTTTCCTAACCAAAAGCTAACGTTCCCGAAACGTTCCCTGTAGGTTATATTTTTCCTAACCAAAAGCTAACGTTCCCGAAACGTTCCCTGTAGGTTATATTTTTCCTAACCAAAAGCTAACGTTCCCGAAACGTTCCCTGTAGGTTATTTTTTTCTAACTAACAGCTAACGTTCCCGGATTGTTCCCTGCAGGTTCGTTTCTTCTAACCAACAGCTAACGTTCCCGGAACGTTCCCTTCAGGTTATTTTTTTGGGGGTAACAATAAAACCAAAAATTAACCTGGAAGGAAGTTTCTGTATAGGTTCCCTTTAGGTTTTTAATTAGTAGCATTAAAATAGACTTAATTAACATTAAGACTTACTGTGACCCTACATTAAAAATGTTAATTTTTCAAAGTTATGAAAACATAACGCTATTTAACTCTTTAAATATGCACAACATTTTATTAGTTTCTCACCATTTCCCGCAGTCTGCATTCAGGTCTTCAAGCATATTACGAATCAAATCAGTGAGATTATGTAAAGTATAGAACTGGGACCACTTTTACATTCAAGGACCAATTACAAGGAGATTATCATTATAACAAACATATAAATCCCATGTGTGGCATCACAGTGTTTTTTGTATGTATTTATTGACTGTTTTACATTGTTGAATCATGGATATTGCCATCTGTGAGTGTAACATGAGTTCAGTTAGTGTAAGACAGTACATGAGGTAGATGCTGCCATATCTCTGAAAGACGGAGTCTATAGACTAAACTATTGACAATATATAGAGGCAAACACTTCTGTACTCTGCTTAATGGAAAAAAATTGAATGGAAAAATAATTTGGGGGTCTAGCACATAGACAAAATAAAAAACAGCTATTATTGTTTTAGGGCATAACAACTGTTTTGAATAGAGCAAAATAGTAAATAGCAAACACTAAGATGATTTTAAATCAATATGCATTCTAGAGGTAATGATGAAAATGATCTTTTACCTGGAAAACTTAAGAACCAGATAATGTTATTGAAGAACAGTTTAGGTAAGCTTGTAATAACTGCATACATCTACCAGTTAAAACATTTACATTAGTCTTTTATCGGCATTCAATTCTAAAAAAAAATCTAGTGTTTCCCAACTCTCTTTCAGATTCTAATTACCAAGTGTACACTTATATATCTTTTTTATATTCATAATTTTATTAGAGGGTATGATAACATAAATGCACATTATTTTCTTCAAAAAACGAAAAAAATTTACGAAAATAAAAAAAACTATCAGAAGAGTAAACATTTTGCTCTCGTCTCGTGCAAGGCCCGCGGAAGCTGACTTGGTCTGTGGTCACCGCGCGCACAGAGCGACTTCCTTCTGAGAGGAACCTCCGATCCCGTCAGTTATCCTGAGGTAAAATTATTTTTACTTAACCAGCCTATAAAAAAGACATGTGTGGTGATATTTTACGTTTTAAAAGGGTAAGAATATCTAGAATCTCTGACTGTTTTCCTGAGGTAAATACAGCCTGTAATGTATTTAAGTTAAACATATAAACCTACTACAAATGTAATAAACGTTTATCCATAGAAATTGTTTTATAACTACCTTATAAAACTACTACCTTATAAAATTGACTGCCAAACTTACGTTACATTACATGTTCATGTAGCCTAGCATTAGCCTACCACATCTGTTGCTAACACACGCGGCTTTCCGTCTTTAGCGTTACCTCCGTTAACGTCACATTTGTGCTCATGGAGCAAATTCTTCGGAGTTAATAAACATGTTATTTTCAAAGTTACACCCAACATGGTAACGGTACTAGAAAATAAATACACATTTTTGTATGAAAAGCGTTACCTCGCACACAGATTGGCTGCGAGTGCGAGAGCTGGCTCCTTCACACACGCCAAATTCATATATAGACAGAAGACCTCTCACCTAGCAGGCTGATTTCCTTTGGCTGATGCCACAGTAAAATAGAGCAGTTACTCAGTTTTTGCAGATCTAAGCCACAGCATGTATTTTACACTCATAAATATTTAAATTAACATACTTAACAGATGTTTACTTTGTCCCAGTGTTTCCCAATGTTGGTTCTGCAGTACCAATTCTTTTAAAATAATTCACTTTGTATAGAACTTGTCATATTATTGCCAATCATTTTATAGTCTTCCATATTGTACGTTCGCTTTAGTAGGAAAAGCCTCTGCTAAATGCCTATACTGTAAATTAATTGCAACCAGTATTAACGATCAACATTATTCAGTGGCAACACTGCAATTAATAACTATTTCACATAATAATAATAATTCACTTCAACTACAATGTTTAATATTCGTCTTATTCATTTCCTTTTTGTTTTGTTTTCAGATGATGCTGAAGTGAAGATAGTGGACTTGATGGTGCTTCTGTATTTTAATTACTTGTAGCCTATATATTTCTCATTCTACATTTAATAAATAGTAATTATAATGTATAAAATTTGATATTACCAATTAGTGTAACGGCTTAATGTTATTATTTTCTTTCCAGTTGTTTTATTTGTACGTTTTTTAAGGTTTTATGTAGTATATATATATATGTATATATATTTCTCATTCTACATTTAATAAATAGTGATTATACGATTCTTTTAAAATTAAATTTTACCAATTAGTTTAACGTTTTAAAGTTATTATTATTTTCTTTCTATTTGTTTTATTTGCATGTTGTTTAAGGTTGTTTATGCAGTATAATTTAATAAATGTTGATTTATTTAAACCCAGTTCTTGTTCTGTGAGCAATAAAAAATCTATAACACATGATTTTAGACTTATTTGCATTAATCATAACATTAAGGTTAGGAGAACGTTAACCTAACGTTAGCGGAACGTTGAGGTAACGTTATGTTAACGTTACCCTAACGTTAGGGGACCGTAACCGTTAGGGGAACGTTACGGGACGTTCCCCTAACGTTAGGGGAACGTTCCACTAAAGTTAGTACAAAGGTAGGGGGACGTTCCCCTAACCTAAAGGGAACGTTCTATTAAGGTTAAGAAAACTTTCCTGGAAAACCAACAGGGAACGTTAGAAATCTTTTCTGGGAACGTTCTGGGAACCATGCGCTAACGTTCCCAGAACGTTCTGGGAACCAAAAATTGTTTGCTGGGACATTACCGGCTGTATTTTACCTCAGGAAAACTGTCAGAGATTCTAGATTTTCTAACCCTTTTCATAGTTTTAAACGCCTTTTACATTTAAAACGTAAAATATCACTACAAATGTCTTTTTTATAGGCTGGTTGAGTAAAAAGTATTTTACTTCAGGATAACGGACGGCATCGGAGGTTCCTCTCAAAAGGGAGTCGCTCTGTGCGCGCGGTGGCCACAGACCAAGTCAGCTTTCGCGGGCCTTGCACGAGACGAGAGACAAATGTTAACTCTTCTGATATTTTTTTTTATTTTCGTAAATTTAATTGCGTTTTTTTAAGAAAATAGTGTGCATTTATGTTATGATACCCTCTCATAAAAATATGAATATAAAAAAGATATATCAGTGTGCACTTGGTAATTAGAATCTGAAAGAGAGTTGGGAAACACTAGCTTTTTTTAAATTGAATGTCAATAAAAGACTAATGTAAAATGTTTTATTTGGTAGATTTAGACAGTTATTACAAGCTTACCTAAACTGTTCTTCAATAACATTATCTAGTTCTTAAGTTTTCCAAGTAAAATATCATTTTTATCATTACCTCTAGAATGCATATTGATTAAAAATCATCTTAGTGTTTGCTATTTACTATTTTGCTCTATTGAAAACAGTTGTTATGCCCTTAAACAATAATAGCTGTTTTTATTATGTCTATGTGGTAAACCCCCAAAAATATTTAAAAAAACATACTGCCCATTATTCCATTAAGCAGAGTACAGAAATGTTTGCCTCTATATATTGTCACTAGTGTAGTCTTTAGTCTCCATGCCTTTCAGAGACATGGCAGTATTCTACACTTTATGTACTGTCTTACAATAACTGAACTCATGTTACACTTATCAGATGGCAAAAGCCATGGTTCAACAATGTAAAACTGTCAATAATTACATACAAAGAACACTGTGATGCCACACATGGTATTTATATGTTTGTTATATGGATAATGTGCTTGTAATTGCTCCTAGAAAGTAAAAGTGGTCCCAGTTATATACTTTCCCTAATCTCACTGATTTGATTCGTAATTTGCTTGAAGACCTGAATGCAGACTTTGGGAAATGATAAGAAACTAAAAAACGTTGTGCATATTTAGAGAGTTAAATTGCGTTACGTTTTCATCTGTGTTTGTACTGTATGGTGCTTTTAAAAATTAACATTTTAATGTAAGTTCACAGTAAGTCTTAATGTTAAATAAGTCTATTTTAATGCTACTAATTAAAAACCTAAAGGGAACCTGTACAGAACGTTCCTTCCAGTTATTTTTTGGTTTTATTGTTACCCCAGAAACATAACGTGAAAGGGACGTTCTGGGAACGTTAGCTGTTGGTAAGAAAAAAACTAACCTGCAGGGAACGTTCCGGGAACATTAGCTTTTGGTTAGGAAAAATATAACCTACAGGGAACGTTCCCCAATGGTTCCCCACAAAAAAAATGATTGGTTCGCAGAGACAACCAATGAAATCGTAGAGGAGGCGGGACACAATATTTTGCGAGCATATTCAAAAAAACATCAACGGATATTGGCGATAGCGAACCGGAAGACATTTGCAAAAGTAAGTACTGTATTTTTTGTTAATTAATTGCAAAGATTATCAGTAGTAACAGCAGGTTATATGATAATGATCACGTTTAAACTAGAAAAGCCTTATTAACTAGCCAGTTGAGTTTATTATCTAAACTTTATTTGCTTTGTTTTGCACAACACTGACACTTCCGCTATTGCGCGCAATTATTTAATCAAGTGTATTTATTAAACTATTGCTTTATACATACGCCCCTATAATGTTGATAATAGTAGTCATAGCCATAGTTTAACACTATGAGCTCTGAAATCATACGAACCTGCGGTTTCCGTCATCCACAGAGAGCATGTGTGTTATTTGCAAAGTCCTTGCAAATCAGACAGTTATCAGGACAGGTATTACTGTAAGGTCTAAATTTCTATGTTGATATGTGAATATAAAACAGTGTGCTGCTCTCAGGGCAGGAGTAGTCTATAGGCATAGGCGTAAATCCCGGGGGGACACGTCCCCCTCAATCCGAGGGTTGTCCCCCCCAATCAATTAAACTCCCATTCTCTATTGTCATAAATATATTTTTGTTTACCTTAATTAATTGTGTAATTAGAAGAAAATACTATTAAAAAATGCGCTTTAAGTTTAGAAACTGTTAAGTTCCCCCTCCCCGCCTCTCACAGTGGTTAGGTCCATTGCCTGCTTCCCCCGTTCATCTCACCTTCGCGCTTTGCGTAAAGGGCTGGTTATACTCGACGCAGTCGCTTGTTCGCCTGGGTGCGAGCGCCGAATATGACGTCATCGCGGTGTTCGCGGAGTTCGCTTTGGGTGAGCGCGAGCTCATTTCGCACATGAACAGCTTTGAAGAGATTTTGGCTGAACATGTACGCCTGTACAGACATCTTTAATCATCAGTGTGTCTGTTTTATATTGTATTCAGAATAAAGCAATATTTATAAACATTGCTCTTTTGAACTGTTCATATATCTTCTCATTTTATATAACATAAATTCAGGTATGTGGCTCAGTTCATCATTGGTTGTTGAACTCCAGTAAGAAGGCTACCCACATAGCAAAAGACTCCGGGGCGGATCCGCCTTCAAGTCACATGGTCCGCTGTTCTCTCAGAATCAATTCAGTCATACGCACAGAACATGCCCCGCCTCCGCACAACGCACTGTCAACTCGCGGACTCGCGACGGACGCTGTGCGAATTCTCTAACCGAACGCGCGCTTTTCAAACTGTCGCACTCACTATCATCTCCTCACACGGTGGAAACGGTGGAGTCGGCTGGTCGGTGAAGACGGAACACGGTAAGAATAGTTAAATATGCTTTATTTTATACAGTTACGACAGCCAGTAACATTACCGTTGATTGCTCTGTTTGATGTTTTTCATTCTGAAGTGATTTTGGCAAGCCAAGTTTCAACGCATTGTCATTCACGTTGAGTAAGATTGATTTCGTAAATAACTTTTTGAATTAAAGGTTTTTAAACGGAATGTTTTTATCTTTTTGGGAGGGGGTGATTTAATCGATTTTTTAATCCAATCCTGAGATCATATTTTCACCCTTTTTCCCGTATAATAGCAGGCGAGATTAATTGATAGGCCTAACTTTAACGTATAACGTTACCTGTTTTTTATCCACTGAACTTCTGGTATAGTTTGAGTCTTTTATTCATATTTTGACATATATTTTCCACCTCCCCATGTAATGTTGTTTCAGAAAATGAATTAATTATATTAAGATACTGTGTGGCCTTGTTTTTATATCCGGGTGTGGACCAAAATCGAGGCTATTTTGTCAAATACTAATAACGGTAATATAATAACATGTGGGTAATGATAATAACATGTGGGTCATTATCATTATAGAGTGCCTTTGAGACTTCACAATTTTCAAAATATTATTCTTAAATTTTCCATTTAAGTTCATGTCTGTTGTATTAAGTAGACCTTTGGCTGTTGGAAAGTATGTTGGTCAAAGCTCAAGCCCATTACGTTAATGCACTTGTCCACCATATCAAGGAAGGCTTGGTGACAGGGTGTGCATTTGTGGCTAAAGTTAGCATTTAACTGAGATGGGAACAAGTCACATATGGTCAAGTCCAAGCAAGTCTCAAGTCTTAACCATCAAGTCTCGAGTCAAGTCTCGAGTCACAGTTTAGACAAATCAAGCAAGTCAAGTCAAGTCAAGGGTTCACCCCAAGGAAGTCAAGTCGAGTCCTGATAAGTGTCAAGTCAAGTCAAGTCGCAGTGCTAAAATAAACAGTGGTTAATTTTTTAGATTCATGTTTATTTTTGCACTGAAAAGATGAACTTATATACATACATTATGTATCTTATTCACATTGCTATATATGAATTATATGCATATCTGTGCAACATTAATATCTGAAAATAAAAATGTTGCTTACACAACAGAAATCCAGTCTGAAATGTATAATACAATCTAATTCAATTTATTTGAAACATCTACACAGAAATGGAAATACTCGTATCAGACAGAATGACTTAAGACTTAAGCATTTATACAGACTATGCAGCTTATAAACTAAGAATTGTGACTGAAAACTTGACTATTGTATGTTTGAAGTATATGATGCTGTAATACTTGTGCTGTCCATTAAAGTGCACAAATAGGCCTATAGGGAATTTGCATCTAGTTATGGGAATCCCGGATCATTTTATTGCCTTCGATATTGAATCTTGTTTATCAAAATGAACGGATCTTTTTCATTTCGGTAGCATATAAATTAAATGTATGTTAATATAGCCCAGTGATGAAGTTATGATGCTTAATCGTCATCTCTGTGGTGGACGCGCAATATGCAGTTTCATACGTAATATATAATCTGAGAATATTTGTTTTCTATTTGAACTGGTTTCATTATTTTACAGCACAAAACGTTTTGTTGTTATTTTGAGTATAAAAAAATGCAAACAGTTAACAGATTCAAACTATGAAATTATTCTCGTCAGTATGACCGAATTTTTTTTAAAGAGTTTTTTAAGTGCAAGTGATCTCACCGGCGCGTCCATGTCAGCCGGTCATGCAGTATATAAGCGAGCTGCTATTCGGCTTCCACACGCAGTCCACACAAACACTTGAACATGCGCTCATTTAATATAGACATTAGCCCACATGTAATACAGAGAATCCCTTCTGTATTTTAAGATGATTTTAATGTTTTAAGAACATAATAATCTGGGCTGCGGATTCCCCAATTCATCTACTCATGAGATGAGATGTAGGCCTATCACTGATGATCGATGATCACATTTCTAATAATAAAAAACAACCAAGGCAAAATTATGACAAACAGAAACGATTAATTCATAACATTAGTGATCGTTTTATTACACTGACTATAAAGAAATTACTTTCTTACCTTGCGTCGTGGTTCTAGTAATGTCGGATGAAATTCGACGTTGTGTTTGTCAGAAATCCTTGCGTTGCATACTCTGAACTGGACCGTGAAAATAAAAAAAGATTTGCCAGTTGCAAAGTCCTTGTAGCCAAACGTGACTATCTGAGGAGCTCGACTGTTGTCTGCCATTGTAACGGCCACAACTGTTTCAAGCCGCCAGGCGCGAGAGCAGTTTCCTCTCTATCGTAACTGCTCTATAGTAATAGGCCGTTACCTTGTTTGACGCGGTTTGAGTTGAGCAGCGTTAAAGGCACAGGCGCTGTAGTGCTGCTGAGTCACAATAATTATTTTAGCTAATTTCATTACTTTACAAAGTTCAAGTCATTGTCGAGTCTTCCATTTAAAGTCAAGTCAAGTCTCAAGTCACTTGCTCTCAAGTCAAAGTCAAGTCAAGTCATTTTCTTACTTCAATCAAGCAAGTCGCAAGTCCTGAAAATTGTGACTCGAGTCAGACTCGAGTCAAGTCATGTGACTCGAGTCCCCCACCTCTGGCATTTAATGAACACACGGTGTAGCTGCAGCTAGCAAAGGGGTTCACTGTATAAGCTGACTGTATACTGTTTAAGAAGCATATTTTCAATTACTGAAAAGTTGTTAATTAAAAGGTCACCAAGACATGTGAAGCCTGACAACATTGAACTACAAACACATTATGTTGAAAACTATAAAAAGGAAACATGAGTGCAGATACTAACTGTATATGCAGAAGATGTTTTGACCTCCACTGAGGAAAGTCAGAATGGGGGGGGATGTCACGTCACTGAGAAACATCAGACTATTTCTTAAAGGGGCGTTTACCCCAAAATGACAGGGTAGACAGCAAATACAGGGACGCATGCAAATGCTGAATATTACTATGAAAATAGAAAATAGATTATCCAAATGATTTGTTTTATTAAAAACATTGCTGAGGACAATAAGAACTTTCAAAAAAGATTTTAATTTTGTGGAATGTATCCACTTTTTAAACTCACTTAAGGTAGCTAAGCAGTACGAGGGACATGCCAAAATCACATACATCGAGTCAAAGAAAATTGTTATAAAATGATAAAACACATTTTAAGAATCTTCTTATTACAGTTGTACATGTGTTAATATTAGTACATTTATAATAAAACCTCAAAATGCCACTATCTTTCATTACAAGATGGCTCAGTGTTTCTGATGAGGACACCAAATGGCACTTTATATAGTGATAATGACCCATGTAATAATATTTAATTTCGTACGATTCACATCAATAATTTAAGATTAAAAGTTTAAAACCTACTTTATAGTTATATAAAAAAAAAAAAAACCCACTTGCATTAGTAAACTTTAGTTCTGGTATACTAATTATTTCATGTCATATTAATAGTATAAATCAACTATAATATACTGTGTGTGTGTGTTCTGTTGCAGTTTACAGCTCGTCCTAGTGCCATTGGTCTGTTTTGGAGTTCATCATCTTCATCTTCTCAATTCATCTTTTCCAACCAAACTGGTAAAGTAAGATTTTATACTGTTTTAAACATTATTTAGCCAGCTATTTTGTCGAATATGACATAACGCTTGTTGCTCACTAACTCTTTGTAAGTCGCTTTGGTTAAAAGCGTCTGCTAAATGACTAAATGTAAATGAATACTGGGTGTGTTTACATGCACATTCTTAAGCTGGTTGTTAAATAAGCAGACAAGCAAAGGCTATAGATATAGAAAGATGATTTACTACTATTTTTATGAATGGGAGAAACTGTAACAATATGGCAGAACAAGTCCCATAAACGAGCCAATTTCTGCTTGTTTAAGTTACAAGCTATATATACACTCGCACTTACGACTGCTTATGCGCATTGTCGATTTTAGCCTGAAAAATAAGCTTTTCTAATGTTCATTATTTTATACCTCATACAGGTTTGTCTTTCAGCATGAAGAAGTTTTGTGTGTGCAGCATGTGTCAGACAGTGTGCAAATAATATATAGTTTTCGCATCTTCCCTTTGTGCCTAAATGCACAAATTCACACAGATGTATCTCAAAATACCTGCCTTTGCACTAAGCGTTACAGAAAGAACACATGTGTAACAGTACTGTATATTGGATCCGTCCATTTGTCTTAAGGGGATAGTTCACCCAAAAATGAAAATTCTGTTATCCTTTACTCACCCTCAAGTTGTTACAAACCTGTATGAAATTCTTTGTTCTGTTTAACACAAAATAATATATTTTGAAGAGTGTGAAAAGTTCTGGGGCACCATTGATTTCCATAGTATTTTTTGCCTACTATGGAAGTCAATGGTGCCCCAAAGCAAACTGGTGTAACAGTCACCAGGTCACTCAACTTCAGCCCTACACTTCCAATAATCCTCTTGGCCTACCACCGGCACACATTCTTCCATACATTCTACATGTTGAATTGGCCCAGATATATCTTATCAGATATATTATTAGTTTTAGTTTTCCCCAAACTGTCAATATCTTGCTGTTATACACACAAAATATTAAATATGTAGCACAAGGGAAACAGGTTACTTGGTCATCGAAGTCTTAAGACTAAATATTTTTTATAACACATCATTTATTTTGTAAATTATTTTACCAGTGTTAATTATAAGAAATTGACAGGATTTTTTTTACATTTCAGATTTCCTCCCTGGCAACTATTGGGGGCCATGACACAAAACTTGTCACATGGAACATCCTTTCCCACATGTTCCATGATGATGTTGGGAGGAGGATCAACTGGAAGGGCATGAATGGGAAAAAAATCTTATAATCAGATGGAGTCTAGGAAGTTCCTCCTGTGTAAGTAAATGTAATGAAATTTGCCTGGTTTAAAAGTATAAGCACCAAACATTTTTTGGTTAAAAATGTATCCTTCTTGCGAAGTTTGTTTTTGTCTTATATTGAATCAAACAAATACACCTAGGGTTTACATTCAGACTATTTTAGACAGTCAACCGCTGTTGAGTAGCCCAGTACCTGAATGACTCGTCATAGACAAAGAGAAGTGTCAGATATCACACTTTTGTTTTAAAAACATTGGTTGTGTTACAGGAAAACACCACCGTTTTTACATATGCCATTATGCTCTAACCTCAACCTAAAAGAGTTGATACATATCTGTCCCGTCTCAGTGGGTGCACTTACTCGCCACTATGCTAGCGTTTAGCTTAGAACCATTCGTTCCATTCATTCATTAAAATCCAAACAGGGATGATTTAAGAAGCCACCAAACACTTCATAGCGATTAAGTTCACTCACTGAGATGGGACAGATACATATCAACTTGTCTAGTTTGAGGCAAGACATATGTAAAACGGTGGTGTTTTCTTTAAAAAAAAAAAAAAAATGGTATCTCCTATGTGATTTCATGAACTGGTTTAATAATAATTCTGCTTGTGTATTACAGGTGCTGTGAGAAAGAGCCATGTCTCCCATGCCGCCACTGATGATGAGATCACAAAACATGTGATACGGTGGTTCAACCTGGCAGCAGACAGGGGAGCCGTCCCAGTGTCAGCACCAAACAGTAGTGTTTTACTGTTTAACTTTAACTTGTGTTTTCAGTGTTCGTTTACCAGTTAAGATAAAGACAAGTTTACTACTTTAAAAAGTATTTTTTTAAGTTTATATTGATAAATCTTTTAAAAACCCAGTATACACAAAAATATATTTAATTAAATGATTCTCGAGCTACATTAAAAAAAATTGTTATTTTCCTTAAATAAATAAAAATATTTGTACAATTTATGGTTGCATTTCATTTTCTGTAATACAATTGTATACATAAATACTGTCTGTAATGACCTATTTTTAAAGTTGAATTGTTACTGGCTTAAACGGGTGAATTTACTATGGGTGAATGATTTGCTCATGTGTTATTAATATTAAAAAAGGCAGGCATATTAAAAATGAAAGAGCAATCAATTCTATCCAATGTTGGTCAATTAGATTTGAAAAATTTCTTTAGCTAGTTTTGGCCAGAAAACTATTATTAAATGAGGGATCTGAAGGTATCTAGAGAGAATGACTAGATCCGTGGCGGATCAGCAGCTTTATATACGGGTCCTGAACGGATCCGTGGCGAATCAGCAGCTTTATAAACGGGTCCTGAACGGATCCGTGGCGGATCAGCAGCGTTATAAACGGGTCCTGAACGGATCTGCCCCAGATCTGGTCCGGATCCGCCATCCTTATCTGTTCTGGATCCGCTGCGCTGTGCAAGTGGACTCCATTCCGGATCCGTTTTGCATATCCGTTCCGGAGCTTGTGGTAGTTCCTGGGCGGATCCGTTCCGGAGTCAATTTGCTATCTGGGTATTTTATCCACTTTACATGAAGTGATTCTCTTTAATGTTGTTGATGCTGATTCATTAATAAATTAGTTGTTGCAAAAAATGCGGATTACCGATGTATTTTTCCATGAATCTGCTATGTTAGCGATTGAAACGTTACTTTGCTAGTAAACGTTAGCTTGTACATAGGACGTCACACACTGCAACTAACACGCCGAAGCCGTTTCTCATGCATGTTTTTTTTTTTGGCGACCTGGCATGATGTGAACATTAACGGCCACAATTAGCCACCGATCCTGCCATTCAGGTCCCGTGTCACACACAGCCGCGAACAAACCGGTTACGATTTTGTGACGTTGGTACTATATCTAGGGTCCAAAAAAAGCTGCACTGCTTTCATTCAGTTGGAGAAGGTCGTTTTCTCAGCATCTATTGTGTGCAGTATGTGCGCGGCGGATAAGCTAAACATTCAGTTTAATGAAACTCGGGCGATTCATCAACGAGTACAACACAGAATTGAAGCATCTGTCACTGCTACTGACTGTTTGTTTGGCTACACTAACATGAACAAAGTTTGTTGGCGGAGGCAGTGCACTACAGGGGAAAATAACAAACACTCATTTAATGTCGATGTACGGTGACTTTGTCAGACGATGTTGCAGTCAGTTTTTAAGTGTTTAAAAAGTGACTCATTGTTAACATGTAGTGTCATGGGTAGTGTGTTTTTATATTTGTTTCCTGTCTTCACAACAGAGACAAAAAATATATAAATGGAAATAAGCTTTATTGTTCACTTGTATTACAGTATGTGACTTCAGTTCAGTTATAATATGACTGCAAGTCTACATGATAAACCTATGAACCTAATGCATATTGTCGCTTTGTGTCGTAGTAAGTACAATTTTGACTGTATTATTTGTGTCCCCTTCAAAAATTTCTCTTGAGAAATTTTATGTGTATTGTCCCCCCCTACTGTTAAATGAGATTTACGGCACTGTCTATAGGCCAGTTTTACAGTACAGTCTGCTGCTCTCAGGGCAGGAGTAGTCTATAGGCCAGTTTTACAGTACAGTCTGCTGCTCTCAGTGCAGGAGTAGTCTATAGGCCAGTTTTACAGTACAGTCTGCTGCTCTCAGGGCCGGAGTAGTCTATTCTATAGGTTTGTTCTACAGGCTATGTGATTCAGTTGGGGCATGATTACTTTATATAATCAAATCAGTGTGGAATTTGTACTGTACTGTTTCTCTTAGGGTAGGACTGGACTGATATGCTTTTTTTTTCTTTAAACAAGGTACAAACACATTGAATGGTAAGCAAATACAATTATTTTCTTTCTGTATTTAAGCTGTAAACAATTAATATACAGTTTGTATGTGTGTATGTACTGTAGAGGAATATACATAATATTATGTTTATATTCCGTATCCATATAGCTCTGCGCTTTTTAACTTCGGGACAGTTAAGCTCCGATACCAAAATTGGGAAAATAGGGCAATATCCCCTATATGTAAGCAGCTTTCGGTCCCTTCTGGGAAACCAGGAAATTCCTGATGATGTCAAAAATCTATTATATTTCATAAATTTCACATAATGTATATTTATAAATGTAATAATTTCTTATTTTCTTTATTAATGTATTCAATTTTACCATTTTTTATTTATTATTATTATTTATAACCTGGTCAGATCATGGATGCCATATTTCACCTGTTCAGCATGGTAATATAATATTATATACCTATTGTTTGGCCTTAAGAATCTCCCCACCGAACGGGGCGTCAGGACAAGACACGTTGTTATAACTCTTTGTGGTTTTTATTTAGTCCACAAAATCAGGTTATAAACCTGTAGAAATAAAAGGGCTATAGTGTAAACAACAATATTGCTAGTCATATACATAATATACCATAAATTCTGAATATACAAATATAAATAAAGTATAAATTCCAATATGGTCAGTATTTAATATTATAAATATTATAATATACTTAGTGTTTAAACTGAATGACTAAACAAAGCACATGCATCTAAACACAGAAATGCAACAATTTCACACACACCAAATATACAATGTCAATGTCAATGTTACACATTAAACCAATAGCCAAAAGTGTTCTCAGTATGTTGGCTTAAAGTGAAAAACAGTTAGTGTAGTTTTAAGTAGCATCGCTGAGTTTAGTAATCCATTACCAATGTAAAGTGATTAACTACATTACCCATCCAGCACCGCAAAAGGAAGTAACTGGTGTGACAGCAGTGTTGCCAGGTACGCGGTTTTCCCGCACAATTGGGCTATTTTGAGAATGCAATTGCGGGAAAAATTATTGAGCCAAAATGTTTATTTATATTCTAAGGATAAATGTTAATTGATGAGTTTCTTAATGTATATTCACACTCCGAATGAATACCTGGCAACTCAAGGACCGGCCCGGTCTTAAAAGTGTGGGGAACTGACAGGCAGGCTACAGTACATTGAGGGACGCGGGAGCTCAGCTCAACCAAAGAGGAAATTAGCGGTGGTATAAAATACAGTTAATCCGAATTATGTTTAACCAATATTTCATCAGGTGAACGTCACGTTGCACAATGAAAGAAATCACTCGTGAGTGTACAACACTTGATTCTTCCGGCTGCCAAATATCACGTTTGATCAGCGTTATACGTAGTCTATAACAACTAAATCATTGACGTGCTTGTACACATTTTACTTTATGCAATAAATGTATCCATGTGTATTTCTTAACCAAGTTTCTGCATGTCATACGAAGAGAAAACATGATTCTCGTCCATTTACGTGCACGTGGGATATTTTTAAAGGGACACTCCACCCAAAATGAAAATTCTGTTATGAAACGAGTTGTTTCTAAACCTGTATAAATGCTAGAATGTTAGCTGCTGCAAATTCTTAGGCATCATTGACTACCATAGCAGAAAAAAATAAATGGTAGTCAAACGTGACCCAGAATTGTTTGCTTTCCTAAATATCCCAAAACTTATTTTGTGTTCAACAGAACAAAACAAGATATACAATACATAGGAAACCATTCATATGAAAAAATATGGCAATAGAAACGTCTTTAGGAATTTGTAAACTTTGATTTGACAGAGGGAAAAAAATTGGGCTAGTTTTTATTCCTTTTCGGCGGGTTTTGAGGGGTTATTGGGCTGGAAATATTTCTTGGACCTGGCAACCCTGTGTGACAGTGAAACGCTCCAATTTCAAACATTTGCTTTTTTTTATAGCCACTGATACTATCGAGCCGACAACATTAAACATTAGACCCGCTCACAAGGTTTTATCAGCGTGACCAAAGTAACGGTTATTAAGCATGTACAAACCGCGCACACATACAGCGGCCGCACAGCAGTAGCGCAACAGACAACAAACTCAATGGATAGAAACAGCAGCTTACCGGTAGCGCATCTCTCCTGACGAGACAACATGCCAAACTAACTCTCGCTCCCGCTTATAGCCCGCGTTCATTCATTACTGGATTCTAACACACCCTTTTGGGATTTTACTGGTCCACGTTTCAACTTTTGACTGGTCTTTGCTTCAATCAGGTAAGTGAACCTCCCACCTATTATCCTGCGTTACATTTCTGCTGAACACCCGTGACGTAGTGAACGCGACACCTATACATATAATATGTCAGTTAATGGACGGCGCAAGATGGCGTCCTGCTAAATTTACATTTATCGGGCTCCGCTGACAAATCTAATTTTAACAGCCAAACGACACTACGTACAATCTTGTTGCGTGTTTATGTTTACATAAATACTTCATAGTGCCCCTCGATAACTTAAAAATGAAATCTGCTGCAGACAAAAGGAAGGAAAAAGAGATGTCGCGTGTTTCACGTGTATCCGATAATGGGAGCTTCCACAGCTATTCGTCTCCCGGTGAAATCCCTTATCTACCCCGCTTCCAGAGAGCCCAGGTAAGCCCCCATCAAAGAAAGGCAAAGCAGAAGACGATGTCGTGGTTTCCACTCTCTCACAGCTCATAAATAGTCGCTCGGATGCCCTGGAGAAAATGGTGGGTGACAACGCGCTTAAAATTGAAGGGCTAAAAAAGACGGTGGACTTTGTATGCCGAGTTGAATGATATTAAGGGGAAAGTCGGCCACATCGAAGATAGACTAAATACTGAAGAAAAAAAGATGGAGCTCTGCGAAATGAGAATTGCAGACATGGAAAGATATTCTCGCCGCTGGAACCTGCCCAGCAAGCAATTTTCGGTTTAAAAGACGTCTATTAGCCGTCTAAACCCAGCCCAGACGTCTAGGCTAAAACAAGGCTGAATTTGGGCTGTCAGTGAAAATCTAATAGACGTCTAACCATAGCCCAAGAATAGACAATTACACAGCTTGTGGACGACTACATATTTACATCTAATAGATGTCTAACCACAGCCCAAGACTAGACTAGTCATCAGTTAGACCGCTATTAAATGACTACATATATACGTCTAATAGACAGTCAATATGGGTCTAGGCTAAAACAAGGCTGAATTTGGGCTGTCAGTGAAAATCGAATAGACGTCTAACCATAGCCTAAGAATAGACAATTACACAGCTAGTGGACCACTACATATTTACATATAATATACGTCTAACCACAGCCAAAGAATAGACTAATCATCAATTACACAGCTATGGAAGGACTACATATACATGTAATAGACAACAAAATGAGGCTAAATGATTCTTTTCACTCAAATATAACAGGTTCTCATAAATGACAATCATCCAAACAAATTAAATATAAAGGATTTATTTAGAAAAATAATATTAACAACTTAGTCAACATAAAAACATTAAAATTAGCAAATAAACTATTACACAATATGGGAACACAACTCAAGATAATACAAACATAAAGAATTTAATTTTTCATAAAAAATCAATAGTTGCCTTTACTCCCATACCCACCACCCCCTGCTCTCCCAGGTGCCTGTTTAAAATGGCCAGCAATGGCATTTTTTATTTCTAATTCTTTTGCCGAAGGAAAATTGGTCATCACTGCGTCTGCCAAACGAGAAAAAGAAAAAAAATTGCACAAGAAAAGCATTGTTGGCAATCATTTTTTAACTAATTACAGTAATTGTGACATTCATTCACTTTTGCTTGGATGCACACTAGCTGGCCAATATAGAGTTAAGATACATGTATATGATTTCCAATGGAATATAGATTGAGACTATATAATTTATATCAATATTATTAATACATTTCTATTAATAATTGAACATTTTTGCCTGCATAATGGTGATGCACTAATTATATATATATATATATATATATATATATACACACGCATACAAATATATTAGGGGTGTAACGATACATGTATTGAACTGTTCGGTACGAGGCTTTCGGTCTGGTTTTCAGTACGGATTTTCAAACCATTTTACCTGCTGACCAAAATGTTGTTATTTCACATTTAAGCGCACTCATAATGTTAGAGATGCTGGCGCGACCACAACATCGACTGGCAAACGCAATATAAGTGGAACGACACTGAGCTACTTGTTATTGTGTTTGTGTGGACCGTTTTATCAGTTTGGACCAATGCATTGCGAACCTGATCAAGCAACACTGTTACTACACAGCGAGATCCAGTAATGAAAGCATTTTAATTGCTAATTGCACTTCTGGTAGGACCTAAACTACATTTTGTTACACTGTACTTGTATATGTGTAATGAAAATAAAGTTGAATCTAATCTAATCGCTACTGAAGTAATAACATCACTGCGAGATCTAGTGAGAAATATTCACATTTCTCTGTTATAAACAGATCAAACAATGCTGACGTGGAAACCAGGAAGAAACATTAACCATGGTTTTACTGTAGAAACACCAACTGCATCCATGGAAGTTTGGCAGGAATAGTAGGCTATAATGCTTTCAAGTAACATTACGTTATAAAACATAAACCTTTAATAACTAGGCTTCTACAATATTACATTTAATTTGTTTATATTACATTCAATCCAAGGAGCTTTTTTGTTTCATATGCTCCTAAGAAGAGTCAATTGTAGCTCCATGATTGCTCAAAGTAAAACAAAAACTTTTCAAGGAAATTTCTCTGGCATTTCTTTCTTTTTAATGAATCGAAAACGTACCGAGCCGTGAAAAATGTATCGTATCGAACCGTGAATTTTGCGAACCGTTTCACCCCTAATATATATATATATATATATATATATATATACACAGAGAGAGAGAGAGAGAGAGAGAGAGAGAGAGAGAGAGATGGTGCATCACTGTTATTTAGCCCAAACACAGACATACATACCTCTGATGACTGAGAACAAGGCTGTTGTTTGAAAAGACTCCTTCTGCAGTGGACCTCCTCCTTTCATGTTGAATTTCGACATGAGGGAATTTTTGAAAACACTAAAAGATAATACAAATTAAAGTGGTTAACAATTGCGGTTAAATACTGACAATTCAAAAGGAACGTAATAGAAAGTCCATTTTAAATCTGATTTGCGTAGACCGCATGAAAGACTTATTCAGTATCGACAACAGAATGCTTGATAAATGTTGCACATTTTGTAGGGTTTACCTGTCCAGCATTCTTTTGGCACTGTCTTTGAGGTTTTTTTCTCCTATTTTGCACAACTTTGTCACCTGGACACATCCCAATGTCAGTACTTGGCAGATAGTATTACAGTATATGCTTAATTTTACAAGTATTTACCAACCTTAAAGGTTGATGCCCATTGACTTACAAGTTTTCCATCACTAACCCTATAAAACTCTTAATTCAGCAGATAAAATTCATTTTAATACTGCCGGATAATTTTTATAATTGTTCATTTTAAATCAAGTATTATTATTTTATAATTATTGCCATTTTAAATCATGTTTTTTACCCTTTATTTGAAAAAAAGTTTAAACTCAATCTTAATGTACTTAATGACAATGATATTGTATTTCTTTTTCTTAGTATGCAACAAGCCATTGTTCAGTCATAAGTTCAATATTGTAGTTCAAATGAATTATAGACTTTGTCAAAGATGAGCGTTTTAGTGAGGAAAGGTAGCTTTGGAGTGTTTTTTTTTTACCATTGCTGCCCGGGTATTCTCACTTTCCAACTGGCTTTCTAGGTACTGGAACTCCTCCTCAGTGCCCAAGGTAGAAAGGTGGAACACAGTGTCTGGTTCCACATTTTTACCAATTCTTCTCAGTTCTTCTTTAATTTCTATCAGCTGTGTCAACACTTTTCTTTGGAATCCTAAATGCAACAAAGGCATTGTTAATTTCAAATACCATACACAATAGCATCACAATACTGAGGTATGGCGACTCCAGTACATCAATAACAAACTGTTTGCATGTAAATTTGAACACAAATCTCTGCCTCCTCATCTATAGGGGACAACAAGGAGAAAAACTGTGGCCAGCTATAAACCAGAAGGTAAAAGATAAAGTAGAGAATCTTTGTTTACTCCCACTGTCATGATTCAAGAAAATCGAGAAAAATATTCTAGTAACAATCTCTTGATACTTACTTTTGTCTGTCATTGGGACCTTGTCTTGCTTTTCTGTAAAAAAAACATGTACACAATATGCAAAAAAACAACAACATGATTGTCATATTAAATTGGGAAAAAGAAGTTACACCCCCCCTTAATTTAGAAACATTGACACAGTAAAAGTAATATGTTAATTAGGTTATTTTAACTGATGCTCTTTGATCCAGCTTAACAGGGATAAGCTCAGCTCATAAGTATATTCATACTAACCTTTAGAGTTTGTGCCTTGAGGAGTCCCGGCTGATTGGCGCTCAGTCCTGATAACTGTAATGAAGTACCGATATATTATTATTTAGACTATTCAGATCAGTATCTGACAACTCTGGAAAAACATGTCCATACTTACCTGGGGGATTTCTCCCTTGAGGAGTCCTGGGAGTCCTGGCTGATTGGCGCTCAGTCCTGATAACTGTAATGAAGTACCGATATATTATTATTTAGACTATTCAGATCAGTATCTGACAACTCTGGAAAAACATGTCCATACTAACCTGGGGGATTTCTCCCTTGAGGAGTCCTGGCTGATTGGCGCTCAGTCCTTGTAACTGTAATGAAGTACCGATATATTATTATTTAGGCTATTCAGATCAGTATCTGACAACTCTGGAAAAACATGTCCATACTAACCTGGGGGATTTCTCCTTTGAGGAGTCCCGGGAGTCCTGGCTGATTGGCGCTCAGTCCTTGTAACTAATGAAGTACCGATATATTATTATGTAGGCTATTTAGATCAGTATCTGACAACTCTGGAAAAACATGTTCATACTAACCTGGGGGATTTCTCCCTTGAGGAGTCCTGGAAGTCCTGGCTGATTGGTGCTCAGTCCTTGTAACTGTAATGAAGTACCGATATATTATTATTTAGGCTATTCAGATCAGTATCTGACAACTCTGGAAAAACATGTCCATACTAACCTGGGGGATTTCTCCCTTGAGGAGTCCTGGAAGTCCTGGCTGATTGGTGCTCAGTCCTTGTAACTGTAATGAAGTACCGATATATTATTATTTAGGCTATTCAGATCAGTATCTTACAACTCTGGAAAAACATGTCCATACTAACCTGGGGGATTTCTGCCCTGAGGAGTCCTGGCTGTTTGACGCTCAGTCCCGGAAGCTGTAATGACATTAGGAACAATATTACTAGTGTACTATTTGTCCCCTCAAAAAAAAATCTCTGATGCTGTGTCGTGACTTATCAGTTTTGTTTATTCCATTACCTGGGGTTGAGGTGCGTGTTGGTAATTCTAAAAAACGACCCCTGAATGCCTGCTTAGTCCCTGATAAAAGCATACTTGGATTAGATATACATAAAGATTGTATTGCATTCACCCAAGAAAAAATAAAACTGCTCTGTTTTTGTGAATTAAAGAGAAGGCATAAATTTAGAAATACAGAGGTCTATTGTTCTGAAATAATGCATTCTCGTTAATTTCTCAAGTGAATGCAATTTATTAATGCAGGATATTTAGAGTCAACAAATAACAACAATCAAAGCACATCTTACTTTTTGGCGTTTCAATTCTTGTGGAGTCCAGAGACCGTGGAGTGCCTTTATAGTCACAGAAAGCAACAGGCATTAAAATGTAAAAGAGCAATGGATGAAATACCAGTATGCAACTTAGGGCTACTCTGAAGGTGTCTGATGTCTTGGACTGGTATTTACTTATCTTGTTGGTACTCTACAATCATAACTAATTATACTTCATTTGAATGATTAAAGCATCATTATTAAATTAGAATATTTTTCTTTACTTTGTTCAAGAATTGGAGAGAGGAGTTGTGGTGTTTGTTGAGAACCTACAAAAAAATAAAAAGGTTTTTCAAATATATGTCCTCAGAGTGTTGTACTCCTAAAAGAGAACATTTGACTTCATGTACAGTGCTTTGTCACCTTCCATTAATTTCTTCATTTATTCAATAGAGTGTAAAATATCTCCATCCATGGTTAATTAAAAAACAATATTGCTAATATCTTTTTTAATAGATGTATTTATTGTGTTTATTGCAACAAACACAGTCAGAAATCATTGGTAAGTGGTCAATGCTTGTTTTGAAATATAATTTACACTTCATATTTGATGAATTGTGAAATGAGTAGAAGGTAGCTCAGTGCAGCATGCAAAGTTTACTGCAAAACATCATATAATAAACTGAATTTACAGTTAGGTCTGTCTACGTTATATATATCCTACTTTGTTGTGTAGACATTTCGGGGTCATCCAATGGACTCATCAGAGCACCTAATGAAAGATTTCAATAAATAATTGTTTTCAGTACTACACTATGTATACAAGGTTAAACTTTAAATGATATTCAAGCAAGTTTAAACTTTAAATCAATTTTCGAGACATGAAAATGTGAAAACATTATGTATTTATAATTGCAACAAGTCTACATACAAGGCTTTGCAGTAGGTGGTGTTGCAAAAAGCTCCTCTGAAAAGATTTCTGCTGGAAATAGCAAAATAAATAAGAAAAATAATAAGAAAAGGTTTTTTTAAAGCAAAGAGCTTTACACAGAATGCCTGTCATTCACCCACTCACAATAAGAGCAGTTTAGCTTTTGGTTTGTAATGCTCTAGGACATACACTTTTTACAATTAGAAGGCAAGTCATTGAAGGAGCAATGCTCTTCGAGCTTTTCTTAGGGCAAACACAAATGAATGAAATGGCCAGTATCAATAACCACTTAATTTACAAGTACGATTAATGACCTCACCCATTTTTTAATGGACCCTCTTCATCAGCTTACTCCCATTGTTATTTTTTGGTGCTAAAAATAATATTATTGGCATCAATAATTATTTATACTTTCCAAAGATATAACACATTGCCCTGACCCGATCCCACGCCTCATTCGCTTTGAACCGCCAGCCTGACAAGCGGGTCTGTGAACGGTGCCGTAATGGCACTGGACCGGATGGCTGCTTGCCGGAGCTGGATTATCTTCCCCTGTTGCAAGTCTTGTCTACGGTGTATTATGTGTATCTGTTTTTCTCACCACTTTCCTCATGTTATGCTGTATTTTTCTTCTAAATCCATTTCGTTACACTGTACTTGTATATGTGTTATGACAATAAATTGAATCCAAATCCAAATCACCAATTTTGAAAAACAAGTTAATTAAAAATAACTTCTGTGGACATGTCCAAAATAATAATTATACTATAATGTTGTGTTGCATACCTGAAGCAGTGTCAGGTTTGGAGGACGTACCATATTTGTTGGGGGGGCTCAGGGAAAGTACGAACTATAACATGAAAGGAATATATTAAAATAATGTAAATGAGATGTAGACACTGATGCTTTTGTATCCGAAATATAGCATTTCTTAAAGCAATCATACATTATGGAAAAGCCACAGCAGTCTGACTGACAGAACAGAACATGGACTGTTACTGCTCATAAAGTATGTTCACATGTCACCTGATGATCTTTAATATAAAAAAGAGGTGATTGAAATTGCCTAGTTACCAAATTAAATGCATACTTATTTGTTATATTACGCATTTAATCAGTTGAGAAGTAGTTAAAGAAAAACAAAAAAATAACAGCACAACTACCTCGGCAGTTCTGTGGTGGTGGTGATTGAAGCACGGACTCTGATGAGCTAATATCTAAACAAAATTGCAATTTGGCCATGGTATTATCAAATCAATTCTGAGATTTTGACCTGCAGTAACAAAGTTGTAATAGAAACTGAATGGTGAAAATGACACTTACCTTGGATGTAGTCTGCATAACTTTTCCTTTTTGGTGCACGCCTCAGTCCTTGAGACGTAATGGCCTGTGGATTGGACAAATTTAAAGATGTATTAATGACCTTTATCAAATACAAGAATGATGAAACTAGATTTTTAGATTAATTGGGGATACGAGTCGGTATATTAATTGACGTCGGCAATATTCTCACCCAGAAAAGTTTACTGACAAGACAGGACCAAGTTTCAGTTCATCTTAAAGACATGGAGAAGGGGGAATATGGCAAATCCCTGTGCATGTGGTAAACAGACAGCCTTCCTATGCAGATGCTTTGCCTCCAAAAGTTTCCTTTTTGCTCTGCTAAGGTCATTGTCCATCAAATACATGATGTTAATCATCTTTGACTCACAAGGTAGATCAAACAGCTGCTTTGTGACCTTTGGGTCGATAACATCTACAACCAACATCCCATCATGACGCTTTTCCCTCACAAACACAATTTGCTCAGTCTCCAACAGGAAGCAGTGATTTGGTGCCTTGGCTGATATGGAGTATGGTTTGCGCCTCCATTGCTTCATGTGTTCCTGTGTATTCGCCTTTTCGGCCAATCTTTTAGTGACCTGGGTGACTGGATTTTTGGCTATTTCTAACCATTTTTTTATGGACTGCAGGTGGTTCTCAAATGGAAAGCAGGACAATTCATTCAAGGAGCATTTGAAGTTAAAAACATCATCAGCAATGTGTTTGATGGAGTGTATGTTGTATGTTGGGAAAGTTTCCCCATAGAGTTCAGAACAGGTATCCACGAAGTGTTCCAGCAGGTTTTGTGCATTTCCTAGGTAGTGTTCTCTTCTGGCATCATCATCATCCAAGAGAATAGACATACCAATTGTTAATGACAGGAAGTGATGATAATGGTCCCGATGCAGAACACTCTGCAACACAAGTGGTCCTGTGTACAGAAGAAATTGCCGTAGTTCTGTTGCTTTCCAGCGATCAAGTTCAGTCAGAGATCTTGGCTGCCTGGCAAACTCTGCCGGCATTGCACCTTTCAGTTGTATCAACTTATTGTTGATTTTTTTCACTCTGTCCTTTTTGCAACCTGCAAATAACTGGGCCTCGCAACAAAAAGGTAAGTAATCTTTTCACAGCTCCTAGAAAAATTAGGTGCATGTGGTCAAGAGGAAATTGTGTGACACATTTGATTCCAAGTTGAGCTAGAGGTGTAGGTTCCTTCTGATGGTTTGGATACTGCAACTGACTGAATTTATCATCAGTGATTTTCTCACAAGACATTTTATTTAAGTGGACAACCCTTCCCTCAACCGATGTGGCTAATGACAGACAACACTCACATCCATTTAAGGCATTATGACTTTTGATGCACTTCAGAAATGCTCTTGCTGGAGCATCACATATGAATGCTCGCAGAGTTACTTTGTGCACTGTGGTTTTGTGTGGGACACCATTTTGCATAAGCACCTGCAATTCTGCTATTAAATCACAAAGATAGTCATGAACAGGGTTGGGCTTGCTATTGCCATAATATAAAGCAACCAGAAATGGCTCAGAACTAGCAAATTTAGCTAGAATAGGCCAAAAATGTGTTTTACTGGACTTGAATATTGGCAGACCATCTATATTGATAGTAAGGTCTACAGTGCCTGTAAACCATGTGTTTTGGGAAAGGAACTGGAGAATACCCGGCTCTAAGCTATGGTATGTGTACTGGCCACCACATGTATTCTTAATTTCAAATCCAGAAGGGCTTTGTAGCAGTGTTCTGCTGTCTTTTGGAAGTGTATGGCCATGTGTTCTCAAGATTCCCAGCAGCTTATTTAGCGCAGCATGTGTTTAACTTGTTGTTGTTGCCCATTCAGCCAAATCATTGTGTAATGATGGTGTGTCATCGCAAGCAGAATAATCAGACTCTGTATTAGAGTCACTGGAATCGGCAGTTTCCTTGTATCCATAATCTAAAATTGATGGATCCTCTTCAGCATCTACAATCAAAGAGGTACCCTCCTCAAATAAATGTGCTTGTGCGGATGGACCCTCCGCAGATACATCTCCTTGCATTGATGTACCCTCCCCAGACACATCTCCTTGTAACTGTACATCCAAATCTAGACATTCATCCAAGCTGCTACTTGATGCAGCGAGAGCATTAACTCGATCTCTCAATCGACGCCATTCTCTTAGGTATTTGGGATCCATAACTGTTGAATATGATAATACAATTAAAATTATAATTATAATTGACTATGTAGGGGGGCACGGTGGCTTAGTGGTTAGCACGTTCGCCTCACACCTCCAGGGTTGGGGGTTCGATTCCCGCTTCCGATTTGTGTGTGTGGAGTTTGCATGTTCTCCCAGTGCCTCGGGGGTTTCCTCTGGGTACTCCGGTTTCCTCCCCTGGTCCAAAGACATGCATGGTAGGTTGATTGGCATCTCTGGAAAAATTGTCCGTAGGGTGTGAGTGCGTGAGTGAATGAGTGAGTGTGTGTGCCCTGTGATGGGTTGGCACTCCATCCAGGGTGTATCCTGCCTTGATGCCCGATGACTCCTGAGATAGGCGCAGGCTCCCCGTGACCCGAGGTAGTTCGGATAAGCGGTAGAGAATGGAATGGAATTGACTATGTAACAGTGTCATCCCAAGAATTGTCTGACTACTATCATAATGTTATCTGAAACTGAAATATACAGTATATTTTTAATTATCATTCTAATGAAGGTGAAAACTGATTTTATTTTCATTCCTACTTCAGTTCTTTCCTCAATTTTACTAAACTAAACATGGAGAAGCAGCATTCAGTTTTTAAGCACCATATATCTAGAAGAAATTCACTGAAAACTGAAGGTATGCTGCATCTCTTAATTCTGTTTAAATACTTTACTGTTTTCCACTGTCTTTTATTAATTGGAAAGAAATAATGATTATTCATAATTTATTTTCATTTTGCACGGTGTTGCTGTTAAGTTGTACGTTTAGCACTTTGAAAACTTGCCTTAAATCAAAAACTAATATTTCATATCTTAATCTTAAATCTTAAATATATTTGTATCTTTAATAATAATAATAAAAAATAGTTATGGTAAGTTAAATAGTTTCATCCTTACCAGCTTGAATTTAGATCAATTTTAGTTTAAGGCCACACAGTTGCAGACACGTGCAGGTAACGTTAACTTGTTGGAGCAAAAAAATACTCTGCAATGCTAACGCTATAATGTCAAGGTTCCTACACATTATAACAAATAATGAACATGTCAAAAAGAACATGCATACTTACAAGTTTGAAGTAGAAATAGAAAGCTTTTGTGACCGCCCGTTGCTCTCCGACAGGTGCAACTGCTGTGTCTCGTGTAAAATAAAATTGAAAATGGCGGAAATGTTTATCGCGAGATCTGGCTAAAGTGATCTAGTCGTGCGTTGCCAGTAGTCCCAGTAGCAGTAGTCATGTCTCAGTAGGGCTTCGCTTGTGCCATCTAGCGGTTGAAAATTTGAAATTTGATTTATACTTAACTTCAAATGAATGACAGTGCATAATATGGTAGAATGTATATGACTATGAATGTTATGTGACAGCAAAGATAATACTAGTTGAAATGTTTACAAATGTGTGGGCTAAAAGCAGTCTACAGGCCGTTTAATTATCGTTGCTAAAGACCATGTCATGAAATGGCATATTGACATGATGGTATAACAACTATCTAATGCCCTACCTAAAACTAAAACTTTTTTTACTCAAAATGGGCTAATTTATTTGGTCTGACTGGGAGCTAAATCGTGACTACGCACAGCCTAGAACGTGAAAGAAATTAAACTAAAGCTTGCAATCACTGTTGACTTTGCTTACATGGAATATCATACATCTCGTAAGTTATTTTATAAGTTATTTTGGTCAAAACGACATGTATCCAAATTCAAAGTTATTTTGGCCAGTGGGCTGCAGGCTATATCGGGTATAACCGAGACGGTGAAATGACGGCTATTGCTTGCGCGGAAATAGCCCGTCTTACTACGGTCTACATCGTGTCTACGCACAGCCTACACATATAACATGTCAAAGAAAGCAAACCAAACACCTCGTCATCACAGATGACTTTGCTTACATGATGGAATATCATACATCTCGCAAGTTATTTTGGATGAAATTGCATTTAACCAGATTAAATGTTGTTTTAGCTAAAAGTGGGTGACGCATAGCCGGACTATATCGGGTCTATATTTAACCTAGACCTTGAAATGACGGCTATTGCTTGCTGGGTGCGCTTGCATGGAGTACCCGAAAAGGAAAATGAAAATGCCAGAACCGAATCTATCCGCATCTGTACGGCCATTTTTCCAGAGGAGAGCAAATCTCTTCCAGATAAGATCGACTCTGTCCACCGCATAGAGAAGAGGCTTCGGAATACTTCAAGGCCGCGCGCAATCATCATTCAGTTCTCCTCACGTGTGATGAGAGATGGCGTGTGGAGAGCGGCGAAATCGTCAGAGTTCCTGCGGGCGAACGGTCTTCGTTTTACCGACGATCTCACTGCTTTTGACCGAGAAAGGAGGCAGTTGCTGTGGCCGGTTGTTGAAAAGGCCCGCAAGGAGGGGAAAAGGGCGCATTTTGTCGGACACCGTGCATTCATTGAAGGCTCTGAAATTAACCCTGTGTAAGCCTGTTCAAACTGTTCATCTCTTTCCAAGTATCGTTGAGCTTTTTTGAGCTCTACCCTTTCATTATGGAGCAGGACTATTGATGGCTGTAAGCGTGCCTGACATGGCCTTGTCGTCAGCTGCTCATGCGTTTCCAACCTCAGTAAGCTCGGTTATTTGCTGTTCTTTGTTCAAAGAGTTATTTTTGTATGTCTATTTCTATTATTTCTCTCAATGCCAGGGGTCTAAGAGACGTTACTAGGGATGGGCATTTAAAGCAAAAATAATATTCGAAGATCGATGAGAACTATTCGAAAATTATTCGAAATTCGCCCCCTCCCCCACATGGACGCATTTACAGTATTACACACACACAGACTGAGAGAGAGAGAGAACATTTACGCTTTAAATCCGTGTGACGGCACACTGCTTTATATATTATGGAATAGGCAATCTTACATCAAGCAATACATTAAAATAACGTGCTGAAACATTAATATATTAACAACTGAATGACGGCACTTATTAACAGTACGTCGATCAGAATCAACCGCTCATAATGCTAGAACATTTCCTTGTAAAATATGAGCATGCACATTTATACCAACTAAAAAACAGTGCGATTGATCAAAGAAAATATATTAAAGCCATAAAGATTTTAGACCAGACTTAACACGCGTTAAAACATATTAACCGAATGACGTCATTTATTAACAGTTTGGAGCGATTTCATGAATTGACAGCTCAAAAGGCTTTACGTTTCTGCAGTCTGACATTGATCGTTTTTCTAAACGGAACAGTAAACTCGTTCTGTACAAACTCCGTAAGATTTTTAAAACCCTCTCCTCCGACAAAGCCGATCGGAAGCAGATCCTTAGCGATCATCTTGCTAGTTAGAGCCGTTATTTGCTTCGCCCGTCTGGCATCCAAATTGGTTGTTCTGACCATAAACTAGCAACTTATTGCTGACCTGAGGATGGATCTGCAGGGTGCTTCGACCTCAAATGACTGTGCATCGTAGTTGTTGATCCATGATAAGTCAGCTTTGCAATGCAGAGTTTGGACTGCACTTTATTCTCAATCATTTTATTAAAGGACCCCCACACAGAACTCGTTTTTGACATCGTCTCAATTTATCGTATCCGTTATGCCACACGGGTCTACAGTGTGTGTAACTTCGTTACCAATTCTTGTGGGAAAATGTTTTCCTCTACGCTCTCTTGATTGACAGCCTCGATCTTGATTTTCCTCTACTGTCTCTTGATTTTAGGTGCGTCGTTATTGGCAGCGCCACCCTTTGGTTACATGAACGCGTTACACGTAAAAACACGGCGAGTTTTTTTAAGATCGCACACACTATTCGAAATTCTAGAGTTAAATATACTATTCGAATATTCGAAATTCGTTACTCATCCCTACTAAACGGAAGGCTTTGTTTCTGTATGCCAAATCGTTCAAGACTGATTTTTGTTTTTTTCAAGAGTCCCGCTCCGTTGCCAGCGATACTGCTTTTTGGAAAAATCAGTGGAACAATGATGTTTGGATGGCTCACGGTTCGGAGCGTTTGGCTGGTGTTCTGACTTTGAAAAACCTCTTTGCGGGGGACGTTCTGCACTACTTTAGTGACCCAAATGGACATTTTCTGCTTATGGTCATCTGTTTAAATAATACTGTGGTAATACTAATTAACATCTATGGGTATAATAGTTCTCGTGAGAATGATCTACTGATTGATGCGATAGAAGGGAAAATTCTGCTGTGGCTTAATGCACACCCGAATGCTTTAGTTTTCATTGGTGGGGACTTTAATATTGTACCTGACAAAAATCTCGATAGACTGCCACCTAAACAATCTACCTCTGCTAATCCTAAATTAAAAATATTAATGGATAAATTTGATATTATTGATATTTGGAGGGAAAAGTTTTGGAATATTAAATCCTATACTTGGAGTAATAAAAATTGTTCTAGACAGTCCCGAATAGACTACTGGCTTGTTTAACAATCTGTTAGGGATTTTAATGTCTCTGTTAGCATTCTCCCTTCACCCATGACTGATCATAAAGCAACTCTTATCCAATCCCCTCTATCATCAGTTATTTCTTCTTCAAGACCTAGAGCCTCTTATTGGAAACTTAACTCCTCTTTGCTTAAGCATGATCAATTAAGGAAAGATATTTTATTTTTGATTGAATATTACTGGATCAAAGCACAAAAGGAGAATAAAAACGGGCTCAATTGGGAATTTCTTAAACATGAAATTGGCAAGTGTGCTAGGAATTTTGGCAGCCTTCTAGCTAAACGTAAAAGACTTGAAGAGGAGACTGTCATTTCTAATATAATGTCTCTCTCTGGGAAAATGCAGGATGGTTTGTCAGAAACTGAATTGGCAGAATTTATTGATCTGCAAACTGAGTTAGACTCAGTTTATAAGAATAAGGCAGAGGGTGCTTTTATTCGCTCTAGAAGAAGATAGCTAGAGCAAGGAGAACAAAGTACAGCATATTTCTTCAGAATGGAAAAAAATAATTTTAGAAATGTAACTATTAACTCTTTAAATTTAAACTGCACAGTTACTTCTGATCCTAAGGAAATCGGCACATTTTGTGCAAACTTCTTTTCAAATCTTTATAACTCTTAATATTGCAAAGACTCAGCTTTGTTATTTTTCCAGTCTTTGAAAGATATTAGGACACTATCTAATGAAGATAAAAACACCTGCGATAGTGATATATCCATCAATGAAATAATTGAGTCTATTGAAGCTCTTAAGGACAATAAGTCTCCAGGCACAGATGGGCTG
This sequence comes from Triplophysa bombifrons, assembly GCA_029783895.1. Lineage (NCBI taxonomy): Eukaryota > Metazoa > Chordata > Actinopteri > Cypriniformes > Nemacheilidae > Triplophysa > Triplophysa bombifrons. The sequence goes on along the minus strand of CM056459.1, from coordinate 19,630,035 downwards.
ACTGCCGAATTGTTTAAAAGTTTTGCTGTTGAGTTAGCACCTTTCCTGCTTGAAACTTATTTGGAGAGTATTGCGTCTGAGACACTTCCGCCTACCTTATCTCAGGGATTACTTACTTTAATACCTAAACCTAAGAAAGACATTCTATTGATTGATAATTGGCGTCCAATCTGTTTATTAAACTGTGATTATAAAATATTAGCTTTGTTACTGGCAAAAAGACTTAAACGGGTTCTGGGCTCAATAATAGATGAAACTCAGTCAGGCTTCATCCCAAAAAGGCATATTGCTAACAATATACGTATTGTCTAAGATTTGTTGGACTATGATGAACTAATTAGAGATGAAAGTTTTATTCTTTTTTTAGATTTTTATAAAGCCTTTGATTCCCTTGAACATGAATTTATTTTAAAATCCCTATATAAATTTGGTTTTGGTGATTTCTTTTGCAGAACTGTCTGAACGTTATACAAAAATGGAAACTGCTCAATTAATCTGAAAGCTGGTACTTCTCCAAGATTTAATGTGTTTAGAGGGGTGCGCCAGGGTTGCCCGATAACACCCTATCTGTTCTTGATGGCTGCTCAACTCCTTACTACTTCTCTGTTGAATAGTCAATTGCAAGGGATTAATATAGCACATTATTATAACTCAATTAGCTAATGATACCACACTCTTTTTAAAAAACGACTTAAAGATCCCCATTGCTCTTTATCTTATTAAAGTGTTCTCAAAAGCTTCTGGCCTATCTTTGAATTTAGATAAATGTGAACTCCTTCCCTTAAAGTCTTGTTCTGCTCCATTCCTGCATAATATTCCTGTTAAGTCTCAAGTGAATTATTTGGATATTACGATTTGTAAAGATGTCAATGCGAGAGGAAAGTTAAACTTTGATCCAGTAATTACTAAAGCTAAGAAAAAGTTAAATTCCTGGCTCCAAAGAGACTTGTCTTTACGAGGAAGAGCTCTCCTCGCCAAAGCGGAGGGTGTTTCTAGATTGACCTACCCTGCTCTTTCTTTGCATGTGAACAAGACAGTTTGTGTAGAGGTTGATAGAATGCTTTTTGATTTTTTTTATGGAAACACAAGAGACATTACATAAAAAAATCTGTTGTCATAAATAGCTTTGAACGGGGCGGTTTTAACTTTCTTGATTTTGCTTCTCTGAACAATACGTTTAAGATCAATTGGTTGAGGCAGTTCTTGAATGATTCTGATTCCATATGGAATGCTATTCCAAAGTATATTTTTTCTAAAGTTGGCAGTCTCCCCTTTCTATTAGTATGCAATTATAATATCTCTAAATTGCCCATTAAATTGTCTGATTTCCACAGGCAGGTGCTTCTGGCCTGGCACTTGATTTATGGACATAATTTTAGTCCCCACAGGTATTTTATTTGGAATAACCATGATAACCGATATAAAAATAAAACACTTTTTATTTCAGATTGGTTTAATAATAATATTATTTTGGTTTCTCAACTTATAAATTCAAATGGTCAATTGTTTTCTTATTCTGAATTCTTAACGAAATATGGTATTCCTGTCACCCCACGAGACTTTGCCATAGTGATGGATGCCATCCCTAGTGGAGCTATTGCACTTTAAAAAAAAACTCAGCTGATTCTTTACTCTCTTCTACCTCCTGGATGCATCCATGCGAGACTGCAATAGGGAAGATCTGTTTCTTATCCTATCCCTCTTCTAGGAATAGAAAGATTAGACGACTTTTTCAGAGTGATATTATAACTGTCCCTTCTATAATATCATATTGGAGTAATTGTTTTAAGGATATTCCTTGGAAGAAAGTGTGGTCTCTATCCAATAAATATTTAATCACTAATAAGGTTAAAGAGGTATCGTTCAAGTTGTTGCATCAATTTTATCCAGTCAATGTCTTTATCCAAAAAAAGTTTCCTGAGTTGGATCCCCTTTGCTCCTTTTGTGGAGTGGAAGACGAGTCTGTACCTCATCTTTTTTGGGACTGTATTCATGTAGCTACTTTTTGGGAGAAATTTTGTCTGTTTGTATGTGCTTCTTTATTAGTCAACTTTTCCTTGATGTTTAAGGATGTCTTATTTGGATTTTATAATTCTGACAAAAAATCTAAAAGACAAGTATTTTCTTATAAATCTATTTATTTTTCTAGCCAAGTTTTTTGTACACAAGTGTAAGTTTTTGTCTGCAAAAAATTATAAAAAGAGGTTTGACAAAGACCTTAATTGTTATTTGGGTACTATCTCTTCTTCTAACAATGCCAAAGCATTAAAGTCTGTTACAATGTGCACAAAGTATAGTATTTCAGCTTTTTTATAATGAAAACCAAAAGGGTCTCAATGCTTTTCTCTCTTTCTTGAATTTATTTTAAGTTTTTGTTACCCCTGGCTCAATTTTATTTTTATTTATTTTTATTTGTCCATTTATTTATTTTATTTATTTTTATTTTTTCTTGCTTTTATTTTACTTCCTTTTACTGGCTTCTTGTCTTCCGAATTATTATTGTTTATTTCTGCTCTTAATTGTGACTCAGCCTTTGATGTTATATTTGTTCAATAAAAAAAATAAACTGATGTAGTTACATATTTTACCTACCTCAGTTTTGGAAAACAAAACATTTCATTTGTAATTTAAAAGACACCAGGCTTAGTGGCAATCAACAACCACACCTTGAACAATATTCTTGATGGGAAGGTCAGAGCAATAAGTCATAGTTTTGTCAAAGTAAGAATTACTTTTATAATGTTCTTTTGAATTGGATCTAGGATTTCTTACTAAATATACAAAGCAGTGTTTTAATTCCATTAAATTGAAGTGCACATAGTTTACAAAAATGTGTTTTCCTATCCATGATGTCAGTGTTTCCTGTAGCCTTTTCTGTCATTTTTAGAATAACATTCTAAAAAAAGCAGCAGTTGTAATTCATCCATACCTGGAGGGAGGGAGTCACTGGACTTTCTCCTGTTCTAAGTTAATAATATTAAGTATTATAGTCATGAGTGGCAATGTTTGAAATACCAGAGCATTCAAAGCAACACTTTAAAGTGATACACATGCAAACATCATGTTGCAGAGTTTAATACAAATTGTTCCCATCTAATTCAATTTTGTTTGCTTAGCACTGCAACATTGCTGGTAGAACAATAACCTACCTCAATTCTTTTGGTGAGCGGAAAGAGAGTTGTCAGAAAATAGCTCACAATTGGGGGTATGTACATATGAAATGTTTCTCTATTTAACTTTTTAACAATATTTTATCTAACCAGTCTTCTACATGTCGTACCATCCTCACAGGATATTTGCCACAGCAAAGGGATGCCAGGGAACATGGGAACTTTGCACAAGGGAGCATGACATTCAGGGAGATCTCATTTCTTGTGGTATCTTCACAGCTGTGGTACCAAATTTATAAATATTTGGATATTATGCACATGTTATATATAGTAGTACAATAGTATAGAAATATGGATGCCATTTTGTAATGCCTGTTAAAGTGCATGTCTAAATATAAATAGGAAAATTCTGTCATCATTTTCTCAACCACAAGTGTTTTTGGGGAACCCTTGAGTTCCGTTGTAGGAAAAAAATACTATGTAAATCAAGGGTGCCATACAACTGTTTGGTTACAAACATTCTTCAAAACATTAATTTGTGTTCTACAGAACAACAAATCTATACAGGTTTTAAACAATCTGAGGGTGAGTCAATGATGACTGAATTTTCATTTTGGGGGGATTAACCCCTTAAATCGAACATAAAACTTTTTGTCACCTTTTTGTAAGTTTGCAGATGCCTTTCTGAGTGGGGACCAGGGGTATATTAACTTCCCTTCAGTTCATGTAGAAAGAGAAAGACTAGCAATTCTGCTCTTCACTTCCCTTGGTAGGTACAATACAAGTTTATACTACAGTTTTCTGTTGGTTTGGGTTATAAAACTGTAAGTACAACAAATTACCCGTGGCTATGCACACACTCATACACACACGCTGTATTACATGTTTTATGGGGAGATTCCTTAGACTCCCATTGATTTTATATCAGGCTTATGATATATTCTATATGCTTGTGTAACAATTATTACCATGTGTTTTGAAGGTTTTCAACACCTAATATCTAAATTATTCAAAGGAAATGTGTTCATTTACATTCCCTGAAATAGTTTTTTGTAGCTTTTGTCATCTTTTACAGATGCCTTCCTGTAGAAAGCGTACTGAAAGTTTCAGACTTTCACCAGTCGAAGAGGTAATGCAAAACGATAAATGTATAGCTGAAATTAACATTACATTGTACATCACGTTTTGCAGACTACTTTCAGTCATAAAACTGTACCGGAATAAAAAATCTAAAGAATTTCTGATAATGAAATATTGTAACTTGTTTAGATGTTGGCAAGGGTTCCTTTGCTTTTTATCAACTGTAGGGTAATGGTCTTACAATCGAAAGAGAACAGGTAACCTAACTGATGCTGAATTATGAACTGTTGTGGTTTCACAATGTACATTCAGTAAAACGTTGTTGGCATGGCTGATTAGGTGCATTGCTTACTTGATTGAGTTATGCTTTAGTCCTGTAACCCTGATCAAAATACTTGAGTATTTTCTCATTTATTATTGAAGATATCTGGTCTCTACAAGTGAGTTACAGAGGAGACATTCAACTGATTGTAACTCCAACAACACTGTGGTTTCTTATTTGTGAAAAGCAAAGGCACGGAAGAGAAACATAGAGGAAAAGCTTACTGGTTTGGGTGTTCAACCCACAAGGCGGACCAAACTGACCTCACTGTGCACTAAACTGTGTGAAGGTAATATTTTTTTAAAGAGGTGTCTTTTTATATTACTTATCTTTTTCAGGAAATGAGTGAAAACGAGGAAATTCATGATCAGTTTCCAAAGCTGAATCCTGCAGGTAAAGTATATTTTATGATTGTTTTTAATGACTTTTTAAACCAAAACCAAAAGTGTATGTAATTCAATTGCAGGAAGACCTTACAAACACTTCTGGCAACTTTAAGGAGAAACTGGGAGACATTTGGACTGGCAACCCATGGCCTTGGGCCTGGTTTAACAGAGGGCACATTTAACTTCATTTACTCGTGCCACAAAGAAAAGATTTAAGCACTTAAATCCTCTACAACAGATATTGGAACCACTTAAGGTACAGCAGTTTATTGATACCTTTGTGGTAATATGTTGTATGCATATTTTAAATACAATTCCTTTGAAGTCATGGTACTTCACGTATCAACACCTAATACTAAGGATAAAACATTTTTAAATTTATTCTAGCTATTGTATATAGGCCTCCAGGGCACCACACAGATTTTATTAAAGATTTTGGTGGGTTCTTATCCGAACTAGTACTGGCCGCAGATAGAGTCCTTGTCATTGGTGACTTTAACATCCATGTAGACAATGATACAGATGCCTTGGGCATGGCTTTCAAAGACACTCTGAACTCCATGGGCGTTAGTCAACATGTGTCAGGACCCACTCACCTTCGTAATCATACTTTAGATTTAATACTATCTTATGGTATAAATGTGGACGATGTTAAAATCGTTCAGCAGAGTGAAGACATTTCGGATCATTATCTGATATTATGTTTGCTTCACTGGCCTACGGCTGCAAATCAAACTCCTTGTTACAAATATGGTAGAACGATTACCTCAACTACCAAAGATGCGTTTCTCGATAATCTGCCTGACTTGTCTAAAATATCTAGCATGAGTAAAAACGTTGACGATTTTGACATTACTATTGAAAATTTTAACACTACCTTCTCGGAAATATTAAACATAGTTGCTCCTCTGCGTTTAAAGAAAATTAAAAATGGCAGCCCAACACCGTGGTATAATGAACACACTCAGACTCTAAAGAAAGCGTCCCGGAAAATGGAGCGCAACTTTAAGAAAACTAATTTAGAGGTATTTCGTATAGCATGGAAGGATAGTACTCGAAAATACAGGGATGCCATAAAAATGTCTAGATCCGCCTACTTTTCATCACTAATAGAGGAAAACCATCACAACCCTAGGTTTTTATTTAACACCGTGGCTATATTAACAAAAAATAAGTCGTCAGCGACTTCAGATTCTGATTATCAGCATAACAGTGATGAATTTATGAACTACTTCACTAGTAAAATCCAAGATATAAGAGAAAAAATTATAACAATGCAACCTGAAGTGAAACCCGCTGAACAAACTAACTACAGCACCCCTAAGGAGAAATTGCAATTATTTTCTACTGTAGATCACAATGAACTGTCTAAAATCATTAGATCATCTAAATCAACAACATGCATGCTAGACCCTATACCCTACAAAACTACTGAAAGAAATGCTCCCAGAAATTATAGATCCTCTTCTTAGTATTATTAACTCATCTCTGACACTAGGACATGTGCCTAAAGCATTTAAGGTGTACCACAGGGTTCAGTCTTGGGGCCTCTGCTCTTCGCATTATACATGCTACCTCTAGGAGATATAATATAGCGACACGGAATTAGCTTTCACTGTTATGCTGATGATACTCAACTTTATATTTCCTCGAAGCCTCACGACACCCAGCAGTTCGATCGAATAAAGGATTGCATAGTTGACTTAAAAAACTGGATGAGTAACAATTTTTTACTACTAAACTCGGACAAAACAGAAGTGTTACTTACGGGACCGAAAACCGCTATACGTAACAACCAAGAATACTGCTTAACGATTGACGGATGCTCCATAAAATCCTTGTCGTCAGCTAAGAATCTTGGCGTTGTATTCGATAGTGCTCTGTCATTTGAAAGCCATGTCGCCAACACCTGTAAAATTTCATTTTTCCATCTTAAGAATATATCTAAACTACGTCATATGCTGTCGATGTCAGATGCAGAGAAATTAATTCATGCATTCATGACATCAAGACTAGATTACTGTAATGCACTTCTAGGTGGTTGCCCTGCAGGCCTATTACAAAAACTGCAACTGGTTCAAAATGCGGCAGCTCGAGTTCTTACACGTACTAAAAAGTATGAGCATATAACCCCGGTTCTTTCAACCTTGCACTGGTTACCTATAAAACATCGCATTAACTTTAAGATCTTGCTTATTACCTATAAAGCCCTGCATGGTCTAGCGCCGCAGTAGTTAAATGAACTTCTATTGTATTACAGACCTCCACGTGCATTACGCTCTCAGGAGTCCTGTCAGTTGGTAATACCTAGAATTTCAAAATCAAGTGCAGGTGGTAGATCCTTTTCTTATCTAGCGCCTAAACTGTGGAATATTCTTCCCTGCAATGTCCGGGAGGCAGACACACTCTGTCAGTTTAAGTCTAGACTAAAGACGCATCTTTTTAATCTTGCATACACTACACTTCCATAATATTAATCCTCAGAGGATTTAGGCTGCATTATTTAGATCAACCGGAACCAGGAACACATCCAACAACAAATGATGTACTTGTTGCATCAAAGAGTGCAGAACAGTACTCTACTCTCAGCCAGTCTTGTCTCTTTGTTCCAAGGTTACCGCAGGATGCAGTTCATGCCCAGACCTGATGGCAGAGCTGAGAATGGGAAGCGATGAACTGACAAGAGCTGAGATGATAGAGCTGTATAAAGTACGCGACAACTTGACACGATTTTTCTACAACACTTCAAATGCTATTAGATTGTTAATGATAATCTTAAATCTATAATTTACCTTATTCGTAAGTTTATTTATTTTTTATTTAGCCTTGTTGTGCAAGCACTGTTGAGCTTGTGCAGAGTTAGCAGCTTTTGCCAGAGGGGAACTGGAATCCCCTGGTTGGGCCTGGGTTCTCCTGAGGGTTTTTTTCTTGATTGGAGTTTTAGGTTCCTCGCCACTGTTTGCATATTGTTTTGCACTATTTACCTGGCCGGGGGGGGCTGCTTTAGAATTTAGAAGTTAGACATAATTAATATTGCATATATGAATTTATAGTCCGTTTAATATTTGACCTGTGTTTCTCTCTCCTATGTGTGCTTTCACTGTGCGTGTGTGCGAGTGTGTGCGTCTATGTCAATGTGTGTAAGTATGTATGCATATTGTGTGTGTGGAGCATTTGTATGTCTGTCTTTTGTTGTTTTCACCTTTTTCTTGTTTTGACAGTTTACCTTTAGTTGTTTTTCTTGTATTCAATGTGTCTCATGTACAGCTGCTTTGTAACAATGAAAATTGTAAAAAGCACTATATAAATAAAGTTGAGTTGAGTTCTGTTTCCTAAAGACTCTGCACACATCCTCTTCACTGATCTGAAGTGCAGGAGGTCGGATGACTGAAGGTGAAAAGTGTTGTGTAGAGAGAATGTCTATGTCCAATGAGTTGGTGTGAGGTGTTAAGTTAGCATTTTCAAATCTGCAATAAAAGTCATTCATATCATTGACCAGATGTTGATTGCCATCAAAATTTGGGGATGGTGGCTTGTAGTTAGTGATCTCTTTAAGGCCAATCCACACAGTTACAGGGTCATTGGCTGAAAACTGGGTTTCCAACTTTTTAGAGTAGTTTCTCTTAGCCACTCTGATCTCCTTTGTCAATGTGTTCCTAGCCTGTCTGTACAAGACTTTGTCCCCTTTTCTGTAGGCATCCTCCTTCGCTTGCCGAATCTGAGTTTTGTTGAGAACCGTGGTTTATCATTTTTGTATTTTATGGAAGTCCTAGTAGGAATGCACAAATCCTCACAGAAACTGATGTATGATGTTACAGTCTCTGTGAGCTCGTCCAGATCGGTGGTAACAGCTCCAAATATAATCCAATCGGTGCACTAGAAACAGGCTTGTAAAGGCCCGCTCTATTTCATTGGTCCATCTTTTAACAGTCCTTACCACAGATTTGGCAGATTTTAGTTTCTGCCTGTAGGCTGGTATAAGGTGAACCAGGCAGTGATCAGACATTTCTAAAGCTGCTCTAGGGACAGGCCGATATGCATTCTTTATTGTGGTGTAGTAATGGTCCAAAATATTTTTGTCTCTGGTATGGCATGTGATGTGTTGTCTGTATTTAGGCAGCTCGAGTGTAAGTTTTGCATGATTAAAGTCACCAAGAATAATGATAACAGAGTCCGGATGTTGTTGCTCTGTGTCCGTGATGTGATCGACGAGCTGTTGTAACGCCACGCTCACGTGCGCTTGCGGAGGAATGTAAACACACACGAGAATGAACGAGGAAACCTCTCGGCGAGTAAAAGGGCTTACAGTTAATGAAGAGTGCTTCTAGGTCGAGACAGCACATCTTCTTTATCACTGTTGTATCTGTACACCACTTTTCATTGATGTAGAAACACAGCCACCTCCGCGCGATTTCTCTGTTGATTCTGCGTTATGGTCCGCTCTGAACAGCTGGTAGCCGGGCAGATGTAACGCGCTGTCCGGGATAAAGTCATTCAGCCACGTTTCCACAAAACAGCAGAGTTTGAAAAATCCTTATTTGTACGGCTTGTGCGTCCTGGAATGCTTTAGCAGCGCCGCTGCGCCTCCGACTACGATGTTAAATAAAACATCCGAATAATCAAAAACCTGTAAAATATCAGATGGTGTGCACTGCCGAATGTTAAGCAGTTCATCTATAGTGAAACTGATTGTATGGGAAAAACATAAAACAGGACAAACTAACAAAAACACTAAAACAACTGCAGAGCTCCACACAGAGGCAGCCATCTGTGGCGCCATCTTGGAAATCTTGTAAACTCAGAACAAGGGAGTTTTCAGTTCTGACACTTATATGATGTTCGCCTGAATACAATTCACTATTATATAACAAAAGCTTGGGTTAAAATTTGTGATCTTAATTCATGCCTCCTTTAAATACAAGACCTACTCTTGTCTGCACAATGCGAACACCATGTCTCATTACAAGCCAGAATTAAGTTGTTACACACTGGATGTTATTGTATCTGGCACATAGACGCTTGCAGAATAAGTCGCATTATTACACGGCTCATTTGAATGCGTGATTCTGATTGGGCAATCGTGACATTGAAAGGGTTGTTATTTTCAAACAACAAATGCTCAAATCTAATAATAGCAGGTTTTTTGTGTGGCTGAGCAGATAAGTACATAAGTCAGACAGTCGTGAGTTGGTTGAGAAGCCACACGGAAAAGTTTGTTCGGCATGAGGTGTAGAAATTGACTGTCTCTGATAGAGGATAATACCATTTACTCTGCGAGTACTGATGCTCATCCTTTTGTCCTGACCCAAACGACAGAATAGGTAGCACGCCGCTTCTTCAGTGTGGTGCGAGGCAAGAAACTTGCGACTTTAGCCAATTTATCCTCGCAATTCTCATGAAGCAGCATTTAAAAGGGGATTTCTAGCTTAGTTTAAGCGCAGGAAACTATATGTATGCTATAATTGATATCAGGTTTAATTAATAATCGGAAATATTATATGTTCTGTAAGTGTGATTTTGCCAGCGATTTTAGAAATGAAGGTTGCCAGGGTAAACTTTCAGTTTATCTGAACCCTACACTTTAAATGCCTTTTAATGTTCAGCTCTTTGTTACTGCTCACACAACCTCCATCAACCCCCACCTCCTACTGCAGGAAGAAATCACCCTATAACACTTCAGTAAAACTCAAAATAGTTGTCTATTGAGAAGTTGCATATTTAAAAATATATTGAAATGTAAACAGGGAATTTTACCGTAACCTGTTAAGTGTCACCTAAATTTGCGTTAATATTGTACATGTAATTTCTAATCCAATCATGATAAACTATATCATTGGAAAGCTCTAAGACTCTAGAATACAGATTTCTTTAATTTTTTTATAATTTATTTAGGGAGTGTAATTGATTCTTTTTATAAAGAGTGTGCTTCGTATTTTAATAAAATAAATAAAAACCTAACAACATACCTTAATTTTTCTTTTGTGTGTGTTTTTTAGCAATAAGGGCAAGGGCAAGTAAAAAAATCAACACAGTCCACAGAGATCACGAGAGTCCGTGGGGAGAGGACTCGACCTGACGGAGTCCACAGAAAGAGAGAATAGAGCCACTGAGGGAGACCTTGACCCATCAGAGATACAGTCCACAAAAAACCTGGGAGTCCACTGGGAGAATATTCGACCTGCCGGGACTCACAGGAGAGAAAACAGGACCACTCCAGAGGAATTCAAAAAACAGAGGGAGAGAAGGAAGCGGGGAGGTACCTCGACCCGCAAAAGACTCCGAGCTGACGAAGTCCACCCCTGGTGATGTGTTGCCTGGGTGAAGAGAGCCGAGAGGTCCAGAACCAAAACAAGAAACTAGAACACATAACCAAGACAGTAACTAAATACTATCTTACGGTAGACAAGAAAAGGCTGTAACATGCATTAACTATCAATAACAAACACAACGGTCTAACACAGGACAGTCGAACAGAAGGGAATATAAAGGGAAGGAAATCAAAACCCAAACTAGAAGAAAGAGGGGAGAGAGAGAAGACAACGAGTAAACCAGGTGAGAGTCATACAGAAAACAAGACAGGAGAGAAAAGAGATAAATCACTGATCAGCACAGGTGAGAAGACTGAAACAATTACGAGGAGACAACAGGTAACGAGGGGGGCGGAGTTACACCAAACTTACAGGAAAGGAAATGGCAGTCTATAACCCACACCATGTGCTCAACAAGAGAAAAAACGTTGACACAAGAAAACATAGACACACTAGACTAGCCAGCTACTTTTCTTTTTCAAACGAGACAAACAATAAGTCTGTATTCCAAATAGGGTGACCACCTGCTAATAAGCCCAAGGGGGGACAAGGCGTATGTTTCTGAGGGACAATGTGGGACACTGCCTGGCGCGGCGGTGCCCCCTCCCCCCGGACAGACTCACTGATAGTGGTTTACCCATTTCTAGCACATACCACCTTACATGGTATATTAATAATGCCCTATTCCCCTAAACATGTGTAATTGCTGATGTATGCTCATGAATAGGCCAGCCAATGTATATTTTTTTTAAATAAAGATTCACAATATTTTGAACATTCAATGAATTGACAAATGCACTTCCACTTACGATTTACTTTAGCTATTTCATTTTCCCAGTCTTTCTTGTACCCACTCCTTCTCTTTTTAATTAATGGCTCAGACCACAGGCGTTGCTAGGCCGTTTTTAGGGGAGCTAAAGCCCCCCCTAAAGTTCTAGCTCAGCCCCCCCCTAAAATATTGTGTGTAATGTAATCTGTACAAGAATTCGAGAACGCTTTATAGTCCCCTTTAAAACTCTTATGAAAACGGCGTTAGGCTGCGTTATTTAGCGCATTCTTCGTTCAAACAGCAGCACATTGGAGTTAACGTCATTAGCAAAGTAACTTTACAAGGTGTGTTCATTAACATGACATCTGCATTTTTGCCATTCTTTGTTATAAATGCATCTTAATATGATGTGGAAGTGATACAAGACCCTTTCCCATTCACTGTTTAAAAGTTTTATGTGCGTTTACCCCTCGTTAACTATTTGTTAACGTTACCTCAAGCAAAATGAAAGCACTAAACACCACTGACGACATACTTCCACGATCAAGATGATATTGTAGCGCACAGAAAGTGTCATTAATGATGATGTGCTATAGTTTAGAGAGAGTTGACGGTAGTTTTGACAGCTCAGGAAAGAGGACGGGCAGATAAGAGTTAATGTAGTTCAGCCTGGTGCGGCAGTGTTATTCATTGTTCCGAGTTCCGAGGAAATAAAAGTGTACCAAGAAGCTCTATGTCGTTTTTCAGACGCTTCAGTATTGTTATCATTAATTGAAAACATATTGTGGAGGTAATAGATGAACACGCAGTCATGCAGAGAGTGACAGCGCTAGTGCTAATATGAATGAATGGCAGGGAAACATATTAAGTTATTCTTACTAAATAATGGTTCATCAGTTGATTGTGACATTTATTTCATGGACTGTGGCTGTTGTTGTCACTTTGAAATATAAATGTTGCAGATTGACCGATTAATGTGTTATCATTTGAATAACAATAACTTGTATTTATGCTTTTCTGCATATTCTTTCTTAATTATTTATTTAGTAATATATACAATATGTGGTGACTAGAGTGTGGCTTTCTCTCTCTCTATATATATACTCATTGGAGGCTGAGCCCCCCTAATATTGAAAACATAGAATCGCCCCTGGCTCAGACTCAGTCTCTTTCTCCATTTTTCAAATTGGAGCGCGCATCTAAAAGTTCCTTCCCAGTGTGTGCATGTGCACAACCTAGTCAGCAGTTGAACTGAGGGGTGGGTGTGGCAACACTAGCGTGCTGAACTGTCACGTAATGTTCGTTTGGCTGCCTGGGGCTCGAGGATATAGAGCGACCAACTTTTTTTTGAGCAAGCATTGATTATGCGTGACACGGTCTCAATTTGCGGGACGCATGAATTGGGCTTCAAACGCTGTGCGCGCACGCGCTACGCGGGACGGGTGGTCACCCTAATTCCAAAGAATTCATGAGTTACCGCCATTTCAGTTCCAACATGCAGTTAATTACTTTATAAAGTTCTGTATTGATAAAGAACATATTAAAACATTTAATTGTTTGTCATTTAAACAATAGGTCATTACAGTGTTCTAATATGTTTAGAATATAATATTAGAATAATTGAATACGTTACGTAAATTAGGAGCATTACGATTATAAAAAGCATATTTTGCAAAGATGTTTCGATTATGTTTGAAGTTAAGTTTCTTATCGGTGTTACAGCGTCTGATGGTTATTTGTCACCCTGAAGGCAAGACATTATTTCTAAACCTGTCAGTCCCCATCCCCCGTCAACTGAGAAGTAGAATCTGTTTTTAAAAGCCTGTAGCCCTCTGACATGGAGAGAATTAAAACATGTCAATGCTTGTTCACGATATGATAACAGATCATAAAAAAGACATGCTCTTTATTACTTTAAATGAATCTTTCTCCCAAGATTATTACTATAAACACGAGCCTCGCCTAAAAGGCATAGGGGGAGGTGTCGCTGCACTTTACAATAATTATTTTAGCATCTACCAGAAGTCTAATTTTAAATTCAGTTATTTTGAAGTCATGGCACTTAATTTATCAACACCTAATACTAAGGACAAAACATTTTTTTTAATTGTATTAAAGCTATTGTATATAGGCCTCCCGGGCACCACACAGATTTTATGAAATATTTTGGTGGGTTCTTATCAGAACTAGTACTGGCCGCAGATATAGTCCTTGTCGTTGGTTACTTTAACATCCTTGTAGATAACGATACGGATGCCTTAGGAATGGCCTTCAAAGACACTCTTAACTCCATGGGCGTAAGTCAGCATGTGTCAGGACCCACTCACCTTCGTAATCATACTTGAGATTTAATACTGTTTTACGGTATAAATGTGGACGACGTTAAAATCCTCCAGCAAAGTGAAGACATTTCAGATCATTATGTGATAATATGTTTGCTTCACTGGCCTACGGCTACAAATCAAACTACTAGTTACAAATATGGAAGAACAATTACTTCAACTACCAAGATGTGTTTCTCTATAGTCTGCCTGAATTGTCTCAAATCTCTAGCATGAAAATAATGGTGAAGATCTTGACATAACTATGGAAAATTTTAACTCCACCTTCTCGGAAACACTAGACACAGTTGCTCCTCTGTGTTTAAAGAAGATTAAAAAAGGCAGCCCGACACCGTGGTATAATGAACACACTCAGGCTCTAAAAAAAGGGACCCGGAAAATGGATCACAACTTTAAGAAAACTAAATTAGAGGTATTTCACACAGCAAGGAAGGATAGTACTCGAAAATACAGGAAAGCCATAAAAACGTCTAGATCTGCCTACTTTCATCACTAATAGAAGAAAACCTGCACAACCCTAGTATTTTATTTAACACAGTGGCTAAATTAACAAAAATCAGTCGTCAGCGACTTCAGAATCTGGATATTAGCATAACAGTGATGAATTTATGAACTACTTCACAAGTAAAATCCAAGATATTAGAGAAAAATTATAACAATGCAACCAGAAGTGAATCCCACTGAACAAACTAACTGTAGCGCCCCTAAAGAGAAATTAGAATTTCTTTCTACCGTAGATCACGATGAACTATCTAAAATCATTAGATCATCTAATCAACAACATCCATACCTACAAAACTACTGAAAGAGATGTTCCCAGAAATTATACATCCTCTTCTAAGTATCACTAACTCATCTCTGACATTAGGACATGTGCTTAAAGCATATAAGGTGGCTGTTATAAGCCCCTTGTCAAAAAAAAGCCAACTCGAACCTAGAGAACTAGGAAATTACAGGCCTATATCGAATCTACCTTTCATATCTTAAGTTCTGGAAACAGTAGTTTCAACTCAATTATGCTCCTTCCTCCAAAGCAATGGCATTACTGAAGAATTTGAGTCTGGATTTAGAGCATGTCACAGTACAGAGACTGCTTTGATCAGAGTTATGAATGATCTGCTTTTTGCGTCTAACCGAGTTTGTATTTCATTCTTGATGCTGCTAGACCTTAGTGCTGCATTTGACACCATTGACCACAGCACACTCCTACATAGACTCGAACATTACGTCGGCATTAGCGGAATAGCATTGAAATTGTTTAAGTCATATTTATCTGATCGTTTTCAATTTGTAGCAATAAACAATGAGCTGTCACTCTAGGAGATATAGTAAAGCGACATGGAATTAGCTTTCACTTTTATGCTGATGATACTCAACTTTATATTTCCTCGAAGCCTCATGAAACGCAGCAGTTCCATCGAATAAATGGAATGCATAGTCCATATAAAAACTGGATAAGTAACAATTTCTTATTACTAAACTCGGACAAAACAGAAGTGTTACTTACTGGACCTAAAACCGTGGTCAGCTAAGAATCTTGGCGTTCTATTCCATAGATAGTAATCTATCATTTGAGAGCCATGTGGCCAAAACCTGAAAAATTGCGTTTTTCCATCTTTAGAATATATCTAAACTACGTCATATGCTGTCACTGTCAGATGCAGAGGAGTTTATTCCTGCATTCATGACATCAAGACTAGATTACTGTAATGCACTGTTAGGTGGTTGCCCTTCAGGCTTATTACAAAAACTCCAACTGGTCCAAAACGCGGCAGCTCGAGTTCTTACACGTACAAAAATGTATAAGCATACTAGCCCGGTTCTGTCAACCTTGCACTGGTTACCCATAAAGCATCTCATTAACTTTCAGATCTTGCTTATTACCTATAAAGCCCTGCATGGTATAGTTCCGCAGTATTTGAGAAAACTATGTATTACAGTCATCCACATGCATTATGCTCTCAGGCATCCTGTCAGTTGGTAAAACCTAGAATTTCAAAATCAAGTGCAAGTGGAAGATCCTTTTCCTTTCTAGTGCCTAAATTTTGGATTAGTCTTCCCTGCACTTCCCTGTTCGGGAGGCAGACACACTCTGTCAGTTTGAATCTAGACTAAAGATGCATCTTTTTAATCTTGCATACACTACACTTCCATAATATAAATCTTCTGAGGGTTTAGGCTGCATTAGTTAGATCAACCGGAACCAGGAATGGGAAGCGGTGACCTGACAAGAGCTGAGATGATAGAGCTGGATAAAGGACATGGCAACTTGACACGACTTCAGTAAAAAATTTCAAATGCTATTAGATTATTAATGATAATCTTAAATCTATAATTTACCTTATTAGTAAGTATATTTTTTTATTTAGCCTTGTCATGCAAGCAGTGTCGAGCTTGTGCAGAGGCAGCAGCTTTTGCCAGAGGGAAACTGGAATCCCCTGGTAGGGTTCCTCGCCACCGTTTGCATACTGTTTTGCACTATTTGCCTGTTTGCGGGGGACTTCATTAGAATTCAGAACTTTTACATAATTAATATTGCATATAGAAATGTATTGTCAGGTTAATATTTGACCTGTGTTTGTGCGTGTGCGAGTGTGCTTGTCTGTGAGTCCGTCCTTGTGTGTGTCTATGTCGATGTGTGTAAGTATGTGTGCATATTGTGTGTGTGGACCGTTTGTTTGTGGGTATGTCTGTCTTCTATGTTTTCACCTTTTCCTTGTTTTTACAGGTATATGATTTTAGTTGTTTGGCTTATAGTCAATATGTCTCATGTAAAGCTGCTTTGTAACGATGGATATTGTAAAAAGCGCTATATATACAAAATTGAGTTGAGCTTGTCATTTAAACGCAGGTCAATACGTTTTTTTGTCCTACTTTTATTTAATAGTGATGAAACGGTCTATAAACTGCATATTTAGGCAAATATGATGTTTTTTTCGTTCACGTCTTCACACGGCCTTTTTTCTAGTTCATAATGAGCATTTGAAGTAGACTCCGCACTCGTGCGTTAACATTGTGATGGTTTTAACTGACGCACAATTTAGTTTAAAATCGCCCATGGTAATCTTTGCAAATGAAATGAAAACGAATATTACATTAAACAATCTGCCCGTGTTGGCTTTAATCGCGCTGTTGCGCGTTCAAAATGTTTACTGTTTTGTTTTACTTGGTGATATGTTAAATGAAGACTGTTTAATGTTTTAAAAAAATGTAATATTTACTTAATTGCGTTTGCGCTGTGGTCGAAAAAGATTGTCCTTAAATAAAGAGACATTTGATATAATTGCTTACCCGCAAAATAGGGACGTATTAAACTGTGGTTATGGAACTTTTTTAAAACAATCAAACGGCTCAGCAGTTTGCTCGTATAATAACAGAAACATCAGTCTATGTTTTGTTTTTTATTTTTATAGTGTGTTCTTAACTATAGGGCATATGGAGTCGCTTTAGACTGGCAGAAAGATCCTTATATGAACCTCTGTGATCATAACACGTTTGTTCTAATGATTTTTGTTCTAATGATTTAATGAAACTTTAACTTTAGTATGTCCTGCATTTGTTTAAATTTTCCGCATATATCACTTTTTTATATTGTAAACGTAAATAACTTCATGTTTTATTCTTTAATGTGTTCCCTCCTGTCATATAATAATTTATTTATCAAATAGAATTTTACTGTTTCAGAGTACATGTAGTTAAGTAGGCTACTGATGGTGCAAACTCTCCCTTTGTGCATCCTGGCGGAAATTTCGTGAACTAGTTTCACATGTAAATGTTTTTTAACTGCGGCCCTTCCCCAACGGCGGCACTCAACGCGCGGTAGAGAGCATTCTGGTTGACTACTGGTCTTTGATAAACGCATACAAGACTCGGCATTGAGAAACTAAAAGTGTCCGAAAATAGAGTATGCGTAATGAGTCACACCTGTAATCAGTGCACGTCCGGGATGTGATTTGATAGTATGTATGTTCGAAGAGTCTTTAGTTTGATCACATTTATAATATATAAGGTGTATTTGTATTTCCAAAAATAGGCGAGGTCCGAACGCACACATACATTATCGAATTATCCCTGCATAACTCTTGATTCACTATAAGTTTGTGTTATGGACCTTATCAGGCAAAATATGTGCATGAAAATAATTGAGGGGAAAAAATGGTTTATGCCCGTTGGCAGTTAATAAACCCGTTGAAATAAAGGTTCTTGCCAACAGCAAGTCATCCACCATTATAAGAGAAAGGCATAACAAACCAAAGTTACTGTGTTGTACTTTTTAAACGTTTTCAGAGTTTATATGTAAACCAGAGAACCGAGTATAGCACCCTAACACAGTAAAAGTCGTATTTTCGTGAAATCTCTCCTTCAACTATTTTCTGTTTCCCTTTTCTCACATGAGAAAAGAACTCAGCACATGTGTCAAACCCCATCACTCTTAATAGTCACTCAGGCTTGTGATGTATTGAGAGTGTTTTCAAATATTCCAAATCAGTACCGCTGAGTGGCAGGTTCTGTGGTTTGTTCATGTACTCTGTGAAAAGTTCCAGGGAATTTTGCATAAATGATTAATCTTACTCACATGGTTCATCTACATTTTACATGTATGCATTTAGCAGATATTTTCATCCAAAGTGAAAGTGCATTCATGGGATCTTGCCAGTGTGTTCCCTGATTCAAACTCATATGCCCGTATACAGTACTGTACCTTGCTTTTTAAATTCCAATCTCCAAAGAATGTAGAGAGACACCATATGAGGGCTGAACTAGGACAAAATAACTTAATACTGAACTTGATACTGAAGTTGATGCAGACAGGCATATTACAATAGTTATACCAATACCCATATTCTAAACAGCACTGTAATTTGGTGGTTCTGTACACCAAATCTGTGATGTGGCACAGGAGACAAGCACTGTCCACTTAGCTATAATTAACAAGTTCATTATCAATTTTTACCTTTTTATTTTATCCAGCTAAAAATGGAAGCAGGAAGGAAAAGCTGTCTTCCGTTTACATCAATAAGTCTCTTTACACAATCAATGGGATGCTCAAAATACAAGAGTCATGCTCATAGCAATCTACAGGCAACAGTATATCGCTGTCTTTCTTCTCTGTGAATAATGTGCATGGTTCCTCTGAGGACTAGGAGGTAAATTAAATGGGATATGTTAGGTCTGTCAGCATGGTCTTATGCTCCTTGGAGACATGGGGAATTGACCATGACATCAAGTTCGACTGAAGCATGCACTTCCTGATCCTGTTGAGAATTGGCAGAACCCAACGAGGCATACTGCAGCTTCGGAAATCAAATATAGTGACATTTCAAATTCCTTGCAAAATACATATGAAACTCTTTCTGTTTTGCTGCCCCTCTCCTTGATCTATGTGCTAAACCCCAACAGGCTTCAGGACTTCCTCAATTTTAATATATAACACATGTTTGTAGGGAAAAAACTATTGTGGACTAAGAAAGATAAACAGATATAGTGGCTTGCTGGTTGTCAATTTTTAGACTAACTGAATGGTTTTAAATAATGAAATATTGATTAACCATATATAGGTAAGATACATTTGAGATAACACAAATCATTTGTTTAACATCTTTATGACATTTATTTAGGAGAAAAAGTGATGGTACATAATTTTCAGGTGTGGCCAACTTGCCAAAATGAACACAGTAGCACAGTAAATTATTTGAAGCCAAACATTTAAAGGCATGTGTGCTGGGGGGGGGTTATGTTGTGGAGGAACTGCAGAGGGCATGGGATGGCTGAAAGTTACAAAAAAAAAAAACTTGCATTAGAAGTATTGTGATAACAATTTAATATCTTTCATTAATTTAAGATGAACTGATCCCTTTAAATTTTGAGCACAGACCAAACAAAACTTGCGCCCTCCAGAGGTCACATTTGTCCACAGCATACGTCATAGAGGTTGTCTAATTTTGATAAAAACATAGTAAAATTAAAATTTATTTCACTTAAGACGTAATCATTGTGATTTCCTTCTTACCTTGAAATGTAAGGGTTGCCTTTCTGAAATAAAACCTGAAATAATGACGTGTGTGTGAACTGTATATGACAAATGTATACATTACACCAGGGGTGTCCAATGTCGGTCCTGGAGGGCCACAGTTTGATCAGGGTTGAAGCTAAACTTTGCAGGACACAGGCCCTCCAGGACTGACTTTGGACACCCCTGCATTACACCAATCACTTGAATTACATATTTTCCATTTTATCACTTAACATTTATATTGTTCAAAATTTGTAAAATATTGAATGTTCAATCTCTTACGTTGTGCGTTCCACTGGTTGCACTTGAACTTTAACTGTTTCTTTGATTTGATTGATCACCGCACCTTCTCTGTAAACAGTAACTCCTGCCTTCTTACATATGATTGGCCAATGGCCACCTTATTTTAACATTGAGGTGCACTGCTAGACCGCTGAGGAAAAAAGTTTGCAGCACAAAGATAGTCTTTTAGGCATTTCACACCACAGAAAAAATAGCGGGTGCGATCCTGCGTGAGAAAATGGATGTGTGGCCTGAGAAGACAGTCAATTCGCTTGATTCTCACGGCGAAAGTGAGTCTCACAGCGAATGCATGAGGGTTGGCAGCCCTGAGTAAAGTTAATAAAGTACTAGCAACATAAATTGTAATTTATTTTGACGAGCAAGGCGGGACGAGTGCCGTGAGGGAATGATGCGGGGCCGGTGACAATGAGTTTCTGCGCGTTGCATCAGCTCCGCATCTCTCACAGAGGAGGATTTATAAGGTTTTATCAATGTTCAGAGAAGTTTTGATATAACTAGCTTCAACGTTTTTGCATTCCATTTGACTTTGTAGATAAAAGCTTTTTGTTTTCGTAAAGTTGTAAAATGTACTCAAGATAAAGTAAAACATTTTTTTACACAACATAATGTAAACAAGTTGTCACAGAATACGAATATGTGAATAACTCAATTTTGACAAAAATGTCTGACAGAACCTTAATTCCAAGGCGAATATATGTGTATATCGTTCACAGCTCATGATGTTTCAGAAGAACGCACCTTTTAATGGTAACGTGGTGAAGTGTATCCAAAATAGCTCTTGAAAGGGTTTGGGTGGAATTCTTCATCGTCTTTACTGTTTGTTAATCTGGAAGTAAGAGTGACTGGTTTTATAACTCCAGGCCTTGTCTGAAAGATCAAAGATAGAAAATGGATGGTATTTTTCACAAAATCAGCTAATACATGCACCGCTCATATTCTAGAATGTCTTAGTTAAAATGTTGTATCTATGTATTATTATACGACAGGACCCAGTCTGTAAAAATTGTGATAATTACATTTTAGACTTTTGAGACTGGTTTTCACAGACGGGGTCACATGTATATTTTATAATTTTCTCACATTTTTATTCCTTTTTGATTTACTGTTTTTCATGTGTATCTGCTGTTTGGTCTAAAATGTAATTTCTGTCTAGCAAAAATACAAAAATGAGCAACAGACATAAAAAAGAAGGGGCTATAGAAAAAATATACATCTGTTGTATGCAGAATCTCATTGATCACTGATCTAAGCAGTCTGATCAAAAATATGAAGACACCCAACATGTGTCTGAATTCACCCCCTATCTGCTATATAGTGCACTATATTGGGTGTCCTCCATTTTTAAGTGTTGTCCGAATTATGAGTGAACAACTCATTCCCTACATTCGTTCATTACTTTTTACAAAGAAAACACTCTGATTTTGAGCGTACATCTGATGTGCACTCGCTCACTCGCTATTAACCATGATAGAATGCAAATCAATCTCCTGATTGAAATCAGCGAGATGAGAGTTACCATTAATGCCACAAAAGTACGTTTATACACTTGTATTTGTTCTTGTTAAAAAATACTTTCTACTTTTTAAAAAATAAACTGATTAAATTAATGTTATAGATAGTAGTGTTTTTTAATATAAGTGTTATGACGTATGTTTGCAACAGTGCTGTCAAACGAAGCTTATACGACAATGTCCAAAATCGTTGAAAATATGAAAAAAAATTGAACAAAAATATTTTTCTCAGTGTTTGTATCCATCGCTTGTCTCGCACGTTAATCTAATTAAAATAAGTTAAATACATGGAGGATGAAATCAAATAAATTATTCTTTTAGCCTAAGAATTATTTTTTCATTACTGAAGTAGCCTAATTTTCGATTTTAACAGCAGAGTAACGTTATATAATTTCTAATAAATCCCACAATGTGTGTATACCTCAACATCAGACATTATAGATATTGGAAAAAATTACCAATGACTTCAACACAATGTTTAAAGCAGATTTTTATTGACAGAAGAATAAACATTTAATTATCTTCAGGCTATATACAATATTCTCGTCTAACCACAGAAGTATAGTGCGGCTCCGTTTTTAGATATTACAATCAAAAGCCCTGATTTTCAGTCCTTACATCATGGTCTGTTGATTTAGATCTTTAAAATCAATTGAAAATCACGAAAATATAAGTTTACTGTCAATCTGTGCGTTTTTAAATAAAAATGTAAATAAAGAAAGTACTAAACTAATGTGTTACCACTTAGGTGGGTGAGGTAAAACGAAATGACCGTTAATGTTTAAATGTCGGAAGTGCGCGGCAGAGCAGTTAATGCACGTGCTTGAGCGCACATACATAAAGTAACAGACAAACACACTAAAGAAATACGCATGCATGTATATGATTGTATTTTCATTAAGCTTATGTAGTTTATTTTCAGCCATTAAAGGGCACATCTATTAATTTCATCTGTTAATATGGTCTTATAATTTCTGTATATCACATGTCACTGACGTTTACAAGTTTTGACTATTTTTACCATTAAAAAATAACCACCAGGAAACTTTATTTTCTGTTTATTTTCTTGTTGCAAAATCTTTGCCAAACAAAACGGACGAACTTCTTCTACTCTGTCGAACAAATAAGGATTTTCTCAAACTTTGCTTTTTTGTGTTTCGTGAAAACGTGGCTGAATGACTTTATCCCGGACAGCGCGTTACATCTGCCCGGCTACCAGCTGTTCAGAGCGGACCGCGACGCAGAATCAACGGGAAAATCGCGCGGAGGTGGGGTATGTTTCTAAAAAACTAAAATCTGCCAAACCTGTGTTAAGGACTGTTAAAAGATGGACCAACGAAACAGAGCGGGCCCTACAAGCTCACAGAGACTGTAACATCATACATCAGTTTCTGTGAGGATTTGTGCATTCCTACTAGGACTTCCTTAAAATACAACAATGATAAACCATGGTTCTCAACAAAACGCAGACAGATTCGCCAAGCCAAGGAGGATGCCTACAGAAAAGGGGACAACGTCTTGTACAGTAAGGCTAGAAACACATTGACAAAGGAGATCATAGTGGCTAAGAGAAACTACTACTACAGGCAATCAACACCTGGTCAATGATCTGAATGACTTTTACTGCAGATTTGAAAATGCTAATTTAACACCTCACACCAACTCTGACATTCTCCCTACACAACACCCTAACCCTAACCTTCAGTCACCCCACCTCCTGCACTTCAGATCAGTGAAGAGGATGTGTGCAGAGTCTTTAGGAAACAGAAGACAAGAAAAGCACCAGTCCCAGATGGTATCTCCCCAGCCTGTCTTAAAAGCTGTGCTATTCAACTGGCCTTCATCTTCTCAAAGATCTTCAACAGATCACTGGATCCAGACAAAGATAACCCAGCTATCTGTTCCTGGCTCTATCTGTCAGTGGATCACCAGCTTTCTGGCAGACAGGCAACAGTTAGTTAGAATGGGGAAACTCACATCCAGCACTCGCACAATCAGCACTGGCGCCCCCCAGGGATGCAATCTCTGCCCACTGTTCTCACCCTGTACACAAATGACTGCACTGCCCAGGACCCTTCTGTAAGACTTCTGAATTTTGCAGACGACACCATAATCATTGGCCTCATCCAGGATGGTGATGAGTCTGCTTACAGAGAGGAGGTTGAGCAGCTGTCTGTCTGGTGCAGTCATAACAACTCGGAGCTGAACATGCTTAAAACAGTGGAGACGATTGTGGATTTCAGGAGAAACCCCCCTGCACTCCCCCCTCTCACCATCATGAACAGCACTGTGGCAGCAGTTGAGTCATTCAGGTTCCTGGGCACCACCATCTCTCAAGACCTGAAGTGGGACAATCACATTTGCCCTATTGCTAAAAAAGCCCAGCAGAGGTTGTACTTCTTACATCAGCTGAAGAAGTTCAACCTACCACAAACTCTATTAAAACAGTTTTACTCAGCAGTCATAGTGTTTGTCCTCTGCACATCCATCACTGTCTGGTTTGGCTCACCACAAAGTCAGACATCAGAAGACTACAGATGACGGTTCGGATTGCTGAGAAGATCATTTGTGCTCCCCTGCCCACCCTCCAAGAACTGTATACATCCAAAGTGAGGAAAAGGGCTCAGAAAATCACCCTGGACCTCTCACATCCAAGCCATCATCTCTTTACAATGCTGCCGTCCGGTCGGCGCTACAGAGCACTCAGCACCAAAACAACCAGAGACAAAAATAGCTTCTACCCTCAGGCCGTCTACCTCTTGAAAAAAATTTCGTGCAATTTACTCTGTGCAATAATAATAAAGTGCATTTTTAAATATATCCTGCACATAATACACTATCTATTTTTATACAACTTTTTCTGTAAATTATATTTCATCTTGCTATATAAAACACATACCTTTTACTACAATTGTCTATTCTTATTTTTTACTTGCACATATTTACATACACACATAACTTTACTCTCTATAGCTTCACTCTTATGTTTATTGTATTGTATTTCTTATTTTTTATACCCATAGGCCCTTATTTAAATCATCTGTGTAACTGTTTTATATTATTTGATGCTGTCTGTGTGTTGTTGCTGATTCTGTGTACTGGATGCTCCTGTCACCAAAACAAATTCCTTGTATGTGCAAACATACTTGGCAATAAAGCTCTTTCTGATTCTGATAACCAAAAAAGAACCATCAGGTAACGTTATTTTCTGTTCTTTTCTGGTTGCAAAATAATAACCATAAAAGAACCATCATGTAACGTTATTTTCAGGTTATTTTCTGGTTTCAAAATAATAATCAAAAACGAACCATCAGGGAACGTTATTTTCTGGTTATTTTCTGGTTGCAAAATAATAACCAAAAAATATCCATCAGGTAACGTTATTTTCTGGTTGCAAAATAATAACCAAAAACAACCATCAGGTAACGTTACTTTCTGGTTATTTTCCGGTTATTTAAAAAAAACAGCATGCAAAGTTCTGGGAACGTTTTTTTCTGGGTGCCAAAAACAAAACCTGAAAATAACGTTTTTTGGTTCCCAAAAAATAACCGAAAGGGAACCAAAAAGTAACGTTTGGAGGAATGTTCTGTGTTTGCTTGGATGTTTGAATATGCATACGTATGAATACATATATAAATTAAATTATTAGTCCAAATCATTAGGAAACAAACCATGCGGGAATATGGACTTTTTATATGGTGATTTATGTAGGTACTTGCTTAAAAAACAAATTATTCTAAATAATGAAAATAAAATATAAAAGGATACAAAGAGACCCTATCCTATAGATAGAGGGCTATCTGAGAATTTGACTGAAGAAAGGCCACCGAAACAGCCTAAACATCTGAATTGAACCAGTGTAGGCAGCTCACTTGATTTGAAACAGTGCCGCACTGACAGAAAAAAGTACAAAACTGTACCTTTTATCTTTACTGGGGCCCGTTTCAATAAGGAAGTTCAACCAACACCGAGTTCAAATCTGAACTCTGAGTTGATTTACTCCGAGAATCGCTACTCTGAGTTTTCCGTTTCAGACCAGATGATTTGAGTTAGTTCAATCCACTCTGAGTAGGTTCACCCTAGGTTATGCGCGTGCAGCATGGTGATGAAAAGCCATCATCAATTGAGTGAAGATAGCACGATTCACCATGGCGACGGTACGTGATTAAAAGTGATCAGTTCATTTCTCGCCAATCGAATTGAAGGTACTGTTACAAGCGTACGGTGAATATGAGCACATATGTGACCCTGGATCACAAAACCAGTCTTAAGTAGCACGGCAACATTTTTAGTAAAAGCCAAAAATACATTGTATGGGTAAAAGTTATTTTAAACTTCAAAGGCAGTTTTCTCAATATTCAGATTTGTTGTCACTCACAGATTCCTGAGTTTTAAACGGTTGTATCTCCACCCGATATTGTCATATGTTTACAACTCATACGTCAATAGAAAGCATGTTTACTAAACTTTCGGATGATGTAAAAACCTCAATTTCGAAAAATTGACCCATAAGACTGGTTTTGTCTGAAATGGGCTTGACTTACCCCGCGGTCGCAGTTTGACATACCTTGCGTTCTGAAACCAAAAACCCGGAGTATTCCGTTTTCTGGGGTTGACTTACTCTGACTTTGCACTTACCCTGCTTTCTGAAACGGGCCCTTGGGGTAGTACCATTAAGTCCTTCTTTTTGCACCTCTACAAATTATAAAATGTTGTATCTTTTGGGGTACATAATTTTACCATAAAGACCTGCTCTGTACCTTTAAAGGTACAGTTAATGCTAGGGAAGCAAAACTTTTAAATATACCCTTAGGTACACAGTCCGTAGAGGTCAAAGGCTGTGTAGGCAATCCTGTCCAGAAAAGTTTTTTGTCATGCTGGTTGGAAGTCTCTTAACATTCTGATAGCAATCAATAAGTAAAGCGAAACATTGGTATTTTTATTATTATATATCTTCTGTGAAAGGTGTCATGGTTTTGCCACTTCTGTTCAGGCTTTTCCAGCCTTGGGGTAGAACCATGATAGTATCACGTATTTAGTGTGAGATAGACATGCATGCCATGTACTTTCTCGTGTGTCTCGTCTATGGCCCCGCCCCTCTCGTTTCCTCGTAAGCTTCCCTTCAGTGTTTCATTACCCACACCTGCCTACTGTTAATTATCCCTTGTTCGTCTCCCTATTTAATGCCCTTGTATTCTTTGTCCTGTGCTCGTTTGTTTTGTTCTCAGTCTGGTTCGTATGCCTGATGTTTGCTTTGATCCAAGAGGTTGTTTCTACGCTCTGTCCCAGCGCTCTGTCCCAGCGCTCTGTCCCAGCGCTCTGTCCCAGCGAGTGATCTTTATTGAAGACGTTGCATCTTGTTTCCTGTCCTTGAGTTACATAAATTCTAGTCTAGTGTCAGTTAGTCCCCATTCTTGTTTACTTGTCTATTTATCCCTTGTTATTATTGTTTTACCCCAAGTGGGTTTTTGTTTTGTGTTCTTTATTAATAAAGTACCTTTGTTTACACCTTCATTGCATGCAGTTGGGTTCAGTCATTTGCGTACCGTGACAAAAGGCGTAGGGTCAAAAAACGTTGGACCAATTACTGCCCTCGATCCGAGGGCAATGATACATCTTGTGCAAATTTTTAATCAGCGTATTTCACATCACAATGGCGGACAGAGACCAGGTACCTGGAGATGTTGGTTATTGTAGTAATGTAATTTACTTTGTACTGTAATGTTTTCTCACCAGTGGTGATCCGTGACTCATCTTTAGGGGAAGCAGTTATGCGAAGCTTGGCTAAACATGTAACATATTTAGCCTGTCATGTCAAAATGCGTCGCGAGAGGGATCATTTGATTGCACTGCTAGCAGGCAAACGTTAGCATTTTCCAAATTATCTGCTCAGTCTTTAAGCACCACAAATGGTGCTGGGTACCTGTAGAAGTACAACAAGGAACCATTAAGGGTATCACACTTGTGATGGCTATTTTTTTAAAGTAAAGTTTTGTACTTTTTTCTAACAGAGTACACAATAGCAAACATGGATAAATTATCATACAAAAGGAATTTTCTACCCATGCTTTTTCAGGTACAAAAGTTTTAAAGTGAGGGTTTGCCTAGGAAAAGAAAGGATTGCTTTAGGCAAGAAAAAAAAGTAATCTACCGTACTGTAAATAAATCTACACCATAAAAAAATACTGTATATTATATCTACTGTAGCAATTGATTGCACAATCTAATGTTTAATCTGATGGTATGTAGGTATAAATGTGTTTGCTTAAGAATGAAGTAAGGAAAATCTATTGCCTACAAATATATTAATTTTGAAAATATTAATCAGACCTTTCATAATAGAGCTATCATTATTGTCATGTTGTCCAGTTTGTGTTCGGTTAATATTTTTCTGAATGCTCGTTTTAAGAGTCTGAAATATTTTAAATCCTCTTATTGCTTGCTAAATTCAATGGAACAGCTGTAAAGTGGTTTCTTCCAGTGTTTGTGTGAATAGAAAATCGTTACAATTCTCCAAGTGTGAAAGAAACAATAATTTCAGAATGTAAACAATGTCTGAAATGCTATTATCTTTTGTGAATTCTACAGAAAAGTCCAGAAATGGTATGAGAGGCTGCCATGGCTGAAAGATAAACTGTGTCGGTTACTGAGCAAATAGCATCATAGGCCAGATCTATTAATTTTAGAAAAGACAGCAAACACACCTTTTTGGCATAAAATAAATTTGCTAGATATAAAATAAAAATAAAAAATTTCAAACTCAAATAAGAAGAGATTTCCAAGTTTGTGAATGTTTTCTCATAGTCATCTACTCAGGTACAGAATGCTGTGTATAAAACATTGGCAAAGACAAAATATCTGTGAAACACTCACATATTTTGTTTCTTGTCCAAATAGTTTTGGAGATGGAGATGATGAATTTCGTGGCTTTGGAAATTCAGACTAAAAGGGGAAGAATAATTGAGTCAAGAATGAGAAACGCTGCCCTCTAAAAAGTGCCAGATTTCAAAGAAACCCATGAAGGAATGAATTGAAGGAAATCAAAACAGCTCTTAAATGTCGCAATTGCAGACCGAATTTGAACAGCAGGGGCTAAATCCCCTGTGGTACCTGGCTAAGGTTCATCAATGTTAATTAGAATGGATGAATCAAATCATGTCACTTCGGTGCTGCTAACATGTGTTTTTTTTATTTTATCAAGAAATTGTAGATCTTGTTTTATTGTATTGTACAAAAACACTATCTTTGTGCCAGTAGGAAGAAATATAACATTATATAAATATTCTCTTAGAAAATATTCTATCCCTCTTTGTCAAACTCTGGAATGTCTCAGCCAGTCGTATGTGTGGAGTGCCCTAGGTGGTACCAAACATAATAGGCCAGATTTACCTAATAACACAAACAAGCGTGAGAGCACAATTTCAAAAAGGTTTTTTGATGCTTTTACAGTAGCTGCTTTTGGGCATCAAATATCAGCTCAAATATTAGTTAATCACTTTGCATGAATTAAAATATTCTCCTTCTATAAATGAAATGTATGAACCTCCTATAAATGCGTATGTAATAAGGTCAGCCGCAAAGAAAACTGTGCCCAGGCCTTTTTATCTCAAATGTTTAACTGTTTTTGTATCTTCTTTACGCTAAAGGTTTTGATTTTGGGGTGAATAGACCAAGATAGCAATGATTGGATAATAAAATCAAACATGGAATTTTATTTTCTAGACAAACAATATAATTGTTCTCTTGATTGTAAATGATGCTTTTATAGATAATGATAATTAAGCTGTGATAAACCCCAGTGTCAGTTATTACATACCCTTGGTGTCTCTGCTGCTGAAGTCTTCGCAGTGGCTTTGTTCACATGCTGTGATCAATAGTGAAAAATGTGATTAAAACATCAACATTGGTGCAGAAATGGAGAATGATGTAGATCTGCTCTGAGCTGAGGGTGTAATCATGGCAGCTCACTCTTTGGATCGGGTCTTCCAGAGCTTCATCGATGGTGGCGTACAGTTCTTCTGACTGTTGATGCAGCTGAGCAGGAGAGCACATCTGCACAGAGAGACATTGAACGAACAACACCATATGTTAATTTTTCTATGACATCATTTAAATGTTGAAGTAAAATGTTAAAAGCATTTAGAAAATAAACAGTTCTAAATTAATTTATCAATTAATTTTAAATTGAAATTATATTTTGACTGGATTTAATTTGGTTAATAAAAGGTTGCTCATTCATAGCTCAGGAGATGAGTTCTTAGTTTCGTTAAAATATCAACTTAGTCTCAGATGTTTCTGCTAAAGCTGCTTGGAATACAAATTAAATAGTAATCAACAAAAAAGGGGGAATAAAGACAGGAAAAATAAGACAGTTGTTAAAATACTAAAATACTGAGGCCCTCAGAGATTACCTAAACTATGTCAAAAATAATATTTAAAAACACACTTTTATATAATTCTCGAAAAGGGCTAGTGTTATGTGTTCCCTTTCTGTCGGTCTCTCGACGTTGCATAGAGACAGAATGGGGTTTGAACTTGAGAACCTATCATCTCATGTCGTAAATTTTAAAAGGCCAATGAACTTGGCGAATGGCATCTGCATGCATAACGGGTATACAGGAAGATGGCGTGCCTATGCATTCAACATTTTATTCTTCAGAACCTGTGAGGCATTCTTTATGAGCTGAACATTTTCGTCACGATTACTGGACTTAAAGCGCAGATCAGCAGATTCGCCCCCCCCCCTCAGCGTGAGACTTTCCCCTGGGCGTTTCGGCAGCAGACCAAGGTGTCTAAAAAGAGCTATTTCCTTTTGTCACAGCATTGTCACTCGACATGTCACACCACTGTGTCCAGGGGTGTGACTGGCTCATCCTCGAATCTGACTGGCATGATACCTGCGTCACATGCATGAGGCAGCATTCATAGATTCAACATGTCCGCACTGCGAGCACATGTAGATAAAGGTGTTGTGGTCATGGCTTGCTGTGTTCTTTTTGAGCACAGTCGGAACTTTGTCTGCTTCCATGTGCATCGGATTGCAGTGCACTGCACCACTTTTTCCTAAACGCTCCTGGCTGGATTCTTGGTATCTGGATATGGAGTGCGGTGCCAAGCAGTTTCACAGTTTCCGGAAGTGCATGAGGAGCTCGCCAAGATGTGGAATGTGCCCTTTTCGGTGCGTGCATGCCAGACAAGCTTTCTCGTCCTGAACTCCCTTGACTTGAGGCCGGCTGAGGGACATGCTCACAGGCCGCCATCCCTTATAACGTATTTCTCACTATGCGGTTCCCCTGTTGGTGAATGTAATAAGGTTCAATAAAAGGAAGGAAGGAGGCGGGAACCAGCGAACATTCAAATAAAGTTTTAATAAAATAAACAAACAATAACAAGCAAGTAAAAGACCGGCAGCCACCTCACGGTCGACTGCCAACCACAAGGACATAAATACAAACTAAACACATGTCCGGGCCCGGTCCTCTCTCGTCAGCAGTCCCGCCGCTCGTCCTCTTATGCTCCCGATTTCCTCCGTGAGATTTCCTCTGCGGTCGGATGTGATCTCTGTAGTGCACTTAAACAGTTTAGGAAAGAACGCTTCCCAGTGACCCTTACGATGACAGGCGCCTTTCTTACCATTAGAGAAGGAGGGCCACTACCCTGTGACGACTATTTGTAAGAGCCTCTCATCTCCGACACGCTCAATCTGATGCGTGACTACACACACAGGAAGGTTACAATATCACAGTAGCGCTCCTCTGTGACACACCTAGGCTATTCAGTGTCGCTCCGCTAGAGGTTGTGACGCGGCTCAGCGCCGTGGCATTTCATATAGGTAGGGACCCCATTTTGTCTCTACACAACATCGAGACACTGACAGAAAGGGAACATCTCAGTTACGACTGTAACCTCTGTTCCCTGATACCACCATGCCTTGCTGTATGTGGCAGCAACCGTGGCTATTTGATTTGTGCTCATTTCGTTCATATATGTTACACACAATCACGTAACACATATTATTAAGTAGTGATATCAGAGGTTTATAATTTAGTGCTGTTACAGCTGTGTCTGCAAATTGTTTTTAAATTTGTTATTCGCTTTGAAACCGTTATCCGTGCCTTTCCGACTAAGGTTTTTGCTTCAGTCACACCCCTAGTATAAAATATAAAACATTGCAAGTTGTTTTTAACAGACAATGTTGTCATTTTACCTCTGAATGCGGGTCCTCCCATGCAAAAAGGCTGTCTGGTCTTTGCAAAGCCTCATTCTTGCAGACCTCATCATCTATAGCCTTCAAACAGAAGAAAATTACAGATGTAGATCAAGCTTAAATCTTTCAATTGTATATTCTACGAAGGCATGACCTTAACCTGGTAGTACTCAAGGGCAGTAGGACAGAGCAGCCAAATCCTGTGGGTAGTCTGTAGGAGACTAATCAGTTCATCCTTTTCCTTCTTTCAATTAAAATTGTCTAATATGTTTAAACCTGTTCTAATCTCTTATGAGGCATGCCAGTGACGTTTTCTCGTTGCCTGGCTGCAGTTCCTTTTAAAAATCGACCAATTTTGAACAAGCCCATTCTTTTAATGAAAAATCAATGGTTCAAATTCACCCTCCTCCATTAGCGTCATATGACCCTCTTTAGCGTCTATAGAATTACACTGAAACACTATGTAATCGCTATATTGTTGCTGAAATCAAGTGAATAAGATTAATTTATTAATTGTACACTAAACAGAGTAAGATGGATAGCAGCTTACCTGCTGTTCGAGAAGTAGTGTATTTGTGGGAATAGCAGCGATTGCCTTGTAAGTCGATTTTATCTTGTATGTCTGTATTAGAAAGCAATGGTTGAGATATTATGACATCTAAAGCACAACAAGAGAACTCCTCCTCCATGCACAAGAGGTGTTCAGTGTGAGCAATTCAAGGTACTGGTATATACATTATTTTTATTGTAAACAAGAAAATGGTTTGTACTGTTGAATATATTTAAAATGAGTGGTGCTTCATATCAGTTAATTATTTTCTCTTTACATTTGGAACTGGACCAACAAAAAAAAATTGTATTTATAACAAAGTGTGGCTTTAGTTATAATCACAGCTAATGTTTAGACTTTGAATTCTGAAGGAGCCACATTCAAAGATGTTGATATTGTGTTAAACATGCACATGTCCAAGCCACAATACAAGTCAACACAAAACATGTGAAATTACAAACTTGCCCTTTGCAAAGACCTACTGTTATTATATAATTAAGATGCATATCATTTTCTACATGTAAAGTGCTAGCAGATTTGAAATGGATGTAATTTATAGAATAATGCTATTGTTTTCACAGGGGAAGAACATGCAAGTAGCGTGCAGGTATGATGAAATCTTCAGTACCTTTTTATTTTTACCATCTGTGCAGTCATGGATGCTGCCCCATAAAGAAGGAGAGGGTGATGAACAGAGAGAGTATGAGGGTGAGGGAGAGAGCTGACTGCTTGGAGCTGCTGAGGATGGGGTGCAACACTCCGAGGTAGAAAACCGCAGGTGCGGTTGGACAGAGGGACAACCGGGAGAGACTGGAGGTGTATAGGACAAACAGGTGAGACCTAAGGGTCTTGGAGAGGGAGAAGCTGGTGATGAGAGGTGTACTCTTTCAGTGTCATGTTTGCTGCCATTTTGAAAAGGGGTATCTTGTTTGTTTGTTATATGGCTTAAAAACAGGGATGAAGTGTTGTCATGTGATTCACGTGATATCGGAGAAGTTAAGGAGGAAGATAAATATGAACTCTGTGGAGGTTTAGGTAAAGAGGCTAAATGATCGGATGAACTTCTTATATCCACTCTAGCAGAGAAATCTGATGACTGTTGCCCCTGTTTTAGGGCTGATGAATCTTTTTCAGAACATTTTTGTGATTTTAGTTTATCATTAAGAATTAATGATGCCCAAGACCGGGGATCCACAGAATCATACAAAAATAATGTGTCTTTTTTAGAGTTGCAACAGGACAATGTATTTGATATAGGGTACATGGACCTTATGTGGGAGAAGGAGGTATGAGAAGGAGGGCTAGCAGTTGTAGACAAACTACTGTCCTTATGACCTGTTTTAGACAGATAAGCAGGGGCGGCCAGGACTGTAGGTAAGTTTGGTAAAGTCAGAGGGCTGTGTTTTGTAGGTAAGGCAATGCTTCTATTACTGGTAGCATGTCTACAGGAGTCAAATATTCCTGGTGTTTTCAGTTGTGCTTTGTCACATGTATTGCTTAAAAATGATATTTCCAGAGCATTTTGTTCTTGTTTCACAGGCAGTTGTTCTGAATCCTGGCAAGACTCCCTACAGGGCCTGTCTATAGAGGAACAAGACTTTGCCTTAGACATGCTCATGAGTGAAACCATAGATGCAGCTGAACATGCTAAACAGGAAGTCATGCTAACTGAAGTAATAGGCCAACATGGAGTGTAAGGTCTCTGTAAAGCAGAGGACAGGACAGGTAGACGACCTTTCCGTAGGATGGCAGTTAGCAGGGATAGCTGAGTTGGTGGGGGTCTGTGTCTAGCACGGGGCGAGAGGGGACAAGGTGATGTCCCCCGATTGTCACAACCGGGTGTTTCGCAAGTCGGCGACATCTGCAGCAGACTGTAACCTGGAGCCAGGGCATGTCTCTTAATTCTCACCACTGAGGGAGTGAATGCTCCTGATCTTATGGAAGAACACGGGGAGACAGTTCGACTAAGAGGGTCGGGATAACCATTGGGTGACAACATGTGAAGAGCTGACCAGCTCCTCTCCTTGTCCCAGCTCTCAGAGAAAATAGACTCTTTAGAAGAAGCAGGGGAGGTCAGGAAATCAATAGAGCTGGCAGGGCTTAGGACCTCCTCTCTCTGGGGTGGGCTTTTTAAAAACAGACACGAGCTGACCTCAGCACCCACTGAAATGTTGTGAAAGGCTAGATGAGAAAGGATGGGTTGTTTGTTATAAATGGTTTCAATGGTGACAGGGCTAGGATTGGGACTTGTGCAACCAGATTCAACATGAGGTCCAGCTAGAGTTGAGAGTGAGTTAAAGGCTAAAATGTCAGCAGACTGTATCTGAAAAAGAAAGAAAAAGTGAAGAACAATGAACAGACCTTATTGGAGCGACATTTCTACTTTGTAATCGTAGGTTGCTTGTAGATTACACAATGCTTATGGAAATGTAACTTGTTAACTTAATTTAGGCAAGATTTTGTCTCAACTATTCATTACACTTTTACGGTGTTGTTCCTTATAGTTCAGGGCAGAATTTAACAAAGCATATTTATGAGCTGAACACACTTGAATGTTACCACAAAGCCATTGCACACCATATACCATTTGGGGAGTTCAGGATTTTACGCCCAAAGGTTACGAGCTGAAACATGACAGAAGCAATTGATGTAATGTCTGTAGCTGGTTGTAGATTTTGACAACTGAGAGTTTCAGAGAGGTGGGCCTAAAGTAGGTGTGTTTTCAGAAATCCAAATCACTTTATTTTCCCTTAATACCAAAAGGACTCAGGTTCCACACCCTAAAATGGATTGTGAAGTGTGTAATTTTGCTGTCACTAATGAAAAATATTCAAAACCTATTTGTCGACATAATCACAATGAGCATTCATATGTACTTAAAGCTCTGTCAGAGTATTTTTCTGTCTTAAGGCCTTAATGTTAATTTTTTTGTCGGGAACCACAGCCTCTTGATCATCAGAGAAGACTCATTACCATGAAGACTTCCATTAGAGCAATTTAAACATGCTTTACAAACAAACCTTAATCCCTCATTGCTTTTTTCATCACACATATCATACATAACAGTTATATTCCTGTAGAAGATTAAGCAGTAAATAAGAAAAATATATTAGAACAGGATTTTGTTTTTGCCCTGACAGAAAACACATAAAATATCCACCTCATTTTGAGTGGTCATCTTGAATGTTTCTCCAATCTTTTCCTCCTCATGGTCTAGGATAAAAATCCCCTCAGCCTTGTAGACACCCCTATTAGTCATGATTTCTTCAGAATCCCCTGGCTCTCGTGAAGTCTGACACTGGAACAGAAAATGTTACTAAGCGACATCAAATCTGAAAGGCCAGCTGTTACAAAGTGGGCTTTAACTAGAGGTAGCTATTTCCAGCACCGTATGGAAATGAGAGAGCAAGTGAATGCTTTAATATGTGCGTGTACATCCCGTTCTATCATGCACCTCTATTTACCAGAAGAGCATGTCCCTCATGTATCACTCACATGCAAGTACACATGACCCAACCAGATTGTGTAAGCCCTTCAGTAAATGCCTTTCGCATGTGAGCTGTAGACACATTTTCTCGGGCAAAATTTCAAACACTGAAATCCCCACGCTGCCAATCACATTTGTCCCACATCTGACAGTTAAACCAATAGTTTACACAAAAATAAAATTCCTGTCATTATTCTCTTTATGTGGATCACAAAAAAATGAATTGTTTGAGTTGACGTCACGCCCTATGTTGCATGATGCTGTGGCGCCACCATCTTGGGAGGAAAATACTCCACTGCTTCTATTGTTTTGATATGTAACGTTTTTGTTTTGTTCGATATATGGAGAAATCCAAAGTGAAAGAACCATGGGCTTTTCCTGAACGACTCTGCTTAATGCTATTGCCGTTTTTAACACAGCAAGACAAACCTACCATAGTTATATTTCCTTATCAATCTAGAAAAAACTGTATTGAACACACTAGCAACGATCTTAGATGGCGCAACATTCAACATGGCGTGACGTCGATTAACAAGCTCTTTAGACATAAATACAATAATAGTTCATAGTGACTACTTTTGTCAAGCAATTAAATAATTATAAAGTAGTTCATATAACATGGGCCCAATATTTCTACTGCTTAGTGTGAGAAACAGACACATGCATCATGTCTGGCATCAGTAATATAATTTTTTTTTCCAGAGAAGAAGGGGACATTTTGCAATAATAATGATTTGTTTTTAAGTCTCTAAGTCAGGGTTCCTCAAATCCTGCCCTGGAGGGGAAAGCACTGCAGAGTTTAGCTTCAACCCTGATCAAATGCACCTGAGCAAGCTAATCAAGGTCTTCAGGATCACAAGGGGTGTGTCTCAATCAACTCCTTTGTTCAGTGGTCAGGGCAATGATCACTTTGTTCCCTATACATTCCCACAATGCAATGCAAAAATTATGTGCCCTTACCAGAAATCACGTGACATTTTTGGAAGCCTTTTAACCGAAATTGCATCAGCCAAATAAATAAAACACAAAAAACTTTTAAAAAGACAAACGTTTATTGTATTTTATGTATAAACACACATTGCTGGAAAGGGACACAATCGAACGTTAAATAGAATAATTGATCAAATTTGTGGACAGATATGTACAGAATTATTGAAATGTTTGTCATATGTACGTCAACAAGTATAACCAAAAAAGTCAGAGAGATGTTGTTTTTGACTGTAGTTGATAATAACTTGCTGTGAGGTATCACAACACACTTAAGCTGTCACGTCATAGAAAAATAAGTGAACTGTGTCCCAATGTGAAGCGAACTAGGGTCCTTATACCAGTGCCCGGACCCGTGTACACGATGTACTGATTCACAACCTATTGAGCTATTGATACACATGGAAATCACATGTGAATTAAGGGACTGGCCTTCCAGGACAGGATTAGATGAACCTAGCAAGCAATCATGGCCTCCTGAAGGCTTGGTCATATGAACTACTTTCATGATACATACATGTACTTTTTTTGAGATATCAAAGTGTTTCCTTTGTGTTCTACAGAAAAACTTAATGATTCTGGTTTAGACTAACTTTTTGGGAGAGAGAATTTGAGATAATGTGTGTTTTGAGGTGTCTTTTAACTTTACCATTTAGTGCTGGCATTTTGTTTTATTCTGACTTTTTTTGTAGCATATGGAATACACAACAGGAGCACACCTTGTTTGCTCCACTTGTCTTAAGACTCGTCTTCCAGTTTGGTGTAACCTTGTTCTCAAAAGGTATTCTTTTCAAATGTGGCAGAAAGCTGAAAGACTTGACCTTGGTTGCAAATACAGTGGTGACCTGGGAAACAAAAATATATTTAAAGTGATTATAGAACACATAAACTTTGTGTAGAGCACATGGAATTGAAAACATTGATCAAATGAAAAAGATTGCTGTATCCAAATGAGTGGTAACATTTTTATCCGTGTGTAGTCTAAATGGAGCACTGAATGTTACAGAATAACTGCAGTGTCTTCACTATGAAGCACAAATCAAAGTCTGTGATTATAAAATCGTGCCACAGTATTTTATATTACGCCATTTTGCAATCATGCAGCAGAGTTTAATTTCAGTTTAGCTTTTTTAGTCAACAGAGAGCTTATAATAATATAACAATTTATTTAACTTATATTCATATTAATTTATATTAATATTTTATTGTATATTAAATGTAATCAAAACTTATCAACAGTCTACCGGAAGTAAAGTTTGGGCCGCATAATGTTTGTATATGTTGTTGCTGCTGAAACCATCTATATGTCAAACTTTTTTAATTGGTAATGGCCTTGCTCACAACATTTATTTACTCACCTAAATAAAACCTAATCCACAAACCAGACATCCCCAAAATCAGACACAGTTGTCTAAAAAATGTGATTTGAGCTAATTCTTCTAGTCAAAAAGACATTGACTGTGGTACAGCAAAGAAACTCTGAATAATGGTGACTAAAAGAGGCATGTTTTACCTTTAGTTTGATGTATGCGCTGTCCTTGACATCAAACAAATGGGAAATATTGTGTTGCAGATTGCTTTCATGCTGTTCATTGGAGTGCACTAGTTACAATGGCTCTGGAAGGGGTGGCCTTATTATGTAGACATATTTTAATCTAACAATCAAATATGCTTCTTCTACAAACTGTTGGGTCTGTCTTTCTTAAAGTATTATTACTGGTATATAAATCATTCAATGGCCTAGGACCTCAATACATTGCAGAGATGCTCAATGAATATAAACCCAACAGATCACTCAGATCACTAGGATCATATCAGCTAGAAATACCAAGGGTTCACTCAAAGCATGGCGAATCTGCTTTTAGCTATTATGCCAGCCGCAGCTGGAACCAGCTTCCAGAGGAGATCAGATGTGCTCCTACAATAGTCACTTTCAAATCCAGACTCA
Source organism: Triplophysa bombifrons (assembly GCA_029783895.1). Classification (NCBI taxonomy): domain Eukaryota; kingdom Metazoa; phylum Chordata; class Actinopteri; order Cypriniformes; family Nemacheilidae; genus Triplophysa; species Triplophysa bombifrons. Next base: position 19,590,712 of record CM056459.1, on the reverse strand, counting down.
AAACGCATCTGTTTAGCTATGCATTTAATGAATGAGCACTGTCTGTACTGTACTGTATTTTATTTTTATAAACTGTTTTAATTACTCTTATTTCTTTTTATTACTTTAATTTCTTCTATGTAAAGCACTTTGAATTGCCACTGTGTATGAAATGTGCTATATAAATAAAATTGCCTTGCCTTGCCTTGCCTTTCTACTTCTGTCAGCAGATGTCCCAACTCATATTTAACTAACTGTTGTTTGACATGTTAATTAAAAATATTGGAAATATAAGGGGCACAACCGAGATGTCCTTCATGTTAACTTTTTTACATGTAAGCTTCTTTTACACTGTAAGCATATTTATTATGTGTTAACATACTTGGAAGTTAACGTGTGATCTATATAATATGATAATGACAGAAATCATTATCGCATCATATATACACCCATGAGTAGATTGCAGTACATGCGTTTATATGTAGGCTATACCAAACAAATTAATATGCCGTTTGTAATTTTATATTTTCTTCATTGTATGTCAATTTAAACAGAAAATAAGCACAGAAATAAACATTCTGGAAATGATAAACTGCTTCATGTGTGTTTGTGTGTTTGTGCTTCTTCAGGGCCCAGCTTTTCAAAAGGTTTAATCCGGATAAAGTTTTTCCGGATTTAGTAATCCTTTTTTTGCGATCCGTGATCACGTAATACATCTTACTTCTGGAGCCAGTTTTTTAAAGCAACATCGGATTGGATCAATCTGATCCGGATAGGAACTTTTCAGGATCACCAAATCTGGATAACCAGTGCTGGATAACCAGTGCTCAAACAGGATAGGAAATCACAATGTAGAACTATATATATATATGTAAAGAGCAACAAGTAGAATAGCCAGTGTGGGGTCAATATAAGTTTATTTTTATTTGAAATGAAAACACACACATTTAAAAAAAAACTAAAAACAAGAAAAAACCCACCCCATCCTCTTCCAGCAGTCCGCTCATCTGAGACCTATAACACAAACACTGTACATTGAGGATATTTATAACAAGTATCAAGTATAGATATATTGAATTAAAAAAAAGACTTAATGTCAAATACTCCACAATAATTTCAGACCTCCTCATCTGATGTGGAGAGACCAGCTTGTCTGAGCGTAGCCTTTAGGAGGCTGATCTCAAGTCTGGCCTTGATTTGCTGCAGTGTGGTCAGAGTCAGTTGTTCCTCTGCCAGACGAAGCTGTGCTTCTGCCCTTTCAGTCTCTTTTTGCAGAAGTGCCTTGTAATCATCATCTTTGTTTGATGAAGGGCACTTCAAGCCTTTCCTTTGAGATCCTGTGGCAACTACCACTGGCTCAACCAATGAGGATCCAGCTTCTTCCTCAGGAACAGAGCTGATATTCAATATAAATACGCTCTCTGGATCAGCCTCAGGAGGAACTGGTAGATTCTCCTCCTCCTCCTCAATCCAAGGCTCGCCATCCCCTACAACACCTTGAATACCATGGAGAGCTTGCGACTTCTCACCTACAATGATGTCGAGGACCACATCTGTGTAATCTCCCCTCTTAAATGGCTTGTTGCCTGTTTGTGGGTTTTTGGCTTCAGCATGGTCCTTTGTTGCCCAGGCCTTAAGATTCTTCCACCGCCATTTGATTTGGTCTGTGGTCTTCCTCTGGCCAGACCCTATGGCATTCACATTTTCTGTGATTAAAATCCAAACACCATTTTTCTTTTTGTTGGTATCCTTAGCAGAATTAAAACTTCCCACTATTGTTCCATAATGGCACCGAACACCCTCTAATAGTGCAGTGGTTTCAGCAGCAGTGAAGTTACAGCTTCTTGAGTCCATGATTCAGTTGCTTTACTATAGTGAACATTGTTCATCAATTATAGGCCTTGGGTCCAATTGCCTCAATTTAACACAACCCAAAACTAATCAGTTGGAATAGGTGTGTCTGAAAAGACCAACTACACAGCCATATAAATCAGCCAATCTCAGAAGATTCACAGAGAGACAGTGAAATGGCATGTGTTGTCCACCACCACCACCACTTTGTCAGGAGAGGATACCGTCAAAGGGTGTATGTTAAATGTACCAAGCCACTGGAAAAATACACCACTGAGGAGCTGTATGTCCGGTTTCGCTTTGGGAAGGCTGATATAGAGTACCTTGTGAACCTTCTCAGGCCAAAACTTCAACACAGAACCACGGTCTGTCTGTGGAAGACCAGATCCTCATTGCTCTCCGATTTTATGCATGTGGAACTTTCTATCAAGTTGTTGGCGACTATATGGGGTGGTGACTATATGGGAGTGGTGAAATCAGCTGTGTGTGATGTGGTGAGAGATCTGTCAAATGCACTGGCCAGCCTGGTCAATGAATTTGTTTCTTTTCCAAAGGACAACCATGTTGCCCAGGCCAAGCGCAGCTTTTTTCTTTTGGGGAATGTGCCCAATACTATTGGAGCAATCGACTGCACACATGTGCATATACAAGCACCTCTTGATAATGAATGGGAGTTTATAAATAGAAAGGGGAGGCACAGCATCAATGTCCAACCTCCTGCATTCTGCCAGAATGAGCAAACAGGACGTGCAACAAGGGACGCAATAGTTAGACATTATTTCTGATTTGGATTTGTTTTGGATTTCAAAAATCAGTGATTGCCATTCTTTGCATTTTTTGGTTATTCTGTAATCATTGCATGCATCACTAATAAATATTCTAAAAACAAAAATATTTTTGATTGTGATGAATATATATATCAATTAGTGACAGAATATTTTTTTTTTTTTTGGGTCAATTTTGACAGCTGTTTGGAGGATTATTCTATGAGGCCAAACTCTTTCTACTTTGCTGTGGGCCTATACTGAAAGGCTGAATACGTTAAAGCCTACCTCATCACTGTAGCCTGACGGATGAACAGATAAAATTAAAACCTTATGAATAAATAGGATATCTTGTAAGATACTGCATCATCCAAATATAGTATTATTTGATACATTTTTAAAGTTTTCATTACATTTTGGGCATGAAATCCACGCTGAACCCAGCCTTCTGATGGGATCAATTTAATCCAGATTTTTTGGATCAAAGTGATCCAAATCCTAAAAAAAAGTTCTGAAAAACCCAAACTAAAGGTTTGATCCGGATCAAAACCAAGATTGGATTACGTGATCTATTCCGATTATGTAATCCGTTTTTTCTTTTGAAAAACTCATTTTCAAGATTTGATCCAATCCATCCATCCATCTCCATCCATCTTCTTCCGCTTATCCGGGGCCGGGTCGCGGGGGCAGCAGTCTAAGCAGGGCTGCCCAGACTTCCCTCTCCCTAGACACTTCCTCCAGCTCTTCCGGGGGGACACCGAGGCGTTCCCAGGCCAGCCGGGAGACATAGTCCCTCCAGCGTGTCCTAGGTCTTCCCCGGGGTCTTCTCCCGGTGGGACATGCCCAGAACACCTTCCCGGGAAGGCGTCCAGGGGGCATCCGGAAAAGATGCCCGAGCCACCTCAGCTGGCCCCTCTCGATGTGGAGGAGCAGCGGATCTACTCTGAGCTCCTCCCGAGTGACCGAGCTTCTCACCCTATCTCTAAGGGATCGCCCGGCCACCCTGCGGAGAAAGCTCATTTCGGCCGCCTGTATCCGCGATCTTGTCCTTTCGGTCATGACCCACAGCTCATGACCATAGGTGAGAGTAGGAACGTAGATTGACCGGTAAATCGAGAGCTTCGCCTTGCGGCTCAGCTCCTTCTTCACCACGACAGACCGGTACAGCGACTGCATTACTACAGAAGCTGCCCTGATCCGTCTGTCAATCTCCCGTTCCATCCTTCCCTCACTCGTGAACAAGACCCCCAGATACTTGAACTCCTCCACTTGGGGCAGGAACTCTCCACCTACCTGAAGTGAGCAAGCCACCCTTTTCCGACTGAGAACCATGGCCTCAGATTTGGAGGTGCCGCTTCACACTCGGCTGCAAACCGTCCCAGTGCATGCTGGAGGTCCTGGTCTGATGGGGCCAACACGATGACATCATCCGCAAAGAGCAGAGATGAAATCGTGTGGTCCCCAAACCCGACGCCCTCCGGCCCCTGGCTGCGCCTAGAAATTCTGTCCATAAAAATTATGAACAGAACCGGCGACAAAGGGCAGCCCTGCCGGAGTCCAACATGCACCGGGAACAAGTCTGACTTACTGCCGGCAATGCGAACCAAGCTCCTACTCCGGTCGTACAGGGACCGGATGGCCCTTAGCAAAGGGTCCCGAATCCCATACTCCCGGGGGGCACCCTCCACAAGATGCCGCGAGGGACACAGTCGAATGCCTTCTCCAAATCCACAAAACACATGTGGATTGGTTGGGCAAACTCCCATGAACCCTCCAGCACCCTGGAGAGGGTATAGAGCTGGTCCAGTGTTCCATGATCCAATCCGTTATCCAAAATCCTAGTGGATTACTTTTGAAAAACAGGGCCCAGAGTGACGCAGTTGCTGGGAAAGTATTGTCCAAGCTAGTTTAGTCGCGGAGTGATAAAAACATTAGTGATACTGATGGAATATCGTTTGGCTCCGATTCAGAATCAGATTCGAGAACCAGTAAAAACTGTTGTGTAATGTATTTTTTTCAAGCTCAAAATGTATTTTTTACTTGTACGCACATGTATTTAAATGTCTTAAGCCAAAAATGTGGTTAAAAGCACTGCATAGATTTGATATTTGGCAGGATTGAATAAGTCTGTCTCTGTTTCAGTGCCAGCCAAAGTCCTAAATGTTCTAATCACACACTGCAGGGACCAGTCTAGAATGATCACACCAATGTGATCGTATCATCGTACGTGTCAAAGGGTTAAAGGTTCTTTATGGAACCATATAGACAAAAAAAGGTTCTGCTATGGCATATTTTTAAGATTGTAGGTCATGAGCGTTTGAGACATGGTAAATCACTTTTATAAAAAGATCTGTTCTGGTCCTTGGTTCTGATTGGTTGAGCCACGTTCTAAGCCAATATAAAATACAGCAATAAGCCCCAAGAAGCAGTGGGTTACAATGCATTTTATAACAGCCAAGTGCGTTGTGGCATGAAGCAAAGCTCCTCATATAGGAAGCCTCAGTCTCTTGTTGGATTTCTTTTTTTTGTGATTTAATGTTTTTTTCTTTTAGTTTTTGACTATGAATGTTTCTAGTTTCTGTTTTGAATTGACTTTTGCACATATCATTTTAACTAGTAAAAACTTTTTGTGGTATGGGAACTTGTGCCTCTTACCTTTTATGTGGAATGTATCTACAGCACCATAGCCCTTTAATAGAAAGTTTAAAGAAAGATGCAAGATGGTTTAAATAAAGTGACTCAAGGCCTTCTTCAGGCGTTTGATGCTCACTTTTCTCAAGGACTGCCTCATTCTTTAAGAATGCTACCACACAGAGGCTTTTAATTGGTTCATCTATATTTGTGCCAGTTCTCTCTATAATTTCAAAATTACATGACAAATTATTTTCAGTTTCTTAGTTACCGTTCTGTCCGTTCACTTGTGAAAAACATTTTACAATATGTTTAAAGTGTACCAAACCACCAATTAATTATCACCCAGGAAGCAAGGAACACAAGTACAGCAAATTGAATTAAAATAAATACCTCCTAATTGAGTGTTTAGTTTTGGCTTGATATAAGTAGTGAAACGGATCGATATCTGTCAGCTCCTCTTATCTTTTAAAGTCAATAAGCTGACATATCGACATAATGAATACTCAGTAATTAAACGTAGCAGAAGATCATCAGCCCTCCAGCCATGAATTAGTCAGATATTATAGACTAAAAACAGGAGTCAGATCCAATGTAGCAGGTTAGAAATTTTTACATTTCAAGTCCTTGATCAAACAAAGATTGTAAAACAAACAGTACAACATACAGTATGTTATTGTTTCTGTTTTCACCATGCAGGGACAGACAATCTCCTATGTCATAGTATTTTTTACTGTTATTTATTGATTACTGATTATTGATTTGCTTACTGTATGCCTGGTCAGTGATCATGAGAGTATAAATAGCCTTTTCCATTAAATGTTGCATACAGTATAGTGGTAAAATGTTGTAAAATGTACATCTTTGGCTTGGAAAAAATAACACATGCGCAAAGCTTTTTAACGCAGCCTTGAGAATTCAATTTCCTTAAAATACTGTAGTTTGTCCTTAGAAAAATAAGTTTATTGCAATCAATAATTTTATACCTGTAAGTTCATTAAAAATCCCCTCTAGACATTTGCAAACAATGTAAATGATCAGCCTCAAATAAATATTGTATTTTAACTTTAAATAAAATTTTAATGTTCCCTCTGTCACGGCAGCTGTCTAAAAATAGATTGTAAAGGCCACCCATGACCTTCTTGTCAAAGAGATTTGTGGCTCAAACAGAGATATTGCGTTTTGGTGCACAAAAAGTACAAGACCGGTTCTAGAATGCAATTTGCCTTGTTTGATCAAAATTTCTGGTTCAGAATCCCTAAATGTCACTTAAGATGTTTTAGAGTTTGAACAATTCATCGTTTTTGCCAATTAATCAGCCCCATAACAATAACTATAGTTAATCTGCACCATCAATAGTTTTTTCCAGGTTGCATCACCGTGGCCAAGGTTTGAAAATTAGTGAGGTCCGGGGTGGAGTGTCAATAATTCTACCTAATATTTCCAATAAATGCTATAAATGATTCAACTTCAATAAATATAATAATTAATAAATTAACTAATTATAAACTTATATTTATGAACAATTGAAATACTGTGGCTAGTGGTTTTCCAAAGCAAGTGTTGTAACAGATTCTACGGGACATGAAACAGCGTCGACCGAGACTCCAGAATAAGCAAAGGGCATGCTGACGAGTAGGCTATCACTACAGCCACTAGAGTGAGGTCTACTTCGTTACTCCGTCACTTAGCTTTTTCATTGTCAACAACTTTGTTTTGGGGAAAAAATATTTTATATGATTAAAGTTAGCAATTCAATTCAATTCAATTTATTTATATAGCACTTTTCGCAATGTGCATTGTTCTAAATCAGCTTACACAGATATGTAAAACACAGCACAGTGCATGGTATTAATAGAACAAGATAGATAATTCTAATATTATAAAAATAATAACATTTTAGTAAATATAAACACATCCAAATAGACCATGATATTCAAATATGGCGAAGACTAATAGTTGTAAAAATTAACACTGGGGTGTAATAAATCCTATGTTTGAAATCAGAATATAATTTATTAAATGTCGTTCTGCCGTTAACTGCTTATGTCATAACATAGACACAGTGAGCGGCATGGTGGCTTCTGGAGGTGCCACATACAGCAAAATTTCTGCAACAGGTCAGTGGCACATCATGACACAGTCTAATGACAATCTGGTTTACACTGACCCATGTCAGTGTAAGGTAATGGTGATTATTATACGTATTTTCCTTTAAGCTAAACTAAGTCCTTAACTGATATTAACGTTTTAAATAACTAATTTCATGGATGTGTTCTTGATAGATCTGGTGGAGAATCATATTTCGTGAGTAAAACTCATCCTTATTTAAACAAAAAACACTACTGGCACAAATCCTTGTCCAGGCCCTTTTTATCTCAAGGTTGGTTTTTATCTCAAGGATACTGCTAAGCTCTCCTTCCTGGTCTTCCTACAAAGGCTATCAAACCACTCCAGCTGGTTCAGAATGCAGCAGCATGCCTGGTCTTCAAAGAGCCCAAAAGAGCTAATGACACCCCTTTTCACCTCTCTCCACTGGCTACCAGTTGAAGCTCGTATCAGATTCAAGTCATTAATGCTTGCCTACAGGATTATCACTGGATCTGCACCGGCATACTTTCACACTCTCCTATACCTAATCAACGACCCTGTGTTAAGCAAACCAGCAGCGTCTTGTATTGCCTTCTAATAAGGGCAGAAAATCACTTTCCCGCATTCTCCTTCACAAGTCCTTCCTGGTTGAACATTCTTCCTAACTCAGTCCGGTCAACCACATCTCTCACAACATTCAAAAAATTACTTAAAACCCATTTCTTCTGTGAAATCTTGACAGACAAAAAAACTAACCCTCTCTTTCTCTCAACATGGCTTTTTTCGAAACTAGGAACTTGGTATTAGCACCATAGGTGGGGGACTAGAGTCACATGACTTGACTTGGGTCTGACTTGAGTCATAATTTTCAGGACTTGTGACTTGCTTGAAGTTAGAAAATGACTTGACTTTGACTAGAGAGCAAGTAAATTTAGACTTGACTTGACTTATAGTGGAAGACTCAACAATGACTTGAACGTTTAAAGTAAAATATAGTAATACAATTCGTTTTAAAAATAATTATTGTGACTCAGCAGCACTATAATCAGCGCCTGTGCCTTTAACGCTGCACAACTTAAACTGCGCCAAACATTTTGTTTGCCAGAAGCAGAGTATGCAACGCAATAATATCTGACACAACAACCAAATTTTGTCAACACGTCAAAATTCATCCGACATTTCAAGAACCACAAAGAAAGGTAAGAAAGTACTTTCTTTATAGTCAATGTCATAAAAGATTACTAATGTAATTAATTAATCGTTTTTGTTTGTCATAAATTGGCCTTGGTTGTTTCTTTATTACTTTATTACTTTATTAGTCATGTAGTCTACATCTCATGTAGCCTATTGGGGAATTTTAATGTTGGGGGTCATCTTAAAATTAGGGGCTTCTCATTTTCATGCAGTCTAATGTCTATATTAAACGTGTGCATTTTCAAGTGTTTGTTTGGACTGGGTGTAGAAGCTGAAAAGCAGCTTGCTTGTACTGCATGACAGGCTGATGACAGGCTTCACCTTAGAAATGTTGGCAAATTACGAAATGTTTTATGTGTTGCTAACAGCTTTTTCATGCATTTGTGACCTCAAGACTTGACTATTGGAATGATCTACTTAGTGGTTGTCCTGTATCATCAGAGTTACTGCCTGTTGCAATCAAGCCCATTGATAACATTATCAATTTGTCAATTAATCCAGGCTGTGTCCCAGGACCCTTTAAACTGGGTGTCAATTAATACAATTAAAGACCTAGGCGTTATATTTGACAGCAACTTGTCATTTAAAAATCACATCTCAAATGTCACAAAAACAGCCTTCTTCCACCTTAGAAATGTTACCAAATTACGAAATATTTGATGTGTGGCTGACACAGAAAAGCTTATTCATGCATTTGTCACATCAAGACTTGACTATTGTAATGTTCTACTTAGTGGGTGTCCTGTATCATCAATAAACAAACTACAGTTAGTTCACAATGCAGCTGCCAGAGTTCTAACCAGGTCAAGAAAATACGATCACATAACCCCAGTTTTATAATCACTTCACTGGCTACCCATTAAATATTGTATTGATTTTAAAATTATTTTAATTACTTACAAAGCCTTAAATGGTTTAGCCCCTACCTACTTAACATAGTGTAGTACCTGAGACTGATCAGACATGCAATAACTAATTAAATTTCTTAAATATTGGAGCAACACCCCTCACCCCACCGGCGAGCTAGTCGCTCGGGGGTCTACCCCCAATCTGCAACTCACACCAAACCATCAAGATAAGAGTATTATATGACCGAATGGAATGTAGGGAGCTGAACTCTCTTTACTCACTTTGGGGACAGACATACTATCCTAAATGCATTTATATGGAAATGTACATATATTCATTTATAACATTTCCATGTATTAATGTTCTTGTTGTTATGTCCGTTTTAAACATTAATCCAAAGTATCCATGAATGTGTGTTTAACTACTGGAATTATTAGATTTGTAGTAACTCGTTTAACCAAGATGATATTTAGATCATGTTTGGTGCCTATGAGCTTCATTTGTGATGTCCTTAATATCGATGTTTGTTGTGTTTTGGTAACTCTTTTCATATTAGTTTTATCAAACTCTTAGAAGTCTTCTTAGTGAACATCCAATCAGCTTTCACATGCAAAACACCATCTGAAAGACAAAGACAATTAACTTTCCCTCCAAAGTTGCCATCTCCTGATTGGATCAGTCACGTCTGTAGGATGTGACATCCTTACAGTTTAAAAGAGACCAGGAGAAGTGTCTCTTTGGGTTTTTCGGGGGGTTTTTAGGAGTTGTTCTTCAGGTTTGCAGTTTGTGGGGGTTTGTTCTTTCTATCCTTGCGTTCTGCATCTCCAAAGGATGGACTAGAAGAAGACTTCACCTTTAACCCATAAATTTGTGCCAGGCTGCGGCCTCGTCTTCCCAGATACAGATCCTCTGCATAAAACTGGTTCTCTCTGATCACTTTCAGCCAAGATCACCTGGAGCCTTAACAAATTGCATCAGGACACTTTCTTTCTTTTGATGGGCAAGACATGCAAGTATCAAACTTAGTCTTATTAATGGATGCATAAGGCATCATTAATCCTTTTAACAAAGGTGTTTTAAAAGAAGAAACTGATGTTTAGTTCAGGCTATTGATCTTCTGAATATCATATACTGCCATAATCCATGTTCTGTTCTTGTCTCTGCTTCAACTTCAACCTTCTTCCAATGCTAAAATGTGTGTGTATGTTAGATTAGTATGTGTCTAGTCTAGGTAATAAAGTCCTGTTTTATTTCACACGTGAAGTTGTTTGTAGTTCATGCTCATAATCCGGAGTCCCTAAACATGCCGATTCTTGCTACCTGCTCGTAATGCTAATTGATTTCCCCAAATCATGAATTTGATCCAGATAATTATAATTGATCATTATTAATTAAATTCATCCCAATTTGGGTTGATATTTATTTCCCTTACAAAGGGTGGTGGAGAATATATTACTTATATAGAATATATTACATATTTGATGAAGAATAGTGTTTAAATAATACTGTTCTTCATTGAATTCCCTACAATAGCTTCTATCACATTACAACCCATCACGTTCTCTCTATGGACTCAAACTCTAAGATCTCAAACTATGGACTTTTGATAACAAATAGGATAACTAAATCCACCAAATGGGGTCAAGCTTTCTCATGCGTAGCACCTAATCTCTTCCCGATACTATTCGAGGGTCAGACACTCTCCCAATTTAAATCTAGATTAAAGACACATCTTTTCAGCCAAGCTTTCACTTAATGCATAGTTAATGAACAGCAGCTACGCTAACTATTCTCTTTCTGCCTCCGCCTCGAGACGAAATTCCGCCAGGTCCAGATGATCGACATATGCCCATCCCCAACTAGAGATTACGGCAGCTACAGCTGCGGACTGACTGACCATCCCAGCTCCATCTAAGGCAATTCCAACACCACCCAAGAGAAATACGACCATCTGTCCCTCTCAGAACATTCCATTCCCAACCAAGAACAAAGACGGATTACTTGTCACATTAATGCTGAATTGGATTGGATTCAATTTATTGTCATTACACATATAACAAGTACAGTGTAACAAAATGGATTTAAGAAGAAAAATACAGCATAACATGAGGGAAGTGGTGAGAAAAACAGATACACATAATACACCATAGACAAGACTTGCAACAGGGTAAAATAATCCAGCTCCGGCAAGCAGCCATCCGGTCCAGTACCATTACGGCTCCGCTCACAGACCCGCTTGTCAGGCTGGCGGTTCAAAGCTACGGAGGAGTGGGATCGGGTGAGGTCAATGTCTGTATGTGTGTGTGATAGTTCTGAGTCTGTAGAGTGGGGGAGGGACACAAGAGCGTCTCACTGCAGTGCTCTTACAGGGTTAATTTTCCAGCTGCCTTGACCAAGGCCGTTGCTGGATCCGGGGGGCCGAAAGATAAGATTGCGATTTGTTTAGTCGGGAAACCGTATTCCAAGATGTCACGGCAACCCTCATTGTCAATTGTCAAGTGTTAATGCTTAATTACATCACATGTTAGCAGTTTGAAGTTATAGCATTCAGTGGCCCTGATTGGAAGTTGCTGGATGGGTGTTTATGAGGAGTGGGGGGATTTTATTTTGGGGCTGTGTGGGTCCGGTTTGGTCTTGTTTTGTGGTCGATGTCGGACAACAGAGGAATAAAGTTACAACATGCTGTTACTATTTTCCCTGGTTGTTCCTCTGTTTTCTGGTGTCGATCGTGGAGTGGGACCGGATTGGACCTGTACGTTTTTTCGCGAGTGGGACTTTCTGGATCGCGGATGGTGGGCTCTCCCTCTTCGGCAGAGTCACCGGCTAGACAGGACTTGGTGCCAGCTGGAAGGCCGGCTGAATCAATGGCTGGACTGCCGGACTGGACTGGACCTATCATAGGTATAATCTTCATGGGATAATTTGAGCAGTCCTCAATGGGTACAGTACTCGTTTACAGGGTTCGACAGCAGCTATCACGTGATGGGCAGATGGCGTTCCTCAACAATCGAATTCTACATAAGACCTGACTCCAAAAAATCATCCTCGATGCGCAGCAAGCTCTATCAGTCTCGATCAAGGTAATTTAATTTCATGCATATATATATATATATATATATATATATATATATATATATATATATATATATATATATATATATACATACTCATACTGGTGGTAGTGTATTGCTTCTTATCCATTACCATTCGATCAAGTTCTCAAATAGGGCCTATTCATGCCTATGTCTCCATCTCATGGCCTATCGTGGCCTCAGTCTCAATGTTGTGGCCTACCGAGGCCCAGCGTAAATGTTGTGGCCTATCCAGGCCTTCGTCTTCTAAATGTTTTGGCCTATTGAGGCCCAGTGTAAATTTTGTGGCCTATTAAGGCCTCAGTCTCAATGTTGTGGTCTGTCGAGGCCTCAGTCTCAATGTTATGGCCTGTCGAGGCCTCCGTCTCAATGTTGTGGCCTATCGAGGCCCCCGTCTCAATGTTGTGGTCTGTCGAGACTTGTGACAACGTATGGCCTATCGAGGCTTCATCACTACATCATGGACTATCAAGGCTTCGTGAATGTTACGGCCTATCGAGGCCCCCGTCTCTAGGTGGTAGCCTATCGAAGCTTGTCTCAATGTTTTGGCCTATCGAAGCCTTTGTCTCGAGGTTATGGCCTATCGAGGACTCTGTCTCAATGTTGCGGCCTGTCGAGACCTCTGTCTCAATGTTGCGGCCTGTCGAGGCGTCTGTCTCAATGTTGCGGCCTGTCGAGGCCTCCGTCTCAATGTTGCGGCCTGTCGAGGCCTTGTCCCAATGTTGAGCCTGTCGAGGCCTTGTATTAATGTTTCGGCCTCCTAATGTTTGGCCTACACCAAAGAACTATATAATTTGACCATATTCGCACCTTGTCGCTGATCGGTTGTCTAATAAATGTTTATTGTCAAGTATTCTCATCTCTTGAGTCTTTCTGGTAGAAATGTAAGCTTCAGCGCAAGTTCTGCCGGGAAGACTCAATCTCACGTCACTTACTATGCATGGGGTCAACATCTCTCTCTCACATAAAACATAAGACTTAGACATGAATCTGCCACAAGCCCAAGAATAGACATGACATGAAGGCAGACTCATGACATGGAGAACATCGGGATGCAGATTGGGACAGCTGAAACCATAAAAGTCAGTTTGCACTATTAAAAAAATATTTTTATCTCTTGCTATCCTAGCTAATTTTTCCTCTCAGTAGAAAGAGGAGGCATTTCTCTTAAGTCTGACATTGACATCTTGCCAGCTCTCTACTTAGTAGCATTTACTGGTTTGCTTTGGGGACTTCCCTTTCTGATACTTCCATGATTTAGGATCTTTGCAGACACAGACACCATTAGCAAACACAAAATACTTCTGCCACCAGTCTGAAGCCACATGTTTTAAATTCCAGCAAGTACTGTATATTAGCATAAATACCAGCATGTTGAGACAGGTTTGAAACTCCACAAACTCTGTGGGTGTGTCAATTTGTTTTAAGAGTAATTATACGTCTGTGTGCGTCAGCCTCCTCCCTCTGCATTGAGCATTCACATGCAGCCATAGCCTGTAACTCAAAGAGTCAGACTGCTGTCAAGGGCCTATGGGTTTTGCCTTGTGATAAAAGACTGCATCAAAGCTGGGATACACTAGCAGGAATCTATTTACAAAGCTCAAAAAGCGGGTTCTGTACTTTACTTACAAAGTTGTTAAGCAAAATTTGCTGGCAATCTCTTTAGTCTTGTTATTAATGAGAAATTTGCCATATATAATATTAATATATTACAAATATTTTAGCACTCATGAAAACTGTGGCTGAGTCATAACGCATTACCTTGAACTTTCTAGCTGCCAAATTTCCAAAATTAGTGTATCTTCCATCTCCATTAACAATGACCCATTTGCTGTACAGTGCAATTACAATGCTTAAGTGAACCTAACCACAAACTTTAAGAAGTAAAAAAAACATTGAGGGCAAAGAGACACTGTCAATCTAAAAAGACATATCAGGAATATTTCACAACTGTTAATACACTTGCTTTGTGTTTTAGAACATACTGTAAGGTTTTGAAAAATGTAGCAACTTACCTTTCCAAAGATCCCATGTGGCTTTTCAAAGGCCATATTTGTGCTTAAAGTTTGTATAGAGGATCCTATAATGGCATTCTCTTGCCCTGTGGTTTGACCGTCTTCACACGAGTGAGAGTGTTGAGAGCTCTGATAACTTTGAAGCACTGTCGACTTCCATGTATAGAACTCCACAAATAGACTACAGACACCCGAGAGCCCATCTGAGCACTCAAAACAATAATAACAGCTTCATAAATCCAATCACCAGTGAGTTTCTTGAATTATCACTGGTTTTGACATGTTGCTTGATGTAATCTTAATGTTAGCATAATTGTACTCGTGTCACTCCAAAAGAAGAGAGAACCGATATAAATTATAAATCATAACTATTTGTTGTGGATAACTTTACTTCCTGTAAAGTAAGGAAACCACTTTCAACACTGATTGTTTATTTACTCACACAGTAAATGTTTTTTGCCACAGATTGCAGCTTTAATCATGGGACTTTCTTCCCGGGCTACGAATGTATAACGCAATAGGATACCACTGATGTAAAGGTAGGATATACTAGTAGAAATTACACAATTGTTTCTACAATATCCACAAAACCGTAACTGACTTTCATAAAACAAACTAAATAATTCAATGACTCAAATATATGTTGGCAATCCAGGAACATGTAATTTGTGTGATGATCGTGATGATGATGATGATTCTTCTTCAATGACACAGATGCAGCCATTGCCACAGTCTTTAAAGACTGACTTCTCATATTACTGCAGGATTAATAAAATAAAACTAACTTCTACTTTATTGAATATAATACTGGGAAAGACAAGACCTTTGGTCTAAAAGTTGAGGCCATTGTAGTTGATTTATGATAGTTGACTCAAAAATACAATTGGGACATTACCCTTCCATTTCAGACACTAACAAAATCAAATGCTCTTTTTACAGTAAATCTCTTCTCTGGCGATTTATAATGAAATAAGACTGGTGTTGAGAGAATCTGCTCCATGTAATGAACCTGAAACTCTGAGTTGCACCTGTAAATGACCCATCCCCTCTCTGGACTACTTGATTCATTTAAAATGCTCGAAAGCTGTGCAGAGATGAAATTCTTGGACGGTCGTGCATCTGCAAATTGATAGCAGAAATAAAAGATAACACCCCCTGGATAATCAAAAACACAGCTTACTCTTCAATTGCCTTACTTATTCAGCACACAACTTTGAAATAATAAATTATGAAGTGTTTCCTGACAAATCTATTTTCTGGTGAAAGTACCACCCACCACCTAATATTATTTTTAACCATGACAGTAAAACAGACTGAAAGAATGGACGGCAATCTTGGGGTCATGGTTTGTTCTGTATTCTAGGCACAGCTGGTACTGACCGTCACTCTGCATGCCTCGATAATCCATCATACTCTCAAATAATAACTCAGAGAAAGGGAGTGGAGGGTGACTTCATAACCTCCAAGTCATTTGACTCCGCCAACGCATCAAATGCACTCAGAGCCACGTATCACCAGTGCAGCTGGAAATGATGGAATGTTTTTACTGTTCTGGCTCAGATAAAGTCGAGCCAAATTTTGAAGGATAGGCAAGTTTTTGTCATCGCAAAAAGCATGTCATTTTATCTTCCTGTCCAGCAGTTTTATAGACTCAATTATGCAGTTGCTACAAAGATTTTCTCTTGATCCTTCAGGCAGCACGGCAATAAAATGTTATGTATATCTGACATACTTATACAGTATACACAAAAAAATTGCTAATGGTCTTGTTTACATTAAAGGGACACCACAAACAAATATAAATAAATGCCTTTCATTGAGTTTTTCCTTATTTCCATTAAATATAAGATTAAAAACGCATTCAAAATTACTTATATAAAATGTATATAAGTATAAGTACTTATATAACTTTTATACTGTATAAGTATAAAAGTCCAAATTGGACTTTTATGCAAAGTCCAATTTGGATAAAAATGTCAAAATGCCATTGTAAATACATAAATGTAAATGTAATGATTAGCTGTGCCTTTATCCACATAGTTTACGTGTGCTAATGAGTGTTTCTAAATTAGCTTGGCATGCTGCAGGGAAAAGGACCATGCTAGATTATCTATTGAATTTCACTTTTTATTCATACACTTAAAACACACCTTTTTGTAATAGGATGGTTATTGAAGGCCATGGTTCTGGCTCTGCCTAGTCTAACGTTTTTGCTCTCCTTACTGGTCATTCTATATTCTACAGCTTAACTTTATATTATTCAGTTCCCTATCAAAAGCTACACTCGATGCTGCGTTTCAAACGCTTATGGGAGAACAGTCTTTGTTCGACCGGTTGTGAAGCACATGTGTCAAACACGGCAAAATTATTTTGGCTTTAAATAGCCTCGGCAGGTGGTGTGGCTAATTACATCCTCACCTACAGGTTATAAATACGTGTGAATGCGGATGCGTCATCAGGTTTTTGTCTTTAAGAACCGCTTTGTGATGAGTGTGTGCGTCCATTACCTGCGAAATATTGAAGTAGCTCAGAGTTTGAATACGAGAGTAA
Source organism: Triplophysa bombifrons (assembly GCA_029783895.1). Classification (NCBI taxonomy): domain Eukaryota; kingdom Metazoa; phylum Chordata; class Actinopteri; order Cypriniformes; family Nemacheilidae; genus Triplophysa; species Triplophysa bombifrons. Next base: position 19,573,696 of record CM056459.1, on the reverse strand, counting down.
CCACATCATATAGAGTTACATTGTCTAAGCACTGAGACTTAGCCTTATCTTATATTTTAAAAGGTTACTGATATAAGTCATGTCTGTTTCAGAGAGGAGATGTGTTCCTCCTTGTGAGAGGTTCCTCTCCGATCTGGAGTCACACAGCTATAATATACAAACATTAAAACCTTCTCGTACATATTAAAACCAACATCCTCTATAATAAACAGGCAGGTTACCTTTCCGATATTCCCTTCCCGGTATTTCACAGGTAGTCGCGAGTCGATGTGTCACCTTCTATTCCTGCCGGCCAGAAACATACACCTCTCCCAACTCTTTCCTACCGGGCACCTTTATTTCTCTAGTCACACCCCTTGTCTTCAGCACCTCCCTCGGTCGTACCCGCTACATTCCACCCCCTCGAAAAGCATCGGCGACCCGACGATGAAAAAAACCTTTTTAATCTTCTACCTCGTTTGTCTCCCCAGTTTATCGTGGCAACAGATAGGGATAAGAATGTTTACCGGCTGTACTCCTAGCAGATCTACGGGGACCCTGCCCTATTTGTGTGGCATCTCCCATCCCCTCTAACACCCTCTCTTCTCCAAGACTTCTTACAGGCGGGTCTGGAGATCTAATCTCATCCCATGAATCAATTCAATTCAATTTTATTTATATAGCGCTTTTCACAATGTGTATTGTTCCAAAGCAGCTTTACAGGGGCAAACAGGAAAAACAGAAAAGGTAAAAAAACAGCACAGTGCATGGTGCATTATAGAACAAGCAAGATCATTCTAATAAATAATATCTAATTAATAAATAAATGCAGTTTCCCGGTGAGCAAGCCAACACTGCCCTGCTGTGGCGAGGAACCCAAACTCGATTTGTTAATGGAGAAAAAAACCTCTGGAGAAACCAGGCTCAGCCGGGAGGGCCAGATCCCCTCTGACATGTCAAAGCTGCACTCAGTGACCCCGACCAAAAGCCGGGGTCAAAAGAGCAAATATTCATGAGGAAGAGGGAGAGCCCTCCATCTGCAACCCAGAAAGTCCCACTCACCGAAAACCGTGCAGGTTCAACCCGGTTCCACTCCACGATCGACACCAGAAAACAGAGGAACATCCAGGGAAAATAGTAATGGCATGTTGTAACTTTATTCCTCTGTTGTCCGACATCGACCACAAAACAAGGCCAAACCGGACCCACACAGCCCCAGCAGATGAATACCCACAACCAACGAGCCCCCCCACTCCCCACAAACACCCACCCGATAACCTCCAATCAGGGCCACTGAATGCAGCTATAACTTCAAACTGCTGACATGTGATTGTAAATTTAGCATTAAATACAAAGTATTGTAACTTCAGCATTAATGTGACAAGTAGTCCATCTTTGCTCTTGGAGTTTTCCATTCCCTTACCGCTGTAACCTTATGGGGGTCTTGTCACGGATCTCACTGGGAGAGACAAGGCAGGAGAACCCAATTGCAGGCAGACAAAGGACGAGATGGTAGGGGTAACAAAAAGGTATTTAATATATACAAAACAGGACAAAAAGGCAAAACAAAACCCACAATGGGGAAAACAAGACTTGATAAATAATAAACTTTAACAAGGACACTAACTTACTAAACTATAAAACAAACACTTGAAATAAACACTAAACTAAGACTTACTAGACACAGCAAACAGCAACAAGGCAAGATGAGGGCATGAAACATAGATACAAGGTCTTGACAATAAGCTCAGACGAGGTAAGAGGTACACGTACATACACAGGAACATACAATGAACCGGCACAAGACAAAGAAACATGAAGACTCTTAAAGGGAGAGATAACAAGATGGAGCAGGTGCAAGGGATAAACAATCAAGGAAAGCTAATTAACACAAACTAGGAAACAGGAGGGTAGGAACGATGACAAGACCAGAGAGAGAAGAAATCATCTCTCTCCCACATGAAACAAAGGATTCTGTATGATTCCACCTCTAAACCAAGAAATACCTGACTAGGAGAGGCGAAACCATGACAGGTCTGTTGCCACCCCCTCCGTCGCACCCCATGGCCGAGGTACTTCACCCGTGTCTAGAAAAAGTTTTGCTTTCAAGCCCAGTCTCTGCAACCGGCAAAAAACTTCTTCCAGCCACACCAAGTGTTGTTGTACAGACGATGAAAAAACAATAAGATCATCCAGGTACAATAACACTGATTGCTACCGACAGTCTCCAAACATACGCTCCATAAGTCGCTGGAAAGCACCCGGCGCATTACATAGCCCAAATGGCATTCTATTCAATTCGAATATTCCAAACGGGGTGCAAAAAACTGTTTTAGAAATGTCTTTCTCAGCCACCTACACCTGACTACAACCACTGGCTAAGTCCAGCGTGGAGAACCAAAGCATCTTTCCTTGTATTTGCATTCAAATGTCTATAGTCCACACACATTCTCAGGCCTCCATCCGTCTTTTGCACTAACACAATTGGAGATGAATAGGGGCTACTACTCTGCCTGATGATTTGACTATCCAGCAACTGTTTAATATGAGCTCTTACCACCTCATACTGTGAGGGGTTAATCCGCCGATAGGGCTGGCGAACCGGAGTCTCATTTAAAAGGCGAATTTTGTGTGTTATTAGGTTAGTGCAACCAATGTCAAAGTCTTTTTTTGTGAACACTGTGCGGTACTTGGTCAGCAGTAGCCTAGCCTGAAACCGTTCGGACTCACTTAGCCCTTTAAAAGAAGGAAGATTCCAACTTCCCTCCACCACTTCAACTTGCTGAGATATTGCAACAGTCGTGTTCTCCCTGTCCCTAGATGGCATTAGAGACTCATTCTGTGAAGCCTGTTCTGCCACTACATTGGCTACCCGCACCCGTGCCACCACCCTCCGTGGCGTTAACCACACATCCGAATGGCTAACATTAGTCAAAGGTATATATGCCACTCAATTTTCTGAAGGAATAAATGCTGACGATACCAGTAACCCCTCTGGCAACCCACCTTCTTTGAAATCCAACGACTCCTCCAGAAAATCAACATGCCCCTGCGAAGGGACCTTAGGGCATATGACGGAGACAAATGTTAAAGCCCCCGCCGCCACCTGTACTGAGGATCCTCCCCGCACTTTAACATTATAGGCTTCGGGTGAGTTCAAGATCGTTTCTTCAACCTGGCAATGCCTCAAAGCTCTTCTCCATCCTGAGTCCAACTCTTGTACTACCGGAATGTCAAAAAGGCTAGTGCCATGTTGCTGAAACAACTCCTGATAAAATCCCTTAATGACCTTCATTCCTAGTACCCCCGGGGTTCCTAGTTTCTTACACTGCATCTGGGGGTCTTTAGGATCTTTCACTACCAGTAAGCTGGCATGCAATTACCCAAAATCATGACATCTAATTAATCAAATAAGGTAACTCAAACCCATTAACCGCTCTGAGATCTAACCACGAGCAATTCTTTAGTGGAAGTTGAGAAAAACACATATTATAACAACTCTCGGTTATAGTTGTAACCATTGACCCCATGTCCAACAAAGAAGGAATTATCATATCCCCAAACTTCACTTCTACTACTGGGCAATGGGTTACAATTATTCGCATAGCTCAATCCCCGAGCCTGATGTTTTCCCCACCAGTGTGTGGCTCTGTACACTGGCAGGTTCTAGTTTCCCTCTTGAGTCAGATTTTCCTTTCCTGCTTGAATCGGCCTAAGCTGTGGAGGAGCAGAACAATAACGTGCCATGCTGATCACCCCTAAAACATCTCAACTCGCTCTCCATCCTCCAATTTCTAGAAGGAGGAGTAGGGGTAGAGGTCGTAACACTCGGTTTCACTGGATTTAGTGCCTTTACCAATAACTCCAACTGACTCTGCTGTGCCTCTATTAGAGCTCTAAATTCTGCATACTCCGACTGATATATATGCTTTTGTCCATAAAACCCCTTAATCTGAGCCTCATTGAAAAAATATGGGGTGCCTTTTGGCTTTTGTTTAAAATACTGTCCCTCACATTGTGTCATCCATTGAACAGCTTCCCTACGTACATCACAAATTGTCCAATTCGGATTTAACCATACTAGATCTCTTAGTCTCACACCAAATGTTGGATCTCTCACCCCATCACAAAATTGGTCACGAAGATCTTTTTGAGACTTAGCCTCAGCCAGTTCGTTTGACTTCACAATTTGATCAGTCAAAGTCATTAAAGCATGGGAATTATCTAATAAAGATTCTCCCTTCTGTTTATTCCGATTAAAAAAATGACGTTGCAGGGAAAAGTGAGAATGTGAACACCCATAAATTTCTCTTAGCACTCGAAATACACTTTCCACACATTCCTTTTCCACCTTTGGAAGATATTTTACCTCTAGTCGAGCGGCACCCTCTAAATGATTATACACCCATAACGCTTTCTCTTCAATCGTAGCTTTAGTTTGAACATGCATTTTAACTAGTTCAATCCATTCCTCTATGGTCACAGCGTCTGTCCCATTCAGAACCTCTGAGAATTTTGGTACCTTCTCAGCCTGTTGAATCAACAACACTTGTTGCCCTTTGTCCATTACAGGTGAATCAGCATTGTCCATAGAGCAGGGAAAATATGTATTTGACATCAGCATTTTTATCCGTAAGGGGATTTCTAAGTGGGCTATTGACACAAAAGTTCCACCAGATGTAGCCATCAAGCCAAATATTGAATTCATACAAAGAAATCAGAACATTTAAGTATACAAGTTCAGTCATAATAAATAAAGTGAAATGACACAGGGAATAAGTATTGAACACATACCAGGAGATCACCTGAAATCTGTCAGTATTGAGAGAGAAACCCTACCCCCTAGCAGTACTAATTGATATCAGCTGCTTTAGTCCTAATTGATGGCCTATAATGGCTTCTCATTACCTAGGAGGCACACAGGAAAGACTTCATGATGGGCAAAAGCAAAGAACTCTCTGTAGATCTTCGTAATCTTATCGTTGAAAAGCATTTTGATGGGAATGGTCATAGGCGCATTTCCAGAATGCTGAATGTTCCTGTGAGCTCTGTGGGGGTCATTATCCGGAAATGAAAAGAGCATCAGTTCACCATAAACCAACCACGATCAGGTGCTCCACGTAAGATCCCTGTCCGAGGAGTCCAACGAATAATCAGGAGAGTTCTCCAAAAGCCAAGAACCACTTGGGCAGAACTTCAGGAAGACCTTGCATCAGCAGGTACTGTTGTCTCAAAGAAAACTATAAGCAATGCAATGAACCGCCATGGCATCCATGCACGTTCACCACGCAAGACTCCATTGCAAAACAAAAAGCATGTTGAGGCTCGGTTAAGAAGTTTGAGAAAGAGCATTTGGAGAAGCCTGTGGATTATTGGGAGACTATAGTATGGTCAGATGAAAGCAAAATTGAACTTTTTGGCAGTCATTCTACACACCATGTTCGGAGAAGAAATGGCACTGCCCAACACCCCAAGAACTACATACCAACAGTTAAGTTTGGGGGTGGAAGCATCATGGTTTGGGGCTGCTTTTCAGCAAGGGGTACTGGCAGACTTCATATTATTGTAGGCAGGATGAATGGAGAAATGTACCGGAACATTCTGGATAAAAATCTGCTGCCATCTACCAGAAAGCTGAAAATGAAAAGAGGGTGGACATTTCAGCAAGACAATGATCCCAAACACAAGGCCAAGGACACAATGAAGTGGTTTCAAAGAAAGAAAATCAAGCTTCTTGAATGGTCCAGTCAATCACCTGACCTAAATCCCATAGAAAATCTATGGAGAGAACTGAAGATCAGAATCACTCCTGAGCAATGCAGACGACTGGTCTCTCCATACAAGAGGCGTCTAGAAGCTGTAATCACCAACAAAGGCTTTTCTACAAAGTATTAAATAAAGTGTGTTCAATACTTATTCCCTGTGTCATTTCACTTTATTTATTATGACTGAACTTGTATACTTAAATGTTCTGATTTCTTTGTATCAATTCAATATTTGGCTTGATGGCTACATATGGTGGAAATTGTGTGTCAATAGCCCACTTAGAAATCCCCTTACTGATAATAATGCAATAAGTTTATTGGTGGCATTCACACAAGTACTACAGACTAGGACGGTCCCCAAATTACCTCCGCAGAGATGAGATTTCACAATGCATCCACAGCACATCAAATCAAGTTAAAGAAACCAAAAGAAATACACGCAAACGCAGCATGACATTCACATAAAAACCCCTGGTGAGATACTCTGTAAATACAAATAATTAAGGTCTCATCTCTGCCTACAGTGCTTTACCTTCCGTACTCGCTACAGCCATGCAGTGGGAAAGGCTCGACATAAAACAACAAACAAACAAACAAACAAAAATAACTCTAGTCACGCCTGGGTCTTCTCTCGAAGAAGCGTCATCACACAAAAAGAAACCAAAAGAAACCCTTAACAAAATAAGAAATAACAAGAGCAACGGTTAGGCCTTGCAGAGCCAAAGTAGCCATTGCCATACTGCAAATGAAAATAAAACATCTTTATTACAATTATATTAAAATACCTCATCCCACATTCCCCAATTAAACAACCCTTTGTACCCCTCTCAATAGTCCAATGAGACCCACCTACGTGCACCCTCGCACATGGTCACGAACAACAAACTCCTCCGATTCTGGCATGAACATCTGTCCACTTAGGAAGTCACACAGCTATAATATAAAAACATTAAAATCTTCTCGTACTAATAAAAACCAACATCCTATTCACTATAATAAACAGGCGGGTTACCTTTCCGATATTCCCTTCCAGGTGTTTCACAAGACACGGACTATGCACCACAACATCCACATGCGAGTCTTTCCTACTCTTTCCTACCGGGCACCTTTATTCCTCTAGCCACACCCCTTGTCTTCGGCACCTCCCTTGGTCGTACCTGCTAGACATGCTTCATAGCAGTCAGGCTGACTGCGTGGAAAACAATGTTATTTCCCCAGAGATAAAAGCGACCAATCCTCTACTTATCTTGCCGTGACCTTTGAAGGAGTTTTTTAATAAGTTTTATTACGTTTAAATGTTTATTCTTTATTACAGTTTTGATGAACATAATATATGTGTGTTTTAATGAGAATGTTTAGGCAGAAAACTCTGAGGAGTTAAGGGCTGATTGGAATGTGTTTGCTACAGGATGTGGTATGTATGTGTGTGTGTGTGTAGCCTTGTGTACAAAGATTGGGAGAAGTGCAGACAATGCTGATTTGTGCCTCTAGGAATGTGAGTGCAGACAATAAATTAAAGGGTCAAAGACCAAAGGTGGAACAAAGAAGTGCATGCACACACATATCATTATCTGAGTACTTAGCTATGCAGAATTTGGGTGTGGGGGTGTCGTGTCATGTGATGTGTTGCAGACAAGGAGAATGAAGCTGATTGGAGGAAAGACGAGGTGGAGCTCTGCAAACTACACGTCACCACACACTATAAATATGTTGTAAAATCATTCCACTGGGTTGGTTCTTTGTAAGACGTTGTGTCGAGAACAACCCAGCGCGCTGTTTCTGATCAATAAACTTCAACATTCATTTGAGCTGCCTTTCTCTCCAATTTTGAACACGCAGGACTTTTGAGTCTATCAAATGGTGACCCCGACGTGATTGGAAAAAAAAGGCAGTAAGGATAGTTGTAGAATTCGGCAAGGACCGAAAATCCGGGACGGAACAATTTTGGGTTCAACATACGGTCGACCAAAATGAAAACGTAAGCAGAAACCTGTTTAAACGAACTTCTGCATATTGGACACTCTAAATTTCATGTGTTGAACTTGATATGTATTCCGTTCCATTTAATAGATAGTGTTGATATCTGTTGATCAGAATAAATAAAAGGTTAAGACCGTGGGTTAGAGTCCCACGGCAGTTAAGACGTTGGGTTAAAGTCCCAACTCAAATGTAGTAAGACTGTGGATGAAAGGCCCACAGCTGACCGTAAATTAAAAGTACGGCACATTAAAATAGAAGACTGTTGGTTAAAGGCCAACAGCAGTTAAGACCGCAGGTGTGATAAGACCATAGGTGTGATAAGACCGTAGGTGTGAGAACAGTTTTTTTTTAAATCCTACGGCAGATCAATTTAGGATGTGAGTCTGTAATATTTTGGAAATCCTATGGCATTCATTTTAGTATAATAATTTTGTGAAAATTCTATGGCATTCATTTTAGTATAATAATTTTGTGAAAATCCTGCGGCAGAGTATTTAAGGAGTATTGTCATTGTGACTTTGTAATTTTGTGAGTATCATTGTATTCTGTGGTAATTTTGTGTGTATTTTTGTATTAAGTATGTCTGAAGTTGAAAGAGAGTGCGAGGAGTATGGGTGTACCCCTGTTATTATGCAATGGGGAAATATTGTAGATATGTTAAGGGCACAATCGGAGCCAAAAAATCATAAGAAAGGGAAGAAAGTTTGGGAAAGTAAATGGAGTCAGATATGTATTGAAAATGGTTGGGAGAATCCCGAGAGAATGTTGATTAAGTTGGCACCAAAAGTTAGGGACATGGAGAAAAGAGCGCATGTAAAACTCAAAAGATATGTAGAAGAGGGAAAAGACGTGAAATGGTTTAACAAAAGGAAGCATGGTAAGCAGGAGGAAGAGTTGAGATGTGAATTAAGACTATGGACATGCATTGCGCTTACTGCCACTGCACTGAGTCCAGCTAAGAGAGAGGGCGGAGAAAATGCGCAGACAAAGAAGTCAGGAAGTGAACAGGGAGAACAAATTCCACAAGGGAAGGGGGAAGAGGAGTGTGGAGAGCTAATAAATCACCACACACCCCCTGTTTCATTGCATTGCCAACAGAGTTTAGATAGTGCTGAAGGAACAATTGCAAAGTGGAGAGAATGAATCTCACGTTAAAACTTAAATTGGCTAAAATCTGTGCACAGACCAAATTGTCATGGTTATCAGCTCTTCCGTTGGCACTAATGTCAGTACGTTCATCTGTTAACAGAATTTCTGGTTTCACACCTTTTGAATTGCTTACAGGTCGATCTTTTCCAGGACCAACCACACCGATGAGACCAGACACCATCAAACCGTTGTCACATTGTGCATATTTTGACAAACTAACTGCTCTGATCTAACACTTTTCCCAGCAAGTCACACCAGGACCTGAACCAGAACCTATTACACGACCCACGGAGTAGGTACGACTGAGAACCTTCCGCAGGAGGTGGAGCGAACCACGGTGGTCAACATCATTGCGTGTCACCTCCCGAACATCCCATTGTGTCCGCCTATCAGGAAAAGGCGGCACGTGGTACCATTTGTCTTCTTGTGTAGCGTGTGATTCACCAAGCAGGTCTCTGGAACAGACGGCTGTGGACCTGAGGAGTCAGGTCCAAGAGAGGGAGATTATTGATGATCTTCCAACAGAAACAACAACAGGAACATTAAAAATTCAGCACAAGAAAGGTGACATTTTTTCAAGTCCACCATAGGAACCTCTAGCGCACTGTGTAAATGAAGATTGTGCATATGGGACAGGTATTGCAGTAACATTTAAGAGTAGATATGGTGTAGAAAAAGTGAGAAAACAAAACAAGAATCCAGGGACCCATTTCAGAAAGCAGGGTAAGTGCAAACTCAGAGTAAGTTAACCCCAGAAAACGCAATACTTAGGGTTTTTGGTTTCAGAAAGCGAGGTATGTCAAACCCGCGACCGCGGGGTAAGTCAAGCCCATTTCAGAAATCAAGGTATCTTATACACCGAGTGAGTAACCAGAGTAACACACTCCGTGAACCTAACCTGGTCGGAAGCAGGTTTTATTCCACAAACCCAGGGTTTGTTACAATCTCCGCCCCCTTTTCGAAGCGCGAGCTTCGAAAGGAAGCTGCATTAATTCGCAGAGAGTTACATTTATGTCGGCAGAGAATTCTGAGGCCCCGTTTGGACGTTTTATCTTAACTTTTAAGGCCAGTTTAAGTCGCATATTTAACATTTCCCAAACAGGCATCCTACTAGCAAGAGCATTTTATTTCTTTAAACTTTCCTGAAAGATGTTCTTGTATTTCATATTCAGCTTCTGCCTAGATCTTTTTATTGCAGAAGGATTGCACCTACATGAGAGAGCGAGAGTGAGAGCGCGAGCGCGCGCGCGAGAGAGAGAGAGAGAGAGAGTGCGAGAGAGAGAGAGAGAGTGCGAGAGAGAGAGAGAGAGAGAGGGAGAGAGAGCGGGAGCGTTAAATATAATTCCCATTTTCACAGTTTCAACAAAAAAATAAATATAAAAGTTATTGACATATAAACTTGCGCATTAAAAAGTGAATATTTTTTTTCTAAATATGTGCTCATATTCACCGTACGCTTGTAACAGTACCTTCAATTCGATTGGCGACAAATGAACACGTGCTTTTGTCACGTGCCGTTGCCATGGTGAATCGTGCTATCTTCGCTCAATTGATGATGGCTTTTTATAGCCATGGTGCACGCACGTAACCTAGAGTGAACTTACTCAGAGTCGATTGAACTAACTCAAATCAGCTGTTCTGAAACTGAAAACTCAGAGTAGCGATTCTGTGACTAAATCAACTCAGAGTTCAGATTTTAACTCGGTGTTGGTTGAACTTCCTTATTGAAACGGGCCCCTGGGGAATGTGCAGTAACTCACGAAGAAGATGGTAGAACAATTTTCCATTTAATCACAAAAACAAAATGCACCGATCTCCCAACATATGAAGACTTTACAAACAGTTTAAAGCATATGAAAGACAGGTGTGTACAAAATAAAGTAAAAAGAGTTTCAGTACCAAGGTTGGGGTGTGGACTGGATAAACTAGACTTTCAGTGTCACGATTGGTCGGACAGAACCCAAACGCAGACAGCACTGAAGGGGTTAAACAATATTTATTAAACAACACACAAAATAATAAACCCACGATGGGGCAAAGCAGAAACTAAATAATAAGTCCAAACACGAACGAAGGTATTCACGAACAAGGTATTCCAGACGTAGCACAATGAACAATAGGCAAAAGACGAGAGACATTAGACAATGAACCGACCAACAGTAAGGGAATGAGGGACATTAAATAAGGAGAAACTAATGAGGAGAGATGACAAAGGGATCGGGACGGGCAGGTGACAAGACTTAACAATGAGTGCAACTAGCGGGAAGAGGCACAGACAGGTGAGGGAGATGAAACACTAATGTGACGCTAGACAGAGACAAGGGGGCGGAGCTACACGGAAGACACGCGGCGAGATGTCAAAACAAACCGCCACGTGTCCAAACAAGACGAAACACACACACACAAGACATGATATTGTAACGGATCTGTCCCCAATGCCAGAATACTCATGACAGGAAGGACAGAACCGTGACATTCAGAGGGTACAAAACATTTGAAGCAAAGTGTTTGCGAAAGAGGACATGGTGATAACAATATACTCATTATAGTCAAGTTTATGTCATTATCATTGGCCATTTTTGTTGTTTACTTTAAATCATTTATTTTGAGTCATTTATTTCCATTTTTTTAAACGAATGTATTATAAAAAACTTAACCATGAGGCGGAAATAGAAAAAACTAAAACACAGCTGCTAAAACTGGATTTGGCTAGAGCCAAGGGCCCGAGAAAGACCAAACAAATGCCCCAACACTCAACAAATGACCCATCTACCCCCTCAGTTATTCCCCCTTACTTTGGGTATGATCAGGGAGGGAACTACCAACTAACCCCTCCCCCAATGGGTCCCTGGGGAGGTTATAGGGGACAGAGGGGAGGTAACATAAGGGGCAGGGGAAGAGGAGGCAGGGGTAAAGGGCATCGGCGGAGTGCATGTTTTGGGTGTGGGGGCACTGATCATTGGAGAAATGAATGTCCCATGGCAGGGGACGGTCAGTTTACGGGGCCACCTCGAGGGGGATGGGGTCCTCAGCAGGGTGGACCCAGTGGTCGTGGCAGGGGACCACAAGCCTCACGATACCCGGGGCAACAACATCCGTCTCCACCCAGTTTTCAGGCGCCCATGCACCCAACATGGGGCCAGGGAGAAGACGCGGGGGATTGTTGAAGGGGCCCACAGAGACCCATCATGAGGAGAATGGCTGTGCCCCTCATGGACATAGTGGTTAACAACAGAGCACTAACAGCTCTGATAGATACCGGAGCAACATACTCCACTTTAACAAGAGGCACAATCACTGACAAAGACATAAGTGATAAAACAGTGGGAGTTATGGGCTTCTCTGGTGGGTTAGAACACTGGCCAATGACTAAAAATCTTACCACTAAGGTGGCGAATCAGAGCCTTTCACACTCATTTCTGTACTCATCTAATGTCCCGGTACCCCTACTGGGGAGAGATTTACTGATTAAACTGGGAGCAAGTATTTTATGTTCACCACAGGGGGAGTTGTGGTGACAGACGACTGTTCACCAGAGTACCAAAAAAAAACCCAATAGGTTTAAGTGCTATGGTCAGGCTAGGAGCTCCTTCAACATCAATAGGAGAAAAGGTGGTGGAGTTACAACAACAAGGTGTAGGAAGTTTAACAAAAAGAAGAAGACACCATGTGTTGAGAAAACAAGCTGCAGCTATCATTGATTTATCAATATACAGTCCCACATATATAGATGCCATAGGAGTTCCACACGGTGTCCCAGATGAATATAAATTAGCTGACCAGATAGCTGCAGGATTTGAGAATATACCAGTTATATCTATGCTCTTCCCAGTCACCCCTAACAAAAATGTAGATAGGATTATGTTCATTACAATGTTATGAGATTAGCCAATCTGTCCAGGGATGCAGTAGAGGGACTATCTGAACAATTAGCGCCCACCTCATTAATGGCCGTACAAAATAGATTAGCATTGGACATGCTCTTAGCGGAAAAAGGTGGAGTCTGTCATATGTTTGGTGATTTGTGTTGCACTTTTATCCCCAATAACATAGCTCCAGATGGCTCTGTCACAAAAGCATTAGAGGGTTTGCGAACGTTATCAGCTGAAATGAAGGAACATTCTGGAGTGGACAATCTGATAGGGGACTGGTTAGGTAAAGCATTGGGTAAATGGAAAGCACCAATGATGTATATAGTGGTGTCTATTGCTGTGTTTGTAGGAATTTTGGTCACCTGTGGATGTTGCTGTATTCCATGTATCAGATCATTATGTAACCGTTTAATTGTGGCTGCAATAGAAAAGAAAGATCTCACCCAACCCCCTTACAGTATGCCACTGTTGTCTAACAACCTATTTACGGATGATGAGGGTGATGACAATGATGAAGTTGTGTGACCTCTTTCAGAGGTCAAGAGAGGGATTGAAGGAGTTTTTAAATAAGTTTTATTACGTTTAAATGTTTATTCTTTATTACAGTTTTGATGAACATAATATATGTGTGTTTTAATGAGAATGTTTAGGCAGAAAACTCTGAGGAGTTAAGGGCTGATTGGAATGTGTTTGCTACAGGATGTGGTATGTATGTGTGTGTGTGTGTGTGTAGCCTTGTGTACAAAGATTGGGAGAAGTGCAGACAATGCTGATTGGTGCCTCTAGGAATGTGAGTGCAGACAATAAATTAAAGGGTCAAAGACCAAAGGTGGAACAAAGAAGTGCATGCACACACATATCATTATCTGAGTACTTAGCTATGCAGAATTTGGGTGTGGGGGTGTCGTGTCATGTGATGTGTTGCAGACAAGGAGAATGAAGCTGATTGGAGGAAAGACGAGGTGGAGCTCTGCAAACTAAACGTCACCACACACTATAAATATGTTGTAAAATCATTCCACTGGGTTGGTTCTTTGTAAGACGTTGTGTCGAGAACAACCCAGCGCGCTGTTTCTGATCAATAAACTTCAACATTCATTTGAGCTGCCTTTCTCTCCAATTTTGAACACGCAGGACTTTTGAGTCCATCACCTTACACCTGTATATTCCCACAGTACAAAGCAAACATAGCGCAGTAAAGATAGTTTAGCGGTTTGACATTCGGACGTTTATAAGTTGAGAATCCGCAACGTGCTGCTATGTACATGAACACATTATTACATATTGCACACGATGATTTGTGAATTCATGTTTATCGGTTTCCTCCTCACGATATCCGCATTTTATTTTTGCGACTTTTTTTTTTAAACGCGTATAACTCATGAAGCTGAAGACCAAAATACCTAAAAAGACCGTCATCTTGTCCACTTTGATTTGTGAATTTTTTCACAGCAGTTTGTTGGCCAAATCATATTAAGTTGTTATATACGGAGGATGACAAATTTACAGTCTTTACCATTCGCAGCTACTTTCGGTGTACCTGCACTCAAAGTTTATAATAATTTACTTGTTTACGCAGCCTAATTTGGGATATTTTTTAAAAACAAAATTTGTCACTTTTATATAATCTTACACCTGTGTTTATTATGTCCTGTAATAATAATATTAACGGTTTGAGATATTATACACAATAAGCCTGTAAATTAAATAAGACAAGTGAGTCATACAAGTAACGGTACGATTGTGATTGGTGAATTGTTTCAGTGTATTTTTTTTTGTCTTTCACATGTTTCTTTACTTTATATAGTTAGTTTCACAAATGGCATTGCAATTTTCTCACGTTCTTATTCATAAAAAATATGCTGAATTGTTACGTCACCATAAAAATGTTCACAAATGACTTTATTACTTAAAATGGTATTATATAATGCATTATCATAGTGAATTATGGCTTAAAAAGAACAGAGGGCATACTATTCCTAAAAATGGCCTGCGGTACCCTATCCTATGTTTCTGAGTTTAAAATTAGTATTTAGATTTGCGAACCATTTCACAGATCAGTATTTGCCCAAAACACATTTTTTGAGTCCTTCATGTGAAATGAAAATGAGTTTACAGGTTATGAGAGTCCATCGCCACTTAACAAATGGCCTAAAATGGTGAAAAACACTCTCTTTACATTAAACTTTGTTTGTGAAAACTTTCACAAATTGATTTGACTATTTTGCATGGCCTTATGTGTTTTTAAACTGCATATTAATGATGATATATGGCTTTACAGGGACAGGACACCTACACAACTTAATAATGACCTCTTACTAAAGTATTTTTTAGTTTAAAATGACTATACAGATTTGTGAAACATTTCACGCTTTTTCTAGTCCGCCTGACACGGTGTGACTAGAGTTATTTTTTGTTTGTTTGTTTGTTTCGAGCCTTTCTCACTGCATGGGTGCCGCGAGGACGGAAGGTAAAGCGCTGTAGGCAGAGATGAGACCTTAATTATGTATGTACAGAGTATCTCACCAGGGGGTTTTATGTGAATGTCATGCTGTGTTTGCGTGTATTTCTTTTGGTTTCTTTAACTTGATTTGCTGTGCTGTGGATGCATTGTGGAATCTCATCTCTGCTCAGGTAATTTGGGGACCGTCCTCGTCTGTAGTACTTGTGTGAATGCCACCAATAAACTCTGGCAAAGTTTACCTGAACCTGTTTTGTGTAAGAGTTTTCATTGAAGAGAGTACTGTAACATGTTCATGTACACAGCAGCGCGATGCGGATTCACAACTTATAAACGTCCGAATGTCAAACCGCTAAACTATCCTTACTCTGGTAGCAAACCTTCAAAATAAAGACTCCACCCATTTCCCAAAAACATCCTAAGCCTGTGTTTGATGAAGAAACAACTGTACTTACGTTACGTTTTACAAAGGCATCAAAGCCTCTTTGCATGTTTGATTGAGTTTGATTCAATCTGAAAACAAATCTCAGCAGTTCTTGTAGGATAATTTATGAGCAACAAAGAGATTACAGACATCAACAGGATCTCATTGTTTAAAAAGCAAATTGATCGTTATTTTTGCAAAAACTCAACATCCTTTATTAAATTATTCAATTCTATTCAATTTCATTGGTAGCGCTTTTCACAAATTTCATTGTTGCAAAGCAGCTTTACATACATCATAATTAAAAAAGGGAAAAATTAAAGACAGTACAGAGTATTAAGATACATAATATTGTATTATTATAAGTTGTTCTCTATGCAATGTACACTGATTAAGCTTAAATTAAATAAATGCTATGTTGTATGGTTAGAGACTTTCAATTATTAATTTGAAGTATATTTAATTTAGGTATATTATTTAAAATATTGTTATCAGGACTGAGAACCTAAAATTACAATATATCAGAACAATTTGCAATAATACCGAAACGTGCAGAAAGTGAATTCTTGTAAAAGTTAAAGTATGTTAATGTGCATGTATGTTGTTAAACGCAAGTCGTTCATGGATTAAACAAAATCAGCAGTCTCCCAGTGAGGAAACCAGTGGCAACGGTGGCAAGCAATCCAATCTTCACTATAGATGTAAATGTGTGTAAGAGTGGAGAAAAAACCTTGTGAGAGGCTTTTCTCAACGTTATGTGCTACGGCAGTGTCCTGCACGAGAGGATGTAGCCTCTTCAGTGCAAGTAGCACAGCCAACAATTCTAGGCAGCTGATGTGCCAGCGCAGGCAGGGGCCCGTCTATCGCCCGACACTGTGTGCCTGTTGTACCCTGCAGGGAGGCGTCAATCTTCACCACGACGTGCCTCGTAACCTGCCCAAGAGGGACCCCTGTCTTACGAAGGTCATTGAAGACCAGGGGGTTAGGGCGCATAGGCAGAGAGGCGTGAGAAAGTGGGCTGTTGGGACGGGGAAGGGACCATCCCGGATCGACAGACCAGCAATGGAATGACGCCATCTTCAACGTTTTCTTCCGGTGGGGCGAAGGAGCAGTCATTGAAGAGGACCGGGGTTACTGGGAAGCAGACAGTGCAGGGGATCTCGATGGCCGGAGGGCGGCTGAGTCGCGGTGGGCAACACGGCACTGGGGTCGGGTGCAGCTTGGAGGCATGCTCAATCCCGAGGTACCATGTATCCAGCCACGAGCATTGGGGAGAGGAAAAGAGTGCGGTGCACTGTAACTCAATGCTCTCGGTGGCCTGGGAAAACATGGGTGACATTTCTACGTCTGCTTCTTCCTAAGGGCCGACTCCCCCGAGGGAGCAAGCTCAGAGGAATCGTCGGACGGAAGGGACATCTCATAATCATCTCGCACCATTTCCGAATACATGGTTGAGGAACAAGACGGGGTGGGACCGTCTCTTGGGAAATGGTTAGATGAGCGAGACGAGGTGCAAAAGGTCCGCGAGCCAGTGGCTGACGGATTAACGTTCACAGTAATCCTCATATCACCCTAGCTGCTTGCCTAGCGAACGGCAGTGCCGTAGCCACTGCTGTCACGGAACGGGAAGCAGATGAGGCTGTGGCTGGGTCCCGAGTGAACACAGCGCCCATGAACGCAACATCTGAATCGTCATCTGACGGCAGTGCGGGCAGGACGTATCCACGAAGGCTGCCTTAGCGTACTGGAAACCCAAACACTTGAAGCAGACATTGTGTCTGTCCCCCTCATTGATGAGTGTGTTTCACCCTCGAGAACAGCAGGGGCATGTCACGCCGGAGAAATTAGCTCCTTAAGAGAAAAAACTTGAACACTTCCGGAACTGCCGAGACGCCAAGGGGAAGTCGCTGCAGGAAGGGCAAGTCCGCTGCACCACGTCGTAAGATTCCAGCAGTAATTCAGCATAGAGTTTTGAAGTCTCGAAGTCAATCATGTGTGTATACATGAAAAACAGGCACACACTCAGCCAACACAAACAGTTGCGCACAGACGCATACACACACACATGCCAAGACACACAACCCATACACTTGTATGGGTATTATTTATTTGTGTGTCCCGTGAATGATTGTATTAATGAATGAACGAATGAGGTACACCACTTGTGCTTTAAAAAAGTGAGAGTAGATTAAAAGAAACTCTGGGTTTACCAAAGAAAACCTGCTCCTGACTAGGTTAAATTCACAGAGTAAGTTACAATGGTTACTGACTCTTGAGTACAAGTTACCTCTCTTTCAGAAACAGGCTTGAGTTACCCCGCTTTCTCAGATTTGAACTCTCACATTCTGAAATGGAAAACCCAGAGTTTTCTCCTTTCAGGCTTAATATACTCAGATTTTTCACTAAACCTAATTTCTGAAATGGGCCCCTGATGTCAGCAGCCATGTCAAGCGAGTACAGCCAGTGTGCAAACAGTGGCGAGGAACCCAAAACTCCAGTGGAAAAAAAAAACTTGGGAGAACCCAAGCCCAGCCAGGGGAACCAGATTTCCTCTGGCATTACTGCTACATCTCTACAAGCTCATCAGTCGATGCACAACTAGGCGAAATAAACAAAGAAAAAAATAAGGTAGATGATAGATTTAATTTTATCTTACTCTTTTTCTGATTTGCTAAAACATACCCCATTTTCAAAACAAACATGTCAACTGTCAAAACATCTTAAATGAATGAATTACACAGTTCGCAAAACTTTAAACAGTGTTCATAAAGTTATCTGTTAAGTGTCTACATTTTTTTGTGCACACTCACAATAAGATCAAAACGTTTTGTTCTGTAAAATAATGAAAACAGTTCAAATAGAAAACAAATATTCTCAGAATATATATTACGTATACCGCAGAGATGACGATTAAGCATCATAACGTCATCACTGGGATATATTTACATATATTTTATTTATATTCTTCCGAAATAAAAAAGTCAAAAGTTCATCTTGATTAACAAGATTCAAGATCGAAGTCAATTAAATGATCCGAGATTCCCATCACTAGTATAAATGCGCTACTGTGCCCTATAATGGACAGCACAAGTATTACATCATCATATAAAACAAATTACTGGCAGATTTTCAGTCACAATAATTAGTTTATAAGCTTCATAGCCTCTATAAATGCTTAAGTCTTACATTCTGTCAGATACAAGTATTTCCATTTCTGTGTAAACATATGAAAATGTGTGACTGCTAGAACCAAGGACATACATAGACAAGGAATCATCACTTCAAATTATTTAATATTTACAAGTGATTTTCCTTGATATATGTATATAAATTAATATTTTCTGCGCAAAAATAAACATAAACTGAAATAAACAAAAAAAACTGTTTATTATAGTACTGAGACCTGACTTGATTTGAAACTTATCAGGATTCGACTTGACTTGCTTGATTTGTCTAAACTGTGACTTGACATTTGACTCGCGATTTGATGGTTAAGACTTGAAACTTGCTTGGATCATATGTAAATTGTCCCCACCTCTGCTGTTTACAGATTTAGTATGGGTCCCTGCTTCATACATCTCTCACCTAATGTACAGTATACAGCAGGGCTATTCAATTAGTTGTTCATGGGGGCCAGTTCCTGAAAAGCATCCCAAATGAGGGGGCAGAGATATGGCTTGCGATATAAGGGATGTCACAACAACAATAAGAAATTCATTTTTTTCCCTACAAAATTAATTTATTTCTCTTATAATTTTTCTGGATTCTGTGTTATCTGTCCTTTACCATACACTGGTAATATATTTGCCCACATGAAAAAATATTTCAGTACACTACAGTATTCACTCTAAAACTATATTTCAAGAATAGAAATACAAGTATTTCATTTTTTAAATCTACTTAAAGGTAAGTCATATCTTTTTTTATAATTCTACTAGCACATTTACTTTAGTTTACTAAAGTAAAACATGTTACACAAAACATGTGGGACTGTCATGATCCTGCCACAAGACTTGAAAAGCATGACAATGTGAGGCATGACACACGCGGTCTCTGAAAGCTCCACGAGCACACGCAAAACAATGGCAGATAACATATTTAAACTAGTGCTGGGCAACGATTAGATATTTTATCTACTTGTAGGGCGAGGGGACTGATAGATAAGCGTATGACTGAAGGAGGGGAGACGAAATGGAGTGGTTTGTTCTATCAACTCCCCCGTTACGAAGAGATTTAAAATGAAATGTCAATGTTTAAGAGTTCGGTAGTGTAAAATTACTTTTTGTCTGGCTGCAGAGATCTGGGTCTGGGGAATTGACTCAACCCGGAACTCGCTAAGCGAGAGAGTCTGTCGCGCCTCGTGGCAGGTGTAATCTAGCAGCGATGGTGGTGCCTGGTGAAGCAGGAGATCGCAGTCCGGGACGCCAACAGGATCTATGGTAGGAGAAACAGGAAGGGTGACAAGGTAGGGCAGAGGGTAAACAGATAACGAGGACTGCGATGGCATCAAACAAAAGCTAAGGCTAGGGCTAAGGCAAGGGCAAAGACTAAGGCTAAGACAAGGTATAGACAAGGCTATGAAAGTCTAGTACACACTAGAAACTTTGGCAGTCTGAGCTGGCAAAACACCCAATGGTCAGACACGAAACGAGGGAAAACAGACGGTTAATATAAGGAACTCTAAGGAGAGGAGATAGATGGCAGGTGAGGGGTAATTACGGGGAATGGGCTGCAGGTATGCATGATGATAACTAATGAGTCACCGGTGAGGGGAAAAGCCCAGACTGGGGAAACACGAGGGCGGGGTGAATGACGTAAACAACGGATCGCACGTGCTCGACAAAACAAACATAACACACCTCCCATGCCAGACAACACCAAGACAAGAACGGGATCATGACAGTACCCCCCCCACCAGCGCCTCTAGGCGCTTAGTGAGGGGGCTCACCTCATCTCCGGTGGAAGTCCACGACCAAAGATCGATCCAGCACGTCACAAGAAGGAACCCAAGACCTCTCCTCTGCGCTATAGCCCTCCCAGTCCACTAGATACTGGAATCCCCTGCCACGGCGGCGGACGTCAAGAAGCTTCCTGACCGTGTAAGCCGGGGCTCCGTCCACGAGACGGGGGGGGGGGGGTGGGGCGAGAACTGTCAGGGTTGAGAGGAGATGTGACCACTGGTTTGACCCTGGATACGTGGAACACAGGATAAATTCGACCAAGAGTAGGAGGAAGCTTGAGCCGTACGGCCACCGGATTAACCACCTTGTCGATACGGAATGGCCCAATGAACCTGGGAGCCAGCTTATGAGAGGGCAAATGGAGAGGCAGGTCCTTGGTGGAAAGCCATACCTGTTGACAGCACACGTAGGAAGGAGGAGAGGACCGGTGACGGTCAGCCACGACTTTGGTCCTCAGGGAGGTTCGGGCCCAAACCTTTCTTGCTGTCGTCCAGGTGCGGCGGCGTCCATGAGATCGGGACCTTGGTGGAGGTAAATGCTGTGAGCGGAGTGGCCACCTGGCCGAATCCCCGGATGAATCGCCTGTAAAAATTGGCAAACCCCAGGAACCACTGTAAGGCCTTACGAGAGTCGGGAGTGGGCCATTCGGCAACAGCCTTGATCTTGGTGCAGTCAGGTTCAATGCCTCGGGGGGAAATCACGTGGCCAAGGAACGAAATCGTATCGGAGTGGAAGTCGCACTTCTCCGCCTTGACAAAGAGTTGATTTTCAAGAATACGCCGGAGAACCTCTCTAAGGTGTCGATTATGTTCCTGGAGAGAGGGGGAAAAAATAAGAATATCATCCAGATACACAAAGACAAAACGATTAATCATGTCTCCCAACACATTAACGAGGCCCTGGAAGACGGCAGGAAGACAAGCAGGAGCATTGGTCAAGCCAAATGGGAGTACCAAATACTCGCCGATGGTGTGTTGAATGCCGTCTTCCACTCGTCCCCCTCGAGGATACGAACAAGATGATAGGAGTTGCGTAGGTCTAGCTTGGTAAAGACCCGGGCTCCCTGTAAAAGTTCGAAGGCAGATGACATTAACGGTAAGGGGTATTTTTTCTTGAACGTAATCTCGTTCAAACTTCGGTAATCAATACAAGGGCGCAGGGAGTCATCCTTCTTCTGCACAAAGAAAAAACCTGCACCGGCCGGCGAGGGGGAGTGACGAATGAGTCCAGGATTCAATGACTCAAGAATGTACTTGTCCATAGCCTCTCTTTCTGGACCGGACAGGGAATACAGGCGGCCCTTGGGCGGAGAAGTGCCATGGAGGAGGTCTATAGCGCAGTCGTTAGGGCGATGTGGAGGAAGAGAGGTGGCTCGTGACTTGCTGAAGACGGACCCCAGGGCATGGTATCCTTCCGGGACACCGGTCAAATCGGCGTTATCCACCTGAAACACGGGAGACACAGAAACAGGAGAGGGAGCAGGACCAAGACAAGATGCATGACAAAAAGGGTTCCACGCAAGAATCAGTGTTAACCCAATCAATGTGAGGTTTATGCTGTGACAACCAAGGGTGCCCCAATATGAGTGGGTTATTGGGGGAATCGAGGATGTACAGCTTAATTCTCTCACAATGATTCCCAGAAAGAAAAAGGCTTACGTGAGGGTTGACGTGAGTAATGGTGGTAAACGGCCGTCCCGCCAGCGTCCAGACTGAGATGGGTTGATGGAGAGAAGAGGTGGCATCTCCGTGCCATGGAGGCATCGAGGAAATTTCCCCTCAGCCCCCGAGTCGATAAGAGCAGAACCGGAGTATGTGGCTTGTCCGAAGGAGATAAAAAATGCCAGCTGGGTGCGGGAAGTAGGAGAGGATGTGGTGATGGCGCCCGACCGGACTCTCCACTCTACGGATGGGCGTCGGCATTTGACGGACAATGCGTCACCATGTGATCCGCTTTACCGCAATAGAAGCACAGGCCGTGAAGAAGAAGCTCTTGCTTCTGGTTTGGAGTGAGTCGTGAACGCCCAAGCTGCATTGGCTCTGCCGGTGGGTAGAACTGGAAGAGGCCGACGTTGATTAGCTCCTCCAGGTCCCGGGGAGGTTCCAGCAAGGCCATCTCATCCGTGATGCTCGGATTTAGACCATCAAGGAAATGGGAGCGCAGGGCCCCCGCATTCCAATCGCAGGCGGCTGCTAACGTCTTAAAACGAAAAGAGTAGTCTGTGATCGTACCTCTGCCCTGAGTGACGCGAGAGAGCTGCGCGGCAGCCTCATTGCCCTGTGTTGACTAGGAACAAGGGAAAACAGAGGGGTGATAAAGGGAAATCTAAGGAGAGGAGATAGATAGATAGCAGGTGAGGGGTAATTACGGGGAATGGACTGCAGGTGTGTGTGATGATAACAAATGAGTCACCGGTGAGGGGAAAAGCCCTGACAGGGGAAAAACCAGGGCAGGGTGAATGACGTAGACACCGACCGCGTGCTAGCCGCTAAACAACGGATTGCACGTGCTCGACAAAACAAACATAACACACCTCCCATGCCAGACAACGCCAAGACAAGAACGGGATTATGACAGGATATTTACGTTTTGTCTGGAGAACTTTAATGGCAATCATTAAAAACGGCATCTCCTTACAATTGTGTCTGCCTCATCTTGTAGGTTCTGGCAATTCCTAGTTGCTCAGTTGACAAGGTAACTGTTTCTTACACCAAAGACCCGAATTTGAAAATGAGTCCTGACACGCATTAAGAATTGCCATTTTGTGTTATACAGCTAAATCTATTTAATGCATGGATTTCACGATTCAATCAAAGGGCCGAAAATATGGGAGCCTGGATGCTATATTTTTATATTTTTGCCCAATAAGAGAGGCAAAAAGATTTTTCCTACATTTAACCATGCTGATGTTGTACTTTAAACTGCACGACAACAAAATTGGTGTATTGGAAGACACCCAAGCAAGCTTTTCTAAATTCAAACTACTTTCATTTGTTGTATTCTGAAACTGCATAGCATAAAAACGGAAATTCAGTGAAACATCATTAACCTACACAGGCACAGTTCTCCGATGCACTATTCTTTGCCAGATGTTCAGAGATTACATATTTTTGTTTCCAAAAGCGAGTTAGCAATTTAGAACTTCTGGTTCCATCGCTCCACTGTCTATGGGTTTTTGAATGGGTTTTTGGTAAATCGCCCAAAATAAGGTCTGTGGTAAACAAAAATATTTTCATGTTTTATTTTATGACATAAAACACACCAATAACAACCCGCTTGTGATTTTTAAATGCTTTGTTGTGTCTTACAAACTAAGTTGAAAAAAGTGACTACTTCCTTTGGCGGGGATGTTAGACGTCATTGTGCATATAAAGCTCACAAATAATGCAACATGGCATAAATCTCTAAAAACGTATGACCGCTTGAGGAACTGTTTGGCTCGAGTCAGGGTCGTGGACGAGAATGTGCGTCTGCCTGCACCTCACCCGATCCCGCAGATCATAGAACAGAAGGGTCTGCTCTACTGTGTCTGCCCTCTGCACTCTCACAGACAGTGCACGTTGCTACATATTGGCCAGGCAGGCAGGCAGTGCCGATTGCCCACCCAGGGTCCCCCCCACAGTGGGAGATCCCTCTAGCTGTGATGTTCAACGGGTGGTGACATGATGCACATGGGGCCACTCCAAACACTGGCTACAGAGTAGAGTTCCGAGGAAAGCGTGGCACACCGGCAGCAGGCAGATGGTGATTACGCCTCTCTGCCGACGCACCCTTACCCCTTGGTCTTAAGCAGCACGATGACCCCCCACCAGCACCTTCCCACCCTCCCAGTATGTCGGATCAGTGTGCTACATATCCTCCCCTCTTTCCACCCCATGTGGTAAAGAACAGGCATTCAATCCATCACTAAGCAAGCACCCCCTGCGGTCAGGCTGGGAAGAGCAGCCCTGCCCCTTAGGCCGGGATCCCATATGAGTTAGCGGATAATTCTAACCGGACCTAGTGCTACCTGACAACTGTAACACCCCCCCCCATGGGCTGTTCCATCCGACGTACCCTCATGAACGGTTCCCATCTCTGGTAACCCATGACCTCCCCAGGTGGACCTCCACCTCGCAGTTACCTGCAAAGTCTTTTTTTCTTTTTTCAAGAGATCTCCCCTAAATGCCGAGACCATGTTGGTATCCCACTAAACTCCTCCCGACGATAGGAAGTGGTCTCTGTAGCGCATCCCTAATTAAGGAAGCAGCGCCTACCCAGTGAACCATGACCGGACGGCCACTCGCCAATAAAGAGAGATAAGGCCCCGTCCGTAATTTTATTTGTCCAAATATAAAACATAAAGCAAAAGTAAACAATAATTAAGTATGGCCTCCTGGCTGAAAAGGTTTCTCTCGCTTCGGTATTCCTCTCGTGCTCGTCGCTTCCTCAGCCAAACTCTCTCTCTCGATCCTCCCCTCTTGCTGGCTTTTATCATCTTCTTGCCATCACTATAATCATAGACAGGTGTTTACAATCGGCCTTTGACCCACTTATTTCCCGCTGATTTCCTGTCCCTCTTTTTCCAGACTTCGCTAGACCACGCCCCCCTTGCCACATACCCCCACCGCCCGACTCAGGCCGGGGCCCCATCCGGCCTGCAGCCTCCCCCCCATCTGTCAGTTCGACACAACGTTGAGAGATTGACAGAAAGGGAACTAATGTGCCAGGGATTATGGGAAGTGTAGTTCATGGTGTAAAAAGTCAGATGATAGGGAACGAGAATGGCCGGTAGAAGGTGCTGATGCAGAGGGGGCATGGCAGACAGCAGTGGAGTTGTTACAGTGCTAGTGTGTGTGCGTTACTAATTCTATATACTAGATTAGTGTTGTGCAATAAAAAATGTTTGCATGTATGTGTGGGGGGCCTCAAAAATGTAAAACTTTGGTCACTTTGCTTAGGGTATGTAACACACATCTGGGCGTATGCAAGTTTACAGCCCCATTATTCACGTAGCTACGTTTATAAATGAGACCCTTGGACGTTTTCTTAAAAAATGATTTATCATGGCAATATCATTGTATACAGCATCACGTTACAGCAAAAGTTAACAATGCCATAGCAGAAATATAATGCGCTCTCATGGTTAATCCAAGAGTCAAAGGCTTCTTATAATGATATAGGGTACTAGTGGGACAGCAGGAAATAGATTATGTGATTCTAACGTAGCCACCTGGAGGCGAGTAAATATTTATTAAATATAAAATGAACATTCAAATGAAAACACATTAGATACACTTGGGCAATGTAAAAACTGATGAGCTATAATTTAAGTATGCGAGGTAAGAAAATATGTAGTTACATTGTATTGTAATTGAATCTTGGAGTTTGAACAATATTTAATAACTTTAATTATTTAATCGAAACATGCATTTAGCCAGTCTGTTATGTGCTTGTGCTGAGTATGTAGGTCATTGTGTTTCATTCGACATAATAATACTAATATAATAATAAACTTTATTTTATATAGCGCCTTTAAAAGCAGCATCTCAAAGCGCTTTACATACATATACAAATATAAATTAAAAAAGAAACCCACAAGTACAAGCAATAAAAACATATAAAAAAAAACATGTCAAAGTAATAAAACACAGATTAATCACATAAATCACCTAAACGCTAACCTAAAGAAGTAAGTTGTAAGGGACGATTTAAAAACACTAAGGGATTCAGCATTTCTAATCTTAGAAGATAGGGAATTCCACAGTGATTGTGACATCCAGAACGATTTCACTTAACTGGGAAACATAGCCACATCTGAATTCACAAGGAGACAGAAAGTATTGTCTTAACATTTTCTAAAAAAGAAATGTCTTTTTAACATACAAAAAGGTTTTTAAGTTTCCCAATCACCCAATAAAACCAATAGTTTTTTTTATGCTTGCTTTCTTTAGTTCTTGTTTCATCGATTTTTTTAAATAGATGGATAGACAGTGACAGTAATTAGCAAAATATTCATATAATCAATTCCAACCGAAAACATTACGGAGCATGTTTATGTGTGTGTGTAAATATTGGCATATGCTGGACTAAACCATACCATGTGCCCTTCCTATTGTGCTGTAGTAATAGTTACAATAATTACACTTTTCAATGTCACAAATAACTTGTGTAACTTCAAGGACAAGTACACAGAGTGAGTGACCTGTGGTCAGCGTGCTTCTGGAGTTTTCATACAGGATAAAATGCACTGTTCAAGAAATTAGAGTAGACATGACCCTCAGAGCCCATGAAGTCATATAAATCTCTGTCATCTGACCCCTGTGTCAGCGGCTCCACATCTTCATCTGAGGTAGAGGGGTGAGTCAAAATTATCCGAGGTATCTGTCAAGAGGTCATAATGGAGTAGGCAGAGAGGAAATGAATAGAGAAGTCAGACCCAATTAGACCAAATCTTTGTTTACTAGTCAAACACTCTCTATTGTGGCTCCACTAAAATACTCATTTTCTTAAGCAGTGTTTTTGTTTATTATTTTTCCAAGGTAAACATCTAATAGAGCCAAATAAATCGATTTGATCTTGTTTCATGGTAAACATCAATAAAATATAAATTCAGCTTAAAAGCATAATTGCATTCATTTTTAGAGAATAGTCAATATAAAGTTTATTTTGTGTGTTGAATGAATTTACAGTATTGTTCAAAATAATAGCAGTACAATGTGACTAACCAGAATAATCAAGGTTTTTAGTATATTTTTTATTGCTACGTGGCAAACAAGTTACCAGTAGGTTCAGTAGATTCTCAGAAAACAAATGAGACCTAGCATTCATGATATGCACGCTCTTAAGGCTGTGCAATTGGGCAATTTGTTGAATTAGTTGAAAGGGGTGTGTTCAAAAAAATAGCAGTGTGGCATTCAATCACTGAGGTCATCAATTTTGTGAAGAAACAGGTGTGAATCAGGTGGCCCCTATTTAAGGATGAAGCCAACACTTGTTGAACATGCATTTGAAAGCTGAGGAAAATGGATCGTTCAAGACATTGTTCAGAAGAACAGCGTACTTTGATTAAAAAGTTGATTGGAGATGGGAAAACCTATAAAGAGGTGCAAAAAATGATAGGCTGTTCAGCTAAAATGATCTCCAATGCCTTAAAATGGAGAGCAAAACCAGAGAGACGTGGAAGAAAACGGAAGACAACCATCAAAATGGATAGAAGAATAACCAGAATGGCAAAGGCTCAGCCAATGATCACCTCCAGGATGATCAAAGACAGTCTGGAGTTACCTGTAAGTACTGTGACAGTTAGAAGACGTCTGTGTGAAGCTAATCTATTTTCAAGAATCCCCCGCAAAGTCCCTCTGTTAAAAAAAAGGCATGTGCAGAAGAGGTTACAATTTGCCAAAGAACACATCAACTGGCCTAAAGAGAAATGGAGGAACATTTTGTGGACTGATGAGAGTAAAATTGTTCTTTTTGGGTCCAAGGGCCACAGGCAGTTTGTGAGACGACCCCCAAATTCTGAATTCAAGCCACAGTACACAGTGAAGACAGTGAAGCATGGAGGTGCAAGCATCATGATATGGGCATGTTTCTCCTACTATGGTGTTGGGCCTATTTATCACATACCAGGGATCATGGATCAGTTTGCATATGTTAAAATACTTGAAGAGGTCATGTTGCCCTATGCTGAAGAGGACATGCCCTTGAAATGGTTGTTTCAACAAGACAATGACCCAAAACACACTAGTAAACGGGCAAAGTCTTGGTTCCAAACCAACAAAATTAATGTTATGGAGTGGCCAGCCCAATCTCCAGACCTTAATCCAATTGAGAACTTGTGGGGTGATATCAAAAATGCTGTTTCTGAAGCAAAACCAAGAAATGTGAATGAATTGTGGAATGTTGTTAAAGAATCATGGAGTGGAATAACAGCTGAGAGGTGCCACAAGTTGGTTGACTCCATGCCACACAGATGTCAAGCAGTTTTAAAAAACTGTGGTCATACAACTAAATATTAGTTAAGTGATTCACAGGATTGCTAAATCCCAGAAGAAAAAAAATGTTTGTACAAAATAGTTTTGAGTTTGTACAGTCAAAGGTAGACACTGCTATTTTTTTGAACACACCCCTTTCAACTAATTGCCCAATTGCACAGCCTTAAGAGCGTGCATATCATGAATGCTGGGTCTTGTTTGTTTTCTGAGAATCTACTGAACCTACTGGTAACTTGTTTGCCACGTAGCAATAAAAAATATACTAAAAACCTTGATTATTCTGGTTAGTCACATTGTACTGCTATTATTTTGAACAATACTGTATGTTAAACCTCAAAAAATCGACGTACAGATGTCCAATTCTGTTTTCATTAGACCTAGTTTTAATGATGTTTCTGGTTTTCTTTGGAACACTTAAATATATCTAACAAAGAGTAATTTTGGAGTTCAACAGTATATCTTTGTATATCAACTAGCTGACAAAGATATTGTGAATCGGCTTTGTGTAAAATTCAGTTGTTGGATGTTTCCTCAACATTTATACTGGAAAACAAGATAATTAAAGAGGACATCATACATGTCACAGAGCTTTCAAAAAATCTGTTTACTTAGTGCTTTTTGTAGCGAAACATACTGAAAAAGAACAACTGGAAACTAATTTGAAGAAATGTTTTGGAAAGAGGTCTGGATTGCATTAAAATGAATGACAGTATCTGGATAAAAGGCATTTCTGAGACTTCATTGTTCAAAGAAACACACACATCAAAGGACATAGAATTGCTATAGAATAGAAACTATCCTCAGCACATACCATCATTGTGTTTTTCACAACCTGTAGGGCATTGGTTTTGAAGGTCTCTGTGTCTTTCGTTGGCTTTAACTCATCCAGATCATCCTAATGGCAAAATAACATGAACATTGTCAAAAAAAAACTGGAAAATAATCATTTCAAATTTATTATTTAAGATATTATAAATCTAAGTCAATATTGCATTGTATACCAAAATTAATTAAAAAAGGGATTACACTATCTGACCCCAGGTATATTACATTCACAAAAAGAAAAACTTAAATATTTTTTTTAAGCTCCTTCTGGTTTCATTTCGGCAGTCTAGTCCTAAAGCCTACCGATTTATTTCCGTTGCAGATTTCTAATAACCTGGAGCCCAGTGTTGGATAAGAGGATTGTGGGGCATAGGACCTGTCCCTGTGTGCGGTTACATCCCACTCTTGGCTGGACTGTCGCTCTGTTGCCATGGCGTCAGGCTTCTTGTGTGCTTGCGGCTTAATGGGCACACATCTCTCCCGAAGAACTCTAATTTTTACGCAGCTTCCAGCATTCTTCAGGACACTGACAGCCTCGGGGTGGCTAGCCTCCTGCATGTCTTGACCGTTGACCTTAGAGCACAATAAAACAGCTTTTATTATTCAGGAATAAAGGGTGAATCAGGTGATGGAAAGACCAGAAAAAGCAATGGGTGAGAAAATGCTAGCTTTAAAGGGTCACGAAACGCCCCTTACTCAGCTACAGTGTACCTCACTGGCGTTTTTAAAAATGCAATTTAATTGGGAGGGGCACGGGAGAAAGTCATTACACAAATCATACTTTACAAGCAACAGCAGTGTTAAAGAAACCACTAAAATATTATTTATTTTTAATAAAATAAGTGTTATATTTAAAATATGACAGAGACCACATTTGAAGAGATGGAAAAGTCCTCAGGTAACCGGTGGTGGCTTTGAACATGACACATTAAGCTAGACTGACCTACATGAGCTCCGGGATACCATTAAACTCCGGAGCTGGCCATCCATCCTTGTTTCTGTGTGCTACAACCTCACTTTCTGTGAATAAGCCCTTTCCCCCTTTCCTCATATTTTTCTCATTTAAACTTAGACCGGACAGAACATTTTGTGAATAACAGACATTCTTAATATGCAAAAATCTGCTGAGCTTTTATTTTGTGTGGATCCTTGTCCGCACTATACATTTTTGTTTAAAAATGCATTCTTTCTTTTTTGGCCTTCCATCCACACAGACAGCATTTTTGTCAACGCAAACAAAGCCTTTTGGAAATGTCTCCAAAGTGAACACATTTGAAAGTGGTGTTCCAAATGTATTCACTTTGCAGCATGAACAAGTTTACAAAAAATTGCCATATAGCGTAGATGTTTCATATGTTCTCCAGTTAAATACCCATTATGTACATACTTCAGTTTGCATTTCTCAAAGGAAATTAATTTTTTACTCCAATTTGTTGTTCTGTGGCGGCATTGCAAGGCAATTTTCATTCACTTTTCAAATGTATCTATATTTTCATATCTTCACTTCAATAAAACATACCATAGGACAGGGATATCCAATCACTTGCAAAAGATCGCTATAACAGTAAAAATGGCTAAATGGATGCGTCTTTTGGTTCCCTAAACAATTGTGTATCATGTGACATTTCACTTACACACAAACTGTTTCATTTTTATATTGATAGAAAATGATAGCTCTCCTCATTCCGAACAACTTTGCCTCTTGAACCAGTGATGTCGATCGAAGGGTTCGTGAGTTATAGATGATGATGTTTAAAATCTACTTTTGCGAACTAGTCCTAGATCTTTCCAGTAATTTCAAAATTTCCACCACAGTATCATTTAAATTGCTTTTTTTATAGATGTCTATAATAAATATATAATCTGCTAATCAAATTGCAAATCAGCCAGTCACATGGCAGCCACTCAGTCCATTTTGGCATCTAGACGAGGTGAACACCACTTGTTTAAGCTCAAACCAGCATCAAAATTGATTTTTTTTCGTATATTCGATGGGATGTAATAAATTCCACATACTACCTGAGGATTGTTGCCAACCATGTCAATCTCTTAAAGCCGCAATTCCCCCTGATCGCATTGACAACAGTTTGAGGTGCGGAACTCGCTGATATGGTATGGGTGGGACATCTTCACACAAAGTCTAAGGGGTGGACGATAGACTTGAAATATGTGAAATACAAAGGTTTTTTTAAACTAGAAATATGAACATCCATTGTTAAACACCCAAAAACACAACCAAACCTTCGAAAACAGGGAAAACAACAGGGCCTTTAATTACTAGAGAATACCCATCTTTTGATGCCTACTTCCAGCGGGATAATGGACCATGTCAGAAAGCTCAAATGATCTCAAACTAGTTTCTTGAACATGACAAGGAGCTTACTGTACTCTAATGGCCTTCGGAGTCACCAGATAACAATGCACTTGGCTTTGCTAAAGGAACAATAAATATTTCCTGGATAAAGGGGAAAGGGACACAAATCATTTTTGCAGATGTGTTCACTGTCCACTGTAGGGCCTTGCAATCTGGTGCACTGCAGTGTGTAATATATCTGCATATGTTTGTCTGTTTTACATTTTACTGACCAACCCTGACATTGTTCTGTGTGGGGAGGACTTTTATACACTGTGGATGTGTTAAGGTGTGAGCCCTCAGCCTAGATGTAACGGCAAATGTGCTTTGCACGCTGATGGGCTCCTGACATCAGCCTTAGAATGTTGTACTTTAATATTACTATGTAAATATAACATTTTGATTAA
The DNA here is from genome assembly GCA_029783895.1 of Triplophysa bombifrons. Taxonomy (NCBI): domain Eukaryota; kingdom Metazoa; phylum Chordata; class Actinopteri; order Cypriniformes; family Nemacheilidae; genus Triplophysa; species Triplophysa bombifrons. The sequence goes on along the minus strand of CM056459.1, from coordinate 19,541,544 downwards.
TTATTTACTACTCATATAAGAATTAATGGTCTGCATAACATGTTACCATATGTTGCTTTCTTTTATCTTATCTTATCTGGTGTGCATAGTGTCTTTGTGTCATTGTGTGCATGTTATGTCCCGTAAAGTGCTGTGTGCATATCTATGTGTCTTTGTTTCATGCAACTCAGCTCAACTCAACTTTATTTATATAGCGCTTTTTACAATTTTCATTGTTACAAAGCAGCTGTACATGACACACAATAGATTACAACTAAAGGCATATACCTGTAAAAACAAGAAAAAGGTGGAAAACAACAAAAGACAGACATACAAATGCTCCACACACACAATATGCATACATACTTACACACATTGACATAGACGCACACACACAAGCACACTCACACACACACACACACACACACACACAAACACACTCGCACAAAAGGACAGTGAAAGGACACATTTGAGGTAAAGGAGAGAGAGAACCACAGGTCAAATACTAAACGGACTATAAATTCTTATATATTAATTATTTCTAATTTCTGAATTCTAAATTCTAAAGCAGCCCCCCTGGCCAGGCAGATAGTGCAAAACAATATGCAAACGGTGGCGAGGAACCCAAAACTCTAATCGAGAAAAAAAACCTCAGGGGAACCCAGGCCCGACCGGGGGATTCCAGTTCCCCTCTGGCAAAAGCTGCTGCCTCTGCACAGGCACAACAGTGCTTGCACAACAAGGCTAAATAAAAATAAAAAATAAGCTTAATAAGGTAAATGGTAGATTTAAGATTATCATTAACAATCTAATAGCATTTGAAATGTTGTAGGAAAATCAAAGTTGCCACGTCCTTTATCCAGCTCTATCCTCTTAGCTCTTGTCAGGTCACCGCTTCCCATTCTCAGCTCTGCCATCAGGTCTGGGCATGAACTGCCTCCTGTGGTAACCTTGGAACAAAGAGACAAGACTGGCTGAGAGTAGAGTACTGTTCTGCACTCTTTGATGCAACAAGTACATCATTTGTTGTTGGATGTGTTCCTGGTTCCGGTTGATCTAAATAATGCAGCCTAAATCCTCTGAGGATTAATATTATGGAAGTGTAGTGTATGCAAGATTAAAAAGATGCGTCTTTAGTCTAGACTTAAACTGACAGAGTGTGTCTGCCTCCCGGACATTGCAGGGAAGAATATTCCACAGTTTAGGCGCTAGATAAGAAAAGGATCTACCACCTGCACTTGATTTTGAAATTCTAGGTATTACCAACTGACAGGACTCCTGAGAGTGTAATGCACGTGGAGGTCTGTAATACAATAGAAGTTCATTTAAATACTGCGGCGCTAGACCATGCAGGGCTTTATAGGTAATAAGCAAGATCTTAAAGTTAATGCGATGTTTTATAGGTAACCAGTGCAAGGTTGAAAGAACCGGGGTTATATGCTCATACTTTTTAGTACGTGTAAGAACTCAAGCTGCCGCGTTTTGAACCAGTTGCCGTTTTTGTAATAGGCCTGCAGGGCAACCACCTAGAAGTGCATTACAGTAATCTAGTCTTGATGTCATGAATGCATGAATTAATTTCTCTGCATCTGACATCGACAGCATATGACGTAGTTTAGATATATTCTTAAAATGGAAAAATGCAATTTTACAGGTGTTGGCGACATGGCTTTCAAATGACAGAGTACTATCGAATACAACGCCAAGATTCTTAGCTGACAACGAGGATTTTATGGAGCATCCGTCAATCGTTAAGCAGTATTCTTGGTTGTTACGTATAGCGGTTTTCGGTCCCGTAAGTAACACTTCTGTTTTGTCCGAGTTTTATAGTAAAAAATTGTTACTCATCCAGTTTTTTAAGTCAACAATGCAATCCTTTATTCGATCGAACTGCTGGGTTTCGTGAGGCTTCGAGGAAATATAAAGTTGAGTATCATCAGCATAACAGTGAAAGCTAATTCCGTGTCGCTTTATTATATCTCCTAGAGGTAGCATGTATAATGCGAAGAGCAGAGGCCCCAAGACTGAACCCTGTGGTACACCGTACTGGACTTGCGATTTGCAGGACACCTCATTGTTTATTGCTACAAATTGAAAACAGTCGGGTAAATAAGACTTGAACCATTTCAATGCTATTCCGTTAATGCCGACGTAATTTTCGAGTCCATGTAGAAGTATGCTATGGTCAATGGTGTCAAATGCAGCACTAAGGTCTAGCAGCACCAATAACGAAATACAGCCACGGTCAGACGCTAAGAGCAGATCATTTGTAACTCTAATCAAAGCAGTCTCTGTACTGTGACATGCTCGAAATCCAGACTGGAATTCTTCATTAATGTCATTCCTTTGGAGGAAGGAGCATAATTGAGTTGAAACTACTTTTTCCAGAATTTTAGATATAAAAGGTAAATTCGATATAGGCCTGTAATTCCCTAGTTCTTTAGGGTCGAGTTTGTTTTTTTTGACAAGGGGCCTTATAACAGCCACCTTAAATGCTTTAGGCACATGTCCTAGTGTCAGAGATGAGTTAATAATACTAAGAAGAGGATCTATAATTTCTGGGAGCATTTCTTTCAGTAGTTTTGTAGGTATAGGGTCTAGCATGCATGTTGTTGATTTAGATGATCTAATGATTTTAGACAGTTCATTGTGATCTACAGTAGAAAATAATTGCAATTTCTCCTTAGGGGTGCTGTAGTTAGTTTGTTCAGCGGGTTTCACTTCAGGTTGGATTGTTATAATTTTTTCTCTTATATCTTGGATTTTACTAGTGAAGTAGTTCATAAATTCTTCACTGTTATGCTGATAATCAGAATCTGACGTCGCTGACGACTTATTTTTTGTTAATTTAGCCACGGTGTTAAATAAAAACCTAGGGTTGTGATGGTTTTCCTCTATTAGTGATGAAAAGTAGGCGGATCTAGACATTTTTATGGCATCCCTGTATTTTCGAGTACTATCCTTCCATGCTATACGAAATACCTCTAAATTAGTTTTCTTAAAGTTGCGCTCCATTTTCCGGGACGCTTTCTTTAGAGTCTGAGTGTGTTCATTATACCACGGTGTTGGGCTGCCATTTTTAATTTTCTTTAAACGCAGAGGAGCAACTATGTTTAATATTTCCGAGAAGGTAGTGTTAAAATTTTCAATAGTAATGTCAAAATCGTCAGCGTTTTTACTCATGCTAGATATTTTAGACAAGTCAGGCAGATTATTGAGAAACGCATCTTTGGTAGTTGAGGTAATCGTTCTACCATATTTGTAACAAGGAGTTTGATTTGCAGCCGTAGGCCAGTGAAGCAGACATAATATCAGGTAATGATCCGAAATGTCTTCACTCTGCTGAACGATTTTAACATCGTCCGCATTTACACCATAAGATAGTATTAAATCTAAAGTATGATTACGAAGGCGAGTGGGTCCTGACACATGTTGACTAACGCCCATGGAGTTAAGAGTGTCTTTGAAAGCTATGCCCAAGGCATCTGTATCATTGTCTACATGGATGTTAAAGTCACCAACGACAAGGACTCTATCTGCGGCCAGTACTAGTTCGGATAAGAACCCACCAAAATCTTTAATAAAATCTGTGTGGTGCCCTGGAGGCCTATATACAATAGCTAGAATAAATTTAAAAAATGTTTTATCCTTAGTATTAGGTGTTGATACGTGAAGAACCATGACTTCAAAGGAATTGTATTTAAAATTAGACTTCTGAGAGATGCTAAAAGTATTATTGTAAAGTGCAGCGACACCTCCCCCTCTACCTTTTAGACGAGGCTCGTGTTTATAGTAATAATCTTGGGGAACGGATTCATTTAGAGTAATATAATCATCTGGCTTTAGCCATGTTTCTGTCAAACAGAGCAGGTCTATTTTATGATCGGTTATCATATCATTAACAAAAAGTGCTTTATTTGAGAGAGATCTAATATTAAGCAATCCGAGTCGTAAAAGTTGATTACTTGTATTTTGTTCATGTTTGATTTGTTTAACGTTTATTAAATTACTTTCAAGAGGTTTACGCAATATATTATGTTTGCTAATCCGGGGGACAGACACAGTCTCTATTTTATGTTGTTTGTAAGAAGGGGTTATTACATGTTGTATATTTTGTGTATTCTGTGACGTGAGACGGCAAGCAGACAGTTGGTTAAGCCATTCTGTCTCCTTCCTAGGTAGTCAGCCTTTAGCACTGTCCACAGAATGTTTTGCCAGTAGTGCTGTGGAACATCCAGGTGCTCTTTTGCAAACTTCAAACGTGCTGCAATGTTTTTTTTGGACAGCAGTGGCTTCCTCCGTGGTGTCCTCCCATGAAGTCCATTCTTGTTTAATGTTTTCCTTATGGTAGATTTGTCAACAAAAATGTTAGCATGTGCCAGAGATTTCTGTAAGTGTTTAGCTGAAACTCTAGGATTCTTCTTCACCTCATTGAGCATTCTGCGCTGTGCTCTTGCAGTCATCATTACAGGACGACCACGCCTAGGGAGTGTAGCAACAGTGCTGAACTTTCTCCATTTGTAGACAATCTGTCTTACCGTGGACACATGGACATCAAGGCTTTTAGATATACTTTTGTAGCCCTTTCCAGCTTTATGTAAGACAACAATTCTTGATCGTAGGTCTTCTGAGAGCTCTTTTGTGCGAAGCATGGTTCACATCAGACAACGCTTCTTCAGAACAGCAAACTCAAAACTGGTGTGTGTTTTTTATTGGACAGGCCAGCTTTAATCAACACATCCAATCTCATCACATTGATTGGACCCCAGGTTGGCTGACTCCTGGCTCCAATTAGCTCTTGGAGAAGTCATTAGCCTAGGCTTTCACATACTTTTTCCACCCAGCACTATGAATGTTTACATGTTGTGTTCAATAAAAACATGAAAAAATATAATGTTTGTGCAGTATTAGTTTAAGCAGACTGTGTTTCTCTATTGTTGTGACTTAGATGAAGATCAGAACACATTTTATGACCAATTTATGAAGAAATCCAAGTAAGCCCAAAGGGTTCACATACTTTTTCTTTCAACTGTATATTATTGCAAAAGGATGATAATTTAATTGATAGACCTGTTAGTTTCTTTTCTAAGACATTTAATTCCTATCAATTAAATTATTCTACAGTTGAAAAGGAAACACTGGCTTTGGTGTGGGCTTTACAACACTTTGATGTGTAATTGGATGGTGGTTCAGTTCCCGTAGTTGTTTTTTCAGATCATAATCCGCTCAAATTCTTACAGACTTTTTGAAACCCCATTCAACGACTTATTCGTTGGTCGTTGTTGTTAAAACAATACAATTTGGACATTCGCCATTTCCAAGGTTAATGTTATGGCAGATGCTCTGTCCCGTTCTCCTGTTTTTGGATAGAATAAATTGTAAATGTTATTTGCTTCACCTGTGCTTATATTTTAGTGTTTTCAAGTCAATTAAAAAGAGGTTAGGTGGGTTAAATACTACAAAATAGAGAAAAAGGGGTAAGTGACACATTAGTGAGCCATTGATCATTTAAAAAATTGGGAAAAATAAGGGAATTAAATAAGATGCACAGAGTTCCCTTGTAGGTACCTCTGTTTTAAGAGGGGAGGTGTTCATTTCCATGGGTTTATGCTCTTAAAAGCAAAATATATTTTCATCACTACCTGAATTATAGCAGCAGATGTTATTAGCAGAAACCAATTGTTATTTTGTGTTTGATGATGCTATATAGAGGTGCAATCATTTCTGAAGGCAAATATCCTCAGTTGTAATTATGCATTAACAGTTATTAGTGTAAGAGGATGTTTCTATACTGTAGAACTCCAAACTGTATTTGTTCTTTGCTGATTTTACCTCCAACACTCTGTCCCCAACATGCACCCCTGCTTTCTCTGCTGGTCCTTGTTTAGACACTCTGGAAATGAAAATACCCTAAAACACAGAAAACAAATCAATTTATGGCTGGCATGAAATAAAATTTGTTATGAGAAAAGGAAATCTACCTCTTTGCATTATGTGTACTTTTTTAATAGCCCCACAGAAGAATGTATGGTTTTAATAGTGTGTTTATAAGATTCGGGGTAGACCTACCTCATCATTGTCTTTGTAAGGCAAGGAGCCTTTTCCTCCAGCGATGCAGATTCCTAAACCTCCTCTCTGTCCATTCACTGTAATCTGGAGCAGAAGAGAATACAATCTCCTTTAGCTATTATATTTATCATTGAGGTGGAGTTGCTCATCTTGACATACTGTAGGCCTACTAATATAATCTATTAGAAATTGCATCTGATAATGGACCATTTATTTTACAATCAAGATAAAAAAATAAACATATTCTTGATCTCATCCACACATGCATGTTTCCTAAATGAAAAAAATTGGGCTCAATAAATTTAACATTTAAAAAAGTGTAGGCCTACCTGTAGCTTAATTGGTACATTTTACATTTAATCCCCCCTTTCAACAACCTGTTTCCATTTTGGAGTTGGTGTTGAATGTCCATTTAACACAATCAAAATATATGTATATATTTTCACTCTCCGCTTACTCTTAATGACACTAGTGAAGTCAGTGATTTGTGTAAACAGGGTCTCTCTGTGAGTCCCTCACATCTGACGTAGCACTCAGATTCATGGGCTGTGTTTCGGTGAAAATGGGTCATCAGCCGTTGGGCTCTGTATCTCTGTAGCTTCCTGACGTGTCCGTTCTCTCTCCACTGATGCTTGGGTCTGTGGCCTTCTCCCTCAAAAACGGAAAAACTACCCATACTGTACTGATTGAGAAAAAGAATCAAAGTGATTGTTGATGAAACTTGCATCTTTAAGACACACTATAATATTGCCATGGTATTATCATGTATTTTTAACAGGTAGCAACTAAAACAAAACCGTTTCACTTAAAAAAAAAAAGTTTCATTTCATAGTGTTGATAAGTTTACTACTATTCTAAAACATTGGAAAAGTCAAATGTACTGCTGGGGTGTTATGGGGATGAGTAAATATATTATAAAAAATGTGACACTAGACAACAAAACCAGTCTTTAATCTGAATCGCTGTAATAACGTGGAAAGTAGATAAACCCAAAAGCAGAAATTCTAAGCTTTACATAGATGCCAAATTTGAGTGGGTAATTCACAAATAGAAGACATCAGCGTGCGAAGTTTGTAGGCATGTTTCTGGCCATTTCTGTTAGCACTTTGGCTGCATCCATTCAAATAAATAAAGTTTTTATATATTTATGGTAGGAATATTTTTGGCATAAAAGAAAAATCTATAATTTTGACCCATAAAATGTTTTGTTGGCTATTGCCACAAATATTCCTGTGCTACTTAAGACTTAGGCCTTTGGTCACAAATGATCAATTAAGAGTAATAGTTTTTTATCACGTTAGTCCATTGCATGTTTAAGAGGCTGGTCTTACATTATCAGTCTGCCGGTTCATCTCCTCTGCATCTTTCTCTCTACTGGTGCTGCACCCATGTCCTCCGTTGCTGACAGAAAACAAGTTTAGTCCTAAAAGCGGTTCCTTCCCTGTCACCCATCTGAGGCCAGAGATGGGCCAGCCGTGACTGCTGGACTTTGCAGTTCTGCACACCTGTAGATGAGAAGACAGTCAGTCACACTAACATAATGCTCTTAGTTTATTCTTCATTACAAATTTTCAAGATTTAGTGACACTGAGTCTTTTATTTTTACCACAAATGGGGTATATGCACACGGGACAATGCTGTTCTTCTGCTTACATCTCAGCCAGTTTGGTCACTTCTGCTCTCATAGTACTAAGGGGATTTTTCCCTGCGTTATAACGATGTGTTTTGTAAGAAACATTCAAATTTCGGCGAACCGAGAGCACTACTGTTGAGCATTGTTAACCGTCTCCGTGATCATGCCTCTAGTAAGTGCAAAAGTACACTTTGCTTTTTTATATTTGTTGATGTACCTTGAAACGGATAGACTGAAGTGTTTCCCCTTTTTGGTTGTCGACGTATGGCAAAGTGTTTGAATAATTAGACCTAATCTAATCCTATGTGTATTCTGAAGCAAAATGCTATTGCGCCAGATGTATCAGACTGGCTGAGTTTTAGCGGAAGTACGTCACGGACCCGTATGCATACACCCCATTACTGATCACTACTAATGCTTTATTGCGTTCTTTAAGCTATTCAGAGATCTGTTCACGGTGTTCTAAAAAACATTTTGGTATTGCCACCCAAATAATTGTGTTAAAATGTGGTTAGCAAGAGCAGAAAATACCTAAAAAGATGCTGCCACATTTTTATGAGCTCAAGATGCTTTATAATAAGCAACAGGTAACAACAGGACAAAGAGTAGAGGTTTAACACTATTTACAGTATACAAAGATAGCTTTAAATGTTCAAGGCAGAATCTATAAGGAAATGCAGCACAGAAGAATGCTTGTGAAGGTAAGTACTGGAGCAGCTGAATTCTCTAAATATAGTAATGATCTTCTATGAGAAGGATATTCCGTAGATCTGAGGTTATTAGATATGTACCAGGATTTCAGTAAAAACAGAATGAAGATGTCCAATATTGTGTAAACGGAAGAAATATATCTAAGGCGATTATTAAAGAACTCATAAAGAATTAAAGAATTGTTATATAAAGTAGTCAATCTTCTGTCAAAGAAAGCAGTGTTGAAGGGGTTAATCTCAAATGTCTCAAATATGTCATGTTGCAAACAACTTAGAAGACCTTGATGCTAAAGGCTGACTACCTGGGGCCCAGGTCAGGAAGGAGACAGAATGGCTTAACCAACTGTCTGCTTGCCCTCTCACGTTGCAGAATACACAAAATATACGACATGTAATAATCCCTTCTCACAAACATCATAAAATAGAGACTGTTTCTGTCCACCGGATTAGCAAACATAAGATAATGCGTAAACCTCTTGAAAGTAATTTAATAAACGTTAAACAAATCAAACATGAACAAAATACAGATAATCAACTGCTACGACTCAGACTGCTTAATATTAGATCTCTCTCAAATAAAGCACTTTTGGTTAACGATATGATAACCGATCATAAAATAGACATGCTCTGTTTGACAGAAACATGGCTTAAGCCAGATGATTATATTACTCTAAATGAAACCGTTCCCCAAGATTATTACTATAAGCACGAGCCATGTCTAAAAGGTAGAGGGGGAGGTGTCGCTGCTCTTCACAATATTCTTTAAGCATCTCTCAGAAGTCTAATTTTAAACACAATTCTTTTGAAGTCATGGTACTTTATGTATCAACACCTAATACTAAAGACAAAACATTTTTTTTATTATTCTATCTATTATATATAGGCCTCCAGGGCACCACACAGATTTTATTAAAGAATTTGGTGGGTACTGGCCACAGATAGAGTCCTTGTCGTTGGTGACTTTAACATCCATGTAGATAATGATACAGATGCCTTGGGAATGGCTTTTTAAAGACACTCTTAATTCCATGGGCGTTAGTCAACATGTGACAGGGCTGCCTCACCTTCGTAATCATACTTTAGATTTAATACTATCTTATGGTATATATGTGGACGATGTTAAAATCCTTCAGCAGAGTGAAGACCTTTCTGATCATTATCTGATATTATATTTGCTTCACTGGCCTACGGCTGCAAATCAAACTCTTTATTACAAATATGGTAGAACAATTACTTCAACTACCGAAAATGTGTTTCTTGATAATCTCCCTGAATTGTCTTAATTCTTTAGCATTAGTAAAAACGTTGAAGATCTTGACATACCTATTGAAAATTTTAACTCCACCTTCTCGGAAACATTAGACACAGTTGCTCCTCTGTGTTTAAAGAAGTTTAAAAATGCCCAACAGCGTGGTATAATGAATACAATCAGGCTATAAAAAAGCGACCCGGAAAATGGAGCAGAACTTTAACAAAACTAAATTAGATGTATTTCGTACAGCATGGAAGGATAGTACTCGAAAATACAGGAATGCCATGAAAACGTCTAGATCCGCCTATTTTTCATCACTAATAGAAGAAAACCATCACAACCCTAGGTTTTTATTTAACACAGTGGCTAAATTAACAAAAAATAAGTCTTCAGCGATTTATCAGCATAACAGTGATGAATTATTAACTACTTCACTAGTAAAATCCAAGATATTAGAGAAAAAAATATAACAATACAACCAGAAGTGAAACCCGCTGAACAAACTACAGGACCCCAAAGGAGAAATTGCAATTATTTTCTACTGTAGATCACGATGAACTGTCTAAAATCATTAGATCATCTAAATCAACAACATGCATGCTAGACCCTATACCTACAAAACTACTGAAAGAAATGCTACCAGAAATTATAGATCCTCTTCTTAGTATTATTAACTCATCTCTGACATTAGGACATGTGCCTAAAGCATTTAAGGTGACTGTTATAAGGCCCCTTGACAAAAAACCCAAACTCGATCCTAGAGAACTAGGGAATTACAGGCCTATATCGAATTTAACTTATATATCTAAACTTCTGATAAAAGTAGTTTCAACTCAATTATTCTCCTTCCTCCAAAGGAATGACATTAAAGAAGAATTCCAGTCTGGATTTCGAGCATGTCACAGTACAGAGACTGCTTTGATCAGAGTTACAAATTATCTGCTTTTTGCGTCTGACCGTGGCTGTATTTCGTTATTGGTGCTGCTAGACCTTAGTGGTGCATTTGACACCATTGACCACAGCATACTCTTACATATACTCGAAAATTACGTTGACGATAACGGAATAGCATTGAAATGGTTTAAGTCTTATTTCTCGACCGTTTTCAATTTGTAGCAATAAACAATGAGGTGTCCCGCAAATCGCAAGTCCAGTACGGTGTACCACAGGGCTCAGTCTTAGGGCCTCTGCTCCTTGCATTATACATGCTACCTCTATGAGATATAATAAAGCGACATGGAATTAGCTTTCATTGTTATGCTGATGATACTCAACTATATATTTCCTCGAAGCCTCATGAAACACAGCAGTTCCATCGAATAATGGAATGCATAGTCGATTTAAAAAACTGGATGAGTAACAATTTTTTACAACTGAACTCGGACAAAACAGAAGTGTTACTTACTGGACCGAAAACCGCCATACGTAACAACCAAGAATACTGCTTAACTATCTGTCATTTGAGAGCCATGTTGTCAACACCGGTAAAATTGCATTTTTTGCCATCTTAAGAATATATCTAAACTACGTTAATTTATGCATTCATGACATCAAGACTAGATAACTGTAATGCACTGTTAGGTGGTTGCCCTGCAGGCCTATTACAAAAACTCCAACTGGTTCAAAACGCGGCAGCTCGAGTTCTTACACGTACAAAAAAGTATGAGCATATAACCCTGGTTCTGTCAACCTTGCACTGGTTACCTATAAAGTATCGCATTAACTTTAAGATCTTCCTTACTACCTATAAAGCCCTACATGGTCTAGCGCCGCAGTATTTGAGTGAACTTATATTGTATTACAGTCCTCCACCTGCATTACGCTCTCTCGGGCGGCCTGTGAGTTGGTAACACCTAGAATTCCAAGATCAAGTGCAGGTGGTAGATCCTTTTCTTATCTAGCACCTAAACTTTGAAATATTCTTCCCTGCACTATCCGGGAGGCAGACACACTCTGTCAGTTTAAATCTAGACTAAAGACGCATCTTTTCAATCTTGCATACACTACACTTCCATAATATTAATCCTCAGAGGATTTAGGCTGCATTATTTAGATCAACCGGTACTAGGAACACATCAAACAACAACTGATGTACTTGTTGCATCAGAGAGTGCAGAACAGTACTCTACTCTCAGCCAGTCTTGTCTATTTGTTCCAAGGTTACCGCAGGATGCAGTTCATGCCCAGACCTGATGGCAGAGTTGAGAATGGGAAGTGGTGACCTGACAAGAGCTGAGATGATAGAGCTGGATAAAGGACGCGGCGACTTGGCACGATTTCACAACAAAATTTCAAATGCTATTAGATTGTTAATGATAATCTTAAATCTATAATTTACCTTATTAGTAAATTTATTTATTTTTATTTAGCCTTGTTGTACAAGCACTGTTGAGCTTGTGCAGAGGCAGCAGCTTTTGCCAGAGGGGAACTGGAATCCCCTGGTTGGGCCTGGGTTCTCCTGAGTTTTTTTTTCTCGATTGGAGTTTTGGGTTCCTCGCCACCGTTTGCATACTGTTTTGCACTATTTGCCTTCAAAAGTTTTACATAATTAATATTGCATATAGGAATTTATAGTCTGTTTAATATTTGACCCGTGGTTTTCTCTCCTTTATCTTAAATATGTGCTTTCACTGTGCGTGTGTGCGATTGTGTTTGCGTGTGTGCGTCTTTGTGTGTAAGTATGTACAGTATGCATATTCTGTGTATGGAGCATTTGTATGTCCGTCTTTTGTTTTTTCACCTTTTTCTTGTCTTTATAGGTATATTAGTTTAGTTGTTTTACTTTAGTCAATATGTCTCATGTACAGCTGCTTGTAACAATGAAAATTGTAAAAAGCCCTATATAAAAAGTTGAGTTGAGTTCACGGAAACTTTTTACAATGTCTTCTCTAACACCCTAGAAACTGTCGCTCCCCTTCGGTTTAAGAAGATAAAAGTAAATGCACTGGCACCGTGGTATGACCATAACACCTCTGCCCTTAAAAAAACTACAAATAAAATGGAACGTAGATGGAAAACTACAAAAGTATTTTGTGATACATGGAAGCAGAGTGCATGTATATACAGACAGTCTCTGAAAACTGCTAGGACTACACATCTTAGCAAACTTATAGAGGAAAATCATAAAAATCCTAGATACTGTGACGATCCTGTCCTTTCTGTTCTTGTATTTCGTGCCTTGGGGACAGGGTTGTTACAGTACCATGTCTTGTGTGTATGTTTTGTTTTATGTGTAGACACGTGACGGTATGTTTTGATAATTCGCTGCGTGTCCTCCTGTGTTCCGTTTAGCTCCGCCCCCTTGTTTCTCCGTTAGTCTCCCATTAGTGTTTTATCTCCGTCACCTGTCTCCCTTTAATGTTTATTACCCTCACCTGTTCCTCATCGCTGTTTCCCTTTATTTTAGCTTGGCTGTGCCAGCTCTATTTGTGGCAATGTAATTTATTTGTGACGCTGTTGCTCTTGCTGTGCTTTGTACTTTACCTCTACATATTTGTCCGTAGGAACGTGGCAACCCGGGAGCCGGTTTGGATTTTATTTTTCCCCCATTCGGTTCTTTTTGGTTCCCGTTTACCTTTCCCGGATTTGTGGATTTTGGTTTTCTCTGCCAGCAGTGTATTGAGTGTTTTGGCCAGGAGTACCCTGCCTATCTTTTGTTCTCTCAGTAAGCCTGTCTAATAAACTTTGTTGTCCCTTACCTGCATCTGAGTCCCTTTGTGCACCGTGACAGATACCTTTTCAACACAGTTGCAAAACAGACAAAAAGTAGATCCTCAACAGATTTAGATGTCAAATTACTGCACAGTACCAATTAATTTAAATGAATTTCTATAATAAAATTGAGATCATTAGAGAAAATAATTCAGCTGCGAGACTGGCCAATGAATCATTTACTGATACACTAAGTAACAAAACCCCACGTGAACAGCTTCAGTTATTCACTGCAATCGGTCAAGTAGAAGTCACAAAAGTGATAAAACCAGCTAAATCATCATCATGCTTGTTAGACCCTATTCCCACGAACCTACTGAAAGAAGGTAATTCTGCTGTAGCTGAACCTCTGCTCAATATTATTAACTAATCACTTGCATAAGGATATGCCCCAGAAGCTTTCAAGCTAGCAGTCATCAGGCTCCTTATAAAAAGCCACAACTCGAATCGGTAGAATAAGCTAACTTTAGACCGATCTTAGGATCAGGATTTAGACCCAACCACAGCAAGGAGACAGCACTAGTTAAAGTGACAAATGATATTCTCATAGCATCTGATCCCAGCGCCATCTCTCTTTCAGTCCTACTGCACCTTTTGAAAGTATTGATCACGTCATTCTAATAGATAGACTAGAAAACTATGTTGGAATTGGTGTTCAGGCATTAGCCCGGTTTAAATCCTAAGTATCCAACCGCTACCACTTTGTTTATGTATATGATGAAATGTCACATAAATATCAGGTTAAATTCGGAGTGCCACAGGGATCAGTTTTAGGGCCCATCCGTTTTCACTATGCATGCTTCCCCTAGGAGACATCATCAGGAAACATAAAGTAACTACAGCCACAACCCACGGTAATCCAGAACCATAATTATACAGGACAGACCTAATTATATCATTTTTTTTCTATCCTCAAAAGTGTTTTCCTCTTTTCACGAAACGGCCCGGCGAAGTATTTCAGATGAATCTCCCATTTAATAGTAATTATTCTCTTGTAGTTGCTGCATTGATGTTTTCAACATGCCAGAGGAGAACTAGCCTTTGACACTACTTGCAAAAACACTATGTATCTTAATGCCATATATTCTCTTTCATTTTACCCCTAGTATTATTTTGATTACATTTCTTATTATGATGTATGTAAAGCTGCTTTGCAACAATGGAAATTGTAAAAAAATAGCTTTTTCAATAAAATGTAATTTAATAAATTTAATTACAACTCCATCAATATTGATTGGCTTATATATTAACGTTTTACTTTGATCGGCTTGTATATTAAAGTTATTTAAGTAGGAGTGTCACAATATATCGGTATTGACAATATCATGATTATCAATACCTTGTTAATATAACTGTAATAAGGTTCAATAAAATGAAGGAAGGAGGCGGGAACCGGCGAACGTTCAAATAAAGTTTTACTAAAATAAACAAACAAAAACACGGAAGTAAAATGGTGGCAGCCACCTCACGGTCGACTGCCGGCCATTACATAAGATACAAACGTAAAAAAAAATCCGGGCCCGGTCCTCTCTCACCGGCTCACCTCTCTCTCTCTCAATAGTAACAAACGCTCTCGGTTCAGACACTTATAATCTCAGTGTGATTCACTAATCAAAAGAATAATAAAAACAAATGCATATCAAATATAGGAATGTGTTACAACATCAATAGAAATCACCATAATATTGCAATCATGCATTCTTTTAGACACATTAACCTGGAGAGTACCTTTTTATATAGCCTAAAAATCATACAGCATGAAAAATTATACAGTATGAAATCACCACTTTTTAAAATAGACATGCTTTCAGGTTGGGAATTTAGAATGTATAATAAAAAAGTAATAGGGTCCTGAAAAAACCCACCAACAAATCCACCTCTGAATCGCAAAAAAAAGGTTTTGTAATGGCCTTGTCAAAATACGTATATAAATTTGATTGATATGCTGTGACATGACCTTTAACAGGCTGTTCATAGTTGAAAACCCTCCAGTGTGGCTAAATTTCTGTGCAGTTTCTGCCCAAGACAATTTGCCCAAGACCACCTAACTGTTTCACAACTTGGACCAATTAGAAACATGTTAGTTTTTGGGGGGGAAATAATGCAAAAAAATAGCACTGCACTCCACAACCCTATTCCAAGAATCATGGTTTGATGCCGTTTTATACCTTGGGTCCGGGACTCTGTTGTTTAGATCACTGTAGTGCACAGCTTTGAGTGTGTTAGTTTTTCCTTTTTAATATTGCTTGTCCACAATCCAATTTATAATTTCCTCTTGGGAACCAAAAGTAACCTCCATCTACTTCCTAATCGTCTTTAAAATTCTTGGTTCTATAGCATCACAAGCACAATTGTTCATGTATTGTCTGCATGAAGGCCTGCTAGACTCTTTGTGCATTTTCTAGAGCTGGCATACTCATCTTTATTTCACACTCTTACCATTTAGGATCATACATCATACTTTTTCTGAAAAAGTGTTTATTTAGAAAACGATTTTCTTACCAGTAAACGAATGTCTAAGGTACTGTGCACAATGAAAAAAATGAGACTGAATTTGATAAAACACAGAAGACGTATGTAGATGAACATCAGCACATAAATGGTTTAACCTTAAAATATATAAATATTTATAAATATACATTTATCTTCATTAATATTGCAGAAAAAATTTAGTCACAATGTTTTACACGCTAAATGATATGTGTAAATTTCTAAAGAGAGATGGATTCAAAGACCATTCACACAACAAACATAAATATCGTATACACATCCAAAAAGACAAGCATCTTGCAATTAAGAAAAATATGCAAAATATGCAAGCAGAGATAGCAAGGGGAAAGCATGTCAGGGTGGAAAAATGGCGGGATATAGCTCAATATAAACAAAGATTAATAGCAATCCATTGATCACTATTGTCAGTATGATCATGTGTGCTTTTGTTTTTCTTGTAAATGTGATTGTTTGCTAAAACACATTATTTTACATTTGAATTAGACATGTTTCTGGTGAACATCAAGAAATTTAGCACTTAATCCTAACAAAAGACAAGCCTCAACAGCTAATAAGAAACAAGATTGGATATAATGTATTGTAATAAATCTGCTATATAAAAATCTATAAATGATGAATCATAGACGTTGACTTCATAAAATCATTTTTATTATTCAGTGGTTAAAGTCATAAAAGTACTGGCCCAGAAAAACGCCTGTTTTAGATTGTTTTCTGTGCAGCTTAATCTCTGACAAAAAAAAATGACATTAAAAACAAAGTCTGTTTTGGAATACAAGTACATACAATGTTAAATGAAATCCGTAGTGTACCATAAAAAACACTTGATAAGCAATGTTTGTAAATGTGCATTCTGGCACATGTAGGGGGGGAAACTGCTCACCTAAACCAAAGCTATAGTTATTAATAACGTCTGTTACCTTAAATGACAAAAGCGTTAGTGTACCGGTTTTACAAAGTTTGAAGAACATATAAAAATGCAGCTAAAAGCACAGTGAAGGTTTGTTGGACAGCGTTCGCCCAACAATGCTGGAGTGTTTCAGATCACAGTCCTGAGCCAAATAAGCCCTAATTTACTTACAGTACAAAACATGTTTACAAGCAATAATATGTGTTGGTTTAAAAGACAAATAATAAATTCAAAGCCCCCTTGTATTTTGTGTATGACAATAAAATGTGCCACTTTGTTCAAATGCTTTTAAGTCTAAAAACCTAGCAACAGGATTAGAAAGATCATTGATTAAGAAATTGGCTACACATTTTAATTTACACCACCTGAGCTGCCATACAGTATGTTTTAAAGTATCCATATTCACAAGCAAAATACAATAACTTTAAAAATCAGTAGGTCCAAAATAGGCCTGGGCTCCATACATCACCAATTCAAGAAAGAGAAAAAAATGCACCCAGTGTTTACAAAAAATAAAAAAATAGATCAAAATATATATATCAATTTAATATATCTTTAATAACGATTCTCTGACAGATTTATGCTTCGACTCGTAGTGCAACTACCTTCGTTTTGTATCAAAGGAAAACAAATAAAAAGCACTGGATTTGAAAAGTTTTACAAGTAAAAATGTGCATTCCTCTGCCGATTATTGCTGTGAATGTCTTTAAAAAAGAAGGCACCATGTTTGGGGGCTTGTCCCTGACATGGGGCAAGAGCAGATGAAGTAAGCAGGGCTGAACAAAGGGCTCTGGTGGTCCCAGGAGAGTATAATGGTTGTCAACCCCTGATATTGTAAACAGGGTCAGTGAGGAATGACTCTGCAGGTGGGCATTTAGGGGAAAAACATAGGGTAAGAGACACCTCGGAGTTAAAGCAGTCATACGGATGTAGTCACTGGGTCCACAGCATTATTGACCTCGTTTTTGTTGGAATCCAGGCCTTTGGCAGCATTCAGGTCCTTACGGATGGTCTCAGCCACCTTCTTCATGTTCTTTAGCTCGCCAGGGTGGGGGGTGGCCCGTCGCAACAGTGTTCTCTGAGAACGAGAAAATGACACTTGGTAATTTCAGCAAATTTTGTCTATAGTTTACACGAGTGTCCAGCAGGACAAAAGCTATGTTTGAAGTACCATGCAACCATTCTATTTACCAAACATTAGAAATGTATGCTTTGCTCTCCGTATAGAACAACTTTTAGTTGTAGCTGCATATGAGATAGCATATAATGGCCAAAAAAAATTGCTTTTATTTAAATACCACTTTCTACAATAAATACCTTAACAATAAAATACCCTTTTCTATTTTGTACCTTGTACCTTATATTTTGATAGTTTCATCTATCCTGAGAAAACATTCAAAACAAATATTGCACAAATATGCCCTCCAGAAAACACTTTTGGTCACTTCTGTAGATGTTATCATGAAAACCACCACAAATGAGATATGGACCAAAATTGTCCAATTATATTGCACTTTCATTAGAATCCTCTTTTATCATAAGATCCGCATAAAATCGGATGATCAATCACAAATGGCAATATTCTATCCTGTATCAATGTATTTTCTATTCGTAACTAATTTTTTGGCACAACATCAAGCCTCGACCAGTTTTGAAAATAAATACTTTAGTTTACTGTTACTTTTTAGAAGACTTTGGATTTTACACTTTTTTAAAGGTTTATTCATCCATTCTCTAAACTGGCTTATCCTCTGCATACGCATGGGAGAAGTGGAGACTAAAAACGTAAACTTTGATCGTGCAAAGCAAAACATTTTTAAAATTAAAAATACTTTAAATGTTAGAAATGCGAAAAACATTTAAAACAACATTCTGCAGTTAGAAACGATTTGAAGAGCCATTTTCCTCCTCACCTCCTCATCATCATCTTCATCATTATCATCTTCAACAAAACGGATGGTGCTCCTTCTGTTTGCAGCTTTGTCGTCCCACGTGTCATCCAACACGTCATTCTCCAGTAGACTCTCCAGTGCACCAAAGCGGGTCAGGTTATCTAAACCAGAAAGAAAAAACATTATTTATATTTAATAATTAATAATAATTACCACAACACTTCTCCAGATGGTCATGACATATTCTCAAGTCAAAATTGTATATGCTGTAATTCTAACTAATTTAATTAGGTAGGGCATAATGATAAAAAATATTGAAGTTGTATCCTATGGAAATTTATAAATGACCAAAAAGAAAAAAATACAGCAGATTTGTTTTTGTTCAAAAAGCAAGTTGAGGAGTCTATATAAAATGTAAGTACGTGAGGGCTCTGAGATCATGTTAAATCCAGTCTTAGTCACTGGCTTACAGCAAAACAATCCTCCACTCCTCCCAACCAGCAGTGACCTGACCTCCACAAGTCTCTCACATACATCAGTCTGTACGAGAAGTGCAGTGCCTGCATCTCCCTGCCTTTAGTTTTCTGTGTGTCATTTTTCAAATAACAGAGCAGAGGGCTCATAAACATCCTATTCATTCATAGTTACATTTCAAGTGAGCTGCTGAGATTTTAATAGTGTAAACAGTCTATAGGTTTTGAACAATTCAGAACAATTTGCAACCCTGGGCAACCACTATATAAACATCCACCAGAACAGATATTCACAGAATATGACAACTTGCAATGAATTATTTATTATTATTATTTATTAAAAATTAACCTCTGGTTATCTCACGATGAAAAACTGCTTTTAGATAAAGCAGTTGGATAAGATATGTATGCGGGAGAAAATGTAACAGCTGAAGCAGAGTAGGGCTGAGTGGAGATAAGCCTCTTTAGTTGTCCAATCAGCTAAAAGTACAAACAAAGCACAAGAGTGTGGAAGGAGGTCAGGGAAAGCTCACATATATCGAGTCCCTCTCTACACGTGCCACGCTACACTGCCTATACATTCCTTCCTTGAGCACGTCACAAAGATCGAAATCGCATGGGTGTGTCGAACCCCAGATAAACCCTGCAGGACAGAGGCTAGATTAAAGGGGTCATATGGCGCGAATACGTTTTTTATGTGTCTGTGTTGTGGTATAAGTTGCCCATGCATGTATTAGACACGTAAAATTGCAAAATTTAAAGTGTCAGAACAAGAGATGCATTCTGTCTAAAGGGGATTGCTCACCCATACCTGCCTGAAATGCCTCGTGTAGCCGCAACCCCACAAATCTACATCCGCTCGTGGTATGAGTTGACTGAGACCGCCCAAATGTATACGCAAGTAAGGTGGCGTACCGGTCAGTACAATTGCTTTGGAACGTGATGTTTCAAATATGGTAAGAGGCGTTACATTTCCGTCACATGCTTGCAGTGTTCAACCAATCACTACGCATTGGGTAACTGACCAATCATAGCCCACCTCGCTTTTCAGAGCGATGAGCTTTGTAAAATATATGCGCGTTTCAGAGAGGTGGGGCAAAGAGGAGATACAAACATGCACTGTATGTGGAAAATACAGCGTTTTTGAACCTTAAATTGTGTATACACATTGCATTACATCTAAAACAAATTGTCATATTACCTCTTAGAGCGGAGAGTAACGTTATCAGAGGGTGTTATCAGAATACTGCACCCATCCCTGCTACTATCATCAAGTGCAAAGTATAGACATCCAAAAAACAATATTATTATGTTGATTTGACAAGGATACTTATAAATGCTATTATTTTGACCCTTAAAAAATGAAAATTCTCACCCTGAAGTTCCAAATCGGTATACATTTCTTGGAAGAATGCTTGTAAGTTGTCGGGCACTTTTGAAGTCTGTACCATTGAATTTTTTCCTACTATGGTATTTGAAGGAGTAGTTCACTTTCAAATTGAAAATTCTGTTATCATTTACTCTTGTCATTTCAAACCTGTATGACTTTTTTCTGCAGAACGCAAAATATGATATTTTGAAGAATGCTGTTAACAGCCCCCCATTCACTTGCATTGGTTACAATAGAAGTGAATGGGGGGCTGTGCTGTTCAGTTACCAACATTTTTCAAAATATCTCCTTTTGCGTTCTGCAGAAGAAAAAAGTAATACAGGTTTGAAATGACAAGAGGGGGTGTAAAGGATGACAGAATTTTCATTCTGAAGCTAAACAACTGTTTGGTTACATCGCTATGTTCATCAGAACAAAGAAATTTGCACAGATTGCAACAGCTCGAAGAGTACATGACAGATTTTTTATTTTTGGGTAAACTCTCACTTTAAGTTCATTTAGATGGTTAGGTTTCTTGCACTGAAGAGTTTTACTATAGTCAGTATTAGGGATGGGTATCGTTAAGGTTTTAACGGTACTACTACTTTTATCGATACCACTTATCGGTCCGGTACTTTAACGGTACTCTTATCGGTACTTTTTTGTTGTGTTTTTTTTATGAAAGACAAAACTAAAGCTGGAGTTTTTTTCACTTTTTAAAACATTCGTATTCTTTACATTCGTTGACCTAACATATCTTAATGCAGGTAAAAGATGACTGATACCCGCCCATTATTCATAGAGAATTAAAATAAAATGCATGTGGTCCTAAATTTGTTTATGTTTTTTGTTGTTTTTGTTTAATAATAATAATAATAATTATACAGGTTTGTAACCTCTTGCAATTAACACAAACACAAAAAAAGTTTATGTATTTCATCGCTACAAATGAATTTTTTAGGTAAGCTCTGCTTTATAATTTCTTAAGCATAATTTATTATTATTCATCCATTTTAAACGCAGTACTGTGAAAGCAGTTTTTATGTTTAAGATTTATTTAGGCTACTGCATAAAAAAACACACTCTAAAGATTTATATGTAGGCTAATTTTTTATGCGATGTGTGTTTATTAAATTATTAGATACTAATTTAAAGAAATCTTATGCAATGTTTATGTCTGTGTTATTTAGGAAGACTGCTAGGCTATCATACGTACCTGAGGACGTGGATGATGAACTATTAGCTAGCAGGCAGTCGAAAACTTTCCATTTCTCTGTCTGCACATAATGCACTTTAGAGAGATGTTTAGCTAGATTACTTGTGTTACCGCTCTTACAAGCAAAAGTCTTGTTGCACTTGTTGCAACGAGCATTATCTGTATACTCGCGTGAAATGTAGCCAGACTTTAGAACGTTTGTTTTTCTCCGCCATCGTCACTCTATTATGCGCGCCGCGAGCTTTCGTGTTGTGTGCGCGCGAGCTCTGTGTAGTGTGGGACGGACGTACATTTCGCGTGCAGTGCGAGATTGCGAATAACGAAAATGCAGGTAAATGTTTTAAATATTATCTCAAATTAGAAATGGCTGGTCAGTTAAAATGCTAGGTAACGTTTATTTAGCAATAAAAAGAGGAAATGTTTTTCTTAATTTCTCAAGTACCGATAGCAGAACCGTTAACGTCAGAGCTTATCGATACTTCGGTCTTTCTTAATTTAGCCCCGAGACCGATAAAGTACCGAGTTTCGGTACCCATCCCTAGTCAGTATTTTTATAAATAGTGGATATCAAATTTCATGACATGGCCCCTTTAACATGAACCTTCTAGCACTTGGATAACACATAGATACAAATATATCTTGTTTATTAAATGCCAACCAAAAATAATCTTACAATGTAAAGTTTTTTTTGTTATTTAATTAACATTCCTTTACCTTGACTTTCTGATTCACAAGGTTGCTGAGGCAACAGTACACAGGTGAGCACCTTCTCTCCAGATTCAGGGTCCACGTCTGTCTGGAACGTGAGCAGAGGTTGAGACTGGTTCTCTGACAGCCAGAGAGCTTTAAGACGTAGAGTAGTCAGGCTCATGGGCAGGTACTGGAGCCTATAGAGTAGCACAAGATAATATACCACATGCCTTTCTGTCGCTCCTTAATTTTTGCAAACACACAGCTAGCACATCGAATTCTTTAGTTTCCTAATCTAAACAACCAACTCAAATCAAAATTTCAGTAATGCATTATACAATAGACATCTTGGGGAAGAAATGCAAAAATGTGAAGCTTGTGTTTATGTTAAGCACTTTTGTTTTGTATTACACTTTATGTGTAATGCAGTGGGGTAGGGTCTCTGGGTGTGCAGGTGCTCATGGGCTGAGGTTGAAGTCCGTTTCAGCTACGAAAGAGCGCACTGTAAGTATCTTAATGTTTGACAACTGTTTTATCATAGGAATGTTAGGGTAGTTAATCGCAGCTCAAAGCAAATGCAAAATGCTAGCTGCGTCATGTTATCCTTCTTTCTGTCACTTGGGAGTTTGCATTTCCCTTGGCGTACTCCGTTACTATGTGAGCACAATTGACATGCATCAACATTTAAATAATGAACTGAGTAAACAACCGAGTCTAATGTGCAGTAATGCGTAACATGGCTGCGAACGGATGCATGGGGGCCCATTAAAAGTTCTTGCACATTGGGCAGGACCTGACTTGCTTGGCCCCTGAACACGACCTTCTTCTTCATAACACAAAAGATGATATTTTAATGAATGTTGGTAATCAAACAACACCGGTCCCTACTGACTATAACTGTACGGTAACAAAACCCCTTAGACATTTATCAAAATATCTTCTTTTGTGTTCCACAGAAGAAAGATTAATATACAGATTTTGAATGACATGGGGGTAAATAAAAAAGGGTGACTGAATGCAGATTTGGGTCTTTGACAAACTGAGGAATGGGTTGAATTTGTATTATGTGGTTACTGACAGTGCCCCAGAGAGATATTTAAAGTAAAAGTCTACTACTAAGCCCTGAATGTCATATAAATGTTTAATGACTGGTGTGCTACCTACAGTAAACATCAGGCCCTATAGCATCCCCTGTTGAGTTCACTTTGCCCTGACAAACCTGTTTCCAGAAACATCAAGAACGTGAAGTTCAGTGGCCTGCGATAGCTCTGGAGGGATGTGTGTTAGACAGTTCTCTCTCACACAAAGAACATTCAGACTGCTGCAGCCGCCAATCTAAAAGCAACAAGTGGAAAACATCAGAAGGCTCAGTACACAATGCTTGTTCTAACACTGTACAGTTTTGAATAAAAGTCAAGTTCAACACTGAAAAAATTGACGTATGCTTACCTAAATAGTTAAATAAATAAATCTGTAATTTCATACCGAATAATAACAAATATTATTAATACGTTGATATATTTATGGAGCACTCAACCGTGACCAACCACTACCCCAAAGCATCGCAAATTTGGTTTAATAATTGAGTAATTGAGTTTAATAAATGATTAATTGAGTTTTATGTTGAGAAACATTTAGGAATCGCAACTATTTTCATACACCGTGCCCCTATCCGCTTGTTAAGCCTGAAATCACATCACCATATATGGAAGGTCATATAACATTTTCAGGTCCAACTATTCAATCAGATGTTTTAGGAACATAACAAAAAATGCAAGTATACATTCATGGCGTGATGTAAAGCTGCCGAAAACACCCAATCGCATCCTTTATCTGCCCTGTGCAGAAGTGATGCAAATGTTCAGTAATCGTGGTCCTCTGTCTGTTGATGAAAACAATCTAAGCTGCTGTGTGAGATCAGGGACATAGCGGAGAGAAGGGCCTCAGCTTCACTTATACACAAAGCCTCTGTTTAAAACATACAATGACATTCATCAAATCTATTGTGGAGAAAAAGCCATTCCAGAACAGGACAGGAGTGTTTCTCTACAGTGTTCTCTACAGACACTTAGAGGCAAGGTTATTTTAGTTTTCTAACCTTGAAAAGGCTTCTGTTCATTAATACTAGAACTACCAAGGCAGTCACATTTTGACCGTAACAACTTTTTTTAAATAAAACCCATATAACTACAGTACACTGACTTTTCTTAGATAAATGTATATATATATATATTTTATTTTTTAATTAATAAACAAAAGAGTTCGGAGTATTTCTACCTCGAACTGCCATGGAGGTCAAATTGACCGCATGCATTACAGACATTATATTATTTCAGCGCTCTTTCCCGCCAATGAAGATTTGCGCCACTGTTGCCTAGTAACTTATTTTCTGGATTTTTTATGTTATTGCTAAGCAAAGCATAGCTTACCCTCAAAATGTCAGCAAAAATGAAATACAGCTTTCGAAATCAGTTCGTTTTCCCACAGGTTAGCGAACTGTTTTTGCCTGTTTTTGCTAATTTTGCCATATGACCATACATGTATATGAAGGTATTTACAATGCAATGAAATGCATATTGTAATATTTTATTACTTACTATATTCTAAAATTTGTTTTCATTTTACATCATTTTATCTACTTCGAATATCTGTATTTAGCAGTCTACCCAATAAGGTCTGTGGTTGACGATGAAATAATAAATGTATACATTCGTAAGAATTTCAATTTCTTGTCCTCATGTTTATTATTATCTATCCTAACAAAACAAATCAATTTATTCATACATTTTGATTTCAGTGGTTGGTGTGATTCGTGTGATCCAAATATAGAGGAATAAAAGGTTCGATATCATAATATGTAAAATTCACAACATGTTTTTATCTTACGAAGTATTCTACATAAATCCATATTTGTTGCCGTTTAGACTTTCAAAAACAACATTTTCACTGCGTTGAAAAAACCTTGCTCTTCTTGCACAAAGCGAGGCACACGCAGTCTTTTAGCTTTTGCAACATATCAATTAGGCTTATTTATTTTATTTTAAACAATCGTATTATGTATGACCGTCTGAGTTCGCTTGGCACTTGGGGATGTAGATGAGGATTTTGACGTGTTTTAGTGTGATGACATTATAATGTATGACAACAGACATTCAAAGCTTCAACCTATAATCTCAATAGAAGCTTTGAATGTAAATATTGCACGGCAAGAATGCCATACAGTACAGTCTAAAATTAGTAGTCAGAACGACCGCTACGGCGATTCTCGCAGTTCAGAGCAGAATTCCCTAAGTGTGTTAACAAACTCTAGGCTGATTTTTGCCAGTCAGGTGTAGTTTCAGTAAACTTGGTTGGGTTCTCGAATCTGGATTTGCTGGTTAGCAGGTGTAATGATTATCTTGCTTAAGACCAATTAATATTCTCGTGATTCAGCATCCAAACCAAAACATTAAAGACCCAATAAAGTGCCTTAATATGTGCAGCTTTGACAATTCCCACTGAAATAAGATGGGAAATATTGAGCAGCCCCTCCTCTATTTAAAACAGCCAATAGCGTTTAGTTTAACTTACACTCCAACATTCGATGATAAGCTGTAGAGCAGATAATTTAAATAAAATAAAATCTGAAAAATGTAAATTTTGTCTACATTTTGGAGCACACTACTTTATAGATATTGTTAAAGATATGATATGTATACTAAAAGCCAAATAAATGTGGACTTGAATATGAGAGCAAGATTTACTTTTAGTGCTTTTCAAGTGGCTTTACATATACTTAATACATTTACATTTAGCAGAAACTTTTACCTACCTGTCATTTTATCCACCAGGTAATTTACCTGTTTCTCTCAGAGAGGGATTTTGTTTTTAAGAGAAGTCAGCATTTACCAGTCACATACTCACTGATAAGATCAGTTTAAATTTATTATTTGAATGTCGCGAGAGAAGTGGTTGACCGAACTGCATTTGAACAATTATTTCACCAGCGAGGAGTAGTGATTTTTAAGGTATCACAACACTCATTCGCTGAATGCAAGGCTCTGGAGGGGGTGAAGAGTAAAGGAAGGTCTGAAAGTATGCCGGTGTAGAGCCAATGATAGTTCAGTAAGCAAGCATCAGTGACTTAAACGTGATATGGGCTTCAATCAGTAGCCTGTGGAGAGAGATGAAGAGGGGCTTTTGGGTTCCTGAAAGAGGAGCCGTGCTGCTGTGTTCTAAACCAGCTGGAATGGTTTGATTGCCTTTACTGCAATCCTCTCCTTGTTGGTGATCCTGCAGTCCAGGCTAGAGATTACAAGGGCCTGGACAAGAAGTTGTGCTGCATGCTCAATAAGGTAGGAATTGATCTTCCTGATGTTATATAATGCAAGTTAACATGAACGCATTGACTTTGATGACCGGCTGTCCTTCGCTGGTCACATTGCAAAGGTTCCTGGCTATTTTGGTTGGAGTAATGGTTTTATTGCCATGTTGAATAGTGAGATCATGCTGTACTGTGGGTGGGCAGGGAATAGAAGAAGCTCTGTCTTGGTAAGGTTCAGCTGTAGGTGATGCTTTTTATCTAAGCTGAGATGTCTTCTAGACAGGCTGTAATGTGTGCTGCGGGATCATCTGGGTGAAATGAGAAGTAAATCTGGGTGTCATAAGCATAACAGTGGTAGGAGAAACCATGTCCCTGTGTGATAGGTCTCAAGGATGTTGTGTGCGCAGCTGACACTTTCACTTCTAAGCAAGAGAGAGAGAGAGAGCATACGTTCGCGAAGTTCAGGTGTTTGTTTTTTCACTGCATTTGGGTGATGAATGTTATATTA
The DNA here is from genome assembly GCA_029783895.1 of Triplophysa bombifrons. Classification (NCBI taxonomy): domain Eukaryota; kingdom Metazoa; phylum Chordata; class Actinopteri; order Cypriniformes; family Nemacheilidae; genus Triplophysa; species Triplophysa bombifrons. The sequence continues at coordinate 19,514,321 of CM056459.1, read as the reverse complement.
ACTGTGGATATAACGCTGGATTTGTAGATCGTTTGAAACTGATATGTGGACCCGTCCCAGCAATAAAAGATGCCAGACATGAACCCCATGCGGTGAGTGAAACTGATCTGGGCACTAGTGATGTGACGTTCGCGTACAAGCCGGCTCTAAGAGCCGATTCTTTGTAGCGAACAAGAAGAGCCGACTCTCATCGGGGTGAGCCGAATCTTAAGCCGCAGGTAGGGCGGGAGTTTATTTGGATGGGCACACCATGTGGCCAATCACATGGGAGGACAGATTAGGATAATAACATTATGTGAAAGAAGGAAGGGCAAACAAGCTCCCATGATAGCGAGTGTAGTAGTACAGGCTAGGTACACAGAGCAACAAAGAGAGGTGGGGGAGCCGGATTTAAGTGTAAGCGTGTTGTAAGAAATGAAGATATCAGCCCTTCCAAGCTGATGCATCAAATATTTCTAAATGCCCACATGCACTAAAGAAGTTTCTTTTAAGGGAATGTTCACTCAAAGATGAAAATTCTGTTATCATGAACTCTGACTAAGAAATATATATGTAAGAATGTGAGCAATATTCAGATCTGTGACCCACTTCCATGGAAGGAAAAATATATTGTATTTTTTTGTTCTGTCGAACACAAAGCGGGTTATTTTGAAGAATTAAGGAAAACAAACCGTTCTGGGGACCTTTGACTACCATTTAATTGTTCCTACTATTGCAGTTAATGATGCCACAGAATTGAAAATTGCTAACATTCTTACAAATATGTTTCTAATTTATACAGGTATGAGATGACATGAGGGAGAGCAAATGATAACAAAATTTTCATTTTTGGGTGAACTTTCATTAAAATGTTAAGACTATTGCATTAATTTGATTTGTTTGCTGTGGTTCTGTGTTCAATTAAAGTTTTATCAGAAATGTTAAATATTAGGAATTTTGTATTTTCATGTAACAAAAAATGCCTAAATTAAGTATTTTATGAATAACATTATACAAAATGCTTAATAATACTGAAAGCATTCACAATTGATAATTTGGCGAAAATATAAGGTGATACTTAGTAAAGAGCCATTTGGGAGCCGTAAGAGCTGGCTCTTCTATGGGAGCCAAACCAAAAGATTCGGATCCTTGAAAAGAGCCGGACTTCCCATCACAAGTGGTCTAGTCTTTGGTCCAGTCTACCCCTCGCCCCGCACGGGCTGTGTGTTTTCAGAAACAATTGTAAAGTTGTATCTATCATTTTTAAATGTGATCAAACTAAATACTCTTCGAAGATACGAAGTATGCAATACTACTCAATAGGTACACAAGATTAATACGAGATTGGCAGAAACCCTGTGTGTTACGCCCGTTTTAAGCTTCTTAGAGTTATTTATAGCTGACTAACAAAGAATCAGACATAGAGACGTCCAAAGTTACACCTTAATACTTTTTACACCTAAAATCTGTGTGGGTAAGCAAGCTAAATCTGGAAAAACTAGTCCAAACCTTATGAACACAATTACTGAGAACAGGCTGCAGGTAACCACATGCACTGCATATATACAGTCAACACAATCCCATCAATACAGATACACAGGAAAAACAAGGCACAATAGGAACATTTATAGTCGAAGAAAATCTTTATGTTGCCTTAACTGTCATGAGAATTTCATATTTTTTTCTCTATTTATATTTCCTGATAATGATTGGAAGATTTCAGTGCTAATCTGTAATTGATGGTTTGTATATTTTATTCTTCTCTTGTAACCACAGTGAAATGGAGTTGTCAAATGTAGCCTTAAACCGGATTTACTGTATGAGTAGTATTATCAGAAAAGCTTTGGAGTTATTTGTAGTGTCTCTACAGTGATTCTGCAAATGTAAAGGCACTCATGAGGGGTCTTTCATTTATAATAAATACAATGTGACTTAAGGGCAAAATTGCTTCAGGATTGCATACCTCTTTCGGTAAAGATGTTAGTCGATTTCTATCACAGTTGAAGTTGGACAGTTTCTTTAGTTTTCCAATACTTCTTGGCAAGTTCTAGGGAAAATAACATGTTATCACATCAATAAATACCTCTCTTACAAAGAAAAAAAGAAAACATTTCAGCACACAAGTAAATACCACAAAATTTGAGATAATATGAACTTGCTAACATTCTTACAAATATCTTTCTAATTTATACAGGTATGAGATGACATGAGGGAGAGCAAATGATGACAAAATTTTCATTTTTGGGTGAACTATCATAAAAATGTTAAGAATATTGCATTAATTTGCATTGATTTGTTTGATGTGGTTCTGTGTTCAATTAAAGAAATGTTAAATATTAGGAATTTTGTATTTTCATGTAACAAAAAATGCCTAAAAATAAGTAAAGATGTTAATCGATTTCTATCACAGTTGAAGTTGGACAGTTTCTTTAGTTTTTCAATTATTCTTGGCATGTTCTAGGGAAAATAACATTTTATCACATCAATAAATACCTCTCTTACAAAGAAAAAAAGAAAACATTTCAACCCACAAGTAAATACCACAAAATTTGAGATAATATGAAATTTTCATGTTATTTTACAACATCATTTATTCATTCTGAATAAATGTCCTATGAAATAACAATCACAAACTGTAGGGTTAAACTGTATTTAACAAGGCTCCCAACTTCATCTACATCAGTGGTTCCCAAACTGGGGTACGCGTAGGTGACGGGGGGGGTACGTGAACAAAATGCACAAATCAATTGTTTACTTGATTCGCCATTCATTCTCTGCCACCAGCACAGCGCACCTTCATGTTTCTGAACGAGAGAGTCTCATTGAAATCTCTATGAGTGGCGCTTTGAGAATTGACTTCGCACAAAAATTAATGACAGACTTCTGGATAGCTTTGCATGCAGAGTATCCTGCCTTTGCAGATCGCGCTTTGAAAACATTACTGCCGTTCTCCATAACGTACCTTTGCGAGAGTGGGTTTTCAGCACTTGCCCACATAAAGAACAAATATCAACACAGACTCTGAATAGAGAATGATTTGAGACTCAGACTTTCTCCGATACAACCAAACATCACAGAGTTATGCAAGTCATTTCAAGCGCATCAATCTCATTAAGCAGAGAGTCACTTATTTATATATGAGTCATATATCATTTATTGTATGAAAAAATAAAATTAAATGTATTTAAAATGCACATTAAAACATTTTCGAGACCACAATTGTGCCGTAAGAAAGGGGGTACACAGAATGATGTTAAATACCTGGGGGGGTACGCCATTATAAAAAGTTTGGGAACCACTGATCTACATTAACCTAAAATGTTTTTTATTTTATATACAAGGTTATTATTGTGCAGGTACATTTATACATTTAACTGGTCAGTTTGAGTTTTTAACCAGATTTTGTGCCTTATTCTGCAAATTGTTTTGAGGAAAATAAAAGGCGAACAGATGTTGCATGATTAAAGGCATGATAACTTACCACCAGCTGGTTTTCTGTTAGCACCAGTTCAGTGAGGCTTTCACAGTTGCCTATGCTCTCTGGCAGTTGGATTAAACGGTTTTGATCGGCTTTCAATATCGAAAGTTGTAATAATTTTCCTAAAGAGAGAACATATACAGTAATAAGATTATTGTGTAAAAATCTCTTTTAACACTACAATATTGTGCTCTACTAACACTGAAGCAACAATATTATAAAAATTATACTAGGTCAGTTGGTCAACCACAGGTCACACAAACTATGTTAGGTTTCCATAACCTTTACAAGCTTTATTTGATATCCTACATGCAAAGCATTTCAGGTTTCTTTTAATACTTTAAACTCTCTGTCAAATAATTATCCTATTTTTCTAAATGAAGACATTCACAACGCTCCCAGACGTAGAAAGAAATTCTGTGCATAAATACACAAAGCCTGCAGTTAAACACCGACCTATGCTCTCTGGCAGCATGTCAATGAGGTTCTGGGACACCAGGAGGTCAGTGAGGGAAATGAGGTTTCCCATCTCCTCTGGGAGATGCTCTAACTTGTTTTCAGATACATCCAGACAGTTAAGGCTTCTCATGCCACCCATTTCCTGAAGACACAAACATGTAAGCAAACACATATGAAAACACATCGCACATCATTGTTAAAAGCATTGTATATGGTGACAGTAGAGTTGTGCAGGTCAAGACTGAAGAAACTGAAAATGATTTAAGGGAAAGCCCATAGCCGTGAATAAAACAGCTTTTGGTCCCTTGAAAACATGGGGAGCTACATTTAGAAGAACTGTAAATCCTAAACCCTTCAGCTAATCTGGATTTGGATACACTCTAAACAAAGCTGAGAGTGTGCACTTTAAGCCAATATCCATTATAAAACTGTAACTCAAATACATTTTGGTACACAGCGAAAATAACAAAAACTGTGCCTCTGTCCAAACATTATGGACCTAACTGTATGTTTTCCATCAACACATGAGCTGCAACAGGATGCATTTTCTTTTTGTTAGATTATGTCTTTACTGAATTAAGAATCTCCATCTTCGCGTTTATCTTAATTCCTTTTTTAATTTTATGTAAAAATTCTGTTTAAAATTTTCTGTAACAGACCTTGTAATTATTTTCTGACGTACATAAGGTTAAATAACAAAATGGTTAATATTTTGGAAATAACTGGGGTCAGTCATCACTCATTACATTGGATCTATGATCTGACGCAATGCTCTACTAGCTGAGCTACAGGAACAGTGACAGATGCCAATGTAACATACGTTTATTGATCAGACTATAATATTTTGTTTTTAGGACATTAATGTGATTTCTGCCATTTTATCATAAACACAATGAGGTTTAGTTGAAACTGCACAAAATGATTTACTATAGTCTTGGAAGCAACTATTTAAATGGCTTGAAAAAACTAATTGCTAAGCCTAAAATGCATAACATAACTTTAGAAAGATGACATCCCTCTCTGCAATGCAGTCTATGTGAAATAAATGAGAAATAAAGGATTTTTTTTTTTTTTAAATGACATCAGTACATTGCCAAAATACTTTACCGGTGGTATTTCAGACAGCTGATTTCCATCCAGCCAGAGGTCCTTCAGGCTGACAAGACAACCGATTGTCTTAGGCTGCAAGAAAACAGGTTTGACAGAGTTCAGATGCAACAACAAGTATGCAGCAGGTGACTGTTTTAGCGGCACAAAAGAATGTGTTGTAATCTCTTTTATACCACAACAGTTACACAAAACAGGCTGTTGGCGATCCCCTAATAATTTGATGTCACATTGTTTATGCCTACCCATGACTGCTCACAGACTCTGCCAGAGACATGCTGTCAGTCATTTTCAGGCAAGAGCATATGTAGCTACTAGCCAGCGACATAAATGTCTAAGAAACAACAAATGTGTGCTGCTGTTGGATGTAAAATGGAACATATAAGGAGGCCGGGAGGAGACATTTCTGACAAGCCCGGGTTCGTCCCGCTGCGATGTTGTGGGCCAGAGTAATCAGGAAGATTTACTTTTTTCGAATCGACAAACCAACATTCACCGTTTCATAAAGACTTAGAGAAATGAGCCAGGATTCGTTGGAAAGGTCTCCGCTGGGGCATTCGAACGATGCTGAGCGCGAGTCTATGTGACCCCTAGGTCGGGAGCTAGAGATCGCAGTAGTCGGAAAGGTTGAAAATCTAAGCTCCGGGACCCAGTGGCTTGTCAGTATAGCTTGGGTTCGCTAAACAAAAAATATTCTCAAGAGTGAATCAGTACAAGCAGTTCACGATCAAGCTTCATCTACGGAAGAAGTAAGTATTACACATCGTTTTTAAATCGCCTTTCTTAAATTATTTGTTTAGCATGTTTGCGGCTGTTGTTTACATAATTGGCAGCTAAACCTGAGACATGGTCCAACGACAGATGTTATGTCATAACGTTAGTGGTAAAACGCATCGTGCCCATCGGATCAGAAGACTTTTGACCGACACAATTTCTGAAAAGTTTATTCATTACAACAAAAGAAAGATATAGCAGTGTCTTTCTCTGTGAGTTCAGTGCTTCCTCATATGTCCTATGTGCGACAATACTTGGAGCGGATAGAAACAGAGTTCGCATATACAGAAATAGCTACTCACAATGTAACAACACCTGGTTGCTGATCTTTACATACCTGTCTGTCATATACAAGTATTCTGAATGCAAGTGTATGCCCATATCCGTGTTTATGTCTGTTAGTTATATGCATGCACATAATTAATCATCAATGGCCAACATTTCATACAGCAAATGGTCAGCATATGTTGTTCTATCTATGTTTTAGTTTTTGCCATTTAATTCGTATTTATGAACAAGGCATTAAGGTGACTTTTATTGCAGTTAGTGTATGGTTTTGGTTGGGCAACGCTTAACAGACGTAATTGCACTTTCCGACGTATTGCTTGTCTTGATGTCATCCAAAGCACATGTTTAAGCGCTCAGCCTGATATTTTGCATACGAGGAGGGGTGCAGAACCTCATTTGCATTTAAAGAGACACACATAAAAACGGAGCATTTTCCATTGAAGCCACAAACGGCCGTGTTCAAAATAATTCTAAGGAAAGATATGTGGTGTATCTTGAGCTGAAACTTTACAGAGACATTCTGGGGATACCACTGACTATTTTTACATTGCAGAAAACCCCTGGATTAGCAGTCCTTTAAGGAGAATGAAGCATTATAAAAACCATTAGGAGGTTTTGCATTGTGACATTTGTAGCATAACATCTCATTACCATAATGCAAAACAAATTGTCATTCTTCTTCCAGCAATGTTTTCTTGTTACAGTAATTTCAAGCCAAGTAGAGCAAGCTCTTTATTATAGCAATTCACAGTCTTTAAGGAAGGTTATCGAAATCTCAACACTTACCAAATTATATAGTTCATTGTTTCCTAAATCAAGTTCTTCAAGTTTCTGAAGCTGAGATAAAGACCTGATTGGACCAAAACAGAAGAAGCATTCACTTGCATTTCATTTACATACAAAAAGAAATTACATAGATTGTAAGAATAAAAAAACTCACTTACTCTGGTAAATAAGTCAGCACGTTCTCTCGGAGTTCCAGTGATACCAAGTTACAGAGGCTTGACGGAAAAACAGAAACATTGCACACAAGTAAACATATAGACTATTGGTCAATAGTTTAGGACTACTAGAAAGGTTATGATGAAAAACTCTGAATCTGAATTTTTTTATTTGCGAAAACGCTCAAACTGAAATATCTGAAATGAATGACCAAACCCTGAATTCACTCACTGGGGGCATAAAGGCACTATTTTCTATAAACTTGTTTTGAAACATTATGCATTATATAAAGACTGATCTAAATCGTTTGAAAACCAGAAACATCTCACCATGAATTATATAAACCTTTCACAGGATAATGCAGACCTTCAAAAATGATGTTATTCGATAGTAAACAGTAAGCTGTAAATTATTCATGTGTAATAGTTGACGATTGTGAATGGTCAATGAAAATACTTATCTAGACTGCTGGATGACAGACACACAATGGTTAAAAATGACTTTTTGATTCACACAGTGATTTTACAAAATTCTTACAAAAAAAACTGAAAACAATGAGCAAGGCTGTCTTAACCAGGCAAAGGTAAAATTATCACTTCTGATAATTCGAAACATCGGCAATAATCTAAATATGGCCTAATAATTTTAGCATCAGCCTGTTACTATTCATCACATGCAAGGAGATAATTACAAGAGAGGCCATTTACAAGTATAATGTGTGAAGTAACAAAAACAGCTTTTCCCAAGGTTTCATGGAAAGCAATGAAATCTGGTGATAACAAAATAAATGTTAAGACAAAAAAGTTTTATTTTATTCACTACTCCAGTTCACTTTGAAAATCAAGTACAGTTATACTACTAATAATGTTTGTCATAAATTGATCATGCTTTTCTTAATTTGACAGTCGCTTTGAACAAAGGCATTTGCATCAGATAAAGGTAACATCAAAACCCTTATGATGGCAATAAATTGGAGGACCGTGACGTCGCCCGGCATGGCGCAGCCGGGGCCCCACCCTGGAGTCAGGCCCGGGGTTGGGGCTCGTATGCGAGCACCTGGTGGTCGGGCCTCCCCCCATGGGGTCCGGCCGGGCTCAGCCCAAAGGAGCGACGTGGGGCCACCCTCCCGTGGACCCAACACCTGCAGGAGGGACCGTAAGGGGCCGGTGCTTAGTGGATCGGGCGGCAGTCGAAGGCGGGGGCCTCTACAACCCGATCCCTGAATGCGGAATCTAGCTCTAGGGACATGGAACTTCACCTCTCTGGCGGGGAAGGAGCCTGAGATTGTGCGCGAGGTTCAGAGATTCCGACTAGTTGGGATCCCCTCTACGCACAGCTTGGGCTCTGGAACCACACTCCTCGAGAGAGGATGGACTCTTCACCACTCTGGAGTTGCCCATGGTGAGAGGCGGCGGGCTGGTGTGGGTTTGCTTATAGCCCCCCAGCTCAGCAGCCATGTGTTGGAGTTTACCCCGGTGAACGAGAGGGTCGCTTCCCTGCGCCTTCGGGTCGGGGATAGATCTCTCACTGTCGTGTGCGTCTATGGGCCAAACGGCAGTGTAGAGTACCCGGCCTTCTTGGAGACTCTGGGAGGGGTGCTGGAAAGCGCTCTGACTGGGGACTCCGTCGTTTTGCTGGGGGACTTCAATGCCCACGTGGGCAACGACAGTGAGACCTGGAGGGGTGTGATTGGGAGGAGGCAAAAACTCGGGCCTGGGAGGAGTTTGGTGAGGCCATTGAGAAGGACTATCGGTCGGCCTCAAAGAGATTCTAGCAAACCGTCAAGCGCCTCAGGAGGGGGAAGCAGTGCCCTACCAACGCTGTTTACAGTAGAGGGGGGCAGCTGTTGACCTCGACCGGGGACATCATTGGGCGGTGGAAGGAATACTTCGAGGATCTCCTCCATCCCGCTGTCACGTCTTCCATTGAGGAAGCAGAGGCTGAGGGCTCGGAGGCGGACTCGTCCATCACCCGGGCTGAAGTCACCGAGGTAGTCAAGACACTCCTCGGTGGCAGGGCTCCGGGGGTGAATGAGATCCGCCCTGAGAACCTCAAGTCTCTGGATGTTGTGGGGCTGTCATGGCTGACACGCCTCTGCAGCACCGCGTGGCGGTCAGGGACATTGCCTTTGGACTGGTAGACCGGGGTGGTAGTCCCTCTTTTTAAGTATGGGGACCGGAGGGTGTGCTCCAACTATCGGGGATCACACTTCTCAGCCTCCCTGGGAAAGTCTATGCCATGGTGATGGAGAGGAGAATGGTAGAACCTCGGATTCAGGAGGAACAGTGTGGTTTTCGTCCCGGTCGTGGAACACTGGACCAGCTCTATACCCTCTGCAGGATGCTGGAGGGTTCATGGGAGTTTGCCCAACCAATCCACATGTGTTTTGTGGATTTGGAAAAGGCAATCGACTGTGTCCCTCGCGGCATCTTGTGGAGGGTGCTCTGGAAGTATGGGATTCGGGACCCTTTGCTAAAGGCTATCCGGTCCCTATATGACCGGAGCAGGAGCTTGGTTTGCATTGCCGGCAGTAAGTCAGACTTGTTCCCGGTGCATGTTGGACTCCGGCAGGGCTGCCCTTTGTCGCCGGTTCTGTTCATAATTTTTATGGACAGAATTTCTAGGCGCAACCAGGGGCCAGAGGGCGTCGAGTTTGGGGACCACACGATTTCATCTCTGCTCTTTGCGGATGATGTCGTCGTGCTGGCCCCATCAGACAAGGACCTTCAGCATGCACTGGGACGGTTTGCAGCCGAGTGTGAAGCGGCTGGGATGAGAATCAGCACCTCCAAATTTTGAGGCCATGGTTCTCAGTTGGAAAAGGGTGGCTTGCCCACTTCAGGTGGGTGGAGCGTCCCTGCCTCAAGTGGAGGAGTTCAAGTATCCGGGGGTCTTGTTCACGAGTAAGGGAAGGATGGAACGGGAGATTGACAGACGGATCGGTGCAGCTTCTGCAGTAATGCGGTCGCTGTACCGGTCTGTCGTGGTGAAGAAGGAGCTGAGCCGCAAGGCGAAGCTCTCGATTTACCAGTCAATCTACGTTACTACTCTCACCTATGGTCATGAGCTGTGGGTCATGACCGAAAGGACAAGATCCCGGATACAGGCGGCCAAAATGAGCTTTCTCCCCAGGGTGGCTGGGCGATCCCTAAGCGATAGGGTGAGAAGCTCGGTCACTCGGGAGGAGCCCAGAGTAGAGCCGCTGCTCCTCCACATCGAGAGGGGCCAGCTGAGGTGGCTCAGGCATCTTTTCCAGATGCCCCCTGGACGTCTTCCCTGGAAGGTGTTTTCCGGGCATGTCCCACCGGGAGGAGACCCCGGGGAAGACCTAGGACACGCTGGAGGGACTTTGTCTCCCGGCTGGCCTGGGAACGCCTTGGTGTCCCCCCGGAAGAGCAGGAGGAAGTATCTAGGGAGAGGGAAGTCTGGGCATCCCTGCTTAGACTGCTGCCCCCGCGACCCGGCCCAGGATAAGCGGAAGAAAATGGATGGATGGATGGATGGATGGAAAGGTAACATCTGACTCTTAGAGTCCTGCTTGACCTTAGTGCTGCTTTCGATACTGTAGACCATAAAATACTATTAGATCGTTTACACAATTATACCGGTATTTATACAGGCACTAAAATGGTTCAGATCTTACCTATAAGACGGATATCAATATGTTCATTTAAATGGGGAAACGTCAAATCCATCACAAGTAAATTATGGATTACCTCAGGGATCGGTTTTAGGACCCTTGCTTTTCTTGGCAACATTATTAGAAAACATGGAATTAGCTTCCACTGTTATGTAGATGATACTTAGCTATACGTCTCATCAAGACCAGATGATTTCTTCAAGCTATCCAAACTGGCAGATTGCATCAAAGATATAAAACATTGGATGACTAGTAATTTCCTTCTTTTAAACTCTAACAAAACAGAAATATTATTTATAGCACCAAAAACACGTAAACAGAATATCTCAGATTATAACCTGCAAATTGAAGGCTGCACGGTTACTCAAACAAATACAGTTAAAGACCTAGGCGTTAAATTAGACGGCAACCTGTCATTTAACAATCACATCTCAAATATCACAAAAATAGCCTTCTTCCACCTTAGAAATGTTGCAAAATTATGTAATATTTTATGTGTTGCTGACGCAGAAAAGCTTATTGATGCATTTGTAACCTCAAGCCTTGACTAATGTAATGCTCTACTTAGTGGTTGTCCTGTATCATCAATGAGCAAACTACAGTTAGTTCAGAATGCAGCTGCCAGAGTTCTAACCAGGTCGAGAAAATACGATCACATTATCTATCCCAGTTTTATCATCGCTTCACTGGCTACCCGTTAAGTATCGTATTGATTTAAAAATGATTTTATTTAATTACAAAGCATTAAATGGTTTAGCCCCTACCTACTTAACAGAGCTTCTATCACATTACAACCCATCATGCTCTCTAAGATCTCAAAACTTGTGTTAACACCTAGAATAACTAAATCATCCAAAGGGGGTCAAGCTTTCTCATACGTAGCACCGAAACTCTGGAATAGCCTTCCCGATACTATTCAAGGGTCAGACACACTCTCCCAATTTAAATCTAGATAAAAGACACATCTTTTCAGCCAAACATTCACTTAATGCATAGTTAATGAACAGCAGCTATGCTAATTATTCTCTTACTGCCCATCCCGAGGTAGGGTGAAATTCCGCCCTGTCCAGATAGTCGACATATGTTCATCCCCAACTAGAGATTACACCAGCTACAGCGGCGGACTGACTGACCATCCCAGCTCCATCTAAGGCAATTCCACCACCACCCAAGAGAAATACGACCATCTGACCATCCCAGCTAAGATCATTCCATCCCCAACCAAGAGCAAAGACGGACTACTTGTCACATTAATGCTGAAGTTACAATAATTGGTATTTAATGCTAAACTTACATCACATGTCAGCAGTTTGAAGTTATAGCTGCATTCAGTGGCCCTGATTGGAGGTTGCTGGGTGGGTGTTTGAGTGGAGTGGGGGGCTCGTTGGTTGTGGTTGGGGGGATTTTGATTGTTGGGGCTGTGTGGGTCTGGTTTGGTCTTGTTTCGTGGTCAATGTCGGACAACAAAGGAATAAAGTTACAACATGCCATTACTATTTTCCCTGGGTGTTCCTCTGTTTTCTGGTGTCGACCGTGGAGTGGGACCAGGCTAGACCTGCACGAGTGGGACTTTCTGGGTCGCGGATGGTGGGCTCTTCCTCGTGGATATTTGCTCGGTGGCTTTTGGTCGGGGTCACTGAGTGCAGCTATGACAAGTCAGAGGGGATCTGGCCCTCCCAGCTCGCCTGGTTTCTCCAGAGTTTTTTTTTTCTCCATTAATCAATCGTTGGAGTTTGGGTTTCTCGCCACAGCAGGGCAGTGTTGGCTTGCTCACCGGGAGACTGCATTTATTTATTTATAAATTAGATATTATTTATTAGAATGATCTTGCTTGTTCTATAGACACCATGCACTGTGCTGTGTTTTACCTTTGTTTTTCTGTTTTTCCTGTTTGCGCCTGTAAAGCTGCTTTGGAACAATGCACATTGTGAAAAGAGCTATATAAATAAACTTGAATTGAATTAATGATTAATTGTAAATGTGCACTTGAGGGAAAGAATAATACAATGCAATTAACTATAAAATAATAGGAGCCATGGCCTCATGATGTTGGCAAGCATTACAAGGTCCATTGTAAATGTTTCCCCAAGTGATGCAGCCTCAAAGTTATTAAGTTGTTAACTCTTTCACCGCCATTGACGGCCAAGTTATCTCGTCATTTAACAAAAAATGCTTCCCCACCAAAGACGAGTTATTAAGGCAATCAGTGTTTGTACTGTTTTGCGTTTTTTTAAAGTTTCTCGTACACATGACAGCGTTATCAAAACTGTCTGTATTAACATGGATCCAGGAAAACGGATAAAAATGCTTTAGTATGCACACCAGGCCAGTGGATGGCGATGTTGTTGTGTAAAGAAGCAGAACGTGCCTTGGCACATACACATGTAAAAGTGCTTTTTAATCGTTTGTCGACATATATGTGTGTTTAAAGTCTGGCGAATGTAAATAGTGGGGTCTCTGCGCTGGTGTTATTGATGCAGCAAATCCAACAAATCCACATTGCTTTAATACATAGTCGAGCAGCAAGAGCTCAAAGTACAGGAAACCACCATATTGTGTTGGCTATACTCGCATGACCGAGTGCGTAATACCCATGCGCGTGACGACATCGTTAGACAGTTCCGTCTTGCAGTTTACATGAAAAGGAAAAAGGCTGTGTTTTAAAAAAGTTGCACTTTGAGACCCGTCTTCAAAAGTTTGCACTTCAGACCCCCCAAAACCCCAATTTCCGTCTAAACGAACATAATTTATTTTTGCGTTTTAAGTTGAAAACGGTCTCGTGTAAACGGCCCCTTAGTCCTCTGTAAGCCTGCGGGGGGGGGGGGGGTGTTGTGAGCAGTTGGTTGCATTTGCAAACTCACTGCTAAATTTCACTGACGTTTTTTTCTGCTAGAAAATCGGATTCATGTAACAACTTACAGATACAGGGAAGTGTGTGACAGGTGGACACTCGGCTGATACAGACATCCTGAGATCAACCTAAACTTGGGCTTAAAGGGATAGGTTACCCAAAAAGGAAAATTCTGTCATCATTTCCATACAATGGTCAGTGAATGGATGCCGCTGCTGTTTGTTTACCAACATTCTTCAAAATACCAAAAAAATATCAAAGTCAGGTTTGAAATAACAAGAGGGAGAGTAATTGATAATTTTGGGGTAAACTATCACCTTAAAAACAATAACTATATCAAATCATGTTAGTGGCAAAAGACCAATTAAACAGGTGAGAGAAAAAAGCAGTGAGGTAATCTGAGCCCTTAAGTCGGTCATATGAAAAGCTAAATTTATAGCCGAAATGCAGCTATTTTTCGCCAAATGGTGAAAATGTAATCAGAGTGGACTGATTCAGCGAACGTTCAACAGTCTGACACAGTCAGTAATCAGGTTTGTCTTCTGAAATGAAAACAGAAAGAGGATTACTGCTTGACGCTGTAGTAAAATATTTAAATTCCATCAACTAAAGCTCTTAAATATACCAGAAATAATTATTTGGCACAGAAAAGAAACAGGAAATCTTTTTTCATCTCTTCAGGCATTCATCATGTTGTAAGTTGTAGAGTAATAACAAAAATCGCACTGCAACGCCATGGTTTTGTCTAACCCTAACTGTCTGAACCGTGAACTAAAACTGAAACAACCATATAAGCAGAACCTTACTAAAACACACCCAGGCCACATTACACCGCAATGAAGTTAAATACCAAATACAAATTTTTATTTGAAATAAAGTTATTATTACATTAATTAGCATAAACATGAACTAAAGTAACCAAATAAAAAGAATCTAAATTGAAATATATACACCTCAAGTCAAGTTAATTTTCATCATTGCATTACAATAAGGAAAACCTTTTTTTATCTAATTTCCAATGAATGAATTGATCAGATCCATAAAATGCTAATAATATGTTTGAGATGAACTGTGCCTGAATTTTTCATGTATTTAACAAGAGGTAGACAACAAGAGCGATCTTGACTGGTCGTTTACACAACAACAGCATTTTGGGGGACTGAACATGCCAACTTTTGAAAACAGTTCTCAAAGAGAACGATAACAAGATCAAGCAGGTTGTGTTTCTTTACAAAGCAAAGGCCTGGCATGCATACAACAGCGTTTTTATTTATTTTCAAGGATCTGTGTAAATGCAAAGTAATTTTTTCTCCGTTTTTCATTGTGCAAACCTGGTCTTAGATACACTGGCTGAACAGGCTTAACCACATACATGCATGCTGGACTGTTTATGGTATACAATTTGTCGTCCTGGATATAAACTCCAACACAAGATGTATGCTTAAAGAAAAGCTAAAGAAATGCAGAGAAAAATGGCCAAAAATAAAACTAAAATATCAATAACCATTGCTCTCACTACCAAGCCAAACATGCCTGAAAAAGTGAATGCATTTTGAGGAAAAACATTTCAAATTGGGAATGTGACTGTTTGAAATCAGACTCATGGCTTTAATGATTTAGCACGAAACATAAAGCTATTTAAAACAGGTTATTTTTAAAGCTGACAGAAAATCACATGCAAGCTCTTTGTGATGAGCATTTAAAAGCTTTAAACGCAACAGACTCAACATACAGCGGGGAAAATAAGTATTTGACACATCAGCATTTTTATCAGTAAGGGGATTTCTAAGTGGGCTATTGACACATAATTTCCACCAGATGCAGCCATCAAGCCACATATTGAATTCATACAAAGAAATCAGAACATTTAAGTATGCAAGTTTGTCATAATAAATAAAGTGAATTGACACAGGGAATAAGTATTGAACACACTTTATTTAATACTTTGTAGAAAAGCCTTTGTTGGTGATTACAGCTTCTAGGCGCCACTTGTATGGAGAGACCAGTCGTCTGCATTGCTCAGGAGTGATTCTGGCCCATTCTTCCACACAAATGGTCTTTAAATCTTGAAGGTTCCTTGAGCCTCTTTTATGAACTTTGATCTTCAGTTCTCTTCATAGATTTTCTATGGGATATATGTCAGGTGATTGACTGGGCCATTCAAGCAGCTTGATTTTCTTTCTATGAAACCACTTCATTGTGTCGTTGGCCTTGTGTTTGGGATCATTGTCTTGCTGAAATGTCCACCCTCTTTTCATTTTCAGCTTTCTGGTAGATGGCAGCAGATTTTTATCCAGAATGTCCCAGTACATTTCTCCATTCATCCTGCCTTTAATAATATGAAGTCTGCTAGTACTCCTTGCTGTAAAGCAGCCCCAAACCATGATGCTTCCACCCCCAAATTTAACTGTTGGTATGGTGTTCTTGGGGTGGTGGGCAGTGCCATTTCTTCTCCAAACATGGTGTGTAGAATGACTGCCAAAAAGTTCAATTTTGCATTCATCTGACCATACTATAGTCTACCTATAATCCACAGGCTTCTCCAAATGCTCTTTCGCAAACTTTAACCGAGCCTCAAAATGCTTTTTCAGCAATTGAGTCTTGCGTGGTGAGCGTGCATGGATGCCATGGCGGTTCAGTGCATTGCTTATAGTTTTCTTTGAAACAACAGTACCTGCTGATGCAAAGTCTTCCTGAAGTTCTGCCCGAGTGGTTCTTGGCTCTTGGAGAACTCTTCTGATTATTCTGTGGAGTCCAAGGACAGGGATTTTACGTGGAGCACCTGATCGTGGCCGGTTTATGGTGAACTGATGCTCTTTTCATTTCCGGATAATGACTCCCACAGTGCTCACAGGAACATTCAGCATTCTGGAAATGCGCCTATAACCATTCCCATCAAAATGCTTTTCAACGATAAGATTACGAAGATCTACAGAGAGTTCTTTGCTTTTACCCATCATGAAGTCTTTCATGTGTGCCTCCTAGGTAATGAGAAGCCTTTATAGGCCATCAATTAGGACTAAAGCAGCTGATATCAATTAGTACTGATAGGGGGCAGGGTTTCTCTCTCAATACTGACAGATTTCAGGTGATCTCCTGGCTTCTATCCCATTTTTCACCTTGTTACCCTTTATTTGCTCAATACTTATTCCCTATGTCATTTCAATTTATTTATTATGACTGAACTTGTATACTTAAATGTTCTGATTTCTTTGTATGAATTCAATATTTGGCTTGATGGCTACATCTGGTGGAAATTTTCTGTCAATAGCCCACTTAGAAATCCCCTTCCTGAAAAAAATGCTGATATGTCAAATACTTATTTTCCCCGCTGTATATACAGTAGATGTTATTGATCAGAGGAACGATCTGTCAGTAGCTGATGATGTAGCTCACGTGGACTGTCTTCCAGCAGGTGCTGATATCACTGAAGCTCATTTTAAGCCTGTTTACATAAACAGACCTACTGCTCCCCAGTGTTCTACGTGTTGTTTGCATTAAAATGATTTTGTACCATATATGAACTTCATTTATTAGCAAAAGCTGCTGAGTTTGACTTTTACATGACTACTATTAGGCATATAATAATTATATAATAATTTTAGAACTGCAATGTTTAAAAAGTTTATTTGTTGTGTTGCAATGACCAAAGAAGAATGACTGCTTTTTAGTATTGTTTTAAAATATGTTCTATGCCATTCTCCAGAGAGCCCGTTGCCTGACTGACAATCCCTGCTCTAGCCCAGACAATCTCAACTCAACTTTCACCAACCAAGAGTAAAGATGGACTAACTGTTACTTTAATGCTGACCACAATTTACTTTAATTTAATAAATCAAAACTATAAAACTCTATCTCTGGGTTTGCTCAAAGGGAGACTGCTGATATTACATTAGCTCAGGGTTCTGTATAATCCATTAACAGCGTTTTATAAGAATGGTATTACTATTTCTATACCATGTAATGTACTGTATTTGACCTTTTCTGTGTTGTTCCATTTGCTTTGTTTTCTTCCTGTAACGCTGCTTTGAAACAATGCAACATTGTAAAAAACGCTATATAAATTAAATTCTATTGCTATTTTATTGACAAAAATCAGTTTTAAATGCATTTTAATGCATTACTTATTAACTAAAAAAATGAATCATGACATTTACAAGACCTTTAAATGGATATTCCACCCCAAAATGAAAATTCTGTCATAATTTACCCACTCAAGTTGCTGCAAACCTGTGTAATTTCTTCGTTCTGATGAACACAAAGAAAGATATTGGGAAACATTTTTGCAACTAACATTTCTGGAACATCTTTAATTGCCATAGGAAAACATTATTGTATTCATTTTTTGTTCTGTTCATAACAAAATTTGATTTTTCGAAATAATTTAGAAAAGACAGTTATATGGTGCCTTTTACTACCATTGACATTTTTTCTTTGGTAGTCCATTATTTCCCAGAAATGTCAGTTGCTAACATTTTTCCAAATATCTTTGTGTTAAACAGAAGAAATTTATAGAGGTTTGCAACAACTTGGGGGGTGGAGTATCTCTTTAAATGCTTTAGAAGATACAAATCAGGAATAAAATACTTACTTTCCAATGTTGTCTGGGAGTGCTTGCAAGGAAATGTCATTGACGGAAAGGCATGTTAAATTCTGTAACTCCGGAAAACTTTCTGGCAATCTAAAACAGCACAAATACAGAAGAAAAAAAGAGTAAACACAGAGGACAAAACAAACAAAATACAAGACGTCAATAATGTATTTGCTTTGATGGACAGGTATGAACACAATTACCCTGCATTTTATTAGTTACATGGCAAAATAATCATCTATAAAAAATCAGTTTATAAAATTAACCTGTTTTCACATGTTTACATGTATATCAATAAACTAGTTACGCAGAAGACTGGGTTTACATGGATGTTTGAGACTTGCCAGGTTAGTTGTGTGCATTGACGTCACCATCGATAGACTGTCTATTTATTAAAAATGCCGCAGAAAATCGGTCTGATATATTTTTATTTTTACAGTTACAAATAGCCAGATAACATTGTAACATCTAATTTAATGTTGTTACATCATTTAATTTTATTAATGCAGTGGAGCGTCACTAAACCTACTCGCGGTGAGTTGTGGGAAATAACAGCCGTTAGAGTGTGCATCATACTGCACTTCGAAATTTCTAACGGAAGTAGAAGACTATCTGAGAATCTTAGGAATAGTCTCTATAACATACTACAATTTGGGACATACAAATTCTATTTTCGAATACTATTTAGGACGATTAGCATGCTGATTGGGATGCAGCAACAGTTCTTTATTTCTCTAGGACCCAACAAAGAGTGAGTGTGTATGGTGAGTTGGTAAAAATAAACTAGTTGTTGGCATTTGCTGGGGCTTGTGGAGATGAACTGCTCCTGTTCATCTTTTCTAAATCACATTATAGGCTTGTTATGTATGCAGCTATCCACATAGTCCATTACGTGGACACAGCATACAAATCTATTTAGTTCAGCTGGACAACACATATATATATGTATATATATACATATATATAAAGTGTGAGCTGTGCACTTTTGAATTCAGAAATCTGGCAAATGTGGCAAATCTGTTCATAACAGCACAAGCTGCACAGTTTTAAAGTTAGCCGCACAGATGCATAAGCATCATTGTTAATAAGAAAACAGTTTTACACTCTAAAAAACGTTGTGTTCTTTTTTTAACCGAATAGTTGGGTTAAAGATATTGGGTCATTTTGTTGTGTAATTTCTATAACAACCCAGCCAGTTTGGTTAAAATTTAGTTGCGCGAGCAGTTATTTTAAATTTCAACGGTCGACTGAGCCACTGCTGACAGACGAGAGGCAAGTCAATATTAATAATACTTAATAAATGTGCTTGTGTGTGTATATATATAAATATATATATATATATATATATATATACACATGTTTGTATGCCACGTTTTTTCAAAGCAACACAAACATACATCTATGTAGCCTGCTTTTATAATCTGCAACAGTTGCTTTTATAACCAATCTCTAAACATAGATATAAATAATTGTTAGAAACGCAATGGCCTTCATTGACAAGCTTTCAATATGCGAAGGAAATGTTCAGAACTGGGAGCCTATTGTCAGAAAACTTCCTGTTAAAACAGTCATGTGAAGAGGACCTAAAATGTTTCATTTTTGACATTTAAACAAATATGTAATCGAGCGTGTACATAATAATAATTAAATATAATCTATCATATGACACATGAAATTTACATTGTGTACAAATTTTCCCAATTCAAGTCAATAGAAAAAGTGTGACTCCTGCAGGTCATCAGGCTAAGATTTAAAGACCTATGAATTCTTTATCATATTGTAGTGTGCTTGTACTTTTTTCCACATGACTGTATATCATTTTGACCATACAGTTTTATTGTAATAATAATAATAATAATATTGTGTATGTGTTCATATTTACAAAAGATAATATCTGTTCATAGGTTGGAACAAACATCAATCAGTATCAGGAGCAGCAATGGAAGACCTTCATCTCCTGCAGCTTGGGGATAAAACCAGTTCCTCTTAAGTCTTCGTTATTGTAAATCTTTGCATGATGCTGGAGGGAGACCGTCTTTTACTAGCAGTTGAAAATTGTTGTTTATTTACATTTTAGAGTATGCCAAGCCTGATGGTGCTTTTGTTTAGGTAGTTTATAATTGTATAAGCTAGACTAGCCTCAGTTCTGATTATTTATCTATTTGATTCTTGTAAATTGATACTTAATTGCTATTAACTTTATGATAAAAGGAAGTACATTAATAAAACAACTGCAACCAAATTTTTTTTTTGAAAATGAACAATTATAAAGGCATTTCTATGTTGTGCATTATTTGTTTACACTGCAATAAAATATTAAAACTTAGGATGGTTATACAATATAATAATAATAATAAATTACATGTTGGCAAGAATATCCCCAAAAATGAGTTATTCCATTACCCAACAATTGAGTTAAACTTCTAACCCAATATATTGGTTTAAAATAACCCAACAATGGGTCGGTGCTATTACTATCCAGCATCAAGTTATTCGTTGGGTTATACTTTAACTGTTTTTAGTGAGTATGGCACCTTTGCCTGCCATTTTCATTTTTCCTAATATGGTAGGAATGATGATGTCGCAGAAATATCAACTGCTAAAAATTTTCCAAAAATCTTTTTTTCACTAGAACAAAGAAATGTAAGCCGTTTTGGAACAACTTAAGAGGGGTTGGAGGGGGAGTAATTCATGACAGAATTTTTATGAGATGGATCCATAAAGAGTGAGCTGCCCTCTTAAAAATTATCTCAAAAATTTCATATCTTCTATTAATATAAGAGCGTTTGTCTTTTTTGTTGTGTTTTCATAAAAATAGTAACGATCAACAAACTAAAAATTCATTTTTAAGTTAGAAGAAAATGTAAAGTGTTTTTGGGATGACGGGTTTGTCAATGTTGTCATCACTGACACTTGTTATGGTGTTGAACGGTTACCATGATGTTTGTAGTTGAATGTTTTTTTTTATTTTTTTTCAAATAATCATTAACATTGGCTTCTGTTGGATATGGCTTCCTTTTTAGATGTATTCATCTATGTATTGGTTTCATGCGGTAATTATTCAAAATGAATTTCCTAAATGATGAGCAACACATGGCTACACTTACAAGCAGGCAAAGCTTATTTCACGTCGTATAAAAGAGCAAAAAAAACACAGATCTAAAGTTAAGACGGACTGCTCCTGTGAGGGACTAAACTGTTTTGTTTTTAACACGTGATGTTACTAATCGGTTGAAACATATCACATCATGTGGACTACATTTCTCATCTGATATGTTTGATGTAAGAAGTATGTAATTTTTCCATCATCGTCTTATAAACAAAACGTAGAGACAATGTTTAAAAATGTTAAAAGGCACCTTTTGCATGTGATCTTTAGTATGATGTTTATCAGATTAAGGCTAGCTGACGATACAGCAACGTTATGATATGTGCACGCAGTCTGTGTAATGCTTTACAGTTTGCTTTAAAATCACACAATCAACATCATGTAAAGATATTGAAACCCCTCCATAAGTTTCAAGCTCATTGGTTTACTGTCACCACTGAATCAATAAAGTTGCAAAATATCAGTGGATATAATGCTGGATTTGGAGATCACTCGAAACTGATAGATGGCGCATTCCCAGAGCTAAAAGATGCCGGACATGAACCACACACGGTAAGTCAAACTAAGACATGTGGTTTTGTTGGCAATCGGCATGTATGTGCATAATGTAAACAACACAAACTTGGAGTTAATCAATGCGGTGATGTATTGTGCGCTCGTTGATGTAGTTCTGCCCCCCCATATCCCTCCAGGCACTCTTTTTTTTCCAGAAAGAATCGTACAGCTCTCTCTGTCTTTTATAAATTTGATTAAACTAGATATGAAGTATGCAATGCTACTGTATAGGTAATACAGATTAATATGAGACTTGCAGAAACTGCTTGTTATTTTAATTCTAACAAAGTATATTAAAGTGTGCCATGCAACCTATTCACCACTTCCTGGGATGATACTTCTGCTTAGGAGAGGGCGGGGTTATTGTTGTGCATATTTATGCAAAAGAATCTTAACATATTGTTAGGTGGGGGCAAGACATATAATTTTCCCTTTTGTTTGAGGTGGTGATCAATTGTTTTCTGTATGGTGGGTGTGGAATTAATAATGTGCAAAGGTATTTGAAGAATTTAATATAATGATTATTTGTTGAACATATTTGAAGTTATCGGGACCACTATATTTGTAAGGGCTCTGCAATTATTTAAGCCACTCCATTTGTAACCTTTTTTTTGTTCTTTGTATTTATGGTTCATGTCCGCATGCTTCACCTCTGCGCTGCAATTAATTACACACTATTTGGAGTTTAAACAGTGAGCCTTCCTACCACCTTCCCTTGACCTTAAAGGTGCACACTACAACAGTTTTGTGTTTGTCAAGGTTCGGTTTTATTGTTGTTGTGTTTTCCATTAAGAATGAAAATAAAAAAAAACATACTAAGGATTTGCTTTGTTCAAAGAAAAGGAAAGATGTAAAGATCAAACGTAAGAAAATATGTTTGCATATAAGCTCTACAGAGGCTAAATATCATTGACTACGTTTACATGCACCTTCATAATGAGATTATAATAGGATTTTGGCAATTTTGTGATAACACTTTATCTTGTGTAACGCAACTATCGATATAAATAATGCGATTAAGCTCATAATCGCAGTAAGCATAATCCAAGTAACGTGTGCCGTACACCGCTTTTAATCGCAATTAGAAGGTATGTAAACACCTTAAAAGCATTTATGCTCTTCTGACCAAGGTGCGGATGTGCTTCTTGTCACACTCTTAAGTGCAAATTCATTGTAAACATGAAAATCAATACATGTTTTATCATCAACACAATATTCACAGAGAAACGACAGCGTGCACCACCATTGAGGAGGCATTTTATCATGATATTTCAACGCTACTAATCCACCGCTTTCCTGATGCTCTGTGATTAGCACATGGCGCAACCAACGCCAAGGTCATGGGTTCGATCCCAGGGGATTTCACATAGTCAGAAACAGAAATATAGAAGTATAGTACAAAGCAATGTAAGTCGCTTTGGATAAAAGCATCTGTCAAATGGCAAAATGTACATATTTCTATATTCATCACGGCACCAATTAACCATAAAATACATCCACATACCGCTATTTTGCATTTGACGCAAATATATTAACACTATAGCCATTAGCCAGTAACCCACACCTTATTGTTTGCGCTGTTTCATATAGCAAATAATCAGACTAATAAAGCTTTCAAGTAAACGGGAGGAAAGAGTAGTTCTTATGTCATGTAAACATGTTACTGCGATTAAGTCCTTACTTTGATTATTGAAAGTATTCGCATTATTGGTGTGCATGTAAACGCAGTCACTGACAAATATATTTGTTCTTATGATATGATGTAAACGGTAACAACAGTGTTAATTAGCTAGTGGAAAAAGGCTTGGATAATCTGAACTAATGAAAAGAGAAAAGTAAAAGACTTATTTGGGATTGTAATTAAAAAATAACAGCATGAGCTTTAAATCAGCAGTTAGACATGGAAAAACACAATTACCTTGTCAAGGGATTCCCACTAAAATCTGCTACTTGGAGAGTTTTACAATACGAAATGCTTTCTGGGATTTCAATAATGTCTGTAAATAAAAAAGAAAAGTCCATTGAAGTCCACCTATAACAACACAAAAATACAGTAACCAAAACAATTGCTTTGTTTTAAAAAAATCTAGTGAGCTGCAAAGGCATGATGAAAAGGCTGGCGAAGATGCCTATGTTACTCTATGATACCATACTTACTTTTCCTTTGTGGAGAAGGCAATCCCATAATGCATTGCTATGTGAAAATTCCCATTATGGACTGCTATGTGCAAATTAATCCAACCAAAATGTCACACAAAACAGGAGGATTGTTGATAATATTTTTTTAAATACCGAAAGTGATTAAAAAAAGTAGTTAACTCTACTGAAAACTGACTACCAAATATTTCTGTTATGCATTTTTTTATCTCCCTTGTGCATTAAGTCAGTAGACAGCAATGGTCTCAAAAAGCCAATATTTAAATGATGTATGTGCCTGCTGAAAAACAGAGCCAAAAACGAGATCAAAGTTTTACAATCAACATACGATTGATAGTGATAAAGTAAACTCACAAAGAACCTTCTTAAGAGAGAAACAGATCAGGAAAAAGTTGTATCGTCTAAGAAAGCCTATAACAAAGTCTGATTTTAAAAAATGAACACTTGACCAAAACAGTATACAGCTGAAGAAAAAAATGAGGAGACCAGTTTTGCCTTTAATAAGCATTTTTGCATTGTGGCAAGTCTAGTGTCTGTTGAATTACACAAAATAGCTTCTGAAAGAAATTTTGTGATCTGCTGATGCCAATCTCCTGATGTTTTACTAGTTACTAGGGGTGTGATGAGACGCTTTATCTCACGAGACAAACAAGACACGAGAATGGGTTCACGAGAACGAGATGAGATTTTTAGACTTTCTTAAAGAAATCCAAATTGATGAAATGTATGGGAAAAGTTATCTTTTATTCACCTTAACACAAAAGGCAAAAAAAATATTTTATTAATTATATTATTAAATTATATTATGCAGTGCTAATCAATATGTAAACACTACAAAATGTTTTTTCACAAACTCAAATGACAGACAATAACTCCACAAAATGAATGCTTTGTTTTCTTAACAGGAGTGGCTTTTAGTAAAGAGCTGTGGTTGTTATCTCTATTTGCTTTTGCATAGCGCTCGTGTCAGCAGAGGTGGCGATCATATAATACTGTCAATCCTCCTTCCTCCACTGACTGAACCCTCATAACCTTCAGAGAAACAGTTAAAAATAAATAAACACATCATGTTTATGTTTACATTGCACATATGAAAAACAGATGATCCGTTTCTGAGGAGGTTTGCCTGTGAATGCATTTAAAATAACGTAATGTGAACTTGCAATTGCTATACTGTACTTGTGGTACAGGCAGCTCAGCTGGTGTTCAGCCGTGCGCTCCCAAAGCACTGGTTGCAGTGGAACAGCCGTAAACACTAGTGCTTATGAGTGGGGAGCTTCAGCGTTCATCTAGCGCGTGTTTAGAAAAACGGTGGGAATGTAGCACCGAGGATGAAAAATTATGTTGTCAATGAATGAGCGGGTTGTTCACTGTACCTCAAAGCACACACAAACTTTGTGCAGTTATTAGCGTGTTCTGTACAGTAATGAAAACAGGTTGCACCAAAACAAAATCCGCACTCGCACAAATGCTCTCAAATATATTTTGAGGTTGCACAGGTTAAATTTAGGGAGCATATCGACGGCACTCTATCACTCAAATCGCGTAAGGAAATTGTGTTCTCGCAAGACCAGTCGGATCTCTCGAGACACATTGGATCTCATAACACCCCTACTACAGTTCCCTCATTTATTAATGGCACCCTTGGTTAATATAAGCAGAGAAGGCTGTAAAAATATATATATTTTTTAATAATCTACAAAATTACAACATTTTGTTCAAGTAAAACAATTTGAAGTGGGGGGAATATCACATTGTGAATTTTTTTATCTAATACACCCTGGCCACAATTATTGGTACCCCTAGAGATTCTTACGGGTAAAATATCTCCCAAGTATATTCCCATTAATATGTAAATTTTCTGAGCACACAAAGGTGACTAGAAACATGATATTGTACAGTCATGATATCTTGTTTCACAGGAGAATAATATTTAGTAATTCAGATCCCAATCCCCTCTTAATCCTTCATCACAATGTGTAAAACCAAAGAATATAGTTCTGTTGTGCAGCAAAAGATTGATCAGCTACACAAAAGTCTATTTAAAAGGAAATGGTTGAAACAATAAAAAATCCCGTTTCTAACATCAGGGCTATAATTAAGAAGTTTTAATGGAATGGAGATGTTGCAAATCTGCCTGAAAGAGAATGTGTCTATATTGTCTTAATGCACGGCAAAGAGAATAGTTTGAGTGGCCAAAGAATTTCAAAGATCACAGACTGAGAATTTAAGAAATTAGTTGAATTTTTGGGTTAGAAAAAAAAACAATAAAAATAAAGGAAAACTGCACCTTCATCACCACAAATTGTTTGGGGGTCCATTCAAGAAAAAAATCTTCTGCTCTCACGCAAAAACTAAACTTAAACATGACTAGGGTCTATGGCCATATGAAATGAAAAATATTCAATTCAATTGAAGTTTATTTATATAGCGCTTTTCACAATGTGCATTGTTCCAAAGCAGCTTTACCGGGGCAAACAGGAAAAAACAGAAAGGTAAAACACAGCACAGTGCATGGTGTTTATAGAACGAGCAAGATCATTCTAATAAAGAACATCTAAATAATAAATAAATAAATGCACTCTCCCGGTGAGCAAGCCAACACTGCCCTGCAGTGGCGAGGGACCCAAACTCCAATGATTGATTAATGGAGAAAAAAAAAACTGGAGAATCCAGGGTCAGCCAGGAGGGCCAGATCCCCTCTGACGTGTCATAGCTGCACTCAGTGACCCAGACCAAAAGCCACAGAGCAAATATCCATGAGTTAGAGGGAGAGCCCACCATCTGCAACCCCACTCACCGAAAACCGTGCAGTTTCAACCCGATCCCATTCCATGATCGACAGCAGAAAACAGAGGAACAACCAGGGAAAATAGTAATGGCATGTTGTAACTTTATTCCTCTGTTGTCTGACATCGACCCCAAAACAAGGCCAAACCGGACCCACAGAGCCCCAGCAGATGAATCCCCACAAACACCCACCTGGGAACCTCCAATCAGGGCCACTGAATGCAGCTTTAACTTCAAACTGCTGACATGTGATGTAAGTTTAGCATTACATACAAAGTGTGGTAAAAATATTTTTATTCCAGCAATAAAACAAGATAGGTGTGTTGCACACTTGGAGAAAAAAAGTGCACAATGTCTACAGTTAAATCTCCCACCATATCTTCATTGCTGTGGACCTACTTTTATACCAGAGGTTCTGGACATCTTGATCAGATACATGGCATCATGTATTATCAAATACCAAAAGAAATTATAATCAAAACCTAACTTGCTCTTATAGCAATATTATAATGGTTCGTGGTTAGATCTTGCATCAGCACATTGGTTCAAATCGAACATCCAAATAAAAAAAATGGATCAATGAACACAAAATCAAGATCCTTACATAGCCATCCCAGTACCCAGACCTGAACCCTATAGAAAATGAGTAGGATGAACCGAAGAAGAGGGAGCATCAACATTTGAAGCGTCTGGATTATTTTTATTAACTCGGATGACTCTCAATGAATTCTCAAACCTCATCAGACTGAAGAGAAAACACTCAGAGCTGTTTTTCTCATGAATTGATGTTGCAGAGTGTTTTAAATATAAGGGTGTCAATAATTGTGGCCAACATGTATGGAAGGTCATCAAGGCAGCTCGCTCACCATCTACTTCTGTCCCCAGTGGCATACCTTATTTGGTCTATAAGTGCTCCCCAGAGCTTCTCCGGCACCTGTGGAAGATCTTGAAGGTAATTTTGCAAAGAGGAAGAGTTGCTGACCAGTGGAGGTGTGCTGAGGGAGTGTGGATTCCCAAAGAGGAGAACTCAAAAAACATCAACCAGTTTCGAACCCTATGGGTCCATAGAGCATAAACTGGTCGAGCTCGCTCTACACCTCCATCATGTTCCCAGTAAGATTAAGGACCTGATCCTGGAATACTACAATCATTTGAGGATGCAGGTCACTTCTGGGTCAGAAACATCAGACTGGAATCGCATTGGGAAAGGAATAATAACAGGCAGTACCATCTCTGTTATTCTTTTCGCTCTTGCCATGAACATGGTAGTCAAGTCAGCCAAGGTGGAATGCAGAGGGTCCTTAACCAAGTCAGGCATACAGCAGCCCCTTATAAGAGCCTATATGGACGACCTTACCATCACAACGACATCGGTCCCGGGGAGAAGGTGGATCCTTCAAGGACTTGAGAGACTCATCACCGGGGCAAGGAGTTTTTTAAGCCATCCAAGTCAAGGTCCATGGTGATGAAGGAGGGGAAAGTGGTTGACAAGTTCCGTTTTTCCATTGCAGGAGCTGTCATCCCAACCATCACGGAGCAACCTGTCAAGAGTTTGGGGAAGCTCTTTGACTCCAGCCTGAAAGACTTTGCCGCAGTCCAGAAGTCCAACAAAGAACTTGGAGATTGGCTCACCAATGTAAACAAGTCCAGTCTGCCAGACACAGCAGGCCTGGGCTACTTCCCAAAGACTCTGGTTCAGGGAGAGGGGCTGGAGAACCTTCTATGAGCCCATAGAAGTCGGCTGTAGAGGCTTTGAAGGATGTTCGCTTTGCAAAGTCCTCAGTAGGTTGGGTGTTACAGGGGCAGCGAAGAAGAGGCCCATTCAGTCCGCGAGCGAAGCCACAGAGAAGGCCACAAGGTGGCTTTGGATAAAGAGGGCTGATCCGTGGATTGCTACTGGGACGTAAATCGGTGCTTGATCAACAACGGCTGGGTCGCCTGGGCGAGGGTATATGATGTAGCGAGACCCGAAACACCCGATGATCCCATGCTATATCACCGAAGATGCGTCCCATGCACTCATGAGATGTTTCTTGCATATAAGAAAAAAAAATTCTCAATGTGATATTCCCCCTACGTCAAATTGTTTTCCTTAAATGAAATGTTGGAATTTTATGGATTTTTTAAATAAAAGATCAAATCGAGAAACAATGCAGATTTATTTTTACAGTCTTCTTTGCTCATATTTACCAAGGCTGCAAATAATAGTGGAGGGCACTGTAGTTACAAGTTTTACTAGTTACTAGTTAACATAGGGTAATACAAATGGTAATAAATCTGACGAAACATGGTTGCTGGACTGTGTTTTTCCTGGACTGCACTAAACTACGTTTACTATAGTAAAACAGGATTTATTTTTGTAGAGGCTTCAGCAGATCACAACTTGACACATACACATTTTTATCTGTATAAGTGCACAAAGGAATTGATAAGCATAATTATAATGTTTATTTTATATTAATTATAAGATTTCATACATTTTAGAATTAAATAATGACAAAATGTAATTTGTGGATAAGATACAGTAAAAATGTCAAATAAAAAATCTATTTTAGGTGAGAGTCATGTACACTATTTCACAGAAGTGAGTACAGCCCTCACATTTTTGTAAATATTTTATTATATATTTTCATATGACAACACTGAAGAAAAGAAACTTTGCTACAATGTAAAGTAGTGAGTGTTGAGCTTGTATAACAGTGTAAATTTGCAGTCCCCTCAAAATAACTCAACACACAGCCATTAATGTATAAACCGCTGGCAACAAAAATGAGTACACCCCTAACTGAAAATGTCCAAACATTTTTATACACAAATTTTCTTAAAAGCATCAGGACAGGGGTGTTCAAACACAGTCCTGGAGGACCACTGTCCAGCTGATTTATCTCAAACTTGCCTCAAAACAACTAAAAGGAAGTTTCTTGTAGGGATGCAACAATACAGTTAACAGTTACAGTTCAATACGTACCTTGTTTTTTTTACCCACATTTTTTTTATTAATTTCCAATGGCAAGTTGGCACATTTAAGTGTTTATTTCCATTATTCTATGCTTATCTGACAGGAAAAGTAAGAAATTAAGAAAAAAAACTTATTGCAATTCACTTTATTTTACTTGACTTATTTTATTCTCTAAGCAAAAAGTTGTACAAATTCCTGGTGTATTGAATAATAAGATTTATACTGGCAGCTCACAGCAACTCTTTGTTTACAGTTCATCAACATGCCAGTAAAATTAGCTTCCTGAAGAGGTTTTGCGCATCAGTGTACAGTTGAAAGAAAAAGTATGTGAACCCTTTGGGCTTACTTGGATTTCTTCATAAATTGGTCATTAAATGTGTTTTGATCTTCATCGAAGTCACAACAATAGAGAAACACAGTCTGCTTAAACTAATACCGCACAAACATTATATGTTTTCATGTTTTTATTGAACACAACATGTAAACATTCATGCAGGGTGGAAAAAGTATGTGAAACCCTAGGCTAATGACTTCTCCAAGAGCTAATTGGAGCCAGGAGTCAGCCAACCTGGGGTCCAATCAATGTGATGAGATTGGATGTGTTGATTAAAGCTGGCCTGTCCAATAAAAAACACACACCAGTTTTGAGTTTGCTGTTCTGAAGAAGCGTTGTCTGATGTGAACCATGCCTCGCACAAAAGAGCTCTCAGAAGACCTACAATCAAGAATTGTTGACTTACATAAAGCTGGAAAGGGCTACAAAAGTATATCTAAAAGCCTTGATGTCTATGTGTCCACGGTAAGACAGATTGTCTACAAATGGAGAAAGTTCAGCACTGTTGCTACACTCCCTAGGCGTGGTCGTCCTGTAAAGATGACTGCAAGAGCACAGCGCAGAATGCTCAATGAGGTGAAGAAGAATCCTAGAGTGTCAGCTAAACACTTACAGAAATCTCTGGCACATGCTAACATTTTTGTTGACAAATCTACAATAAGGAAAACATTAAACAAGAATGGACTTCATGGGAGGACACCACGGAGGAAGCCACTGCTGTCCAAAAAAAACATTGCAGCACGTTTGAAGTTTGCAAAAGAGCACCTGGATGTTCCACAGCACTACTGGCAAAACATTCTGTGGACAGATGAAACCAAAATTGAGTTGTTTGGAAAGAACACACAACGCTATGTGTGGAGAACAAAAGGCACAGCACAGCACACCAACATCAAAACCTCATCCCAACTGTGAAATATGGTGGAGGGGCATCATGGTTTGGGGCTGATTTGCTGCCTCAGGCCCTGGACGGATTACTGTCATCGATGGAAAAATGAATTCCAAAGTTTATCAAGACATTTTGCAGGAAAACTTAAGACCATCTGTCCGCCAACTGAAGCTTAACAGAGGATGGATGATGCAACAGGACAACGACCCAAAGCATAGAAGTAAATCAACAACAGAATGGCTTCAACAGAAGAAAATACGCCTTCTGGAGTGGCCCAGTCAGGGTCCTGACCTCAACCCGATTGAGATGCTGTGGCATGACCTCAAGAGAGCGATTCACACCAGACATCCCAAGAATATTGCTGAACTGAAACACTTTTCTAAAGAGGAATGGTCCAAAATTTCTCCTGACCGTTGTGCAGGTCTGATCTGCAACTATAGGAAACGTTTGGTTGAGGTTATTGCTGCCAAAGGAGGGTCAACCAGTTATTAAACCCAAAGGTTCACATACTTTTTCCACCCTGCACTATGAATGTTTACATGTTGTGTTCAATAAAAACATGAAAACATATAATGTTTGTGCGGTATTAGTTTAAGCAGACTGTGTTTCTCTATTGTTGTGACTTCGATGAAGATCAGAACACATTTTATGACCAATTTATGAAGAAATCCAAGTAAGCCCAAAGGGTTCACATACTTTTTCTTTCAACTGTATTTAAAATAATATACAACTTTAGCACACTGTTATTCGATTTTTTCTCGTGGGGAGGCATATATCTATGTCAGCCCACAGACGTATAGACAAACATGGACAGAGCCAGTTCAGAGAGAAATAAAACGCACGGAAACTATTTATAAAAACGCAGTTCACATACCAGTATTGAACCATATGGCGGGTGTACCGAAAAGTTCAATATTATATTGAGAACTATGGCATCCCTTGTTTCTAGTCTGCCAAGTAAGTTTATGATTTGATGGTTCATGTGTGTTTGATGGTTGGGGCTAAACTCTGCTGGACACTGGTTCTCCAGGAACAGGACTGGAGACCCCTGCTTTACGACCTTGTTGTGTGTGGAATAAAATAACAGCAAACAAAATCTGCCAGTTGACAGAAAATGACTTGCATGTTCAGCATTTCGACTGTACGTAATCATGTATTGTTTATTGTCGGACATCAGTGCATGATCCCAACATTACTGAAGCTCCTTTAAGTTTACTAGGCTCAAATAATATATTCAATATTGTTTTACAACATTTTCGATTGAAACCCACCTCAAAAAAGTTGGGTTTTCAAGTTTTTTTGAAAAACAAAACATGGGGACCACCCATAAAACATTTTTCGAGCACTGGTTAGATAATTGCTGAGTGTTGAAAAACAGCCGCTGTGACTGGGCGGATCCTGATAGAGTATGGGTGAGGTCAAAGCTTATCACAGACATTTACACTCATTAAACAGCAGTCTGACAAATCAAAGGGCCAAAAGATAATCTCTTACCATTTCGAGACACGTCCAACTCTACAAGCTGGTTAAAGTTAGCTATATCCCCTGGCAGCCACTGGATCTCATTGTCACTCAGGCTGAGTTTTCTCAGTTTCGTCAAATTGAAAAAAGGCTGCAACAGAACAAGAATCACCAATTATAAGCCATAATGATTTAAATAGTGATGCTTATTCATTAAAACCCCAGAGAACATAAAATAAACAATGCAATAAAGTTTTATTATACATAATGAGTGACTAATGCTTTTGCTATGCTATGACCTTTAGCCTTCTCTCCTGTTTTGAAAACCCCTCCCACCCCTTTCTATCACTGAACACAAGAATCACAGACCATGACTGTAAGGGAATACTAGCTTTAAGAACTTAAATGAAAAAGCATTTTAAGTCAGATTTTGTGTAAAAAGAATTTGACATCATAAATCAAGTTGAGCAATGAGCATGTTGCAAGTTGAGCAACTTAGAACAGCAGATAATTTAAGAAAAGTCAGGTTTAGTTCCCATACGATGAATGGTCCAATGCTGTTTGGTTTAAAAAATTCTTCAACATATCTTATTTTGTGTTCTGCAGAAGAAAGTCATACAGGTTTGAAAAGAAAACATCACAGAAATGCTAATGGTTATAATCGAGGTTTAGCATTGACAATACTTTCCCACGTGAACATGCCAGGACACGTTCACTTGAGTGGTAAAACAATCAGCAAAATGGCAGCTTTCAATAGGAAGAAAAAATGAAACCGGGAATAAAACACGCAATTATTTGGAGACATTAAAAGCAGATGGATTTGATATGGACACTGATATGTTGCGCGGAATTGCATTTCCTGATATTGTAAGCAGCCGTTTTGCCACTCAAGGGATCGTGTTTTGGCGTGTTAACGTGCATACTGTATATTAATTGAAAATTATAAAAGTCTCCGGGGTTCTCCACTGGTAATGTGCTGGGTTATGTTCGGGGATGTTGTCTGGCAGATGAGAACAAACCGAACACCATTAAATACTAATTGGATTGGATTACCACGCAAAACACACTACATAATGAAAATTTTTAATGGTTCGTAATGGCATTTGTAATGGAAAACCTTAGAATGTACATTGTTTATTCAGCAGAGAATACAAGACCTATCAAGCAAAAAGCCTAAAAGCAGAGCAAATGCAGACAAACTGGTACAATTCACTTTGAGTTCAGGGAACAAAATAACAAAAAATAGTTAAAAAGGTCGGCAATTGGTAATGTCCAGTGGCCTGGCAAAAGCAGCTTGGCGTATAGTGCTCTGATATAATCAGCTATTCATATCTATCTGCATGACCTACTTGTTCAGTTCCTCCCACCTCTCGCTGGCACCACGGCTGACAATGAGAAAAAAAGTGCATTTGAAGCACCCCATGAAACAGCGCAGTCAGACAGAAACAAACAAGCTGCCTACAGTTTCTGTTGCTTTATGAACAGCAGTGCCGTGGGGTTTGTACTTCATGCATAACTTCAGTTAAAAAGATTGCGACTACTGAAAACAACCAGTCCAGTGAAAAGATAAATACCCTACCATTATATATTACAAAACCGCATCATGTTATCTTATATGGCACCCAAGGCTGAACCAAAGCACATTGTCAACAAAACACAGACATCAGATTTACTCACTGCATGTGGTTCATGTCAGGCGTTTTAACGCTGGGACGGCTCCATACATCAGTTTCAAACGATCTCAAAATCCAGCATTATATCCACCGTTTATATAACATTCATCACCCAAATCCAGTGAACCAACAAACACCTGAACTTCATGAACATATGCTCTCTTTCTCTCTCTCTCTCTCTCTCTCTCTCTCTCTCTCTCTCTCTCTCTCTCTCTCTCTCTCTCTCTCTCTCTCTCTCTCTCTCTCTCTCTCTCTCTCTCTCTCTCTCTCTCTCTCTCTCTCTCTCTCTCTCTCTCTCTCTCTCTCTCTCTCTCTCTCTCTCTCTCTCTCTCTCTCTCTCTCTCTCTCTCTCTCTCTCTCTCTCTCTCTCTCTCTCTCCCCCCTGCACACGAGTGAAAGTGACGTCTGCGCATGCTCCTTCTCCTGCTCTGTATGCTGCCTTATGGGCATGCCAAGTGCTTTTCCGGGATAATTGTCCAATAAGTGACTAAGAAAAATTATCCGAAACCTGTCCGATCGCTGGGGGAGTGCATTGAGCACAGAAATACTACCTTATACGCACAACTCGTTTGTTGAAAAGTTGACCATGTTCAGCATGAGAACGTTTTACATTGTAAAGAAGTCAGAATGCATGAAACATCGTTGCAGCAACCCTTTAAAAGGTGTTAAAAGAAACTTTTGGAGAGAGAGTTTGTTGCTTAAGTTTTCATCTACAGCATTTTAATGTTGCCAAGTTTAATGATAAGTGAGTAAGCAGTTGAAATAGTTTAGACTAATTTTTTGTGATGTGTAGTGTACTCTACTCTACAGACCAGGCAATGACAGAAAAAGATTAATGCTGGATCTGTGTATAAGCAGAAAGGTCCAATAAATCTTTGGGAGGATTTTTTTTTATCAATTTAGACAGTTAGGCTATGATCTGTTGGGCAACAAGCAGAGAATGAGAAGAAAATGATTTTACATTATGTAAGAGTGCTCTTTGAGGTTCACAAATTGAATGACTAACGCCTGTTTCACACATACTTTATTTGCAGTGTGTTTGCGGTGGGTATTTTTTTTACATGCCCATGTAAGTGGATTAGATCATTCGTACAGCCAAGGATGCGTTGTGGTCTGTCCGTTGTAGTGCAGTTTACGCATCACTGATTTAAAGCGATAGCACACGTATCATGCTCAAAATCACTCAGATTAAGATGAAAACGTAGTAATTTCACCATAAATGCATGTAATTAAAGAAAGCCACTCATTTTCAAAGTCATCTTATTGTTTTGGTTTCGGGATAAAGCATGAAAAAGCTAAACACTTACCAGGAGTTGCTAAAACAGCTAATCAGGTAAAAATTATATCTAAAAGTATATTTTAATTTGAAAGACACTACACAGGTTGTTAAAATGTGTGTAGGGGAGGGGCTTCTCGTGACAATTGTTGAACTTCTGGGTCACAGAAGCCATGGGTCGGCACCGCACTGCAAAAGCACATGCAGCGTGTGCCGCTTTCGCACTGCAAGACGTACTGTATACACACTGCAAACAAAGTATTTGTGAAACAGGCTTAATGCATTGCTACTCTCTCATGCCGAGCACGCTAAAGCATCTTAAGAAATGGATGCTGATTTAAAGGAAACTACAAAAAGAAAAAAAACAGGTATGCAAGATAAATTATCTGCCATATCGATAATAAAATTTAGGCAGATATATTATAGACGATTAATCATAAATAATTTCCTCTAGTTGAACTAGTTAGTACATTACAGTACAGTATCATTTGTTTTGTGATCATTCAATTACTGCTATTACCAAAACATTGTTGATATAGGTACAGAATGTAGATACAGTATTGAATACAGTATTGAATTCATTAAATGAATGTGTAAATTATAGGAACAAAAGCATATTGTTTGAATAAGACTTTGAATACTTTCAGTTTTAAGACCTGTTAGACATGGCTATGTAGAACATTTTGTTGGGTTGCTCTGGAAGAACATCTATAATTTGTTTATTAAATAAAAAATATACCCCAAAAGTTTGAAGATTAAATAATCTTCAACTACTGTAAAGTAGACTTGGTACATGATTTTCAGGGGGGAGAGAACTAATAGTAACCTTGTTTTTTCTGCAGTAACCTTTTTCAAATAAGAGCATTTATCCACTTTTTGCCCTTTGTTTCAGTCTTAGGGAATTATATCTTTATATTAATATTATATATATATATATATATATATATATATATATATATATAAAATGTAAATCGGCCATATATCGGTTATAGGCTTCCAAATTTAAAGAATTATCGTTATCGGCCATAATTTACATATTGGTCCATCCCTAAAGAAAACAATTGACTTTACAGTGTTGTAGGGCTGGGCGAAATGTTTAAATATGCAATGTCCGATAATATCGGGTGTGTTTCACTTCATGCAACGTTGCGCAGACGATCAATCTGCGGATACGGAGCGGGGAATTCATCCCAGGAACCTGCCAAACGCGAGCACACACACACAGGCGTGCCACGCGCACAAACTAGTGTTGCAGTGACTTCTTTCATCAGGTAAAGCGCGATGATAAACCATAGTGTCTATGCTGTAAAAAAAAAATCCTACCAGGCACATCAATCTTACGTCATTTTTTGCCCAATAATTTATCCTACCTGTTTTTTTTATACTGCTACGGGAATATGATGGAGTATTTCGTGGTTTAATCATTCTACATATAGTACAATATGATAGGGTGTTGCACTGTAAATTAATCCTTTGTTTCTTTTATGCATGTAGGATAATCTGACAGGGAATTTACGCTGTTCAATTTCAATTCAAGTTCAATTTAATTTATATAGCACATTTAAAAACAACCATGGTTGACCAAAGTGCTTCACAATGTCCAAGGCAAAACATACACAAGTAACACGAATACAATGAGTAAAAAAAAAAAAAAAAACATACACACATATATATATATACATACATACATACACACATATACATACATGCATACACACACATACATACATATATATATACATACATACATACACATATACTAATAAAAAAATAATAACATCGCAATGTCTCCACTCAGCCTGTCATAAAAGCCAAAGAATACAGGTGTGTCTTAAGCAATGCCTTAAAAATTCCAACAGTCTGAGCAGTTCTTAGATGTAAAGGCAGACTATTCCACAAGTTTGGTGCCACCACTGAAAAGGCACGGTCACCTTTATTTCTTAACCTGGTTCTCGGAACATCAAGAAGCATCTGATTACATGACCTAAGTGCTCTTACAGGTACGTGTACATTCAAAAGCTCAGATAGATAGACAGGCGCTTGCCCATTTAAGATCTTAAAAACAAATAATAAAATCTTAAAATCAATCCTGAAAATAACAGGAAGCCAATGTAGTGAAGCTAATACTGGGGTAATGTGCTCATACTTTTTTGTCCCAGTCAAAAGTCGAGCTGCTGCATTTTGGACTAGCTGTAAACGTTGAAGAGATGACTGGTCCACACCAACATATGAAGAGTTACAGTAGTCTAGCCTTGATGTAATAAAAGCATGAATAACACATTCAAACTCCTTACGCGGAAGGTAAGGCTAGACTTTTGCCAAGAGTCTCAATTGAAAGAAACTGGCTTTTACGACAGAGCTAATTTGTTTTTCAAACTTAAGAGCACTATCAAAAATCACACCGAGATTCTTGGTAAAAGGACGAGCATTCAAGCCCAAATCACCCAGTGCATCTACACAAGCACTCAAGTTCCCAGGACGACCAAACACAACAATCTCAGTCTTCTTTTCATTAAGACACAATAATTTCTGATCCAGCCATATTTTTAAATCTCTCAGGCAATTGAATAATGACTGAAAAGAAGCTTTGTTCTTAGTTTTGACAGGCAAATAAATTTGAACATCATCCGCGTAACAATGGAAGGAAATATTGTGCTTTCTAAAAATATACCCCAAGGGCAGCATATACAACGAAAACAGCATAGGGCCCAATATTGACCCTTGGGGAACGCCACAAAAAAGAGGGGCAGTAGATGACGAGAAATCACCAAGGTGAACAGAGAAACTTCTGTCTCTCAAATATGAGTGGAACCATTTAAGTGCTATGCCCTTAATGCCGACACACTGCTCAAGTCTAGACAAGAGAATAGAGTGGTTAACCGTATAAAAGGCTGCAGTCAAATCTAAAAGAACTAAAACAGCAGAGTCACCACTGTCCACAGTTAAAAGAAGATCATTTGAAACTCTCAAAAGGACAGTTTCTGTACTGTGACGGGGCTTAAAACCAGACTGAAACTTTTCATAAATACTAAATTCATCTAGAAATGATTGAAGTTGATTAAAAACAACTCTCTCCAAGACTTTGGATAGAAAGGGGAGCTTAGATATAGGTCTAAAATTAGACAAAATTGAAGAATCCAAGTTGTTCTTTTTCAGAAGTGGTTTCACAATGGCATGTTTAAAAGCAGCTGGTACACACCCTGAGCTAAGAGATGTATTAATTAAAAATACAACGCTCGCCCCAACAGTGTCAAAGACATCTTTAACCAAGCGTGCAGGAATACTGTCGAGGGGGCAGCTTGCAGGACGTAGCTGTTTAACTATGTCGGAGAGATAAGAGAATGTAAAAGAAAGACAGCTGAGCAACAGGAGAAACCAGGGGCATCACTAATAGCCGTGATGGGTGGAAAGCGAAGACCAGCAATTTTGTCCACAAAATAATTCAGAAAGTTTTCACATAATAATGAAGATGGCACAACACAATCTGAATCACCAGGGTTAACGAGAGACTTAAAAATATTAAAAAGCACCTGAGGCCGCTGGCTATTACTTTCTACAAGGTCAGCGAAAAACTTAGTTTTTGCCGATTTAACTGCTCTCTGGTATTTACAAAATGCATACTGCATAATTTCGAATGAAATAGTTAATTTATCCTTTTTCCACTTTCTCTCAGCTACTCTGCAGGCACGTCTGAGAGAGCGTGTGGTATCATTCAACCAGGGTTCTGACAAAACTTTAGAACGTTTTTTCCTAAGTGGAGCCACAGAGTCCAAAATCTCAGTACAAATACAGTCAAATAAAACCATGAATTCTTCTAGACCAACACTACAGTCATCAAGGTTATTCAAAAATAAAACTTGAAAAGTACTTGAAAACTGTGCAGCAGTGGAGGGATTAATCGCCCGCACACTGCGCGTAGAAGCACGGGTAGAAAACCCAGAACAACCACACAGGGCTCTAGAGTGCGACTAATTTGGTCGCACATGCGACCTTATTTTTCAATGGTGCGACTTAAAATTATCAGAGGTCGCACCGGTGCGACCAGCCGTTCGTGGGGAAAAAAGTCTCCGCAACTCTGAAAGTCTTCCTGTGATTCAATAACAGACACACATTAGACCCATATCGTGGTCTAAACCAATCAATGATAGTGAAGGGCGGACCCCCCCTCTGATTGGCTGTGGTCCAGATATTCCTGCACGTGTGTGTACCAGAGGTCGCGTTAACTGAAAATTCTCTGTCATTGACGGATTTTTTAACCGTGACGGAAAAACCTGAAGGCCGTCCGTCATTTTGGCGGATTACAATGAGGGTAATTTGTAAATCCCCTTTTCCCTTCAGCGTTATATGCTTGCGAAGCGACCTGGGTGTTTTCAACCGTCTTTGTTACTGACTAGACATATGTTATGCGATCTGGGAAAACCCGTCGGATGTCGCACTGACTCCGCTGAGTTAACAGAGTTCCCGGTTTGCAGCACCAGGAGTTGTAGTGATAATGGCAGAGCTCTCGTTCTTTAAGTGTGCACTGCAACATTTTCATTACTTACATTTTATTCAAACGGTTTTGTACAGTATTTTTATAGACTTCAACACTAGGCTTTTTTTAAATAAATTGTTAATAGAGTAAGTCTCTCACCACTGGAAATTGACTTTTACTTGTGATACTGGACTGTTGTGCTTTTAATTTCATCACTGAACTTTAAACACGATTTTCTCCAAATTCCGTTCCTGAACATCACAGCGCTTCAGCCGACATCAGCCATAACTTTTGTTACATACATAAGATATGAGCAAAATAAAAAGTATTTTGCAAAGGGCTTGAATATGGTATCAAAAACTGTAACGGTTTATTGGGCATTCGGTTGTATTACAATATAACAAGTTCCGAGACGCCAGTACAGCGTGATGACGTCACGAACATACAAATGACCTCCTAACGCCACCTTGAACCATAGTGACGGGTAATAATAGATTATGACGGATTTTTTACGAGCATATCAGTCAAAATGAAAAACTCTAGCGCAACCTCTGGTGTGTACGTTTGAAAATGCGTGTGCTGCAGTGAGACAGAGAGGTGAGGAGACTAATGCTGTTAGTTAAACAGAGTGAATGTAGAAGGGGATAATGAGAGATGATGAAAAGAACAATTCACAACTTTTTCGTGAATAATGTTAAATTAATGCCTAATCCGTCCGAAAATCATAAGCAATGCTCTGACACGGAGCCTTCAAGCCCTGGTCCATTTATCTTGAGATCTTTTAAGTTTAAATTTCACTTCACTGAAGCACTTTAAGCACAAACACTTTTTCAGTAAATTACCTTTCTTGTAAATTTGTGCTTCAAATAAAGAACTTAATGTTGAACAGTTTGTAAGATAAACATTTACAAGTAAATTTTGCCTATATGGACATTAAACAAAAGTGAACT
Source organism: Triplophysa bombifrons (assembly GCA_029783895.1). Taxonomy (NCBI): domain Eukaryota; kingdom Metazoa; phylum Chordata; class Actinopteri; order Cypriniformes; family Nemacheilidae; genus Triplophysa; species Triplophysa bombifrons. The sequence goes on along the minus strand of CM056459.1, from coordinate 19,473,588 downwards.
GGTAAAAGCAGGTTAATGTTAAATGCGATGCGGTCAAAAATTTGGGTGCACCTAACTTTTGTGCTGGTGCACCCAAGAAAAAAAGTAAGGCGCACCAGTGCAACCAGTGCAAAAAGTTAGTCTAGAGCCCTGCCACAGTAAATAAAACAGGCAGGTGATCTGAAATACATGTCACAAATTTCACTGATAGTAATACATAAACCATACGACAATACAAGGTCCAGGGTGTGTCCTTTTTCATGGGTCGGGCCAGTGACTGACTGCGTGAGATTAAACGACTCAATAAGACTGAGAAAATCTTTAACCAAAGGTTTAGATTCACAGCACACATGAATGTTAAAATCACCAATAATTAAAAAACGGTCATATTTTAAAACAATCCCCGCCACAAAGTCTGCAAAATCCTGAATAAAATTCTTATTATACTTTGGAGGTCGATATACCACCGCACATAACACAGTCGCAGGAAAATGTGTCTCAAAAAGTTGCAACTCAAAACTGTTGAAACCGTCCACCGCTATCTCCCGACAATGAAAGATCGATTTAAAAACTGAAGCTAGTCCTCCACCCTTACCGGTAATCCGGGGGGAGTTTAGGAAATCACAGCGGGGAGGAAGAAGTTCAGAGAAAGAAACTAAGTCACCAGCATGAAGCCAGGTTTCTGTCAAAATCATGAAATCCAACTCACGTGAAGTGAAAAAATCGTTCAGCAAAAAGGTCTTGTTAGATAGCGATCTAACATTAATCAAAGCCAAATGAAGAGTGGAATCCTCAGTGGCAGAAGGCACCGCACGGTTCAGCAGGCGAAGGCTCGAACAATCCACACCACTTCTGCGGGCCCAAGCCCGCGCAGGAGGAGAAGGCACAATCGACAGGTCGGCCTCAGAAGTCGCAATCGGAAAAACAGGACGGAGCCATCTGCCTCTCACCTCCAGCGAAAGCCGGGCAACAGAAACACAGCCTCCATCGCGAGGACACACCACGCCCACAGACGAGGATACCAGGTAAGCCTTGAATCTAACCAGGACGCCTCCGCGCTTTCCTCGTCGTCTCCAGCGCTTCTTTCGAGGAATAACGCATGGCAATCGGTGTAAAAACACCGGTATATCTGCCAGGAAAGGTGGAGGGTCTGTAGTCTGTTGGTATTCCAACACATGTCTTCCAGACAGTGTATCATTAAAGTCTCTGATATTATAGAGTGTTTGGCGATCATAAAGTAGCAAGGCAGAGACATCACGACAACATATACATATGAACAAAGCGATAGCAAATAACAAATTAAGCAGACAACAAGGAGACAGACGGCATGCCGTAGACACTGGCGCCATCTTGTACCTGTAAATTTATTTTATGTTTTTATTTTAAGATGGTAGGACTATCTATCTGAGAGGGTATTTTGCATTGTAATATCATCCTTATGTTACCTGCTTATATTGTCGACCTGAACGTGAGGTTTTGCTTGCCGAGGCAGCTCGTCTTTCTCTTGGTCTGTATCTGTACAGAAACCGGCAGAAAACAGCAGCACATTCAACTGACCCAACAAAATAGCGTTTCCAAACTTATGTCACTGATACTGACTGCCTGGGCATATGAACATTAACGTTCACGCTAAAGCCCACATCACATGATAACGCGTATTTTCAGTGATCAATTATCGTCTGGAATCTGTCTGTTGTAATCGACATTGGGATATTTGCGAGACATCGGCGATATACGATAAAATCGTCACATCACCCAGCCCTACAGTGTTGCATGAAAATTACAGTCATTTTGTAACAGCACAGCTGTTACTCAAAAAGTGGAAAATCCTGTCTAGACTCAGACAAGCCCGAGTGAGGGCAACTGAGGTTCAACACCAGCCTGCAATGCTGCAAAATCCCTCTGTGACAACAATGCCCAAAGATTTTTTTTAATACAGTGCCAAAAAACTGGTGAGTTTCTCTGTTTTAAGTGACTTTTATGCCTAACTCACAATCACAATAAGACAGACCATTGTCAAAATAAGAGGCACAGACAATTCTCTTGTTTTTTCACCACTTTTCCATTTTCTCATTTAAATGGTAATGCTGCACATTCTCTAGACAATAGGCCAACAGAAACCTCCCAGACCACAACAGGTGCACCACACTACCAACAACAGAGTCATCTCTGAAGTTCACACTACATTTACCTCAATACTTCCATTATGATGACTGCTTATTGTTTATAAACCATAGGAGACAAAACCAATTCAATTGAAACTAGCAACATATGAGAGGACAAAACCATCAGGTGGTAATGGTGGGTTGTCAGACAACTACACTCGCGGCTGAGATGGAACCCTGAACCTGTTCTTCGTGTTTATGAAACTGTGCATTATGCTGTCGGCCCTCCAACCTTTAGCTCACAAGTATACATTAGCCTTTTTAACTTCTCTGTCAATATTTGAAGCCTGATTGGGTACAAACAAAGCAACCAGTCTTACAGCGCTAACCTGCCAACTGTCTTAAAATTTCATGACCAAGCAAAGAGAATCCACTACAGAGGATGTGGCCTGGCTGTGACATTGAAATAACTGTTTTTTTAATTACTCTGCTAATGAGTAAAAATTTGTCAATCTAAATATTTACGGACAGAAAAGTAACAATTTGTTCAAATAGTGCTATTAGTTTTGCTGTACAATAAACAACTACTGTACATTACCAACTACAATAGTTGAGGCATTCAACTTAGGGGTCGACTGATTGATAAGACGGCCGATTTTGGGGATGTTTTACATAATCGGCATCAGCCAATTGTGTTGCAAGTTAGGCCAATTAACAGGCAAGTGCATCTGCGAGCAACGAAGCGTGGTTGTGGAACACGTGGCACTCCCTCTTGCAGCAAGCAGATGGTAAGGAGTCAGAAGCAACATTTTTACAGTAGCCCTCATTCTATAGACAGATAAACACTGACGTTCTCAATACTGTTCCTGTGCCAGAGAATTTCTCTACCTGAATGATACAAAATAATACAAAAAGAAAAAAAGACCAAACAAAACGCAATGTATATTGACAGTTTGTGATATATGGTTATCTTATCGTATCGTATTTTGTTTGACATGTTCTTGGCAAGAAAATCAAGCATATAAGTCTATTTTACTCTGTTGAACAAGCCAACAGTGGAGAAAACAATTTGCTCTTCTCTAACAAAAAAAAGAATATCCAGCTTTATTGTTTATAATGTTGATAATAAATAAATAAACAGGCTAAATACCTCTATGCCGACTGTTAAGATCCTAAAAACTCGAGCATTTGCATTCTCCGCTCTGCCGCGAAGTGTTAGTTTTTCCTACAATTTCCAAACTTGGTACATCTATTGATATCACCAAACTTACACCTATTAGCTCCACCAACAAGGAAGTCAGACTTTTGAACTTAAAGTGGATTTTTTGACAATTGCGTGTGGTAAAAAATACTTTCAGATTTATCCGATTGTCACCAAATTTAGTGAACATGATGTCAACATATTGAAGATGCTAAATTGCGAACAGATTTTTTATATCTCAAATGGTGTTGCCATGCCGAAATCATAGACAGAGGAAGTGCTCATATCTACTGCATACATTGGGTGATTTAGATCATACTCGAGCTGTTTTGTCATGGGGTCTGATCACATTAGTGTGGCTATGATGAGTCCTGGGTATATACGGTCTTTTGTGGCCGTTTAAACATTCAACCGCATGAGTGTCTACTTTCCTGTCAGGCTCACTACTGTCCTATAAAATAAAACAAGACAAAACCCTAAAAATATCACTAAAAAAGCAGGTATGAGCAGCATGCTGTGTAATATGATAATTTTTTTCGTTATCATTCAGATAAGTACACTTATTGAACTGATACACGTGTTCAATAAATGTTTAATTTAAGCAATTTTCTGTATCACTTCTAATTAATTAACTGTTAGATTTTATTAGATGAAGTGGGGAAAAAAGAAAATCGGCCAAACATATCAGCCAAAAAATCGGCATCATATATTGGTTGGCCTGATTTCTAAATTTCGGCATCACATCGGCCAGAAAAAAAAACCCAGATTCAAGCCAATAGTGATAACCATCAAAAGAAACTACATAAGATATAACAGCAATGAACGATAATGCAATGTTTACGTTGTGCTGTAGCCCTTTAAATTTAAATGGATTTTGATTTTATTGTTAATAAGCAGGCAATAACTAATTCCAACAATATCGTTCCTCTGTACTGTTACTGTTATAGATGTAGTGTGGCTAGTTGTTTCAATTTAGAACAATTCATTATCCGTCGTTGTGAATGGGCATTTAAATAAATCACTGTTAATCCCAATAAACAGTACTGGTGGTTGCTAAAAGAGCAGAGTGTTAGACATTGGAGATTTAATACGTATCTGATATCTGACCAGCAGGCACTGGTTCCCCTCACACGCATCTTTCAGTGTAGGCTAATTGAGTCTCCAAGAACAGCATTACACATATTTTATTCAAAACAAGTCTCAGATTCCAGGAAAACACTGAGAATATGCATACAAAATAAATACTTTTAAACCTTGTTTTTCCCATTTTTCAAACACATATTAACCTCGCTTGAGTCTGAAAGCTACACTTTGGGCTTTGACTATACACCAAGCACTTACACTGAAGCCACAAAGTATAAAGGACGGTGACAGTTCTAAGAATAGATGGATGGATTGGTTTGGCTATTATGAGATTACTTGCATTATTTGTATACTGTGGAATTTAATGCAATGAATTTACAGAAACTTTACACTTTATTTTATTATAAAATTGAAACATTTACTCTACATTCTGTTTACAGAAAATATTGACCATACATTGACAAAGCTGTTTGTATAAGAAATTACTATATCGATAACATATGACTATCACAATGACTAGGATAACAGATAAGTATGTGGTCATTGTAGTTTCTTCAATTTATGTAATAATGTACAGGGGTAGAAGTAGGTAAAACAACCTCTCAAAATAACAATAGCAGCAGTATGATTCCGCGCACACACAAATATATATGCTCAGATCTTAAATGTGGATGCCTTAATAACGTATTTTAAGTCCGAGTCTACTTTTGTTGTACATGGGCTTGGTTTAATGGTCCACAACAAAGACTACTATGAAACACTGAGTAATCTCCCCTAACAAAACAAAATCTGAAAGCCCAGAACCATCACGCACTGACATGAATAACTGATTTCTATATTCAATAGAAACGTTGCTAACATCTTCCATAAAATGGTTAAATACCGGAATGCTTTCAGTACAACCACTCACTCATCGCTTAAAGGGAAAGTCTGATATGTGGCCAACGTTCTGCCGTTTCACGTTACCACACGTCGGTAAAAAAAATGCAGTTTGACACTTTATCCCAGCAACGATTTGCCCCAAAAACACAAGTAGCTATTATAAAACCTTTGTTATGCTTACCTTTATGTTTCATTTGGTTTACAATAACTTCAGGACTTAAATTCAGTGAATGTTAAAGAAACAGGAAAAAAATTGCATAACTGTGATCTAAAATAGCAAGGGTTGTTTTGTTCCCTTATCCTCCGTAGTGCAGTTGATAGACACAGCATCTTTCGGTTGATCAGTCATCTGGAAGACTGATATAACTTGCTCAAGCGAATATCACAGTCTAATAGTAGGCCTGCTTGAACCAAATTGAAGAAATGTACTTTAAGCAAAAAAGAGGTATTGTGAGTTTTTGCACTTCAAAATGAGATGCACAGTAAGCATCATGGATACAGCAGCAGTGTTTACATCTGATTTCATGCATCTCTGCGATCAGCGTATAGAAAGCCGGCATTACTTTGGAAATAGAGCTCTACACTGTCAAATAAAACTATCATACTGCATAGTGGATGTGTTAAGTTTAGATGTACAACCTTTTTGAATTATCAGCCCAAATATTTAACCATGTCACCCTATTATATGATAAGGGAACATCACTGGTAACTGCTTCTGTCTATTTCCTCTTTGTATTTTTCAACTACACTGAGCTGAGAGCTGGTGTTCTCTCCTATCTGAAAATGACATTGGCTGTGGCTCAAACCTAGTAAGCTCCCTACAAGCATCTTTGTGAGGTGCCTTTAAACAGCACTTGTATATAGGGGACCATTTTACAACTTTTTGAATATCAGCAAACCCAGAAACTATACACATATTGCCCAAAACTGAAGCTCAAAAAGCAACCACGGAGGCCAAAATTCAGTTGACACAAAGCGTACCTCCTGGCTCAGAACAATCCTCTGCCTCCCGAAACTGTAGCACACCCATACTTCTTATGGTGTGCTGCTGCTAACTCTAAATGTACCAACGACACTTGAAAGTTCTGCTGACTCAGATCACACTTTGTCAAAAGTGTTCACCACAAATGTTCACCACAAAAGTGACACCAACATACGCATCTCACTTATGCATTTGTCCCCGTGGTCTTTCTCCCTGTCCCTCACCTTGGGTAAATTTCGAAGCTGATTGGCGTCCAGCAGCAGCTCTTCCAGGCTCGCTCTGTAGCGATATATCTCCTCCGGCACGAAGAGAAGCGAGCAGTGGCGCTTATCGACCGATTCAACGTGACGGCTACACCGCCACAGGGGGATACAGTGAAACATCACGGGATTTATAACGATGAAATCAATCACTGCTACTGCTGCTGCAGTTGGAAAACTTCAACACTGACACAAACTACTAGCGGAAGCACAGGATACAATGTATCAACTTCAAACGCGCCGCGCACGGAAACATGGAATGAAAAGATCGCGGGAGTTTTCTTTCCTCGTTTCACCTTCCTCGCCACATCTTCGGCAGACGGTTCAGTGTCCCGTGATTTAATTGTGAGCGTTTACATGTCTGTTTGCGTGCGTTTCTTTCGTCTTTTCTCTTAGTCTGGAGTTTATTTCCTTGTTGCCCAGTTTCTGACCCGGAACATTCACTCCCTCATTCCAGTTTGACGTCACGATTCCCAACGCCCAGCCCCTTTGCCTGTCGCTCCTCCCTCCCAGAGCGTAAACAAGAATAGGAGTTCTCGAGTAGTTCTAAACGGTTTTAAAAGTCTATGTTCTTATGAACACAGAGAAAGATATTTGAAAGAATGCTTATAACCAGACAGATTTTGCCCTCCCCCTTGACTACCATAGTAAGAAACGATTCAATGGTAGTCAAGAGTGTCTCAGAATTGTTTGCTGTCCTACATTCTTAAAAATGTCTTTTTTTGTGTTCAGCAGAACTAAAAAAATGAATAAGTATTTTGTCCTACTACGTCATGATCTGTTTGTTTAAAAGGATTCTTCCAAATGTCTTTCTTTGTGTTCATCAGACCAAAGAAATTTATACAGATTTGGAACAACATTCGAAGCAGGTGGATGGGGGTATAGTTAAAAGCCCATAATGCTCACCATGCAGTTTTCAGCAGAAAAACCTTTATCTTTTACACTACCGTCACTTTACACTTAACTATTAAAATGTTTTTAAATTTGCATTAAAATGTTTTGAAAATAATCACCTTTGAAAAAAAATTTGTTCTAAACACGTTTTAAATATCGTCACTTTAGAATTATGATGTTCTATCTGCATTCTGGGCTATTTTGAGAGCTTCATATTTTTTTCATTCCATTTGACTTTTTAGAAAATAAAATGGATTCATTTACACAGTCCCAAAATGTCCCAAATATGTGAATAACTAAATTTTGACAAATGTCAGATAATCATAAATTCCTAAGGGGAAACACCATTGCGTTTACAATTCATTTGGATACACACTATGACTGAGTCAAAATACAGAGGCATTGCTATAATTGTAATGTGTTTTTAATGAGGTATTACTACTGTGTCAAATGATTATTGTGAATAATCACATCCAGAATACATTTTTGTGTAAACATAATATATGTCTTTGTCCTGTGCATATTCATTTTGTATTTCTTTACACATACATGCATTTATTTTAAAAAATATTAAATTAAATAAACATTTATATATAATATAAAAGTATTTGCCCCCTTCCGGATTTTTTTTTTTTTGCGTAGTTGTCATGCTTAAATGATTCAGATCATCAAACTAATTTTTATATTACTCAAAGAAAACCAGAGTAAATACAAAATACAGTTTTTAAATTATGGTTTTATTTATAAAGTGAAAAAACAATCCAAACATGACTGTCCATATTTGTAAATCATGAATTATCTTTGATGAGTTGAATAACTGCGTTAAATTTCACTAACCACACTCAAGCGTAATTACTGCCAGACCTGTTGAATCAAGAAATTACTTAAATAGAACCTGTCTGACAAAATGAAGTAGTCTAAAAGATCTCAAATGGCAACACATTATGCCGCGATCTAAAGAAATTTAAGAACAGATGAGAAACAAAGTAATTGAAATGTATCAGTCTAGAAAGGGTTACAAAGTCATTTCTAAGGCTTTAGGACTCCGGCGAACCACAGTGAGAGCCGTTATCCAAAATGGAGAAAGCATGGAACAGTGGTAAACCGACCCAGGAGTGGCCGGCCTACCAAAATTACTCCAATAGCACAACAACGACTCATCCAGGTCATAAAAGATCCCAGAACATCTAAAGAACTGCAGGTCTCTATTGCTTCAGTTAAGGTCAGTGTTCATGATTCTACAATAAGAAAGAGACTGTGCAAAAATGGCATCCATGGGAGAGTTCCTCGTTTCACTTTTGCTAAAAAACATCTTGATGATCCCCAAAACTTTTGGGCAAATATTGTGTGGACTAATGAGACAAAGGTTGAACCTTTTGGAAGGTGTGCGTCCCGTTACATCTGGAGTAAAACTAACACAGTATTCATAAAAGAACATCATACCAATAGTCAAACATGGTGGAGGTAGTGTGATGGTCTGGGGCTGCTTTGCAGCTGTAGGACCTGGACGGCTTGCCATAATTGATGGAACCAAGAATTCTGGGCTCTACCAGAAAATCCTAAAAGAGAATGTCCGGCCATCGGTTTGTGTCCTCAAGCTTAAACGCACTTGGGTTATGTAGCAGGACAATGATCCAAAACACACCAGCAATTCCATCTCTGAATGGCAAAATAAATATAAATAAAGGTTTGGAGTGGCCTAGTCATATTCCGGACTTAAATCCAATTGAAATGCTGTGGCATGACCTTAAAAAGGCTGTTCATGCTCGAAGACCCTCCAATGTGGCTGAATTAAAACAATTCTGCAAAGAAGAGTGGGTCAAAATTCCTCCACAGCAATGTGAAAGACAAACTCTTGATTGCAGTTGTTGCCGCAATGGATGGCACAACTATTTATTAGGTTTACTTTTTCACATAGGGTCAAAAATGTTTGGATTGTTATTTCCCTTAATAAATAAAAGCATTTAAAAAATGCATTTTGTATTCACTCTGGTTTTCTTTGTGTAATATTAAAAATTTGTTTTATCTGGATCATTTAAGCATGACAAATATGCAAAAAAACAAGAAATCTGTAAGGGGCAAATACTTTCACACCGCTGTATTATGAACACACAAACCTTTTTTCTGGATGAAATTAATTACGACTAATCTTTTGACAGCCCTAGTTTTAACTGAAAAAAGCTTGCAGTGTTAAAATATTGCAGCGCAATGGTTTTATCTCAAAATGCACACAAGTCATGTTTTTTGTGAGACAGGTTTGAAAAAACGACTAATGTCCCGATTTAACTAATGCCGTCTTCTGCGCTTAATAAACCGCCCCATAAAGCTTTTTCTGTGTCCTTAATGTAATTGCCCTCCAATTGTTACAAAAATACATTAATTATGAACAAGCATACAGATGAACCAGAGAAGAATCAAGAAGACCGTATGATCCTGCAGTCTGTACAGCCACGCACTGCATTTGTATACATCCTACATAGATTTCTGACGAGATTAGATTGACCAAAACGCAGAAATGTTTAATTGGACACAGCTGTAGATATGAGCAACAAATGTCTCTTTAGCATATACGCATTTTGTTATCCTAACTAAGCCCAATTATATTTCCTCTTGACAAGGAAACCTGGGAAAAAAGGGCAATTCTGCTCACACACACTAGATGGAGACAAACCCTACACGTATCGTGTACCTACAAAAATCACGGAATTCAGAATAGTATCTGTCATGATAGCAAATATCAATAAAAAGAGACCGATTGATTGTGAAGTGCAATATTGTTCTTCAAATAATTTTATGTTGAACTTTGACTGTAATTTATATCAACTGCTTACAGGAATTACAAACATGTGGAAAAATTAATTAAACTATTTAGACTTCATGCATGGAACAGTGATAGTATACTCATGTTATGTACCATATTATCTACATCATTTATCTGCGACTAAGCTGCTTTTTAAAGGCCTTGAGGGACTTCGCCATCATGGGTGCCACTCCTGTAAACAGACAAAACAAACAAATCAGCTTCGGCTATAAAACTGCTGCTATATAAATAAATACTTGAAATGTGCTTCATTAATTCAGTTTGTTTTCCCCATTTACAGACTTGAAACCGGGATGCAATATTTTAATAAAAATGATTCCACTGCCAACCAAGCTGAAATGAAATCTAGATTAGTCACCCCAAAGTTGAAAAAAATACTGTAACTACCTTGTTTGCAAACAGAATTAAAATAAAAAATACAAGTTACAAGCATGTACTTTAGCTCCATGGCTACAGTGCATGCGACCGACGCAACATGACACACCAAAGACAATAGAACCCTTTATAAGTAGTCCGGTGTAGACTGGGAGTAATGCCACACTGCCCGCAGGTTTATGTATATTTATATTTGAAAGTAGTTAAACCCCTAGAGTTGAGTACAGTAATAGCAGCTCACTTTGCCCAATTATGCACTTAAAAATTAATGTCCTGTAAAACTATTTAGATAGCTTCAGTATAAACATGCTTAAAAAATGTTATTGCTATGGGATACATTTCAGACAAGGTCATAGGATTTTCAGCTCACGTTTAATCTTTCGTGGGTCTTGTGTTTGGCCAGAGCTGTTGGAAGGTTTTGGAGACTCACTGAAGTTGGATCTTCCACGACTCTCATGAGGTTTCACACAACTTTCAGGAAAGTACAGTAATGTTATTTACTTAACTAAAGCAAGAAAGAAATAGGCAAAGAATCATCTAAGAGGTAGGCAAAGGAGAGAAAGTTAACACATGTTTTGGGTTGTCTTTTGGCCTTTTTAGCTCAATCTTGTGTAAACTGACCTGGGTTTGTCTGTTGGGGGAGGTACTGTCACAGGGCCAGCTGTGCCATGAATCTCCTGTTGAATCCTCACATTTCTAGGTGGCTTAGCAGCTGAATGAATAAACGCCATTTTCACCTGTCTGCCTGTGATGTCAGTATTTGGGGGTGGCACAAAAACAGTAAAACTACAGCTTCACACATTTGTCAATGATACCTTTGCAAAGTCTATAACGGTCCATAAAATGTTTTTTATTTAATTAAGATTAATGTAGCAATTAGAGTTGCAGAATGTTTTATTTATTCACTTGATAAACCTCTAGTTGACATCGGTCAGTAGGTTAAGAACATGTAAAGAATTTAGACATGATAAAATTTAAATTAAGGATAGCGTATGATCTTTTATAGATGGAAAGTTATGCAGTAGAAGAACAGTAGCTAAAACAGTATCTTCTACATTAATGCAGGTAAAAGGACAGCCTCCATTCACGCTCAGGAGACTGCATTAACTCCAAAGTCACAGTTGCGCTTAACATCTATTCATAGCAGAAGCAGACAGATGGTCAGAGCCATATTACCACAACATATTTGAGCTCAGCTTGCCACTAAACAACTGTTCCCACTGCCGAGGAAACATTTAAAGACAAGGCTTAGAGATCAGACTTAAAAATTATCTCCCAATAGTCAGTGAATATCTGTCAAATGTACTTCACTTTGCATGTTGCATGTGCAGTGCATTATCTGGAGTAGAAACCTGCATACAAATCACTTAAGGTGAGGTTCCGTGTGATGCCAATTTTCAAACTTTAGTAGTGTGTAATATTGCTATTAGAGCATAAATAATATCTGCTACATGATAAAGCTCAAAGTTCTAAGCCAAGCTTTAACAGTATTCGCTTTTCAAGGACTGCATAGAACAACTGTTTCCAAAAAAACAAACAGTCAAATAACTGCTGCCATGACTTTAACGGCTGTGAAATCTGTTCTGTGTAATGCACTGATATTGTGTGTGTGCATACCCCTTCTACGCAACACTTCTATGAAACTTCCTTTTAAGTCCTGCTTGCAAATGTCTCCTGGTCAATCTGCTAGTTTTATTATCCAACTTAGGTCCAATATAAAAAGGCAAGACTAACCCCTCTGGTTATATTAATTAATAATAACTAATAACAGTGTGACGCCAATTGGTCCAGTGTCATTTACCTCGCCATAGTAGGGGGGGGGGGAATTGCGATCTCTAACAAAGACTGACGTTTGCACATGCACTAGCAGACCTCAATTACACTTAGTTGGATCTGCATGTTTTTAACTGATGAAGTGAAGTTGTTACGGTTTATTGTTACGGTTTATTGCTAAAAGCCCAAGCTTATGAATAACACGTGCACTGAGAGGAGGACTGACCAATCACAACAGCCTGAGAAGCGGAAGCTCGCTGATATAGTATGGGTGGGACATCATCAGACAAACGTTTTGTGAGAAGGAAAGCGGTGAACAATCGATTTGAAATATGTGAAATATAGAGCGTTTTTTTGAAACAAGAAAAATGAACCAACATTGTTAAATACCCATAAAACTTAAATCAATGCTTCGAAAACAGCCAAAGAACGGCACCTTTAAAAAAAATTCACAAACAATAGATATTATGCTTATTTTACAACAATCTAAATGGGGCTCATTCAATGAAATATTCACTTTATTTATTTCACATTAATAATTAGACTTTTTGGAAATGATTTCTATGTCACTCCGCCCCAAATCATTAATGCAAAATGAAAAGAGGATCAAAAGAGGTTTTCAAGGCACTCCACCAGACAAACAAGTAGTCCCACTCCTACCGTACACCACAGGCTAAACCTTAAAGTCAAATATCTCAAAAGAGGGCAAAAAAATTTGCAAGTAATATCAATTGAAGCAAATCATCCTGAAACACGCTTACCTTTGGGCTTTCCAGAGTGAGCAGAAACAATGCTCTTTGTGAGTTGCTTTAGTTTTCTCTCCCTCTCCACCGACATACGGAGGTGCATCTCTCTCCAGGATTCATACTCCTCCAGATGAGCGTTTCTGAAGTCTTTCTCACAGTGTCTCTCCCATAGGTGATCAGTTACCCCTATGTACACCTGTGTCACCAACATTAGTTAAACTGTGGTATCACAAAAGCTAAACCAGTCAATCCCTTCCAAGATCATTGAAAAAAAAACATTGGTTTTCACCATTCTTGCATGATTGGTTTGCTATCATTTAGGAAAACACAAGTCAACCTCTTACCGGATTATACTCCTCGATCCGGAGAAGCTGTTCAGGTGTGCAGCGTTCAAAAACAGGCTCCAAGATTTCAAAAGGCACTCCTCCAATCTCATAGAGAGCTGTGAGATAGTCAAGCTTTAAGACAAACTAACCTGACTTCATACAATCTGAGAGCAAGATCACAATGTGAGGCAACATACAGTCAATGTTGTTCTGCAGTGCTCGAATGCATTGCTGGTACAGTGTCATCATGGTGGGCAGGTAGGTCATCTTACTGCCGGAGTACACCTGCATCTTATTCTTCAGCCTTTGTCCGATGAAAACTGGGGCCTCTTCACAGACATCTATGATCTTTCTTTCAGCTTCATGCATGAAACATCAGAGTCAAGAATTTCCACACAGCAAGCTTCCATGTACTTTTAAATGGATGTGAAAAAGTCCAGTAGATGTGGAATGACCCACCTTTACTTTCGCTAAAGTACTGATACTGAGAAATGTCTTCACATTCAGGAAAACTTGTTGGTAGAGGAACGTTGAGTAAGTTCATCACCGAGCTCTCAGGAGCCTAGATTTAAAAACATGAAGAAAAACTGAGTTGTGCACAAAACCCTCAAGTTTTGTCAAAGCATAATGGTGAATTATTGAAGAATGTCTGGGGGTTGCCAGAGGTTGTAAAACAGACATAAATCAATTATTATCACCATTAGATGGATTTTATTGGATCTGATGTCAATTGTGAATTGTGCGTCATAAATGTGCCTTGTCCAAAGGCCATAAAATAGTAAAATTGTGGTTTGCCAACATTTTCAGTGAATACATTCTTGAATTCAGAAAAAGGTTGATCTGTTTCTTATACATGGATAACAGCACACTGCTTTTCTGTTAGTCACCATTCATTTTGATTGTACAGAAAAGAGCAGCAAGAAAAATCTTCAAAATATTTGTCCCGTCTAAGTCAGTTTATGCTGACAGAATTTTCCTTTTTGGTTAAAATTATTAGATTTATCAACAGATCACAATATTTGATATTGGTGGTTGATTATAAGTACCACTGTCAATGGGTCTTCCATCACAGCCCCAGATGTCTTCACCCAGGATTCACACACTTGCAAGTTCTCTTTGTGGCCAGTCTTAAGTCTCTTTGGATTTTTAATAGCACTGCAGATTTTTTTGCGTTTGGAAGGCTCAAGGTCATAGCTCAGGTACGCTTCAAAAGACATTGAGGGCGTCTCAGAGCAGTCCACTTTTTTTGTTGATTCAGATTTTTCTTTGGTCTTGTTCAACTTATCTTTCTTGCATGCATCGCCATTCTTTTCAATCCGCATTGACGTCGATTTTAATGCTGTCACTTTTGCAAGTGTTGTATTCTGTTGTTTATTTGTTATACTAGACATCTTCTCAGTCTTTTTACCCTCATGTTTCACATGGTCATTACTGATACTCTTGTCTTTCCCATGTCCGTGAGTCTGTGAGCTTTGATTTAAACTAGAATTTTTTTTTCCCGTATCCTTTTTCTCACCATTGGGATGAGATTTGGTTTTACTGGGGTTTATTTCATGTTTAACATCAATGTTCTGTGATATTTTTTTTTTCACACAAAAATTGTCTCCTTTTGTTTTTCTTTTAGAATTGGTACTCTCTGAAAGTTCCCCGTTACGCCTATCTTCAGCTTCTCTGTTGGGCTGTTCATTAGGGGAAGATTCTTCGGACTGTTGCCTACTAACAATTGAATAAAATAAAGAGAGAGACTTAAAGTACAGCACATGCAAAAAACACAATATAATATTCAAAACAATACAATTCAAGTAAAACTAGTATTAACATAAAAATACCTTGTAGAGTCTTTTGGAACAAGTGATTTCCATCTATTGACTAAAATTTTTGCCACCTTTCCAGCCTGATCATGTTTCCGAAAGGAGTTTACAACTTTGCCAATTCCAGTTTCCTACAAAGAAAAAACATAATTGTTGACTTTACAACTGATAATAATAATAATATATTAGGTATTATTCAAGCACTCCCACAATAATAAAAAACAAATTCTTACTGCCAGAATCTCGAGTGTTATGTCCAAATGTTGAAGTTTTTTTAAGATTTTCAGCACCTGGACAAAATTAAAAATGCTGTCAGTTTTTATTTAATATGTGGAGCTAAAGATCAGTTTAACATGTGTACAATGTTGACAATAAAACTAAAATTATAAATGGTTAAAGACATCCCACTCGCTTTCAACGCTCCTTTAAAAACCTGGATTTGCTGAGCAAGCACTCAGGCCTGGCACTATGTATGGGAAAACCTCAGACATGGCTGTGCCATTTGTAGGTTACTATAAATGAGCAATGCAATCACACCCACCACACTTGTAAAAGACCAGAAACAACATGCATGCAGAAGAGTGATTCATGAACTTGTTGAGGTATAACAACAAAAACAAGAATGCGTCATTGATACGCAAAAAAATGATACACCATCCTACAAGCCATGTGATAAGTAACACAAATTATACAACATTACTACCTTAACTACCACACTGCCCCTTCGCTTCATGGTCTGAACTGACGGACAACCAACATCAGACAACTGCAGCATTATTTTTAGAAAGAGCCCCTCTTAAGTGCCAACCCCCATCCCCTCTTCCTTTCCTGTCAACAGCTGCAGACCTTCTCATTCACACGTAACCATAATGAAAGTATATTTCTCTATAGGCAGATATTTATTCTTTTCGTTTTTTGTATCCAACTGTTAAATATACAGGTTTTTGAACATTGACATTGTGGTTTATATTGTCACAACATTTGGGGGTGACCAAAACGAAACCTGCCATTGAACAACCAATTACGTTTTGTTTCAAGAATACCATTTACTGTTTTAGCTAAGTTGAAAGAAGTATAAAACTGATATTGTACTTGGTATAGCATAACATTTACATACAAACTTTCAAAAACACAGGTGACAACTTGCCCAACCAATATGCCAAGTTGATTATATTGAGTAATGATATTTTGTTGGAATTTGTTTACAATAGGACCGTTTTGAATGAGGTGAAACACATCTGCTAAAGAAAACAAACTTTAAAACTTGATAAATCCATCCATACTAACATGTGATAACTGTGATGAAATGTGATAACCATTCTGACATGTGTTTTTTGCCCAATCTTGCTTATATATAATGGCATCAAACCAAAGCAAAACATTTTCCTGATGTTTGCATAACATCCTACCGTGTGTCCTTCACATGAGCCTTTGAGCTGATACCTTAACTGCAACACTTTTTTCACAACAGCTGCGGCCATGTCTCCTCCTCACATACACCTGCGCTTATTAAACTGAAACATATGTTTCCGGCACCTTTATATGGGCGGGGACGATTTGAGAGAGGCTCATACAAAATATGTGAATGACTAACCAGCCAAATGGCGTGGGAAATCTCTTGAAAACTTAAAACATCCAACCTCATAACACTCACCCTCCGAATAAAACAGATCCAACTTTGTTGCACAATTAAACCGTTAACATCATATTTCGCGTTTGTTATTGACGTCTTGTGCGTCAGATCATGGCCGCTGCGCCGCGGGTCAAATCTTTCATGGCTATTACGTCATCAAACTCAGTCTAGCTTTAGGCTTGTTCGACTTAATTCATGATTTGATGGGTGGCATAGATCTTTTATTGAGATGCGATTTTAAAATAGAAAAACTATCTGTGAAATTAGCCACATTCCACAAACAAGCTTTATTTGCTAGGATGCTTATATAATTTCTCCGCAAATAAATGTTATCTGGAAAAATCAATGTATTCAATATAAAAAAGATCTCTCTTTTACAAAAGATGATATGAAAATTATATTTTGCTAGATAGACTAGATAACTTTAATGCAATTAGTAATTTATTAACCTAGAGTATTCTTGGAAACATTTGGGTTTCCAGTTACACCAAAAGAGTATATATATTGTGTTTGATGCCATTCCACAACAATTTATTCAGTAAGAACTTGTAGAAGTGATACTTCTGAGGCAATTTATGTTAGACAGCATGTTTAGAGGAGAAATTGTAGGTGTTCTAATAAACACATAAGGAATGTTATATTAGGAGAAATAGCTACTTGTAAAAGCTTATTCTGGTCCAATATAAACTGGAATAAAGTTGGGTGTATCAGTGACAAATATTGTTTAAATAATAAGGTAAAATATGTTACATTTAAAATTCTACATGGTATCTATCCAGCTAAAATTGTGTCAGAGACATTTAATTTAGACATGAAATCCCTGGAATTTCTGGTCAATAGAGAAATAATCTTATTTGTAATTGCATATATAGGCCTACCAAGATTTTTTGGGTGGATATGGAAAAGTTTAGTATAGAAAACAGATAAGTTAAATGTTTTTGTTATATTTTTCCAGTAAAAAAATTATACAGATTCTTTTGTTTCAACTGTTAATCATTTTGGGAAAATTTCACATATGAAAGAATGGACAAGATTCAAGCTAAATTTCACCCATTTTCTTCAGAAGATTAATGACTACTGCACCAGTTTGCAAAGCATTGTTAATAAAAAAGCAATAAAGACGTTGGACTCTGGCTTTTTTTTCTTGGATATACATGTTAATATGAATTAATATGAATATGTTTTAGCGTTCTGCAGAATGACACCATGTTGTAGGCTATATAGTGTTACAAAAAAAAAGAAGTTCGACTTTCATGAAGCGCTGCAGGAACCGACAGGCGGATGACACCACTTTACCGCGAGAGGTATTCAAAAGCTTATGAAGTCGGCTCTCAACTCTCTCTTTCGGTAATGTGATGTCATCCGCCTGTTGGTTTCTGCGGCGCTGCATGAAGTCGAACACACCTATTATCATGTTATATTGGAATTTAGCTACTATTTTCCAAAATTAACCTTCAGAATTACCAAATTTTGAGATATTAGTTTTATGGATGCAAAAAGTGAAATAAGAAAGCATAAATGTTAGCCTAAATTCTGTGTGAAAATACATTATATATTTTTTCTGTAAAAGGGAATGGCAATTTAAAAACAAAATTTTATTTAAGACCTTTATTGAAATAACCCTTCAATCTTTGCCCAATGGACTTGTCCCGTTGCTCATGAAAAGAGGAGGAGTTAACTTACTCTATTCTGATGTCTGATGTAGCGTCTCTCTCTCTCCTGCACACCCACGTTGAGGTCTATCCTTCTTCTGTACCAGTTTTATCTCGACATCGGTAAGTTTGTTTGTTTTTACTTTTATTAGTATAAAAGTCGTTTGGTGGTTCTTTGCAGCCCCTGCTCAGTAAAGAAACTTTGGTCATTAAAGGGTTTATTAGACTCATGAGCTACATACATGTTATTGTGATGTATTATCAGTTTTATATAACCAGTGTATTGGTTCCAAGCACCAGCACAGGCATATATGACTAGAAGCCCCTTTTGGCTTTTAAAATTTTGGAGTACATTTCCCAAACCGGCATATTGACATTTGCGTATTGCAAATGTGCATTTTCACAGCGGTTTTCAGAACTGGTTCACTTTATGATTTCAGATGGAAATCAAATAGAAATTATTTCTATATGATTTGAATAATTATGTTCTTTTCACATTAGTTATTTGCATTAGAATTTTTTTTTCAACTACTATAATTTATAAAGATTAAGTCAAAGGCCTAAATGTGATAAACGCAGCTCTCATCAGGATTGACCATGCAAATGTATTCACTTTAACAAAATTACCTCTATACAAATAAAGTTTAAGAATTGTAAGGACAGGCAGGTTTGAATGACAGATTCTATAAAAGGCCCTTAGAGCACTTCTGCACTGCGTTTCTATTCTTGGCCATAGTTGTGATAAATGGTGACAGATGCAAAGAGAGGAATGCTAGGGTGATATGTTGTGGTAATCACTCTTACATGTTAATTTTAGTGTACAACTTGCATACAGCTTTGTACTTTTTAACTTACTATGGGTTTAAATGTTTGCCTCTTTCTTAGAGTGTCACTAAAAGTTGATGAACACTGCACAGGGTTTTGAAATATGAGCCAGGTCTGGGTCACTACTCTACAGAAATAGCAGTCTAAAAATGAGTCGTTTTCTTTTTTTTAAATAATGTTGTGCAAATTGATCACTGCACATTTGTGATGTTTTAATGTGAACTAAGAATGTTCCAAATTTAAAAGTTCAGCTAAAAAAAGAATTCAGTCAAGCTTTCCTGTAGCTCAGTGGTAAGAGCAAGATTGTGGGTTCGATCCCAGGAGATTGCACATACCTAAGTAGAAATGTATAGGCTACTGCAATGTAAGTTGCTTTGGATAAAAGCGTCTGCCAAATGCATAAATGTATATGTAAATTTATTTACCGCTGTAAACATAGTGTGATCAAAATACACTATATTTTGAATAATGTTTATTAATGACTTAATATAACAATGAAGTTCAAGACTGAACTTTAAATTTAGCCTTGCTACATATTTTTTCAAAGAGTCAATCTGTGCACCTGTATGTCTAAAATCTTTCAATATTCCCGCATCCTTCTAGGTCTTGGCTGTGACCCATTACTACAGTCATGGCACCCAAAAAGAGCAAGGCTGCTAAAAAAAATAAAGCTGATATAAATGAGATGACAATATTGGTAGATGACAGTCCCACTAGCAAAATAAATGGACTAAACACTCTCCTGGAAGGTGGAAACGGCTTCAGTTGCATCTCTACTGAGGTCACCGACCCTGTATATGCACCTAACCTCCTGGAGGGTCTTGGCCACATGAGGCAAGATGGCTTCCTCTGTGACCTGACTGTTGCAACTAAGTCCAAATCCTTTGACGTTCATAAGGTTGTGATGGCTTCCTGCAGCGAATACATCCAAGGCATGCTCCGAAAGGATCCATCCCTGAAGAAGATTGAGCTCAACGATTTGTCTCCAGTTGGTTTGGCTACAGTCATCACTTACGCATATTCTGGAAAACTGACATTGTCTTTGTACACCATCGGCAGCACGATCTCAGCTGCCATGCTGTTGCAGATCCATACTCTGGTGAAGATGTGCAGCGATTTCTTGATGCGGGAGATTAGCGTGGAGAACTGTATGTACGTCATCAATATTGCTGACACATACAATCTGAAAGAGACGAAAGAAGCCGCTCAGAAGTTCATGCGGGATAATTTTATTGAGTTCTCGGAGATGGAGCAGTTCCTAAAGCTCACCTATGAGCAGATTAGCGAATTCCTCATGGATGATTCACTTCAACTGCCTTCAGAGCTTACAGCTTTCCAGATTGCGGTGAAGTGGTTGGACTTTGATGAGAAGCGGCTGAAGTATTCTCCTGACCTGCTGTCCCACATTCGCTTTGGAACCATCATACCTCAGGACCTTGTCAGTCACGTACAGAATGTTCCCAGAATGATGCAAGATGCAGAGTGCCACCGTCTGTTGGTCGATGCTATGAATTACCATCTGCTGCCGTTTCAACAGAACATCCTTCAGTCCAGAAGAACCAAGGTCCGGGGTGGTCTACGCGTACTGCTCACAGTGGGTGGACGACCCGCCCTGACAGAAAAGTCCCTCAGCAAGGACATTCTCTACAGAGATGAGGACAACGTCTGGAATAAGCTGACTGAGATGCCAGCAAAGAGCTTCAACCAATGCGTGGCAGTTTTGGATGGTTTCCTGTATGTGGCTGGTGGTGAAGACCAAAACGATGCTAGAAACCAAGCAAAACATGCTGTGAGCAATTTCTGCAGGTAATTTTTTTTTATTATAATTTTCTAAGTGTCTATTGAGATGTACATGTTTTTTTAACCCAAGGTTAGATGAATGTGGACAAACCCAACCATTATTTAAATTAGCCAAGCATAATACAGGTTTCATTAAACAGGGGCTTGGGTTTCTCCATATTTGAACCAACCAAATAGAGGGTATGCACGTGACGTCACTGCATATGCAACGTCACTTGAAATCAAGTGAGTCACAAAAAGTGAATGAATTGCTGCAATTTGCTAAAACAAATGGAATTCTGAAACGTGGATATTTTCTAGTCATTTAAAAAAATGGTGGTTGCTAACAAGTTGCTAAAAGTGCAACTTCCTTTGGGGGGGAAGTTAGACGTCATCGCGCATATAAAGTTCACAAACAATAGAACATGGGCACAAATTTCCTACGATTTAAATGTTGATTCATTAACAAAGTAATTACTCACCAGGGACCCATTTTTAATAAAGTTTGAAAGAGTTGTCGGAGGCTTGGTGGTGGTGAAGTTAATTTAAAGAGACCTTAAGTGCATTGTGTTAGCTTTTTACTTCTGCTGATTGTATTTCGGCTTCAAAAGTAACAAATGTGCTATCGACTTGTAAAGATTATCTTGATAAACAAAATGTGTAAGTGTCATAACCCTTTGTTAAACACAGAGCTTATTTTTTGTGATGTTCCAAAAGTCTATGGGAAAATGCATAGCCTGTCGATCTAGAGAACCTGTGTGCTGCTAACTTCCAGGTTTATCAAACAAAAACATGTAATCTCTTTTGTTCCCTATTGTGTTACCTACCTACTTTCTACACCTTTATATGTTTTGTAAATGTATTTCCTTTAACATTCTAAGCAGACGTATTTCATACAAACTTAAAGATTATCGTATTGGGTTTATTAAACCATTAAATGTGTTTTGCTTGAGTAGAAAATGTTTACTTAAGACATTGCTTTGTGTATAACCCCTGGCTTTGAAATCAGGTACAAAATATCACCAAATGCAATTCCGTGTACTTCCAAGGACACCTGGTTCATATGCTAGTTGTAAGGTTCACTGTCCAACAACTTTTATTTTTTTTCTCTTACTGTAAGCAGTCATTTTGCAGGTGTTTTGAGTGTTTTGCCACTCAATGGGGCGTGTTCCGGCGTGTTCACATGGTGCTAACGTGGGAAAGTGCCGTCAATGCATACTTTGTATAAACAATCCACATTTATTTCTATTCTATATGAACTCAATACCCAAATCTGCAAATCAATGGATAATGTATGGCTATTTCTCTCCTCAGATATGACCCTAGATTCAACTCATGGATCCACCTGGCTAACATGATTCAGAAGCGTACTCATTTCAGCCTTAACACCTTCAACGGTCTCCTGTTCGCTGTGGGTGGACGAAATACTGATGGTTGCCAGGCATCTGTTGAGTGCTACGTTCCATCCTCTAACCAATGGCAACTGAAAGCAGCAATGGACGTCCCTAGATGTTGCCATGCCAGCACAATTATTGATGGCAAGATCTTGGTGACTGGTGGTTACATTAACAATGCCTATTCACGTGCCGTATGTTCTTATGATCCATCCACTGACACCTGGCAGGACAAGAACAGTCTAAGCACCCCAAGAGGATGGCACTGCTCAGTGACCGTCGGAGATCGTGCATATGTTCTTGGTGGCAGCCAACTGGGTGGACGCGCTGAGAGGGTGGATGTCTTTCCAGTTGAATGTTATAACCCTTACTCTGGCCAGTGGAGCTATGTTGCCCCCTTGCTGTCAGGGGTGAGCACAGCAGGTACTGCCACCTTGAATAACAAGATTTACCTCCTGGGTGGTTGGAATGAGGTTGAGAAAAAGTATAAAAAATGCATTCAGGTGTATAATCCTGATATCAATGAATGGACTGAGGATGATGAATTGCCAGAAGCTACAGTTGGTATTTCTTGTTGTGTTGTCACCGTCCCCACACGCAAAACACGGGAGTCGAGGGCCAGCTCTGTTTCATCAGCTCCAGTTAGTATATAGGCCTAAGCATTGATATTAGGGACACTGGTTAATTGGCCAACTGTAAAATTTTCAGCTTAATATTTGTTGAAAGATCTTTTTTTCTCAGAAATGTCAAAATTTTGAATCAGTCTAGAATGGGGGTTCCAAAGTCGGTCCTGGAGAGCCGGTGTCCTGCAGAGTGTAGCTTCAACTTGGCTTAACACAACTGTCTGGAAGTTTCTAGTCTGCCTAGTGAGACCTTACATGTGTCTCAATCACGTTCATTGTTAAGTAGTCTGGGCACTGACAAGCGAGTCAGACATTTTTAGGGTTGTCTCATTCGCAAAATCCTTCTAGTGTACTGAAACGTTCTTTCTCAAAAATTTTCCAAAATGCACTGCAAAAACCAGGGAGCATCGACGCTCCCTATTTTCCCTTACCAGAAATCACATGACAAGTTTTGAAGACGCTTAACCAAAATCGCAGGAGCCAACTAAATAAACTTCATGAAGCATGATTAATTCATGTTATGTGTAAACAAACATTGCTAGACAAGAAGGCAACACAACAGTTAAATTTAATAATCAACCAAATTTGTGCACTGATATGTTACAGAATAATGAAAGTGTTTCTCATTGAAACAGTATTAAAAAAAATAAGTCACAGAGATGTCGGTTTTGCCGGTTGTTGATTCATACCAGCTGTGAAGTAAAATAAGTGAACAGTGTCCAAATAAGAAGTTGCCAGTGCCCTGACCTGTGTACATGGTGTACTGATTCACGATATCGGGACAAGGGAGCTGATTGACACAGGGCTTGATTAGTTGGTTCAGGTGTGTCTGATTAGGGTTGAAGAGCTAAAGTCTGCAGGACCAATTCTGGACACCTAAAATCTCTAGAACATTATGAATGCTATATACAACTTTAGACGACTGTAGAGAAGTATTATTATTTATATAAACCACTGTGTTTAAAGAATATTTAAGTTTGTCCATTTTGATTAATAAAAAAATTAAAATAAAGTTGAAAGATGATTCACAGCTTGTGGGAACAGTGGAAAAAAACATATTTTGGAGGTGCATTTGTGTGTGTAGATGGTGAAGGAAACAGATGAAAGCAACTTGCATATTTATGAAATCGAGAGCTTACAGTCATACCTTTCTTTTCCAAGTTTTCAAGTGGGGCCAATTTTTTTAATTGAATAAATCCCTTAATATAACTACAGATTTAATAATACTATATTGATTGCAAGTTACAACATTGCAAACTGTCCAAATATTTTAACCTTTTTTTGAAGACCTAAAAATGGTTGTACTCAATAACATTATTTTCTAGTAGTGTTATTCTGCATTGTGTGCATGTAGTGTTCAGTTGCATATTACAATGCTATGAAATAAATTGCTAGGTCATTTTAACTTGCCTTCCCTATTTACCAGGAGTAGGTATATTAAAACTAATAGTACAGCCAGTCAGTTTACACTATAAGAATAGAAAGCTGGGTATGGGGAGACAATGCTGAATGGGACTTAAATGACCTGGCATGTTTTACTTATGGGTGAATAACTGTGAAAATAATAACCAGTTGTGCCTGAATTGTCTAGAACGTTTTTTCCCGACAGTTCATGATTTTAAATGCTCTGCATATAAAAAAAAATCGATATTTAAAAATATGACAACTTCTACTAAAGTAAAATATAATCAGTCAATGGATTGCATTCATAATAATATCTACATGTCATGTAAGATCTGCATATTTATTAAAGGTTCTTAAGAAATGTTGCTGTTGTTGTGTCATTTTTCTTGGATTATTGGGATTATTAGGGAAAACATTTACTGAATGACTGAATGAATGACTGAATTTTACACACATATAATCTATAATCCTTTGTGCTCTGCTTTTAGATCTTGTTTTAATAATTTAATCCTTTGGGAATAATATCCCAGGTTGGCTATTTTTTCAATATTGCTAGGAATTCAATAGTTTGATTCTGATCCTATAGAGACCTAACTGTCCGTGCTATTTTTGTACCAAATACAACACTTACATTTTATACAGCACTGACACCATGTTCACAGTACATATTACTTGGATTATGTATATTTGTCACATGCAGTTGTATTTTTATCCTATTCATTATGAAAAGGCAAAAATGTCAATAACCCCACTGAAGTGCGGATGTAATTTTTGTATTATAAAGAATATCACAATTAAAATGCAAAGAACGATTTTTATATATATATTATAGTAAATGTTACATAAAAGGCATTTCAATTGTGCAAAAAATGATAGTTCTAAAGTGACCTTTAAAAACCTTTTTCATTTAATTTAGCCTTTTTTAAATATAGGATCACCTTAAACCTACATTACCTTTGTTCACCCTAATTCTGCATTCTGCATCGTCATGATTACAACAGGACATTTAAATAGATCTGTTTCCATAGCTGAGCATTGTTACCATGAGGTGGCATTTGAACTACTGATCAGTGGATTGAACACAAAGAGTTGTAAAAAGACAGAGTTCCAACACACTTTGCTTTAAACTATCAGACTGTTTGAATGGCTGGGACAGAGAGCAGAAGTGACATTTTTGCAACACATTATGAACATAACACAGACCTTACCATAGTAGGATAAAATACTTTATCATTTTATTTGTTCTGTTGAACACAAAAAAAGACATTTTGAAGACTGCAGGAGAGCAAACCGTTCTGGGGCACATTTGCCTACCTTTGTTTTTTCCTAATATGGTAGTCAATGGGTGTTGAGATCTGTTTGGTTATAAGCATTATTAAAATACCTTTCTCGGTGTTCATCAGAACAAAGAAATGTATACACATTTGGAACAACTCGAAGGTGAGTAAATGATGATAGAATTTTCTTTTTTGTTAGGGGAGAGTGGGGTAAAGTGAGACATTTCTACATTTTCTCCCCTCTTAAGCAAGCTAAAATGATATATCAGGAAAATTTTCACATTTCCCATTAATTCAGAATTCAGGAGTGTTTTTTAAAAAGTCGTCTTGTGTCTCATTTTACCCCAGTTTAGGAGTAAACTGAGGCAGACCAGAGAAATCAAGGTGGTAAAGTAAACCACCTGGGGTTAAACTGATCCACTTACTATTTCCACTCTGAAACTACCATAAAAACACATGTTATAACAGTTAGAATCCTGACAGCCAGCTTGATAACCACACATTCCAGAACTAATGTCAGACTAGTAACAGACTCATGGGGATTTGTCAATTAAGCAATTTTTTATTTCTTAACACTTGAAAGTAACTCTGAACAAAATCAAATACAACAGAATATCATTCAAAATGTTTTAACATTCAAATGACAGATAGAACCAGTTAAATTAGAACACAGTCTGAGGGTCAGAACTAGAGTTGAGCTCGTTTCAGCCGAGTATCCGGTACGGATAAAGCACTTTTGCCGAGTATGAGTATCATACGAGTAATACGAGTTGAATAAAAATCTGTGCTCGGATTGAATAAAAATCCTCATTGGGTAGCTGACTGTGTCTGCGTTCTATGATAGGCTAGTCACAGCGCCCCTCCCCTACACACATACAGATGTATTGTGTTGCTGACTGTGTCCGCAGCTCTCTCTCTCTGTCTCTCCCTCAGTCACTCAGGTTCGCACGTCTTTTACATTAATGTTTAGGTCTCTTCAGCTTCAGGTTTGTTTTTTTTACTTCGGTTTGTAGTACTTATTAACCAGTAGAGTTTTGATAAACGTGGGGTTTGTTCAGACGTGGTGCATGGTAGAATGCGACTCGCGTTGCGTCTCTGCCTGTCGGAGTTTTTTTTTCTTTTTTAAACCGTCAGCTGGCTCTAACCATTTTTTTTTTTTTACTTCACGCAAACTCTTGTTCATTACATTTTACTTCATAATTGCAACCGCATGTGTTGTATTCATTGTTGCAAAACTTGTTCTGTATATAGTTCGTTTGTTATCGTGATCAAAACCATTGATCTGAAGCTCAATGCTGATGCGGTCATGTAAATATTTTTCTAATCAGCAATAAATATAAAAATTTCTGATAAACCCATATCAATTGCATGCTTAAAATAACATACCGGTTAAAGACCCGCCCATCTCAAGACAACCGGACCCAATTTCCGGGTTAAATCCCGCCCACTTCCGGGTTAGGCCCCTCCCAGTCCGAGTACAGATACAGATAAGGCTGTACTCGCTCATCCCTAGTCAGACCACAGGACCCTTAGAGCCAGCTAGTGTCTGTGGGTCAGAGCAAAGGACAATCAGAACCAGCTAGAACAGCATGGGACTCACCCTCTTAGACCCACCTGGATTAGAACACCAGCCAACTGTCATACTATACAATTAGGCCTATGTCACAGGTCGGGGCGGCCCATCAGGCTACACCCTCCCCTGAAACCCGTACCACCCTTGGGGAGTCGGACAGAGGCCCGGCAAAGATAACAGACAACAAGACTTCAAGTAACAGAACTTTATTGAGTTTAAAAATGGATAAGAGATTTAAGAGGATGAGTCCTCTGGGCAGGGTCGTTCCGTCCTGCGTATCCGCCGAAGGCCCACAGAGTGCAGTGTAGGGGGGTGTTCTGGTGAATAGCTTCGCGGTCTTCAAAATGGAAGGGGCGAGTCAGGTTTCCCGAATGGGAGGAGGTTGCTGCAGGAGGGTTTAGGTGCGTATTTCGGGGACGCACTCCCTTCTTCCCAGGGGGAGGATAAATCGGGACTTACGACCGGAGGAACTGTGGTGGAACAGTTGAGGTGCGCGGTTCAGGTACGTACTCCTCTTCTTCACAGCGGGAAGCGGACAGAAGGGTACGACGAGGGGGATTCCTGCGAGCAGTCAGGTGATTAGTCGGGTATGCAATCCTCTTCTTCTACAGGTAGCAGACAGAGAACTTACGGCTGGGGAGCTTCACTGTAAAACAGATGGTTAAGCATTCGCCTCACGTGTCCCCCTTCCCGACAGTTCACTCAAATATCTGTGGAGTACAACAGTGTTAACCTCTTCTTACGTCTTAGAACGTGATAGCGAACATCACTTCATCACTGCAATTCAGCACTCAGTGGGAAATATATATATATATATATATATATATATATATATAGATATATAGATGGCCGTCGCCCATTTGCTGACCTGACATTCACATCAGGAAGTCCATAGACCAGAGAGAGAGGATAAAGATCGAGTGGACTACTCACAGTCTCTCACAAACGATCTCACTGTCCAGCGATTTCCTCCTTCCGGTTGAGTCGGCGTGCTCTTTCTCCCAATACTCACAGTGCCGCGCCATTTGCCAGCACCGCTCCTCTGCTCCTCTGCTCCTCTGCTCCTCTGCTCCTCTGCTCCTCTGCTCCTCTGCTCCTCTGCTCCTCTGCTCCTCTGCTCCTCTGCTCCTCTGCTCCTCTGCTCCTCTGCTCCTCTGCTCCTCTGCTCCTCTGCTCCTCTGCTCCTCTGCTCACGCTTCCTCCGAGATACACAATCCCCAAAACAACTACCTCGTTGGTCTGTACACTCTCATTTTATCCTGCCCTAATTGCAATGTGTCCCAATCGCGGGGCTTCAATCCCCTCGTGCACAGCTATCGGCGATTTTGGCTAATTACCCCATTCGCGGGGATTTTGCGCTAACCCGGAACTAGCCCGGTGTTCCGTTGTTATGGGTCCGGCGGGGGCAATCGTGGTGAACATTAGTTCCGGCTTACAAGGGAAAAAGTTGGAATTTCGTCACCTCGTGACACCTAGGGTGCTTCTCAATACTTATTTGTGCGTCTTCGTTTCCTTTGCTCGCTTCCTTTCCTCGTGTCTTAGCTCCACTTATTCAGGATGCGAGAGAAGGAAGCAAGGAAAAGACGCAAGGACGGAGGAATCGAAGCAAGTGAACTTCAAAGCGTCGTCAACTAATGATGAGTCTACACCGCTGGATTTATCTTGAACATCGGATATATTCTTGAACATAAGATATAATTATTTATATTGTAACCGTTCCAACCTCCACAAAATACCACATTTGTTCTTATTTTTTTTTACCAGTTATTATTAATGAATTTTTGTTGTTGTGATTTCACATACATTGTGTTTTGTACATGTAAACAATAATGATAATGATTATAATTAAAATAATTAAAACTGTGGTGAAAAGTACACTTTATACATCGAAATTAAAGGCACTGTCAAAAAAAGAACACACAGTTACAATAACTTTATGCTTAATACTCACATTTATTTGTTTGAATGTTCTGCCATGGTTAGCACTTGGAGCAGATGTGAAGTGGGAGGAGAATTTATACGTGCGTCACGTTTAGGAAATAAAAAACTTCAGCAAAGGATACACCTGTGTATCCCCGCTCATGACTCCTCAGGAAGCCTCCTCCCTCCTCGATCCTCGACTCCTCCCGGTGCAATTAGAGAATTGAGATGTCCTTCAATATGGCTGAGCTCGATCGGTTTCCGGGTCATAGGATGGAGGATAGAGGAGCTAGGAGACAAGGAGGGATATTGAGAAGCACCCCTACTGTACATTCCACCCCTGAAGGTTACAGGGAAAGATGAGGAGTTGCTCTCTCCGTGTGGTTCCTCCAGGCCTTTTAGGTTGAGGCAGCT
Source organism: Triplophysa bombifrons (assembly GCA_029783895.1). Taxonomy (NCBI): domain Eukaryota; kingdom Metazoa; phylum Chordata; class Actinopteri; order Cypriniformes; family Nemacheilidae; genus Triplophysa; species Triplophysa bombifrons. The sequence goes on along the minus strand of CM056459.1, from coordinate 19,443,856 downwards.
TCTTCACCACATCACTTTTAGGAACATGTGCCACATCATTTTCCTTTATAGCAAAAGTGGGTCTCTCCCACTCTTTCGTGTTTCCCTGGATTCTTCTGAGAAATTGTGCAAGTATTTCGATATTCCTCAACTTTCTAAACCATGGCAATGTAACAGACGCTCCTGTGTTTGGTTGCAAATTTCACTATGAAAAAGTCACCCACGGACAGATCTGTGTTTCCTTGATCACTTCTCTCATCCTCAGAGCTTTCTTCGTCAGACACATTATCAATTGAGACAGGGACATCACTCCCCTCTGAGCTGCTAACTATGATATTCTTTTTGGTTGCTTTCTTTTTCGGTTTTCCCTTTTCTTTGCTATTTTTTTGCTTTTTCCCTGCCAGTTTATTCTGTCTTTCTTTATAAGCCTTTTCAATTGCCTTCTTTTCAGGAGTATCAGTTAGGATGGCTGTCTTCACACGATTTCGTTTGGTTTGTGTTCTGGGGGGACATTTGGGAAGTGATAGGATTTCTTATAGACTTCTTTCCTTCTATGACCTCAGCGGCTGCACTCTCAATCTCCTCGAGGGGTGTTTTGCCCCATGTTGTCTTCCTGGTGTATTGCCTTGGCATGATGGCTTTTCTACAATGTTTATGACATTAAAAATAAAACATATGTAGCCTAGCCTAATGTGCCTCATGTCTCACTTTACCCCACCCCCACATTTTAGAAAAAAAAGATCTCTCTTAGCATTTTAGGATAATCTTTAGCTAGCATCATCACATGGTTTTATTTGTTGGTAGTGATGGACTTAAAAATGTCCAGCGTGTCCAAAAATTGGACTTACAGACGTTCTTTGAATAAAGTTGAAGTTTATTAACCTGAAAATCAGCGCTGGGCTGTCTCACACACAACTAACTCAACAGAGAGTCCCGGAGAATCAGCAGTGTTTTACATTTTTATATGTGTATGTGTGGGTGTATCTTCAAGCTTGCTTCAGTAGTTAGTGTCCAATCTCACGGCTCTTGAGACATCCACCGTTTAGTCTTTAGCCAATGGAGAGATGACCGCTTGGCGCTTGTGGACAACCGCACCCTTCTTCTTTGTTCTCTTAGCATCTGTAAAACACCACACTTCCCCCAACTAGTTCATCCAACACTTATCTAAACACAAGATCTGTGGTATGTGTTTGCATGCTCTACTTGGTTCAGGCATAACAGTTAATCACTCTTGCACATACCTGAGCTGGTTTACCCCCCTTGAACGCACTGTTTCTTGTGGTCTAATATTCTCTCCTTCACAGAACCACAGTAATTATGAAGTGTCATGATTATATTGAGCATGATTATATTGATAACAAATAACTTGATTAAACATATGCAATTAAAACATGGTAATTAAAACACAACACTCTTAAAGACTTATAAAACCCTTCAATCCCTCTCTTGACCTCGAAAGAGGTCACACATCTTCCTCATCATCCCCGTCCTAATATATGTGATCACTGGACAGCAATGGCATATTCAGTGAGTGAGGGCCTGGGGGGTTGTATTTATCATTGAATTAATTCTTGACATCAAACAATTAAAAAGACATGGACCAACAGTGTAGAATGTCTTGTTGAGCCATTAAGTCGGCTAAGCCATATGCAGACACAAAAGACTCCCAAAACCGGGACCAGTGGGAACGCAGTTGATGTTCCACAGGGACTTCTTCATCAGTCCAAGTTGCTCTTTTTACCCGTTGTTTGAGGGTAGTTAGTCTTACCAAGGTGACCCTGTGTTTTAAACGAATGGGGGCACATAACCCCGTCCAGTTTGTTTGAAACGTATCATTTACTTATTCTCCGACGCAATATCAGTACCACTCATTTTGTAGACGAGCCCATGGTTGTGGCCATGGCATAAGACATGATGGTGCAGAAGTCACTGCAGACGTCCACAATTCTTGACAGACATAACATTAGTCATTTGTTGATGCTTTTGCAGTCCAATTGGCATATTGCCAAAAAAGATTAGCATGTATTGGCTCAGCAGTTACACATGTTATGTGTACTGCTAAATATAAGATGATACTTAGACCAGCCATATCTGGAACACAGAAACAGTTAGTTTTGTTCACACCGTTATGTTATCATGTACTGTCTCCTATTTCTATGTTATTCACCCTCTCTAAGGGGTTATGATATCCTTACTATTTCATGTACTTATATTCATCTGACTCCACACCTCATATTCCTAGTTATATATATATATATAATAATTAATACATTACATAATTCTATAACATGTTCTTACTTCTTTTTACAGGGAATAACTCATCTTCTTACAGCATACATTTCATCTTATATTATATACAATCACTCTTATCACAGTATCACGGTTATAATATAATACAGTATATCACAGTTATACACAATTTTTACATAAAAATTCCTATGCGCATTATACTCTTTAAAATCGTTTGGGGGACCAACCACCCTTGTATTTGGGGGACCAACCACCCTTGTATTTGGGGGACCAACCACCCTTGTTTAAATCTAAATATTGGGGGACCAACCACCCATGTAAATTCTAAATGTCGGGGGACCAACCTCCCGTGTTCAAGACCGCGTGGGGACTTTCACCTCACGTCTTATATCTTCCTGGGGGACCAACCACCCATGTAAATTCGGGGGACCATCCACCCATGTCAATTTCAAATTAACAAACTTCAATCTTTATAATAATTACAATTTAACTATGATCAGGAAGTTTTCAATTCAACACAATCAATTTAGAGTAGTCAATTGGCAGAAGTTTGATTTAACAGGTTTCTGCTCACCTTTTTCTTTCGTCCGGACGTTGTGTTGAATCTCAGGCCTTCCCTCTCCACTTGGGACTTTTTATAATCCTTACAATTTGTCTAAAAACGTCCTAAATAGCCAATCACGTCGTGGTCACCATTTGATGGACTTAAAAATGTCCAGCGTGTCCAAAAATTGGACTTACAGACGTTCTTTGAATAAAGTTGAAGTTTATTAACCTGAAAATCAGCGCTGGGCTGTCTCACACACAACTAACTCAACAGAGAGTCCCGGAGAATCAGCCCCGCCTAAACAGTGTTTTACATTTTTATATGTGTATGTGTGGGTGTATCTTCAAGCTTGCTTCAGTAGTTAGTGTCCAATCTCACGGCTCTTGAGACATCCACCGTTTAATCTTTAGCCAATGGAGAGATGACCGCTTGGCGCTTGTGGACAACCGCACCCTTCTTCTTTGTTCTCTTAGCATCTGTAAAACACAACACTTCCCCCAACTAGTTCACCCAACACTTATAAAACCCTTCAGTAGTTCATCAACATGTATGATATAAGTTTTTCTACCTGAATCAATTTGCTTTGGAAAAACATTTGATTAAGTTGACAGCAAAAAAATTTTTTTACATGCAAAAAAATATTTGTGTGAAAAAAACATGCTTACCACAGCACCATGAGGTCCACTCCTTCATGGCCAAGGGGAAATGGGAGGGGCTTGAAAACATAATGGTCACATGACCACAAATGTGTTCCATTGCCTAGATACATGGGGTGTCTCACATTACCCGATGGCTCACTGTAAGAATGTAAACTTCTCACGTCCCCTTGTCTAAACAAAATTCTACGGTTGAAGAGTCTAGTCGACGGAACACACAGAGTTTCTGGATCCAGGAGACAAAGTTTGACACAGACACAAGTGCTTGTTCAATCAGAGTCCAAAGTTTATTGTTAAGGACTACTACTTATAAGCTTGCATCAGGAGGCGTCATATAAAACCACCAAAACAGTGGAAAATCACCAGACTTTCTGTTTAGTCTTATTCCTCCTGAACAATCAGATATGATTACATATTTAATATTACAATAACAAAACAATTGTCCCTAGACATTGTTAGGAACCTTGAGATGGAGAACAACAGATTCTTATATCAACATAAGACAGCATAAGACATGATACAACTTTCAACGAGGTTAAACAACAGAAAGTAAGGAGCAAATATTATGAATAGAAGTAAATAATAAGATAAAGGAATGAATACATATGATGAATATTGGAATAAACACAGATGCAGTATTTGTGGAGGACAGGACGAAATCCAGATTCTCACAATGGCAACTTTCAGACCAACGGTCTTACAAGCAGTCCTGTGACCCTTTAAAGAACAAATATATAGAGTAGTACAAAAGGTTAATACAAAGTCTTTAATAAAAGGATAGTTGCATTTGCGTATTTTTGTGTGGTTTTCTGGTTTGCAAGCTGATCTTTGAGGTAAAAGATCAATCAGACTGATTTGTAATAAAAACATAACAACACCAATCACCCTCAATAAAAACGAAAACATAAACATAATTATATCTACTCTTCATCATCTACCGTGCCAATCTCAATTACCGAATCGTCAAGCCCATTATCTCCTTCCATTCCATTGTCACGTTCATCAACATTTCTCGGTTCTTCTATCACCGGTATTGGTTCTGGTTCTAACTCATGTGTTTGAACATAATCATTGTCATCCTCGTCCGTATCGCTGCTATGATCAAATATGGATCCCCAAGTTTGATTCTGATCTGGACGATAACCTTTAGATGTGCGTCTAACCAGCATAGCCTGGTTGACGTCAGTCGTTCTTTTTGCTAACATCATTCGATCGGTTCCTTTGGTTGTAAAGGAAGTAACAGATCTTTTAACACATCCGACCACACACTGCAACATGCATGGCAAAAATAGTAACAAGGCTAAGATGGTCATCACAACTGCAATTACTGTACCGGATATCCAATATCCCCATCCCCCGGATAGGCTGTCCAACCATTGAAACCATGTTGCATCTACTGGTGTGGGTTCACGAACTGATTCTCTCATGTGCTTCACAACGTCGGTGACATTGTCTGCATAATCTGGAATTGAAAAACAACAAGATACTCCTAGCATTTTGCACACTCCTCCTTTCTCTGCTGTTAATATATCCAAAGCAAGTCTATGTTGCACGACGGCAACTCTCATTTTCTTTAATTTGTTAGAGATTAAGTTTAAAGCTTGTGCTGTGTCATTTTCCAAAGAAAGAACTTGCCATGCCAGACCATTAATTTTGTTCAGAGCAACAGTAGTACCGATTCCTGTAAACAAACCTGCTAGGGACCATCCCACGTTTTCCCAAGGAGTAGTCCATGGATCACTAATCTTGTGGCCTGTGTGATAGGGTGAGTGAGGTAAGTGGCTGTGATTGACACACGTTGGCACCAATCAACAGCGAGTGCTGAGTATTTCAGGACGTGTTTTAGCCTGGGATGCGTCACGCCCGGATCCTCCCCTTTTTGTGTTGACTGTGGCTTCAGGTATGCGCTGCTGACAGATAGCATTCGCTTAAGTTTTAATGACAAACACTGATACTTATGATTTTGGGTTGCACCCCAGCCTGTCTGTTTCTATTAGTGTTTCCGTCTGTTCCTGTGGACTGTATGATTGCTCTTTTTGCTGGTAAGCGAAAGCTATTTTATGGTTAACGGTTTTGCCGAGGGGTGGGTGGTTTTGATTAATGTGCAGTCCTTGTACTTCAGCTTTGCAGCGGGGTATTTGAACGCTGCGTGTCCAGCCTGCGAACTGATAATAAGCTCATCCACTCTCGTGGTGCTCAGTTGGTAAGTCAGTGTGTTTGTTAACGGGGAATTCCAGCGGTGATGTGTAACTATTAGTAATGCTGTTTTGTTTGTTTTTGTCATCCGTATTTGCCGCAGGATCCTCCCTTTGTTTGTCCTGGTGATTATCGTCGTGACTCGTTTGCTCTCTGCTACTGTTGTACAGTTCACCCACACTTCCATTATTACTACCCAGGAAGACTGCTGCTGCCGTTATGGTTGTTCATGTGGATTGTTAATTTTCTTCAGATAACTCGGGGTGGATGAATCTTCAGCTCCTGTGACCATACTTTGTTATAGACTGCGGTCTCGTCTGAGCCCCCCCCTTCCCCCCTTCCCCTTTTTCTCTTTTCGTGAACTGTGTGGGCTTGTGCTTGAATACTTGTGTATTGCTGAGCCCTTACTGTAGTGGCTTTTGCCCACATAGTTAAGATTGAGTTGTAATTCCATATGACTGGGTTTTGTATGTATTTCCGTTTAAGGTTTGTTTATTTTGTTTTTGATTTCCTTTCAGGAGCTGGGGTCCCACGGGTGGAGGATCTTTAGTGGTGGTGGTGGTGCTGCTTCAACGTTTGCCGTGTGACACTTCTTGAAGTGTGTGTGCGTGTGATCTGAGTTCACGGTGTGGTGTGTAGAAGTGTGCTTTTGGATAACTAGTGCTGGTGATCACTCCGGTGGGTAACCTCAGCCCTGTAAGTTAGTGTTTTGTGTATTTGTTTTTCATGGTCATTGGAGAGAGTTGCTGTGAGAGAATGAACCCCATGACCAGACCATTTTAAATGTCTTTTTTATTCTAAGAATTCAGTGTTTCAATAAACTTTTTGTATTTTTGATATCCACGTTTCCTGCCTACCTTAATTTCTGAGAATCGGACCTGTGACCTAATGACAAAACTTTGGGGTTATTTTATTTCCCGGGTGACCCGGGTGGCGTAGTCGACAAACTCAAATGGTATTTAACCTGTACTGCACCCTCTGTCACACCTGCATAATAATTAGGCAGTTTTATTTCCCTTTGTCTATTCAAAGATGTGGCCAGATTTGTCTTTTCCATTATGCTAGTTCCTGTGGACAAAATAGCAGCATAACAACAACCTTTCCATTCCCCTGCATCTAAATGGTAATATGCAGTTTCACCACAAACCCACACCATTCCTGGTGAACTATCTAAGTGTGAGAATGGACATTCAAATCCCTCAGTAGTTTTATTGAGATATTGTATGGTGCAATTATGATGTCCGTTATTTGATTGAGAAAGTAATTTCATTTCTACAATCGGACATTCCTACTATATGTCTGCCTGATTTAGAACACACACATAATTCTACGGGACGAGCATTTACATAAAATGCAGGACCTTGAAAAGGTTCTCCTGTATACGAACAGTTATAGTCTCGCATTACGGATGTTGGTGGTCTTCCTTCTCGAATATTCAGAGTCATTTGTACAATTAAAGACATTTGTTTTGGCATATTGCAGTCACCCTCATCGCTGGTGGTTCTATTTTAATTTGAACTTCCTGATAACGGTCTTTACCTAATAAGGCCCATACGCAGTAGTAAATTCCTTCATCTTGAAATGTAACCTCTAATATGGTAACATTCATTACCCCTGCATAACTTTCCTTATGGTCTGAACCAAGAAGCGAAGGAAGAGACACTATAGGAATGGTCTTTGCCTTACCACAATATACACAACGTTTTCCATCCCACATTACTCTCTGTTGTAGCTTTAAACCTGGGGTCGGTGTAGGGCTTCAGGGCCATGATACGCTATTACCTCTGACCACCTACAAGACCCCTTGCAGATATACAGACTCTCTCCGAATTGTTCCCTAACTGCTTCGATATTGGCAGCTGCCCCCATGGTTAAAGATATTGGGTCACAAAGGAAGCTTGCGCTGCTGCCTGCCCTAAGAGTGACCTTGATTGTCTCTTTATCAGGGAAACTTTCATCTACTTCCTGTTTTGACCGTGTGGCGAGAGTTGCATTTCTCTCTAATCTTACTTCTTGATATAGGATTATACCAGTGATTATTATACTTATTAGGGTTAGAATAATCGTTGTTCCACGCAGTCCACACATACCTGGCTGCCTAAACGGATGCCACGGCCTGTTAGGTTCTATCATTGTGGATGTGGGCAATCTCTTTTGCTTACAACTAATTCCCCCTCTTCTAGCCTGAAAGCATACAGAATTAGGCTACCTGGTATTGGACGTTGCAGCACTACTCTAGTTGGGTCAGGGGCAACTCCTATGGTCGTTTTTACTGAGTTAAGAAGATCTGGGCCGAACACAATAAGGGCTTCTGCTAGTGTGCACGCAGTGTAGGAATTGATATCTAAGAATTCCATAGGAAATTGCTTAGGATAACACCTTTTAGGATTCAATTTGGCCCTCAATGCACCTCAGGGGAAGCTGCGGAGTCAGCACTGTTGGCTCAATGGGCCTCCTATCTTCTTGCTGTGGGTGGCCCCTACCTCACAAAAGGTAGTTCTGTCCTCAGCTTAGTCAGTGCTTTCTCTACCCTGAGATGTAGTAAGGTGAATCCCCTGTTGAGATTCTATGTTAAATTGGAGCTTGCCTGCTCTCCTGAAGAACACAACTTCAGTCTGGAAGCGTGTATCCACTGTGGCTGGTAGTCCGTCAGAACTCCTGTCCGTGTGACGGCAATCACAGTTGCTGGTCCGTGGTACTTTGGTTCTCCAACCTTTGTTGGCTTCAGACTCCTCACAAAAACGTTTTGTCCTGGAACAAAGGGTTTTCTGAGGGAAGAGGAAGGCACAAAGAAACATCAGCACATATCGAATTTAACTTTTCAACTAGGGAGGTCACGTAGTCTTCCTGGATCACCTGAAGATCACCTAAAGAAGAAATACCAGACCGGCCTTTGACCCACTGGGTCGGGAAAGGTCTACCCATTAGTACCTCGAACGGTGACAATTTTGTCGTGGAAGATGGGGTCATTCTTATTTCTGCCAAGACTGCAGGCAATAAATCAACCCACTTTCTTCCTGTATCGAGTACAGCTTTTGTTAGTCGTGTTTTCAGTGTTCGATTACATCTCTCCACGACTGCTGCACTTTGCGGATGATAAGGAATATTAAAATGCCAATCAATAGACAACGCTTTTGCTAAGAGCTGTGTTACCTTTGACGTAAAACTCATCCCGTTGTCCGATTCCAATATGGCCGGTACGCCCCACCTGGGCACAATCTTCTTCGTTAAGATTTTTACCACTGTTTTAGCATCTTCCTTTGAGCATGGAAATGCTTCAGGCCACTTTGAGAATCGATCAATAATTACCAAAAGATATTTTAAGTCACCTATTGGCGGCATGTGCGTAAAATCAATTTGTAGATGTTGAAAAGGAGCTTCCGGATGTGTCAATGCATCGTGCTTAGCTGATTTGTGCGGATTTACCTGAGCACATGTTAAGCATGCATCCAAAACAAGCTTTGCTGTTCTATGAACATCGGCTATACAATACAATTGATTAATTGCTTGAACTACTTTTGCACAACTGGTGTGAGGTAACCCATGGTAATGTCTAATTAGGATAATTAACCCTAATTTCGGTAGTGCTATTCTACCCTGTCCATCTCGAATAATCCCTTCCTTGTCGGGAGTGCAAACATTTTTTCTCCAATGCTCTAAGTCTCCCTGTGTTGGTTGACTTTGCAGGAATTTGATATCAATGTCAGGTACATTCGTTATGTGCACTGTCATTGCTACATGTGTTTCATCCTTTGGATGAAATGGTGATTTAATCTGAGTTTGGGCTGCTGCCTTTGCGGCTTCATCAGCCCTTCTGTTGCCTATAGTCTGTTCATCCTCCCGCGAAGCGTGACCCTTGACCTTTACTATGGCCACTTCGAGCGGAAGCTGAACTGCTTCAGTTAACTGTCCTATCAGATTTGCATGTGCTATTGGCTTTCCATCAGCAGTTTTAAAACTTCTCGCTTCTCACATTCTGGCATAATGGTGAAGGACACTCCACGCATACTTGGAGTCTGTGAAAATTGTTACTCTCTTTCCTGTCATCAGCTCACAGGCCCGTATTAATGCTATCAACTCTGCAGCTTGAGCCGAATTGTAATCTAGAGCAAAAGCTTCTTTTACCTCTCCTGACTCGGAAACCACAGCATAGCCACAGAGGTAGACACCGTCAGATGGCTTTGAACAAGACCCATCAACATAAATATGTTCTCCCCCCTCTAGGGGCGTATCCAACTGATCGAACCTAGAAGAGTAAGAGGTGGTCAGTTTAAAGATGCAATCATGTTCAACATTAAAATCTACCATGTCTACCATACCAAAAATACCCAGCAAAGCAGGATTAATGTTTGCTGTTGTTTGAATGCTAAGATTTTTCGTTGCCAACAGAGTAGCCTCGTAACCTGAGCGTCGTTGCGCTGTCATGTGTTGTGTTTGCATGTTGTGTAAAATTGCACCTACCTGATGGGATGCATATAATATTAAAGGGTGTGACAGCACAGTTTTCTCAGCCATCTGTACAATCAGAGCAGCTGCAGCCACAGCACGAAGACATGCTGGCATACCTGTGACTATGTTATCTAACTTTTTAGACAGATATACAACTGGCCTATATGTTGAGCCATGAAGTTGCAATAGGACCCCTAGAGCTGCACCCACTGTCTCCCTAACATGCAAGTGAAAAGGTTTTGTGTAGTCCGGCAGGCCCAATGCTGGTGCTGTCGTGATGGCTGCTTTCAAAGCATTGAAATGTTCATCAGCTTCCGCAGTCCACTCTAATGCTGTGTTTGGCGGAGCTTTGTGATCTATCAGACCCCTCAGGTGCCTATCGTGAATCGCACAGTCAGGTATCCACTGTCTACAATAGTTAATTAGTCCCATAAAGCTTTGTAGCTCCTGCACTGTTCGTGGGGACTTAACCTTTCTGATCAGCTGGACCCTATCTGTGGATATTGCTCTGAGACCCTGCATCAGCACATGTCCCAAATAGGTTACCTTAGTTTTGACCCATTGCAGTTTCTCTTTCGAGGCTTTAAAACCTGTTTCGGCAAGTACATTGCAAACAATTATAGATGCTTTTTCACAGTCCTCCTCCGTCTCCCCCGACACGAGTATGTCATCTGCAAACTGAAGCACACACACTGTTGAAGGCAAATCACTCATTTTGGCCAAAGTTCTGTGCACTGCTGCAGAAAAGACAGCGGGTGAGTCTACATAGCCCTGAGCAAGGCGTTTCCACGAATATTGCTGCACCTTAAATGTAAATGCTAACAAAGGCAGAGTATCTGGGTGTACAAGTACAGAGAAAAAGGCTGCACACAAATCAATTACTGTGAAATACTTGTGCGAATGTGGCACTGAATTCATAACAGTCAAAACATCAGGCACAATTGGTGCGAGTGGTATGATTAACTGGTTAACTGCTCTTAAATCTTGAGTTAATCTCCAAGTTTTCCCATCAGCTTTCATAACAGGATTAATTGGTGTTATATGGTGAGTGTGTTTGTTCGAGGACACCTTGTTTGACAAAATCAAATCAAATGTTGAATGCCATGTTCTTTATCTTTAGACAAAGGGTATTGTTTAATGTAGACAGGTTTGTTTGTTTTAAGTTTAGCCCTATAAGGTTCCATATCAATGAAACCAGTTTCATCCCTGAACTGAGACCATAAGAAAGGGTTAATCATGGTGTCCACCCTTGTAGGCATGCTGCTACCGGAGGCAGATACCCTTGAGCCGCTTATCAGTCCACTTGTAGGCACAGGATCTACGGATGCCTGTAAACTAGACAGAAAAGAAAAAACAACCTTGTGATTAGTAAACTTAATATCCATGCCTAATTTATGCATCATATCACGACCTAAAAGATTAAGTGGAGCACCCGTGTTCTCATGTTTGCTCTGTGGTGTGTGCTGTTGTGTGTGCGTCTCACCAGAAGTCGGCTTGCGCAACTGTCTGCTCTCTCGTTTGTAATGGCCCCTCCTTCGCAATGATAGCGGATTATTTCTGATTTCTTCCTTTGGCTAGGATGCGGCAATTGCGGATTTAAAGACGTTTGTTCAATGACCCTTTTTCCTGGATAGCCTATAAACATGGCATTCTCTAAAGTCATATCATGCAAGTTTGAAGTCGTTATTCTGATCAATTGCGCTTGCTTATGATTCATGTTATTTAACGGAGTGCTAAAAAAACAGAGACTTTATGTCATTATTTAATGGCAATTTAGAATCTTCAATCCATGCCACCTTAAAATGCACAAAAAATTGAGCAGCTGAGTCTCTCTTGCTGCCTGCTTCAAAAGATAAGACCTGTTGACTCCCTAGACATTTACCAAGAAACACTCTTATCTGTCCAAAAAAAATATTTCAACATCTGTAAAAGTTTCCAAAACAACGCATGTGGGTTTGCAAAATTGACACATATTTACCTGCTTCCTGTGGGGAAGGCAAGCTTTTACAGATCGCCTCCATATCAGACATTCTTAGCGCCCTCTCATTTAGCGTGTTTCCAGCTCTCACCCAAACCACTGAATTTTGAGGGTTTGTTGTTACATTAGGGTTACATTAGGTTTATCAATTAACTTTTCCGGTTTTATCTCTTTTGGTTTTATCGACAGTGATGGTGCAGAGGGAGAAGTCTGTGTCTGGCAAGGGTTTGTGTATCCCGGCGGCTTTTCTAATGGCCACCGGTTTTGATTTGCATACGCAACAATTTTTGTTTTTTCCGGACCCTGGTCCCAAACCTTTTTCATGTCTTTCCATACTGCATAGGATTTATTCATGTATGGATAATCCCATATTGGGTCTCCCCAACCTCCATTTGACATGCCCTTTGCCAGTAACATACACTCATCAGAAAATGAACCTTCCCTCGGATTGGGCATATCAATTTTCGGTATTATTCCCTCCGACCATCCTGCGATATTGCTAACATATGGATCTGTAAAAAATCCTTGATTATTTCTGTACATAAATGCGACTGCCGTTTCGCCCGGCAGTGGCCTTGAAATAGAATTTCCCATCTTACACTTTCAAACCTGGCGGTGATAAAACAGTACAGTACAGACAAAACAAAGAAAAACCCTCGTGTTCAATTGACCAACCGTTTCAACAGTATATTGCGATCAGAGGTGGATATTAAATTCACCGTCTTTTTCTGATAACAATATCTCAATATATCATGCAGTAACAGTGCAGTAGCTATATTTTCAATTTTAACTGTAAGAATGTTATCTTTTAGAATAACCTTTAAACACATTTTATTTATTTTTATTTTTCGTGAGTAACAAAGCCTCCTCAAAGCTAACACTTCGATCCCAAATTACAGTGTGATCAAGACTGCATTAACCATTCATATTCGTGCGTTAATAATTATTTTATTAATTACTGTTGCCAGCCTCATTGGTACAACAATGGGAAGCGAATCCCACTAACATGAATTGAAACCTATTCATATTCGTTAATAATTATTTTATTAATTACTGTTGCCAGCCTCATAGGTACAACAATGGGAGAATCAACTCCCACTAACATGAATTTAAACACACAAGAATCCTACAGGGTAAGCATTAGATTTCTGTAAGTCATAAAGAACTGTATAGAAAAACACTTACCCCTTTTAATGTAGGTCTGTGACCGATCGTCAGTGCGCACCACAGGTCTTTGTTCTCTTTGGTTCTAAGAGAGAAGAGTCTCCCCTCTTTCGCAGACGAGCCCCCAGCTGTAAGAATGTAAACTTCTCACGTCCCCTTGTCTAAACAAAATTCTACGGTTGAAGAGTCTAGTCGACGGAACACACAGAGTTTCTGGATCCAGGAGACAAAGTTTGACACAGACACAAGTGCTTGTTCAATCAGAGTCCAAAGTTTATTGTTAAGGACTACTACTTATAAGCTTGCATCAGGAGGCGTCATATAAAACCACCAAAACAGTGGAAAATCACCAGACTTTCTGTTTAGTCTTATTCCTCCTGAACAATCAGATATGATTACATATTTAATATTACAATAACAAAACAATTGTCCCTAGACATTGTTAGGAACCTTGAGATGGAGAACAACAGATTCTTATATCAACATAAGACATGATACAACTTTCAACGAGGTTAAACAACAGAAAGTAAGGAGGAAATATTATGAATAGAAGTGAATAATAAGATAAAGGAATGAATACATATGATGAATATTGGAATAAACACAGATCCAGTACTTGTGGAGGACAGGACGAAATCCAGATTCTCACACTCACATTACCCCACTCTCCCCTATCCCTTTAAAGATAACCATCCTCAGTTTCGAAACGTTCTTGTGCATGTTATTTTAAAAGAAAGGCCCTTCAATTCCCAGTGTCAATCTCACCCATGCTTTCCATTTATTTTGTGTCAAGAAATTGTAAAACTGAAGTAAGGATGGTTGCTGCAGTAACACCGCTGGTTAGCGGATTCAGCCATTGGTTTTAACTGTGTCGCTATGCTACCAGAAAAAGCGACACACTGCTTCGCTTACAGGATACAGGAAATGTGATAAAGGTCAGGAGAATATGAGAAACGAAGAAACCCGGACTAAAACACACCATTATTGGCTGAAATTAAAAGCAGCGGTGATCCTGACAACTTTCCTACAACTCACAATGGTGTTCCTGGACACTGAAATGTAGCGCGGAATGGCACTAAGGTTGTGTCCTGCAGAGGTCTCATTCGAAGGCTGCTACGTCGAGGCTGTCTCGTTTCATAAACTCAGGTAGGACTCTCTGTAGGCACCCTTCAAATGTAAGGGAAGTTAGGTAAATGGTGGACAAAACCCCATTCATATTGATTGCCATTGGAAGTCTAGGGGTGCGAATGGATCGTGTGCCTCATTTGGACGCCCAATTCGTGCACTTTGCTATGGCAAATGGCACTTTTTCCCTTATCGTAGTTTAGGGTCCATTTTCCGGCAAAGGCATCGTGCGGACACCACAAGGGGTGGTAAAGTACTGCGAAATGTACCAATTTGACGCGAAACGCTTAAACATCCCCCTAACTGCCTAATCTTCATCACAGCGTCCAAAAGGTGCCTTTCGCGTCCCCTAATCACCTAACTCTACCCCAGTCTTCCTCACGTCCATTGCGCACCTAGAATTGGTAGTTTGACGCCCCTTGCTGCCTATTGATGGCGCTTGGCCCAAAAATGCCTAAACATCCCCCTAACTGCCTAATCTTCATCACAGCGTCCAAAAGGTGCCTTTCGCGTCCCCTAATCACCTAACTCTACCCCAGTCTTCCTCACGTCCATTGCGCACCTAGAATTGGTAGTTTGACGCCCCTTGCTGCCTATTGATGGCGCTTGGCCCAAAAATGCCTAAACATCCCCCTAACTGCCTAATCTTCATCACAGCGTCCAAAAGGTGCCTTTCACGTCCCTTAATCACCTAACTCTACCGCAGTCTTCCTCTCGTCCGTTGCGCACCTAGAGTTGGCAGTTTGACGCCCCTTGCTGCCTATTGATGGCGCTACACCGCGAAAGTGCCGAAACGCGCCCTGGTGGGGTATCTGACAAAAAGTTGTCGGATATGAATGTTGACCGCGCCAGACGGTGTGCGGGCACTCAGAGGTCCAAGCGAGCTATCGAGATGTATGAAAAATAAGGAAAATATTTAACTCCGCGTCTCAACCTAGCCCCCTCGGTATGTCGTTGAGGGCCACGTGACGCAACTTTCTGTTAGGTTTCAGGCTCCTGGGGCCTGCGCGGGCCGTACGGGAGCCTCTGACATGTGCAACCTATTCTGGTGTGCTCATAGGTGGCTATCGTACGATGACCCCAGAACTGACCCTGGAGGTTCGAACGACCCCAATTCAAATTCTATGTCTAGTCACGGTCCCCTCATTCATTTCCTAGCGTACCGAGTGCGTACGGCCACGTTATGTGCTATATTGCCCATTTATGTGAGATAAATTTTTTTTTGGAATTTTTTTTGTGATTTTTTTTTCGAGCACTTGCCCTACTGTGAGGGCTATGGGCTTTGAATATGTGTTGCTTACTGATGTGAAGGACTGGCATTCGAAGCCCCAAAGCTTTTGCACAAAAATAAAGCATAAATAGGAATAAAAAGTTGGGCAGAGACATAATTCTGTCAAAAGTCCACTTGAATGCAAAATAAGCATATTAACAGCCTGAATTGTGTAATATTTCTTTATGGGGTGCTTCTAGAATGCATATCTGTGGGTTTGTCTTAGGAAAGTTGTTTAAAGTCTTAAAATAAGACATTTAAAGTATTGTCCAATGGAAGCCAAAGAGGTCACTGTCAAATAAGTTACGAATGTCACTTCCGGTGTTTTGATGAGGCACAGGAAGTCCCAGTCGTAGCTTGTTTGACAGTGCGTAGGTGTCCAATGTACACACCATTTCTATGTTATGAATGTAAACTTTGTCCATTATTTACCTATGAGGGCCCCATTGGATAAGTCACGATTGGGACTTCCTGTGGTCACAGGAAGTCCCACTCATAACACTTTTGGCATGGCTCCCAAAGGTAAATGATGGACACACCCTTTTTAAGCTTCTGGAACCCAACTCAGAGCCTTAATGCATGTCATTGTGAAGGGGTGTGCCTCTTACACACTCCATTGTTGTTTGAAGCTATATAACTTCTTCTTTAGGCTTATGACCCTTAATAGGCTTTGTCCATTATTAACAGGTAATAACACATACAGGCATTGTGCCTTATTTACCTACGAGGTCCCCATAAAATAAGTTACGAATTTACATGCCACAGATAACTTATTTTACAGGGTCTCCATAGGTAAATAATGGACAAACCGATATTGAGCTCAATAAACGTGTTATAACACTGTAATTAACAGGTAATGGCCAAATAAGTAAAATGCATCCCACTCATAACACTTTTGACACATTACCCGTAGGTTTCAAATGTACACATCTTGTTCAGGCTTCTGGGGCACAACTGTGAGCTGTAGAGCACATCACCAAGAAGCCCAGTCTCTCTTGTGTGCTATACAGTTGTTTGAGGTGAATAACTCATTGAATAATAACACATATAGGCATTGTCCATTATTTACCTACGAGGTCCCCATCAAATAAGTTACGAATGTACATGCCACAGATAACTTATTTGACAGGGTCTCCATAGGTAAATAATGGACAAACCGATATTGAGCTTAATAAACGTGTTATAACACTGTAATTAACAGGTAATGGCCAAATAAGGCAAGGCAAGGCAATTTTATTTATATAGCACATTTCATACACAGTGGCAATTCAAAGTGCTTTACATAGAAGAAATTAAAATAATAAAAAGAAATAAGAGTAATTAAAACAGTTTATAAAAATACAGTACAGTACAGACAGTCGGACGAACATTGGCACAGTGCTCATTCATTAAATGCATAGCTAAACAGATGCGTTTTGAGTCTGGATTTGAAAGTGACTATTGTAGGAGCACATCTGATCTCCTCTGGAAGCTGGTTCCAGCTGCGGCTGGCATAATAGCTAAAAGCAGATTCGCCATGCTTTGAGTGAACCCTTGGTATTTCTAGCTGATATGATCCTAGTGATCTGAGTGATCTGTTGGGTTTATATTCATTGAGCATCTCTGCAATGTATTGAGGTCCTAGGCCATTGAATGATTTATATACCAGTAATCATACTTTAAAATCAATCCTAAATTTAACTGGGAGCCAGTATAAAGACCTGAGGACTGGTGTGATATGTTCATATTTTCTAGTTCTGCTCAGAATCCTGGCGGCAGCGTTCTGTATGAGCTGCAACTGTCTAATGGTCTTTTTGGGAAGGCCAGTGAGGAGTCCATTACAGTAATCCACCCTGCTGGTGATGAAAGCATGAACAAGTTTCTCTAAGTCTTGTCTGGAAACAAAGCATCTAATTCTTGCAATATTTTTCAGATGGTAGTATGCTGATTTGGTTATTGCTTTGACATGACTACTGAAGCTAAGGTCTGACTCTAGTGTCACACCAAGATTCCTGACTTGATTTTTAGTTGTTTGACCCCTAGAGTGAAGGTATGCGTTCACCTTGAGAACTTCATCTTTATTTCCAAATGCAATGACTTCAGTTGTTTCTTTGTTTAATTGAAGAAAGTTTTGACACATCCAATTGTTGACTTCATCGATGCATTGGCACCGGGAGTCAATGGGGCTGTAATCGTTAGGCGATAGGGCTAAGTAGATCTGTGTGTCGTCTGCATAGCTGTGGTAAGCAATTTTGTTCTTTCTCATTATTTGGCTCATTGGGAGCATATACAGGTTGAACAGGATTGGCGCAAGAATTGAGCCTTGAGGGACTCCGCATGTCATGGATGTCCACTCAGACTTATGATCTCCTATACTCACATAATAACCTCTCCCATCTAAGTATGACCTGAACCATTTTAGGACTATCCCAGAAAGCCCCACCCAGTTTTCCAGCCTGTCAAGAAGTATGTTATGATCGACAGTGTCAAATGCAGCACTGAGGTCGAGTAGTATCAGCACTGATAATTTGCCTGAATCAGTATTTAAGCGAATATCGTTTATTATCTTTATGAGCGCTGTCTCTGTGCTGTGATGTGGTCGGAAACCAGATTGAAAATTGTCAAAGTATCCATTCGCGCATAAGAATTTATTCAGCTGATTAAAGACAACTTTTTCAATGATCTTGCCTATGAAAGGAAGATTTGAGATCGGTCTATAGCTGCTTAATATGGTCTTATCCAGATTGTTCTTTTTCAGGAGGGGCTTTACAACTGCAGTTTTCAGGGAGTTTGGAAAACTCCCAGAGAGAAGTGAGGCATTTACCACTTCTAGAAGATCTGCTTCTAAACTGTTTAATACACTTTTGAAAAATGATGTGGAAAGTGTGTCAAGAGAACAGGTTGATGTTTTAAGGTGCTGTACGGTTTCTTCCAAAATTGTGCCATCAATTTCTTTGAAGTCAGACATAGTAACAACTTTCTCAGGTGGTTTGATTATCTGTCTAACCCCAGGGCAACTCAAGGATGTGCTGATCACCTTTCTGATATTATTGATTTTCTCACAGAAGAAAGAAGCAAACTCACTGCACTTGTTGTCTGAGAGCATTTCACTGGGAATCTGGTTTGGCGGGTTTGTCAGTCTCTCTACAGTAGCAAAAAGAGTGCGTGTGTTGTTTAAATTACTGTTTATAATATTTGAGAAGAAAGTCTGTCTAGCTTTGCCTAGTTCCATATTAAAAGCATGTAGGCTGTCTTTGTAGATGTTATAATGGACTACAAGTTTTGTCTTCCGCCATATGCGTTCTGCTTTTCTGCATTTTCTTTTCATATTTTGCACTGCTGTTGAGTGCAAGTCAAATGCATCCCACTCATAACACTTTTGACACATTACCCGTAGGTTTCAAATGTACACATCTTGTTCAGGCTTCTGGGGCACAACTGTGAGCTGTAGAGCACATCACCAAGAAGCCCAGTCTCTCTTGTGTGCTATACAGTTGTTTGAGGTGAATAACTCATTGAATAATAACACATATAGGCATTGTCCATTATTTACCTACGAGGACCCCATCAAATAAGTTACGAATGTACATGCCACAGATAACTTATTTGACAGGGTCTCCATAGGTAAATAATGGACAAACCGATATTGAGCTTAATAAACGTGTTATAACACTGTAATTAACAGGTAATGGCCAAATAAGTCAAATGCATCCCACTCATAACACTTTTGACACATTACCCGTAGGTTTCAAATGTACACATCTTGTTTAGGCTTCTGGGGCACAACTGTGAGCTGTACAGCACATCACCACGAAGCCCAGTCTCTCTTGTGTGCTATACAGTTGTTTGAGGTGAATAACTCATTGAATAATAACACATATAGTTATTGTCCATTATTTACTTACGAGGTCCCCATCAAATAAGTTACGAATGTACATGCCACAGATAACTTATTTGACAGGGTCTCCATAGGTAAATAATGGACAAACTGATATTGAGCTTAATAAACGTGTTAAAACACTGTAATTAACAGGTAATGGCCAAATAAGTCAAATGCATCCCACTCATAACACTTTTGACATATTACCCGTAGGTTTCAAATGTACACATCTTGTTCAGGCTTCTGGGGCACAACTGTGAGCTGTAGAGCACATCACCAAGAAGCCCTGTCTCTCTTGTGTGCTATACAGTTGTTTGAGGTGAATAACTCATTGAATAACAACACATATAGGCATTGTCCATTATTTACCTACGAGGTCCCCATCAAATAAGTTACGAATGTACATGCCACAGATAACTTATTTGACAGGGTCTCCATAGGTAAATAATGGACAAACCGATATTGAGCTTAATAAACGTGTTATAACACTGTAATTAACAGGTAATGGCCAAATAAGTCAAATGCATCCCACTCATAACACTTTTGACATATTACCCGTAGGTTTCAAATGTACACATCTTATTCAGCCTTCTGGGGCACAACTGTGAGCTGTAGAGCACATCACCAAGAAGCCCTGTCTCTCTTGTGTGCTATACAGTTGTTTGAGGTGAATAACTCATTGAATAATAACACACATAGGCATTGTCCATTATTTACCTACGAGGACCCCATCAAATAAGTTACGAATGTACATGCCACAGATAACTTATTTGACAGGGTCTCCATAGGTAAATAATGGACAAACCGATATTGAGCTTAATAAACGTGTTATAACACTGTAATTAACAGGTAATGGCCAAATAAGTCAAATGCATCCCACTCATAACACTTTTGACACATTACCCGTAGGTTTCAAATGTACACATCTTGTTTAGGCTTCTGGGGCACAACTGTGAGCTGTACAGCACATCACCACGAAGCCCAGTCTCTCTTGTGTGCTATACAGTTGTTTGAGGTGAATAACTCATTGAATAATAACACATATAGTTATTGTCCATTATTTACTTACGAGGTCCCCATCAAATAAGTTACGAATGTACATGCCACAGATAACTTATTTGACAGGGTCTCCATAGGTAAATAATGGACAAACTGATATTGAGCTTAATAAACGTGTTAAAACACTGTAATTAACAGGTAATGGCCAAATAAGTCAAATGCATCCCACTCATAACACTTTTGACATATTACCCGTAGGTTTCAAATGTACACATCTTGTTCAGGCTTCTGGGGCACAACTGTGAGCTGTAGAGCACATCACCAAGAAGCCCTGTCTCTCTTGTGTGCTATACAGTTGTTTGAGGTGAATAACTCATTGAATAACAACACATATAGGCATTGTCCATTATTTACCTACGAGGTCCCCATCAAATAAGTTACGAATGTACATGCCACAGATAACTTATTTGACAGGGTCTCCATAGGTAAATAATGGACAAACCGATATTGAGCTTAATAAACGTGTTATAACACTGTAATTAACAGGTAATGGCCAAATAAGTCAAATGCATCCCACTCATAACACTTTTGACATATTACCCGTAGGTTTCAAATGTACACATCTTATTCAGCCTTCTGGGGCACAACTGTGAGCTGTAGAGCACATCACCAAGAAGCCCTGTCTCTCTTGTGTGCTATACAGTTGTTTGAGGTGAATAACTCATTGAATAATAACACACATAGGCATTGTCCATTATTTACCTACGAGGTCCCCATCAAATAAGTTACGAATGTACATGCCACAGGTAACTTATTTGACAGGGTCTCCATAGGTAAATAATGGACAAACCGATATTGAGCTTAATAAACGTGTTATAACACTGTAATTAACAAGTAATGGCCAAATAAGTCAAATGCATCCCACTCATAACACTTTTGACATATTACCCGTAGGTTTCAAATGTACACATCTTGTTCAGGCTTCTGGGGCACAACTGTGAGCTGTAGAGCACATCACCAATAAGCCCAGTCTCTCTTGTGTGCTATACAGTTGTTTGAGGTGAATAACTCATTGAATAATAACACATATAGGCATTGTCCATTATTTACCTACGAGGTCCCCATCAAATAAGTTACGAATGTACATGCCACAGATAACTTATTTTACAGGGTCTCCATAGGTAAATAATGGACAAACCGATATTGAGCTTAATAAACATGTTATAACGCTGTAATTAACAGGTAATGGCCAAATAAGTCAAATGCATCCCACTCATAACACTTTTGACACATTACCCGTAGGTTTCAAATGTACACATCTTGTTTAGGCTTCTGGGGCACAACTGTGAGCTGTAGAGCACATCACCACGAAGCCCAGTCTCTCCTGTGTGCTTTACAGATGGTTTGAGCTGAATAACTCATTGAATAATAACACATCTAGGCATTGTCCATTATTTACCTACGAGGTCCCCATTAAATAAGTTACGAATGTACATGCCACAGATAACTTATTTGACAGGTTCTCCATAGGTAAATAATGGACACACCGTTTTATGCTTCTGGAGCACAAAGATGAGCTTTAAAGTACATTATCACGATGGACCGTGTCTCTTAGGCACTCTGCAGTTGGTTTCGGCTGTATAACTCATTGCCGAAGTAAAGAAGACCACTGACAGGGTTCTCACCCTGTGTACCAGTCGGGGCCACATTCAACTAAATCGCAGGTGTGAGAAAACTAGGTTTTGATACAAATTGCACTTTTATGACTCTAAATTTGAAGCGAAGGGCTCTTGGGTGATTGGTCGTGCGTCACACCGCCGCTCGGGGCCTATCGCCTCGAATATGGTCAGTCGGCACCGATACGGAGCGGGAGTCAGCGGCCGGCCACGAGAACCCCACGTCTAGGGTCCATTGGGGCGCCGGGGGGCGTCCGGGGAGTCGGGTGGGCCTGCGATACATTTAGGCTGCAAGGGGGATGCATAGGCGCTTTGTGGACGGAGGCGTGTCCATTGGGATGACCCGACCAAAATAGGTGCCAAGGGGGATGCGTAGGTGATTCGTGTACAGCGGGTGCGGATCCGGGCCCTAGGGTGCAAGGGCACGTTTAGGCTTCTTTCTGACTGCCCACTCGCCACCTAATCGACGCGCGCAAAATAGGTTACAGGCGTACGTGCAGTCGCCCTCTGGTTGCATCGAATCATATTGCCCCTGACCTTGTTTCCGTGGAGCGCTTTTCGGGCATTTTTCACGGGGTCCTCGGTTGGCGTGGGCGTACCGAGACACTGCGGATCGCGTTCGGGCAACTTCCCCTTCGTTTCGGGACCGCCGCGCGACCTGACAAAAATCTGGGGGCGCTGGCGCGCAGCGTCCATTAGGTGCCGTCCATATCGCGTCATTTAAGTTACTCGATACATCTGATGGCCTAAGGCATGCAACTTTCTGTGATAGGAATTCGGAGGATACATAAGCTGTATCCTTTATTGCTTATGTAACGGGTATTTAACCCGTCCTGTAGGGGAAAATGTATTAGTGCTGCCACGGAAGACTGAATAATGAAAAGATCTTGGTCCCCGCTAGGGGACCAAGGAATAGATAGAATAGAATAGAAAATAGGAATAGATTGAAAACCTTAGATGAGTTGTCCTGACGTAGCATGCGTTGAAATCATCTTGAGGTTTCGCAGCAATATCACTCAAGCTCAATGAAAATGTCCCCAACAAAATGAGTGAATCAAAAGTGAGTCGAAAGAGAATGAATCAAACAGAGGTGAATCAAAAATGAAATGAACCAACAGGGATGTATTAAACTGAGATGCACCACTTGAGACCTCAAACCGAGATGTCGTTGGATGGCAGGGTAACACAAAATAGTCTTAAACTCAAATCTTCAAAAAAAAACGATGTTCCGCTCCAACTGCAAGCTGAAATTCGTACCGTACGCGCGATGACACTCAAATGTGCGTGACTAGTCGTGTTGAAACGTTAGTTCGAACGAGTGCTTCTCAATCAAGATAGAAGTCCAAAACTTTAACCAAAATGTGAAAAATCTCTTCAATCGTCACGAATCAAACTAAACTTGTACTTTAAATGCACTCACAGTTTTCGTAGCCTTCACAAAACATTACTGCGGCACTCCAGCAGTCCAACGCAATGCGACTCACGGATCAAACTCACAAAAAACTACGAAACGCGGGACACAGCTCCTAAAAAAAAATTCGCTTGATGTCATCCTTTATTTGACCAAGCCCCGATTAACTTTCATTTAAGTTACTTTATCAGACGAGCTTCTCAATACAACACTCACTTTTTATTCTGTCCGTCCCTTCTCCACCGCGCTCTTCTTCATTTTTTTCAACGCACCCACTCAGCGCCCAAAACCAATCCGCCCGTCAAAATAAAAGTTCCCCAAAGAATGATTTTTTTAGATAATATATTGTAGCGGGGTGGAAGTAAACGCAACAAGGTTAACGTGGTAACAAGTCCCCTGAGGGTGGGTTTTATTAAATAAAGGTGGTGATCTCGTGAGTGTGGTAGTGTTTCCTTCTCCCAGTGGTGCGTGGTGTGGTGTCCGTGTCCGCTCCTGAGTCCCTCGGGTGCTCTTCGTGGGGGTGTTCGGTCACACGCTGCTGTCTGGAAGAAAGAGAAAGAGTAAGCATCTCCTGGGTCAAAAGGCTCCTCACCTTCCTCTGACGCTCAGGTTGCTTATAAGCCTGCCCGCTGATCGTCTGCAGCTGTGACCGATCAACACGTGAGTGTCGACAGCTGTTCCTTGTCCGTTTCCAGGGCAACGCTGGTTGTAGCTCTGGACGCACGTCACACTCCCCCCCTAAGCATTGACCTCGGCCCAGGCAAAGGGTGTCTGGCGACCAATGGGGAGATAGGGGGTGGGTGGGGAGTGACCCCCGACAGACCAGAGTAAGCTGCCCAGATCCGAGAGAGGCCGTCGGCGTTGGAGTTGGCCGTGCCGGCCCGGTGTTGAAGGAGGAAGTGGAAGTCCTGGAGCGCGAGGAACCAATGAGTCACCCTAGTGTTGGTGTCCTTGGCCCGAGCCATCCACTGCAGAGGGGCGTGGTCGGTCATCAGGGTGAACTTTCGGCCGAGGAGGGTAATACTGGAGCTCCAGGACAGCCCACTTGATGGCCAGAGCCTCCTTCTCCACGGTGGCATAGTTCCTCTCGGCTGGGGTCAGCTTCCTACTGATGTACAGTACCGGATGTTCTTCACCTTCCTGTACCTGGGAAAGGACAGCTCCCAGTCCCGTGTCCATAGCATCGGTCTGTAGGAGAAAAGGGCAGTCGAAGTCCGGGGCCCGCAGGACCGGTTCCGACGTGAGTGCCATCTTCACCTTCAAAAATGCCTCTTCCGCTTCGGGTGTCCATGCCACGATGTCCGGCTGCCCTTTTCGTGTCAGGTCTGTCAAGGGGGCGGCTAGAGAGGAAAAGTTGGGAATGAAACAGCGGTAGTACCCCGCCAACCCCAAAAACGCCCGTACCTGGGTTTTAGAGCTGGGTCTGGGCGCGGCACGGACTGCATCCACCTTCTTGTCCTGTGGCTTGATGAGGCCGCGGCCCACTTGAAAGCCCAGATACTTCGCCTCCGAGAGGCCCAGGTGACACTTCAGGGGGTTGGCAGTCAGGCCAGCCCTGCGGAGTTCAGACAACACCCTCCGGAGATGATCCACATGGTCGTCCCAATGCTCCGAGTGGATCACCACGTCATCCAGGTAGGCTGCGGCGTAGGGTTGATGTGGCTGCAGCAGGATATCCATCATACGCTGGAACGTGGCGGGAGCTCCATGTAGCCCAAAGGGAAGAGTCCGGTATTGCCAGTGGCCACTGGGCGTGCTGAAAGAAGTCTTCGGTCTGGCAGCCTTCGAAAGGGGTACCTGCCAGTACCCTTTTGTTAAGTCCAGGGTGGAAATAAACCGGGCCCTTCCCAGGCGGTCCAGCAGTTCATCCACTCGGGGCATTGGGTATCCATCGAATCCTGAGACTTCATTCAGGCGTCGGAAGTCGTTACAGAATCGGAGGGTGCCATCCGGTTCTCCCCGGCTGCCGTTGTCTCGAACATCTGCAGGTAAGCTTCGACGTCATCGTGGGCCATCATTTTCGGAAGGAGTTGCATTACTTGCACATGGGGATCGGACAGCGGAGCGCGTCGAGTTGTGGCCGTCCGTAGGGCCTCGAGTCCCACCTCGGTCTGGCCCTGCTGGTTGGGAAGATGTTCTACGATTTGTTGCTGGCGGATGCTGACCTCCGTCAGTCTTTGGAGGAGTTCATCCATGGGTGTGCGAGCGTTTACCTAAAAGACCAAACAGTGATCCGGTACGTTTGCTGGTATCCTTCCACCACTAAACCTGCCTTCTCCACCAGTGTAGCGGGGTGGAAGGAAACGCAACAAGGTTAACGTGGTAACAAGTCCCCGGAGGGTGGGTTTTATTAAATAAAGGTGGTGATCTCGTGAGTGTGGTAGTGTTTCCTTCTCCCACTGGTGCGTGGTGTGGTGTCCGTGTCCGCTCCTGAGTCCCTCGGGTGCTCTTTGTGGGAGTGTTCGGTCACACGCTGCTGTCTGGAAGAAAGAGAAAGAGTAAGCATCTCCTGGGTCAAAAGGCTCCTCACCTTCCTCTGACGCTCAGGTTGCTTATAAGCCTGCCCGCTGATCGTCTGCAGCTGTGACCAATCAACACGTGAGTGTCGACAGCTGTTCCTTGTCCGTTTCCAGGGCAACGCTGGTTGTAGTTTGGGACGCACGTCACAATATATATATATATACCCGTTACATTCCCCCCTGCTAAACCCTGCCACACCATCGACATCTCCAGCAGGCTCATCTCTGAAACACAAAAAAAAACATGTTAGAAAGACATCACATTCTACACGACTTTTTCTCCCAATACCCTTAAAGTTACAGAACTTTCTAGACTCTTATTTCAGAATGTAATCATCCTTATACCTTTCAGGCAATCTACCCTGGTTTTCTCTCTTTGAACGTCTAAGATCAGGTACCCCACTAGTGTCAGCAAATGAAATCTCAGAGTCTTCAGATTCCTCATCTAGACCTGTGTCTACTCTCTCACTCCCAGCTACATCACCCTCTACACATACCACTCCACCCTCGACTTCCTCCGGTAAGCATGTGTTTGGTAAGCGTGTAGTATATGGAATGTAAACAATGTCTTGTGAGTCGGAGTCTGACAATTCTTTTTCTCTTCGCGCATATGTACCCTGCCTTGTGGGTGAGGAGAAAGTACAATGTCTCAACTGATCTCTGTGAACGACCTTTGTGGAACCTCCCTGCTCAGGACGTACAGTAAAGACTGGTAAACCTGTGTGATTTTGCTGCACTACCAAATACGGTACAGACTCCCACTTATCTTGGATTTTGTTTTGTCCCCTAAACTTGTGGTTGCGCAACAATACTCTGTCACCAGGTCTAATGAGCGCACCTGAAGCCCTGCGCTCATAGACCCTCTTCCTTCTCCTGGAAGCTTCTTGAGCAGTTATCTTTGCCATCTCCACTGCAGTCCTCAGGCAGGTTATAAGAATCATGGTGATTCTTTACCCACTCATCTAGATCATCTGCCTCATCATCAGTTAGGTCTTTCCCTCCTAGGACATCCATGGGCAGCCTTGCGTCCCGTCCAAACATTAAATAAAATGGTGAGTAACCGGTCGATGAATGAACATGGCTATTGTAGGCCATCACAAGTTCAGGCAGGTAAGTTTTCCAATCTTTCTTTTTTTCCGCAGTTAATGTTCGCAGTATGTCGTGCATCGTGCGTTTGAATCTTGCAGATGATAAGGACTGGTGCGACTCTTGCTGATTCCATACAATTTACAGAGCTCCTTTATAACGCTTGCCTCGAAACATCTGCCTTGATCCGAGTGCAATCGGGCAGGACACCCATAGCAGACAAACCAGTGTCGTACGAGAGCCTTGGCGGTGGTAATTGCTGTCTGATTTTTCGTCGGGACTGCCACAGTAAATCTTGTAAACATGTCTGTAAGGACTAGAACATTCTCGTAACCCCCTGCTGATCTCTCCAGCACAGTGGAATCCATGGCAAGCACTTCTAGAGGTGCGGTTACGTTGGTGCAGGTCATAGCTAAGGATTTATTCCCCAGGATTCTTGCTCCTAAGGTACATCTGCGACACTGGGTTACCCACGTTTGTACTTCATTTGCCATTGAGGGCCAATAATAACTCTGTTGCATTTGCTCTAATGTACTCCTGCTACCAAAATGTCCTCCATGTTCATGAACTCCCTTATACATTTTCTCCTGTAGAGACTCAGGCATTACCAACTGCCA
Organism: Triplophysa bombifrons; assembly: GCA_029783895.1. Classification (NCBI taxonomy): domain Eukaryota; kingdom Metazoa; phylum Chordata; class Actinopteri; order Cypriniformes; family Nemacheilidae; genus Triplophysa; species Triplophysa bombifrons. Next base: position 19,416,075 of record CM056459.1, on the reverse strand, counting down.
AATTTCTTCTCCATCTCTTGGATCCATAATCACTCGGAACAGCACTATATGTCTTCATTTCAAACGATCTAACTGTCTAGCTAGTTTTTTTGCTGGGTTTCCATGTCCTGGAAAGTACGTGTCATTATCCTCCTGTTTTCAAGTACAGTGTTGTACACAGGTGCTATACAAGGATCCTTCCTCTGTTGCTCTTTGATGGATGACCAGCTACAACCATCAACACCCTTCCTTATGGCTGCTTGTTTGGCAACTCGAACAACAGACTTGTTAACGTCTTCCTTTCCTGGCCACAGGCATACCCGTACCTCGTCTGATGTCAACCGAATGAAGTCTTTTCCATTGTCATTCTCCTCGGGTTCCAAACCCCAGGGAATCCTAGAAAGAACGTCAGCATTGATGTTCTGTCTGCTGGGCTTGTAACACACCTCAAAGTTGAACTCTGCTAACAGTGCAGACCAACGCTGTTTCACTGCTCCGAGGTTGGCTGTCTCATAGAAGTCCCAAACTTTTGCGAGCAGTCCACATCGTCAATAGGCTAACAGGCTCGTGGAAATAGTTTCGCGGACGCTGCGCGGGGAAGACCCCAGATTTTTCGGGGGTCCGACGTCGGGGTCAACCGAAGGGGGGACCGCCCCGAGCGGACCTGAGGCGAAATTTCGGACCCCCGCCCAAGGGGGTCCGCACGGGAGGCGCGCCAAGCGAAGAGGCCATATGCTGCGCTTCGGCACTCTTCCACCAGGGGGCGCAAGGACCGTCCACGGCCCAACTAAAATGAATGGGGCTCGTTCCATGGCCATAGTCCAGGGGTGGGCGTTCTGTGCTTCCCCCGAGTGTCCACGAACGTGATATTTGTCCCACTTCCCAACTATCTTTGGCAAGTGGTCCTGGGACCCCAATTCCTCTCACTGATTGGTCCCTCTTTTGGCGGGCGACGCCCCCTGACACGCCCCCTGTACCACCAAAGCACTATTTGTCCACTAACCAACTACTTTTGCCAAAGTGGTCAGGTGACCACCAGGGTCGACCCCCAACCCCCCCCCGTACCACGGAAGCACTATTTGTCCACTAACCAACTACTTTTGCCAAAGTGGTCAGGTGACCACCAGGGTCGACCCCCAACCCCCCCCGTACCACGGAAGCACTATTTGTCCACTAACCAACTACTTTTGCCAAAGTGGTCAGGTGACCACCAGGGTCGACCCCCGCCCCCCCCCCCGTACCACGGAAGCACTATTTGTCCACTTGCAAACTAATTTTGGCTTGTCCACCTACAATTTATGTTAATGGGCCACACATATTAAGTTCGTGGACACACTTTATAGTAATCTATATGCATTATAGACCCTGTTGGTCTGTTAGTACACTTATATAGACATACATATGTTAGCAGCAACTCACAGAATGCTTATTTATGCTTTATTATGCATAAAAATGAATTTCCACGAACTCACTACACGTGGTCCATTCACACAAATTGTAGGTGGACATGTCCACATGGAGTTTATAGTATTGGGCATAGTATATTAGTGGTCATGTCCACCTACAATTTATAGTAATGGGCCACACGTATTAAGTTCGTGGACACCCTTTATAGTAATCTATATGCATTAACGACCCTGTTAGTCTGTTGGTACACTTATATAGACATACATATGTTAGCAGAAACTCACAGAATGCTTATTTATGCTTAATTATGCTTAAAAATGAATTTCCACGAACTCACTACACGTGGTCCATTATATAAATTGCAGGTGGACACTTCCTGTATGACTTAGTGAAAAACGGGGCAAATGTCCACCTACAATTTATGTTAATGGGCCACACATATTAAGTTCGTGGACACACTTTATAGTAATCTATATGCATTATAGACCCTGTTAGTCTGTTAGTACACTTATATAGACATACATGTTAGCAGCAACTCACAGAATGCTTATTTATGCTTTATTATGCATAAAAATGAATTTCCACGAACTCACTACACGTGGTCCATTATATAAACTGCATGTGGACACTTCCTGTATGACTTAGTGAAAAACGGGGCAAATGTCCACCTACAATTTATTTTAATGGACCCCACATATGCAGTTCGTGGACACACTATATAATAATCTATATGCATTAACGACCCTGTTAGTCTGTTAGTACACTTATATAGACATACATATGTTAGTAGCAACTCACAGAATGCTTATTTATGCTTTATTATGCTTAAAAATGAATTTCCACGAACTCACTACACGTGGTCCATTCACACAAATTGTAGGTGGACATGTCCACATGGAGTTTATAGTATTGGGCATAGTATATTAGTGGTCATGTCCACCTACAATTTATAGTAATGGGCCACACGTATTGAGTTCGTGGACACCCTTTATAGTAATCTATATGCATTAACGACCCTGTTAGTCTGTTAGTACACTTATATGGACATACATATGTTAGCAGCAACTCACAGAATGCTTATTTATGCTTAAAAAATGCATTTCCACGAACTCACTACACGTGGTCCATTATATAAACTGCATGTGGACACTTCCTGTATGACTTAGTGAAAAACGGGGCAAATGTCCACCTGCAGTTTATGAGAATAGTCCACACATATGCAGTTGGTGGACACACTTTATAGGAATCTATATGCATTATAGACCCTGTTAGTCTGTTAATACACTTATATAGACATACATATGTTAGCAGCAACTCACAGAATGCCTACATATACTTAAAAAATGCATTTCCACGAACTCACTACACGTGGTCCATTATATAAACTGCATGTGGACACTTCCTGTATGACTTAGTGAAAAACGGGGCAAATGTCCACCTACAATTTATTTTAATGCAACACACATATCAAGTTCGTGGACACTCTTTATAATAATCTATATGCATTATGGACCCTGTTAGTCTGTTAGTACACTTAAATAGACATACATATGTTAGCAGCAACTCACAGAATGCTTATTTATGCTTAAAAAATGCATTTCCACGAACTCACTACACGTGGTCCATCACATAAACTGCAGGTGGTCATGTCCACCTGCAGTTTATAGCAATGGGTATAGCATATTAACTTGGTGGACAAACCCCCAAAAGGTGGTTGTCCACCAACCTAATATGCCTAGTCCATACAAATAAACTACATGTGGTCATTTCCACCTGCAGATTACAGTAGTAGTCCACACATATGAAGTTCGTGGACACACTTTATAATAATCTATATGCATTATAGACCCTGTTAGTCTGTTGGTAGACTTATATAGACATACATATGTTAGCAGCAACTCACAGAATGCTTATTTATGCTTTATTATGCATAAAAATGAATTTCCACGAACTCACTACACGTGGCCCATTATATAAGTTGCAGGTGGACACTTCCTGTATGACTTAGTGAAAAACGGGGCAAATGTCCACCTACAATTTATGTTAATGGGCCACACATATTAAGTTCGTGGACACACTTTATAGTAATCTATATGCATTATAGACCCTGTTAGTCTGTTAGTACACTTATATAGACATACATATGTTAGCAGCAACTCACAGAATGCTTATTTATGCTTTATTATGCATAAAAATGAATTTCCACGAACTCACTACACGTGGTCCATTCACACAAATTGTAGGTGGACATGTCCACATGGAGTTTATAGTATTGGGCATAGTATATTAGTGGTCATGTCCACCTACAATTTATAGTAATGGGCCACACGTATTAAGTTCGTGGACACCCTTTATAGTAATCTATATGCATTAACGACCCTGTTAGTCTGTTAGTACACTTATATAGACATACATATGTTAGCAGAAACTCACAGAATGCTTATTTATGCTTAATTATGCTTAAAAATGAATTTCCACGAACTCACTACACGTGGTCCATTATATAAATTGCAGGTGGACACTTCCTGTATGACTTAGTGAAAAACGGGGCAAATGTCCACCTACAATTTATGTTAATGGGACACACATATTAAGTTCGTGGACACACTATATAATAATCTATTTGCATTATGGACCCTGTTAGTCTGTTAGGACACTTAAATAGACATACATATGTTAGCAGCAACTCACAGAATGTTTATATATGCTTAAAAAATGAACTTCCACGAACTCACTACACGTGGTCCATTCATATAAATTGCAGGTGGTCATGTCCACCTGCAGTTTATAGCAATGGGTATAGCATATTAACTTGGTGGACAAACCCCCAAAAGGTGGTTGTCCACCAACCTAATATGCCTAGTCCATACAAATAAACTACATGTGGTCATTTCCACCTGCAGATTACAGTAGTAGTCCACACATATGAAGTTCGTGGACACACTTTATAATAATCTATATGCATTATAGACCCTGTTAGTCTGTTGGTAGACTTATATAGACATACATATGTTAGCAGCAACTCACAGAATGCTTATTTATGCTTTATTATGCATAAAAATGAATTTCCACGAACTCACTACACGTGGTCCATTATATAAATTGCAGGTGGACACTTCCTGTATGACTTAGTGAAAAACGGGGCAAATGTCCACCTACAATTTATGTTAATGGGCCACACATATTAAGTTCGTGGACACACTTTATAGTAATCTATATGCATTATAGACCCTGTTAGTCTGTTAGTACACTTATATAGACATACATATGTTAGCAGCAACTCACAGAATGCTTATTTATGCTTTATTATGCATAAAAATGAATTTCCACGAACTCACTACACGTGGTCCATTATATAAATTGCAGGTGGACACTTCCTGTATGACTTAGTGAAAAACGGGGCAAATGTCCACCTACAATTTATGTTAATGGGCCACACATATTAAGTTCGTGGACACACTTTATAGTAATCTATATGCATTATAGACCCTGTTAGTCTGTTAGTACACTTATATAGACATACATATGTTAGCAGCAACTCACAGAATGCTTATTTATGCTTTATTATGCATAAAAATGAATTTCCACGAACTCACTACACGTGGTCCATTCACACAAATTGTAGGTGGACATGTCCACATGGAGTTTATAGTATTGGGCATAGTATATTAGTGGTCATGTCCACCTACAATTTATAGTAATGGGCCACACGTATTAAGTTCGTGGACACCCTTTATAGTGATCTATATGCATTAACGACCCTGTTAGTCTGTTAGTACACTTATATAGACATACATATGTTAGCAGCAACTCACAGAATGCCTATATATACTTAAAAAATGCATTTCCACGAACTCACTACACGTGGTCCATCACATAAACTGCAGGTGGACACTTCCTGTATGACTTAGTGAAAAACGGGGCAAATGTCCACCTACAATTTATGTTAATGGGCCACACATATGAAGTTCGTGGACACTCTTTATAATAATCTATATGCATTATAGACCCTGTTAGTCTGTTGGTACACTGATATAGACATACATATGTTAGCAGCAACTCACAGAATGCTTATTTATGCTTTATTATGCATAAAAATGAATTTCCACGAACTCACTACACATGGTCCATTATATAAATTGCAGGTGGACACTTCCTGTATGACTTAGTGAAAAACGGGGCAAATGTCCACCTACAATTTATGTTAATGGGCCACACATATTAAGTTCGTGGACACACTTTATAGTAATCTATATGCATTATAGACCCTGTTAGTCTGTTAGTACACTTATATAGACATACATATGTTAGCAGCAACTCACAGAATGCTTATTTATGCTTTATTATGCATAAAAATGAATTTCCACGAACTCACTACACGTGGTCCATTCACACAAATTGTAGGTGGACATGTCCACATGGAGTTTATAGTATTGGGCATAGTATATTAGTGGTCATGTCCACCTACAATTTATAGTAATGGGCCACACGTATTAAGTTCGTGGACACCCTTTATAGTAATCTATATGCATTAACGACCCTGTTAGTCTGTTAGTACACTTATATGGACATACATATGTTAGCAGCAACTCACAGAATGCTTATTTATGCTTAAAAAATGCATTTCCACGAACTCACTACACGTGGTCCATCACATAAACTGCAGGTGGACACTTCCTGTATGACTTAGTGAAAAACGGGGCAAGTGTCCACCTACAATTTATGTTAATGGGCCACACATATGAAGTTCGTGGACACACTTTATAATAATCTATATGCATTATAGACCCTGTTAGTCTGTTGGTACACTGATATAGACATACATATGTTAGCATAAACTCACAGAATGCTTAATTATGCTTAATTATGCTTAAAAATGCATTTCCACGAACTCACTACATGTGGTCCATCCATATAAATTGCAGGTGGACACTTCCTGGTTGTCATATTTGTAGTGCTTTGTAGTTTTTCTTGATAATTACTTTTTTGTCCAATGTATTCACATATATACGATTAAAGAACCACATTATTCCCTTAGTACACTTTATTAGACATACATATGTTAGTATCATTTCACAGAAGACTGAATTATGCCCTAAAAGTGGTTGTCCACCAACTCACTACACGTGGTCCATTCATATAAATTGCAGGTGGTCACTTCCTGGATGACTTGGCGAAAATTGAAAAATGTCCACCTGCAATTTATAGTAAAGTGAGTTGGTGGACATAACACTTATTAACAATGTTTAACTAAAAAATATTAATTTCTTTGTTTCAAAAACCACATTATTCAATGAGCACACTATATTGTTCACATATATGTTGGTATCAAGTCATTAAATGCTCATTTTGACTATTTAGTTAGCATCTTTTATTTTTAAGGCCTCATATTCAAGCATCGTCCATTGAAATGAATGGGCTGCAGAGCAATACATAAAAAATGAAATAAAATACTTTTCGGGCACCCACGCATTTGTCCTTTCAGTATGTCGCTTGTGGGACTGTGACGCAAGTGACTGTGATGTTTGGGGTCTCTCGGGACCCCGAGGGCCTTTGTGGAAACTGTCCTTGTGTACATTACATTTTCATGGAACACCTTCCCATGGTCTGCTCTATGCATTCACTGACGCATACACGCACTGTTATTAAAGTGCGTGCATGCGTCACGGCCTGCTCTATGCACGATGCAGACTGCGACGCATGCAGCGCATGCTATAACAGCACGTGGATGTGTCACGGTCTGCTCTATGCATGAGGGTTTCATTGACGCATACAACGCGTGCATGCGTCACGGCCTGCTCTATGCACGATGCAGACTGCGACGCATGCAGCGCATGCTATAACAGCGACGCATGCAGCGCATGCTATAGCAGCGACGCATGCAGCGCATGCTATAACAGCACGTGGATGTGTCAGGGTCTGCTCTATGCATGGGGGTTTCATTGACGCATACAACGCGTGCATGCGACACGACCGGCTCCACGCATGATGCATTCGGTGACGCATGCCCGCATTCAATGACGCATACACCCTCCCTGTTTTGACCTTTTGACCCCTAAACAAAGTCGCAAAGTCGTCCGGCTTTTCCGCACGACAGGTGGATGATGGACGGTTGCTTGTGAACCGGTTTTGGATCGGTTGACCCTGTCGGGGTCACGTCCATGAAACCGCTATGGACTAGCCATTCAAATAAGCTATACGAGGAAATTTCCAGAAAGGTCCGAGGGGTCCCATATTCTAGATTCTGGCCCGTCTGGTGGCCCCCGACAACATACCGAGAGCACATCACACTAGACGATTAGGAAATGTTTTTTGTACCCAATCACAAGATTAAGCACACAGCCTTCTCTCTCATATAACTCTCAACAGCATTATGAAGGTTTAGTGTTGGGGAGGTGGATTTTTTAAGAAAAGGTCTAAGACCTTTGGACATTTGGGGTATAAATGGGGGGCTTCTAGACAAAAATAATCTAAAATGTCGAGACCCTTCGGCCTATTGTTTGCCAACGGGAGGGCTTCCACCTACCATATATGCCAATGCGTTTTCATTAAGTGCTTCGTGGACGACACTCCCTATTTTGACCTTTTGACACCTAAACAAAGTCACAATGTCGCCCGGCTTTTCCGCATGATCGGTGGATGATGGACGGTTGCATGTGACCCGGTTTTGGATCGGTTGACCCTGTCGGGGTCACGACCACGAAACCGCTATGGAATACCCATGCAAATAAGCTATACGAGGAAATTTCCAGAAAGGTCCGATGGGTCCCATATTCTAGATTCTGGCCCGTCTGGTGGCCCCCGACAACATACCGAGAGCACATCACCCTAGACGATTAGGAAATGTTTTTTGTACCCAATCACAAGATTAAGCACACAGTCTTCTCTCTCATATAACTCTCAACAGCATTATGAAGGTTTAGTGTTGGGGAGGTGGATTTTTTAAGAAAAGGTCTAAGACCTTTGGACATTTGGGGTATAAATGGGGGGCTTCTAGACAAAAATAATCTAAAATGTCGAGACCCTTCGGCCTATCGTTTCCCAACGGGAGGGCTTCCACCTACCATATATGCCAATGCGTTTTCATTAAGTGCTTCGTGGACGACACTCCCTATTTTGACCTTTTGACACCTAAACAAAGTCACAATGTCGCCCGGCTTTTCCGCATGATAGGTGGATGATGGACGGTTGCATGTGACCCGGTTTTGGATCGGTTGACCCTGTCGGGTCACGACCACGAAACCGCTATGGAATACCCATGCAAATAAGCTATACGAGGAAATTTCCAGAAAGGTCCGAGGGGTCCCATATTCTAGATTCTGGCCCGTCTAGTGGCCCCCGACCACATACCGAGAGCACATCGCCCTAGAGCTTTAGAAAATGTTTTTTGCACCCAATCACAAGATTACTCACACTGCCTTCTCTCTCATATAACCCTCAACAGCCTTTTGAAGCTTTCAGAGGTGGTGGAGGGGGGATTTTTCAGAAAAGAAATCTAAGAACTTAGACATTTGGGGCATAAATGGGGGCTTCTAGACAACAATAATCTAAAATGTCCATACCCTTCGGCCTATCGTTTCCCAACGGGAGCGCGTCCACCTATAATCTATGCCAATGCGTTTTCGTGGACGACACTCCCTATTTTGACCTTTTGACCCGTAAACAAAGTCACAAAGTCGCCTGGCTTCTCTGGACGATCGGTGGATGATGGACGGTCGCTCATGTCTATATGCTATATGCGTCACGCATGCACGTGTGGTTACTTAAGCGTGTGCATGCGTCATGGTCTCTTATATGCAGGATGCATTCAGTGACGCATACAGCGCACGCATGTCTTTCAATCTGCTCAATGCATCACGCATGCAGTGACGCATACAGAGCGCGCATGCAGTGACGCATGCATGACATTCTGCTCTATTCACAACACGTGCAGCGTGCACCCGTCACTGACTGCAATATGCATGATGCATGCAGTGACACATGTCTTTCGATCTGCTCAATGCATCACACATGCAGTGACGCATGCAAAGTGCGCACGCATGACATTCTGCTCTATGCACAACGCATGCAGTAAACACGCGTCACTGACTTACGTTTTTCTCCCTAATTAGACATTTGAGGCCAAACTGAGCGTTCTACAAGTTGTTGCTAACATATGTGTGTCTAATAAAGTGCACTGACTGAATGATGTGGTAGTTGATGCATTTAAATGAATATAAAGGTACATTTTTGCTAATAAGTGGGTTGTCCACCAACTTAATACACGTGGCCCATACAAATAAATTGCTCCAGGACATCTCCCGCAAGGCCGCCGGAGTGTCCGACGATCCCAAAACCTCACGTGCACTTGCGTGCCGGTCCCCCGAGAGACATACCGAAAGGGCAAAAGTCTTGGTCCTCCGGAAGTATTTTGTAACCTTTTTAATGTAAATGAAAAGGCCCTATGCTTTCAATGGCAGAGACTCAGAAACGAGGCCTGTTTTAGCTATGTGCTCATCCACTTTTAAACCCTTTAAGAAGAAGCCACGGACTCTAAACTGCTGGGCCTGATTTGAGGGTCCGTGACAGTGGTCACTGCAAAGGCTCGATGGCCTCCGACCTTAGGAACCTTGTCTTCTGGACCTTTGTTTCCACCCTGACCTTCAACATATGAGATACCCGATTTTTGTCAAAACTGAACATTTCACGAGCTGTTTCCTAACCCGTGTGTGTCTAAAATAGTGTTCTCACTGAAAAGCGTTGTTCCTGACAACTAGAAATGAATACATACACTTTAAATATTGTTAAAAAGCATTATGTCCACCAACTTAATACACGTGGTCCACTCACATAAACCACACGTGGACAGGCAATGCAAACATACTAGAAAATGGATGCATTTTCTAGTTAGAACAGACTGGAAAATGGATTGCTTTTTAACAACGTTTCATATGGATTTATTTATTTCCAAGTGTGTTTGAGAACACTCTTTTGGACACGCGTATGTTAGAAACAACTGGTAAAATGATGAGTTTGACTTAAATTCTGGTATCTACTACGTTGAATGCGATGTTGTCCACGTGCAGTTTGTAGAATGGGCCAGGAATAAGTGCTTGGTGGACATTGCACAGAAGGAGCATTTTAAATGTGTAAATATTATATTTTGTTTTAAAAACCACAAAACTCGATGGCCACGCCCCCTCAGACAAACATATGTCAGTCCCGAGCGTCAAAAACCAGGTTCTGGTAAAAGTAGTTGGGAAGCTGCCAAACAGTGGTTTGGTGGTCGGGGGCGTGGCCATGGATGGGTCAGGGGGGTCGAAGGTCAAATTGACACCCATAGTTGATCAGTGGACAAATAGTGGTTTCGTGGTAGCTGGCACCCATGGGCAGTAAGCTCGTACCCGCCTCCCAAGAAAACAAATGAATCGCGGGACTCATATGAAGTTGGAGGACAAGTGGGTAAGCCGACTTACATGGGATAAACCTGTGAGGGACGCATATGCTGTTCGTGGACAGGGGTCTTTGGGGTCTTCGAGGGGTGCCATGGCGCGAGGGCACCCCCAGTGGTGTCCTCACACCCCCTATCCGTGGCCAGCAGATTTAAAAGTGGTCTTACCACAGGGTAAGGTGAAATGTCCACTTCGTCATTTAGATATGCGCTACGTGTCAGGTTTTTTCACACTACGATCCATCGCAAGACTGTGCGTCAAATGGCTGGCATTTTCAAGAGGCTTTTTTCCACGAACCCCCTATTTGTGCTTCCTCCAGGTAGCGAAGAGGGTTGTGGTCAGGAATAACCTGAAATTTAGCAAAAATCAGGTATTCCTTAAATTTCAGGCTGGGGATCAACTCTCCCTTGGCTATGGACAATTCTGTACAATTCTTCCTGCCGTGCAGCTATCTTCTCTATTGCCTCATGCAACTTTTCTAATGTCAGTGAGGATGGAATGTAACCAGTTGCAACTGTAGTGTGAACTGCTACTCTTGCATGCACAGGGGCCTTCAGGTTACCCTCAGGTCATGCTTCCTCTTCCTCAGACCATATGATGGCGTCCTGCATCAGCTGTGCAAAAGTCAAACGTTGCTCTTCCTTGACCCTCCGTTTCATCTCTCTTCTTAGGAAATCATCCCTCAGTCCAAGGACTAACTGCTCTTTCAAAACACTCTCTTCATCTGGAACTCGTTTGGGCTCTCTGCGTTTCACAATGAAGTAAGTATGCAAATGAAACAATATTTATTCTCTTATGTCTTTCCTTCTGTCGTGTACTCAAGTGTTAAATTCAGGATTAATAATCACAAAATAAGATAAAGTAAAAGGTATGGTCTTTTTGTTTTCTTTTACACTCACTACAACTTAATCCTTTTCAATGTAAAAGCTCTAACCTTTTTACGGTACAGAGATAAACTCCACTTCAAAATGAAATAAGAAAAACACTTTTGTAAACACCACTTATGATGAGTTTTCAGTTTTCAAATGATCAACTTCAAATAATCCGGCAATCACATTTGAAAAAAAACATCATCAATATACACAATGAAATTTCACATCTGGAAGAGCGCTCACGTGTAATGTCCCTTTATGTGCTCACTCACTTCGCTTTAGTTTCTGTGATTCAACTGAACTCTCACAGTTCAATGTTCCTCGAATCAAAAATATATAAAATAAAAAAAATAGGAATAGATTGAAAACCTTAGATGAGTTGTCCTGACGTAGCGTGCGTTGAAATCATCTTGAGGTTTCACAGCAATATCACTCAAGCTCAATGAAAATGTCCCCAACAAAAGGAGTGAATCAAAAGTTAGTCGAAAGAGAATGAATCAAACTGAGGTGAATCAAAAATGAAATTAACCAACAGGGATGTATTAAACTGAGACGCACCACTTGAGATGTCAAACCGAGATGTCGTTGGATGGCAGGGTAAAAAACCTCATTTTTTGTGAGTGGATGGCCTGCCGCAGTGCCCCTGATTAACAACTTCAAAAGCAATTTTCTCAATATTTAGATTTTTTTGCACTCTCAGATTCTTGAGATTTAAACGGTTGTATCTGAGCCAGATATTGACCTATTCTAGCAACTCATACATCAATAGAAAGCATATTTGTTCAACTTTCTGATTATATACAAATCCCAATTTCGAAAAAATGACCAATAAGACTAGTGTTGTTGTCCTGGGTCACAAATGTAATGTTTAAATGTTACAGTTTACAATTCGTGTCACTTTTTTTAATCTTAGCAGGCATATGTAGTAAATAGGTTTACAAGTGTTTAGTGATTTTTAGACGTTTCGAAACAGTAAGGCAAAACTTGTATATCTGTATATCTCTTTTGGCATTGTTTAGTTTAGAAGGTCCAACTTTTTACCACTTAAATCATGTAGAAATCATTTTAATTAATTTAACAGGTGTGTGAGTGCTACGTGTTGTCATAGCAATGTGGTACTTCCTGTTTCCTTTTCTGCCAGTAAAAAATGCTGGGTTATTTCTGTAAACACATTTATGGGTTAATTGTGCTGGGTCATAATTTTGGGTTGTTTGAGGTACTGTAAACACACAGTTGGGTTGCTCATACTGGGTCAAATGGACTGTAGGGGTTCTTTCACCACTGAACAGCTGGGTAGGGTTATTTTGACCCAACCGGTTTGTTCATTTTTCCACTTCATCGAACCTTCTGGATCCTTCACGCGTCTCATTATCAGACGGCAATGCACATCACAGCAAGCTGATTTTATAAGGTAAATTAATATGATAATATGATTATTTTGAATAACTTGTGATAAGAGCACACTGATTTTACTGTTTAATGCACTATTTGATCTGTCGCTGTGCGGAGGAAGTGTTTTATTCTGTGATTGATTAACGTTAAGTAATTTAGCAGCTTAGCATGCTATTTTTTTTTACAAAAAAAGGCCTTAACAATCGCTTTATCATTATGTTATATATATGTATGTACGTGTGCATATTTTTAATTTAAAAGGTTTTTATCCTTCACGTTAAATCCTCATGGAAATGTATGAACTAGCCTTAGGTCAGAAATACATGGTATAGTTTGGTTACTGTTTGCCTACTGTATGGCTTTGTAATGTTTAGTCAGAATTAGACAATTTCATACAAAACTTAATCTAAGGGGATATTTTTTCAAGTGTCTGCGACGTGCCGGATCCAACCAACTAGCAATAATTTAAAATTTAGCATTTTTGCGCTTTTTTTCCCTCAGGTAACGTTACCGTTCTCTCACTGATTATTACAATTAATGACAAAAATAATGTTTGGAAAATTAAACAGAAATTTCCTTCTGACACAAGACAGCAGAAATAACTGACTTTTATACCATTTTCCAGCTGGTAAAAATAGTAGTGTTCTAATAATTTTGGCCATCACTGTGTGATATATGTATATCCTCAGAAGTAAATGATATACAGTATGAATGTAGTGAATGAGGTAAAATTTTAAAAGTGAAGTTTGAAATTTTCTTCTAAAATTAGCATTTTTATAAGGCCTCTGTGTTTGTTCATTAAATGAATTTTAACTTAATTGTTAGTTATGTTTTAAGACTAACTGTCATATATTTAACAGGTGGGGACTGTCATGGTGGAATACTTGCAAAATGCAGAGACCAGTGATGTAATCTGCACATTTTGTGCCTTGGGGACGAGGCAGCAACGACATCCCAGACCATCGCCATTGTTTCATGCCATTGAAACTGACTTGTTGCTCAGTTGATCTGTTTCAAGTCCTTTTCTGTGCTTGATGTTAACTAATCAGTCTCTTCCTACTTAAGAATTTCTCCTGCATGCAGTGTATCGTATTGATGGACATGAGTCTTCATGTGGGAAGTTTTTGAGGACAACAGTTTTTTCTGGACACTTGTAACATGCTTTAAGTTGTCACATGTATTGTCTGTTGTTTGGAGTCTTTGTTTGGCTTAGTTTTAATGGCACACTGTTTGGACTGATTCTCATGTGCCAATAATATATTTTTGAGTGTTCTAATGCTGCAATGTTGACATATAGAATAGGAATCTACAGTGCCTAATTCACCCAGTTTTGTGTTTTTAAAGAAACTGATCTACAAAAACTTGTTTTTATGTGTCTATAGGTGTTGGATGAAATGTATGACAATATGCACCCATTCAATAAATGTAAAGAAATAAATTGAATAAAAATGCATATTTACAATTACATTTGTTTTGTTTAATTGTAGTACAGAAAAATTGTAATAATTTTACATTCCCTTGAGATTATTTATTTTTATTGGTAAATATAAAAGTAGCAAGGCAATGGGACAACATATAACCCAATGATGTATATATAACCCAGCGCGTGTTCTGTCCCATAGTTACCCAGCAGCTGGGTTAAGGTTGGGTTATCTTCTAACCCAGCAAAGCTTAGTGTGTAGGCTTTGTCCAACACAGGACATCTCGTTTAATTCTAAATTGAGAATCCTCCGTATACCGCATCATTTAGAGCAGTGGTTCTCAACTCTGACCGGCGAGATCCATTTTCCTGCCGAGTTTAGCCCAAAGTCTGATAAAACACCTGAAGAGAGAAATCAGTGACTTCAGGAACAGACTCGTTTGACTTAATATTGGGCTGCTCAGATTGTTTGGCATATCGCATTAAAGTACGGCGAGGGCGATTCAAATGTGTACCGAGCAATCTGCACTTGAATCGGAATTGCTATCGCGGTACTTAAATGCAATAGATTTGCGCCGCATCAAGTTGAATGCATCTATTCCTAAAGACGATGATTAGCTTGTTCATGTGTTTTATATCAGAGTTGGGGCTAAACTCGGCAGGAAAATGGATCTCGCCGGCCAGAGTAGAGAACCTCTGCTTTAGATGATGATACCTATGGAGGACACAACGAAGCAGTGTCGCTACCCGACCCGTCCCGGAAACACGATTTGATCTGCGCGTGCGCGAAAGTGAGTCTACTTCCGGCCGAAACTTTACGACAGTTAAAAAAAAGTAGTTTGACGCAACTCGTTCCATACCGGAAATAATTCTTAATTGAAAATTGCGCTTAACATCAAAAGACATTAAACAAATTACAATTTGTAATGGTTTGGAGAAATGTACTGAACGAGGGATAGGCTACACTACCCTTTTAATAGCAGAAATTTGTCTTTTTTTTATTAATTTTGATTTAGTAAAGTGTGTGATTTATTTTTAAGTTATGCTGTACATATTTTAGCGTACTTTAACAAATGTCTGTATTTAAGAAACACGTAGAATTTTCTGAATTCATTCAATTTATTTATTTTATACATTTGCTCATTCTCTTCTTAAGTCATTTGTAACAAGATTCAAGATACGGAAGGAAGGAGGCGAGAACCGGAAGTCAATAAAATAAACTTTTAATAAATAATAACAGCCGACGGCCCCTCACGGACGACCGCCGGCGAACAAAACATAAATACAAATATATAAGACAAACTTAACACATGTTCGGGCCCGTACCTCTCTCCTCGAAGGTCCGGTCGCTCGTTCCTTTTATGCTCCCCATCTCCTACGAGATTCGAGCCCGGTGTGCGCACAGCTGGCGCTAATCCACAATTACTCACCGGACTCGAACCACGGTCTCGCCCCGCCGACTCTACTACATACCCCCATCACCCCTCACAGGCCGGGGGGCACCCCCGCGACTGTGCAAGCTCCCTCCCCCTCCCTCGGGGGGGGGTGGGGTGGGGGGTATGCAGCGACGAGACGAGACAACGGAGATGGGAGCCCTCGGAGCGACCGGAAAGAGAGAGGGGAGAGAGGAAAAAAAAAAAAATCCGGTCCCCCGACATGCTGCCGCTCGTTCCTCAACCAGCCGGAGTACTCATTCGCGGTGCCTTGCGGTGGCCCTGGGGCTTCGGTGGACGGCTCGACCGTCCGCCCCCTGGCGGCCGGCGGTGGCTCCTCCTTAATCTGGGAGTCGGGGCGGGTTCCCCGTCCCCTGCTCCGCCCCCTTGGGCGGACGGACGCAGGCTCCGGCCTCTGGCAGGCGGTGGCCGCACTCGGCGCTTCCGCCCCCTGCTCCTCCCCCTCGGGTGACGGACGCAGGCTCCGGCCTCTGGCGGACGGCGGCAACTCCCCCGCTCCCGCTTGGACGAAAGCCACCCCACCTCGACCCAGGGGCGCGGCAGCAAAGGTCGCCGTTCCACCGAAGCTTTGACGGTGGCCGCACTGTGCACTTCCGTTTTCCCCAGAGCCACCGCTTCGGGCAGCCACTGGCGGACGCCCTTCGTCCGCGCTGCCCGAACTCTCCGGCACCGCGAGGCCACTCGGCGGCGAGGACTCTCCGACAGCATGTCTCTCCTTCCTCCCGGGTTTCGGCACCAATGTAACAAGATTCAAGATACGGAAGGAAGGAGGCGAGAACCGGAAGTCAATAAAATAAACTTTTAATAAATAATAACAGCCGACGGCCCCTCACGGACGACCGCCGGCGAACAAAACATAAATACAAATATATAAGACAAACTTAACACATGTTCGGGCCCGTACCTCTCTCCTCGAAGGTCCGGTCGCTCGTTCCTTTTATGCTCCCCATCTCCTACGAGATTCGAGCCCGGTGTGCGCACAGCTGGCGCTAATCCACAATTACTCACCGGACTCGAACCACGGTCTCGCCCCGCCGACTCTACTACATCATTCATTCACTCACTATACTTCCCTCCATCCCTGCCTCCCTTAGTCACACACTCACTAACTCATCTATTCATATACTTAAATTGCTGATTGATGAGAATGGCATTGACCTTTAGGCCTTGTTTATCAATACAGTATGCCAAAAAATTTTACCTTGTCTTATTGATACTGAAAAAAAAACAAAGTCAAAACATAGCCTTCACCTTCCCTGAGGACCTTTCAGAGGACATTTTGTTGATACAGGCTCTGTCACCATAAGTCTCTGTGACTTTGTACTCAGTACCATGCTTAATGTAGGTTTCTGCAACACCTGGTAAAGTAAAGACACAAATCTGTATTCATGTATGTATATGTTAATGCATGTATGTAGGCACATATTCAGCATGCAAGCAACTGTTCCATATATGACCACAATAGACTGACTTAACTCCACTTCCGTGTTGAAATCGAAAAGGAAGGCAAAGGTGGGAACAGGGGCATAGCTACCAGCTGGCCACCTCTGTTGTGCGAAGCATTTTTAAGATGTGTCGGAGTTTACGGAGTGCTGCGTAGATCATTTAACGTATACACTGAAAGTAATGCGAGAACATTACTCTCGCATTAATATGATATCATACGACACACTGACGCAAAGAGTGCTATAGCTGAAAAGCTGCTATCCGCTTCGTGACAGTGTACTGTCTTTGTACTGATATTTTGTAGAAATGCAATGATGTCATTTGATTTATATAATTCAGTTCCATGTAGTCCTGCAAAGAAGGTGTTAGGTTTTTCTTGATGTAAAAAAGGCAAGGCAAGGCAAGTTTATTTATGTAGCACATTTCATACACAAGGGCAATTCGAAGTGCTTTACATCAAATGATTGACAAAAATAAATAATACGTATCTTTAAAATGCAAATAATTTAAAATCACAAATTGGATTTAAAGAAAGAATAAAACAGCAATAAAATTGATTAAAAATACGAGAAAAAGAGAAGAACAATAGAAAAATAGATCAGAAATAGAAGTGCAGTTGATGTAAACCAGCAGTAGGCTACTCTGGTTGTAAATGGACAGCTAAACAATACTAATTATAAAAACGTTTGAAAAAATTCAAAGTTATGATATTTTCAAGCCTTCATTTGTTTAAGGGCTCGTTTTTAAACATATTAAAAAGAAACCGTGCCATTTCAAATGTGAACCCGTATCACAAACTAATGTTTTTTTAATGACTCTGTCGCTATGATCACTGTTATAAAAATAAATATGCTCAATCACTTAGTGACATTGAAATCGAATCTATCCCCGTGTTGTTTGAACATGTTCGCGTATACAGAAGTAAACAAAAGGCAATGCAGTACGTCACGTTGCGCATGCGCACTTATACATGCATGACGTCGAAATGCATGATTTCACCGCGCTTCAGTCTGCAGCGGGGACTACATGAATTTATCAGGGATTATTATCTTTATTTTTCAAATTGTGTTTTCTGTTTTATAAATGCATACGTGTTATTTCCCTTTCATATATCTTTAAAGACTGTGTTTATATTGATGCATTAATGTTCATATGTACTAAATATTTTAAGTGTCAAATGCTTACTGAGAATGGGTTAATGGATGTAATAAGTTTTATAATGTTCATATCCTATCATAATTCGCAGTACTAGTGTATTTGGTTGAATTTGGTAACTTAAGTTTAATTAAAGTTGTGTTGATGGAGAGACCGCTCGTAAACGGGACTGTGAACTAGGAAGAGTAAAATGGCGCTGCGCCACGAGCGAGATATTTAACTCAGAGAGAGTTTAACTCGCTTCTAGCTTACTTTTTATGGACAGTGATTTTGCTGCCCACTGACAATCTTAAAGTGTTGAGTGGAAAAAATAGACTTTGAACTGTGCTGTGAGTTTGGGCCTGTATATCTCATTTTTAGTCGAGTTGACTAAAGAGTTCCTCCTCTGAGGAATCTGACCACCAGCATGTGCCTTCCAATCGATTGCCCATCAACCAGGGAACGAAACGAGGAGATAGCAGCCACATAAACCTTCAGTGCTGACGGGAGTCCAGTCTGTGCTGCAGGAAGCATAAAATATCAGACACGTGGCAGGACATCGGGTCGATATTGTTACTACTGCACCATTTAACAAACACCCCCCATTTGAGAGCGTATAAACGCCTGGTGGAAGGTGCACGACACTCCGAAATAGTGCTAAGTACACGCTGAGGAAGTGCTTTTAAAATCCCTGAAGAGGCCAGGCATGAAGGCTCCACAGCTGCGGGCTGGGGTGAAATATCGTGCCGTTCGCTTGGGACAACAGGTCTCTCCTGAGGGGAATCCGCCACGGCGGTGCCGTTAACAATTCGCTCAGGTCCGGAAACCACGGTTGATTCGGCCAAAACGGAGCGACGAGGATCACCGTCGCCGTCTCCTCTCTGATTTTGCACAGCACCAGGGGCAAGATCTTCACCGGAGGAAACGCGTAAAGCCGAACGTCCGGCCAACGCACCGTCAGAGTGTCGCTCCCCATGGGGAAGTGGGTCAGCGAGAAATACAGCGGGCAGTGCGCGTTCTCGCTCGTCGCGAATAGATCCACTTCCACCTTCCCAAAGCGCTCCCAAAGTGACCGCACTGAGTCGGGATGACGCCTCCATTCCCCGTGCGGAAGACATTCCCTCGAAAGCATGTCCACTCTGCAGTTCAGACGACCAGGGATATGCGCTGCCCTGACAGAGAGTAGATGCCGATCTGCCCCCATTAGGAGACTCGCAGCCTGTTTGAAAAGAGTTCCTGAGTGGACTCCTCCCTGGCGATTTATGTACGAAACCACGGACATGTTGTCGGTGCGAATCAGAACATGTTTCTTCTCCAGCCTCGACTGGAAAGTATGGAGAGCTAGAGACACCGCCTTCAGCTCCAAACAATTTATATGCCATTTTCTCAGTGACTGTGTCCAAAGGCCGGTTGCCGGCATAACCCTCGCACAACGCGCCCCAGGGGGAACTCCCCGACTGAACATGCTCGGGTCGCGCCATGGGCTCAGGGCACTGAGGCAACTGAGTGTAACCGGGACTTGCACTCGACCCGAGGACCATGCTTTCCATGGAGCCCGAGCCTTCAGCCAAAACTGTAGCGGTTGCATGTGCAGAAGACCCAGGTGGCATGACGCCATGAGACCCAAAAGCCTCTGAAACTCCCTCAGGGGAACAGACCGACCCGGCCTGAGCAAATGTAGAGCTGTAGAGAGCTCTAGAGAGAGGCGAGCGCGCATCTCCACTAAGTCGAAACATACCCCCAGATCGTTATAGACTGACTCGGAGTGAGCTTGCTCTTCTGCATGTACAGCATCTACTTTGTGAACAGGTATGTGTTTTTATTGCATTTACACAAACATTTACAACATTGCAATGTTCGCCTGCAACCGCGGGGGAAAACTGATACAAACAGCGGGCCTCCGCTCCGATCACGTGCGCGAACATGGACTGCGTAGCAGCGTGAACGCGCGCCGACTGAGGAGCAGACCACGATTTCACCACGTGCTCGTGGACATCTGGAAAATATGGCGCACTCCTCTTTGATATGGCCTGACGGCGGCCCGCCTGAAGGTACCACGAGTCAAGCTTACTTTTTGGTGGCTCCTCAGGTGAACTCCAGGTGATGTCGAGCTCGCTGACGGCCTTCTCGAGGACCCTTATGAACTCCCGCTCCGATCCTGCCCAGTCCTTGACCAAAGCTGAGATGGACATGGAGTCATCGTCCTCCTCAGCGGCGAAGGAAATGGCGCCCGCGACGGAAGGCGGGGGACGAAGACTCGTCGACGTAGAGGACCGGGGAATGGGGTGACGGCAGAGGACGGCGGCCCGGAGCCGTGTTGTCGCCGCTCCCCCTTGGAATGGGTAGACTCACCAGCGACTCGTTGGTGGCAGTGAGCCTCGACCCTATTATTCCACGAGCGATGTTCCTGCGAGTTCTCAAGACACGTGCCGGTAGTTCCGCACAGTGCGCACAATCGGACTCGCAGAATGCAGCCTCCACATGAGCCAGGCCCAGGCAGGCAATACAGTGCTCATGCGTATCCTGCGGGTCAATGGGACCCGTGCAAAAACAACAGAAGGAAGCCATCGGATGCGGTGAAAAAGTATCCAGTTGCGTCTTCAACGATAGCAGCGTGAAAAAGAAGATTCTGAGGATTGTCGTCACATGCACTATATTTATACTGTCTGGATTCGTCAGTATTTGCATACTGTTGCATTCTTGGGACAATTGGCCAGTTTTTTTTACTGGCGTTATCCAATAAGACTTCAGGAAAAGTGAAAAAGGGGAGGAGTTTCATATGCGGTTCTCCGCAATGTCGAAGTGACCCCTCTCGAAAGGGAACGAGGCACAGCTTTTTGGACGCCCCATTTTCCGCTGGAACGCAGCCGCCATATTGGTCTTGGCAAAAGCTGACTACAAAGACATAGGCTACGAGTGAATGGTCTAGCTCATATTTTCTGGATTAAAACACAACATCGTTTTCATTTCTCAACTAATTTCAATACTTTTCTTTTTACATTGAGTACAGAAAAGTTTTGGCTCCACTTAAATATGGTTATAGACTAAAAATGTATTTATTGTAAAACTCCGGCTTGTCAATAATAATAATAATTCAAGTCAAGCAATCATTTAGGCTTAACAATTGTGTACACATCGTTAATGTGAAATAATTTAAGATAAATTAAATGCACATGATCCGAATGTTCATTTATGTCAAGAGATTCACCAAAAAAATCACAAAAAGTAGCCTAAGCAGGGCCGGAAATCGTTTTGACAATTAAATAACTTAAAAAAAGTTATATAAATGAATTAATAAATTAATTAATGAATATGAACTTATAAATGAAATGAATAATTCAAGATAAGAAAATTCTGATTTGCCGACAACTGCTGCTGTGACTGCCAAGGGTTGAGTCATGCGCAATTGCGCTTAGACACATTTCGCGTGCATTGACAATTCGCGCCTGCGCGCAAGTGCGTGTCACTGTAATTAATAAATGACAAGCCATGCAACAAAAAAGGATGTATCCCTCTGGTGCCGAAAAGAGAAAAAAGAAAAGGACAGAGGAGTAGAAAAAAGAGCAGGATAAAGGTATGTTTGCATGATTAGTGACAAATTGTGCTCACGTCACTTTAGGTAGCTGCGAGCCATGACTCGTGATCTTATAAGCCATGGCCAGAGCTAACGTTAAATCCCCGCCATCAACAGTTAAATGTCTCGCATTATTAATATACATTTCTCCAGGTGTATTTCACGTATTGATTATAGATATCAGTTTAAGTTGGAGAAAACAGCCGAAGGGGAACTTAACCTTCTAAGTTAAAGGGATGCCCGCTAGCATTGCTATGTGTGTTGAAGTAAATGTTAAAATATACTAAGACTAAGTGGACTTGCATTCATTAGTATTGATAACAAAGTTGGCCAAGCAATACCATACAATGATGTCATCAGTGACTTTGCCTCCAGAAAAGCTAGCAAGGAACGATTTTAAGGTCATTGTTGTACAATTGTCATTGTTGAACCCTTGCTGTTCTTATGTTTGCTTTCATTATTTAAGTATCTATTTTTTTGTAACATTCTATTTTTGATTATATGAATGTTTGTCTATTTTGGTTTTATTTAAAAGATTGCACATTTCATTTACATTTGCATTTGCACATTTGCAAATTATTTATTTCTTGTTTTGTGACAGTTTGTATTCAGAAGTTTAAGAGTTAATTCTTTTATTTAAGTATCTATTGAGTATTTTATTTATTTATTTTGTATTAATACATAACCTCACTCTATTCATTTATAATGTAACATTATAGCATGACATTTGTGTCAATAATCTTAAATCAGGTGACTCCGCTTGCTGGGAGTGGGCCCCCCAAATCAAATTCTGCTTAGGGCCCCCAAGAGGCTCGGGCCGGCACTGAGCCTAAGTAATGACCAAATAACTAATGATTACAAGCAACCGTCAACAAAAAACGCTGAACATTTTTTTATAGATATTTATTATATCCTTTAGACAGGGAGAGGGTAGATAAAATTTGGAAAACAAACGGTAAACGATATTATTTCAAGGGCTGTCAATTTAACGTGGTGATTAGATTCATAAATTGTGATAAAAAATAAGGCATTAAAATTAGTAACGTAGGCCCTATTAACGCACTCTCCCTGTGCCAGACCCATATACTGTAATTTTAAACAGTTTATCTAGAAAGAATATGATGAAGGACAACTCGTTTGAGTTTTTGTCTCATATTTAGGCCTACATCTTATAGTTAAGCTATAGCCTATCACACGTAACGCAATTTCACTATATCGCAAATATAACGATTGTAAATGTGATGTTGATTTTATAAAACAGCTCAATAAATAAGAAGTTAATGTAGTGTTATTTTAGACAATTTTGTCCCATTTTTGCTCAGTTTTGGCAACGATATTGTAAACACACAACAAGACCGTCTCCGACTAACACACAGACAGATGTTTCATTTTTGAATCCGTTTTTAAAGAGCTGGACTTCTGAATGAATAAATCAGCCGTTTAAACAAATCAAACGAATGAATGAATGACTTAATCAGACGGTATTTACCGCCACCTACCAGCAGTTTTGGTTTCTTATTTAGAGTGTAATTTTATAAAATAGTAATTTCCATTTAATTATATGTTAAATATTTTCATTTGAATTAAAAACATAAAGCATAAACTCATGGTTTATGTAAACTCAAAGGTTTATGTAATAAATGTTGAATCAAAATATTTCCTTTAGAAGCTACTTTTTGTAATGTCTCTTTACATAATTATGACTTTTGTGGGTAATTTTTCAGCCAAACTTTATGTGTGAATAATTTGTGATTAATTGTATTTATTAATCGCCTTGTCATATAATTAAATATATCAATAATGTAAATCTCTTGACAGCCCTAATTATTTTATTACATTTATAATATAAAATAAAATAGGAGACATTTGTCTTCATTGTTATTTTTTTTCAAAATTTTTGCTTTGTCATACCACTGGACACGTGTATGGTTAATTTGTCAACTACCCAACTGCTGAGTCATTGGGCTCGTCGACTTGATGCGGCGCACATGGAAAGCCAAGTGACTCAAAACGCGCAGATTTTAACACACCAACACCGACAATATATTCTCGGTGGCTAGTGGGCAAATAAGAAAAATAAACTTCCAAAACATTTAAGCAACAGAAGTTTTTAGCTCAGTACCAGAATCTCTAGAGAAATATTGTTTCTACATATTTGCACTCTATACTGCTCACTTGCACACCAGGAATATTACACTGAATGCTCATTAGCACAAATGGACTACTTTCATAACTGCATTAACTCATCTACTGCACTGTAACTTAAATAACTGCACTAACTCACCTACTGCACTGTAACTCATCTATTGCATTATTGCATCTATCGCATAACTAACTGCATCTTCTCATTTATTGCACTATAGCTTCAATAACTGTAACTCATCTATTGCATTATTGCATCTATCGCACTAACTGCACTAACTCATCTACTGCACTGTAACTGTATATCTGCATCTACTCATGTATTGCACCGTACCTTTAATAACCACATTAACTCATCTACTGCACTGTAACTTTAATAGCTAATGTCTGTAACTAATGCACACTCAGGTCACTTGCACTATTGTATAGTCTATATTGTTATCTGTTTATAACCTCCTGTACATTAATGTTCACAGTATATAGCCTTCTGTATATATTGTCATAGTACATTCCTTCTGTAAAGTATTTTCATAGTACATGCCCATTGTATAGTAATTTCCTAATATTGTATCTGTATTTATTCACACTGTATATCTGCACTTGCTAATTGCACTTCTGGTTAGACCTAAACTACATTTCGTTACACTGTACTTGTATATGTGTAATGACAATAAAGTTGAATCTAATCTAATCTAAATCTGATGAGACATACAGTTTTCCGTTTTAACTAAGACCTGCAGATCACATAATCAGTGTGACTGAGCTTGCCGTTTATAGGGACCTGAAATAGCAGGGAGTGTTTATATGGACCCCCATGCCACTCTATTTCTGACTCAACACAATACGTGTGCATCATTGATTTTAGAGTTTGGCAAAAAACGCTATAAAGCGCCTTGCAATTCCAAATGATGGGCGCCAGAGTTTTTATGATTATTATTTATATCATAACACTTGTCTGAATACTAAAATTAGATCTAAAATGACGCACTTGGTTCAACCATAACAGGGATAGGTTGGAGACATGCTGGAGTAATTTTCTGGTTTAATTTGCTGTCTCTATACTGTCCATGGTTACTACTATCCTCAACAAAGTTTTTTGCAAGAGATTTGGTGCCTCGCTGTGATGGAACAACCAGAAGTCGCTCATCCTCAGACCGAAGATGGCCCAGATGGGATTAGGGGCCACATTCTTAAAAATTGTGCAGAGCAATTGGTAGACATCTTTTGTTTTATTTTCAGAATATCTTTATGCCTTAAGGTCACTCATCTTTGGAAGGAATCTATTATTTTACCTGTGGTAAAAAACAAGGCTCTGAAATCCTTGAAAGAGTATAGGCAAATAGCACTGACCTCTCTGACTATAAAGGTATTTGAGAGGATTGTGAAGGAGGCTTTGTCAACTAAGGTGCAATATAAATTAGATCTGTTCCAGATTGCTTATAGGCTTAAAGATGCTTAAACACATCTTGAGGGGGCAAAGACCTTGGCACGATTATGTTTTTTCTACTTTCCTTTAGCTTTTATTTGCATTAAGCCGCATATTCTAGTAGAGAGAGTTAAAATATTCATAATAATGACTAGATTTGACATAATAATGATAGATTTTTGAACTGTTAGGCCCCAACGTGTGAAGGTAAATGGGGTTCTATCCAATGTTCTTTTCTCTTCTACTAGGTCACGGAACGAATGTGTTCTTTCACCTCTTCTTTTTATGCTTTATTCAAATGAGTGTCAAACACAATTAGAGAGCTATCACGTTATTAAGTTTGCTGATGATTCTGTGATAATATTCCTAAATGGGAATTTCTGTGATAAATAATGAGGATCCTGACCATGGTTCTCTTTTGGTAGACCTTATAGATTGGTGCGAAAATCAAAGAGATTATCATAGATTTTAGGAAAAATCCTACAACCTCTCCTTTGGTCATAAATGTAAATTGTAAATCAGTATAAATACCTTGGTATTGAACTACACTGTAAAAACGAAATTGTTTACTTTACTTAATGCAATTGTGCAAACTCGTTGCCTTGATTCAAATAAGTAAACTTAACTTAAATATTTCTTTCTTTTCTGACTCAAATTTACTTACATTAATTAAGTTGAAATTACTACATTTTGCCTGCGAATTTAAGTTAACTAAACTCTATTCTTTCAGTTTCTTTATTTGACATATTTCTTTGTCTTGATATGAATAAATCAAATCTAGGCAATCCAAAATGAGCAAGAGAATGATCTCATAACTGGCATTAGCATAATTAAAGTCACATAACACATGTTACAAGTTACATGTAACCTCCGGTATCCTGAACACATGCACCATTCTGAACAATGGTAACCACAAAACTGAGAAATATGTCAAACTCTTCTAAATATCTAAGATAAGTGAACATTAAGCACTATCATGTCTTTAACTTTACTAAAAAAACACATCAAATATCCATATTCTTTCAAATGTACTCTCCTAATGCAATCTGATGCAAAGCATGCTGGGAATTGGAAATCCTTCTCGACCAATTGTGTTGAATTAACATGTTTAAATTAAATAAATAGAACAAGGAGCAAATCATATTTTTTGAGTTTTAGTCAAAACTTCAAGTTAATCAAAAATAATCATTATACTTTACTTAAAAGTACCATTCAGTAAGTATAACTTTTTTACGAAATTATGTTTACATTACTTAATCTGTTTTTATATATAATATTTTGAGCATTTGGTTTTTACAGTGAGATGATAAGATGACCTTCGAGGCCCATGTAGATGCCTTGTGTAAGAAAACTCATCAGAGGATGTATTTTTTAAGAAAGTCACCTATAGTTTCAATGTGGATAGTTTTATGAAAATGTTTTATTCTTGCTTTGTTGAATCTGCCATTACTTTTTCATACAGCATGGGTCAATGAACCTTAAAAGTAGAAACAGAACAGAAACAGACCGCTGGCACCACCTTAAATGATTTGGATGATTTGTACAAAATGTACAAAAGATTGATCTTATTATTAGTGACCCTATCCCCTTCAAATTGTTTTTAGGTTGCTACCTTCCTCTCGTAGATATCATATGCCACTATGCCGGACAAATAGATTTAAAAAAAACAGTATAAGCTGCTATTAGATTATTAAATGGTCTGAAGTGTTTATAAAGGTCATTGTGTCTTTGTTGTTTTCTTTGTATTGTAACTGTATGTCTTTTTACTGCTGGTTGTGAAACAAATTGCCCCTAGGGGAATAATAAACTTTACCTTGACCAATTTGCTGTTTCCCAGGCCCATATGCACACGAGGAACAACTCAGGTCTGCATCAGGGGTAATGTGTAAGTGTGTTCGCCTGTGTGAGTGGGCCCACTTTGTTTATCTAGTTGCTGTTAATTGAACACCCATGTACGTTTACTGTTTACAATTCGTTAAACCAGTGAAAAGTGTTACTGCATATCACTTGTTTGGGAAAATATTAACAGTTTTCAGGACATTTATAATCTGACTACTCATCACAGTATTTTAAGGACATTTTCATTGTGCTTTTACACACGTGATAGGGAGTGTGTATAAAGTATTTGACAAGTGAAAAACGTAAATTGCATTGGAACTATCAGGGTTTCTGGTTACATTTTCCTAGGGGTTATATTGTTTATTTCCTTCTGTGAATTGAGTTGTGAGTTGAGCATTCATATCTGTTCTTATTCACATTGAGTTTAACTCTTGGTTATCATTAGATGTCCCTGTTGATTATTAATCATGTCTATCCATTTCTACTAATATAATATATATATAACTATATATTTTAATTTTTCTTCATTTCATTTTCTCTGTTTTATAAATAAATCCCCTCTAAGTATAATCATTCCAGTTCATTTAATTATTAGACTGTGTGTGTGTACTGTATAATACGGTCTCTTGCTACGTGGTCGACAAACAAACCCTGCAGTAACTGATGAGAGAGAGATGACGTGAGCTCTGCTGCTTTATTCTATTGGTAGTCGCTCCCAAAAAATCGTTATCGCAGGCCAGAGTTGAGAACCACTGGCGTAGAGGCCCCTCAAAGAAACTATAAGACATGTGCACATGATGATGATGATGATGATGATGGTGGTGGTGGTGGTGTGTGTGAATTCTGCTTTTACGACAGCGTGTTCCAGTTCCTGCCATTATCCAGTAACTTTGCACAGCCGTTGAAGAGGAGTGGACCAAGATTGCACAGGACACAATCAACAACATGATTAACTCTATGCAAAGGAGACGTGCCGCGTGAGGCAAATGGGGGGTCACACTGACTGGTTTTCGGATACAGTAAAATTGCACATTTTAGAGTGGCCTTTTATTGTGGCCAGTCTAAGGCACACCTGTGCAATAATCATGCTGTCTAATCAGCATCTTGATATGCCCCACCTGTGAGGTGGTTCATATCTCGGCAAAGGAGCAGTGCTCACTAACACAGATTTAGACAGATTTGTGAACAATATTTGGGAGAAATAGGCCTTTTGTGTACATAGAAAAAGTTTTAGATCTTTGAGTTCAGCTTAGGAAAAATGAAGGCAAAATCAAAATTGTGTATTTTATAGACCAACAAGAAAACATTGACTGAGCAGCAACAATAAATTAATACATTATAATATGCATAAAGCCTATGTTTTTTAAGTTTGACAAAATATAACGAAACATAAGAAATCGAATCGAAGTGTTAAAAGAAAGGTTATAAAAGCAACAAAAATGTGGCATTTTTATTATTGTTGTGTATAACGTTACATCAATATGACACATTTGAATTTAAGAATGGAGATGCAGTTCTGCAGCAGAAATTACTTTTTTCAGCGCAGATCACGCATCTCACGGGACTTTTTTAAATTGTAGAACTTAGATATACATACACATAGTATAAGATCAAGGAAATAATTCTTAATATCACTACAATTGTAAATAGTTACAGAAATAACAGAATGCGTCTTTTTAACAGGAGGAGAGTTGCTGAGTCATTCGGTGACGTCACAGTCACGTGTTCTAGAGCGACTGAAGTGTCCGTGCTGCAGGAAGAGATCGCGACAGTTTGTGCTCTTCGCTGCAACGTCTTATATCACCGGCTTGCAATTCGAGACCCTTTATTTCTTTTATATCCTATAGCGTGTAGTGTAACGGTTGTTCTTGAGTGAAACCTGAGAGCGTTAGTTATTAGCATATTAAGCTCATTTACGGCCTAGCTGGCAAGGTTGACATCGCCGTTTGTCGTTATCGCACGTGAGTTGCGAGAAGCTGAAAGAGTCGACAAATATAATTTATTAAAAATAAAGGGGATCGCAGATTTGTACTATGGGCTTGCTGTCACAGGGCTCACCACTCGACTGGGAACAGACCAAGAAACATGCCGACCACGTTAGGAAGCACGGCATTCTTCAGTTCCTCAACATTTACAATAAAGTGAAGGACCGACAGAAGGATGTGCTCAAATGGGGAGACGAGGTGAGACATAGACGAGACATCTTATACTTCAATACGATAGATGCATGATGCTTAAGGTTTGAATGCTGTAAGTGAGCAGGTGCATCCATTCCCTCACTCCGCTAATGTCATACATGCTGTACTTGTATAGACACTGTATATAACTTCAACCGTATAGAAATGAACATTACACACATGAATACGTTACTGGACCTCTGCGCACGCGATCTCTTACTGTAAACATGGTTAAATAGTTTAGTTTTTAAATGTTTTGCCTATTTAAAAATACAAAGGAAAAGGTTTTATTTAGCCTAACGCTTTTTTCACTACATAATTCCCATACGATCAGTTTATTTTATGGTAGTTGTGATGGACTTCCTCTTATTGTAGACTGGTGCTTTTATACAACATAAGCTTTTAGTTGTCTGCCCTCCATTGTGTGTCGATATATGACATTTATTTAATATATTTGTTCTTCTCTAGATAAACAAAGTGTCTGTTTCAAAAATGTTGTTTCAAGTGTTGCAGTTAAGGTACAGAATGAAGGTTAAATGGCAATTTTCAAACCTCGTTGAAAGTGCTTTTCATCTGGTAAACTTTGTCCAGACAGAAGATGTCAGTGTATTGTTATAATAAAACCTCCTGGAATGTTGTTGTTTTAGGTAAATCCTTTGTTCCACATTAGTGGACTTTAAAGGGAAAGAGTCATAAATTGGCCTTATTGTGATAAAAGCACTTGCATGCTTTTACTTTCATAACAGCTGTATTAGTAGCGTTTGGAGACTATTCATATTGGGATACTTCATTGTAGGATGGAAAGGACATTCATCCACCCCTCTCTCTTTGTAATACAATAACAGAAGCAGCAGAGCATGCATAAATATATTAACCACATGTAAAAATACTTGGTTACTATTTGGTTCGTAATGTAACATAAACAAAGTAATTTAAAAAAAAATGGGCAGTTGTTCAACTCATGACTCTAGCAAGTCATGCTAAATTACATGTATTGTCTTGCTCATGTAGGTGGAGTTCATGTTGGCGGAAATGGATGACAAAAATGAAAAAGTGCAACTGGTTTTGAATGGGAAGGATGTTTTGGAAACCCTTCAAGAAAAAGGTGAAAACATCAATCCAAAGTGAGTAAAGTTTCGATTAGGTTTTTTGCTTTTGTCACTAAATATTCAGATGGTTTATGATTGTGTGAATACCAAAAGTTTAAATAACATGTCGAATAAATGCATTAACATTCTTATTTTATTCACAAATTCTTAATCAATATAATATTGTATTCAGTCAACTCTTGGGTTGTTTACAGGGTCACAAACATGGTTATGAAAAGCTTGAAGGATGTTTCTGTTTATGCTCTGCTCTGAAATATTTGATGTGTTATAAACTTGGATTTTAAATAAAATACTCTTATATGGTTAAGCACAATTATATGGTAACACTTCAACATTAGGTTGTGTTTGTTTAGATTAGTTAATATGAACTAACAGTGAGCAATTCTTCAAAATTATTTATTTATCTCAAGTTAAAAAAGAAATGCAGTATATAAAGAAAAAGAATACTCTATATGAGTGGTGCACACAGTAAATCCAGTTTTGTTCTCAAACAATGAAATAAACTATTGATTGCAGTGCAGTAAAACTTTGTTTTGATTAGGAAATCATTTTTTTTTATGTTCAGTTGGTATATGCCCCTGGAGGGTTTTTTAACCACCAAAATCAACAGTGTCTTTCAGTTCATGGTCTTATGAGAACATGTCGATGCTGCTTTTATTGTCAGGTTAATCTTAATCCAAAATTTAAAGTGTTGAGGAATTAGGACTGTGGCATTTTTGGGAATGTTTACACAAGTGATGTTGTAGAGCTAACTGGGCTCCAAGAGCCATGCCATTCCCCATTACTGCTTCTGTGTTGCACATACTTAAGAGCACAAAACCACCCTATCCCTGCACTGCGCTTTCAAAACCACCCTGTCCGTGCACAGCGCTTTCAAAACCACCCTGTCCCTGCACAGCGCTTTCAAAACCACCCTCTCCATGCACAGCACTTTCATCCCAACCACAATGATCAGTCGTTTTATGTTGATATTCGTTTCATTTTCAGATTTTCATTATTGGATGATAACGATACCTGGTAGACAGAATCATTGGGTTTCCCTGGTGATCTTTCAAATGTATTTGTAAATAAATAAGAAAATAAAGGTTATTTTTTTGTTACAAGTTCAAGTGAAGTATTTACTTCCTCAGTAGTTTTCTAAATACGGGGATGTTCACCGGTCAATTCCTTTCATCTTTAGCCATCTTTAAGAATTGTCTAAAATCACATCTCTTCGTCAACACCTGACCCAATAATACAGGCACCTCAGGGCTCCAGACTGTGACCAAATGGTTGCATTCTGTGACTTTTTTTAACTAGGGTTGTTCCGATACTAGTATCGGAAATTCCACTGATACCACATAAAAATCTAGTATCGGTATTAGCGAGTATTGAATCCATGTACCGATCCGATACCATTTTCTTAAACAGGACCTAATTACGCCTGCTAACTTTGCTTAAAGCTGCAAATGGTCACGCTTCTTTGCTTCTGACTGCAAACACAGAAAGTTGTTTTGTGAAGAAGAAATTAAAAGGTTCTCGGGATATACACGAATATTCGATCCGCTCGAAAATTAAAAATGCTATTTCGAATACTCTTATTTTTCATAATAATAAAAAACTGCATCACTACAGGGTTCTAATTGTCTCGTCTTATCTTCACTTCATCTGTAATGACTTTATAATATACAGAAAATATAAAAAATCATTTGTATGTGTCTAAATCTTTCTACAGTCAGATCGAAGCTAGTTTAAATATTTTAAGTTCACAAACGGCAGCCTGATGGATCACGTCTTATCGGCTCAAATCACCATATAAAAATGTTTAAAAAACTGGTGAGCCACAGACTCGTTAACATTACTTATATATAAGTTGGTATAAAAATACAGACGTAATATGAAATGATTAGATGATTAATTCGTTTATTACCATGTTCGGAGCAGTTGTTCGTTCGTTAGAAATTTATTACGCTAACTAATGCTGATTTCAATAATTTGAAACATTCAAATGTCCATTTCACTGCAGTATATAAGTATATATATAATATTAGTCATTCTTCCTCAGTTGACGGTCACGTAGTAACAAGCACTACAATGGCTCCGTCTTTGTTTTAAGGATCAACTAACAGTCGGCATGGAGGTATCAAGTAGGGCTGCACGATATATCGTTTTAGCATCGATATCGCGATGTATGAATGCGCAATGGTCACATCGCACGAGGTGCGATGCAGGGAAAGTTTTTTTTTTTTTTTTGAAAAAAATGTTGCGCGGGTCTATATTTGCCTGATATAAAGTAATGATTTCTGATTAATGGGTGCTTTTTTTTTACAAAGCACATGTTGTTGCTTCGCTTTTTTGACACGCAGCCTCTGCATGCGTGCGCATGGCGAAATGAGCGAGGAACGGGATAAAAGCACCGAAATGGACGACTTTGACGCAAAAAGAAGCGCATCGTCAATTATTTGGAAATATTTTGGCTACAGAAAGGATGATGTTGACCAAAAACAGATACTTTGTCGGGAGTGCCGTGCAGTAGTTGTCACAACACGCGGAAATGCAACTAATTTGTTTGATCATTTAAGTCGGCACCACAGAGCTCTGTATGACGAGTGCAAAGCCAGATCTGATTGCCGTCCAGAGCAAAAAACTATTTCGGATACATTTGCCAGTGTTACACCATATGCAAAGGGTTCCAAGCGGCATAAAGAGATCACTGATGCGATAACATTTCACCTGGCGAAAGACATGGTACCAATTAACACTGTGACCAACCCGGGTTTTGCAAACATGATCCGGTCACTTGACAAGCGTTATGTTATACCATCACGCACTTATTTTTCTCAAGTTGCCATCCCAGGGCTGTACGACAAATGCAAGGCACAAGTGGAAACTGAGCTATCACAAGTGAAATATTATGCAGCAATATTCTGTATTTCTACACATCGCAACGCAGAAAAAAAAATATCGCAATGTACGTTTTTTTTCAATATCGTTTAGCCCTAGTATCAAGCCTGTAATATTTATTAATTATCAACATTATAAACAATAAAATCAGATATTCTTGTCAGATCTGGATTTTGTTACCGGGAGTTTGAGAACAGCAGCATGTTTTCTCCGCTGTCGGCTTGTTGAACAGACTTTCACGAGAGTAAAATAGACCTATATGCTTGTTTTACTTATCAAGTGCATGTAAAACTAAATAAACAAGATTACCATGAATCACTGTAAATATTGCGTTTTGGATGTTTGGTTTTTGTATTCGCGCAGGTTTAAATGCAGTTTTTATAATTTTTTTCCAACGTTGCTAATCTTTTCAACATTAAAAATCCTATATATAGGATATAATATTAGTATGATATGAATATTTAATGCTAATTATAAGCTTAATGTGAAATTGTGACTAAAAAAAACGAAACAACTGACATATTTAATTATATTTTATAAATTAATTATAAATTATAATTTATTATAAATTATAAATTATAATTTATAATTTATTATAAATTATAAATTAATTATAATTATAAATTAATTCCAATAAACGAATATAAGAATTTACGTGTTTTAATAGCTCAAATATTAGAATATAAAATTATTGAAAATGCCCGTCCATAGTACTAGCAGTATGTCCGCTGTTTGGCAGTATTAAAGAGTGGACCAACCAGCCAGTAAAACTGGAATTTAAGAAAAATAAATAAAATAGTATTACTGTCTGTCAGATAATAAAAAATATTTTAGTTTACTGTATGTATTTGTTCATGTTTTATTAAGGGATATGTCTGAAGCACACCCTTAAATAATTCTACTAATTCACACAGGGCTAGTATATACAGCTGTATACAGATACACAGGTATCGAATCAGTACTCCGTGTCGGCGATACCCTAAGCCCAGGTATCGGAATCATTAATGTCGAGGTCTGGTTATAAGCATAACATAAAATTTGTGACGAGGCACAATCATGCAATATAAGCTATTGAGACCCGACAACATTACATTGTCTCTAGTCTTAATTAATTAATTTATAAGCTAAAAAGTACAGGACTGTAAGAACATTTTTATGTATAAGACTTTCAAATCCAGTAGCAGGAAGAATAGATCTCCATCCGTTTTGCAACACTTTACCTCTTGCAGCTCATGCCACCGTGTAAGTCCGTCAGATATTGATTTGTGTTCGGGCTCGTGTCCGATCACTCTCTCGCTTTTCCTCTGTTTTTTTTGCTGACTCTGCAATCCTGATGGTATGGAGCCTTGCATTGATCTAAATCACCTAGGCCACGAGTAAAACTTGACTTATGCGGTTTAGATGGTTCCGCGAATGGCTGCCACGGCGCTGAGCTCCGCAGTCCTTCTACTGTTTTTGATGGTTTGTTTTTTCTGTGTTTTGTCACTCTCTTTAATAATGTTTACCAGAGACACTCAGCCTGAACAACTAAAAGCTCTTACCACACACTTTCCATCACATTGCACACTTGCACATTTCACCTAACATCTGACAAACTGTACAGTGTAAGAAACAATAGGATACACCTGTAAATAACACATCTGTTCACTCTTTTAAAGGTCCCATTCCTAGCGATACCATTCTTCAACCTTAAGTTAGTGTGTAATGTTGCTGTTAGAGCATAAAAATGATAATGCTCAAAGTTCAGTGCCAAGCTACATATTGTCTTTAACAGAATTCGCTTTTCTGGGCAATCGTGGCCGAATGGTAAGAGAGTCGGACTCGGGACCAGAAAGTTGCCGGTTCGATCCCGCAGTTGTTTTTATTTAAAGGAGAGGTTGTTCGAATGGTTTCTGTTATGAAACTCAATGGCCGAACAATGGGGGCAAACAAGAATAAAGAGGGGGAAGTCCAGAAGGGGCAGGGCTGGGAGGGGAAGCCCTGGGGATCGCTGAACAGGGCTTGACGCCGGCTGCTGGGCCGGCTGGACAGGGCTTGACGGCGGCTGCTGGGCCGGCTGGACAGGGCTTGACGGCGGCTGCTGGGCCGGCTGGACAGGGCTTGACGGCGGCTGCTGGGCCGGCTGGACAGGGCTTGACGGCGGCTGCTGGGCCGGCTGGACAGGGCTTGACGCCGGCTGCTGGGCCGGCTGGACAGGGCTTGACGCCGGCTGCTGGGCCGGCTGGACAGGGCTTGACGCCGGCTGCTGGGCCGGCTGGACAGGGCTTGACGCCGGCTGCTGGGCCGGCTGGACAGGGCTTGACGCCGGCTGCTGGGCCGGCTGGACAGGGCTTGACGCCGGCTGCTGGGCCGGCTGGACAGGGCTTGACGCCGGCTGCTGGGCCGGCTGGACAGGGCTTGACGCCGGCTGCTGGGCCGGCTGGACAGGGCTTGACGCCGGCTGCTGGGCCGGCTGGACAGGGCTTGACGCCGGCTGCTGGGCCGGCTGGACAGGGCTTGACGCCGGCTGCTGGGCCGGCTGGACAGGGCTTGACGCCGGCTGCTGGGCCGGCTGGACAGGGCTTGACGCCGGCTGCTGGGCCGGCTGGACAGGGCTTGACGCCGGCTGCTGGGCCGGCTGGACAGGGCTTGACGCCGGCTGCTGGGCCGGCTGGACAGGGCTTGACGCCGGCTGCTGGGCCGGCTGGACAGGGCTTGACGCCGGCTGCTGGGCCGGCTGGACAGGGCTTGACGCCGGCTGCTGGGCCGGCTGGACAGGGCTTGACGCCGGCTGCTGGGCCGGCTGGACAGGGCTTGACGCCGGCTGCTGGGCCGGCTGGACAGGGCTTGACGCCGGCTGCTGGGCCGGTTGGATGCCGGCTCCTGGGAGGAATCTGCGGCCGGGCTGGCCGCTCGGACCGTCCCTTCCTCACGGTGCCCCCCAAAAAAATATTTGGGACTGGATGGGACCACCGGACTCGGGACCACCGGACTCGGGGCTGCCCTCCGTTGCCTCTTCTTTTTCAGCCGAGCCACCCGTCTGGTGGTCGGCTGATGGGAAGAGGTAAAGGGCTCAGCTGGCTCGGGGTTGGAGGCTCTCCCCCGCTTGCCCCGGAGACCAGTAGGGGGTGGGGAAGAGGCTGCAGAGGATGGGGAGAGGCGTACGACCCCGATCTGCAGGGCACGACCCTCGGGAATCGAGGCTAGCCCCGTGGGAGAATCCACTCTGGACCACTCACGATCCAGCAGGGTCTGGACAGTGTCCGCGAAGCCCTGGCACTTCAGCTGGCGCATCTCAGCGGGTCCTAGGGGCTCGTCGAGGCAACTATTAAAAATTACCTTTAACTCCGCCTCGTTGAACCCCGAGGACTGCGCTGAAGCCAGGAAGTCCAAGGCAAAGTCCGTCACGAATCTCCCCTGCTGCCTGAGGCCAAACAAGACGTGGGCTTGGTGGCCTCTAGTAGCAGCGATCTCCGCCTCGTCCACTACCTGCTGGGTTCCTCTTTGGCGCGTTCATTCTGTTATGAAACTCAATGGTCAAACCCAATTGCAGGCAGGGATGGGACAAGACGAGAAGGTAGGGGTAACAGGGATTTATTGAACATAGAAACAGGAACAAAAACCCACAATGGGGGAAAACAAGACGGGGTAAATAATAAAATGTACTAGGACACAGACTGACTAAACTAACAAAACAAAGACTGGATATGAACACTAAACTAACACTTACTAGGACTCAGGGTAACAGGAAACAGGAACAAGGTAACAAGCATACACGGACAGCTTCTCAAATGTCAACAAGGTGAAGACAAGGTACGGTTTACACTTACAATGAACGCGCACAGGACAATGAAACATGAGGATGTTTTATAGGGAGAGAAACCAAGAGGGAACAGGTGCTGGGGATAAACACTCAAGGAGAGGTAATTAATACAAACTAGGAAACAGGAGGGTAGGAACGAAGACGCAGACCAGAGAGAGAAGAAATCATCTCTCTCCCACATGAAACAGAGGATCCTGTATGATTCCACCTCTAGACCAAGAAATACCTGACAAGGTGAGGTGGAATCATGACAGTTTCACTAGATGTTAAATAAGTCTGTGGTGTCCCCAGAGTGGTTTTGTGAAGTTTTAGCTCAAAAAACACCACAGATCTTATAATATACCATGTGCTACATGCCCACTTTTGCATGTGAGGAGAAATGTACTGTTTTGGTGTGTGTGTGTCTCTTTAAATGCAAGATAGCTGCTAGTCTCCGCCCCCTTTTCAGCAGAAACTATGCAGTAAGCCTGTGCTTTCAGCGACAAAACATTAAAGTATGGTTACATAGAGCAAACGAGAAACAAGAGTCTTTGAACACCAAACACATTTCTTCCGATAAGCACACCGTTTTCCCCCGAAGCCCGTCCGGTCACGACCGCATTAGGGCGAGAGAACCGCGTTGTGGGTTTACAAACCATACACACAGTTTTCTGAAGTGAAGATACTCAAGACAAACGCATCGCTATTTCTCCAAGTCAAATTTATGTTACACAGGACAATCCCGTCGCATGTTTACAAGCCACAGACATCGCATTCTAATAGTGAACGAACCAATGTGTCACAGTGACATTTTATCTTCTTTAATTTGCCGCAGGTCCATGGGGTCTTAGTTAAAAAATACCGGTATTTACAATGTCTTTATTTGTTGCTTTGCCTCGCTCAGTGTGGATGATTTCCATTGAAAACTAAATAAATCCATTGCTCTCTGTCTCCCGTGAGTCTGGGAACATTGTTCTGTGCAGCCAACAACACAACAGTTCGTAAGCTTTGCTACTTTTGCCATGGTGTTGGAACTTCACACATGTGAAACCAACAGTGGCGGTGGCGTGATGGGTGGACACGTTCAGAACAAGGGGCGGAAATATTATAATAAGAAAGACTACTTACGTCAGTAAGAGCGCGATTTATGAAGCGCTCGTTTTCTCAAAGGCTTGCACAGATAGCCTCACATAAAAAAATTAATGATTAGTCTTTTTTCACGTTTTCTGAGTTGACAGATGCACAAGAGACCAGATTTTAGCATTTAAACATGGAACAAGTCTGTTTTTCATGAAATGTCCCCTTTAAGTTATTTAAACATTGCGTAATTTATCTGACTCCAAAAGATAAAAAGGAAAATCTTGTTGAATGATATTATTTGTATGTGTAATGTGCATAATAGTAATCATTATTCTAAAATTTGCTCCTTCATCCGATTCTATGTGTCGCTTTGAGTCTCACGACGGCCGTTACACGCGGATCTCACGGTCACAAACTCATCAGTATTGGTCACTGCCAGTTGTTCTATGACTATTAATACTCAGAGAGCATTATTTATCTAGTCCCCTTAGACTATGAAAACTTAATTAAATTAATTATTATTTCTAACCAGAGGTCATGACCACTACATAGAGATAAATAGACCAATCTTACATCCTCTGATGGTAGCTTTGTATAATCATGCAATACTTTCCCATGTACACGCAGTTAGAATAATATTCCAAAAAGATTTTGAGATTTGAGACTTATTTAGACGGAAACATTCTCCCCTACGGTCTATGTACACTTAAACTAATTCCAAGTAGTTAGCCGGAGCTCTAAAATCTTTGAGTAGATAATCATCATTCATTGTTGTATGCTGTTTGAAATGGAGATACAACTCTGTGGGGAGTTCATTGCATTGGATGAATTTCTGTGTTTCACAGAATGTGGTGCCCCTTTGGTGTGGACACCTTGGCACCATCCTTACACTTGTTACAGAGAAGAGTCTTCCAAACAATACACACATTTGTTCAACTTCCACAGAAGTATTTCCCAGTTCGCTTCTGGAGGAGGGCGAATATAGACATTTCTTGTAAATTCTCTTCCCTGCAGAAAACAAACTTTGACTCACTCATTTTCATTTACGTCTTCCCCGTATAGTGGACTCAAATGTCGTTCCCTATATAGGGTATAGTGAACAAGGAAGCCGTTTCAGACAGATGTCATTGCATCTCAATTGCTTGTAATTTGTTATGCGTAATATGTCAATTCTGTACAACTAGTAGAATCACCTGAAAAAAGACCTTTTCAATTATGTTTGTTGATCATTATACCTTAGGGTGAAAAAAGTCAAAATATTACACATCACACTTCGACTTTGCACCACATATACATATACATCACATATATAGTGTAAACATTCTAGTCATAGGAATCCATAAAAGCTATTTAACAAGTCAAAAATCGTGAAAGGTAGGTAGTATTGACTTGTCTACCACTGCACAGTACAGATTACATGAAGTGTAATTATTCAGTTTGTTTGACGTTTTGCCTCATGTACATTATTGTCAAATGTTCTTTTGCAGTCATCCCACATTATGGAGACCTGAATACGGGAGTTACATGATCGAAGGAACCCCTGGACAACCGTATGGAGGGACCATGTCAGAGTTTAACACAGTCGAAGACAACATGGGCAAGCGGAGGAGAGAGGCCTCATCTGTGCTGAATAAGGACGAAACTCTCCTCACGATCACATCATTCCCCAGGTATCTAGATGACAGACGTTTGTATTAAGACTTTCTGTGTGCAGTGCTATCCATCATCTGTAACATTTACAGAGCAGTCTGTAGTCTATTGTGGTGAATGCATTGCCAAATGAGTTAAAAAGACTGTCTTCACATTCAGATGCATGCTTATACATTTGATTCAGTCCAGTTTTAAGAATTTAAGGAAAAATGCTTAAAACTGCACTGAATCAAATGTAGGGCATAGTTATTGGCACGAGGTGGCGCAGCTGACCCGATAGCAAACGACAAAATCATGTTGTTTCATTAGTAGTTAGAACACTTTTTACAATTAATAAGTGCTATATTTTTCCAAAATATTATATGCTTAAATTACTTTCTTCCAAACAGAAACGTAAAGCCAATGTATTAAGTTCATATTTCAAATTGTTGTTGTTGCTTTTATTATAGTAACTAAAATTAGTTTAGTAGTTTAGTAAAAGTGAATCCATTGTTCTTTAGCATTGCCCACATCAAACAGAACCAAACTGTGAACCAAACTGTTACACCCCATTCCTTTCTTAACATGATACATTTACATGATCCATTCCTTTCTTAACATGATACATGTACATGATGATCTTTTCAGGGAACCTCACCCACATAATTACTATTCCTCTCTATTAAATTACTAGCCAATATTTGCTGCAATGAAGTAATTATAAATGGGTTGGGCTTGCCAGTGGGTGTATGCTGACAGTTTGAAGTGAAAAGCACAGCTAATGTCATTTTACCCCTGCAGGTTCATTCATCAACTCACATTGCCATTGTAAGAACTATGTATGCCTAGTTTTAAGATAGACAGATGGATTGTTGTTAAACAAAATGGTGTTTTTATCTTAAAACTGCAATGTTTAAACGGGTTGTGTGTGCCATATCTGTGTAGATAACTTTTGCCCTTTGGTCTCAATAACTTTACTGGCCCGAATAGAAAATAATATGCTTGCAAGTTAAATGTGACTTTTCACGTTACTGGTTATAATATAATCGTAAAATGGTCTTTATTTTTAAATGCATGTTTCAGGTTGGGCTGTCCAGGCTTCACAAAGCCAGAATACAAACCAACTCCTGTTGAGAAAGGAGTGTCCAAATCACTTTTCTTTCCCGATGAAGCTATCAACAGCCACCCTAGATTCAGGTGAGAGATGTGTTCAAAGTCCAGATATGCCTCATTAGACCCCAAGCACCGAGATCTATTGTTTTTCAAGCATTTAGTATTATTAGGACACAAGCACGCAGGGCCCAATTGTTCACATAAGGATTATTCTTACACTGAAAAAACGCAAAACTCTTGATTCCCCCCCCCCTTTTTTTATGAGCAGAACGCCAAGATCTAAGACTTTTTCTATGTACACAAAGGCCCCTTTCTCTCAACAATTGTTCACAAATCTGTGTTAGGGAGCACTTCTCATTAGGACCGGACAAAGGGTGGCACACAGGCATAGCAAGGGGGTTCTATCGCATCCCCTGGAATGGAAAAAAATCTTGTTGCATAGATCACAAATATGAATACACCTGATTCAGAATTGGAATTGATAAAATTCAAATGATACCCAACCCTAGCCACCACCTAGCATCAGGACATGTGACACTTATAAATAATTGACAAAATCCTCAGATAAACTTAGGCTGTCATGATTATTAAATTCTGATCGCTATTGTTTGACCTCATCGCGATGGTTTTAGATCATCGCAATTATTGCAAATCTCTATAGAAGACACTAGTGGTCAGTTTTGCAAACCCGTATGTGGTCAGCAGAGACTCGAGGTGCATATGCATCCATCACTCCCCATGTCCCCTGCACACATACATACAGGCTCACTGTGGTGCCGTCTTTACACAGTTTTTTCCTCATAAAATAGCTTTCAGTCAGTGGAAAAATGAGCGGCTGAAGCAGCACATATATGACCAAACCACAGCTTTCTTGTGAGTACGAAACACCTTTTACTGGCACCTGTCATTGTTACTGATTGGACATATGAACATAAACATTTGCTTGTAATTAGATCATTATTTTATGTCCGACAAAAGACTAAAATAAAAGTCTAGCGCAACCTCTCCTCAGCTGTCAAAAACAGAGAAAATTTTAAAAGCATCAACCCTATTGCAAGGACCGTAAGATGGATGAAGAAATATCACATTATCAGATAAAATAATGTAACAAACTCGCTTTGTCTTCCACAATATATAGTGGCTGTGATCAAAGGGTTTCTGGGACTCAAGTCACATGTAAATGTTACTTACTAATATTAATTTGTTAATTCATGAGACTTTCTCTTCTCTTAATTTGAATACTTGATGATATAATTTATAAATAATGGTACTGAGAATGCTTCAAATAGCTCCTTTAAATGGTGATCGGTATTGGCCGATATAGATTTCAGTGATCGAGGATCGGTGATTGGCCCCAAAAATCCTGATCGGAGCACCCCTAACACAACGTGGACACGTTCAGAACAAGGGGCGGAAATATTATAATAAGAACGGCTGCTTAAGTCATTAAGAGAGTGATTTTTGAAGCGCTCATTTTCTCACAGGCTTGCAGAGATAGGCTCAAATAAATAAAAAGTAAATGAATTGTAATTTTTCAGGTTTTCTGAGTTGGCAGATGCACAAGAGACCCAATTTTCGAATTTAAACATGGAAAAGGAAAAGTCTGTTTTTCATGAAATCACCCCTTTAAGCCACCAGGTGTCTGTGGCTCTGGTGCGAGGGCCCAATCATCTCTGCTTGCATCTTTAGTTTTCTTTATTTTCA
Organism: Triplophysa bombifrons; assembly: GCA_029783895.1. NCBI lineage: Eukaryota > Metazoa > Chordata > Actinopteri > Cypriniformes > Nemacheilidae > Triplophysa > Triplophysa bombifrons. Next base: position 19,373,083 of record CM056459.1, on the reverse strand, counting down.
CAGGACAATCACAGATTTTGTGTTATCATAAGAAAATGTTGAAAAGTGCAGCTGAAAGTTTTTGAAGCGACACGTGATAAAAAACAATGTGAGCTTGTTTTCATAAGTCAGAGCTCAGGGGCATTGCATGAGGATTACAAGAAGCCCAGTTCAACACGCAAAGATCTTTCACACACCGTTAGCCTAGAGCATTTGACACAGTGCTCTCTGTCTCATCACTGCAGAGTTAATAATGTGTTCCCTACCACTACAATAACTGTTACTGTAAAGTTGGCTGATTTTAACAAATTCCTAACCCAAAGTATAGCCAACGGACATAATTGATTGATTGTGGGGCATGTTGACGACAAGTTAACTTAAGGTTAGATAAAATAAATATAAATATGTTAAATTATTGTATGAATTTTTTGCCCCCTCATCCTATAAAAAGTAATGTTGTTAGGTATCAGAACTAACGAGGTCTATTTGTTGATATGTTACAGCACGCTGACTAGAAACATACGCCACAGGAGAGGAGAGAAAGTGGTAATAAATGTACCGAGTAAGTCTTTTGTGTTTTCTTCATGTTTTATACCAGTGGTCCTCAATCCTGGTCCTTGCGGACCCCGCTCTGCATATTTTGTATGCTTCTCCTACCGCTTCGGAGGTTTGTTTAATAAGCCCGTAAGAGCCCTGCGAAATAAACATCACTAGATATTCTGCCATAATTCCATTTCGAAATGGGCGTATATGTTCCATCCAAAGGGCACGAATCGTGACTACGCAAATCTCATGATTACAGTTAAATAACCCTTCAAACTTCTGTAGTAGGTTTTGTCTGTGTGAGGACGCTGTACTCGTATTCTTAAATTAACTTCAGCCGATTTCCTGTGAGTAGAGAGCAATGGACACTGTTCAGGGAGCACGTCAATCGGAACGATCCATTCACTGAGCTCTCTTCTAACGAGCTGGTGATTTAAATCGAGTGTGTTAAACAATAGAGAGACACAAAATATGCAGAGCGGGGGTCCGCGAGGACCAGGATTGAGAACCGCTGTTTTATACATGTATGTCAGCAATATCTGGGTCTGTGTTAATGTGTTAATGTTAAGGCATTAAATATGTAATATCAGTTTTATGAAATTTTTTTTTTTATTATATACTAAAATTGTATTTAATAAAAAACATTTTCGAAATAGGGATGAAAAATGACAAGCAGCAGTGTCGATAACAGTATAATTTGCCTTGAAGCTTACGATACTCTGGTATTGACTAAACTCTGTACCGGTCCAAAAAAATATCAGTTCTTTGTACCCATCCCTAGTCATCATACGTCACTGGTAGCTCCTATGTCATGGTCGTTTAAACGAAAAACAGTCTGACTGACTTCGAGAGTTTTGCAACTGAACTCTTCATTTGTTGTTTAAATCCTAATCAATGGCAATAAAAGAATTAAATTTACTCGCGTTACTGTAATGAGTACGTTCTTTGTGTACTTGTACTTTTTTTAAGTAGTTTTTAAAATCTCTAATTTTACTTGTACTTAAGTATGATTTGTGTGATGTATTGTACTTTGTTAAATTTAAAATCACATCCGTTACGGAGTAAAAAAAAGAATGAAAACATTGCAAGGAAAAATCGCATTGCGACCGGAAATTACTCCTGTGAATGCTGGGCGCAAGTTTGATCAATATTTGTTTAAATTAAGCTTGTACCCTTGTTGCATTGGTAACTAATAAGATGTTTGAACTTTATATTCAAAGTCAAAACGACATTGGTGTAAAATGCTTTATATTGTAAGTGTTTAATCTCGTTTTGTAGATGCACGGTTTACTAATGTGTCTGCATCACATTTACGCAGTGTGAATGGAACCGAACTGAACAACTTCTGCTTTAATGACATATTTAAACATGCATCACACGTCTCTGTCTTCTGTACGCGCGGTGCAAGAAAGTCATATTAAAATGTGCTTGCTATGTCATGCATTTTGAAAAGCCTCTCAGCCCTGCCTTAAAAATGACCATGTTGCATGATCATATTGTTGAAAAGAACAGCAAACAATGACAAGGCCAAAATAAACCTACAAATCGACACATTTAATGTAAAAAACCATGCGCAACTGTTTACTTTACTAACTATTTAATGTATATGCATCTTCATAAGAAAAGACTAAACAACAAAGACAAAGCTCTTAAAAATATCTAAACATGACAACACCCCAAGAGCACGCTGTGAAGAGCTCTGAACGTAAACGAAAAACAGCGTCTCTGTCTGTGTTTTAGTTAAAATTGCCGCACTAACCAGTTTCTGGCCGAAAACAGCAGATACGTATCAAACGGATTAAACTCTTGGGATTCATGTTTCTTGTAAACTGCTATCAACGGCAAACATGTTTCCATGGTAACGATCAGGTTACAACGGTAAATCATCACATTTACTCTCATTCCGTACAAACATGGAACCATTTATACGTGGTTTCACTGCTGAAACTTAGCATTGTGCACCATTGATTATTTATTAAAGTGTACCTAACGTATGTTTTTTTAGGCCCTACTTTGGTTAATGGAGTGTCCAAAATTAAGTTTATGTACATACAATGTGTAAAAACACTATAATCTCGTAATTATATGCAGTTATTCGTGCCTTACTTCTTGACTGACTCTCAAATGATTCGTTCCACAGTTCATCCGTCTAGGCCCCGCCTACCCTCTAACCTTTTGTCATGTGATTGGTCAGATGGTGTAGTCTGTTGTTATTGGTCAAACGCGTTCATCATTTGTCGCAGCTTGAACCCCACTACCATCATTACAGGATTACGGTTTACATGTGGTTGGATGTCATGTATATTATATGTGTAGCTAGAGATGGCGGCGATTTTACCGAACCAATATGAGCCCGAGTCTGACGAGGAAGCATCATAAAACGCTAATCCAGTGTCAGTGGCATATCTATATAGGTGCACGTGCGGCAAATGTGTCAAAATTCAAAGTTAATAGTCAGATAAACAATCTGTAACACCCCAGAAATAACGGCACATGCTAATGTTAGCGTTATATGCTAATGTTAGCGTTATATGCATTAGCTAAACACAGACATAAGGTACAAAAATATTTCTTGAAGTTCAGACAAAATCAATAGTCACACTTACAGATTGTGATTCGGTGGAGCTAACAGGTCCAAATAGAGTTGGTATTCCCCCTCTTTCAAGGATAATCGTTTCACATACCCTGCAGTGAACGCCCCAAGATTATTAAATGAAATGACGCGCGCACAGTTAAACCCTGGGGTTATACTCCTTTGGTATCGTTTGAAAAATGAATTGTTCCCTCAGACGTTCTTCGTTTGGTAGTTGAAATAAGACGCACGTAGTGTCACACCGTAGAACACAGACTCTAGACATGATACACAGTCATCACGAACGAGCGACAGTGTTTGGGGGAGGAGAGATACGTTTTCGCATCAGTCTCAGCCAAACGTAGACGGGGACTATGTATAGTGACGTAAGTGACCACTCGTTTGTGTGATTCAGAGTCGACTCCCATTTTTACAAGCAAATAACTTTTTTATTTATTCACCTTCGGACTTACAACTTGGCAGACAGCTTACTTTCAAATACGGCAACAGAACAGACTGCATTATATGTAATTTTCATGATTTCATGTTAGCTACTCTTTAAGAAATTAAGGCTTCAATCTTTTCTATGGCTTAATTTTGCTTCTGAAGAAAATATTTATTGATTTAAGGATCGTTTCGTTAATATTTCTGCAATAGGATTCTGTGATATTTCTGCAAAACAAGGCAAAAAAAATCTTTATTTGTTGCATTGCACTTGTAACCTGTTTTAATACAAGTACATCTAAAAATATTGAATATCATGAAAAAGGTCAATATTTTTTGTCAATCATTTCAGAAAGTGAAACCCACATATTATATGGATTCATTACACATTACACCTGCCATTACACCTGAGCAGTGCCACAGACTGATTGCCTCCATGGCACGCCACATTGATGCAGTAATTCATGCAAAAGGAGGCCCAACCAAATATTGAGTGCAAAGAAATTAACATTCTTTTCAGAAGCCTGAAATTTCTGTTTAAAATATCCTTTTTTATTGATCTTATGTAATATTCAAATTTTCTTAGACACTGAATCTTGGGTTTTCATTATCTGTAAGCCATAATCATCAAAATTTCAAGAAATAAAGGCTTGAAATATTTCAGTCTATGTGTAATGAATCTGTATACTGTAATATATTGGTATCCCTTTCTGAAATGAGTGACAAAACCAACCTTTTTCACGATATTGTGCTTTTTTCTTTAGATGTACCTGTATTTAAAATTAGGCACTATGACTAATGTTGGTGTTGCATAAAACAGGAGAGGTCTCCCTCCCGCTTTTAGTAACTTTTTACTTTTACTTGAGTAGATTTTTTGACTGCTAACTTTACTTGTACTCAAGTACAATTTCATCAAAGTAGTAGTACTTGAGTATAATATTTTTGTAGTTTTTCCACCTCTGCTTGCGTGAGCAGCCATGCTGGAAAATTCCAGAAAAATATTTGTTTGTGGGGCTGTACAGGCCTTATCTACCCCTCCAAACAAAAGAGAATTGTGAAAGTGTTGCCACACATGTATTTAATCATTTGAAAAGTACAGGGTTTGTCATTCATTTCCTGAAAGCAGCGAATTTGGTCCTCCATGGTTCCAGAAGGACAGCGAAAGTTTGTGTTACAGTTTTGATGAGATTACTATGATTCTAAAATGTTTGTAAACAAAATAAAAACGAATAAGTGAACGTAATGCAAATGTTACAGTTCATATTAGGAATGTAACGATTCACCGCAACAATCGGTTGAGGTGTGAACTGAATCGCAATACATCTTTTGAACAGGAGGGACCGCCAATTTCACTGCAAACCTAAACGTGGACATTCTGATATTTCTTGAATGTAAAAAGATCCAAGGAAAGCAGTTTAATTCTTTAGCTAGAAGTCTTAGTTTGTTTTTATTAAAGAAACTTTTTCTATTATTAATTTGTTTTAAAATTGCAGATAAGTTTTGTAATTTGAAATAAAACATAATTTTATCATACAAAGAAACGGGAATGCAAGGGAAGTTTATGGAAGTAAAATAGTGACTAATGTGTTTGAAGCAAAGAGACGTGCTGAATAGCACTAACTGAAAAAATATGCATTGTATTAACAGTTCTTGCATTTTAAGGTTCTGCAATTCAATATGGTTGTACATTTAAGCTGTGAAAATTTCAAATTGAAACATTTCACACTCGGTTTCACCGTCTAAAAATTAAATAATCAAAATTCACCTTTTAAATTTCATTAAAAAAATTCAACTTGATTTTAAATACAACCTTTAATATCCGACAGATAATTTTCAGTCCTCATTATTTCGATTTAAAAATTCGCTTCCACAAATTCAGGAGTTCAAATTCGGCTTGAAATTCAAAGTTTCACATCCGGGAATCCGAGGAAAAGCAATAGAGCGCCGATTATACAAATGCATGATCTCTTCCTGCTGCCTGACCGCTTCACCAGCAGGTGGTGCAAGTCGGTTCTAACGTAGATCAAATCAAGAAATACAGATAGTTTTTATATGTTTGCCACAGAGTCCACTCATCTACTCGATTAAGTGAATTTAGTTGTCCTCATAGATAGCTTCTTATGCATCATCAAGAAAAAAAATATTGACGTTTTTACTGGCAGCTTAGGTCACCACTATCAGCCCTAGAAAGGACATGGAGCACGGGGACAATTCCAGGTTGCCTGGGATCATTGGACTAGTCATACATTTATAATATTTTAATATTCTAGCCGATCTCCTTGTACTGTCTATCTAGAGTACGAGTTTGTTTGTATTTGGCTTGCTATTTATACGCATTCATTACTTTTTACGTGCATATGATACATTAACATTAAGCAATTCAGCAGCATTTAGCATTTTTATCCAAATTAACTTAAAAAGAGTTCAGGAAGCAATAAAGCGAAATGTCATACAGGAGCAAAACAATATTGGTTAAGATTGTGTGGATAAATTACACCTGCGTATCAAATGCACGCAAATTTCTGTAGCTTTCCAAATACAAACATAAAATTGTGCTATTGATTAGCACCATCCTAAGTCATCAAATAATGGTTTGAGTTTCGGGGATGAGAAAAAATGGATGTATAAAAGTGCTTTACTGAATTATACTGTGTATTGAGTTTTTAAAATAAAATAAGTTAATTTCATGCAGCTATTTGAATGACACATGCGATGGTATATGATTAAATGTGCCAGAAAACAATACAACAAGATTTTAAACCATTACATTAGGTTCATAACACCATCACAATAAACTTAACGATTCAAATGAAACATTTTATTTTGGTATAAAACTAAATGGGAAAAAAGCAATAAATAACCATTTAAAATTGACTACAATAGGAAATGAAAAAGTATTGCAAACAGATATAAGAACAAGCCATGAACTATTTTATCACAACGTAAAATAATCTACGATATAAATAACCTTCTAAAATAAAAGTATTTTCTTAAAAACATAATTGTAAAATATTTTGAAAATGTAGGATATAAAGGCTTAAACAAATTAATAACCACTTAAAAGTGACATATCAATGTAAATAATTATGCCTGCTTTTCAGGTCAGACCGAAAAATATAGCTAGTCTATTATATAGTCTATTAGGCAAAATGAATGAACGAATGAATAAAATAACAAACTGAAATACTGCAATAATAAAGACACCTACCGACGCATCTCATTCAGTCATCATAAGTTTAGAGAGGGTAAACTTGTTCATTTAACTGAACTGTACACATACATTTTAGACACTTTGCGATGAGGTGTACAGGTCTGTTAGAGATCCTTATGGGTCCCAGCGGCTTCGGGTCTAAAACATTGACAAAAGGTCGTGTCCGATCTGGCATTGGGTCTCTGGTAATTTAAAATGAATTTGCTTTTACCGAATCGACTCGAAAGACACAAATTAAATGAGTTTAATTGTTATGTAAACAACAAATATTTGTTTCACCAAACTTTGCAAGACATAATAAGGTAAATACCGTGATTGACATTTTCGCATTTTATTAACAGACAGCAAATCAAGCAGTTTGTCGCACATTTTGGGAAACGAACACAGTATGCAACAAATGTTTGTATCTTTGCGCTCTAAAACCATCTTACAGCTGTTAGGTCCATAACGCTGTGAGGTATCTTGCTTGGCTGCAGGCTGCACAAGATATTTCGGGTCTGTTCTGGCTCTAAAGAAAGTGCTGTCTATTTGGATCTGGTCAATTTTATCTGGCCTGCTAAAGAATTTCGCTTGGCTAAAATATCAGTTTTTCTATTTTGTATTAACAAAATAAAAATGACGAACGTTTCCACAATTCCCCAACATCCAGCATTTTCTGAGAGTCGCAAATTAAAACAAGATCATGTGAGGAAAATGAAAAGAATTCTGTAGAGATTGCTGCTATGTCATATAAACAGAAGCACATACTTGGAGAGTTGCTTATTTGTTGAAATCGGAGCAGTTATCAATAAGATGCTGGTTGATATCTCCGTATTTGACCGCTTTAAACACAATAAATTTCCTGTAAATGCTGATGATGCATAATATTTATGTGAAAATGATGTGTTGAAGTAAAAATAACCAATTCCTTCTAGCCAGAGCAGGAGGGCATTCAAAGTCTGAGCATAATAGACCTAGTGTGTGTCTGTGCAAACTACTGGCAGTGCAAGCGTCAGTTAAATTTCTGAAAATGTTGATGCTGTATAAGAAGCTATCCCTGAGAACAACTAAATTCACTTAATCGAGCAGATGAGTGCACTGTGTGGCAAACATATAAAGACTATCTGCATTTCTTGATTTGATCTACGTTAGAACCGACTTGCACCACCTGCTGGTGAAGCGGTCAGGCAGCAGGAAGAGATCATGCATTTGTAGAATCGGTGCTCTATTGAACCACTGAATTTGTGGAAGTGAATTTTTAAATCGAAATAACATGGACTGAAAATTATCTGTCGAATATTAAAGGTTGTATTTAAAAACAAGTTGAATTTTTTTAATGAAATTTAAAAAGGCAAATTTTGATTATTTAATTTTTATACAGTGAAACCGAGTGTGAAATGTTTCAATTTGAAATATTCACAGCTTAAATGTACAACCATATTGAATTGCAGAACCTTTAAATGCAAGAACTGTTAATACAATGCATTTGTTTTCAGTTAGTGCTATTCAGCACGTCTCTTTGCTTCAAACACATTAGTCACTATTTTACTTCCATAGAAGTTGTTCATTTCTAATTTGTTTCTTCTCATTTTGTAAAAATAAATCTTAAGTAAATCGTGAATAAATCGCATCATGAAATCAGAATCGTGAATCGCATTGCATCGTGAGCTGAGTGAATCATTACATCCCCATTTCATATTTTATCAAAATCTGACAAATACAAATCCTAATATGTATCAAAACTGAACTGAACTTTTTATGCTGATGTATTATTTAAAGATGTTGCTAGAGCGTGAGAAGTAAATCACTTTTTATTCTTTCTAGATTATTTTGATTTCTGGTTTCAGTTGAAAAGAAACCATATTGAATTGCTGTTTATCTAACGTCCCTGTCTATAACAGTTTTCAAAGATAAAAACACACCATCCCCTTTTGTGGAGGTGTTTCCAGAAGATGATGGAGAGGCTGCCAGGGCTGCTCTGCCCAATCACATCTACATGGATGCCATGGGCTTTGGCATGGGAAACTGTTGTCTGCAGGTAACTTTTTCTTTCCAGATAACTCTGGGTAGTTGACTTGATTTAAAATGCTTAAGAATTTGTGGAGTTATTGACCATGAATCAAAGTTGTCTACTCTTATTGTTGTTGCAGGTGACTTTCCAGGCTTGCAGTATCAATGAGGCGCGGTACCTTTACGACCAGCTGGCTACATTCTGCCCCATAGTGGTAAGATGTAGGGATGTGATTTTTCCATATAAATATGGATTTACATATTTTTTTATCCTCGGTGAGATCACCCGCGTAGAAAGTTTAAATTAGATTTATTTAATTTTTGACATGCTTTGGGGGGTGGGGGTTTAGGGATGTGTGCGTAGTCATCAATACAGCCGGCCAACAGGACCCTTTCTATGCACATAGTCATGCACATGCTTGTTATAAATGCAGAGCCACCACTTCATTCAACATAATTTTGTGAGTTATCTTTATGTATCCAGAGAGTCCGTGAAAAATAGATGCTAAAAACACAGCTGTTTTGATACTGAAAAAATAAGTTGTGGTGCTATTTTGAATGACACGTTGATGTCTCTACTGAATGCATACATTTAAATATGCTAAAACCGCAACATGCAGCGCTTGCAAATACCTTTATTACATGCGACAAACGCTGTATTAATGATGTAGATGCGCCCTCTAGTGGCTGTGTATGGAAGTCTCTTGAGGCAACAGTATTCTTCACTTTTTGTGTTCAATTATTGTTTCATTTATTATTGCTGATTACAATAAAATTAAAAGTAGGCCTAATATAAACTACTCAAGGGGGGGCATTTCTTAATGTCAAACGTTTTTGAATAATGTATACTGTGTGGAGAGCATTCACCCAACATCGTAATCTCATTCTTGACGCAGGTTGCTTTTAGAGGGTTTTTCATTTGAACTCTTCATATATTTATGGTTAGTAAATCTTTACGATTCACTCGCCATTTAGAGGTATGACATGATGTTTGTACGCTGATAAAAATGTGTTTATGAGAAGATCTTAAGGAAATGTATCCCAGAAGTGTGCTGTTTTCTGTATTCCCTAGAGCAGCGGTTTTCAACCCTGATCCCTCTGCTCTGCATATTCTGTATGTTTCTCTTATCCCCCTTCAGAGGTTTGTTCAATATGGCCTTAAATGCCCTGCCAAGTACAATGTACATCAATAAATATTCTACCATGTTTCCAGTTCCTAAGGAGCATATATATATTCCATCCGTAGGGCATTAACGGGCACAAGACATGACTACTACTCAAATCTCATGATTACGGTTAAATAACCCTTCACATTTCTGTAGTATGTTTTGTCTGTGTTTGAAGACGCTGCAGGCTTTTATGTAGCGCAAATCCGTGCTCTTAAACTTCAGCTGAGTTCCTGCATGCAGTGAGTATAGAGCAGTGAACATCGTTTAGGGACCATGTAAGTTGGAACCCATTTTCTTCATGGAGCTCTCTTCTAACGAGCTGGTGATTTAAATCAGTTGTATTAATCAAGAGAGAGATGCAAAACATGCAGAGCGGGGGGTCTCGAGGACCAGGATTGAGAACCACTGCCTTAGAGTCTTCAGTAATGATGTTTTATTATGTGCAGATGGCTCTCAGTGCCGCCTCACCTTTCTATCGTGGCTACGTATCAGAAAATGACTGCCGTTGGGGTGTGATTTCTGCATCTGTTGATGACAGAACACGGGAGGAGAGGGGTCTGGAGGTGAGAACCCAATCCATTATACCCTTTTTTCGCTGAAATAGTGCCTGAAATTTGGTGCCCTTCTTTAGAAATCGGATACTTGTTGTTGGGTCTCGATTCAAATCAATAATTATAGACTTAAAACAAATCCTATACATATTTCTTAAAAAGATCAGTAAATATCACATTACAATGGTGAATTAAAAAATTAAATGAAGCACCACAAACCTGTATATACAACTTTAAACACACTTGGGTATATTGAAACAGAACAGGTTATTTTACATTTATGATACAGTATAACAAACAAAGTTAGCTGTAAAGAGTGGCTGCAATCATATGAACTGCTGCCTTTTATTTGAAGGTGATGTTAATTTTGACAACACGCCCGCATGTTAATTAAGCAATGAATGAACGATATGCTCCCTGCTGTAACATCCACACCTTGTATAAAAAACGGTGAAATCTTGTGAATAGTAGTAGCAATAACATTCACTTTAATGAATGTTCAGTGCTTGCAGAAATGTTAAAGAAAAAAAATAGATTTGCAGCTTTTGAGAATCGGTATTGAATCAACTGCATTTTAAAAAACTATACATTTTCGATTTTTTTTTCCCAAGTCCGATGATGCACATACAAGGTGTATCTATTATTTTTTTATAATAGCCAGTTTTTCTTACCCTACTTCTTGACTGACTCTCAAATGATTCATCCTCTCTTTTCCACCAGCCTACTCTGATTTGATTGGTCAGAATGGTCTAGTCTGCTATGATTGGTCTACCGTGAATGAGGCTCGCGAGCTACAGTGTTTGGGGGACTAGGGCACGACTTGTTTGCGTGATTCAGGGTGTTCTCCCTTTTTTCCAAGCCAATAACTTTATTCATTCACCTTCAGCAGACTGCTTACATTCACAAACGGCAACATTACACATTGCATGAAATGTAATTCAATTCAATTCAAGTTTATTTATAAAGCGCTTTTCACAATGTGTATTGTTTCAAAGCAGCTTTACAGGGGCAAACAGGAAAAACAGAAAAGTTAAAACACAGCACAGTGCATGGTATTTATACAACGAGTAAGATCATTCTAATAAATAATATCTAGTTTATAAATAAATAAATGAATGAATGCATGCAGTCTCCCGGTGAGCAGGCCAACACTGCCCTGCTGTGGCGAGGAACCCAACTCCAATGATTGATTAATGGAGAAAAAAACCTCGGGAGAAACCAGGCTCAACTGGGAGGGCCAGATCCCCTCTGACGTGTCATAGCTGCACTCAGACTGCTGACATTTCGTTTTGGTTTAGCATTTAACACCAAATATTGTAACTTCAGCATTAATAAGACAAATAGTCCATCTTTGCTCTTGGTTGGGGATGTAGTGGTCTGAGCTGGGATGGTCCGATGGTCATATTTCTCTTGGCTGGTGGTGGAATTGCCTTAGATGGAGCTGGGATGGTCAGTCAGTCTGCAGCTGTAGCTGGCGTAATCTCAAATTTGGGATGGGCATCTGTCGGTCATCTGGACATGGTGGAACTTCTTCCTACCTCGGGATGGCCATCCCGAGGCAGAGGCGGAAAGGGAATAAAGAGAATAATTAGCGTAGGTGCTGTAATTTACATGATCTGGAAAAATGTACACTCTAAACAGTGGTCGCGGTTCCAAAATATATGAAAAGGTGCTTTATTTACAGTATACAGTCATCTGAATGGGGCAGAAAGAGAGGGGGTGAGAGGGGCAAGCGCTGGTCACTCTGAAACTACTGTCTGAGATATGTATTTATATGCTTTTTGTCAAACGCAACGTTTTAAAATATCACTTTCTATTTAAAATAAAAACGTAACCATTGGAACACATGTGTGATGCCGTGTTTTAATAAACTAATATTTGTTTTTATGCATTGATGCAGTAATCGTTCACATCTGCATTGTGATGCATTGTAAAAACTATTATTTTCAACAGCCCCAACGTGTTGCCCAGCCCCACTGCACAGTGCTGAAAACCCTGTTACTGTCTTGATGTGTCTTTTAAATACATGCCATTTTTACAAACTGTCTCTATTGTTTATCAGGATAATATTTGAATGGTTCTATAAACATTTAAACTGGCTATTTGTTTTATCTGCAGCCTTTGAAAAACAACAAATTACGAATTCATAAATCGAGATATGATTCGATTGACAGCTACCTCTCCTGCTGTGGGGAGAAATACAATGATATTGAGCTGACAAAAGATGAAGATATCTATAAACAGCTTCTTGATGCAGGTAAAAAGACTGTATGACACTGACTTAAAAGCCCTCCATTTTTTGAAAATTATTTTCTAAGCACACTTTACTGCACCGTTGCAGGCATTGACAAACTACTGGCACAGCACATCGCACATCTCTTTATTCGAGATCCGCTTTCACTCTTCCAGGAGAAGATCCATTTGGATGATGAGAATGAATCCGATCACTTTGAGGTATTTATTTCATGGCAGTAAATAGGTTGACTCTTTCGAATTTGGGAATAGCCTTGACTGATCTTTTTCCTGTATTATTAATATATGTTTTTTTAACTTATCCTTTGCTTTAGAAACCTGTCACATTTCTCCACAAAATAAAATGATGTTCAAGCATAATGTGAGAAACCTAGTGAGAAATATAATTTAGTTTTTTTTTAAATGTTTGCCAGCCATGCTCTTGTCTGGTTTTTGATATTTAATTATTATATATAATGACATATAATCTTTAATTTGTTTCAGACCCTGCAGTGTGTTACTATCAATATTGTATACAAAAACATCCAAAGGTGTTGTTTTCTCTTGCAGAATATTCAGTCAACAAACTGGCAGACGATGAGGTTCAAGCCTCCGCCTCCAAATTCTGACATAGGATGGAGAGTAGAGTTTCGTCCGATGGAGGTATTAAACTTAAAGATGTTTGCCTGCTACTTGTGTGCTGAATAATGCAAGCAGATCTGTCGGTTCAGTGATTGTTGGCTTAATTATCCCTACGCTTTATGTAAAAAAAACTAATGGTACGAAAAAGGGGGCAAAACAAGGGAGTCCAGGGAGTGAATGTTTGGTTACTTTTTTTTGTGTCGAAATTAAATAAGGAATTCCATATTTTATTCACATCAATGAACATTTCACCCAAAAAAATAAAACGAGCCTATATTTTAGATTTTGCTGTCCCAGATGTATATGTGACCCTGGACAACAAAACCAGTCTTATGGGTCAATTTTTCGAAATTGAGATTTTTATGGGATAATGATAATGAGATAATGATGTATGGGTTGTTAGGATAAGACAATGTCTCGTGGAGATACAACAGTTTAAAACACTGGAATCTGAGGGAGCAAAAAAACAAAATATTGAGAAAATTGCCTTTAAAGTTGTTAATCAGGGGCACTGTAGCAGGACATCCACTCGCAAAAATAAAGTTATGTATTTACGGTAGGAAATTTACAAAATATCTTCATGGAGCATGAACTTTACTTAATATTCTAATGATTTTCGGCATAAAAGAAAAATCGATAAATTTGACCCGTACAATGTATTTTTGTATTTTACTAAAAATGTTCCCGTGCTACTTAAGACTGGTTTGTGATCCAGGGTCACATATGACAGTCTTCTTTAAGCGGATCACAATCGGAGTTATATCGAATAATATCCTTCCCAACTTGATAATGGCAAAGGATAGAGACCCAGGTTTGATACCGATTACATGAGCTATTTGAAGCTTTCTCAGTACCATTATTTATTAAACTGTATTTAACAACAATTAATATCAAGTTTTCAAATTAGGAGAAGAGAAAGTCTAATGAATTAACAAATTAATTTAAATATTTACATATAACAGCAGCCTGTGACATATAGTAATATATAGTGGCCGTAATCAAAGCAAATTTATTACATTACATTATTTTATCTGATAATCTGATATTTCTTTATGCTTCTTACTGTCCTTGCAGTAGGGTTGATGCTTTTAAAAATGTCTCTGTTACAGCTGAGGAGAGGTTGCTCTAGACTTTTATTTTAGACTTTTATTTATTTATTCAATGTTTCTGTTGTCGGACATAAAATAATAATCTAATTACAAGGAAATGTTTATGTTCATATGTCCAATCAGTAACTAAGACATATGCCTGAAAAGGTGTTTTGTACTCAGAGAAACACAGAGAGAGAGAAATTTTCCCACTCACCGAAAGCTATTATTTATCCAAAAATACGCTATTTTATCAGGTAAATACTCTGTAAAGATGGCACCACAGCACGCCTGTCTGTATGCGTGCACGGGATGCGGGAAGTGATGGATGCATATGCACCTCGAGTCTCTTGCTGACCACATGCGAGTTTAGCAAAACTGACCAGGCATTTGAGACTAAGCTAATGAAAAGGAAACGCGCGTCCCTTCGCGATAACTTGCCTCCTTCCGCTCACAATCACGTTCAGTTCATTCACGTTTTGTTGACACGAAATGATAAATAGGGGAATTACAAATCGCCGTTATTGCAGTCTGTCAAAATGACGGATTGCCTTCAGGTTTTTCCATCACTTGTAAAAAAAAAATTGGTCACGCGATCTATGCATCTGAGTGGCGCTCGAGCTGCTGAACTATCCCGCTCTCTCTAAGTGCTAGCTAACTTTGAAAACTACACCCACTCCTTTACGTGACTAACCTTCAAATGTCTGAGGTTGGTGGTGTAAAAATGTTTTGCGTGCTTCCCGCCTCGTGGAATTCGCATAGTACACACGTTTCATGTTGCTAATGCATTTTCCAGATTACCAGACCGGTGAAGCCATTTTCATACCGCGTAAAAAAAAATGTCTCGCCAATTTGGCGTCATCTCGGCTTTTCTGTTCGGCCTTTATAGAGACAGCCGATCATACTTCCCAAAGTGATTATCGGCCGATTGTGATCGGCGACCGATCAATCGGAGCACCTCTATAAACAATTATCACTGTTCTCACTCAAAATGGGCACAGCAATTAGCTGAACACAATATAATACCTCCCACACAAACAAACAATAGATCCTACAACACACGGTCATGCTTCCCAGAAGATCCAAATTTCTACAAAAGAACAAAAAACATACACACAAATGGCAACACATGCCAGTAAAAGCTGTAAATGTAGTAAAAACTGAAACCAAGCATTCAATTATGACACATTTTACTAACTAACTTCTCAGTTTGGGGAGAACCTTCTTCTGCCTTAGAAAGTGTATAATCTACATTTTCTGTAGTTTTCAACATCTAGTGTTGTTTGCAGTGATGTTACTGAATAGTTTCAGCACACTTTAAGAACATCTTTATTACCTCCTCCTGCCTTTCTTGGCTTTACCTTTTAATGTTTAAAGGTCTGTTGAATCCGCAGTTTCTGCCAATCCCATATTAATCTTGAGAACCTATAGCAGGGGTATTCAATTAAAGTTCTAAGAGGTCCGGTCTTTATATTTTCTTCCAAACGGAGGTCCGGACAATGTTTTTGAGAATAAAAACAATATTTAATCAATTAGCCCACTTGGATATACTGTATAAAAGATATGATCTTTTATCAGGCCATTTATTTGACATTTTAATATATGCATGTATAGGCTCAAATTTTGTTGAAAGTTATACCTGCTGAGAGAATACCTGCTGAGAGAAAGAGAGTGGGTTCGTTTTTTTTCATTCGACCTTCAAGTATTCATAGAAGAGAACGGTTTTAAGTTGTTTGTTGAATGTTGTGAGCGATGTGGTTGACTTGACTGAGTTAGGAAGAATGTTCAGAGTTAGGAAGAATGTTCCACCAGGACAGAGTTGTGAAGGAGGATGAGACGGCGTATGATTATTGCCCCTTTGAGAAGGCAATACAAGGCGCTGCATGTTTGCTGAACGCAGGGTTCTTGATGGGGTGTAGGAGGGTGTGAAACTATGCAGGTTCAGATACAGTGATAGTCCTGTAAGCAAGCATTAGTGACTTGAATCTGATACTGGCTTCAACTGGTAGCCAGTGGAGAGAGATGAAAAGGGGTGTCACATGAACCCTTTAGGGCTGTCGGAAGACAAGGCGTGCTACTGCATTCTGAACCAGCTGGAGTGGTTTAATAGCCTTTGCAGGAAGACCAGCAGGGAGAGCATTGCAGTAGTCCAACCTTGAGATTACCAGGGCCTGGACAAGGAGTTGTGCCGCATGCTTATTGAGATAGGGTCTAACCTTTCTAATGTTGAATAAGGCCTATCGACATGACTGTGTTGTCTTTGCAATGTGATCATTGAATGGCAGCTGTTCATCAAATATGACTATGAGGTTCCTTGCTGTTTTGGAAGGAGTGATTGTGATATTGCCAAGTTGGATGGTGATATCGTGTTGCACTGAGGGTTTTGCCGGAAATTAGGGATGATCCGATCCGATATTTGTATCGGGAATCGGCGTCGATACTGAATAAAAATTCTAGATCGGGTATCGGTGACAAATTGCACCGATACCTGATCTATTTCTGCTAGACGATCTAAAAGTTAATGGAGACACCGGCCCTTAAACTCTCTCGTTCCTGTGCTTTGCGAAGTGTGCGACATCATACGCTAGCAACGTGCTCTGTACATAGTGCATGTGAACAAGCGAACATATAGCTTACATTGAGCAGCGAATAGCATGGAGCAAGCCAAAATATCTGCCATTTGGAGTAATTTTAGAACAGCTACGCAAACAAGTTCCACCGCTGTTTGGAATACATGCCAAGTAAATGTTCCGAGGGGTGGTGATAAAGCTTCTAATTATAATACTACTAATTTAATCAAGCGTTTACAGAGATGTCATCCCAAAAAGCACGCCGAGTTCAAAAGCTGAAGAAACCAAAACGAGACGGTACGAAACAGCTAACTTTGGAGGAGACAATGGAAAGAATTCAAAATTTTTCATCTGGTAGTGTGAAAGCAGCGAAAATCACAGAAAGCATACTGAATTTCATTGTTCTGGATGGGCAACCGCTGTCCGTCGTTGCGAACAATGGCTTCAGACTCCTTATAAACCACCTGGAGACGCGGTACGACATGGTGAAGCGTAAATATTTATCTGAGACGGCTCTACCTGAACTGTACCGAAAAGTCTGCAAACACATATACGAAAAAATTAAAGATGTCAATGTGGTGAGTTTTACAACAGATATCTAAGCTGATTTACTGTTTATTGTGCATTGATTTTTTTATTCTATTTGTACTTACTTAAGTTATTGAGAGATTTTGTTTCCATTTATTTATACCCGTTTATCAAGCTAGTGAAGTTGTTGTTTTATTCAGCTGCTTAATTTGCACTTTAATTTTGATTGTCAAGTTTAAGATAGTGAACATTTTGTTTTATTTTTCATTTGTTGCACCGGTGCTGGTTTAATAAATAATTCACTCAATTTGTGAATCATTTGTTTGTTATTTTGTTTTAAGGGGTCAGGAAATTAATGTTTAGTCGAGCCTGATGTCTTGCACAGCAATGCACACAGTTATTAAGTAATTGTGCACCTTAAAAATGTTACCTTAGTATCGGATCGGTACCTGGTATCTGCCAATACTGAATCTGAGGTATCGGAATCGGTATCTGTATCGGAAGCAAAAAAGGTGGATTGGAGCATCCCTACCGGAAATACGAGTAGTTCTGCCTTGGTAGGGTTCAGCTGGAGCTCTTTCATCCAAACTGAGATGTCTTCTAGGCAGGCTATAATGCGAGCTGCTACAGTTGTATATTCTGGGTGAAATGAGCTGTAAATCTTGGTCTCGTCAACATAATGTGTGCTCGTATGATGGGTCGCAAAGATGTCATGTAGATGGAAAAGAGCAGCGGTCCAAGCACCCATCCCTGAGGGACCCCAGTGACCATGTGTTGAGCAGTGGACACATGCCACTCCATGACACACTGAATGATCTGCCGGAGAGGTAGGATTTGAACAAGTGTAGAGGAGAGGAGATAGCAGTGCAGTCTCAGTGAAGTGGTTTGTTTTGAAACCAGACTGCTTGTCCGCCAATAGTTTATTCTGGGATAGGTAGGAAAACACCTAATTGAAAACTGCCCTTTCAAGTGTTTTTGCAATAAATCGGGGAGAGAGACAGGACTGTTACTGTTGGTCATCGAGGGATACAATGTGGGTTTCTTAAGTAGGGGCGTGACCTCGGCCTGTGTGGAATGTGGAGGGGTGCACTTACTTTTGTTGCCAGCGTTTTAGACATTAATGGCTGTGTGTTGAGTAGGGGTGTGACGAGACGCTTACTCCACCAGATGATACAAGACACAAGATTAAGTTCTCGAGAAAGAAACGAGACGAGATTTTTACATGATCTTTAAGAAATCCTCAATAATGAAATGTATGAATTGAAAAAAAAATTTGTTTTCAACTGCGCTTGACTGTAGAAGAGATGCAAAGAAATTAGGGGTTGTTTGCCCTTTTAATCTTTCCGTCACAGGTGTGGCTGGTTAGAGAGCTGTGGTGGTGCTGTATGTGTTTTTGCATGTGTTTGTATTAGCTGCGGTGTACGGCATTGTGTTCTGGGTGATATTCAATGCTAATTTCCCCCTCATGCTCCTTAATGCTGATATCACAACTCACGAGACAACTTTTCACCTCAACGAGAAATCTCGTCGTGTTTTAATCTCACAAGAACTCGTAACACGAGATCTCGTCACACCCCTAGTGTTGAGTTATTTTAAGGGAACAGCAAATTTACAACGTTATACAAGCTGTACACTTTACATTGTAGCAAAGTGTCATTTCTTCAGTGTTGTCACATGAAAAGATATAATAAAATATTTACAAAAATTTGAGGGGTGTACTCAATTTTGTGAGATACTGTATATGTATTAGAATGTGTATTTCCATCTTAGGTTTGGTATTAAATTCTATATAAAGTGGCATTAAAAAAATATCTTAAATGTCTTAAATTTGACTTGCTTATATCTGTAGACACCCTGACGAGTACTAAAGTTAATTTTAGTGTCTTATTGTATTTGAAGGGGGCACGGTGGCTTAGTGGTTAGCACGTTCGCCTCACACCTCCAGGGTTGGGGGTTCGACTCCCGCTGCCGACTTGTGTGTGTGGAGTTTGCATGTTCTCCCCGTGCCTCGGGGGTTTCCTCCGGGTACTCCGGTTTCCTCCCCTGGTCCAAAGACATGCATGGTAGGTTGATTGGCATCTCTGGAAAAATTGTCCGTAGGGTGTGAGTGCGTGAGTGAATGAGTGAGTGTGTGTGCCCTGCGATGGGTTGGCACTCCATCCAGGGTGTATCCTGCCTTGATGCCCGATGACTCCTGAGATAGGCGCAGGCTCCCCGTGACCCGAGGTAGTTCGGATAAGCGGTAGAGAATGGAATGGAATGGAATTGTATTTGAATGGTCATAAACACAGAGTTTATAACTCACAAGGTTTTAGGTTAAGCCAGTGTTCTGGCATTTGTGCATTTTGTTTCTCAACTTTTGAATTTACCAAGTATTTTTGTTCAATGACTGAAATATACATCACATACTGTTTCGCATTGATATCCAGATACGATTTGTGATGTCTGAGAGAGGCTTTAGAAGTTATTAAAATAACTTAAAAGTCAATACGATACTTAATGGAAGGGCAAGTGGGGTGGAAGGGTGACTCCGTACACATTGCCCTGGAATGTGAGGGGGCCTTGAAGTTCCTGAAACTATATTTATTATTATTTTACAATTGTTTATCTATACTGCGCGTCTGTGCAACTTCTCTGTTCTCCGCTAATTTTGAGAAGCTTCGGCAGGCGTCTGTCATGCCTCACACAAGCATAGCAGCATGCAACGATGGCACTATAAATTGTATGAGTGATTTGGAATGGACTCACCTCCCTGCTCAAGGCATTCTGTTATCACGCCTATCACGCCAACTGCTTTTAAATCCTGAGAAAATCACCTTTCTAAACAGTGGACCGGGGCCGTTTAGTCACCTGTCAATGCCGTCATATCCACGTTACCCTTTGTTACAGCCTTTACAGACGTAGCAACTGCATAACACTGTTGTAGACAGATGCTGAAGTAGATTGTACCGTCGGTCCCTCAAGCATTATTGCAAATGATGTGGGTATGTTCAAAATACTTTTACCGTTATTTATTTGAACACTAAAACTGTGCAGTGTTTTCACACCATCGAATTGGACAATTATGAAAATATCTATGACTAACAATTTAGTTTTAAACCTTACATTACTTAGATTTCATCAACAAACATTTATAAAACTTTATTACTTTACCTCTTCCGCTAACATGATTTCGTGTTCCTGTCTGATTGATGTATCAGCGGTACCATCAGCGGTGGAGTTGAAGACAACATATCCCATCCTTCCACACTTCTACAAAGCGTGTCAAGCTACGCGATTGTTGTTGTTTTGATTGTGTGCCCTATAGCACCGATTTATACAAGCTGTAACTTTAACCGATGTGTGGTGTTCATATTTTTGTTACTCAGACAGTGTAGGTGGTTCTAGTGGACCTGCAGTTTGGGGTTTTTAATTCAACACAATCAAACACTTGATATTAAAATAATCAAAATATGTTTATTTCATCCAAATAACAAGCAATATAGACAGCATATATAGTTAATACAGTATTTTCCCTCTACCTTTGTCAGATCACATTTATGAATGGAGGTGCTCCTTGTTTTTTTGCGAGAACGGCAGGGGCAGAAACAGAAAACTCACACTTACTCAAAAAATTTGCCATTTGAATTTGAAAAAAGTATTAATTGTGATAAAAATTTAAAATGGGTCCCACAGACCCGAACACCATACATGGGTTAAACCAGCAAATGACCATCTTTACCAGCTACCATGCCTCAAAACCTACCTAACCAGCATATTCTTTTTTTCAACAGAGGAATAAAAACATGTGCTAGTTTATTTAGACGTTTTTATTATTTATAAAAATTGATAGACGGGAGCTATTTTTTCTTGGCATACTCGACTTGGCATTCAACTTGGAAACAGATAGGCGGCGTTACGGAAGTCTATTTGAATTATAAACAGAGAGCATCTTTGCAATAACTCACATATTTAAAAACTACAATACAAACTTTTCACTAGAAATGCATTCAAAAGTTGTTGAAAGTGGAAATTAAACGAAGTATGTATAGAAAACTATGCTCCAACGGGCGTTTCTTCCTCCATTAAATTATTTTGAGCTTGGGCCTTCTCGACCAATCACGCTCCTCACATGTTGTTATGGAAATGACAGGTCTCTGTCATTGGTTAGCTGTGAAAAAGAGCGTTATGTCCAGAAAAGTTGGATCTTTTTTTCCACCTCATCAGAAGCTCTGACCCTGCAGAAAATGATACCAGAGCTGATGTTTAAAAAAGCTGTCAGGACATTTACTCCATATGATTATAATGTAAAACAGATACTAGGAGCTTAAAAAAACAGGTCAAGTCAGAATAAATATTATTTGGCTTTCTACTGAGGCAAATAACATGGCTAATCAACTAGCCCAACATTAACTAGTTTGAACTAGGTGAACATGCTTAGGTTCCTGCATTATAACTTAGACCGAAAAATAAATGTGTCTCCAAAAACATTGATCAGCTGCAGGTTCGATGACTGCATTTTTACAGAAATTGTTTTAATTGTTGAGCTGCAGGTTGAGGCTCACTTAACAGACTGCATTTATTTTAATTTAATTAAGAAGAAGATTGTAGATATGTAATAGAAATACCGTGAAACTGTGGTAGTTTTACATTATGGTTTATTATGTTTGTGTGGCTGTCAGACAACCATGAGGGAGCTGCCAATATTTTACATTTCTTTTGTGGTTTATTTATTTTATTAAAAAGTTTGTTAAATGTTGACCGGTTCCCGCCACATGAGCGCATTACTACCGGTTGCTGTTAATGATTTCTTGAGGCAACGGATGAACGATTTGATATAAGAGATGTTTATAACAAAATTAACTGCGGAGGAGTTCGGGAAACGTCATTTATCTGTGGATTACTTGAGACATCGCTGCATAATTTCAAATCCGTTTACAGCAAGAACGAACGACAGGTGAATGTTTTGCTAAGTTGATTTGAAGTTACATGTTGTGAACATGATGAAAAGTGTCCTTAATACACAATAAAATCATCGTAAGAACATAACACAAAGCCTTCCATTTTGCTTAAATGCGTAACACTGTTAACAATTAAATTACATACTTCTGGAGAAGCACAGTTTCTGTTGGTTCAAATTAATTCAGATTACAGTCTCTCTATTTAGCACCAATCAATAACAAAACTGCTCTGTATTGCCTCTTTTTAAATAACCAAATCTGCTGTCATCCACATGTTTTTCAGTATCAGCAATAGTCATTTTTGGGAAAATGTGAATAAATGCATTGCTGACTGATTTAAGGTGTGCCCTTTAACTTTTTCACTTGCGCTCTTAAAAATTTCAGTCAGGGGCTACAGTGCTCCTAGTAAAAAAGCCCTAATGCAGCATATAGTTATTTATATCTATGGGTGCACCACTATTTATTTTAGTATTTACATTGTCATTTAGCAGATGCTTTCATCCAAAGCGACTACAGCGACTTCAGGGAGCAACAAGCGATATGTTTTTATTTAGTTTTTGCAATTAAAACTGTTTTTGCAATTAAATTCTGGCTGCATTGAGTCGATTGATCTAGAGCAGTGGTCACCAACCCTGCTCCTGGAGATCTACCGTCCGGAAGATTTTAGCTCTAACCCCAATCAAACACACCTGAACTATCTAATCAAGGCGTTCAGGTTTGCTTGATAATTACAGACAGGTGTGCTGAAGCAGGGTTGGAGCTACAGTCTGTAGGACGGTAGATCTCCAGGAGCAGGGTTGGTGACCACTGATCTAGAGGATTTGTCTATATCTTACTATACAAGGATATGAACACATGAACTTTATCCACAGAGTTGTTCGGAGTTTATTTTACGAGCATTTCACTGTTTGAGTGAAGCTAATGTCAAACACACTGAAGCTCAAGCGTCTTTGTGACAACCAGCCAAAATAAAAGTCCTCTTAATTTGAACCAGATGATAAAATAATTAACTTGTAGTAAATTTATAAACCGTAGTAAACACCATAGTATACTTTAATATTAACTATAGTATGGTTCAAATATACAATAGTTCACAAGAATTTTACTGCAGTTTAATGTCGTAAATACTATAGTATAAAGTATTTTTATGGACAAATGTATTTACTATTTTATAGACCTGTTAGTCTGCCTTTAAAATGTCCTCCTCCACTCCATTTATTATCCTAAATTAGATGCATCTGTTTGAGGTCGTTAGCTGCATTAAGACACCTGTCCACCCCATATAATCAGTAAGAATCCAACTACTAACATGGCCAAGACCAAAGAGCTGTCCAAAGACACTAGAGACAAAATTGTACACCTCCACAAGGCTGGAAAGGGCTACAGGGAAATTGCCAAGCAGCTTGGTGAAAAAAGGTCCACTGTTGGAGCAATCATTAGAAAATGGAAGAAGCTAAACATGACTGTCAATCTCCCTCGGACTGGGGCTCCATGCAAGATCTCACCTCGTGGTGTCTCAGTGATCCTAAGAAAGGTGAGAAATCAGCCCAGAACTACACGGGAGGAGCTGGTCAATGACCTGAAAAGAGCTGGGACCAACGTTTCCAAGGTTACTGTTGGTAATACACTAAGACGTCATGGTTTGAAATGGCACGGAAGGTTCCCCTGCTTAAACCAGCACATGTTCAGGCCCGTCTTAAGTTTGCCAATGACCATTTGGATGATCCAGAGGAGTCATGGGAGAAAGTCATGTGGTCAGATGAGACCAAAATTGAACTTTTTGGTCATAATTCCACTAAACGTGTTTTGAGGAAGAAGAATGATGAGTACCATCCCAAGAACACCAGGGGGTGAAGCATGGGGGTGGTAGCATTATGCTTTGGGGGTGTTTTTCTGCACATGGGACAGGGCGACTGCACTGTATTAAGGAGAGGATGACCGGGGCCATGTATTGCGAGATTTTGGGGAACAACCTCCTTCCCTCGGTTAGAGCATTGAAGATGGGTCGAGGCTGGGTCTTCCAACATGACAATGACCCGAAGCACATAGTCAGGATAACCAAGGAGTGGCTCTGTAAGAAGCATATCAAGGTTCTGGCGTGGCCTAGCCAGTCTCCAGACCTAAACCCAATAGAGAATCTTTGGAGGGAGCTCAAACTCCGTGTTTCTCAGCGACAGGCTAGAAACCTGATTGATCTAGAGAAGATCTGTGTGGAGGAGTGGGCCAAAATCCCTCCTGCAGTGTGTGCAAACCTGGTGAAAAACTACAGGAAACGTTTGACCTCTGTAATTGCAAACAAAGGCTACTGTACCAAATATTAACATTGATTTTCTCAGGTGTTCAAATACTTATTTGCAGCTGTATCATACAAATAAATAGTTAAAAACATCATACATTGTGTTTTTTGGATTTTTTTAGATTATGTCTCTCACAGTGGACATGCACCTACGATGACAATTTCAGACCCTTCCATGATTTCTAAGTGGGAGAACATGCAAAATAGCAGGGTGTTCAAATACTTATTTTCCTCAATGTATATATGATTACTCTGTATAAAGGAAAAAACTTGTTTGGTAAAGACAAAAATGATATGGCCCTAATTTATCCATGTGTATAACGTTAATGTCCTTTTTCAGTTACCTAACTATTTATGTGATGACCTGCACTTGTGTTTTTTAAAGATGATAACAGACATACACTTGCTACAACTGTTGTACAACACTTTTAAAAAAAGTTACGTACAACCCTGATGATGCATGCGCAGTCTCTCATGTGAACGCATACTTTGTTTGTTTACAATGGAGAGGACGCCCGTTGTATTGTGGAGATCTGCAGGTGGTGCTTAACTTTAAAATTAAAATTTCATGATGATTCACTCACCCACGTCTGTGTCTTTAATTCGTCTGAGCAGGCTTATGAGGAAAGATTTTCAGGGTTCTTATCCAGGAGCACAGGGATTCCCAAAGGAGGGGTCGCAAGGCCTGGGGGGTGGAACTGCAAAATGATGCCCAGAAATCTTTTTTTTTATTACTATGAGAAATAGTTTATTTGACTCTTTCACCGCCATTGAAGAGTTATCTCGTAATTTAAAAAAATACGGGTTCCCCGCCAAACACGAGTTTTTACGGCAATCAGTGTAAGTACTGTTTTACATTAGGTGGCGCTTGTTTTCTGAGTGTAATCTGGGCGGAATCTTTGACAAAAAACGTTAATTTTCTCAGCTGTTTAATCAAAATGATGCATTTTTTGAAGAAACCTACCCCCATCTACGAAGTGGTAAAAAACGAACAAATGAAGATTGAAGAGTAGGGTTTCTTTTGTTTGAAAGCTGAGACTATGTTCTTTTATTTGACATATTGTTTGTCCATATATTCTTTACAGAAAATTTACTGTTAGCCATTAAAGTTAGGGGAAAATGTAAAAAAAACGCTGGCGTAGGCTGGCCACTTTTTTTTTAAAGAGGCGGCGGCGAATGAGTTAATCAATACGTGTAACAAGATATAAAAATATTAGTTACGTTAATAAAAAGCCCACAGCCTTTGGAATTTCCTCCCCTGAAGCGATTTTTTTTGTTGATTGATAATTTGACCATGTAGTAATAGTTTGTGGATAATAATAAGTAATAAGTATAGTAACAAGTAAATAACTATAAAATAATATTATGTTAGACTGTGTTCTTTTGTTTTGTCACTATGCGCATGTTTGGATAAACCTAAAAAGTGCATGTGTGCAGTTGCGTGCAACGTTTGTATACGTTATTTTGGGCTGAAACGTTTGGTCTAGCGAAATTTAGTTATTTTCAAAGAAAACAAAAAATTATAAACTTTTAAAAAATAAATGTATGGCTTGCACTTCCATGACTTCACATCACGAAACTGAAATCTGGAAAGCTTTCCTCATAAGCCTCCATTTGTTTTCTACAGAAGAATTAATGACCCACTCAAGTGGGTGAGTGAATTAGCATAATTTTTTTATTCCAAAGTGAACAATTCCTTTAAGGGAAAAATTCATCCCAAAATTCTGTTTTCTTTATTTACTATAAGCTTGGATTCGTTAAGAGGTGATTTTTTTTATAATAATAATAATAATGACAAAATAAAAAAATTTGAAAGGACAACCCCTTTAAGCACATTTTCTGCCACAAGTTGTCATAACCATAATTAGCCAGATATGTTCTTGACAGGATCCAGGAGATTTACACTTTAACTGATTGAAGATTTCAAATAGACCTAGCACTTTACTTGATTGCTGAGTGTGAACAATTTGTTGTTTCCTATTTATGATTGTTATGTGTATCTCTGTCTATGTGCTTTGTCACAGGTCCAGCTGACAGATTTTGAGAATTCTGCTTATGTAGTTTTTATTGTTCTCCTGACTCGTGTGATCCTGTCCTATAAATTGGATTTCCTCATTCCATTATCAAAGGTGTGTGTGTGTAGTGTGTTTTGAAATGTACAGTTTTAAGAAATTGTAATATACACAACATTTTCTCTATCAGATGTTGATGTGCTTAAATATCTTTGCAATATGTTAAAATTACTATTATTTGTTGTAATCTAGGTTGATGAAAACATGAAAGTAGCACAGAAGCAAAATGCTCTGCAAGAGGGCATGTTTTATTTTCGGAAAGATGTCTTTAAAGGTGAGTTGATATGCTGCATGATCATTGATCTTAAACATAAAAATGTTCATTTTTGAATTTTACAAGATGCTTATCCAAAGTGACTTATAGCGCAAACAGTTTGTTTGTTCGTTCACTTTGAATCAAACCCATGACTGCAGGCACTGTTAAGACAATACTCTACAGGACAATATTAGGAAATGAAAACCACATGCTATTTTTTGTAGGCTGCAACCCAGTGTTAGACCCACCATCCACAGCTCAGAATGGAGTAGAGAGTGAAGTTAATGACGGAGAAGATTTCACTCTCATGAGTATCGACACCATCGTGAATGGAAAGGTGTGTTTCTCTGCTATTCTTTGGTAAACAGCAGAGTTGTGGATTCAAGTCTCTCATGACTGGACTGGAGTCACAAATTTGATGACTTGCGACTGGACTTGACATAATCAGAGAAGACTTAGACTTGGCCACCAATAACCTGTGACTTGACTTAGATTTGAACACTATGACTCAGCAAGTGTTTATATATTTTAAAACCAAACATCGAAGTTGTGATCACGGTCGGCTGTTCTCTGGAGCGAATCACACAGGTAAGAGCTGCGGGCTTTGTTTGGCACTGTGCCAAAGAAAGCATCGCCCATTGTTACTAGGGATGGGCATTTAAAGCAAATATAATATTCGAAGATCGATGAGAACTATTAAAAAATTAGTCGAAATTCGCACCCCTCCCCCAAATGCACGCATTTACAGTATTACATGCACATAAACGGAGAGAGAATGAGACCATTTACACTTTAAATCCATATGACGACACACTGCTTTATGTATTATGGAATAGGCAATCTTACATCGAGCCATACACTAAGATAACGCGCTGAAACATTAATATATTATCAACCGAATAACGGCACTTATTAACAGTACGTCGATCAGCATCAACCGCTCATAATGCTAGGACATTTCCTTGTAAAATATGAGAATGGACATTTAAACCAACTAAAAAACTTTGTGATTGATCAAGGAAAATATATTTAAGCTATATAGATTTTAGACCAGACTTTAAACACGTTAAAACATATTAACCGAATGACGGCATTTATTAACAGTCCTGAACGATTTCATAAATAAACAGCTCAAAATGCTTCCATTTCTATTGTCATGAAAAAGTTTCTCCAGTCTGGCAGTGATTGTTTTTCTAGACGTAACAGTAAACTCGGGCTGTACAAACTCCATAAGATTTTTAAAGCCCTCTCATTCGACAAAGCTGATCGGAAGAGTATCCTTAGCGATCATTTTAGTAATTACAGCCGTTATTTGCTCCGCCCATCTGGTATCCAAATTGTTTGGTCTGACCATAAAACTAGCAACTGATTGCTTACCCGTGGATAGACCTGCTGGGTGCTTCGCCCTCAAATGATTGTGCATCGTAGTTGTTGATCGATGATAAGACAGCTTTGCATTGCAGGATTTGCAGTGCACTTTATTCTCATTCATTTTATTAAAGGACCCCCAAACAGAACTCATTTTTGACATCATCTCAATTTACCGTATCCGTTATTCCACGCGGGTCTGCAGTGTGCGTAACTTCGTTGACAATCTTGTGAGAAAATGTTTTCCTCTACTGTCTCTTGATTGACAGCCTTTAGGTTTAAGGTGCGTCGTTATTGGCAGCGCCACCCTTTGGTTACATGAACACGTTACGAGTGAAAACATGGCGATTTTTTTAAGATCGCACACACTATTCGAAATTCTATAATTAAATAAACTAATCGAATATTCGAAATTCGTGACTCATCCCTAATTGTTGCATAAGCACTTGTCATTTATCAAAACTGTTCAGTGTTTTAAACCACATAATGATTATTTCCTATTTCGGACAATTAGTCCATAAATTAGACACAAGTGATAGTAAACTGTTAATAATGTATTTAAAATACTTTAACTTCTTTGTAGGCTGCAATTATTAGTGTTTCAATTAGAGCTGCACGATTAATCGTTAAAAGATCTCTACCTCGATTCGAACACCAGACGATCTCATTAATGAAAGTCAACGATTCTCGTGTGTCTACTTCGGACTAAAATCATAACGCTTCAATATTTGCTGATGCTGCCGCAGAAGTTAAAATGATGATTATAAGGTATGTAACGACGTCACAAACAGTCTTTTTAAAACACACATTATCATTATTTCTGTTTCAAATGATCACACTATTGACGTTACTGGGATTAAAGCAGAGAGTTGCCAACTCGCACGCATAAAACGCGTTTACAAACTCCTAATCTCTCCAAATGAATCTCACACCAAATAACAGGCCAACATATACAGTAAATACAGCCTGACAACAAATCTGGATTGTGATACATTGTTCTGATTATGCTTCACATCTTAACTGGACATGTTTGAAACGAAACTAACGAATGCAGTTTGTAGCGCGGACAAATCCGAGTGAGCGCTTCTATCCGTCATTATGGTAAAACACGTCATCAGAGAGTGTGCCGCTTATCACTGTTTTTACGCTAATAGAGGAGCTGCGCTATTAGAGCTTTCGTCAAGTTTCCCATTATTTCATGTTTTCAGGTTATTTTAAACTGTTTACAGGTGAGAATACTGGGTTGTTATGATTATAAGTAGTGTCTTTCTGTAAAGACCCCTTAAAGCAGTCTGTAGACATCAGGCAAATGAATAAAATAAAAAAATTGTCACCTTATGAATTTGTTTTACTGAGAAATATTTCATATACAAGTTAATTCAATGCATTTATACTTTTTAGAAAGTTAAACTTTTGCATATAAAGTACAAAAAATGAAAAAAAAAACACTTGTTTACTTACTTACTTTAATTTTGATGCACCCAAATAAAAAAAAAATTTGTAAAAGAATCGCAATCTCTATTTGAAACAAAATAATCGGGATCCTCAATTTATCCAGAATCGTGCAGCTCTAGTTTCAATTTTGATATTGTGTAACGTTATACCACACACATAAATCAGGTGGAGCACAAGCGACATTTAAAGATATGTTTGTATTTATCTTTTATAGATTGATTAAAGATATACAGTTGTATAACTTAATTAATACCTAAATTCAATTTTCTACAGTATATTATAATATAACTTCATACAGTATACACTAATGTTGCAAGTATAGAAATCAGACCCAAAATTAAAATGTTAGAATAGCTGGTGTGTCCCATACAGCTATTATCTATAAGCTAAATCTTCAGTCAGGTGTTTGAAGTAAATTTCTTTCGCAGTGCCCTTAGTTATCTCATATAAAAATGGTGATGCCTTTCTGACATAATTTAATATAAATCTACTATACTATTTAGTACAGTGAAACCGATTTAGTGAAAGAGAACTAATGACTTGATGAAGACTTGAAGTTTAAAATTGAGGAGGACTTCGACTCAACTTCGACTTGATTGTCTTGACTCGAGACTTGACTTGGACTTATCTGTCTTGACTCGGGACTTGACTCGAGACTTGCAAGCAAAGACTTGAGACTTACTTGTGACTTGCAAAGCAATGACTTCTGGTAAGCAGGTTTGAATGGGTTAACTGATGCTGTACTCTTTCTCATGTTTTTTTTTTCAGGAAGGGGTATTTCAGGGGCTGATCCCAATGTTAAACTGCTACCTCGAGAACATGGAGGTGGATGTAGACACACGCTGCACCATCCTCAACTACCTGAAACTCATTAAAAAGCGTGCTTCTGGTACACACTTGTTCATATGTTCATTAGAGTGCTTGCAGGGCAACGTGGCACTGACTTATCCAGACATCTAATGCTGCTTTATAGATAAATTAGGCCACATCCACACGAGTCCAGAGCTTTCCCTATCCAATGTTTTTTTCCTTTTAATTCCGTAAACACAGTGTCATCTCAAGAAATATTTGAGTACACATGAAACCATTGAAACGATGTAGTATACATACCAAGTCAGTATGTGGCGCTGTCAATTCTGTCAAAAAGATGCACAAAAAACGGAGAAGACGACTATGAGCATGCTCATAAACCTTGCCTGCTGGGGTGATGACATTGTTTCAGAAAATATATGGATTGGCTGTACACACGAAAAATCAATTCATCCACTCTTGAACCCGGTTTCAAAAATAAACTGCGATACGATACAAAATGTTTACATATACAGCTAAACGTGTCTCCGTGTGGATGAACTCTTAGTGTTAAATATGCTGGCCTTTTGGTTTAGTTAAAATGTGTAAATATGTAAGTAACATCACCAAATGGAACTGCGAAATGTATTGTTTAGAAATTAACAAACACATCTTAACTTGCATAGATGGATTGGTAGACATGTAAAAAATGACATGATTGTCATATTTAAAGGGGTCATATGGTGCGAATACGTGTTTTTTTGTGTCTTTGGTCTGTTATAATATGCCCATGCCTGTATTAGACACGTAAAAATCATTGTCTGAACAAAAGATGCATTCTATTTAAAAGCGAATGCTCTACCTGAAACGCTTCGAGTAACCACACCCCCACAAATCTACGTCAGTTTGTGGTATGATTTGATTAAGACCGCCCAAATGTATATGCAAGTAAGGTGGGCGTACCTGTCAGAACATTCCTTTGGAACCTGATGTTCCAAATATGCTAAGAGACATTACATTTCCGTCACGTGCTTGCAGTATTTGACCAATAACTACGCACTGGTTAACTGGCCAGTCATGGCACACCTCGCTTTTCAGAGCAATGAGCTTTGTAAAAAATCTGAGTGTTTAAGAGAGTCGAGTAAAGAGGATATACAAACGTGCACGGTATGAGGTATTGTGTGTACACATTGCATTACATCTTAAACAAACATTAATGTTTGTTTTACCCGTGTCATATGCCCTTTTTAAAAGCTGAAGCGAATTTACATTTACATAGAACAAAAACAAATCCTAACCCGAAACATTTCTTTTACCATGAAATAAAATCTGAGTTTTCATGTGTTTTTTCCAGCAGATTCAGTTATGCATTAGGTTTGCATTAATTAGATTTTCCCTTCTTCACTGTCTCAGGTGAACTGATGACTATGGCTAAATGGATGAGGGTATTTGTTGCCAACCATCCGGATTACAAGCAGGACAGTATCATTACAGACAAAATAAACTACGACCTCCTACGCAAGTGTGACCGAATTGCAAAGGGGGAAGAAAAATGTCCAGAGCTGATTGGAGACCCAGTGAACAGAGGAAAATAAAGACCACTCAAAACAAAGAGAAACGCCATTTAAGAAACCATTTTGACAGAAGACCAAATATGGGACGAGGTGTTACAGAGACAAAAATGTTTAAAGAGAATATTTTAAGAAGCATGTTTTAATCCTGAGATCAACCAAATCGTTGTTGAATTTGTAAATATGATATTTTTTATGATTCGTAAAATATTTTAATTGGTTACAAGGACCCATGAAGTAATTGAAGTTGGCAGTGTACATATTTCACCCAGCTCTCGGTTTGTGTATGTGAATGTAGCATTGTTGAAATGTAAATATTTCATCAAACATTAATAAGTGTACTTTTTTATTCCAGACGAAACTGTTTTATTGCTCTATAGATTATTTTTTTCTGATGGCATTTAATTGATTAAATATTGTGCCAAGAATTAATTAAGATGCACAAATTTGGCACTGAAACTTGATGTAAGTTTGCATGCAGCACTGACTAAAGTGACGTAGAATAATATATGGAAAACATAGAAAACCTTAGTGGTGTGCAGTACTTTTTTTTTTCACTAACAAGTGTTGAATATGGAAACTCCTTTTAATGATATACCCACTTTAAGGTGAACATGAATTCACCTCTAGAGGATGCTGAAGACCTTTATTGAAATAATGGAAAGTTTAAAATGGTAAAGAATTTGATTAATTTAACATCTTTTGTCTGTACATGGCTTCAAATAAAGTAATTTCTCTTTGCATCACTTAAGCTTATTGAGTCTACATTGGTCTACAAAATCCAGATGTAAAGAATGTGCACAGAACAACGCTTGACTTTACTTCATAGACAATAGTGTTAAATAAGGGAGAAACTAAACAAATAATGTGATGATTAACAAGGGTGTGGGGTCGAGAAATAAGACAGAGGGTGTGTAGTACACAGAAACCAAGGCTGTGTGCTTTGTTTAGTCTTGTAAATGTTGTTATAAATCTGAGCCTGTAAATGTTACTCTCAGTGATCTTCACAAGCATTTCAAAGCCCTGTCTCCCCAGTGTAACTGTGCCCTGGCCTTAAACGGACAACTTTCAATTCAATTCAAGTTTATTTATATAGCGCTTTTCACAATGTGTATTGTTTCAAAGCAGCTTTACAGGGGCAAACAGGAAAAACAGAAAAGGTAAAACACAGCACAGTGCATGGTATTTATACAACGAGTAAGATCATTCTAATAAATAATATCTAATTTCTAAATAAATAAATAAATGCAGTCTCCCGGTGATCAGGCCAACACTGCCCTGCTGTGGCGAGGAACCCAAACTCCCATGATTGAACCAGGCTCAGCCGGGAGGGCCAGATCCCCTCTGATGTGTCATAGCTGCACTCGAACTGCTGACATGTGATTTAAGTTTTAGCATTTAATACCAAATATTGTAAATTCAGCATTAATAACACAAATAGTCCATCTTTGCTCTTGGTTGGGGGTGTATTGGTC
Organism: Triplophysa bombifrons; assembly: GCA_029783895.1. Lineage (NCBI taxonomy): Eukaryota > Metazoa > Chordata > Actinopteri > Cypriniformes > Nemacheilidae > Triplophysa > Triplophysa bombifrons. The sequence continues at coordinate 19,339,343 of CM056459.1, read as the reverse complement.
TGAGCTGGGATGGTCCGATGGTCATATTTCTCTTGGCTGGTGGTGGAATTGCCTTAGATGGAGCTGGGATGGTCAGTCAGTCTGCAGCTGTAGCTGGCGTAATCTCAAATTGGGGATGGGCATCTGTCGGTCGTCTGGACATGGTGGAACTTCTTCCTACCTCGGGATGGGCATCCCGAGGCAGAGGTAGAAAGAGAATAAAGAGAATGATTAGCGTAGCTGCTGTTCATTAACTATGCATTAAGTGAAAACTTGGCTGAAAAGATGTGTCTTTAATCTAGATTTAAATTGGGAGAGTGTGTCTGACCCTCGAATAGTATCAGGAAGGCTATTCCAGAGTTTAGGTGCTACGTATGAGAAAGCTTGACCCCCTTTGGTGGATTTAGTTATTCTAGGTGTTTTCAAAAGTCCTAAGTTTTGAGATCTTAGAGAGCATGATGGGTTGTAACGGGATAAAAGCTCGGTTAAGTAAGTAAGGGCTAAACCGTTTAAGGCTTTGTAAGTAATTAAAATAATTTTAAAATCAATACGATACTTAATGGGTAGCCAGTGAAGCGATGATAAAACTGGGGTTATGTGATCGTATTTTCTTGACCTGGTAAGAACTCTGGCAGCTGCATTCTGAACTAACTGTAGTTTGTTTATCGATGATACAGGACAACCACTAAGTAGAGCATTACAATAGTCAAGTCGTGAGGTCACAAATGCATGAATAAGCTTTTCTGTGTCAGCAATACAAATATTTCGTAATTTGGCAACATTTCTAAGGTGGAAGAAGGCTGTTTTTGTGATATTTGAGATATGATTTTTAAACGACACAATTTGTATAGTTTGGTATCATTTAAAAGGTCAAAGTGTGATTGATGCATTCCCCCAGCAACAAATGAGTAAAAAGTTTTACAGAGCCTGAAAGAAACTGAGTTGTCTGCATGTGCGTATGTTCTTTTCAATTCCAGTTCTCAACATTTGTGATTCCTTGAACCCCTCGGCAGGGTAAGCCTGATGATGTTAGTGTACTCAATGTCCAAACTCAGACAAATTACTTGAAATCTTGAATAGTTTGTTCATTGAATTAAGGATCTTTTCTGCTGCTGTTTTTTAAGACTTGTTCTTGGTTACACATACCTGAGAATACCTATTAAAGCGGTGGACTGTTCTTTTGCTTAAACCATCTTCTTGAACAGAATTTGTAATGTTTCATTTCATATATGGCCAATAAAATCTCTCCCGGGGCAGATGTATTACCGTATCTACGATTACTTTTTTTTTATTGAATAGGTAAGACCAGTTGTTTCTGGCGAGATCGTCTTGTGGTATACAGCAAGCAATTGTCAATTGTCTCCATTCATACAATAATTTTGTTGCACACCTGTATAAATGACTACACTGGTGAGAGTTTGGTTTCTTTTTCTGTGTATTTGTTACTTGTTTTGTTTTGTTTTTGAGAAAACATTGTGGGGAAGGGTTTTGAGTCGTATCAAGGGTGGCTATCCTGGGCACATCTCTTGTTTGCTGCCTGGCTCCCCAGCTGTATGGCCTTCATCTCCTCTGAACATGAAGACACAAACTGTTCTTTCCAGAGAACAATGAGAGAGTAGCAGAATCTAGTTTGTCTTTTTCCTGGTCAATACTTAATATCAAAATTGAAATTATCGATGAGCCACAGCATTACGTTTTTCAGTAAACATCATATTTCAGAGGGTTGTTGACAGTTTACACATAATTAAAACGCATAATCCCTGAATTTCTCACATACAGTATTGTTCAAAATAATAGCAGTACAATGTGACTAACCAGAATAATCAAGGTTTTTAGTATATTTTTTATTGCTACGTGGCAAACAAGTTACCAGTAGGTTCAGTAGATTCTCAGAAAACGAACAAGACCCAGCATTCATGATATGCACGCTCTTAAGGCTGTGCAATTGGGCAATTAGTTGAAAGGGGTGTGTTCAAAAAAATAGCAGTGTCTACCTTTGACTGTACAAACTCAAAACTATTTTGTACAAACATTTTTTTTCTTCTGGGATTTAGCAATCCTGTGAATCACTTAACTAATATTTAGTTGTATGACCACAGTTTTTTAAAACTGCTTGACATCTGTGTGGCATGGAGTCAACCAACTTGTGGCACCTCTCAGCTGTTATTCCACTCCATGATTCTTTAACAACATTCCACAATTCATTCACATTTCTTGGTTTTGCTTCAGAAACAGCATTTTTGATATCACCCCACAAGTTCTCAATTGGATTAAGGTCTGGAGATTGGGCTGGCCACTCCATAACATTAATTTTGTTGGTTTGGAACCAAGACTTTGCCCGTTTACTAGTGTGTTTTGGGTCATTGTCTTGTTGAAACAACCATTTCAAGGGCATGTCCTCTTCAGCATAGGGCAACATGACCTCTTCAAGTATTTTAACATATGCAAACTGATCCATGATCCCTGGTATGTGATAAATAGGCCCAACACCATAGTAGGAGAAACATGCCCATATCATGATGCTTGCACCTCCATGCTTCACTGTCTTCACTGTGTACTGTGGCTTGAATTCAGAGTTTGGGGGTCGTCTCACAAACTGCCTGTGGCCCTTGGACCCAAAAAGAACAATTTTACTCTCATCAGTCCACAAAATGTTCCTCCATTTCTCTTTAGGCCAGTTGATGTGTTCTTTGGCAAATTGTAACCTCTTCTGCACATGCCTTTTTTTTAACAGAGGGACTTTGCGGGGGATTCTTGAAAATAGATTAGCTTCACACAGACGTCTTCTAACTGTCACAGTACTTACAGGTAACTCCAGACTGTCTTTGATCATCCTGGAGGTGATCATTGGCTGAGCCTTTGCCATTCTGGTTATTCTTCTATCCATTTTGATGGTTGTCTTCGTTTTCTTCCACGTCTCTCTGGTTTTGCTCTCCATTTTAAGGCATTGGAGATCATTTTAGCTGAACAGCCTATCATTTTTTGCACCTCTTTATAGGTTTTCCCATCTCCAATCAACTTTTTAATCAAAGTACGCTGTTCTTCTGAACAATGTCTTGAACGACCCATTTTCCTCAGCTTTCAAATGCATGTTCAACAAGTGTTGGCTTCATCCTTAAATAGGGGCCACCTGATTCACACCTGTTTCTTCACAAAATTGATGACCTCAGTGATTGAATGCCACACTGCTATTTTTTTTAACACACCCCTTTCAACTAATTCAACTAATTGCCCAATTGCACAGCCTTAAGAGCGTGCATATCATGAATGCTGGGTCTCATTTGTTTTCTGAGAATCTACTGGTAACTTGTTTGCCACGTAGCAATAAAAAATATACTAAAAACCTTGATTATTCTGGTTAGTCACATTGTACTGCTATTATTTTGAACAATACTGTACATGCTATCTTGCAAGAGTCAAGGTTATTTTGTTTTCTGAGGGAGTAACACCCTGTTCACACCGGATGCAACAAGACAAGACAATGGAACTCACTAGGATTTTACATTTTTTCCACGTTGGATGTGACGTGTCTGGTGAGGGATCTAGGTTCATATGCAATGAGCCATAATTTGTCATTCTGCTGTTGATAAAGAACTGCCCCTAAATCACTTAGATGAGTCTTGGTTTTCAATCCAAATGTAGCGAGGGGCACCATAGACCTTATGGGCGATTAATATGACCAATTACATATAGCCTGACTACGCCACCCTGAATCTGTCAGGGAAAGTTAAATTTGAGGTTGAAGCACAGATTCAATGTGTACCTTACCAAATGGAAGGAACAGAGACGTGTTTTTAGAAATAACAAAATTCACAATTTATTAAACAGGATACAAAAAAAAAATGACACCCGAGTATGAGTCTTACATCATCGGTGTAATCACACGTTGCGCTATAATCTTAAAAGAGAGAACACCAACTACAAGAAACAAACAAACCCCCAAAAAAAAGAAACTAGCGGACACTCGAGGAGGACAGACTGGCCACTGACGTGAGATCACTATTGCCCTTGTAAAATTCACCAGCAAACGTGTCTAAAAAAAAAGGAAAGACACAAGCACATGCACACACAGTGCACAAAACACAGTGTACATGCAACACCAATGAAGGATATCCACCAAGGAGATGTGTTCCAACCAGCACCCCTCAGTGATCCGCTAAAACACAAAAGAAAATAAACAAATTAGTTGGTTCTCAGTAATAAAAAATGCTTATGGAAATGACCATTAAATCAGCCTTACTACGAGCGTCACAATATTCAGCCTTACTACGAGCGTCACAATAGTAAATATAAAATTAATAACAGACTCTAACAAAAAACCAAAAGAAAGAAAAAGGGGGAGGAAAGACAGCAGGGGCGAGTGTAAACTGGAAATCCGATGCTCTACTGGGTTGAACAGAGCCACAGCGCCATTTTCAATGGTCACTAACATACGTCCACCAGCCCCACGACCATCAGAGAGATATAAACAGCCTAAAACAAATCACTAAAAATGGTTAAAAGTAAGTCACAACCTTCCAACTAAATGGAAAAGCATTCTGACCTACCTCTCGATGCACTCAATCTACACTACCACACACAAGCATGGGGGGAACAGCCTACAAACAAAACAAACAGATATCCCTTAAAAGATAGTACTATCCAAACTTTACTTGGGGCAACAATAAATACAAAATGATGAGTGAAAGTAACACCACTGATTACCTTCCTTGAAGTCTCATACAGCGAACAAAGCCTGTAGTCCACACAAACAACTGCTCTTCCGGTCTTTTAAAGCGCACGGAAATCTGATCACGTGCACAACTCCGCCCGCAAAGAAATTTCTTAAAGGGGCCACATCACTTTTACCTTGCTACAATCCACCCCCCACTTTGTATCGGCGCCCCGACGATATCAAGAAAGCATTTAAGGGGCTATGGGAAACAAAAATATCAAAGGCATGGACCTGCCATCTAAACCCAGGGTCTAAAAGCGGCAAGCGTCATCCTACTAGACCCAGGGATTTGAGGGACTGCAGCCCCATGTGCCCTATTCCTTGTTCCCACTGGCAAATGGTAGACATTAGAGTGCTTTCCTGCGGTCTCCCGGACACTCCGTCTAGGTTGGAACCCACTAGTGCTAGCGGCCTCATCACCAACCTCCACCAGATCGCCTACCAGGTCCTCAACCTCCTGCGGCTCTGTAAGAAGATCTACAGATGAGTTATCAGTGGTGCCGAACCCATTGACCTCCACTTGAGGAACGACCCACCACTCTCCATCCGACTCTTCATCACTCATAAGCGGACCCGGTTCAACCAACGGGACTGGTGAGGCAGGGGGCAGGTCCACAGGGGCAGATCGAAGATGACAATAGTGCACATGTTTTACAGTACCAGAGCCATGAAGGGGCACAATGGAATACACTGCTCCGCTATCCCTGGGAGCTTTAATCACTTTGTAGGTGGTAGCCCCCCAAACATCTTGGATCTTTGCTCGTCCACGAATGTTGTTGTCTCGCAGGTAGACCAAATCCCCCTCCCTAAAACTTCCAAGGGTTACTTGTCGATCGTGGCGCTCTTTTCGGAGGAGTGCAGCAGCCTTTAGCCGTTCCTTGGCTGCATCAAATGCTACTTGCAGACGCTGCTGATGCTCCTGCACCCAGTCATTTACCGACCCCGCAGGTGTTTCCTTAACTCGACCCAAAAGAAAATCAATAGGCAGATGGGGCTCCTGGCCGAACATTAAAAAATAAGGAGACTCACCCGTAGACTGATGAATAGTGGTGTTATACGAGAAAGTAATCTGGGGTAAATAAAGAGGCCAGTCACATTTCTGGTCTGGCCGAAGGGTTCGCAAAAGTCCATGCAGTGTTCGGTTGAACCGCTCGCATTGTCCATTCCCTTGTGGATGGTAAGGGGTAGTGTGGGTCTTCTGAATCCCATAAAGTTCACACAACTGTCTAATCAAGGCACTTTCAAAATTTCGACCTTGGTCAGAGTGAATACGGGCCGGCACACCAAACTTATAGAACCATTCACGAACTAGTACCCCAGCCACTGTATGGGCCCGTTGGTCTCTAGTAGAAATCACCTGTGTGAACTTAGAAAAAACGTCCGTCATAATCAAGACATGCTCCCTTCCATCTCTGGAACGATCCAGGAGTGTAAAATCTATAGCCAAAATATGATTTGGTCTAGAAGCCAAAAGATGTCCCATCGGGGCATGGGCTGCAGACTGCATGGGTTTTGCCATTGTACATCGCGGGCAGCGATAGCACCACTGTTTTACATGTTGATACATCCCTGGCCAGTAGCACCTCTGCCGCACCAACTCGGTTGTCCTCGCGACGCCCTGGTGCCCGTGGCCATGGTGCAACTGCTGTAAGACTTCTTCCCTCAGAGCTTCGGGCACAACTAACTGATATTGTTGTTCACCTCCATCAGACCGGAGAACCCTACGATATAAGAGTCCTTCCAAGTCAATCAAACGGTCCCATTGTCGCAACAATTCTTGCACCGATTTGGGAAGTCCCCTCCGTTCAATGCCATCAGGGACCGTCTTCCGGTGCCAAAACTGCAAAAATGCGCCAATAACTGGGTCCTGTTGTTGGAGAGTGGCCAGATGATCAGTAGAATATGTCGGCAATACAGAAATTACCATCTGTTTTACCTCAGTAGATCTTAAATCAGGATGAAACTGCAAACCTTCTGGAAGTGGGGTCCCAGGAAAAAGGGAATGTAAACTGGAAGACTCCTCAGTAGAATGAACCTGTCTAGAAAGGGAGTCAGCATTAACATTTGATCGGCCAGACCGGTAGCGGATGGTAAAATCAAAGGCAGCCAATTGAGCCGCCCATCTCTGCTCTGTGGCCCCCAACTTGGCTGTATTCAAATAACTGAGAGGGTTATTATCAGTCCACACGACACACTTGTGCCCCAAAAGATATTCCCGGAACTTCTCCGTCATGGCCCACTTTAAAGCCAGGAACTCAAGCTTCATAGAACTATAGTTGGACATATTTCGTTCTGAAGGTGAGAGAGCTCTACTAGCATAAGCAACAGGTCTTATCCTTCCTCCTTGGTCTTGGGAAAGTACAGCTCCCAAGCCCCTATGACTAGCATCAATCTCTAAAATAAAAGGCAGAGAGAAGTCAGCATATGCTAGCACTGGTGCTGTGGTCAGAGAGGCTTTCAACTGCTTAAAACTCTCCTCACATTCTTTGGTCCATGCTGCTCCTATCAACTGTCCTTTCCCCTTCTTGTGCTTGCCACAAAGAGCGGCCACGAGGCGATGCAATGGAGCGGACAATCTGGCAAATCCCTGAACGAAGCGCCGATAATAGCTGGCGAATCCCAAGAAAGATCTCAACTCCGACACTGTGATAGGATGGCACCAAGTGGACACAGCAGCCACCTTCTCAGGATCTGTAGAAACGCCAGCTTCGGAGATGACATGGCCGAGGTATTTCACTGCGGTCCGGAAAAAACAGCACTTTTCCAACTTTACTTTAAGCCCCTCCCTTTGCAAACAGGACAACACCGATTCCAGACGGTTGAGGTGTTGATCTACAGTAGATGAAAACACAATAACATCGTCAAGGTATAACAGTAAAGATTGGAAATGTTGGGCTCCAAAAAGACGTTCCATTAGCCGCTGAAATGTGCTTGCCGCATTACACAGTCCAAACGGCATGCGATTAAATTCAAACAGGCCAAAGGGGGTGCAAAACGCAGTCTTACTCTTATCCTTCTCGGCCATTGGCACCTGATTATATCCACTCGCCAAATCCAACGTGGAGAACCATTTAGCTCCAGATAATGCATCCAAAGATTCCTCAATACGGGGTAGAGGAAAAGCATCCCGCCGAGTCTTGCTGTTCAACTGCCGGTAGTCCACACACATCCGTAGACTGCCGTCTTTTTTCTTCACAAGAACTATGGGAGAGGCATAGGGACTGCAGCTCTCACGGATCACCTGGGCCTCTAGAAGTTGGTTGATATGGGCTTTAACAGAATCATAATCTGATGGGGGAATACGTCTGTACCTTTGTCGGATAGGCACATCATCTACCAAAGGGATTTCATGTGCTAAAAGATCAGTACACCCCAAATCTCCCTCGTGTGCTGAAAATACAGAAGAATATTTATACAGCAAATCCCTCACCTTTAGCTGCTCTGGCTCCGACAAGGCCTGCAAATCTACAGCCTGAATAAACTCACACACTGAGTCAATTCTTCCTGCCTGGGAATTCACTGTAGCCACCTTCGAACCACATGGTTCTACTGGTACTTCTGAAATGCCTGAAGGTAGACTGACAATTTGTGCCTGATGTAAAATACCTAATGAACATCTGGATTGAAGCTTCGTGGCAGTTCTATTAACATTCACTATAGGGACATAGGCAGTACCCCTAATAACCTTAACCACAGCTGGGTAAAGTAACACACCTGAGGGAAGGGGGCTACCTCCAATGGTGGGTTCAAAAACAGCAGTGTTGCATGCAGAAAATACCTGCTGAGCACAGGTAACGGCAATAAACTTCACTGATTCAGCTGGGACAAAGGTGCCACGTCTACCCCTAATTCTTGCCCAACATCCCGTACGCTCAACCGACTGGATTTGATGACATAATTGCAGCGCTTGCTGTAAGACACTAGGGGCCTGGGTAACTTGGGGGAGATCAAATAGATCAGAGCCATATTGACCAAACAACTCGGAATAACATTCGCTTATGATGTTCATACCCAAAACCCCGGGCACACTAGTAGGGGAGGGAGTTTGGGGGCTCTGCACCACCAAAATACCCCGCTTGGAAATAACCTTACCCAATACCTGAACATCAAGCTCTACATATCCAAGGTAAGGAATATCTAGGCCATTAGCAGCCTTCAGCTGTAACCATTGGCATGCCTGTGGATTTTGCGCAAAGTGTTGAAAAAAAAACTTATCAGAAATAGTAGAGACCATAGACCCAGTATCTAAAAGGCACTTTACCTGCACCCCTCCCATAGACACAGTAATCGATGGACATAAACCCACTAGGTGTGAGACGGTTTCTCTACTTACAAGCCTTTGGACACTTGAGCCAGTAATATCCCCTCCTGCTCTGTGGCTCTGCAAAACAGAGGGTGCTAGTTTTCCGTCGGCTGATTGGAAGGGGACAAGGTCCGTGGGGGACGAGGTTGATGACGGGGCTGATGGTACTGAACCTGAGAAACAACACGTTCATTATCACAGCTACTGGCAAAATGGCCTGGTTGTTGGCACCGCCTACACACTACTGGGCCAGTACGGGAAGATGAGTTACGCCTAAAAGGCTGTTGTAAAGACATAAAACATTCAGAAAGTTCAGTAAGCTGTCGCTGTTGTTTAACCATCATCTCTTTTAACTCCGCAATCTCTGTCATTTGAGGGGAAGAATTGGGCAATCCATTGGGGGCACACTTGACCACCCGTTCCATTAAACTGAACAGGGAATGTGAATATTCCTTAAGGGATTCCCCCTCTAATTGCTTTCTGCAGAAAAAGTCCTCCTGCAAGGCAACATAAGATTGAGAACAACCATACAATTCTTGCAAAATGGACAAAATCTTTTCTGGATCTTCCCTTTCTCCTCTAGATCTATACCTTATCTCATTCTTAGCTTCACCCTCCAAGTGATCATAGATAAAATATGCTTGATCTAGTGGGGCTAGATGCCTAGCCCGCATACTTGCACGTACCTCTTCAATCCATTCAACAACCTCAATCCCTGGGTTCCCACGAAATAATGGACATTTTCTTTCTCTTGGCACATACAACAGACGCTCCGGAACTGCAGAAGTGACAGGTCTATCGGATAAAACAGAATTAACCATAGAGGCCCCCACTGGGGGTGCCACTACCTCAGTCCGTTCATGCATTAGTCTCTCTTTGTCTGCCCTTAGTTGTACCACCAGATCTCGCAGTTCCTGTAGTTCATCATCCATCTTGGTAGAAGTAGGCTCTTTCTCAAAGATCACTGGTGAAAGAGTTGACGTGCGTTGTCCAAAGGGGCCTAGTCCAAGGACCAACTGGCCAACTGCTGTCTTTCTCTCCCCTACAAAAAACTAAACAACCAGAAAAAAAAAAAAAAAAAGTCTCTGTCACAAACCCTGCGCGACTACGCCAATTGTAGCGAGGGGCACCATAGACCTTATGGGCGATTAATATGCCCAATTACATATAGCCTGACTACGCCACCCTGAATCTGTCAGGGAAAGTTAAATTTGAGGTTGAAGCACAGATTCAATGTGTACCTTACCAAATGGAAGGAACAGAGACGTGTTTTTAGAAATAACAAAATTCACAATTTATTAAACAGGATACAAAAAATGACACCCGAGTATGAGTCTTACATCATCGGTGTAATCACACGTTGCGCTATAATCTTAAAAGAGAGAACACCAACTACAAGAAACAAACAAACCCCCAAAAAAAAGAAACTAGCGGACACTCGAGGAGGACAGACTGGCCACTGACGTGAGATCACTATTGCCCTTGTAAAATTCACCAGCAAACGTGTCTAAAAAAAAAGGAAAGACACAAGCACGTGCACACACTCACACACACACACACACACACACACACACACAGTGCACAAAACACAGTGTACATGCAACACCAATGAAGGATATCCACCAAGGAGACCACACCGTGTTCCAACCAGCACCCCTCAGTGATCCGCTAAAACACAAAAGAAAATAAACAAATTAGTTGGTTCTCAGTAATAAAAAATGCTCATGGAAATGACCATTAAATCAGCCTTACTACGAGCGTCACAATATTCAGCCTTACTACGAGCGTCACAATAGTAAATATAAAATTAATAACAGACTCTAACAAAAAACCAAAAGAAAGAAAAAGGGGGAGGAAAGACAGCAGGGGCGAGTGTAAACTGGAAATCCGATGCTCTACTGGGTTGAACAGAGCCACAGCGCCATTTTCAATGGTCACTAACATACGTCCACCAGCCCCACGACCATCAGAGAGATATAAACAGCCTAAAACAAATCACTAAAAATGGTTAAAAGTAAGTCACAACCTTCCAACTAAATGGAAAAGCATTCTGACCTACCTCTCGATGCACTCAATCTACACTACCACACACAAGCATGGGGGGAACAGCCTACAAACAAAACAAACAGATATCCCTTAAAAGATAGTACTATCCAAACTTTACTTGGGGCAACAATAAATACAAAATGATGAGTGAAAGTAACACCACTGATTACCTTCCTTGAAGTCTCATACAGCGAACAAAGCCTGTAGTCCACACAAACAACTGCTCTTCCGGTCTTTTAAAGCGCACGGAAATCTGATCACGTGCACAACTCCGCCCACAAAGAAATTTCTTAAAGGGGCCACATCACTTTTACCTTGCTACACAAACATCTATTCAACAGACACAAAAAATACTTGCAAACTTTTAAATAATAGTTTTGAGAGCAAAAAGGAAGAGGTCATTTTTCCAATTGCTATATATTTAATAATATCAGTCATACCCTGTGACTCATGGTAAGGCAATGATTTATTGGGGAAAAAAACAGAAATTATAGTCATAAACTCTGCCCAACAGGTAGTGATCCAATTTGGATTTAATGTAGATTTTTTTATTTAATGCGTTTTAATTTTTGGTCAAAGGGGGTGATTACATGGATAGGCCTATGATTACTTTCATGATGCTACTTGTAGTAGTGTAACTTACAATTCACTCTAAACTAGCCCACTAAAAGACACTTCAGGGCACAATATGCAGTATAGAATATTTGCATTAAATCCAAAAAATACTAGCACAGTGTTATATATTTGTATAAATTGTGTACTTTTGTAGCTGGATTACAAATTTCCCAATGCATTTCATTTGATTTTGTGAACTTTAATCAAACTTGTTCCTGAATGTGGTAATGTTTCTATGTTAAATAGTTGTTAAATGTTGATTTAATATATGTGAATGTATGTGATGTTTATAATAGGAACCTAGCATGCCTATGTTGTTTCCGTTCAGGGCACAAAATAGCAGGGCATATGCTGCTTAATGTTGCGGCTCCTATAGGCTCTCCCCAGAAGCACATTGTGAGTTGATGGGGTTAAGTGTTCTCTCACTCTTCTTGTGAGAGTGCTGGTAAAAATCAATTATAGTGACAAAATGTTTAATTTCATAGTTACATCGAAAGTGTTTAAGTATTTTCTCATGTGACTCTTGTGAAATGAGTGTGAATTAACACATTTTGCAGTAGCAGTATTATCACAGAGGGGCATGGCACTTTATGGGCAGAAGCCATCGTCACATTCCATTGTCTTAGTGGAATGTCTGGTGGCACGTCCGGTCTGTCAAGTGGCATGTGCCACTCCGTCCGGTCTCGCGATGGCATGTTCCACTCAGTTTAGTGGCAAGTCCGGTTTTCAGTGGTATGTTAGGGTTAAGGTCTTTGCACACACAGTCCAAATTTTTTGTTTGCGTTTCTTCGTATTCGGTGCTCGTTTGTACGGTGTCTCAGAATTGTTAAAACTCCTCTCAAAATGCCTGCTACGGATGCGAAAAAATTCAGAAAATCAAACCCAGTCCGAATTTTTTTATGATTGATGAAAATATCGGAGGCAGTGTGTAAATGTGATTGACACAACATATTTTTAAAGTGCAGAGACTTCGGACACAAATATTAGACAAAATGGGTTAGGTAAGGGTTAGGGTATGCGATAATGTACCAAGTAACCCTTAGTGTTAAGGTATGCGGTAAAGTACCAAGCGCCCATTAGGGTAAGGGTAAGCGGTAATGTACCAAGCGAGGGTTAGGGTAGGGTTAGGGTAAGTGGCAATGTACCAACCGACCCTCCCGATGTCCCATTCATCAATAATTCATTTTATTGCACTTAACATAATCTAACCGATCACTTAATACACCAAGCAATCACAATAACAAAGCAAAAAAAATATTTTGTCACATTACAGTCACAATTATGCTGCATTCACTCCTGGAGGTGCTGTAACATGCGTCCTATTCGCAATTATCCATAGTCCACCACAACCACTAGAAACCGGACGTGTCAATCAATAGTGGCACATGCCAGAGCCCTTGAATAGGCATATACCACTAGAAACTGGATGTGATACCAAACGGGACTGTCACAGAGCTGCCCTCTGTTCCGTGTGTTCCCCTTGTTAGCCCTTTCTAGAGACACATTAACACATACTTGGGTTTTAGAAGAATCTTTATTACCCTGATGGACCAGCGACGGTAGAGACGGCTCACACACACACACACACACACACCCACAACTACAATCATACAATTAGACTGTTGTGTCTCAGGATGGCCACCTGAGCACTAACCCAGTGGACATTTTAAGCTTTCACAAACTGGTGACTTCATCTGGATCAGCATACATGGTGGCGGCCATCTTGATTTGAGTAAAAGACCAGAATGGACTTTTGTCATGATTGTTGTACCTGTGCTGTGTTGCATTATGGGAGTGGGAGATACCAAGTATGGTGGGTAAGGGGTGGAACTGTTTGGATGAGATTATTGATGTTTACTACTTATAATTATTGTTGAAAAGAAGTTTGTACTGGGTTATTTAAATGTGTGTGTTGAAGGAATTGTGGTTATTTGATCTTTCAATACTTTTACGTGATCTGCAAGACATTGTCATGGTCTGTAATACTTTCCCATGTTATGATTGCTGATAAATGGTTGTACCCATGTGTATAAATTGACACACAAGGAAGCGTTCAGGGGGTGGATGACTGATGATGGTGAGTACCGTATCTACTGAGTACTCTGATTGTATTGGTATACCTGATCCAAGGTTGTTGTTTTCCTTTCGCTTTCTTTTTGAGTTTTATGTTTTGGCACCTGTGAGCACCTTGCACTTTGCTGGCTTGGGAGAACTGGAAATAAATATATAACTGGCATTTAACGTTCTCCATGTGTTGATTTGAAGACTTCTTGACGGTATACGTAGAAGATTCTTTGACAGGGACACTAAACTTAATGGCATGTGCCAAAGGCTTTAGTGTGTGAGATTTATGCCACCTAGTGTTAAAAGCCCCTCTCACATTTTGTGTGCTCAGTGGCGATCGGTTACCTTATTAGCTTTCTTTATTCACCACGTAAGCGGAGAAAAGAGATGTGCCAGGATAACATATCATGCTCTATGTGTGTTTCCTGCAGGTACACTTGATATTATAACAATAACATTTTAAGAGGGTTTATTCTCAGTTTACACACCTGAGTTAATGCTGAATTCTAGTATTTTGTATTGTGGGTTTTGATTTGAGCAGGGATTATATTCCTGTTATTATATCCCATTTTGATTTATTGTTATTTCTGATACTTTATTTATTTTTATTCATTTCAGTGTTTATGCAGTGTTTTATTTTATATTTAACATTGTGTGATGAAGTGTAGTTACTTAAGCAATCTTGTTACTAAAGAAGCACATTGTGTGTTGATGGGGTTAAGTGTTCTCTTTCTCTTTTCGTGAGAGTGCTGCACGCGAGCGGAGAGAAGAGATCTGCCAGGATCACCTGCTATATGTGTTTCCTGCAGGTCAAAATAAAGAAAATACCGTCTTCATCATTCTGTCTCATTTGAAATTCTTATTGAAAACAACACAAGCAGAGTGAAACTATTACACTTACATCATCCCAAATGTTTTACAAATGTGTTACAACCATATCTATTTAACCATTGTATTAACTTGTGATAATGTTGCCATGGTAACATATCAATTCTGACCATAAGTGCCGGCAGACGTGATTCACTTCGCTGATCAAATGTGTATTTTTACAGTATCTAAACCTTAATCATTGTACTCATCTGTTTGTTGCGTTTCAAAATATTTTAATGATTCTTCTCACAGTCTGAACATTTCTCATTAGAATGATTTGTTTGATTGAGAGTAGAAGGTCAGAGGGCATTTCTTTATTACAATTTCACAAGTTCTATCTTTAAAATGTAACTCTTGAAGGTCAAATAGAAAATATGGTTTATGTTTTAAGGAACTAAGCATGTATGAAACACTTCGTCACATACTGTAAAAGACTGTCATAGCGATTGAAGGCATAACACACTAAATTAAACCAAAATAGCAAGATGAATTTTTTTATTTCAATATTATTTATTTTTATAACAAAACAGAGAGGATAAAGACGGTTGAAAATGTTGTTCATGTAAGACAATGGACAAGTGGGGAGTGTTACAATTCACGAGAGTCCCACGAGAGGGTATGAGTAGCTCCTGGTTGACAAGCTAGATTTGAGGAATGACCCCACTGAAGGACTGGTTCGGAACCGACTGAGGGACAAACAACAGACCCTTTCCCAAACCAGAAAGTCTTAGCGCCCTCCAACAAGTGGCACCACTTCTCCAACGCAAGCTTCACGGCCAGCAACCGATGTCGTAATTGCGCTCCAAGGAGGTAAGCCGGCGGGAGAAGAACACACAGCGCTCTTTGTCGTTTGGGGAGGCACGTTGGGACAGGATCGCTCCCACCCTTGCCCTGATCCCTGATCACGTCATTGACGAGACTCTGTAAAACCGCCGGGACATTCGACAGGCCAAAATACTCAACATGGCCTGTGGGAGTGTTAAAAGCGGTCTTCCATTCGTCCCCCTCTCCAATCCTGACTAGGTGATAAGCATTGCGTATGTCTTACTTCGTTAAGATGGTCGAGGAAGGGATTATTACATGTTGTATATTTTGTGTATTCTGTAACGTGAGACGGCAAGCAGACAGTTGGTTAAGCCATTCTGTCTCCTTCCTGACCTGGGCCCCAGGTAGTCAGACTTTAGCATTATTAAGACTGTGTGCCAAATTTCTAGATAGGAGGGAAACCCCTTCCCAGGAGGGATGGAGACCATCTCGTTTCAACAGGTAAGGTCTGCCCTCAAAATTTATTTATAAAATCTATATTATTCTGCAGGCACCACTCACAGTGTTGCCAGGTACGCGGTTTTCCCGCACAATTGGGCTATTTTGAGAATGCAATTGCGGGAAAAATTATGGAGCCAAAATGTTTATTTATATTCTAAGGATAAATGTTAATTGATGAGTTTCTTAATGTATATTCACACTCCGAATGAATACCTGGCAACTCAAGGACCGGCCCGGTCTTAAAAGTGTGGGGAACTGACAGGCAGGCTACAGTACATTGAGGGACGCGGGAGCTCAGCTCAACCAAAGAGGAAATTAGCGGTGGTATAAAATACAGTTAATCCGAATTATGTTTTAACCAGTATTTCATCAGGCGAACGTCACGTTGCACAATGAAAGAAATCACTCGTGAGTGTACAACACTTGATTCTTCCGGCTGCCAAATATCACGTTTGATCAGCGTTATACGTAGTCTATAACAACTAAATCATTGACGTGCTTGTACACATTTTACTTTATGCAATAAATGTATCCATGTGTATTTCTTAACCAAGTTTCTGCATGTCATACGAAGAGAAAACATGATTCTCGTCCATTTACGTGCACGTGGGATATTTTTAAAGGGACACTCCACCCAAAATGAAAATTCTGTTATGAAACGAGTTGTTTCTAAACCTGTATAAATGCTAGAATGTTAGCTGCTGCAAATTCTTTGGCATCATTGACTACCATAGCAGAAAAAAATAAATGGTAGTCAAACGTGACCCAGAATTGTTTGCTTTCCTAAATATCCCAAAACGTATTTTGTGTTCAACAGAACAAAACAAGATATACAATACATAGGAAACCATTCATATGAAAAAATATGGCAATAGAAACGTCTTTAGGAATTTGTAAACTTTGATTTGACAGAGGGAAAAAAATTGGGCTAGTTTTTATTCCTTTTCGGCGGGTTTTGAGGGGTTATTGGGCTGGAAATATTTCTTGGACCTGGCAACCCTGACCACTCAGACAACCAGCCATTTAGTGATAATAATCTGCTATAAATCTCATCACCACGGTAAGCAGTGAGGGGGCCAGAGAATATTACAGTGTCTGACATCGTGCTTGCGAGCTCACACACCTGTTTAATATTATCTTTAGTGATCTCCGATTGACGGAGTCTAAGATCATTTGTGCCGACGTGAGCCATTAAAGTTTGGTGAAAATGTGTGTGCAAAACACTGACTCCCTCTTTTCAGAGCGCCTGGGAGTTTGCATTCTCGTTTTGAGCATGCTTGACGCGCGTCACATTTATATGACAAACCTGTTATCTAGCTATCTAGGCGTTTTCTACTAAATTGGCATATTTTTCTACCTTAATGGTAGGTACGGCCATGCTTGAACGCAGTCTGCGACTCACACTGATGAGGTAACGAAGAAGGCATGCCCAGACCCGTCATACACGCCCCAATCCGTTGACTCCGCCCCCACGTCAACGTGCCACAAAGCGCAAAGGTAAAAATTTGTTACAAAAGCATAGATGGCTGAAAATAGGGGCGGTGCAGATCAATAGGTACTGCAAAGGAAAAGATGTGTTGCGAAATCATTACTGCTCATTTTTTCCTTTGGATAAAAATATTCTATCTCTCAGAATGTTAATTTTTTTTATGAATCTTTAGTTTTGTTTAAAATTATTTTTTTGCTCAATTTTTATTTTGCAAAACTAAAATATATGCGGCACTTAATAGACTCCATAAACGTGCTGTGATTGAAGCAAGGAGCTGGATTTGTCCGCTTGTACTCCACATCATAAGAACGCTGTGATTGGCCTTCTCCAGCTTCACGTGATACCGGTGTTATGATTGGTCTGCTGTGGCGCCAAATGAGAGTAGCGTTGTGATTGGTCCGCTCTGGCTCCACATGAGACCGGTGTTGTGATTGGCCTTCTGTAACTTCAGATGAATGGGGTGACTTTGTTCACGCCCCGCACGAGTCGTCGGGCTTTACTCTCATTACTGATATTATTCAAAATAATGCATACACAAATTTTATCCAGTTTAAGCACATTCTTTGATAGTGCTGTAAATACATGTGTGACAAGGCAGTCATGACAACAGATTACATGTTATTGTTATCAATATCCAGAATTTCGAAATGTATTTATTATTTACTAATCTCATTAATCTATCAATGTGCACATTTTCCAAATTAATAGAAAGTATTTGCACAGTTGTTCGTTATCTGGAATCAGCAGGACAATGAAGTGAGAGGAGGACGCAGTGTTCTCAGACTTTGCCCCACCACGCCAGTATAAAGACTGCGTTCTGCGCTAGTCCCGTTATACGCATCACTCATGACGCGTATTACTTTATGTGCTTTTCTTATACTCTTACACTGACCTACGAAGTGTCACTATACTGCGGAGTTGGCCACTGAAGAACAGAGGTAAGATGTATTTGAATATTCTTTTTTGACAGGTCGATGTTAACGTCATTTGATGCCTGAGGCAGGATGGCACGCGTGTGAAATGTTCAAGCATTGAAAGGGCAAGAGCTTGGACTTTTTTTGATCAGAGAATATGAAGCATATGAAGAGTAAAACATTTCAATCGGGTTTAGAGTTTAGCAAGCACGTCTAATTTTTTTTAGTTCTGATGTATAAAGCAGCTCATTTAGGATATCTGACGACAAATGTGCACTTATCTATGTGTCATCGTTCTTAATTATTATGCATCCAGTTGAGCTAATTTGCTGACAGTGTATGCGTGTTTTATGCGTATTTTCAATGTTTTTGTGTATATCTGCAAATTAGCCTACAGTGAGCATGTAGGCAATAAACAGAAACAGCTTACTTTTGTTGGGGCAGCCTCTTTCCTTGTAATGGGCTCAAAAGAAAACTAGCCTATTTCGTGAAAGTACGCTTGCAACTCTGATGGCAATAAAGGCTTTCTTTTTAGAGACCTTTCTAAGAAGCACACTTGATGCTTTATGAGGGCAACAAGACAATAAAGAGAATTTAACATGAGAGACAGTAGTATATAAGGATTTATATGCAGCAAGATTTACTGCTACTGTCCCTTTGGACAGGTCTGATATGTTCTGTTACTTTTACCGACAGCTTAACTTCTATATTTAAGCCATGCTACCTTTAAAAAGCTGAACTAATCCTTATGTGATTGCCCTCAAAGGTTGAAGATGGAGACCTTTAATCACAGATTTAACACAGTAATTGACTCTTGGATGGGACCCATGGGTAAGAAGAATACAACTTTTTACCAGCTTTAAAATGTCTTTGTTTCTGCTTTTTGATTTGTTGATGGTGTGTTTTACATGGTAAACATGTCTGATGTCACTAACATGGCAACATTTGGCAGGGTCTAGTTATTTCCTCAGAAACACATGTAAACACAACTTGTCTAGACATACTGTAAATAAGGCTGTTCACACCAATAAAAATTACTTAAAGGACATGAAAGGATATAAGAATAAAAGGGTTATAATAAGAACAGCGTCTGCACCATTTTTTATTCCAAGTTTCACATTCTCATGTTCTCATAAACAACTATTAAAACTTGAAAGATTCTTATTTTGGATGTGCACAGTGCTGTGTATGCTTCAGTACATGTATATGTGTAGGCTATATATGTTATCGGAGAATAACACCACGAAGCGTCATGCCAATTAGTAGAAAAATATGCATTAGAAAATGAAGAGTTTTTACTTTATTCTGAATGGATTAATTAAAGCCATTATAAAAACTATAAAATGCATAAAACTCTAGTCTCTGCAGATTATTGATGTTTCTAAAAGGCTTTGTTATTAGATCTACACCTTTAAAATAACCATGAATGTATTTATTTATTAAACAATGTTTTACTTTTTCTGTTGCATAAGTGTGAGGTAATTTTTTTGTCTATTTTAGATCCTAGGGTACGAGGATGGCTTCTACTGGATGACTACATCCCCACTTTTACCTTCACTGTTTTGTACCTTCTGATTGTGTGGATGGGACCGAAATACATGAAGAATAAACAGGCATACTCCTGCAGAGCTCTGCTAGTTCCGTATAATCTCGGCCTGATGCTTCTATCACTCTACATGTTCTATGAGGTCGGTTAAACATAAACATTTCCTCAAAATGACACAGGAATTGGTTCTTGTGGCTGAAACTGTGTTTTGTAGTATTTGCAAATGGATTACTGATTATTGGTTAAATACATCATCTATTATTTTAAAATTACAAGTAAATAACAATTATTTTCAAAACTACAATTAAATTATACTTTTTTCCTCTGGGCGTGTGAAACAATAAAGTTCAGTAATGAAAACATTTTGGGTGTAGGTTTTTTAGGCAAAAAAACAGAATTGAAATTAGAAGTTGTTCTATTTTAGTTTAACAATACAAATGGACTTGGCTGCAGCCCACATGTATTTTTTTTTACTAAATTGCAATTTATTGATATTCAAGACAGTTTTACAACAGATGAATTCAATACGTCTGACTTCTTTTAACTGTGTCTCACACAATTCATGTGACTGGTGAAATTTTATCAATAGCAGAATCTGTGTGTACCTGCTGTATTTTTTGATTCAGAGAAATGAACAATGTATGCAGTATTTGCATGATAGGTGCAACAGAACAATATAATAGATGAGTCAAAGACAGTGTTCACCTTAAAGTCCAGAGTCCTCTCTTGCATAATTTGCACTTTTCACGCCATCTTGATTACAAAACTGGCACATACTGTAAGGTGGCTTTCTCAACTTTAAATTGAGGATAAACACAGATATGTCTGGAGCATATTTAACCTTTTGTAGTTTTCTATGATCTCACATTTGATTAATTCAGTGATTGGTTTGTCACTCTTTCTACATTGTTTACCCTTGCATTAACAAACAAAAAATAGCTACACTGTAAAACTTTGCTGTAGCTTTGCAGCAGGTTGTAACTTACATTTACATTACATTTACAATTTTGTTTTAAACATAAACATACCTATATTTTATATTTTCTTTCATTTAACAAGATTTAAGGTTACTTTTATTGTTATCTAATTGTAGTGTAATTTAAGAAATTTAAAATATTTTTACTAAACAACAAAACAAAAATGCTCAGGAATAATGTCAATTTTTGCAGTGTAATGCCAGTAATGAGACCAGTCTCTTCTTGCTCATTTTGAATCTCAAAATTTTAGTTTTTCTTAAAGTTGCGCTCCAGTTTACAGTGTACAAAACAGAAGAATGGGAAAGAACTTTAATTTTTGAATATGATTTGATTATTTAAGCATAATTCAACAAGTCCTCAGTGATGCTCACAAAGGCAAGCATTATTCATATTAAGATTTGTGATTTATGTGCTTTGGCTTGAGACAATAATCATGCACTTAGAAACCACCCATAACACACTAGCAACCCCACAGTATATCCTGGCAGTGTTTATCACACCCTGTAGCACATTTTCTCCAGCCTCACATTTTCTTCAGCACATGTAAAGTTCTGCTCCTTTTGTCGATTTATCACTGATGAACCGCCCACCCAGTAATTGAACAAGGTTCAAAGTAAGGAAGAAGGAGGCAGGAAGCGGCGAATGTTTAACCAAGTTTTAATAAAATAATCGAACAACAATATGAAAGTAAAATGCCGACAGCTCCCTCATGGTCGACTGCCGGCCACACAAACATAATAAAACATAAAATAAAGTCCAGGCCTGGTTCTCTCTCGTCCTTCACTGTTGTCACTCCTCCTTTCATGCTTCCGAGCTCCTCTTTTAAAGCAAATGAGCTGATGTTCGCGTGAATACGATTCTCCTTTTATATAACAAAATCTTGGCTTCATTTTTTATTTCCACTCCCCCAATGCTAAATAGGAGGTAGAGCGCTAAAACATGTGCTTTGGATGACATCAAGACAAGCAATATGGCTGAGAGCGTAATTACAACTGTAAAGCCCTGTCCAACCAAAACCTTATACTAACTGCAATAAAAATCCCCTTAATGCCTTTTTAATAAATATGCATTGAATGGAAAAGACAAAAACAAGGTAACAACAACATATGCTGACCATTTGCTGTATGAAATGTTGGCCTTTGATGATTAATCATGTGCATGCATATTACTAGCAGACATAAACACACGGATAAAGGCATAAACATGCTTTCAGAGTACTTGTATATGACAGACAGGCATGTAAAGGTCACCGTAACCTCATTATCTTACAAATGCACAATCTGTTTCTATCCGCTCCAGTTTTGTCGCTCTTAGGACATACAAGAAAACACTGAACTCACCAAGAAAGACACTGCTATAACTTTCTTTCGTTGTCATGAAATAGCTTTACAGAAATTACGTCGGTCACAAGTCTTATTAACCGATAGGCACGATGCATTTTACCACTAACGTTACAACATGACACCTGTCTTTGAAGCAATGTAAAGTCTCACGTTTAGCCGCGAACATGTAAACAACAACCGCTAACATCCTAAACACACTATTTAAGAAAGGCTATTTAAAAACTATGTTTAACACTTACTTCTTTCAGAAATGAGGCTTGATCACGAACAGCTGGTACTGGTCCACACTTGAGAATAATTTTCTGGCGAAACCCACGCTATACTGACCCGTGTTGACTTGCTGCAACCCGGGAGCTATATATATATTCGGCGGAAGGCGACTTGCCAGAGCCTGGTATTCCGGGCATTCCCGACCAATGAGCCAGGGTTGCAGCGCCTCGAGTCGCTGGGCCACCGGGTCCCAGAGCTTCAATCTTTCAACCTGTCTGGCTACCGGAAAATCTAGCTTCGAAGCCCCGGCGGAGACCTTTCCAAAGAGTCCTGCCTCGTTTCAGTAAGTCTTTCTGGAACCGAGATACAGACCGGTGAATGTTGGTTTGTCGATCCGAAAAAAGTAAATTCTTCCCGAACGCTAAGTCATCATCGTCCTGCCCCGGACTTTCGATCGTTAATAACTCCGGCTCCCACGTTGATGGAACATAAAGACTTTTATGTTCCATTTTACATCCAACAACAGAACACCTTTGTTGTTTCTTGGACATTTTTGTCGTTGGCTAGTGCTACATCTGCTCTTGCCTGAAAATGGTTGACAGCGTGCATGTCTCTGGCTGAAGGTGGAACTAAGCGCTCTGTGGCAGAGTCTGTGAGCAGTCATGGGCGGACGTAAATCAATTTGACATCACATTGATAGGGGATCACCAACAGCCTGTTTTGTGTCCCTGTTGTGTTTTAAAGGAGATTATAAAAAGAAGAATAGATGGATTTGTAGAATTACAGGGTGTTTCTTCACACACGCTGGAAACTCAATTTCTGGTAGAAAAACATTTAAGAGGGAATTTTCTGGGATAGCAGCCCTTTAATGGATTTGATTGACATCTGTGCCAATTCGCGGTTATCTTTTCATGCTTTGCATACAGTTAGCCTAACATAATGTGTTAGCTAGCGCGATATCCAAACAAATTTCCATTAACTATTATTAAAAAAAAAATATTATTATATGCCGTATTCAAGCAGCACACACTACCACAACTCTACCAATTCAGTTCTATCAGATTCTTCCATAATTCACACACAAACACACCGGATTCACAAAACGGTGAAAGAACTTTCTTAAGATAAATCATAGAAAGTTCTTAAGAATATTCTTAAGTGCAATTCATAAATATTTTGTCATCTTTATTTTTTTTATTTAAGAAAAAAAGAGCAGTCTTTGTCAATGATTATACTACTAGAGTAATTTGTCCATTTGTTAAACTTAATTTTACAAGCACCATGTGACTTTAATGCGTATAATGTGCTACAGTGAACGGCATTAACAAGTAGTCTATTATAAGTATACTTCTTTAGCCTATATATTACTACATCATCATATTTGTGTGTATGTAAACATTTTGCTATGTATGTAAAAGCACTGTGGATTATGCAATATTAAAGGCTAAATATTGGTAAAGTAAGCCAGTTACACACCTGATCAAAATTGTATCAGTATAATATTCACATTTTGCAAGGAAACACCACCAAATAAATGTAAAAAACCTAACCTTTGAAGATATAAGACAACCCCAAGGGTATTTCAACTCAGATTTTATTTGCAACAATAAAGTAATTCTAACTGACATATTTTCAGCTTCTGTTGTCAGTTCAGGCTTATGTGGTGTCTACATCAGATACCATAAAAAGTGGTGATTTCGGCTGTATTCTTTCATACAGCCTCTGTCAGGTAACCATGTGCATATTTACTGATGAACTTTGTTCATATTTATATATCCAAACGATAACAGTGAAAGGTTGTTGGAAACACTGTTTTGTACTCATTTTATTCAGAAGGCACCTGTCGTACAGTGCTGCTTCTTGTTGCCGCTCAATGTACGGAGTGATGCAGAGAGATGGGATCCCTGCACTGGGAAATAAATTTTCCCACTAAATGAAATCTAAGGTTTATCCAAGAAGTCGCTAGATTTGTCGTTCTTCTCAACAAAAGCCACTAGATGGCTCATAAAAGTGACAAAATCAAGAGAAAGACTTCCTATGTCAGAAACACTGTTTTGTGTGCGCGCAGGGAAGCGCACAGCAGAATGAATACAGGGGAAACGCTGTTATGTGAAATTTTCTTCACTGGGCCTGTTCCCTTAGGCCCATTTGATAATCTTGTGGAGGCATAGTAGCATTTTGCTAAATATATGCGTTTGTTACATATTCATTATTTGACCTTACCTGATAGTGATGAATTTGTTTGAATCCATCGCTTAAATGGTTGACGTATATTTTACCATCAAATTGTAGTAGAACATAATTCTGCTAGGCCTATTAAAAACGTGATATAAGAACTGTTGTATGTGAAATTTTAGTTAAAAGTTTTATTTTAGTGTTAATTATTATTTATTTTGATTAATTTATTGATTAAACAAGCATACTTTTTTCTTTAACTCCTGAGATAGGCGCAGGCTCCCCGTGACCCGAGGTAGTTCGGATAAGCGGTAGAAAATGGATGGATGGATGGACTTTTTTCTTTACGAAAATATTTCTAGTATTAAAAAATTAATAGGATAAAAACTGCCATATGTGCTTTAAATTTGTGTTAAACGTTTCATTAAATAAACACTTATTGATTAAATAACCAAAAAATTAAATTAAGATGTTTAAATAAATGAAAATGAGATAATATTGATGCGAAATGTCCAATATTAATTCAATTGGTCTACTTATGGTCTACTTGTGCCACACTGCAGTTTATTAAAAAAGAAAAAAGATTTAAAATTTAAACCCAAGACGGATAAAGTGCTTGCTCACTTTTGCCCAAGCCCATCCAAAAATGAAATTCTGCATACGCCACTGCTTGTGAGGCTTATACTCACTTATTCAGCAAAGCTTAGAGATACACACTTTAAAAAAAATTGTTATACTAGTAAATGGTAATAATGACATAATTTCAATAGATTTGATGTAGAGCTGGAGTCATGATAAGATATCGGAATCAGAAGTAGATTTATTTGTTTCCTAGCTTTTCCGAACCCAGAATCTTCCATTCTGTATTCACTCCAATGTTTGAACAAGTGTGTTATTCAGACAGAGACAGTGAACAATAACAGATCAGTTATGTACTGTGAAAAGAGTGATGCTGCGAACAAGGTCAAACAGTTTAGAGATTTAAAAAAATTTAGTGTTAAGTGGTCACTTTCTGTACAACTCGGCAGTAAAAAATATTTCTGTGCATCAGCCGTACATCTGCAGACCAGCGCAGCTGTACGTTTCATGCCTGACTTTAGTTGTGTAAAGTATGTTTATAACCCATACCTTGGTCTGTCAGAGGGCTCTGCAATAAAAGTAAGTCACAGTGTTCAGTCCAGTTTTTCACAACATTTTTTTACATTTGATTATAATGAATGTATTATTGTTCCTTGTAAAATTTAACCTTTGGCTTTGAGTGATGCTGAACGTTGTCATCATTCTGCTGATATATCAAATTTTACATACATCTGTAGAAAAACACTCCAAGAGACCTCTTCAAAATCGGTTTTAATAAAATTATCAGTTTTATTTCATTCTGTGAACTAGTGATAACATTTCTCCCAAATTCCAAATAAAAGTATTGTTTTTATTTGCATTTATTTGCAGAAAACTGGTCCAAATAGCAAAGAATAATAATGTTTACAGATCTTGAAGTTCATATTCATATTAAAACAACCACAGTGATATTATTGTTTTGCCTCTAAATCTTTCGCATTGCTGTTGTTGTTTTTTTGTCATTCCAGAGGTTTGATTCTGTTGTAATTCATTAGATACTTGACTGCAGTTGCTAAAATACATGCAGAATTGTTGATTGATGTTGTTGAACTGGAGTGGTCTCTTAATATCTCCACGGCAGTATTTTAATGAATGGTAACCATTTTAAAATATTATGGTATGTCATAGAATGCCATTGCAATATCATGTGTTTTATTTATTGGGAAGGATAGTTGTGGATAGTTATTAACACAACCAATCAATTACTGGAACATCTTTGCTGGGTAGACCGGAATGATGTCAAACTGATGATGTTGTTTGCTGTATCCTTCTGTCTACAGCTAGTGGTATCAGCATATCAAGGCGGTTACAACTTCTTCTGCCAAAACACTCATAGCGGAGGAGAGGCTGATAATAGGGTAAAACAACAAAAATTCAACAACAAGTCTTTATTCCTTCATTATTGATGAAACGGTTTGATTAAAATGCTATTAAAAAATATGATCCAACATTTATTCTGTTTTTCGCAGCAACCCTAACCTTGGTGTTGTAGCAGCAAATCATGCAATATGTTGTTTGTTGGTTTTGATGCGAGTGCAGCTGGAGGACATCAAGTGATTTTCTCCATAGGAATTCGCTATCACAAACTCAAAGTAGCTACAGTATTTGTTTAACAACCTGAACAATGACGAGGTAAGCTTACTTAAAATAAACAATAGCTTTTGTTAAAAGAAAGAGCCCTTGTTAAACGTATAGATTGCTTTAAGCGTTTTTCCCCCATGCAAAAACATAATAAGGAAACAACTTAACATACCAAAACAACAACCACAAAAAAACAACCACAAAAAAACAACAACCAAAAAAATAAAAAAATAAAAAAAATAAAACATTTTATCACTGATATCAAACATAAACATGTCAACATAAAAATACTTGGTATTAACACCGATTGTATTATTTCTTCTGTATGACATATCGCTTTATTGCTTCCTAAACTCTCTATAAGTCGCTTTGTATAAAAGCGTCTGCTAAATGTAAATGTAGCGGAAAAGTTTGATGTTCTCAGTTTGTCGGTGCCTTAATCCATGTTGCGGTTTCTTTGTAATGAACCTCTATGAAGAACAAGCTTAACGTGAGAATATACTTATCCCTGGAATAAGTGCTTGTTCTTTTAACAGTAGCTTAATAGAACAGTAGGTTTCATAGAAATTTGGTTTTAAGTGCTTGTTGTTTCGGCACTTTAAACTGTTTCATTATAATGGACTTCTATGGGGGAGAACGCTTAACACGAGATTTCTCACTTTATTCGTTTAACAAGTATTTGTTCTTTTAACAGCAACTAGTGTTTATTAGAAGGTTTAACAAAATTTTGAGCTCACCTGGTCATTATTTAGGTATGTTAAACCTTGTCAAGCATTTTAGAAAGTCATCCGGCTCGGCTCATCCCAACCGCAGATTCAGGTTTACAATGCACTTTAATCTCCATTTCTCAGTCAATACTCGCATTTCCCCCCTTCATGAACAACAACTTTGACTACACAATAAAATCCCCTTTCATGGTTTGATCGATTTAAACAGTCAAAAACGATGCAAACAGGGAATTACATTTTGAGTTTGTGATGGTGAATTCCTGTGGAGAAAATCACTTTCTGTCCTACATCGTCAGGTGCGTCATTTGGGTATGGCAAGGGCTCGTGGCATGTGCAAACAACTTATTTGATTTGCTAATTTTACAACCCCTTTAGATGTCTTGCCATGCATCACTTTTCTTTTTACTTTTTTTTACTTATCTCTTTTACATGAATATATCCTTAAAGTTAATTGGCTGCAGATATTTCATTAAAGTGAAATGTCTTCATCATTGACTTACTCATGCTCATGTTATTCCAAACCTATATGACTTTATTTCTTCTCCAGAACACAAAAGATATTTTGAAAACTGTTTATAACCAAACAACATTGGCCCCCATTGATATCCGTTTAAACACAAAACCACTCAAAATATATTTTATTTGTGGACAGAAGATAGAGGGTTTGTACAGGTTTTGACCAACAGAGTTTTATTTTTTTGGTTGAACCAGACGGTGGTTTCAAAGCAACAACATGAGCGTTATTGCGCATGCACACTTTCTGTGGCCCAAACTTTACTTTCGGTACAGATCCGCAAAGAATAGAGTCCCTATTTCTTATTACAAGCAAACAAAATAACAAGTAAATGACATTAATGTATTATTTTGGGTTACCGGTATAGAAGAACCTGGAAGAACTTAAATGCTAAGTGTTAAGTGTTTATTTAATAAAATGAACATACAAAAATATTTAACAAGTTGTTGTAACACAAAAGTAATACATACTTATCAATCAATAATTATATAAATTGATTTAGAAATAATAAATCATATTATAAAACACTAGCCAGGGGTGCATTCCCCAAACAGCAACATAACTTGCTAGTAAACCACCATAGAGCGATGCATCATTTGAGAAACCAATTAGTTTCCCGAAAACAAAGTAACAAGTAACTTTGTATCCCCCAGGCTCCTAGAGCACGTAGATTCAAGTGCATTGCACATTTTCAAAAAATAGCGGTTCTATTTTCTTGACCAACAAAAAGATTTTCTAATTTGTATATATTAAGAATGATGGATATAGAATGCACTGCATTTTGTTTGCTTACAAGCTTCATGCTTTTAAGCAAAGTAAGTCTACATGTCTCAATATCAAGGAACTATGCTTCTAACCACAGCTCTAGACCTGCAGTTCAAACCACGCAACTTTGCGATTCTGCTTGTGATTGATCGTTAGAACTAAGGTTTGGGAAACACTTAGATCGGTGAACAATCCTGGAACGGCGGAACTTGCAACCAGAGTTTGCTAACAATGCTTTTGGGAAACACACCCTAGACTGATAAACAAACACAGATCGGAAGTTTACTTTGTGCTTGTGTTACTTGAGACATCTGGTATTGTGACATTGTTAATGTTTTTAAATTTAGAAGCATTTTTAATCTCTTTTCACCTGTTTATCTCCAAAGATGATGAATGTCCTGTGGTGGTATTACTTCTCCAAACTCATTGAGTTTATGGATACTTTCTTTTTCATCTTGAGGAAAAACAACCATCAGATCACTTTCTTGCATATTTATCATCATGCCACTATGCTCAACATCTGGTGGTTTGTCTTGAACCGGGTGCCATGTGGCCACTGTAAGTTTCTCACTGAAAATAAACCCACCTGATTTTGCTATAATGTATCTTAGGCTTTATTCTTGAAATATACTTCGAAAAGTTTTTAGGCATGGACTACTTGCACTATGACTCACGACTTCAATTTTTTCTTTTCGGAGTTATTTGCACCGATGCTGCCTATTAAACATAGTGTTTCAAATACTTTTTTCCATTTCATTACTCGGTACATTATCTCCAAAATAAAAAAAAAACATTCAAAGCTTTAATTCAGTAGCAAAAACCGATCTGAGAAAGCAATGACTGGTGAACAAATGCATTTCCCCTGTTTCTACACAAGAGGTCCATTTACGCACTGAGTGCAAATCACAGAAGGCTGGAAGGCCTTATTAGGGGCAGCGGCTATTTGCATAAAAAGCAGTAGGTTCTGTTTACACTAATTGAAAATAGAAGCATTTCTTAGCGATATGCTGTTTACACTATCCGAACATTGCTGTATTTACTTTGGATTAAGGAGAAATTGTAGTAAGATGCATTTACTTATAAATAGTGTCAGATAACGTTACTATTTGCACATCAGTATTGTTGTGCATTAAACATTATGCAATAATAACAATGTAAATCATTATATATTTTTTTAATTATTCAAATGATGGCGACTAATTAAGGTATTAAAGCCCTACACCTACCCATAACCTTACCCATAACTTAATATATGAAAATGAATTTTAAGTCTTTAATCTATTTTAGTGAAAACAAATGCATTTAACATAAAAGGTTAAAGAGCATTTTCAACAAGAGGTAGATTAGAACCCCAGTCTCTCATGCCAAGTTACACAGACTTTACACCTTATGCCAGTGGAGTCACTGTTTAACATGATGTTGTTCTTAAACTCTTTCTATTCCAATCACATATTGGGTGGGCAAAGCTAGTGCGAACAGTCTCTTCCAACAAAGCGGGCTATTTTTACTCTGTGTAAATAGAGACTCCGTTTTTTTTATTTGACATCAAATCTGATTTATTTTATTCCATTTTGGTAAAAACCTTTTTAAATCATGATGTGATGTAATCTTGTACACTTCTTTGAATGTAATAATAATACTGATATCTTTCTTTTTCTTTAAGCGTATTTCGGTGCAACGTTTAACAGTTTCATTCATGTGCTAATGTATTCGTATTATGGCCTGTCTGCTGTCCCAGCCCTGAGACCATATCTATGGTGGAAAAAATACATCACTCAAGGGCAGCTGGCAAGTACCAAGATCCTTTTAACAGTTTCATGCTTTCATTTCAATAAATGCCAAACGACCCTTTCATTTTTTAATGGCCTTTTCAATTTAACTGGATTCTTGATAAGATCTTTATTCCAGGACATTTGAGAATTGCTTAACACAGCTGAAACATAGTAAATTTTAGGTATTTCTTTACACATAAAAAAAATTATAGATGGATATGTAATTTAGGAAGGGGATGCCTCACTAAAGGTCTATCTTGCGCTAATGTTCCGCCGTAAATATGGACTACGGCTGTGATTTATATATTTGCATAACTTAAATTTGCTATTTCTCTTTAGATACAGGCGATATATTTGTGTTTCAAATCACACTTTGTACTGTATAGCCTATAAGTTAGGTTAAGAACGTGATGTTACCTGTTCTGACAAACACTATTTAAGCATTTGTAAATTTGGCAGTTAAAAAATATTGTTTTGGTCTTGGTTGAGCTTGTGTGTTAAATAAGTTAAAGCATTTTAAAATTGTGTTTAATGCATTTATTTTATGTCAATGCAACAAGAAATGTGTTAATTGCGCACCGACAGTTGCTTACACAGACAGATGTTTTTCTAACGGTGCAAAGAGTTTAGAAAAATTATTAAAAGGATAGAAAAAAATAGTCATAGCAATTCATAAAAAACTGTAAAAGCAAACCACAAATGGGTTTTTCTTGTTTTACTCTAGGTCCAGTTTGTCCTGACTATTTTCCAAACATCTTGTGCTGTGATTTGGCCATGTGGTTTCCCTATTGGCTGGCTGTACTTCCAGATCACCTATACGATTTCTCTTATCCTGCTCTTCGCAAACTTCTACATCAAGGTAAACAAATCCTTATTTTAACATTTTGAATATTTTATTGTTATTAAAAAAAGTCTTAAAAATGTTTTAATTGTTTTCTCCACAGACTTATAAGAGAAATGGAGGATTACGAAAAACAGATTCCTCAAATGGATCAAGAAATGGTTACACTAATGGGGTGACGCCCGATGAGAAGGTTAAAAACAGGAAATCTCGTTCAGATTGACAGCAGTTTATTCAATTGCAACTCTGTCATTGCTTTCTTTGCTGTGTTACACAGATGCTAAAGAAGTTTTCCTTATTAATTCATTACAATACACTATTTGCACAGCCAAGCCTCTTGTTATTCATATTGAATCAAAAAAATTAGGGGGAGAGAGCATTACAACCAATAAGGTCCAAGTTAGCACATTTTTTAAATTTATGACTGTTGAAAGAGGCTAGTCTTAATAATGTAATGATTTGCACTAGTGTCTTAACCAAGCTTGTTGTTTGTAGATATGAGGACAAAAATAATGTATCCGAGCAATTAACCATATAGGATAATGACACATTCATTCAGCAGCAAGGTATATACAGTAGTAGACTTGACAAGAGCATTGACAGATGATCA
Organism: Triplophysa bombifrons; assembly: GCA_029783895.1. NCBI lineage: Eukaryota > Metazoa > Chordata > Actinopteri > Cypriniformes > Nemacheilidae > Triplophysa > Triplophysa bombifrons. Next base: position 19,307,403 of record CM056459.1, on the reverse strand, counting down.
TATGTTCATTAAAGGATAAAATAGGAATAGACAACAAAGTGTTTTTTGCTTAAACATAAAGTAACTTTTTTTATTATTTTAATTTAGTGGATAATTTTATGTTTAGATAAAAATTACTTTTCCATTTTATACCTTTTCTTTTGCCTTATTACTTATGATTCTGGCCTTTCAAAACTTATGATTTAATCATTGAAGGGTGTTATAACATTTGTACACAACATGCATTCCACAGGTTTACGTTCCAACAACTCTTTTACTGTGTTTAACAAATCATGTTTAATAGATTTCAGTTCAGAATTAGCATATATAGAATGAGAGAAAGATAGTGAATTATATCGAAGTAAAACTAGCTGCACTGTTGTTAAAGCTAGAGAACATTTTTCTTTTATCTAGCTCAGCTAGTAATGATCTTCTCTGCGAGTTATGGTATTTTATTGGCTCTCTGAGTGTGCCTGTTACACAAGACATTGTTAGTCAAGTCTTTCAGCATCACAGTTACCAGATAGAGGAGAGTGTACTGCACGAGTTGGCATCAACACTTTTTAAGTCAAATCCTAGTATACACAGTGCAATTGCAGACAATGGTCCTCTGTCTACTGCATGGAGACGTCAGGCTTACTTATAAGAGTCACTTTAATGCGGTTAGGCCAGTTGATTATGTATTAGACCCAAAGAAAAACAGAACATTCCAGTATCTACTAATTCTGAAATCTTTACAGCAGGTGTTAAATTGTCAACCCATCTTGGATAAAGTGGTAAACTGTAAAGAAGGAACATCAGAAATACACAATGAAACACCAGTGTATAAATCATTTTATGTTGGACTAAATTTCAAAGAGAATCCATTACTTACAGTTATTTATTTTACATTACATGTGGAAGATTTCGAAATATGTAATCCTCTTGGCACGTCAAAGAGAAAACACAAAATGTGTAACCTGGATGTTTTTTGACAGATTCCACAAGGTTAATAGCTTGAAAACAATGAATGCAAACAGAGGTATACACACTGAGTTATTAACAGCATTATGTTAGAACAGATCTGTCTATATTATACTACAGCAATAGACAGATCTGTGCTAACAAAATGGTGTAAATAACTGCTTTGTTATGCTGAAGTTCATACACTGGTATGTACTTCAGCATAACAAAGCTTTATTAAAGCATCCCTTACCACAGTTTAAACACCTGTGAAATGTCTAATGTCTCATTTGTGCTGTTCTGTCTCACATGAGCATGACCCAATGCAGTCAAGTCATAGTGCGCACATACACAGTATTATAGTACTATGCAGTACATACTATCATCTATACTACAGAGTTTGTAGTCATACAGTTTTTTGTCATGCAGTTGTCTAAAAATGCATTCTGCTCTGGAGCATGTACTTAAGACTTTCACTCATGTGGTGATGTGAAATTAAATGCGATTTCATTTTATTTTTGACATACTGTACAAATCTGCTGTTACGTTCATATTTCATCTTTTCTCCTAATGTCAAAATATTGTTTCATGAAGGAATTCATTTACTGTATGCTGTTTTCACTTTTACTTTTTTGAGAGACTGAAAAAAACTTTCACTGTCTAATGCAGCAGTTTAATTCACTCGGTCACCCATCACTATTCTGCTCATTTAGTAACAATTTGTTTAATATCTTATTGTATTATTGTACCAATTATTGTACCAATGCGGTAAATTCATTGGTTGTTAATATCTTTATTTAATTGTACTCTGTTATAACACAAACACACAATACAATTATTAGATCTTTCTGGATGTCTTATTTTTCATCGGTGGGAGCCAATTACGTTCCGATTATATCTGTTATCTGTATTACACACTAGATCTTTGTTTCTGTTAGGATGTTTAAACAACAGATATTCAAACAGTTGGAATAGAAAAGGGGCGTAGTTATTACAATAATGTGAAAAGATGCATCTCCTGTTAGAAATCAGCTCTATAGCAGTAGAGTCCTCTTTCTCACTTCTATACTTTAATGTGAACATAGTTTCAATGTTTGATAGTGAAAAGTTGGCGTTACATTAAAGAAGCCAGAGGCACACACTTGAATGTAAAGTTATGAAAAGATGATTAGTTTTGGAATAACATGCACTGATGAATTGTGAAAAATAAGCCCAGTCGTGCATATTTATAAAGTAAATGTGGTCAATTTTATTTTGATGTTAACTTTCAGAATTAGACAGCATAATTTACCTACATTTACATGCATGTATTCGAATGAAAACCAGCAAACACAATCGTGCTCATTATTTATCTGATCCAGTTGCAGGTAGACATATTCCGGAAATTCACAGAAACAAACTGAACATTCATAATATATATATTTATATATATTGTTTTCTTTCCTGTATAATAAGATTGTGACAGATCTTAATCTATACACAAAAACAAAACATAGTGCTTTTAGCTACAGTTAAGACTATAGGAATCTAAAAAGTCACACCATTCTTTTACATTGATAAGATAAAGCTGGAAGCAGTGAGAAGAGTGAGTGGCAGTGGCAGTAAGGTGTTTGCATGCATCTTGTGGATCGTCCTACAGCGGATGCTCGGAAAAGGCTGTGTAGCTCTTTACTCGTGCAAAAAACAGAGGAGTATACATTTTGTCCACATCAAATGCAGTGACGACCGTCTCTCCAGTTGATCTGTGTGAAGAAACATGAAAAGAATTGAATGCACTGTAACAAAGCATAAAACATTTCAACAGCATATACACAACAGCAGCTCATACTACTGAATTGTATCATAGTAATACTGGATTGTGGCATTCAAATATTTACAATTGGGATGCAACAAAATGAAAATTCTTGGCCGAAGCCAAATTTTATTTAACACTTTGCTTAATGCCAAATACCGAACATGGCTTGTTCCGAGGTGTGTCTTTCTCTTGACACTTTAAAATGCTGCACAAACTGCCGACACGTTTGCTACATTAATAAAGCGTGCACGTCGCTCTCTCTTTCTCACGCTCTCGCTGCGCTCGTTGCTGCTTGATCATATCAGATGTCATGTTCAGTAAAATTTATTCGCCCATTTCACTTATTTTATCTTTTCAAATTCGACGGTTGCTGCATAGTCTCAGGGGGGCAGATTGCACGCTGTTGTATTGTGTGTGTGTTGAGCTATGCTCTGGGTGATACTAATTTGTGTATGCTTTAGCTTGATGGTTCTTATTCAGATGTGATGTCTAATGCTGTTAATTTTCTACCTTCCCCATTAAGTATTATAATTTAAATCTGTGATGATTGTCCCCCACAGTAAATGTTTGATTGTTCTTTTATCTTACTCCAACCATCACACACACACAATAGTAAGGCAGTCCTGGCCTAATGGTTAGAGAATCGGACTCGTCACCAGAAGGTTGCTGGTTCGATTTCCATGGCCGGCGGGTAATGACTGAGGAGGCAAGGTACCTTGAGCAAGGCAGCTTACCCCTACTTGTTTCCAGGGCGCTGCAGTGTTACGCCCCTGGTCAAGTATAGAATTTTTAAAAATACAAGTAATAAACATGAACTTAATTAATAAATATAATTAATTTTATTATTATTATTAATAATAAAATGTATTTACACAATATATATTTCTATAATCTGACCTATATGTAATATATGACATTTTAAACATTTTATGTAAATATTAGGGTCAGGGATGCATTGCCAAAGCAGAAGCAAGGGTGATAAATTTGTGGCTGCTACAAATATAAAAATTTAGTTACGTTAATAATTGCCTATTAATATTGGTAGAAAATAGTCTCTTATGCTTACCAATGCTGCATTTTGCATTAAAAATACAGTAACCGTAATAATGAGAGATACGATTACAAATAAAAAACTTCATGTAACTATAGTTTTAAACCTAATTTATGCTTGCCTCAGAAGTCAGCAGATCTTGTCGTGTGTGTGTGACTCCATCCATACGATTGTCGAATAAATTCACTCCTGACTATAGTAGTGCTTACGACCTACCGATAGTAAGAATTGTACAGTGTACACCCGCCTTTAGTGAATTCACTCGCATTTAAATGTGGTTGTCATTGTCACTGGAGTGTGTGTGTACGTTGGGCATAATGAAGTACAAAATGTAGTTTGATAATGAATGTTTAGCAAGTGGACAACATTGTTATTTTTGAAAAAGCTATTTCTTTCAGCAACCGATTGATATCAGGTAAACTTCCATTCTGCTGTATTATAGATAATGTGCCAGATACCTGTAAGTGATGTAACAAGAATGGTGGATCCACACTAGCTTATTGAAGCGCTGGCACCCTCCAGAGGATAACTGCAGTCCTACATGAAAGGAACGTTCTGCTTCAGGACCAGGGTTCCGCCTGCAGAACCGGCTCCTCTGATTGTCTGCCACCTTCTGTTGAAAGATGACCTTTCAATTAATTTAGTTTGTAAAAATACTAAACTAATAAAATAGCACTGTTGGGATAGAAGGCAACTTCTTAATGGGCAAACCAACCTCCTCTTTTCTCTTGGAAACAACAACATACACGTCGGTTTGATTGTCTGTATCCTGGTACAGCCGATAATGGCCAAACAATGTGGAGTCAATCCTGTGGAAATGAAAGACGTGATACCAGCCTCTCAAGATTTTAAGTCATACAACAAGAAACTAGGCTCATAATTTTAAATGGAAACATACCTGGGGTTCTTGCTGCGCAATCTTGGAACTGTGGTCAAAGGGTCTTCGGGTGTGTTCAACATTATCACCTGACCATCAGGGAAGAAGCGCAGGTACCTGAAACATCAAGTTTTGTAAAACCCTGACAGTTTTTTAAGTATTTCAGTTTGAGTCCTACGAGACAAAAAAAGATCACAGCTCACCTGTAGTACTCTACCTGGTGCCAAGCCCTGTAGAAGCCATCAAGAGACTCTTCACCCTGACGGATGTATGAGGTTTTACTGATGTAAACACCTGCATTAAACCACAGGTGCCTTTTTAGGTGTTGTATGTGCTTCATACTTCACAATACAGGAGTAGCACATAATCAAACACGCATGCTTACCATCAAAGCGTACACGTGGTCTCTCCAAAAACATCTCTCTCCAGGAGAGAAATGGCAGCATTTTGGTGCAGCTCCGCCCCCACACTCTCAAACAGGCAGATCGCCAAATCTCAGGGTCCCTGCAAGAAAACACCAACATTTATACTTTGCATTATTCCATCAGACACACTGTATTGCCTAAAGTTTTCTTGGATGGTAAGGTTTGGGACTCTATGGAGAGTCCTCATAAACCACACATACAATTGCATTTATATATTTAAAAGATTTTAGGGAAGAGGCAAATGAGCATTCTTTAATGCTTCGCTCTGAAGGATCAGCTGCCTAAAAAGGTGGCCAGTTAAGAGGAGGAGACTGTGGAGAAAACCGTTGTGGAAGCAGTAAATTATCCATTTTTTGGTTGCTGACCATTTTTGCCGTTGCTGACCCAAACCCCCGTCACTGCCACCAAAATCTCACTCTGAACTCCGTTCAAAACTTGAGAGCTCTGATTCTATCATGATTCGATATGACATTGTTTATCGGCCCAGCCCTTCTGTGCCGTTAATATTGGATCCGATAGGAATAGCAATCTTATGCGAGTAAAAAATTTTGTACTATGCGTCTGTAATACCTTATTAGAGATCACTTGAGCACTGAGCACTATTCGCACGAGATAAGATCTAACCTAGGGACCTCTAGTCATTTGTTATACTTGCAGAGGTTGTCTGTGATCTGAAGCCCGTGCGAATAGTCGCGATCACAGGTCTCAAATGCTGACAGGTACGATCATATATTATTAAACCCAATACAATTATAGGCTATACAAACTATATGCAAAGCCTTGCCATCACATCCGGAAAATAAGTCAGTAAATTTGAGTAAAATCATCCCTTGCAAATGTGTCACATGAAATACTGATGTGGGGACGAAATTTATAAATCACAGGAGGTCTCCAGATAATAATGATGCCCTGCGAAAACTGTGAATGATGCTAATGTGTAGCCTAACGTTGCGTCTCACAGAAAAAATTCGCCAAATTCACAGAAGGCTCCAACTACGCAAACTGCTATCCAATCAAAGCAGTGGGCGCTTACTTATAAAGTCTTCAATGCGCATTAAAACCGAGCGTTTGCAGTGATGCCTGAAAACCCGGGAAGAAAATATCCTATTCTTATTGATTTTGATGTTTTTGAATGTAAAATTCAAACGAACGTCATAAGTAGACCTCAAACAACAGTATAACACAATATCAAGCCCAGTTCATCACACCTTTAAATAAAATTATTCCTTAATAATCCATAACTTAAACCTTTGCTTTAGCAAACAAACAGCACTAATACTTTTGCCATGAGAGCTCACCTTGCACAGATATAGAATCCCCTGCACACCAGGGAAAGCTGCTCTAAGGCTCGGAGGTCCAGGTCACATGACACCACCCAGCGGAAGATATACATGAGGACCTCAAAGGGCAAAGCTGTAGACATGAAAAGACAAACTTTCAGTTCAACTGGAACAGGCTGCAAAATCCAAAGAGACGAGGAGCATTGTGAAAATTACCTGAAATATGCACCTGAGAGGTGTCTGACTCAGGCTCACACAGCTTCATTGTGGCATCTCCTAGTGTCAGCTGTTGTTGGAAGTATGCAAGTAGATCATCGATCTCCCCGTCATTTTCGTTATTCTCCAAGCTAAACAGATTGTGACAATAAAACACTTATCTCACATAAGAAAGAGACAATAATGTCACATTTATGCCTCAAAAATCAGAAGGCATAAATAAACATTATATTTCGTTTGAAAACCCTATTGTTTATTTGTGACATTACAAAGATGGATTAACAACATTGTATAGCAGTTCACTGATATTGTAATTGCACTGAATTACAGTAATGAGGATTATCGTTAAGATTCCAAATATTTTTACAAAAATGTTAACCCTAGGAAAAATACAGTTATCAGAATTTGAAAACAAAATGCACTTTATGCACTCATAAAAGAGCAATAGAGAAAATAAACCAACCATTTTTTATTCTTGTCATTAAAAATAAGCTCTTTATTTGAGACTGACTTGACTAGTTCACTGGAAAAAAAATATATATATAGCAGCAAGCAGCAAGTAAGGGGACAAGTCCAACGATGGCCCAAAGGGAAATATTTGACATATCAGATGATCAGATTTTGAAAACCAATACATTGTATGCGAGAAACATTTGACCAAAAATGAAGAATTTATGAATAGAATAACACTGCTTTATTTTCTGCAATGTAAAATCAAATGTATTCAGCTCGAACCAGTAGTATTAAAAGAAGTGGGTTGGTTCATCATAACAGCCAGCAAAAAAAAAAGATTTTAATGGACAGATTTTTATGTTGAGTAGAAAATGTGTTGTCACAAAATTTTATCCAATTGAAATTTGACAAACACGAATAGAAGTAGGTTGCGCGCATGTCTCATCTGTTTCGGAAGATGTGCAAAGCCAGGACTTAAGTCTCTTAAAGGAAAAGGTTTCAGGGCCCATCCCTAGTGTAGCTGAATTCTTATTACAAGCTGTAGCAATGTGATGAAAGTAGTGTAGCATGAAGCTCAGTCAAATGTTTACAATCTATGAGAACCAAACACTACTCCAGCTGCTCTTCCTCTTCTCCAAGGAAGGCCTCGGCTCTTTTTTGGTGAATTCCTTTGGGCGGAGGTTATTAAAAGAACTCAGAATAGTGACATCATGTACCCGGGAAGCAGAGGGATGTAGTCTTTTACTAGCCATTCGTTGTAGTCCTTGAAAAGGGAATTCTGTTAAAGACAATATTTCGCTTGGCACTGAACTTTGAGCTTTATCATTTTGCAGGTATTGCTTATGCTGTAACAGCCACATTTCACATTAACTAAAGGTTGAAAATGGGATCGCGGGGAATGGGATCTTTAATAACTTTTTGTCAGCAGTATTTCTAGATGCTGCATGCCAAATTTCCTGCAAACTGGACAAAGCATCTAGGAGTGACGGGCTAAATGAGAACCAATTAGACAATCAACAGCTTTCCTGTAGCTCAGTGGTAAGAGCATTGCGTTAACAACGCAAGGTTGTGGGTTCGATCTCAGGGGATTGCAAATACCTATGTATAAATGTATAGGATAACGCAATGTACGTCGCTTTGGATAAAAGCGTCTGCCAAATGCGTAAATGTAAACACATTTTTTATAACTTATGTCAGCAGTGTGGGATTTTAGTGCCGAATAGCTGTGAGTTCGATAATTGCAACCAATCTCTCAGTCCGCTGCTCAACCCCCTTTCTAAACATGACGTTGGCTGCCACAGTACAAAAAGATGTTGTCGGCTGAGATGCATGTTGACACAGGGAAGATAGCAATCGGGCATTAGAAAGACTGTAGAGAGAGCAATGTCTTGTTCATTGCATAAAAATAAAGGGTCTGTCGATTTTAAATATAAAAAGAAGGATTAAGTCAGGCAGGAGCTAGGACCTTCGTTACTATTATAAAGACTTTCCAGCAGTGACGGCAGTGTTAGGACCCGTGGTACTATGGCGAAGGTTGGATAGAAAGATTGTCTGAAAATCATCCAAGAGGAAGTTGCTTTGATTCGGGTCAGTTTGTGAGTAACACTTTCCTTACTGTTTGTTAGAATGAAGATGCAGTATGTTGTGTAACAGAGCAGATTTGAGCGTCATTGTTTTTCAGGAACCAGTGTACTGCTTGCAGAGGTGGGGACAAGTCACATATGGTCAAATTCAAGCAAGTCTCAAGTATTAACCATCAAGTCTCGAGTGACATCTCAAATCACAGTTTAGAAAAGTCAAGTCAAGGGTTCACCCTAAGCAAGTCAAGTCCTAATAAGTTTCAAGACAAGTTGCAGTACTAAAATAAACAGAGGTAAAGATTTCCAATACATGTTTATTTTTTAACAGAAAAGATGAACTTGTATAAGGAAAATCAATTGTAACTATAAATTAATTTTAAGTGATGATCACTTGTCTATGTATGTGCTCAAAATCTGCCTATTACAGTTGTGCTCAAACGTTTACACACCCCTTGCAGAATCTGTAAAAAGCTGAAACTTTTGGAAAAATAAGAGGATTTTTTAAAATTAAGTTTTTTTTTTTTAATTTAGTCCAGCCCTGAGCAAGTTATTTTACTAAAGAAATGTTAACAAAGTTTAAACTAAAGAATAAAAACATAATATCATAAAATTGCCCAGGGCAAAAGTTTACACTTTAGGTGAAAACCGAAACCTGATTCTTAAAACTGTATGATGTTACCTAAGCAATCACAGTTTTTATGTTTACACATGGTTGTTTAAGGGTTTCTTGTTTGTCATGAGTCGTTAAAACAATAACCCAGGTCTTCCGCAATCTAGAGTATGATGTTGAGATTCCTCTTTATACATTGAGGACAATCAAGAGACTCATACACAACTATTACAATAGATAGAAACATTCAGTGCTGCCCACAAAGTCAATACCATTCATTTAAAGTCAGGAGGGTGTAAACCTCTGAAAATGGTTTTGGTGTAAAAATATGTACATTAAATTTCCTGAAAAACATTTATGTATTTTTAAATCTTCTGAAGGAAATTAGTAAATGAAAAAATAAGATGTACAAATGAAACATTAATAATTTGTTCCAAAACCATTTTCAGAGGTTGAATCGTGTTGACTAAATGAAAACATGACCAGTTTTCTATTTGAACTGGTTTCATTATTTTCCAGCACAAAATGTTTTGTTGTTATTGTGAGTGTACACAAAAATGTAGACACTTAAGATTCTAATGATGAAATTATTCTTGTCAGTATGACCGAAATGGTTTTAAAGAGTTTTTTAAGTACGAGTGATCGCACCGGCAAATCGATGTCAGCCTGTCATGCAGTACAAGCGAGCTGCGTGCTTCCACACGCACTCCACACAAACATTTGAAAATGTACATTTAACATAGGCATTTAATATAGGCGTTAGCCTACATGTAATATAGAGAAGCCCCTTCATTTTAAAATGCCCACAAATATTAAAATTGGGGATACAAAACTGTTGTAGCCAAATTCCCCCATACATATATATGAGATAAGACATTTCTAATATGATAAAAAAACAACCAAGGCCAAATTATGACAAACAGAAATGATTAATTCATTACATTAGTAACCGTTTTAGTACATTGAATATACAGAAATTACTTTCTTATCTTTCCTTGTGGTTCTTGAAATGTCTTGAAATTTGACGTTGTGGTTGTCGTGTCAGATGCATTGCATACTCTGCATCTGGCAAATCTTTTTTTATTGGCACGGTCCAGTTCAAAGTCCTTATAGCCAAAGTGACTATTTGTGGAGCTCGACTGTTGTCTGCCATGTTTGACACGGTTTGAGTTGTGCAGCATTAAAGGCACAGGCGCTTATTAGTGCTGCTGAGTCACAATAATTATCTTTAAAACGAATTGTATTACTTTATCTTACTTCAAGTCATTGTTGAGTCTTCCACTTTATGTCAATTCAAGACTCAAGTCACTTGCTCTCAAGTCAAAGTCAAGTAATTTCCTTACTTCAATCAAGCAAGTTGCATGTGCTGAAAATTGTGTCAAGTCATGTGACTCGAGTCCCCCACCTCTGGCTGCTTGTATATACTTGTATCGTCTTCACTTATTTTATTTAATTGAACTATTATTTGAATGATCTAAGCTATGACAAAGCTTAATCATTTCATGCTTGCACTGCACAGCACATTTGAGGGCAGAGCTAGCTAACGGGATAAAGCAAGGCTGTTAAAGGCATTTGATCTGACAGCGAGATAGCAGTTAGGATTAAGTAAACAAGCCAGGTTTTTTCAGGCTCAAAATTAGGCAGAGGTGGTGCAATCCTGATCTTGTGCACACAAGCTTAATCATTTCATGCAAGTGTAGGCCCACCATACCTTTAAGTGGCTACATAGACAAACAATATACAAACAACTTATTATGAGAAAAATTAAATTAAAATGACAATTAATAAATTAAATAATTTTTTTTAGAATATATTCAATAAATTCAACCAAACAGAAAAGTTGTTTAAAGGGATAGTTCACCCAAAAATAAAAGTTATGTCATTATTTACTCACCATCGTGTAATTTCATACCTGTATAAATTACTCTGTTTTGATGAAGACAGTGAAAGATATTTGGAAGAATGTTAGCAATTTTCAGTTCTGGAACATCATTGACTTCTATAGTAGAAAAAAATAAATGGTGGTCAAAAGGGCCCCAGAACTGTTCGTTTTCCTAAATTCTTCAAAACATCAAATTTTGTGTTCAACAGAACACTGTTGGTAGTGGATGATGTCCCAGAACTGAAAATTGCTAACATTCCTCCAAATATCTTTCTTAAGGTGTTTAAAAGAATAAGGAAATGTATTCAGGTTTGAAAAACTTGAGGGTGAGTAAATGATGACAGAATTTTCAACTATACCTTAAAATCAAATTCAAGCTTTTATCATTTGTAGCTCACAAGAGCCAACAGAATTTATCAGTCTTTCTAAATGAGCAAAGCTCATTCACATTCCACTTTTTTGTGGTTCAATGAGGTTTGAATGATTCATTCAATTGTTTAAAATAGGGCTGAGAAAGTTAACACGTATTTATTGTGTTAATGCATTAATTAATTAAAGCAGACATTATTTTATGGTGCATTAACTCAGTTTTTTTTAAGAATAATTTTCTTTTGTTGGCCACTGGCTCTGAAAGGTGCAGACAAACCATTGGTCAAAGAAGGGGTGGGATGTAGAACGGTACTGGTTGGGGAATGGCAACACCACACGCGTCTCATCCAATGAGAGCATTTGGGTTGGCCTAAGACTGTTGAAGCCAGCGTTGCCAACTTGGTGACTTTTCAGAGACCTTTATTGACTTATGTTTCAAAAAGCATCAAGCGACAAATCTAGCTACTTTCTGAAAAAGCCGGCGACTTCGCAAAACTTTCTTATTCACTTCTACTGTTTCTACACACAGACACGGACATAGACAGCTACACATCCTCTGTATTGGACTACATCAATACCACCATTGATAGTGTCACAACTCAGAAGCAGATCACCATATACCCCAATCAGAAGCCATGGATGAACAAGGAAGTGCGCCTCCTGTTGAAAGCACGCAACACTGCCTTCAGATCAGGTGATGCACAGGCCTATAGTACTTCCAGGGCAAATCTGAAGAGGGGCTTCAGAAAGGCCAAGCACTGCTACAAGTTGAACCTAGAGGAGCATTTTTCCAATTCTGACCCTCGACGCATGTGGCAGGGCATCCAGGCCATTAGTGACAACAAACCCAACCACTCCACCCCCATAGCCACAGATGCCGCCTTCCTGAGCGAGCTTAATGACTTTTATGCACGCTTTGAGAGAGACAATAAGGAACCCGCCACCAAGCTCACACCCTCTACTGACCACCCAATCATCACACTAAACTCCACAGATGTTTACACTGCACTAAGCCGGATAAACGCGCGCAAGGCTGCTGGCCCAGATGGCATCCCTGGTCGCGTACTCCGGGCATGTGCGGAGCAGCTCGCTGGGGTCTTCACGGATATCTTCAACCTGTCCCTCGCCCAAGCAGTGGTTCCAGCATGTTTTAAATCCACCTCCATTGTGCCCATTCCGAAACATTCCAGCCCGACATGCCTGAACGACTACCGCCCTGTAGCACTCACACCCATTGTTAGGAAGTGCTTTGAGCGGCTGGTCCTGGCACACCTAAAAGACTCTCTACCATCCACACTGGACTCATACCAATTTGCCAACTGTAGCAATAGGAGCACAGATGATGCAGTGTCCATGGCGCTGCATTCCGTGCTCACACATCTGGACACTTATGGACGCATGCTGTTTGTAGACTTCAGCTCTGCATTCAATACCGTCATCCCTTCCAAGATAATCATCAAACTTGGAAACCTAGGCATTAACAACTCAACCTTTAACTGGATTATGGATTTCTTGACGAACAGCTTGTTATGGTAGGCCACATCTGCCCCACCACCATCACCCTCAACACTGGTGTACCACAGGGATGCGTACTGATCCCCTTTCTCTACTCCCTTTTCACACTCGACTGCAGGCCTGTGAACGGATCTAACTCCATCAAGTTTGCAGACGATACAACAGTGATTGGTCTCTTCAGCAACAACGATGAGACTGCTTATGCTCAAACAACAACCTGCTCCTTAACACCTCCAAGACAAAGGAGATCATTGTGGACTTCAGGAAGGTGAAAGTAGGCACACACGACCCCATCCACATTAACGGGATGGCTGTTGAACGTGTTTCCAGTTTTAAGTTCCTGAGGACCCATATTTCGTGGACCTGTCCTGGACCACCAACACCTCATGCCTGGTCAAGAAAGCTCACTAGCGTCTCTTCTTTCTGAGGACACTGAAGAAGAACCAACTGTCTTGAACTATCCTGGTGAACTTCTAACGCTGCACGATAGAGAGCATCCTGACCAACTGTGTCACAGTCTGGTACGGGAACTGTTCTGTTGCTGAGCGCAAGGCACTGCAGCGGGTGGTGAAAACAGCCCAGCGCATCACAGGGACTACACTCTCTTCCATTGAGGACATCCAGAAGAAACGCTGTCTGCGTCGAGCTCGCAGCATTCTCAAGGACTCCTCTCACCCCGCTCATAGACGGTTTACTCTCCTGCTTTCTGGTAGGCGCTTCAGGTGCCTCCGAACAAGAACCAGCAGACTAGGAAACAGCTTTTTCCCAGAGCTGTTTCATTATTGAACTCTGCCCCCCACTGATTCCACTACCCCTCATAACTTTAACTTCAATGCTGCTATTACATTGTTAACATTGCACTACAGGGCTGCCATGCATGACTGAACTGTACACACCAGTATTTCATGTTATCTGCTCCACCGGACTGTTTACACACACATAGCATCATTTGCACTCTATACTGCTCACTTGAACACCAGGAATATTATACTGAATGCTCATTTGCACTAATGGACTACTTTCATAACTGCATTAACTCATCTACTGTACTGTAACTTCAATAACTGCACTAACTTATCTACTGCACTGTAACTCTATTAACTGCATCTACTCATCTATTGCACTATAACTTCAATAACTGCATTAACTCATCTACTGCACTGTAACTTCAATAACTGCATTAACTCATCTATTGCACTATAAATTATAAACACTATAACAGTACAGTAGATGAGTTAATGCAGTTATTGAACTGCATTAACTCATCTACTGCACTGTAACTTAAATGACTGCACTAATTTATCTACTGCACTGTAACTCCATTAACTGCATCTACTGCACTGTAACCTTAATAACCGCATTAACTCATATACTGCACCATACCTTTAATAACTCATCTATTGCACTGCAACTTTAAAAGCTAAGGTCTATAATTAATGCACACTTAAGTCACTTGCACTATTGTTTAGTCTAAATTGTTATCTGTTCATAACCACCTGTACATTGATGTTCACAGTATATAGCCTTCTGTATATATTGTTCATAGTACATACCGACTGTCATATTTTCATAGAACATTCCTTCTGTAAAGTATTTTCATAGTACATGCCTATTGTATAGTATTTTTCCTAATATTGTATTCTGTATTTATTCACACTGTATATCCTGCACTTGCTAATTGCACTTCTGGTTAGACCTAAACTACATTTCTTTACACTGTACTTGTATATGTGTAATGACAATAAAGTTTAATCTAATCTAAAAAAAAAATATTGGCAATATATGTGAACAGACAAAGCTTTCTCTTTTCAGAGTTACTCATATTGAGATATTACCATTTATTTGTCCACAAAACTCTGCTGGATAATGTGTTTTGCATCATTCACATATTGTTAACTCTTTCCCCGCCAGCCTCTTAAAAAAAGTTGCCAGCCTACGCCAGCGTTTTTCACCCAAATTTAATGGCCCACAGTAAATTTTCTGTAAAGAATATATGGACAAACAATATGTCAAATGAAAGAACAGAACACTGAACACTGATTGACGTAATAACTTGTCTTAGGCGGGGAACCGTTTTTTTTAAATGACGAGATAACTCGTCAATGGCGGTGAAAGAGTTAATTTACATATATTATAGACATTGTACCGGTACAAAGTGGGATGAAAATCTGCAAATTTACACTATGATAATATGTTATTTTTTATAGAACGTTACTTGAAATACATGACTTGTATTATGTTAGAGCTATTGTGATACAAACTTTATTTCTTGCCAGAAGATGTTTCTTGTCATTTCTTTGTCATTGAACCCTCTGGCTGATGAACTTCTGATTGATTGTGACATTTTTTGCCACCAGTGGTCCGCGGCGATTGTGAGGGAAAATAAGACACTTTGTAAATCACGTAGAGACACAGATTGATTCTTGTGCTTCGCCTTCTCCTAGACACTTCTCTCACTACCGCATAAGTGAGATAAGCACAATTGACGCTCTGGCGCAGAGTAGGTAGTAGAGTTGAGCCGGATACTCGGCTGAAACGAGTATCTGGTACGGATAAAGCACTTTTGCCGAGTACGAGTATCATATGAGTAATACGAGTCAATATCTGTGCTCGGATTGAATAAAAATCCTCATTGGGTAGCTTACGGTGTCTGCGTTCTGTGATAGGCTAGTCACAGCGCCCGTCCCCTACACACATACAGATGTATTGTGTTGCTGACTGTGTCCCGCTCTGCTCACTCACACACAGAACACTGAGAAGAGAACAGCTCTCTCTCTCTCTGTCTCTCCCTCAGTCACTCAGGTTCGCGGGTCTTTTCCGTTAATGTTTAGGGTTTCTTCAGCTTCAGGTTTGTTTTTACTTCGGTTTGTAGTACTTACTTATTAACCAGTAGAGTTTTGGTAAACGTGGGGTTTATTCAGACGTGGTGCTTGGTAGAATATGAGTAGCGTTGCGACTCTGCCTGTCAGAGTTTTTTTTTCTTTTTTAAACCGTCAGCTGGCTCTAACCAGTTTTTTTTACTTCACGCACTGAGTGTCTGAAACTTTTTTTGCTGTATTTCTTAAAAAAAATTAAGGAAGTAGTGGTATAAAACTATATTACAAATTAATTAGCAACACACACACACTCTCTCTGCCGGTCATCAGTTTTTTTTTGTTAAACCGTCTGCTGGTTCGAAGTAGTGGTATAAAAAAACTATATTACAAATTAATTAGCTACACACACACACATACCTGCTGTGGTAATAAAAAAAATAAAAAAGAACCCCCCCAAAAAATCCCACTGATCATAAGAAATTAAAAGTTAAAAAAAGAAAGTTATGTTGAGATGAAAACTCTTGTTCATTACATTTTACTTCATAATTGCAACAGCATGTGTTGTATTCATTGTTGCAAAACTTGTTCTGTATATAGTTTGTTTGTTATCATGATCAAAACCATTGATCTGAAGCTCAATGCTGATGCTGTCATGTAAATAGTTTTCTAATCAGCAATAAATATAACAATTTCTGATCAACCCATATCAATTGCATGCTTAAAATAACATACCGTTTAAAGCCCCGCCCATCTCAAGACAACCCGACCCACTTCCGGGTTAGGCCCCGCCCAGTCAGAGTACAGATACAGATAATTCATATGGTTAACAGATACAGATAATGCTATACTCGCTCATCCCTAGTAGGTAGCCTATCGTAAAATATCCCCATCTCTCTTAGATGCGCATCGTAACATTTTTGCATAGCGAAATATCGTTGTACAAAGTATAGTTACACCACTATATAATACTGCATACTACAGCTCAGAGAGGAGAGATATGAAGCAGACAAAGTGCTTAGCTTGTCATCCGACGACATTTAGCGACTTTTCGGGCACGCTTTAGCTCCTTTAATTGAAAATAGTTGGCAACCCTTGCTAAAGCGCTCATGAACCAGGAAAACCAGAACTGAAAGTAGAAAGGTACTGAAATCTTACACAGACATTTAGTTTTAAATCTATTGATAGGACAAACAATTCCATTTCATCTCCCCTCCTTCAGTCACGGCTTATCTACAGTACCAGTGCCCTTGCCCCACAAAGACGTAATCTCGTCCCCAAAACATCATAAAATAGAGACCGTGTCTGTCACCCAGACTAGCAAACATGAAACCACGCGGAAACCTCTCAAAAGTAATTTAATAAACATTTAACAAATTAAACATGAACATAATACAGATAATCAACTGATATGACTAAATATTAGATCTCTCTCTCTAATAAAGCACTCTTTGTTAACGATATGATAACAGATCATAAAGTAGACTTGAAACGTGGCTAAAACCAAATGATTATATGACTTTATAGATACTAAATATTACAACAGGGCTCTACACTAACTTTTTGCACTGGTGCGCCTTAGAAAATAACAAAAGTTAGGTGCACCCAAATTTTAGACCTCATCGCATTTAACATTTAACTGGTTTTACCAGTTCATTTTTTTTAAATGCCCATATAGGCAAAATTTACTTGTAAATGATTAACTAACAATCTGGTCAACATAAAGTTCTTTATTTGAAGCACAAATCTAAAAAAAAGGAAATTTACTGAGAAAGTGTTGGTGATTAAAGTGCTTCAGTCAACTGAAAGTTAAACTTGTCAGAGCATTGCTTTGATTTTCGGACGGATCAGGCCTTAACTTAACATTATTCACGAAAAATTTGTCAATTGTTCTTTTCATCTTCCCTCATCATCCGCTGCTACATTCACTCTGTTTAACTGACGGCCCTAGACTACTCACCTCTCTGACTGATTGCAGCACACGCATTTTAAAACGTACACTCCAGAGGTTGCGCTAGACTTTTTTATTGTCCGTCATTTTGACTGACAATTTTGTAAAAAATCTGTCATAATCTATTATTACCCGTAACTATGGTGTCGTTAAGTGGTAATTAGTATGTTTGTGACGTCAGAAAATACTGTACAAATACATTTGAATAAAACGAAAGTAAGGAAAATGGTGCAGGGCACACTTAAAGAACGAGAGCTCTGCCATTATCACTACACAAGGAAACTAACAAACATTACGGACAACAACTAATAAGCAGTGAAGCAAGTTTTACGTTGTTTATCATGTGCATAGTGTCTGGACTTTTGATAATCCCTTGTATGTTTCGCGATCGCGGTCCGGCTCGCATGAGCAGCGGAACGTGGATAACTCCGGCGCTGCAGACTCAGAGCTCTGTCATCTCACAAAAAAACATGGTATAAAAAAAACTTTGCATGCCATAGTTTACACAGGACTGGCGGGAAATGTGCATTAATACGTCTTCATTCTTCATATTATGTGGTTTACTTTGATAGGTGAACTGTCGTTCCCGCGTCCCAGCGCGACATCCGACGGGTTTTCCCAAATCGCATCACATGTCTATTCAGTACAAATGACAACGACACGCAGATCGCTTCGCGAGCATATCACGCTGAAGGGAAACGGGTGTTTACAAATTGCCCTCATTGTAATCTGCCAGAATGACGGGCGGCCATCAGATTTTTCCGTCAGTGGTAGAAAAAATCTGTCAACGACAAAGAATTTTTGGGATTACGCGACCTCTGGTTCACACACGTAAAGGAATATTGGTCGCACTCTAGAGCCCTGAGGGTGCATGCAATTTAGGAGACGCTTTAGGGCTGCGATTAAAGGAATAACGCCCACTACAGATGCATCAAAGGAGCGGTATCTGTTTGTGTCATTACAACATTTCGGCCGTATTGTTTCGGTGATAAAAGTCTTTCGGCCGAAAACCGAAAATGCACTTTTGGGCCATTTTCGGCCGAAAATTTTCGGTGGCCGAATATTCGGTGCATCCCTAGAAGTAATGTTGTCAAATGTCCAGATACTTCGGGTCCAAGTCGTTACCTAAAATAAAAAAGTTGGCAGTACCTAATTTTCATAACACCCGGTACCACCGCCGTACCAGGTCAACCGGGTACTGATGCTCAGTCTGACAGGTTGTCAGTCGGAAACGTTTCATAGACACATTAAGACGTGATGAGCGGATAAGCGCGGCTCCGATCCACAAGAGATGCGCTCAGAAATACTTCAGATTAAAGTCATAGCACAAAGAAAACTAACAGAGTTTTGTGGTGAAAGGAGGAAGCATCCGGATTAAAGTTAACAAGTTCAACTGGTAAATTTCAAATTCTGCATTATGCGTTTGCATTATGAATGTTGTACCATATGTTAAATTAAAGGTTACAATCAAATAAACGTCCCTGTTTGCGTGTTAATTTGTTAGAGTCAATGCTAATCCAGTAAAGTGTCCTTATTAATCATTTAATGCTTCTATAACTGTAATGGGGTAAAATCAATGGGAGAACATGATGTGGTTTACGGTACCTATTTTATATAGGACTATCCAAAATCTATGGAAATAAATTGAATAGATTAACTCTTGTTAAAATTTAGCTTTTAAAACCAAATAAAAAAAATCTATCTGTTGCATTTATTATTTTTATATACAGTTAGTAATCCTGTGTAAATGCAGTATAAAAACTGAGGTTTGTTTTAATATTGCATATGCATGTTTGTTCAGTCAGTTGATCTACTGAGGTTTATTCTTTTTTTCTTATATACAGCAGACTGAGGAGGATGTTCATCAGCATAAAAGTTAGCACCCAGTGAGCATACAACAGTTTCAGCAAAAATTAACTTAAACTTTATGTTTACAAAATGGCATTGCTTTTGTAACATTTATATCAACGATGAGCTTTACTAATAAAATTGTGTTTCAATTAGCATGTACTGGTGTTTTGCTTTTGTATCGAATTTTATATCGAGAACCTTAGAATTTAACTGGCATTGGTACCGACTACTGAAATTTTGGTACAGTGACAACACTATAGGGAAGCTAATCAATACATTCATGGCGTCAAGACTTCATTATTGTAATGCACTATAAGGTAGTTTTCCTGTAGGCTTATAACAAAAAATCTAGTTCAAATCGTAGTTCCTTGAGTTCTTACACAAACAAAAAAGTATGAGCATAATATCAACATTGCCCTGGATACCTATTAAGCAGCATATTTACTTTTAAGCGGCCCTGCAACGATGTGTCATGGATTCTGACTTCTTTAAAATGTTAAACGTGCCGCCTTCTCATGCTTAACATGGTCAATTGTCAAAAAACGAGTCGGGAGTATTACGTAGTATTCCAGTGCTCGATGCACTACCCCAGCGGTCGTACAGGTTTCGGATTTTTTTTTCCGAACATAGAAAACTGTTTCGCAATAACTTTTCTAACTTCTCCCTTATTGGACAATTCTCACGGAAAAGCACGCGGCACGGCCACAGGAGAGCAGGAGAAGGAGCATACGCAGACGTCACTTTCACTTGTGTGCAGGAGAGAGAAAGCATACGTTCCCGAAGTTCAGGTCTTTGTTTGTTCACTGCAATTGAATGATGAATGTTATATAAACTGTGGATATAACGCTGGATTTGGAGATCATTTGAAACTGATATATGGAGCCGTCCCAGCGCTAAAAGATGCCGGACATGAACCACATGCTTTGAGTGAAAATGATGTCTGTGTCTTGTTTACAATGGGTGCGCACATGCTTTGGTTCACCCTACACCCCTCTGGACCACTTTGTGGCTTGACCCCTAATAATAAGAACACTGACGGATACAATAGGTATCTACACCAATTCATAGCTTGACCCAAAAAAATGGATGGCTCACAAATCTTACTCCATTATGGTTGGCGAGCTTTCGCAACTTTTTTACATGAGCAATATCTAACCTGTGAAAAAAAAAAAAAAAAAAGGATATTGAACAATGAAATCTCCAGTACTTTAGAAACCTAGAAAACACTACATAAACACTACATGATCTGTTATGTCCTGGTTTTTCAAACAATGGGAACATCGGATATACTAAACAATAAAAAGCACTTACTAGCTCCCACCAACCCGGTCTGGATCAGGAGTTCTGCTGTAGTTGATCTTAAACTCAATGTCTGGCACCAGCAGCATTGCACTCTTGTAGTACTTGATGGCTGTGACATAAAAAAAAGAAAATTATACAGTGCACCCAGAAAGTATTCAGAGGGCTTCAGTTTTTCCACATTTTGTTATGTAACAGCCTTATTCCAAAATGGATTAAATTCATTATTTTCCTCAAAATTCTACAAACAATACCCCATATCGACAATCTGAAAGAAGTTTGTTCGAAATCTTTTCAAATTTATTAAAAATAAAAAACGAAAAAAGCCTTTGCCATGACACTCAAAATTGAGCTCAGGTGCATCCTGTTTCCAATGATCTTCCTTGAGATGTTTCTACAACTTGACTGGAGTCCACCTGTGGTAAATTCAGTTGATTGGACATGATTTGGAAAGGCACAAGCCTGTCTATATAAGGTCCCACAGTTAACAGTGCATGTCAGAGCACCAACCAAGCCATGAAGTCCAAGTAATTGTCTGTAGACCTCCGAGACAGGATTGTATCGAGGCACAGGTCTGGGGAAGGGAACAGAAAAAGATTGCAGCATTGAAGGTCCCAATGAGGACAGTGGCCTCCATCGTCCGTAAATGGAAGACGTTAGGAACCATCAGGACTCTCCCTAAAGCTGGCAGCTCGGCCAAACTGAGCAATTGGAGGGAGAAGTGCTTTAGTCAGGGAGGTGACCAAGAACCCGATGGTCACTCTGACAGAGTTCCTGCATGTCACTGTGGAGAGAGGAGAACCTTCCAGATTAACAACCCTCTCTGCAGCACTACACCAATCAGACCTGCATGACGGAGTGGCCAGACGGAAGCCACTCCTCAGTAAAAGGCACATGACAGCCCGCCTGGAGTTTGCCAAAAGGCACCTGAAGGACTCTGAGACCATGGGAAACAAAATTCTCTGGTCTAATTAAACAAAGATTGAAAGTCATGTCTGGAGGAAAGCAGGCACTGCTTATCACCTGGCCTAAACCATTCCTACAGTGAAGCATGGTGGTGGCAGCATCATGCTGTGGGGATGTTTTTCAGCGGCATGAACTGGGAGACTAGTCAGGATCGAGGGAAAGATGAATGCAGATATGTACATCGACATCCTTGATGAAAACCTGCTCCAGAGTGCTCTGGACATCAGACTGGGGCGAAGGTTCATCTTCAAACAGGACAATGACCTTAAGCACACAGCCAAGATAACAAATGAGTGGCTACAGGCTAACTCTGTGAATGTCCTTTTGTGGCCCAGCCAGAGACCAGACTTGAACCCGATTGAACATCTCTTCAGAGATCAGGGAGAAAACGGCCTTCAGTACACCTTTGGGACACTGGCAATACCGCGTCCTCCCATTCGGGCTTCACGGAGCGCCAGCGACGTTCCAGAGGATGATGGAATCGTCCTTCGACCTCATCAGGAGTACACAGCAGCTTATATTGACGACGTCGTAATTCACTCCGGGAGTTGGGAGGAACATCTTGACCGGTTACGGAGAGTGCTGCTCGAGTTGAGACGAGCGGGGCTGACTGCGAATCCCAGGAAATGTCATCTGGGACTCGCAGAGGCACAGTACCTGGGGTTCCGGATCGGGCGAGGACTAATCCAACCCCAAGCAAAGAAGGTTGAGGCCCTCCAGAAGGCCCCGAGGCCCACTAACAAGACCCAGGTAAGTGCCTTCTTGGGAGTAGCGGGATACTACAGATGTTTCATCCCGAATTTCTCCTCCTTAGCCAGCCCCTTGACCGCCCTGACCAAGAAGGGGCAACCGGAGAAGCTGAAGTGGAGTCCAGAGACAGAGAAGGCGTTTCAGACGTTGAAGGAGCACCTCACGTCTGCCCCGGTGCTACACGCACCAGACTTCGGTTGTCCCTTCATCCTACAAACCGACGCGTCGGACACCGGCCTGGGGGCAGTTCTCTCCCAGGTCAAAGATGGAGAAGAACACCCAGTGGTGTTCATCAGCCGAAAGCTGGCCCCGGCAGAAACCCGCTACGCCGCCGTGGAGAAAGAGGCCCTGGCCATTAAATGGGCAGTCCTGGAGCTCAGGTACTACCTTCTAGGACGTAGTTTCTCTCTGGTCATCGATCATGCTCCACTGCAGTGGATGTCCAAGGCCAAGGAAACTAACGCACGGGTGACCAGATGGTTCCTGGCGCTCCAGGACTTCCATTTTAAAGTGGAACATCGGGCCGGGGTCTCCCACGGCAACGCGGACGGTCTGTCGAGGATGTGGTCGGGTTGGACAACTCGGTCAAGGTCACGACCCCCCCTCCTCCTATTCCAACTCCCTACATAGCAAGGAAAAGGTTTCTTCACACCAGGTCGACGCTTGGGGGGGAGTGTGGCGAGTTGGTCCGCACTCAATCAGCGTCACCATGGTTACCAAGGAGTTCAGCCGATCGTCAGCACCTGAGACCAATCACCAGCGGGGATAAAAAGCCAGCAGCCAGGAGAAACAGTGCGTTTCCACTCCCAGCTCATTCTCACGCTGATGTGTTGTCTCTTTCTTGTTTATTTGAAGATTCTGATGCCTGATGGTCGGCGGATACTACCACTTGGAGAACTACCTCGGATATACCTGGACCTCAACAGATACCAAAGGCCATTCTGGAACCAACGGACTTCCGGGAAACGAGTGAGAGAAGACGGCCCGGAGTATTGTTCCTTTAAGGCCTGTGGTTTCACTTGTGTGCAAAATAAATCACCCTCCGGGGACTGAATTCACCCACTTCCGTGACTGTCTCGTGTCTTTCGCCCCAAAGCAACATACATTGCATTATCCTATACACAACCTTGCATTGTTAACGCAATGCTCATACCACTGAGCTACAGGAAAGCAAAACTTCTTTCACATTGTCATCATGGGGTATTGTTTGTAGAATTTTGAGGAACATAATGAATTTAATCCATTTTGGAATAAGGCTGTAACATAACAAAATGTGGAAAAAGTGAAGCGCTGTAAATACTTTCCGGATGCACTGTAACTCTAGCTATCTCTAATCTAATATGTGCAAATCTTCTAAAAACAAACCTTCATAAACAGCTCCATTCTGTTCTTCCTCAACAGCCTTTAAAAACAGCTCTCGGGCCTATGACAATGACAGGTTAAGGTCAAGTGAGGGATACAGTACCGGGTCATCGTATCACTTTTTAAATGTATCGATAATGTGTAGAGTGAATGGCATAAACAGTAATTAATTGTGTGTACCTTTTTCTCTTTAGCCAATTCTTGCTTTATCTTCAGGTCTGCAATCTTAGAGAAACTTGTCTGTTCACCTGCGCTGGGCTGAAGCTCAGACATCCACTTTGCCCTAAAAGCACTGAGCTCCAACTGAAACATCAATCATGAACTATTTAACCAGTCATTGTTTATCTGAGATAAACCTTTTGATCAATGAATTTCAATATCTTTCCCAATCGTTCATGGGCAACTTAAAAAACATTTTACTGAGATTGTTCTTCTGCTTTAAGTTGTATCTCTCACATACGCAACCATACACAGTATCAGTGTTTCCCCTACCATTGCGCCCCTGACCCTCGATTGGCACCCATCGCCCCACTTGAAAATCAAGATAATTTTATTTTCTACGTACTGCCAGATTTCAAGAGAAGTCATTTAAGGTTACCTTTCCTACAGAACATGTCTATACCTTGTTCTTTTATTAAACAAACTAAATAGCATTATGGTACTTCTCTTATTTACACGGCGGCAGTTCATTTCTGTCTCTACATGGTCGTGCGTTTACAATTCTCCTCTGCTCTACGTATCGAGTTCCGCCCCGATGCGCGACCATATACAGATAAGCGCATGGAAATAATGCTGCATCAAAAGCAAGCGGATTCAAATATTTGCATTTTTAAACGCTCCCAGGGTGGTAAAAAATGGCAACATTCGCTCTCCTGCACAGAAAAGATGGACACCCTGCCCCTGACAAGCAGCAATAGTCCAGTCACCACCAGATGACAGGTTTTCACACAGCTTTCCTTCGTTCCATCTGTACTGCAAGACATTATGAACCATTCGAAACATCAGACTATTTCTGTAGTTTGAATTGATCAGCGAACATCTACATAACTAAATAAATTGAACATCTACATAACTGAGACTTTATTTTGTTCATTTTTTTCCGCTAAATCTTCTAATTTATCTTCATTTAGCACCAAACGTACTTCATTTTAATCCTTTCCGCTACGTGAGCGCTGCTTCTCCAACCAAAGACGCTACACATATAAAGACCTGCAGACACCAAAAGCAGGTAAAAAAATTGTCAATTTTACCGTACAATTAAGTAAACGATAATGCGAAAGTTTGAGCTGTCAGTCAGTTTACTGTTTGCTATGTAGGTTTGTGACAGACCAAACCATAATGTCTTGTATCTACATTTAGCATTAATGATATTAATAATAGCATTAATAATCAGCATGTTGAGAGCATTTTATAATGAATCATGTTTTATGTCAAAAGATTATTTAGAGTCAGTTCTAGTATGAATGGCATGAAAAGGCTACTTTGTTGGCAACTCTGTAAGTACTTCTACTCATGACAAATTAATTTCAGTGTAGTCTTTTTAAATATTAAAATAGCCCTCTAAGATTTCGCTTTAGCATCAGAACCTAAATCACAGTTACCAGGCCTTTCTATGTTTCATACATACTGTAGTATCAGAATATAAAATAAATGGCATGATAAAACATTAGATGTTAACTTATTGTATACATATTCGACTTTGCTCAATTGATTAAATATTATTTATAAAAAATTCAACAAAGCAACTAAATCCCATTTGTTTTAAAGAGACAACGAGTCGTTTTGGTTCTAGGACTGGGCGATATACCGGTATGTACTGGACTACCGGTATTATTTTGAGCCATGATATGAATTTTGCTATATCATGCATACCGTTATATATTCATGAACTCTAATTTTGCATTTATAACGTTTTGTTCACTTTGTCATCTGTTAACACTGCTAATGAAGATATGTTGAGGGTGAACGTTTAATCATTTGTCCTCTATGTCCAACTCCTCGCAACACAGCCATTAGTAATCAAACAGAGAGCGCCGTAACAGTCCAAGTTATAGCAAAACCCGCCGAACGTTACTCAAACACTCCACAGCAACAAACAAGCGTGCACCAGAAACTGCAGCTTGCGTTTGCGAATTCATGAGATTGAACGTGAGATTTGAGTGAAAAAGATGAGCGAATGCACAGAAAGTGAGATTGTTGAACAGCAAGAGGAGGAAAAGGTTAAAAAAGGGTGGGGGGGGCTCCTCTGGCGTATGGAACTGGTTTGGGTTCAAAATCTCCGACTTCAACCACCGAACTAGGGATGGGCATTTAAAGCAAAAATACTCAAGCTATACTTTAAGATAATGCGCGGAAACATTAATATATTAACAACCAAATGACAGCACTTATTAACAGTACTTCGATCAGCATCAACCGCTCAAAATGCTAGGACATTTCCTTGTAAAATATGAGCATGCACATTTATACCAACTAAAAAACAGCAGTGTGATTGATCAAGGAAAATAAAATAAAGCCATAAAGATTTTAGACCAGACTTAAAACGCGTTAAAACATATTTACCGAATGACGGGATTTATTAACAGTCCGGAACGATTTCATGAATTAATAGCTCAAAGGGCTTCTATTTCAAAACTCCATAAGATTTTTAAAGCCCTCTCCTCCGACAAGCTGATCGGATGCATAACCTTAGCGATCATCTTAGTAATTAAAGCCGTTATTTGCTCCGCCCGTCAGGCATCCAAATTGGTTGGTCCGACCATAAAACTAGCAACTGGTTGCTGACCTGTGGATGGACCTGCTGGGTACTTCGCCCTCAAATAATTGTGTATCGTAGTTGTTGATCCATGATAAGACAGCTCTGCATTGCCGAGTTTGGACTGCACTTTATTCTCATTATTTTTATCAAAGGACCCCCAAACAGAAGTAATTTTTGACAACGTCTCAATTTATCGTATCCGTAATGCCACGCGGGTCTGCAGTGTGCGTAACTTCGTTAACAATTGTGAGAATATTTTTCCTCTACTGTCTCTTGATTGACAGCCTTTAGGTTTAAGATGCGTCGTTATTGGCAGCGCCACCCTTTGGTTACATGAACACGTTACGCGTGAAAACACAGCGTTTTTTTTTAAGATCGCACACACTATTCGAAATCCTATAATTAAAAAACTAATTAAATATTCGAAATTCGTGACTCATTCCTACAACGAACAATACTCTGCAAGTTGTGTCGCCGTGTTGTTGCAGCCAAAGGTGGAAACACCAGCAATCTCTTTCACCTGCAATTACGCGAATATGAGACATGCACCCAAATGTGCACAACAGATCGTCCTGAAGGCGGAGGCGGCGCACACCCGAAGACGAGGATGGCTCCCATGCAGCAATCAATAAAGTCGCCAATAAAGGCGAGTAAAAGACGGAAAGACATAACCAGTGCAATAACACATCACATAGCGAAGGACATGGCACCCATTCAAACTGTGGAGAAAGAAGGTTTCAGAAAGTTGATTAAAACTCTGGAGCCAAGATAGGAGATCCCCAGCCATAAATAGCTCTTCACCGAAAGTCAGGAAAGAGTTTACATGAAATTAATAACATTGTATTTTTCTCCACCACAGTATTTTATTTTATTTGAAATAATATTTCATTTAATTTCTTCCTTATGTTGAAAGTTTGCACTGTTTGGGAAAAAAAAACAATTGCACAATTAAAAGGTTAAAAGTTACCTTATTTTCCATGAAGCAAAATATTTTCATTTTCTTTATCCCATGTGTTCATTGTTTTTAAATCAAATTCTTTTAAGGTCTATTTTCCATCTCTGACTTTTTTTGTTATATGAGGTTATAATACATATTTTGCCTATAAAAGAACTAACGTGTACTAAAATGGGATTCCATATTTTTATCATGTCGTAATATCGATATCGACTGGACAGATATGAATTTGAGCTCATATCGCCCACCCATATGTTCCCCATGTGGTTGATTAGCGCAATCGTCTGCTATAAATGTCTTAAATATTGCCGCTGTATGCTTCCATGTGGGCAGCACAATACACATGAATTTGTTGACAACGCAGAAACCGCTGTTACATGTCACTTTATAAACTGTGCATGCACTAAACCACTCTTTTGGCTCCCGCGGCTTATACTAACGTTACTGATCTATACTAATAGTTCAAACTAGATTCTGAGGAAGCAGTTGGTTGTTAGCCGTTAGCGCAAAGCATGGCAGCTACATAGCAGCTAACTTCCCAACGTTAGCTACATAACACATTTGCAGTCACCCAAAACACAGCGCATGGAAGTGAATGTGTTTAGAAACCAACGAAAATAATTTTCTGTAGTTTTATTTTCGGAAATAGACTAGCAACTAGGCGTTGTGCTTTGCTTACAGGGTGCAATCAATAACTTACACTCAACTCGCTATGGGAATAGTGCCTAGCACAGTAACTATAGATGCCGATTACATTAGTCTACGTGCATGAACTAAGGAATCAGCAACTTTTGACCATAAAACATCTATTGTAGATATGATGACATAGTGACCACTCGCGGCGAACATTTTGACTCAAAAATGTGTTCCAAACCGCCTGGTACTAAAATGTGTATGTCATTCAATATCTTCTCCTGGCCGCCTGGTAGGAGTGTGTTTTTTATAAATACGACGATAACTACATCGAGTGCAAGCCCCTGAAGCGTTGGACACTTCGGGATATCAGCCCTAATGTGATTTCAGGTCACCGCGGCATTCAGAAAATTTGCGGTGCGTTCAACCGGTCGGTGGGCTTCATCTAAGCTTTGCACACTTCTGAAAGGTAGGTTGGCCCTAAATACATAGCTTTTATCTTGTTACTGACGAAATTCCATCGAAATCCATCGAGGAGAAAGTATTTAACTAAATCGCGGAAATTAGGTAGTAACATTTGTGACGGGTAGATTAGCGAATGTATTGCAGGCGCCGTTCTAAAAAAAACATTGTCTGTATTCAACTCATTCTGACGGGGTTTTTCTTTACATTATTACTGATGCTATGTAGTTTAATATCATGTTTTTTCTGACATGCTTGTCAAAATTGTAACATAGTTTACATCACTTCGAGTTAGATTACCGAGGACTAGCCTGTAACTTTGTCTAAATTAATAGGCTAAGAACACTTGATTTGACAGGCCTGGGCAAGAGCAATGTGGATATGACAAAGTAAACAAGCGTAATATTATTTAGGTCTTTTTGCTTGTTATGCTTGTTGTCTGTTAATTTTGTTTACTCTTTTATCCAAAGTATCCTGCAACACATAAGACATGTTGATTAGAACATTTTATGTCCAATTTTCTTTACTCATGTAGATTATGAGACTTACAAACATATAAGATGATTCTCCGTGTTTATTAGGCTTCTGGTGCTGCTTATGTTAAGAGAAATCCAGTGTTAATCAATGTATGTACAGTTGAGGGGCCTATTAATTGATGTTATGTCTTTACAGCTAATTATGAAAAGGAGAAAGGGGCCGACACAGAGCCAGGTCTAGCCAGACTGCACCTCCTGGAGAGAATGAATATTTGCTGTGTACTTGTATGAATATGAATTAACAATTAATATTGATGTGTATTGTTGTTTTCTCTTGTATTCTGAAAATAAATGTTTATGAATATGAATGAACGCTTATTAATTATAATTGTTTTCAGTGAGGTACCATGGGTCTGATGCCCATTCCACCTAAAACAGTACATTTTCATGATTTCATTTGAAAGAATGAACAAAATTCTACCTTCTATTCAAATTTCATGCAAGTATATGATAAAATAAGGAAGTTACAAGCAAAAACATGTGAATAATAAGCATTTTCGGTCACACGACTTCTATTGTAGTTAATGTTAACTATTTTACTATATTCCTCGGTATTATAAAAATCATAACTTTCGCAATCCTCAACTGATTTTCACAATTTAAGGTGTCGTCGTAAAGGGAATTTTTAGCTCTGTCTAGTCATGTGATCCATTTTGAGCTTAGAGGTGTTTGGAAATTTTGTCATCATACCTATTTATTGTGGTTTGGTAGTCTTCATTTACAAGCATAACACTAAATTTGTGATCAGGCAAGATCATGCTACGTAAGATATTGAGACCCGGCAACATTGCATTATCTCTAGTCAGTTACGTTAACGTTAGTGTGACAATAAACAACCTGAGCACAGCCAAATTAATAATTAACTCGAAAGTACAGGACCATAAGAAAAAAATTACATATAAGACTTTCAACTCCGGTAGCAGTTAGTTTTCCATCCGTTTTGCAACCTGTTGCCTCTTGCAGCTTCTGTCGCCGAGTCTCAGTCCATCAGATATTGATTTGTGTCCGATCACTCTCTATCTTCTCCTCTTTGTTTTATTTGCTGGCTCTGCCATTGTGATGGTTTGGAGGCTTGCGCTGAACTACACTGTTTCGTCTTATTGTTAGCAGTTGGCTAACTTATCCCAGGGTATGCCGTAAAACACAGGGCTTGTACTATCCCGAACACCAAAGTTACAAGTGGAATTTCAGCCAATAGGAGGCTCCTTAGGAACCAACGCAGTAAAATTCATCCAGTTAAAATGTGTCCTACCTCTAAAATAATTTTAGAGACATTAATTTAAGGTCAAAAAGTTGCTCGTTATCGCTTTAAAGGACAACTCCGGTGAAAAATGAACCTAGGGGTAATTAACACATCATTACCGAGTAGATCTCTGGGATGCGTTTTCATGAAAATCGAATGTAAAGAGTTTTATCTCTAAAAACAGATAAGCTTATAACATCAGTATATGGGGCATATACAGTATATATGAGGCTATTTTGAGCCTTGTTAGTGGTATTAACTAGCGATTTAATTTTACTTACTCTGTGCCCCCTATACTAGCGCTATAAACTAATCTGTTTTGAGAGATAAAACTCTTTACATTCGATTTTCATGAAAACGCATCCCAGAGAACGATCTACTCGGTAATGATGTGTTAATCACCCCTAGGTTCATTTTTCACCGGAGTTGTCCTTAAAGTGATCGCTAAACACTTTATAAATTTCTGAGTTTTGGCGAGCTGTTCGGCAATGTGTTTTGTTTTATTATTTTATGTTATGTTTCATTTTGTTTGTGTGGCCAGCAGTCGACCGATTTTTTTATTTTATTAAAAGTTTGGTTTAATGTTCGCCGATTCCTGCCTCCTTCCTTCCTTACTTTGAACATTGTTACAGGGAGCCTTTAGCGAAACGTTCCCTTTTACGTCACGCAACTTTACGTAATTACCAATCATACATTGTGATACAGTCTGGTTACTCAGCTGATCAGATGACGCAAAATTGCGACATTTTTTTTACGTGCTATGAAATTGGCTTCACTGGTCTGGCAATTCTACAGGGTGTGCGGAAAAAGACAATACATTATCAATCTGAAACGTGTATACTATGCGAATTGCATGAGTCGGGAAGCAACCAAAACATTCTAACGTGATTGTGATCAGAAGCAGGTAGGTTATCGCGATGGGACATGTGTTTCCAATTCATTAGCTCACTCTCAAATGCCTGTTCAGTTTTGCTAAACGTGCATGTGGTCAGCAGAGACTCGAGGTGCATATGCAAGCGTCACTCCCGTTCACGCATACACACAAGGCGCGCTGTGGTGCTGTCATTACAGAGTTTTTAGCTCATAAAATAGCATCTTTTTTTGGATAAATAATAGCTTTCAGTGAGTGGAAAAATGTCTCTCTCTGTGTTTTCTCTGGTTAGTGAGCGGCAGAAGCAGCACATACATGACGAAACCACAGCTTTCTTGTGAGTACAAAACACCTTTAACAGGCACCTGTCATTGTTACTGATTGGCCATATGAACATTAACATTTGGTTGTAATTAGATCATTATTTTATGTCCGACAACAGAATCATTGAATAAATAAATGCAAAGTCTAAAATAAAAGTGAAGCACAACCTCTCCATGGCTGTCAATAACAGAGACATTTTTAAAAGCATCAACCCAACTGCAAGGACAGTAAGAAGCATAAATAAATATCAGATTATCAGATAATAGAATGTAATGAATTTGCTTTGATCACAGCCACTATATTGTGACTCATGTCACAGGCTGCTATGTTTTAAGTAAGTATGTTAGTTACTAATATTCATTTGTCAATCAATTCATGAGACTTTCTCCTCTCTTAATTTGAATACTTGATATAAATTGTTTTTAAATATAGTTTAATAAATAATGGTACTGAGAAAGCTCCTGTAATCGGTGATCGGTATTGGCCGATACAGATTTCAGTGACCGAGCATCGGTGATCGCCCCCAAAAATCCTGATCGGAGCACTCCTATTTTGAAATCGCAAAGTTGAAATTTTTTATATTAAGATTATTACATTTGATATGCCATTTTGATAAATACAAAATTTGGTGGATAGTACCGTCAATATTCATCTGCACTCATTATAATGTCATATGTTTTGTATTGCTAAACCAAAAGCCATAATTAAGATAGTTTCAATTTTTTTCACATGTCTTAAAGACACCCACAGGTTCACTAACTTGCATTATCGAATCCTCAGTATTTTCATCTTCCCCTCCTTCAACAGTGCCATCGGTATTTTGGATGCTTTCAGCCTAGGAATAACATATTATGAGTAACTCCATACAGAATCCAGCATTACACACACATGACAAGCAAGTCTCAAAGTTCTATGATTTTACAACTAACGTTATAAGCAAATCCATATTTGGTGTGAAAAACAAGACTAACAAAGCAAAAAGTCAATTTCACATTCATTTATTCAACGCATATAAACATAGCTATAGGGCATTGTTTTGATTTACAGAAACGTAAACTTTATAGACCACAATAAACATTTTAGGCTTTTAATTCTGATACATCTGTTACACGTCATAACTCGTGACTGCTAGCATGCTAATGTTAATGCATAACTAGCATGCTGGCTAATTTTAGAAACACAAATTTTACTAACCATATCAGATTATTTTGGGCGTCGTTCAGGTCGCGTTTATCGTGCTTCAATCGAACTATTCACAGATCACGATCAGAAAAGCGCACGCAACAATGGATAAATTTGCGGGCTCGCCAAACGGCAGCCATCACGATGAGTTAATTAACAACAACACTCTTTGCTTCAGCCAAAGCTCGAACTCCTGCGATAAAATAACTTCCGCTCCAATTTTAGAATAAATGTCACGAACATTGGTCTAAATTTCAAGATAAAAGTCTCACCCCCACAGATGACCAAGAGGTTTGCAGCCTGAACCTCTGTGATCCAAACGTTAAATTGATAATTTACCCATGAGGTTTAAAGAAATGTTACATCTTCAAAATTATAATAGGCATCTTGTTTATTTGTGAAATTGTTTCTTTATTCATAAATGAAAAATATAATTGTTTATTCATCTTTTTGTAAATAACAAATTGAATGCTTACCCTTTACGTTGTTCTTTTATTTATTTTATATTCTTATACATATTTCTTTAATTCAGCATTATTATATTATGCTATATTAGCATTTATCTCCTAGATACAAAAAATTTCTGATAAGAGATTGCAAGTCATACCTGTTAAAATACAGAAACGAGTATCATTTCATACATATTATCACTTTTATAATATCTATATATCTATATTTTATAATAAAAATGAACGTAACACACTCTATATCTAAGAAGACGGCAAAATTTCTGACTTTAAAAAATTAAACATTTACATGTTTAAGACATATGCGTTGTTAGAATGTTCTGTGAGACATTAGATATAAAACGGACACTGGTAAATTACTGTTTTATCATTATTATGCGATAACTTCCTATTAATCGAATAGTACGTTTGGGCATGCTAACATGTCCGCGCAGTAGCTTCGGTGTAATCAAGTCATGAGCAATCCAGTGGAAAACACTTATATTCGATTTCGAATAAATTGATTTAAAAAAAAAATATTTGAATATTAAATTAAATGAAAAACACACAATTCACTTTTAAGAAAAATGAACTGCAGTTTTGTTGAATTAGACTATCAAAGAGAGCAACAAGTGCTCTAAACAAGAGAATAATGCGTCAAATTCCGATCCATTTAATTCAGGAAATCCTGCGCCACATTTTCCCAACGTTCTCCTTTACCATGGGACGGAAACAACAAATCCTCGACTTATTATTACGAAAGTTTCTTAATAAATATTAATTACATATTCCCTTTGTAGCTGGCTTAGCTTATAAATATTAATAATGATGACACTACGAAGCCGTGGCTTATGAATATAAAGGACCAATCCCTCCCCATACTAGGGTTTAAATTAATCCTGGACGGGAAGTAACTAGATGAGGGGAGCGCAACCACCTTTTAAATCAGATATGTACACAGGACACCAAAACCTTGGAATAATTGAAATTATCTCGAATATAGCTTAAAATTATTTTTTTATTTGTAATGTTACTAAACACCAGCTTCGTCTAAGCATCTAATAATATGTGTTATTTCGCTTGACTGCTGATTAATGTAGGGATGCTCCACTGGAGGAAGGAGGCCTAAAAGCATAATTTCCACCCCACGCGCATCATTTGTTACCATCTTTTTCGCAATGGAGGAGATTTTAAGAAAACTGCAGAAGGAGGCGTCGGGCAGCAAACAAAAAACGATTCGCGACGCGTGCGGTGTTGCCTACGGTAAGATGCACTTGTCTGTATATGAAGCGTCTGACAGCAATGTATGAATTGCAGTTGAGTTTACTGACCTAAACATTCGCTTGACATAATACGACAAGAATAATACAGCGGTGTCCGCCTCTCGGACCTAATGTTTATTAAGTGCAACTTACCCCTAACGTTACATTACCGTAACAGCTGTTGCTTAATAGATGTGGACTATAAACTGTAAAATTGTATACATCAGTGTGTGCAGAACATCACGAACACATGTTTTGTAATTGTCCGATTGTTTGTTGCATTATTTTTGGTCTTCAACATTTCGAAAGTGTTGCATGTTAGGAATACAGACATTCAATGAGAATGTCAAAACTTATTTACTTTACCTCTGATGTACAATTACAGGATCACCAAGTAGGGCTGATTTTCCTATTTTGGGGATTTTTACGTTGTGAAACTGACTTCGTTTTTGTTTCAGAGACATTAATAAGAATCTGTTTTCTAATAGTTTTCTGTCTGCTTACTAACAAAGAAATATACGATTGTTTTTCTTATTTTGTGTGTTATACAGATACCCTTCATGCTCATAAAAGATTGGTTAAAATCTCACCATCTAAACTCAGGCAAGTTTATTTTTGTTAAATATACAATATTTTTATGTCAGGGTGAGCGTTTGTATTTCTCAAGACATTTTTATAGAATTTTTCAGAATAAGTAAACATCGCTGGTTCATTTAGCAGTAACCGAAAAACAAGTTATTAAACAAAGGATTCTGCAATACATAAGGAGTAGGCCTGTGTTTTATTTGTGATGTCTTACAATTACATGCTGTCCTGTGGTTAACTGTGTTCTGTACAGAGAGAGCTGCCTGTTTCCTCTTCAGCTGGCACTCAAGTCTAAAAACGTTAAATTGGCCCAGACTGCCCTCACAGGGATGCAGGTATGCAAGTTGTAAAACTTAAATTTGATTTACTCAACTCAACTTTATTTATATAGCGCTTTTCACAATTTTCATTGTCACAAAGCAGCTGTACATGAGACACAATAGATTACAAGTAAAACAACTAAAGGCATGTACCTGTAAAAACAAGAAAAAGGTGGAAAACAACAAAAGACAGACATACAAATGCTCCACACACACAATATGCATACATACTTACACACATTGACATAGACGCACACACTCACACACTCACACACACAAACACACTCGCACAAAAGGACAGTGAAAGGACACATTTGAGATAAAGGAGAGAGAGAACCACAGGTCAAATATTAAACGGACTATAAATTCTTATATATGAATTATTTCTAATTTCTGAATTCTAAAGCAGCCCCCCCGGCCAGGCAGATAGTGCAAAACAATATGCAAACGGTGGCGAGGAACCCAAAACTCTAATCGAGAAAAAAAAAAACTCGACGACCGGGGGATTCCAGTTCCCCTCTGGCAAAAGCTGCTGCCTCTGCACAGGCACAACAGTGCTTGCACAACAAGGCTAAATAAAAATAAGAAAATAAGCTTAATAAGGTAAATGGTAGATTTAAGATTATCATTAACAATCTAATAGCATTTGAAATGTTGTAGGAAAATCAAAGTTGCCACGTCCTTTATCCAGCTCTATCCTCTTAGCTCTTGTCAGGTCACCGCTTCCCATTCTCAGCTCTGCCATCAGGTCTGGGCATGAACTGCCTCCTGCGGTAACCTTGGAACAAAGAGACAAGACTGGCTGAGAGTAGAGTACTGTTCTGCACTCTTTGATGCAACAAGTACATCATTTGTTGTTGGATGTGTTCCTGGTTCCGGTTGATCTAAATAATGCACCCTAAATCCTCTGAGGATTAATATTATGGAAGTGTAGTGTATGCAAGATTAAAAAGATGCGTCTTTAGTCTAGACTTAAACTGACAGAGTGTGTCTGCCTCCCGGACATTGCAGGGAAGAATGTTCCACAGTTTAGGCGCTAGATAAGAAAAGGATCTACCACCTGCACTTGATTTTGAAATTCTAGGTATTACCAACTGACAGGACTCCTGAGAGCGTAATGCACGTGGAGGTCTGTAATATAATAGAAGTTCATTTAAATACTGCGGCGCTAGACCATGCAGGGCTTTACAGGTAATAAGCAAGATCTTAAAGTTAATGCGATGTTTTATAGGTAACCAGTGCAAGGTTGAAAGAACCGGGGTTATATGCTCATACTTTTTAGTACGTGTAAGAACTCGAGCTGCCGCGTTTTGAACCAGTTGCAGTTTTTGTAATAGGCCTGCAGGGCAACGACCTAGAAGTGCATTACAGTAATCTAGTCTTGATGTCATGAATGCATGAATTAATTTCTCTGCATCTGACATCGACAGCATATGACGTAGTTTAGATATATTCTTAAGATGGAAAAATGCAATTTTACAGGTGTTGGCGACATGGCTTTCAAATGACAGAGTACTATCGAATACAACGCCAAGATTCTTAGCTGACAATGAGGATTTTATGGAGCATCCGTCAATCGTTAAGCAGTATTCTTGGTTGTTACGTATAGCGGTTTTCGGTCCCGTAAGTAACACTTCTGTTTTGTCCGAGTTTAATAGTAAAAAATTGTTACTCATCCAGTTTTTTAAGTCAACTATGCAATCCTTTATTCGATTGAACTGCTGGGTTTCGTGAGGCTTCGATGAAATATAAAGTTGAGTATCATCAGCATAACAGTGAAAGCTAATTCCGTGTCGCTTTATTATATCTCCTAGAGGTAGCATGTATAATGCGAAGAGCAGAGGCCCCAAGACTGAACCCTGTGGTACACCGTACTGGACTTGCGATTTGCGGGACACCTCATTGTTTATTGCTACAAATTGAAAACGGTCGGATAAATAAGACTTGAACCATTTCAATGCTATTCCGTTAATGCCGACGTAATTTTCGAGTCTATGTAGAAGTATGCTATGGTCAATGGTGTCAAATGCAGCACTAAGGTCTAGCAGCACCAATAACGAAATACAGCCACGGTCAGACGCTAAGAGCAGATCATTTGTAACTCTAATCAAAGCAGTCTCTGTACTGTGACATGCTCGAAATCCAGACTGGAATTCTTCATTAATGTCATTCCTTTGGAGGAAGGAGCATAATTGAGTTGAAACTACTTTTTCCAGAATTTTAGATATAAAAGGTAAATTCGATATAGGCCT
Source organism: Triplophysa bombifrons (assembly GCA_029783895.1). Taxonomy (NCBI): domain Eukaryota; kingdom Metazoa; phylum Chordata; class Actinopteri; order Cypriniformes; family Nemacheilidae; genus Triplophysa; species Triplophysa bombifrons. The sequence goes on along the minus strand of CM056459.1, from coordinate 19,269,608 downwards.
GTAATTCCCCAGTTCTTTAGGGTCGAGTTTGGGTTTTTTGAAAAGGGGCCTTATAACAGCCACCTTAAATGCTTTAGGCACATGTCCTAGTGTCAGAGATGAGTTAATAATACTAAGAAGAGGATCTATAATTTCTGGGAGCATTTCTTTCAGTAGTTTTGTAGGTATAGGGTCTAGCATGCATGTTGTTGATTTAGATGATCTAATGATTTTAGACAGTTCATTGTGATCTACAGTAGAAAATAATTGCAATTTCTCCTTAGGGGTGCTGTAGTTAGTTTGTTCAGCGGGTTTCACTTCAGGTTGCATTGTTATAATTTTTTCTCTTATATCTTGGATTTTACTAGTGAAGTAGTTCATAAATTCTTCACTGTTATGCTGATAATCAGAATCTGACGTCGCTGACGACTTATTTTTTGTTAATTTAGCCACAGTGTTAAATAAAAACCTAGGGTTGTGATGGTTTTCCTCTATTAGTGATGAAAAGTAGGCGGATCTAGACATTTTTATGGCATCCCTGTATTTTCGAGTACTATCCTTCCATGCTATACGAAATACCTCTAAATTAGTTTTCTGAAAGTTGCGCTCCATTTTCCGGGACGCTTTCTTTAGAGTCTGAGTGTGTTCATTATACCACGGTGTTGGGCTGCCATTTTTAATTTTCTTTAAACGCAGAGGAGCAACTATGTTTAATATTTCCGAGAAGGTAGTGTTAAAATTTTCAGTAGTAATGTCAAAATCGTCAACGTTTTTACTCATGCTAGATATTTTAGACAAATCCGGCAGATTATCGAGAGTAGCATCTTTGGTAGTTGAGGTAATCGTTCTACCATATTTGTAACAAGGAGTTTGATTTGCAGCCGTAGGCCAGTGAAGCAGACATAATATCAGGTAATGATCCGAAATGTCTTCTCTCTGCTGAACGATTTTAACATCGTCCACATTTATACCATAAGATAGTATTAAATCTAAAGTATGATTACGAAGGTGAGTGGGTCCTGGCACATGTTGACTAACGCCCATGGAGTTAAGAGTGTCTTTGAAAGCTATGCCCAAGGCATCTGTATCATTGTCTACATGGATGTTAAAGTCACCAACGACAAGGACTCTATCTGCGGCCAGTACTAGTTCGGATAAGAACCCACCAAAGTCTTTAATAAAATCTGTGTGGTGCCCTGGAGGCCTATATACAATAGCTAGAATAAATTTAAAAAATGTTTTATCCTTAGTATTAGGTGTTGATACGTGAAGAACCATGACTTCAAAGGAATTGTATTTAAAATTAGACTTCTGAGAGATGATAAAAGTATTATTGTAAAGTGCAGCGACACCTCCCCCTCTACCTTTTAGACGAGGCTCGTGTTTATAGTAATAATCTTGGGGAACGGATTCATTTAGAGTAATATAATCATCTGGCTTTAGCCATGTTTCTGTCAAACAGAGCAGGTCTATTTTATGATCGGTTATCATATCATTAACAAAAAGTGCTTTATTTGAGAGAGATCTAATATTAAGCAATCCGAGTCGTAAAAGTTGATTACTTGTATTTTGTTCATGTTTGATTTGTTTAACGTTTATTAAATTACTTTCAAGAGGTTTACGCAATATATTATGTTTGCTAATCCGGGGGACAGACACAGTCTCTATTTTATGTTGTTTGTAAGAAGGGGTTATTACATGTTGTATATTTTGTGTATTCTGTGACGTGAGACGGCAAGCAGACAGTTGGTTAAGCCATTCTGTCTCCTTCCTGACCTGGGCCCTAGGTAGTCAGCCTTTAGCATTATTAAGACTGTGTGCCAAATTTCTAGAGAGGAGGGAAACCCCATCCCAGGAGGGATTTCAACAGGTCAGGTCTGCCCTCAAAACTCTTCCAGTTATTTATAAAATCTATATTATTCTGCAGGCACCACTCAGACAACCAGCCATTTAGTGATGATAATCTGGTATAAATCTCATCACCACGGTAAGCAGTGAGGGGGCCAGAGAATATTACATTGTCTGACATCGTTTTTGCGAGCTCACACACCTCTTTAATATTATCTTTAGTGTTCTCCGATTGACGGAGTCTAACATCATTTGTGCCGACGTGAATAACAATCTTACTGAATTTACGATTAGCCTTAGCCAGCACATTTAAATTTGACTTGATGTCAGGCGCTCTGGCTCCCGGTAAACATGTGACTATGGTGGCTGGTGTCTCTATGTTAACGTTCCGGACAATAGAATCACCGATCACTAGGGCACTTTCAGCAGGTTTCTCAGTCGGTGCGTCACTGAGCGGGGCAAACCTGTTCGAGACTTTAATCGGAACGGTTGGGTGATGTTTTGTCCTGCGACTATGCCGTCTCACCGTCACAAAGTTTCCCAGCTGCAGGGGATTTTCAACCGGAACCGAGCCGTGTGCGCTAAGATTGCTCGCATCCCAAATGTTTTCTACGGTCCCTACACTCTTACTATCCTCAAATAAAGATTGGATGCGAGACTCTAATTCTAAGATCTTCTCCGTCAGCCTAACTACTTCCCTGCATTTATCACATGTAAAACCCTCGCCGCTGTCAGAGAAGGCTAAGCTAAACATATGACATGAGGTGCAAGTAACAACAATAGGAATAGAAGCCATGACTCACCGGGTATGAAGTGCAATCCTAACTTACCAAGGTTGCTTGATGAGTCTTAGTATATACGCACAAATAGGGGGAGATGATATTCCACAGTAAACAGAAGGCAAGCTAATATGCTAGCGGCGTTACGTTTCAATTAATATGTTTAGAATATAAAGTTATAAATAATTCGGCAACGACAGTGATGGGTAACGATAGTAAAATACACTAGTATTAAGACCAAGAACAAATGTGAGGTGGAGCAAGTGTCAGAGGATACAAACTAGCCTCCGGCAGCGAGGCAAACAGGAACCGGAAATTCAACCAGTGCCTTTATTAATTTAATGAGAATTTGACAAGCTGGTCCCAGAAAGTGCTTTCAAATTTGGAAACAGATCACTCATTTCATCACATTTCAGTTCACTTTTATTTAGAAGTGTTTGTTAAACCTCCTTAAAATAAAAGGCAGGGTTTAGGATTTTATTAATTTGAACATATACATTTATGCATTTGGCAGACGCTTTTTTCCAAACCGACTTGCATTGCATTATACTTTACATTTTATTCTAAGTATGTGCAAACCCTGGTATCAAACCCATGTTCTTGGTGTTGCTAACGCCGTGCTCTAACCACCGAGGAACAGGAAATTTAGCAAACAACATGTTCATCCTAGTCTGCATGAATGCTCTAGCAACTGCATGGCACACAATAGAACTACTCAGAATATTCACTCACAACCCTCTATATTGAAACTTATCCAGGTTTGGACACTTCTGGATCTTCCTCCATATAATGTATGTAATGGGGGGCAACCTGTTTCAAGGTCCAAATTTCAGTTTCTTAGCAGCTTTAAATTCATACCTGCCAACTAGTCGCTTTTTGGCAAAATTTGCCGTTTTGAATAAAAAATAGGTTATTAACGTGAATCGTGTAATTCCGTAGTGTTTTTTTCTGCATTTACTCTCAAATGTCTGAAATGTCTTTGGTCCAGTACCTGGATTAGTTTTGCTGTTGATGTTTTTTATTCAGGTCACTCGTGTTATCGAAACGGCTATGTTACAGTAGGTAGTCAAACTGAATAATCCTTACCCCGACATCACAGAGTTAATTCTTTGATGTGTGTTGACTCTTGTTTACCTCTGAGTGGCAGTCTATTCACATATCTTCACTCAGCACGAGTTGACGCGTCAAGCTCATTGCCTCACTCAGTAGAGGGGCAAGAGTTAAGAGGTTTAGGTGTAAAAGACAAACGCTGTCTACAATGTCGAAGTTACAAGAACTTAAATCCACAGGCGCTAATAAAAAAATAAATAATAAAATACTAGTCATAAATACATAATTTAATTTAACAAGGGTTTAAATATAACATTTGCTCCTCACTTTCAATCAATGCTTTTTTCGTTTAGAATCATCTTCAATATATAACAAGTGAAGTGACAGTTTTTTTTTTTCATTTATTGCTGGGTTCCACATCGAGCATCAAAGCAAGGGAGTTTTTTTACCTTAAATTAAGTAGGACAACTCTTAACTCTTTCCCCACCAGCCTTTAAAAAAAAAATGCCAGGGTTTTTTAACATTTTCACCAAACTTTAATGGCTCACAGTACATTTTCTGTAAAGAATATATGGACAAACAATGTCAAATGAAAGAACAGAGTCTCTGCTTTTAAATAAAGAAACCGTATTCTACTTTTATCTTCATGTGTTCTTTTTTTTTATCACTCCTTCCATGTGGGTAAGTTTCTTAAAAAATGCATCACTTTGATTAAACAGCTGAGATAATTAACATTTTTTTTGTCAGAGATTCCGCCCAGATTACACTTCGAGCAATCATTTAAAACCGATAAAATATATACGTTCTGGGATTCTGTACTTATTCCCAAAGGTGTGTAATTGCGCCACCTGCTGTACAACAGTACAAACTCTGATTGCCGTGGCGGAGAACAGTTTTTTTTTAAATGACGAGATAATTTGTCAATGGCGGTGAAAGAATTAACTGGACGAATTTTACTGCCGCTGCTACCTAGGCTATGGCGCTCCTTCTGTACCATTAGGGGGCACGACTGACATGCACAGCAGCGAAAAAGGAAAAAACACACTTCAACCACGCATTACTAATATTGGAATCCAAAGGAATCATATTCAGCAACTGTGTTCTTCCAGGAACAAGGCATTGACTGCACAATATTTTGTTAACTTTAACAGCATGTTTATTACTTGCTCATTCTTCCGGGCAACTTGTTACTTCAGTACTGTCATGCGCGAACCAGTGGGTGGGGCTAGAGAAGAATTCATTAATATTCTTCTGCGGAGGCGGTATCAAACTATCTATAGGTAGGTGCATTCCAGGACCTGGCGTTCGCTGGGCCAGGTGTCAATAACTGTTGGTATTTAAGTAACAAGGGGACTTTCAGTTCTGACACGTACAGGATGTTCGCTTGAATACGATAACCTCTTATATAACAAAAGCTTGGCTTAAAATTGATGTCTTAATTCATGACTCCTTTAATATAAAAATAATTGAACACGTTACGTTAAGTAGGAGTATTATGATTTATTTTGGCAAAGATGTTCCGTTTTGTTTGTTTGTAGTTTAGATTCTTATCACTGTTGCATTTAAAGGGCCTCTAATCCAGGTGTTTTCTGTTATGTAAAAATAGTCTGTGGTATCCCAAGAATGTCTCTGTTAAGTTTCAGCTCAAAATACACCACATATCTTTCATTACAATATGTTGAACATGGCCATTTGTGGCTGCAATGGAAAACATGACTTTTTTGTGTGTATCTTTTTAAATGCAAATGAGCTTCTGCTCCCCCTCCCCCCGTATGCAAAATAGGAGGTAGAGCGCTTACACATGTGCTTTGGATGAAATCAAGACAAGCAATATGGCGGAAAGTGCAATTACTTTTGTAAAGCCCTGTCCAACCAAAACCATACAGTTGTTTTCAAAATTATTCAACCCCCACTGAAATTGATTGTTTTGGCGGTTTGACATTGATTATGATCATTCAGTCATCCTGCTTACAATTAAATCAAAGAGGCACGTGTAGGTCAGACAAATATAACATAACATTTATAATGAAATAACCACAAATGTCTTTTCTGAGCTCACATCATTATCACTTTTATTCAACCCCCAAGTGACATTCAATCTTAGTACTTAGTACAACATCCTTTTACAGTTATAACAGCTTTTAAACTTGAAGCATAGCTTGACACAAGTGTCTTGCAGCGATCTACGGGTATCTTCGCCCATTCATCATGGGCAAAAGCCTCCAGTTCAGTCACATTCTTAGGCTTGCGCACTGCAACTGCTTTCTCTAAGTCCCACCAGAGGTTCTCAATCGGATTTAAGTCTGGTGACTGCGATGGCCACTTCAAAATGTTCCAGCCTTTAATCTGCAACCATGCTCTAGTGGACTTGGAGGTATGCTTGGGATCATTGTCCTGTTGAAAGGTCCAACGTCTTCCAAGCCTCAGGTTTGTGACGGACTGCATCACATTGTCATCCAATATCTCCTGGTACTGAAGAGAATTAATGGTACCTTGCACACGCTGAAGCTTCCCAGTACCTGCAGAAGCAAAACAGCCCCAAAGCATGATTGACCCCCGCCATGCTTTACAGTAGGCAAGGTGTTCTTTTCTTCATAGGCCTTGTTCTTCCTCCTCCAAACATAGCGTTGATCCATGGGCCCAAACAGTTCTAATTTTGTTTCATCAGTCCACAGAACACTATCCCAAAACTTCTGTGGTTTGTCCACATGACTTTTGGCATACTGCAGTCGACTCTTCTTATTCTTTGGGGACAGCAAGGGGGTGCGCCTGGGAGTTCTGGCATGGAGGCCTTCATTACACAGGGTGCGCCGTATTGTCTGAGCAGAAACTTCAGTACCCACATCTGACAAATCTTTTCTCAGTTCCTCAGCAGTCACACGGGGACTTTTCTCCACTCTACGCTTCAGGTAGCGCACAGCAGTCGAAGTCAGCATCTTCTTTCTGCCACGACCAGGTAGCGTTTCAACAGTGCCCTTTGCCTTGAATTTGCGAATGATGCTGCCTATGGTGTCTCTTGGTATGTTTAACATCTTTGCAATCTTCTTATAGCCATTGCCCTTCCTGTGAAGAGTAATCACCTGTTCTCTTGTCTTCCTGGACCATTCTCTTGACCTCACCATGTTTGTAACCACACCAGTAAATGTCTAGAAGGAGCTGAGTATCACAGTCATTTTAAAGCTGCCTAATTGGTGCTTATTAGGCTTTATTGCTGCTCCCTGATATCCACAGGTGTTTTCAATACCTGATTGAAAACACTTCATTGAACCTCTGTTCTTCAGAGTGGTAGTCTTTAAGGGGTTGAATAATTATGTCAATGAAGAATTCACAAAAGAAACATTTACTACTGTATAACAAAACTAATTGATGTCATTTTAGTTGCATATGGTTCTTTAAGAAGTCCTTGTAGGATTTCATTCTGAATACAATTACAAATGTACACTAAATTCCCTAAAACCATTTACAGCATTGGGGGGTGAATAATTTTGAACACAACTGTACACTAACTGTAATAAAAATCACCTTTATGCCTTGTTCATAAATATTAATTGGATGGAAAAGACAAAAACATAGATAGAACAACATATGCTGACCATTTGCTGTATGAAATGTTGGCCACTGATGATTCATTATGTGCATGCATATTACTAACAGACATAAACAGGGATATTGGCAAAAACATGCATTCAGAGTACTTGTATATGACAGACAGGTATGTTAAGATCAGCAACCATGTGTTATTACATTGTGAGTTGCGATATCTCTGTAACCTTATTGTCTTACAAATACGCACTCTGTTTCTCTCCGCTCTAAGTATTGTCTCTTATGTTCCCAATCTCCTCTGTGAGATATGCGGGACCGGTGTGCGCTCAGCTGATTCAAACTATCAATCACGCCACCGGCCCCGCCTCACGGCTCTCGTCACGTCTTCCTATCCACAGTCACACTGAGAACATAAGAGAAAACACTGAACTCACCAAGAAAGACACTGCTATAACTTTCTTTCGTTGGAATGAATAAGATTTACAGAAATGATGTCAGTCACAAGTCTTCTGATCCGATGGGTGTGATGCATTTTACCACTAACGTTACGACACAACAGCTGTCTTTGGACTATGTTAAGTCTCAGGTTTATCCGTGAACATATAAACAACAGCCGCTTACATGCTAAACACATTATATAGGAAAGGTGATTTAAAAACGATGTGTAATTAGGGGTGTGTGATATGACGATATTTGATCACGAACGATTGAAATGACTGCACGATCCACTTTTTCTGATAAATCGTTTCATCGTCCTATATTGTGCACGACACATTATATCCGTTGCTGTTTGTAATGAGGTTCAATAAAAGGAAGGAAGGAGACGAGATTGGCAAACATTTAATCAAAATAATAACAAAATTAAAAGACACCCGGCAGCCCCTCACGGACGACTGCCAGCGAATAAAACAAACCACAACTAAAATCCAGGCCTGGTCCTCTCTCCTTGACGGACCGGTCGCTTGTTCTCTTATGCTCCCGATCTCCTACGTGATATGAGACCGGTGCGCGCACACCTGACGCTCATTAACAATCACTCACCGGCCTCGACTCAGGGTCTCGCCCCGTATACTCCACTACATACCCCCATCGCCACTCACAGGCCGGTCCCACTCCACGATCGACACCAGAAAACAAAGGAACAACCAGGGAAAATAGTAATGGCATGTTGTAGCTTTTCTTCCTCTGTGGTCCGACATCGACCACAAAACAAGGCCAAACCGGACCCACACAGCCCCAGCAGATGAATCCCCACAACCAACGAAGCGATGATAAAACTTGGGTTATGTGATTTGTATTTTCTTGACCTGGTAAGAACTCTGGCAGCTGCATTCTGAACTAACTGTAGTTTGTTTATTGATGATACAGGACAACCACTAAGTAGAGCATTACAATAGTCAAGTCTTGAGGTCACAAATGCAAGAATAAGCTTTTCTGCGTAAGCAACACATGAAATATTTCGTAATTTGGCAACATTTCTAAGGTGGACGAAGGCTGTTTTTGTGATATTTGAGATGTGATTTTTAAATGACAGGTTGCCGTCTAATATAACGCCTAGGTCTTTAACTGTATTTGTTGGAGTAACAGTGCAGCCTTCAATTTGCAGGCTGTAATCGGAGATATTCCGTTTACGTGTTTTTGCTGCTATAAGTAATATTTCTGTTTTGCTTGAGTTTAAAAGAAGGAAATTACTAGTCATCCAATGTTTTATGTCCTGGATGCACTCTGCCAGTTTGGATAGTTTGAGGGAATAATCTGGTCTTGAGAAGATTTATAGCGGAGTATCATCTGCATAACAGTGGAAGCTAATTCCATGTTTTCTAATAATGTTGCCAAGGAGCAGCATGTATATGGAGAAAAGCAAGGGTCCTAAAACCGATCCCTGAGGTAATCCATAATTTACTTGCGTGAAATTTGACGATTTCCCATTTAAATGGACATATTGATATCCGTCTGTTAAGTAAGATCTGAACCATTGAAGTGCCTGTCCCTGAATACCGGTATAATTGTGTAGACAAATTTCGATTTTCTCTGCAAAAAAATTCCTGAATTCATTTCTACCAAGGTGCGGCAGAATAGCCAGGTCAGATGAAGTCTGTTTGTTTGTTAATTTAGCAATTGTACTAAATAAAAACCTTGGATTGTTTTTGTTATTTTCTATGAGGTTACGGAGGTGTTCGGCTTTTGCTGCTTTTAGTGCCTTTTTGTAGCAGTTTGCACTCTCTTTCCATGCAATTTTAAAGACCATCGTCGAGCGATGTTTTTTGCACAGACTCCACCTAGCCATCGGTGACTCAACATGATAGAGAGCTTGCTCGACCAGGAAAAGGCCATTTCTCAGGTCCTGAAGGCAGACAAGAAGATGAGGCATTTGGTCCCATCATGGGAAGATGTTGACGTGATTGAGTCTGTAAAAGGCATTGGGTCCTCTGAAAGACTTTACTGATGCACTCTCACGTGAGGACTATGTGAGTATATCTTATGTAAAGACAGTTATTCACTTGTTGAAAGTCAACATCACAAGCATACTCTCATACCTCACCGACAAATATAAGGACCCCACCACTGATGACCTGCTTGATATGGCTTTGCGATCCTGGTTCAAAACACAATACATAGACAAAGACAAGATGGAGGGAATACAAACCAGAGCTTTGTCTGAGCTGGAGTCTTTGCTGACCATACAGTATCCAACATCAGGTCAGCAGCCTACTACTAGTACCTCAACCTCCACACCACAGAGCCCTGATGAGGGTCAGACACCACCCAAGAAAGCAAAACAATCACTTGCCATCTTTTTAAAAGCCTCAGGTGTTGTAAGTAAATCTGCAGCCACAACATCGGCTTCCTCATCTCTAAAAAGAGACCATAAAAGGAGAAATGAAGGGATACTTGTCCACACCACCTTGTCACCTGCGAAAGGTCAACTCTTAAGCCAGATAAAGTGAATCCGCTGGTTTGCCTTTTTAAACAAATTGTGACTGTGATTAGTTCTACTGTTTTCTTTTAGAAATTGATATGTTCCAAAGCTGATAAGTTACAAGACTCATGTCAGAAAATATTTTTGCAACTTTATATTATTGTTTTGGTTCTGAAACAGGTGCACTTTGAAAAATCTACTACCGTAATTTCCGGACTATAAACCGCAACTTCTTTCCCACGCTTTGAACTTCGCGGCTTAAACAATGACGCGGCTAATATATGGATTTTTCCCGCTTTTTTTTTTAAAACATTCTGTGACGTGCTCAGTTTTTAGGCGGAATGAAGCTTTCATTAGACCAATGAAATTGCCGAACGGGTTAAGGTCAAACAACTTTTTTGTTTACTATTTAGATTAAATCGAGCGCGCTCAAACTTCCCATCATTCTGATTACGGTAGTCATTTTGTCACCCTCATCATGGTAGAGACACGGAGAAATGCATATGATGCAGCTTTCAAGTTGAAGGCGATTGATCTGGCTGTTGGAAAAGGAAATAGAGCTGCTGCATGGGAGCTTGGTCTTAATGAGTCGATGATAAGACGTTGGAAACAGCAGCGTGAGGAATTGACTCAGTGCAAAAAGACAACTAAAGCTTTCAGAGGAAAGAAAAGCAGATGGCCAGAACTAGAAAATGAGCTCGAAGACTGGGTCAACACACAGAGAGCAGACGGCCGAGGTGTTTCAACTGTGCAGATCCGACTGAAAGCCAAAACAATCGCCACCACAATGAATTTTGAGGATTTTAGAGCTGGACCATCGTGGTGTCTCAGATTTATGAGATGTAAAGGCCTGTCCATCAGGGTACGGACGAGTCTATGTCAGCAGCTCCCTCCCGACTACGAGGAAAAAGTTTCAAACTTCCGCAAATTCACTGATGCAAAGATAGCGGAGCATTCCATCGGCCCGCACGACATCATAAATATGGACGAGGTTCCTCTGACGTTTGACCTGCCTCTCACTCGGACTGTCAACAGGAAAGGCGAATCATCCGTCACACTGAAAACAACTGGGCATGAAAAAACGCTTTTCACCTGTGCTGAGCTGCACGGCATCGGGAGAAAAGCTTCCACCGATGGTGATTTTTAAATGCACGACCATGCCGAAAGAAAAATTCCCGAGAGGAATTGTTGTGAAAGTCAACAAGAAAGGATGGATGACGGAAAGCCTAATGCTTGAATGGCATACGGAGTGTTACGGCAAGCGACCGGGAGGATTCTTTCACAGGAAACAAGGCATTGCTCGTTTTGGACAGCATGAGGGCCCACATAACAGATTCGGTGAAAGAAGCCATCAAGAGGACAAACTCAATTCCAGCTGTGATTCCTGGAGGCACAACAAAGTATTTGGAGCCACTCGACATCAGTGTAAATCGTGCATTAAGGTGGCACTCCGTGTTCAGTGGGAGGCTTGGATGACAAGTGGGGAGAAATCCTTCACTAAAACTGGCCGCATGCGAAGAGCGACTTATGGTCAAGTCTGCCAGTGGATCCTGACAGCGTGGAGCATTGTCCAAAAATCCACTATCATCAGCGGGTTTCGAAAGGCTGGACTGCTGCGTGTTGAAGAGGGCTCAGCGGGGGATTTGCCTCCGGATGAAAGTGATGAGAGCGACAATGAAAACGATCCAATATCGGATGAAGCAATTCTGAGGCTATTCAACTCCGACACCGAAGGAGATGACTTCAGTGGTTTCAGTGCACAGGAGGAGGAAGATAGTGACCAATGACTTTCTTGGTAGGCTACTGTTTACTGCAAAAATTTTTTTGTGACAAGCCGGTTTTGGTTAAAGCCAATTTATTTTTGTTACAAGCCGTGTTTCGTTAAAGCCTGTGTAAAGTTCATTTGTTTCAATGAACCGGTAGGCACCTGCGGCTTATAGACATGTGCGGCTTATTTATTTTCAAGATAATATTTTTTTTTTAATTCAGTGGGTGCGGCTTATATTCAGGTGCGCTCAATAGTCCGGAAATTACGGTAAACAGATTACGAAAGGTAGTTTACATTTTGTATGCGTGTTTTTTGTTTTGTTAGCCAATGTTTATTTTTTAGGAGTTATGCTGAAGTCTGTGCACTTGCATTTATTTAACTAGACCAAGTATTTTTTTTTTATTTAAACAATATTTAAATTTGTTAAAATAAGCCATTGACATTTTTTAACCTATTTACTGGGATATGTCTTATAAACTATCTGACTGTTACAACTGTTTTAAACCAATGTTCATTTTGTGATGTTAATTGTAATGCAAGTATTGTTGAATGTTCATACTTTTCAGAATTGCACTTGCATTAAATCTTAACTTGATTAAAATATTCTTGAAAATATAAATAGTAAAGAGTATGTTTTTATTTGGGGACATTAGTTTGGCTGTATTGTAGTGATTTTTTTTTTCTATATCGCCCACCTCTATGTGTAATACTTATATCTTCCGGAGATGAAGCTTGATCGCGAACAGCTGGTACTGCTCCACTCTTGAGAATATAGTTTTAATGCTATACTGACCCACGTTGACTTGCTGCGACCCCGGGCATTCCCACCAATGAGCTGGGGTCGGGGAGATACAGTCCGATGAATGTTGGTTTGTACGCCAAAAGCGGATCAAATATGCGTACCGAGACCTCCTTGAAAAGATGGTCTCGGTACGCTATCAAATGAATCCTGGAGCGGTTGGTTTGTGGTGAGAACGTGATTCCACCTGGAACAGAACCAAATGCAAAAAGTTCTGCACTTTTGTTAACTAAACCAGTTGTCGTAGTCATCTGCATTGTGCATCATGGAGTGAGGACAAGTGTTTGTTGACAGTTTGCACTGCATGGCAGCTCGCAGAGTTTTGAGGAGGTGCAGATCCTAGGGATGGGTATTTTTCAATAATTTCATGTTTGAATATTTGAGAGGTTAATGTTGAAAAAAAAAAAAGGACAAAATACATAAAAACTGCATTTAAACCTGTTCGGAACGGTATAATACAAAAAGAAAACATACAAAAGAAAACGAACAAAACGCAATGTATACTTACAGTCTGTGATATATGGTTATCTTGTTTATTTTGTTTTAAATGTTCTTCATAAGAAAAACAAGCATATAGGTCTATTTTAATTCAATTCAATTCAAGTTTATTTATATAGCGCTTTTCACAATGTGTATTGTTTCAAAGCAGCTTTACAGGGGCAAACAGGAAAAACAGAAAAGTTAAAACACAGCACAGTGCATGGTATTATACAATGAGTAAGATCATTCTAATAAATAATATCTAATTTCTAAATAAATAAATAAATGAATGAATGCAGTCTCCCGGTGAGCAGGCCAACACTGCCCTACTGTGGCGAGGAACCCAAACTCCAATGATTGATTAATGGAGGGAGGGCCAGATCCCCTCTGACGTGTCAAAGCTGCACTCATGTGACATGTGGTTTAGGTTTAGCATTTAATACCAAATATTGTAACTTCAGCATTAATAAGACAAATAGTCCGTCTTTGCTCTTGGTTGGGGATGTAGTGGTCTGAGCTGGGATAGTCCGATGTTCGTATTTCTCTTGGCTGGTGGTGGAATTGCCTTAGATGGAGCTGGGATGGTCAGTCAGTCTGCAGCTGTAGCTGGCGTAATCTCAAATTGTGGATTGGCATTTGTTGGTCGTCTGAACATGGTGGAACTTCTTCCTACGGGCGGAAAGAGAATAAAGAGAATAATTAGCGTAGCTGCTGTTCATTAACTAGGCATTAAGTGAAAGCTTGGCTGAAAAGATGTGTCTTTAATCTAGATTTAAATTGGGAGAGTGTGTCTGACCCTCGAATAGTATCAGGAAGGCTATTCCAGGGTTTAGGTGCTACGTATGAGAAAGCTCGTCCCCCTTTGGTGGATTTTGTTATTCTAGGTGTTGTCAAAAGTCCTAAATTTTGAGATCTTAGAGAGTGTGATGGGTTGTAACGTGATAAAAGCTCGGTTAAGTAAGTAGGTGCTAAACCGTTCAGGGCTTTGTAAGTAATTAAAAGAATTTTAAAATCAATACGATACTTAACGGGTAGCCAGTGAAGCGATGATAAAACTGGGGTTATGTGATCGTATTTTCTTGACCTGGTAAGAACTCTGGCAGCTGCATTCTGAACTAACTGTAGTTTGTTTATCGATGATACAGGACAACCACTAAGTAGAGCATTACAATAGTCAAGCCGTGAGGTCACAAATGCATGAATAAGCTTTTCTGCGTCTGCAACACATAAACTATTTCGTAATTTGGCAACATTTCTAAGGTGGAAGAAGGCTGTTTTTGTGATATTTGAGATGTGATTTTTAAATGACAGGTTGCTGTCTAATATAACGCCTAGGTCTTTAACTATATTTGTTTGAGTAACAGTGCAGCTTTCAATTTGCAGGCTGTAATCTGAGATATTCTGTTTACTTGATTTTGGTGCTATAAGTAATTTTCTGTTTTGCTAGAGTTTAAAAGGAGGAATTTACTAGTCATCCAATGTTTTAAGTCCTCGATGCACTCTGCCAGTTTGGATAGCTTAAAGGAATCATCTGGTCTTGATGAGATATATAGTTGAGTATCATCTGCATAACAGTGGAAGCTAATTCCATGTTTCTAATAATGTTATAAATGTTATTTTACTCTGGTTAACGTTCCTCAGCCGGTTAACAAGCTGACAGCGGAGAAAACCCATCTGACAAGATATCTGGCTTTATTGTTGTAATGTTGATAATAAATAAAGTAAAGGGCTTGATACCTCCATGCCGACTGTTCAGATCCTAAACTTTACCACGCAAAAAGACTGATCCATTGTAATGCTTGTTTCCCTGTTAATTGCGTGACCGTGCAAATTTATTTACAGGCTGCAACTTGAAAGCGACGACTCTATTTGAACTTCTTAAAAGGAAAATTCAGGCTTTAGATTTGGAAAAAGGTGCCCGTCTTATGCGAAGGCCAAATTCATTAACATTAGTTGCAGTGAAATGTACATTTTCATGTTTAAGTTGTTGAAATTAGCATTACTTAATATATTTTTAGTGTACAAATTTGAATTTACCAAGAACAACCACTCCGAACAAGTTATTGTAATAAATTAATTATTGTTAATAATCTAATATTACGTTGGTATTTTTATACCTAATGTAAGTAATGTTAACAAACTCTGTGTCTCACCAGTTTTTAAACATTTTAATTGTGAGCTAAGCATAACACGTGATACGGGCATCCGGTGTGTAAACTTAACATTTTTTAACTTTAGATTGCGATCTGAGTGAGCAAAGATAAAAGTGATCACATAAAATTATTTTTTATATTTTCTTTGTATTATAAAATCATTACAGATGAATTGAAGAAGTATTGAATAAGACGTGACAACTCTTAAGGTTTTTTGTAGCGGTAACCTATCCCTGTGGTTAAGCAGTTTTAATTCTTATGAAAAATACAAATATTCGAATAGCATTTAAATTTTTGAATAGTTATTGCGTATCGAATATTTGAACATTCGTGCACATTCCCATTACATCCCAACTTTCGAAAACCCACGAACAGCAAGATATTTTCATGGTTTAGCATACAACTCATGGAAAGGGGGTTTAATAGATCTGTGGAAGTGTCCCCGGTTAAGGTAAATAAACTCTGTCACCAGTACATCCAAGTGCGGGATGTACAAGTTCCTCCTGTTGTCATGTGACTGCATTTTGGTTTGTTTCAACTAGTTCGGACCTAAGCAATCAGTGTAGTGTGAAAGGGAACCAACACTGCTGAAAAAAAATGCTACAATGTACATTTTTCAGTTTTTCTACGCGATACACCGGTATATGCTGTATACACACTAGAAAAGATCAAGGATTTCCTTATACAAACTTAAAAAATGCAAGGACAAGTAACAGCATTGTTTTGCGTCAGAAAAGTGTGACACACTGCCTTTTGGACCATTGGTGATGCATCTTTTTAATCTTGCATACACTACACTTCCATAATATTAATCCTCAGAGGATTTAGGGTGCATTATTTAGATCAACCGGAACCAGGAACACATCCAACAACAAATGATGTACTTGTTGCATCAAAGAGTGCAGAACAGTACTCTACTCTCAGCCAGTCTTGTCTCTTTGTTCCAAGGTTACCGCAGGAGGCAGTTCATGCCCAGACCTGATGGCAGAGCTGAGAATGGGAAGCGGTGACCTGACAAGAGCTAAGAGGATAGAGCTGGATAAAGGACGTGGCAACTTTGATTTTCCTACAACATTTCAAATGCTATTAGATTGTTAATGATAATCTTATATCTACCATTTACCTTATTAAGCTTATTTTTTTATTTTTATTTAGCCTTGTTGTGCAAGCACTGTTGTGCCTGTGCAGAGGCAGCAGCTTTTGCCAGAGGGGAACTGGAATCCCCCGGTCGTCGAGTTTTTTTTTTTCTCGATTAGAGTTTTGGGTTCCTCGCCACCGTTTGCATATTGTTTTGCACTATCTGCCTGGCCGGGGGGGCTGCTTTAGAATTCAGAAATTAGAAATAATTAATATATAAGAATTTATAGTCCGTTTAATATTTGACCTGTGGTTCTCTCTCTCCTTTATCTCAAATGTGTCCTTTCACTGTCCTTTTGTGCGAGTGTGTTTGTGTTTGTGTGTGTGTGAGTGTGTTTGTGTGTGTGCGTCTATGTCAATGTGTGTAAGTATGTATGCATATTGTGTGTGTGGAGCATTTGTATGTCTGTCTTTTGTTGTTTTCCACCTTTTTCTTGTTTTTACAGGTATATGCCTTTAGTTGTTTTACTTGTAATCTATTGTGTCTCATGTACAGCTGCTTTGTAACAATGGAAATTGTAAAAAGCGCTATATAAATAAAGTTGAGTTGAGTTGAGTTGAGTGGTGTACCGGAAGATATGAAATAAATGGAGATCATGAAAGGCAAGCATTTAAACAACTGTTTTAGTAAGCCTGCCCTAGAAGCTACTTCCGCTTCGGGTAATGCTTCAGCAGGTGTAACCGAAAATGAGCCTGATGTGGCTCATGCTACGCTGCTCCTGTAGATAAAATGTATTGTCATGCGATTAGCTGCTGCTCCATATGTGTAATGTGCTGCACTTTAAAAAACGTCTGCTGGCCAAAAGCCTGATGAAAATGACTACGCAAGCCTGAAGAAAATGACAGAACAATAACTTTCGTGACTTTCCAACATGATAACGTATTATGGGAAGTTGTGAACACGCAACAAGGTTGGGTGGAAGCCGTATATTTGTGGATAAAAAGTAGTTTTTTTTTCTCAGAAAATTACTAATTGTTTCGTTAGAAAACACCCTAATTCATCAGCTGGTGTCGCGTTTAGCCATTTAAAGCTGTGAAGGGTCTGAAATAAAGCCATGGATGTCTTGGATGACATGAGATGTTAGTTTATATAATCTCTAAATGTTTATAAATGATATATCACATCTGGTTCTTGTATGTTTTGGTGTGTCTTTCACAGAAGATCCTTTGTGAGGACTGCTTTGTTTCTGTGGATATAGAGGTTCCAGAGAAGGAGCTGTTGAGCCAAATTTTGGAAGTCATCAAGGTGACCCCCACCCTACATGAAGACCTGCAGGTTGAGGTCATGAAGGTCTGTGTGTGTATTTGTATGTATGCCAAGGCCATGGAGTTATTAGTATAAAATAATAGGCGACTTTTAGCAGACATAATCAATTTGTGTCTGCAGCCACAGTTTTTATGGCATAATTTGCATCATTGCTAGTACATCTCTAGTTACAGTGTATTCAATTCCCGTTTCTTATGCAAAAGTGTTGAATCATGTGAAACAGTGCTGCTGTCAAAAGGTAATTGTATTGCATGAATCGACTTTTTGTTTCATAGGTTCTGCTTTGTATCACCTACTCCTCTACCTTTGAGATGAATGGGCACAACATCTTGAGAATTGCTGAGGTAAGATGAGCTTTATTGATGTCTGTCTTGACAAAAGACATCTGTGGACAATGCTGCAATTTAGTCTTAAAATTTAGGGGTGAAATTATTAAAACATGCTCCTAACATGTAAGAAAATAAAGGCGATTTCGATGCAAATTTTGAAATTTTACACGTTTTCATTCCCTGAAAATATAAATCTAAACCGTAATGTGAAAACTGTAATGTAATACCAAATCGTAGTTGTTTGTTCTTCTGAGACAATTAACACGTATAAAGCAAGAACATCATGTTTATGTAATTGGATATAAATAATTAGAAGTCAGATCCCTCACTACATGTTTATTTGGACTGGGTTTCTTGCAATCTCTTTTTTCTATCCGTGTATGTTTAACTTGTTGTATTGCCATTGGTTGGCCATGAACAGCCAATAATCACATCTTCATGTGTTGAATGGGTCTGATTGTGCCAGACATCATCTTATCTTCACATAGCAAATGTTTTTCAGGAGCTATAGAAATAATGATGCTTATGTAAATATGTTTTGAAAAGTCCTCATTTAGTTATACACCGTCTCCATTCAGTGTATTCCCTGTGGTGTAGTCTACGTGATACACCGGTATATGCTGTATACCCACTAGAAAAGATAGAAAAATGCAAGGATAAGTAACAGCATCGTTTTGTGTCAGAAAAGTGTGACACACTGCCTTTTGGACCATTGGTGTACCGGAAGATATGAAACAAATGGAGATCATGAAAGGCAAGCATTTGAACTACACTTTTTCAATGTTTTAGTAAGCCTGCCCCTGAAGCTACTTCCGCTTCGGGTAATGCTTCAGCAGGTGTAACCGAAAATGAGCCTGATGTGGCTCATGCTATGCTGTACGAGGGGTCCCCCTCTGTCATGATTGCGTCCAGGAGTCGCAATTGCTTACTCTGTTCGCTGGTGTATTATACTTTCTGTTGATAACTCACCCCTACTTTTAAATCCACTGCATATACTTTCATAAAATTAGCATATTTGTTTTCATTATTGTTGGCATAGTAAATTGTGCCTAACTAGGTAACTTCAAAAACGTTAGTTTGCGTGGTGAATCAATTAATGAGGGAGAAAGGTAGAGAAAATATACAGTACAATGTATATAATTGTTTTAGATGATAAGAGATGAGAGCACCCTGCCAGCCTGGTAAAAGTCAGGCTAGAGACACTGCAAGCAATCAACGAGTGCTTGATAAAACTGCACAAATATTCATTGTTAATTATTATATTTATCATTGTCAATAATAGACGCAACTCGCACTCATAAATGTGACCCAGTCTTTGACAACTAGGCTAAAATGTAGTTATTAGTGACAAGCATCAGAGTTTTTATTTTAACCATTTAGTTCAATATGATTTACTCTTTTAATATGATCTAATTCTTTGATGTGGCCTCAGTCAAAATCTAACTAAATTAAAATCTAAAGATTATACTTTCAGAGAACTAAAGTATACTCCCTACAAAAAACTATACTACACCACTATGTATCCCTAACATCTCACTACCAACATGAAGCACATTTTCCTGTCCCCTTACAATGGGTCATTGTGTAGCTATGGCTACAACCAAGAGTGGATCTCGCATCATTTTCCTTGACCAAGCAGCTCATAGGGTACAGTCAGAGAAGGGACATACTCAGCGGTCGGTCATGGATTGCTTTTTAACACGGCATTTTATTTTCATATTTGATCAGTCAAATCAGAAAAATAGAAAACTTTCTGCATTTTTACATTTTCAAATAAACAATTTAGTTTGATTTATAAGCAGTTTTATGTGTTATATGCAGGGCCGCATTAAGAGCTCACTGGGCCCCGGGGCTATGAGTTACTGCAGGCCCCCCCCCCACCACTTTAGGTCACCAACTACAGAGAAAGAGAAAAAAAACTGATTTTTTCTAAAAAATGTCGATGTTTCATGTTTCTGGTGATCTGGTTAGGATAAGCATGAAACACATTTTTACACATGCTGTTAGATTAACACTAACTTGTCAACATGTCTTGAATATATAGGGGTGGGCGATGAGCTAAATGTTAGCCTATATCATCATACGGAGCCATTTTATCGAACAATATACTTCACAGTCAAGTTATATTAATTTTAATACGATTTTAATCATATCAAAAGTTAATGGCACTAAGATTTCATAATTATTGTGATAATTTTCAATATCACAAAAAATAATAGTAGCTTAATAAATGGATATCAAGCTTACTGATGACAAGAATCACAAATAATAATAGAACAAAGGCACATAAGAAATCGACCTACTTGAAAAACCTTAAGCGCTGAATAATATTGTATAAAGTAATCAAATATTCAATACATAGCTTTCAATATAAATTCAACATCCATTCTTATTTATTTTACTAAAGTGATTCAGTCAAGGACAGTAAATTACTTTCTTTCTGATGTTTGATTAACATTATTGACACAATGGCGACAGCAGCTTTATTAGCAGCTTCTGTCACTTTAAGACCAAGTGCGCTGTGCAGAACCGTCTCAAGTTCACTATAGTATCAAAACGAGCATTTTCAAAATAAATCCTCTCCTGCTGCTTATTGTGTCTGAGCAGTTTAAAATAATTTGTATCTATACCACAATACTTAAATACGTGTTTAAATTATAAACTTACATCAAGATGATGGCGCAGCACAATTGACACATTTCTACCGGACACATTAGCACTATCGCCACTGCCAGCCCTTTAGGCGAATAGTTTGATCAAACACAAAAAGCAATATCATACATTCATCAAGTTAATAATCAAACTTAACAGTTAATTGGTGGGGTCGATGATGACGCTGTGTCTTTATCATCAGCTCCAACATCCACCACTCCGTGATCATCAGCTTTAGTAAAATAACCCGATAGTTTTGGGATTTTACTGATCAGCTCATGTTTCCTCTGCTGTTTAGCTTTCAAAAAATCCCTTTTTTGAGCCCCACTCGCACATTTTTTTTTTAAAGATGACATTTTTAGCAGTCGAAGACGAAGACTGTTTTTTGCGTGGAAATTTTAAGAAAAGTCTAGAATGAAGTGAAGAGTGGAGGCGATTGATTGGTTGATGCGTAGGCTATATTCTAATAAGGCGCAGACAGCCATCGCCTGACAGGCCTAAGCTGAATTGTTGTATATAAAATAAATGCATTTGATTTGGTATATCAAATTGAAACGTGACGTTTCAATTCACCGTGCCCTGCTGCCCATGGGGGTTTGATTGACATGCGACCTGACCAATCATAACGCGAATGCGCAATTTTGTTAATAATATTAATGAGAATGATTCCATGATAATGCATGGAATATACGGCAAAGCGCTACTAAATAACAGGGCTAATTTGTGGGGGGGTGGTAAGGCTTTGGCAATCAGATGGCTAGTAATAATAAATCTGCTCCACAGCCAATCACGGGCCCCCTCCTTGATCGGGCCCCGGGGCTTTAGCCCCGCCTAGCCCTATTGTTAATGCGGCCTTGGTTATATGAAGGTAAGGGAAGGTGATAGACTAAACAGTTTGTACACTATAAAATCAGTATGTCAATGGAAAAGTCCGCATAAAGTCACCTACAGTATAAACCCAAAGTTTGTGTCTGTGTGGTAGTCGTTGTTTTTTGGTAGGGTTAGCCAAAAGGTAAAACACTGGTTTAAACCTGTTTGCGTTTTATCTGTTAAAGCACTTTCCAAAAAAAGTTTGAACTCTTTACAATATGGTTATATTTGTTAACAATTATTTATTACGCGGCTCTTTGTAATGCTTGATTCTGATTGGCCAATCGCGACATTTGCTGGTTTCGTTATTCCCAGATAACAACCTCTCAAAACGAATAACACGCGTTAACTCATGTGCCGCCAGCCTTTTAAAAAAAAACTTGCCAGCCTACTCCAGCGTTTTGTAACATTTTCACCCAAATTTAATGGCTCACAGTAAATTTTCTGTAAAGAATATGTGGACAAAGAATATGTCAAATGAAAGAAATTAAAGAGTCTCAGCTTTTAAACAAAAGAAACCGTATTCTTCTATCTTCATTTGTTTGTTTTTTATCACTCCATAGATGTGGGTAGGTTTCTTCAAAAATGCCTCATTTTGATTAAACAGCTGAGATAATTAACGTTTTTTTGTCACAGATTCCGCCCAGATTCCACTCAGAACAATCATTAAAAACCGCTAAAACATATACGTTCTAGGATTCTGGGATTCTGTACTTTTTCCCAAAGGTGTGTAATAGCGCCACCTGCTGTACAACAGTACAAACACTGATTGCTTTAATAACTCGTCTTTGGGGGGAAGCGTTTTTTTTTTATTGATGAGATAACTCGTCAATGGCGGTGAAAGAGTTAACCTTGATGCAGAAAATCATTTTGACAAGTTTTGTAACAGATTATACAAATATAAGCTTGTCCGGGACAAGGATTGAACATTTGAATCACATGACATTTCTGTTATTAATTGCATGTGTAAAATTCAATAATGAATTCAAAATTAGTGTATTGTGCACTATTATTTTAAAATTACAGCTATATGAACAAAAGTGATGTAGGATTCGGTTTGCAAAAATTTAAATAATGAGTTTTTTTTTTAAATTACATTGCATAGTAGCATAAGCAATTTTTACTTAAAAAGTTTTTTCCTTATCTTAACATTTCAAAAAACGGAGAACACAATTCCTTTATTACGAGTGAGTGTTTTGGGCCCGTCCATTACTTTTTAATGAACATTATAAACGGAGATCTTTATTATGCTGCCGCCCCTTTAAGACTACTCTATACAGATATACGGATCTAATATACTGTGACACGTCTGTTTTGTTTCCCAGCTGTTAACATTCATTAACCGGACTACTCTGTCCATTTCAGAGTAAGAAGACCTGAAAGAGAACTCTGTTAAGTAGTTTGCGCTCTGACACTCTAGGCGTGCATGTTTAAACATGTTATCAACATAAGCCTCACACTGCATACAATACACGCTAGACAATTTGTTATCGTTGCTGTTTTGTACCTAATCTGGGGAATTTTTTGTATTCTGCAGGCCATTGATTTCCTTCCGCTTTATCATCAATAGCTTTAAAAAAGCATCTTACACCCGCGCATATAACATCTTTGTGGGGCGAGGGGACTGATAGATAAGCGCATGGCTGAAGGAGGGGAGACGAAATGGAGTGGTTTGTTCTATCAACTCCGCCGTTTGGAAGAGACTTAAAGCGAAATGTTGTTCCAGGTGCATGTGTACGCTTCAGCCGTCTTAGGCCAACCCCAAAAGCTTTAATTGGTTGAGACGCGTGGTGACCCCATTCCCCAGCAAGTACTATTGTTTTGATATGTACCATTCCTTATTTTGTTTGATATATGGAGAAATCTAAAAAGAATGAACCAGGGACTATTCCTGAACAACTCTGCGTAATGGTATTGCAGTTTTTAACACAGCAAGACAGACCTACCATAGTTATATTTCCTTATCAAAACACTGCATTGAACACACTAGCAGCTATCCTTCCAAGATGGCGCATCATTCAATGCGGTGTGACGTCGATTAACAAGCTCTATACGTTTCAGAGCCAGTGAGCAACGGACTTTTGAAATTAAATTATACTTTTAAAAAAATGTGTTAATGCTCTAAATAATTAACACAGACAATTATTTTATAATGCGTTAACCTAATAACGCGTTAACTTTCCAAGCCCTAATATAAATGTCTTTTAATAACATACAGTATTTGATATTATATTTACAAATGATTGAGCCCAAATTGCCTGTTCGTGATATTTGAATGACGTTTTTTACCTTAAAACCGAAAGTAAACTGCTTTTCCTCACAGAAGGTCTGCATTCGGTAAAACAAGCTAATAAAATGTTCAAATTCACATTTCATCTCCAGTTTTTTTCTCATGTGGTAAGTAGCCGTGTAAGCGGGATAATGTACAAGCAGCTGGCTGTTATCTCGAAATAAGGGTTTTGGATCAGGTCCTGATCACACTGTCCATGCTTATTTCTATCTGTGATAACAACCGGGTGCCTGTACATTATCCCTTACCTAATGCATTAGCTAACATGAGCTATCAATGAACCATACCAAACATTACTTCAACAGCATTTATTAATATTAGTTCATATTAATTTCAGCATTTACTTGTAACTGTTGAACAAACACGAGTCACTGTTTTGACATAACCATTAGGTTGTATTTGTTATCATTAGTAAATGCATAAGCTAAATCAATGAGCTAGTTTGTTAGCATGTATTAATCCTTGTTAATGTTAAAGGGGTCCTATGGCGCAAATACGTGTTTTTCCGTGTCTTTGGTGAGTTATAAGTTGCCCATGCATGAATTAGACACGTAAGATTGCAAAAATTAAAGTTTTGGAACAAAAGATGCGTTCTATCTAAAAGTGAATGCTCACCCAGACCTACCTGAAACGCCTCATGTAACCATACCCCCACAAATCTGCATCAATTCGTGGTATGATTTGACTAAGACCGCCCAAATGTATATGCAAGTAAGATGGGCGGACTTGTCCGTACAATTGCTTTGGAACCTGATGTTCCACATATGGTAAGAGGTGTTACATTTTCGTCACAAGCTTGCTTTTTTTGTAAACGCTTGCATGTTTATTTATTTTTTATCCAGGTGTGTATTGAGACATACATCTCAAGTTGTCATCAACGTAGCATCAACACAGCAGTCAGGGCCACTCTCAGTCAGATACTCGGAGATCTCGCCCTACAACTGCGCCATAGACAGGAAAATACAGTGAGTTTTTCTTTACAATACAGCTGTACTAAACACAAA
Source organism: Triplophysa bombifrons (assembly GCA_029783895.1). Classification (NCBI taxonomy): domain Eukaryota; kingdom Metazoa; phylum Chordata; class Actinopteri; order Cypriniformes; family Nemacheilidae; genus Triplophysa; species Triplophysa bombifrons. The sequence goes on along the minus strand of CM056459.1, from coordinate 19,244,740 downwards.
CCCACACATTTAACGCAAACAGTCCTCTGACAATCCTATAGACAACATGGGTATTAATCCCAGTGTGCATCGTATAAAACTCTTGGATAATTGCTGTGTATTTTATAATATTCATGTTTTGATATCATATCAAACATGCTAGCCATCCAGGAATGGACCTTTTTCACAATCATGTGCATTTAACGGTCCTCAGCATCGTAAATCTTAAAGAGTAAGTAGCATAAGATCATAAAAATTACATTTCATCCACTGTGTTATGTTGCCGTGTTTGAAAGTAAGCAGTCTGCCAAGTTGTAAGACCAAAGGTGAATAAATAACAAAGTTATTGGCTTGTAAAAAGGGAGTCGACTCTGAACCACGCAAATGAGACGTGAACTATAACGCCAGGGTTTTACTGTGCGCGCGTCATTTCACCAAAGATAGCTTCAATAATCTTGGCATGTTCACTCCAGGATATGTTTAAAGACTATCCTTGAAAGAGGGGGAAATACCAACCTTACTTGGAGCTGTTAGCTCCACCAAATCACAACCTTTAAATGTGACTATTTATTTTTGTCTGAACTTCAAGAATTATTTGTGTACCTTATGTCTGCATTTAGCAAATGTATTTAACACTAACTTTAACACGTACCGTTATTTCTGGGGTATTACAGTTTGTTTATCTAGCTATGAACTCTGCTAATTTAATTGTTCAATCTATTAGCGTTTATCTATTATCTACTATCGTCTTTGGATGTTTCTCCGTCAGACTAGAGCTTAAACTGGTAAGGTAAAATCCCCACCATCTCTATCTATACACTGCATATAATATATAACCTGTAAACCATAATCCAGCAATGATGGCAGGCGTTCCATTTGCGACACATGATGAACGCTGTAACAAGTTCAAAGATTGGGAAGGATGCGGTCACCGGTGAACGTTCAACAACTTTTATTAAAAATAAACAAACCACACAATGAAAGTTAAATGCCGGCAGCTCCTGCTGTGGTCGACTGCCGGCCACACAAACATAATTAACCATTGTATAAAATCTATGCCTGGTCCTCTCTCGTCGTACACTCCAGTGGCTAGTCCTTTAATGCTTTCGATCTCCTCCAAAGAGATGCGATACACGTACAACACTGCTGTTGTTGTTGGACACTCCATTAACCAAAGTAGGACCTTTAAAATCATATGCTACTTACTCTTTAACATTTTTTATATATATTTTTTTAAATGCATGTATGTTTATAACAAAAGAAAGTTAACGCTGATGCGAGGGTGTTTCTTATACAGCATCTAAGCAAATTTTATAATATTCTTTCTTTTGACTGCTGTTATCACACACTCTTTATTTTGTTTATTTGGTTGAAAGTGTTACAGTTCTACAGTGTTAAGCAAAATGTTTTATTTTGATGGATGTTTGCAGGGTTTTGATGGAGAAGAACATTCCATACCTGTGCTCCAGCGCAAAGGTAAACTTCAGCCACACAAGGCTGTGTCTTTTTTGTACCACTTTTGTACCTTTTTGTACCATGGGTATACAAACACACGCCTTTATTCTAAACATTATAACGCACGCACGCACGCACGCACGCACACACACACACACACACACACACACACACACACACAGGTTGCCTTTACTAATAAAATGTCAAGTTACGCTGTTGTTAGCATGCAATTGATTTAATGTGTTTTACGTGGCTCAGCAACACTATTTATGCTCAGTATATTGAGGTTGTATTTATCCTGCCATTCAGTATAAAATCAATTATTTATGTACTTCTGTTTGTTAGCAGATATCTCTCCAACCTCTGATGCATTGTATGAAGATGTTGTGATGGTCCTCACCGTATTCTGTGACAAACTGGAATCAGTCTCCAAGTAAGCGTTACATCCACTACATATCATCAGGAGTTATTTGTGATGGATAATAATGAGGGGTTAGGGCTGTGAAAAAATACACAACCAGGTGCTGGTATAGTCAAGTATCATGGTGACATAAGAGGAATGTGTGTTTTTATATCTCTTTAGTGAAAACCAGTTGCTGAAGCTGTTGTATCTGGAGTGTATTCTGTCCATGCTTTCCAACTGTCCTCCCACACTGCACCTGCGTCGCCATTTTACGGACCTTATATGGTGAGACCCATAAGTACTTTCAATACATTCACATGAAAATAGCATGGCAATTTGAAATGAACTTTGGTATTCATGTGGCACTTCAAGGCGGTAGCGAACCGTGACTTTTTGAACTTCTGAGCAACAGCAAAATCCATGCTAATACCAATTTTGTAAATTTAGTCTCATTACTAAATGATCAGACAGTTCTGAGAGGAGCATGCTGTTATTAGTAATAAAAGTGTATTTTGCACATACAGGAAACAGTTGTGCCCAACCCTTGTGGTGATAATGGGAAACCCTGCAAGTGACAAAACCATCACTTCTGCCCACGGTTGGACAACCCAGGACTCAGACGTGGCGTCGGTTTTGGACCAAGGCCGGGGATCCGGATGTTCAACGAGTGCCCCTGCAATGATAGGGCCAGTGGTTCGCACTATCTGCTATGTGGCGGCAGAGTTGGTTCGTCTGGTGGCTTGTGTGGAATCGATGAAACCTGTGTTGCAGTCCCTCTACCACCGTATTCTTCTCTATCCACCCCCCCAGCACAGAGTGGAGGCCATTAAGATTATGAAGGAGGTGAAGTTTTCATATTTACAGAATATACTTGTAAAGCCTTTCTAGTCTGACTAGCCGGAATAAAAAAAATGTTTTGATTTGGTCTGATTATTTTCATTTTCCATAATGTTGGAAAAGCTTGAAGTAAACATTTACTCTCTTGCATTTGGACATATTGTTATTTTTACACCCATAGATTGTAGGAAGCCCTCAGTGGCTGTTTAACCTGGCTGGTCCATGTGTCATTGAGCCTGAGACAAGGAAAAGGTCATTTTCAAAGAGGAAGTCACATCTCGATCTTCTCAAATTGTAAGTGTCCGGTCTCTTAGAACTACGTAAGTGTTTAAATTAGGGATGTGCACGGATGTTCTAATATTCAATCCGTTAGAACTATTCACAAATTGAAAATGCTATTTGAATATTCATATTTTTCATAAGAATAAAAACTGCGTCACCACATGGTAAAGTTACCACTACAGAAGACCTTAGAGTTTTCAAGTCTTATTTAACGCTTCTTCACTTCATCTGCAATGATTTTATAATATACAGAAAATATAAAAAATAATTGTATATGTGTTCCTAAATCTTTGTTCACTCAGATCGCAAGCTAGTTTAAATATTTTAAGTTTACACACCAGATGCCTGGATCGCGTGTTATCCTCTCTGTACATCGCTTTGGATAAAAGCATCTGCTATGTAAATGTATGCTTGGCTCAGATCACCATATTAAAATGTATCAAAACTGGTGAGCCATAGAATTCATTAACATTACTTACATTAGGTAAAAATACCATGTAATATTAAATGATTAACAATAGTTAATTTATTACCATATCTTGTTCAGAACGTTTGTTCTTTGTAAATTCATATTCGTTCATTAAAAATATATTAAAAAGTAATGCTAATTTCAACAACTTGAAACATGAAAATGTAAATTTCACTGCAACTAATGTTAATGAATCTGGTCTTAGAAGAAAAATTGTAGGTATGGAAAAAGGTGGCAGTCTTATGCTAAGAAGTTTAAACCAGGTCATAACCTTCAAGTTACAGCCTGTACACAAATTTCCATGAATGCTTTTTTTTAAACATGGTTACCTTAGTTGAAATAAATAGGCCTACATTATTTATTGATGGAAAAGCAATGCAAAGCTAAACAAGACAGGCATTGACCATGAACGACAAAGAAAACAATATTTATATGCGGTGCTGGTCAGCAGGAAAAATCTTCCTCCGATACCGGTCATGTAATAGACATGGACACAAGCACTACAGACGCTCAGTCTTTGTTGCTGGGTATTTTTTAGGATCTTGACAGTCGACATGGAGCATATCAATCCCATTTACTTCATTTTTTATCAACATTATAGGCAGTAAAGCCAGGTATTTTACCCGGAGTTAGAAGAGCAGTCTTCTCCGCAGTCGGCTTGTTAAAGGGCTGAGGAACGCTCACCAGAGTAAAATATGCTTATTTTTCTTATCAATTACTTGTAAAACAAAATAAACAACATAACCATATATCACAGACTATCAGTATGCATTGCGTTTTGTTTGTTTTCTATGTTTTCCACACAGGTTTCAATGCATTTTTTTTTCAACATTAAAAAACCTATATACTGTATTTAATGACAATTATAAGTTTGATGTGAAATTTTGTCTAAATGAAAACGTAACAAATTAAGTCATTAATAACTTAATTTAAATAAACAAATATTTGAATATTAGTTTTTATGAGCTTGAATATTTGAATATGAAATTATTGACACATGCCCATCCCTAGTTTTATTGAATTTGAACCAATTTGTTGAATGACAATCAAATACTTTAAATTATTATGTTATATAATTTCAAATTCAAACTAGATACAGTATGTCATTATATACTGGAACAACTCAGGCAAGAGATAATACAACTCTTCCTGGGAAGCTGATACTCTGGTGTTTCCAATTTGGTTTGTTGCCATATCTGATGTGGCAAATTATAATGTATGAGCTCACGGTGTCTCACGCCAAGAACCTGGAGAAATTGGTGAGTACACAAGTGTGGAAATGGCTTGGTTTACCAAGATGCCTTAGCAACATAGTGCTCTATGGGAATGGAGATAACTCTCTTCCCATTTCAAGACATGTGGAGGAATATAAATGTACCAAAACAAGGCTGGAGATGATTCTCAAAGAATCCTGTGATCCCTGTGTAAGAGATGCTGCTCCAACAGTAGCAACTGGGAGAAAATGGAACCCAGCAACAGTGGTAGCAGATGCGAAGGCAGCCCTCAGACATTGGGACATTGTGGGACAAGTTCAATATGGCAGGGGGAACTTGGTTTGCGATCAACCACCTACATGTGAAAAGCGACACCAAAGGAACAGCGTCACTTTGTGGTGGAGGAGGTACGGCATCAAGAGGAGGCAAGTAGATGCGCCAGAGCAGTCTCCCAAGCCCAGCAAGGCTGCTGAATGAGGTGGGAATGCATTGAACGTGCACAATCATGGAAACAAACAGGCTAAGTTTTATCAAGTTCAGGTGATTTTTATTGTCATTTAACATTATACGGTGCAGAACCATCAGAGCGAAGTGATAAATGAAAAAAAAAATGGTCTACAAGCATCTTATCCTGGTTGGAAGATTAAACTTAAAATAAACTGTAAACTTATTTCTGAAATCTGATTGGTTGATTTGAATGTTGTCCCAGGTTCAACATGATGTTGTCCAAAGGATATCCACTACTTGGCAAAAACAGGAGAGCCATTTAGTGCAAAAGAAAAACGTGATAAAATATAAATCACAGTACACAGCGTTCAACATCGGAGTCCAAACAAGTAGTGAAACATTGTCCATTTAATCATACTACTGTACATGTAAACATTCAATGAGGAACTAGCAGCAGTGTTGGTGCAAAAACATGAAAGTAGGGCAGTTATTGGTGAAAATGTGTAAACAGGATGTTACAATGTATTTGTTAGGCCCAAGTCTTTTTATTTTGGAGTCAAATGGCTTGTGGAAAAAAGCTGTTACACAGTATAGAGGTGAGTGCACGAATGCTCCGGTACTGTTTTCTAGAAGGGTGAAAAGTGTGTGAGAGGGGTGAGTGGGTCAGCTATGATGCTGGTAGCTTTACGGATACCGTGTGTGGTGTATATGTCCATGATAGAAGGTAGAGAAACCCCGATGATCTTCTCAGATGTCCTCAGTGTCTGTTGTTGGGTCTTGTGGTATGATGTGGCATAGTTCCAAACCAGAAAGAGATGCCGCTGCTCAGTATGCTATCAATAGTCCCTCTGTAGAAAGTGGTCAGGATGGGGTGAGGGAGGTGGACTTTTCTCAACCTTCGTAGGAACAAGAGACGCTGCTGGACTTTCTTGGTGGTGGAGCTAGTGTTGAGGGACCAGTTAAGGTTCTCCGCCAGGTGGACACCAAGGAATTTGGTGCAAAGGAGCCAATTGATATACAGCGGTGAGTGATCACATCTCTTTAGTTTTGTCAACGTTCAGAGACAGGTTGTTGACACTAAACCAGTCTGTTAGCCTATGCACATCCTCGCTGTATGCTGACTCATCGTTTCTACTGATACCCACCAGGGTCAAACTTGATGATGTGGTTCAAGCCGTGCGTTGCTACACAGTCATGGGTTAGAAGTGTGAACAGCCAATTTGCTCAGTGTTGTGGTGCTGGATGTGTTGTTTGAGGTCTGACTGAGGTCTCTCGATCAGGAAGTCCTGGATCCAGTTACAGAGGGAGGTGTTCAGGCCCAACAGGTTCGGCTTCCCAATCAGGTGATGAGGGATGATGGTGTTGAATCCTGAAATCTTTGAAAAGCATTCCGACGTAAGTGCTATTATTGTCCAGATGAGTGAGGGCCAGATGGAGTGTGGTGGAGCTGCATCGTCTGTGGAACGTTTTGGGCGATACGCGAACTGTGGCAGAAGAGCTACATATGATGTTCTGCTCTCACCAACAAATCTGCATGTTTGATGTGGACAGGATCCAGCCTGCAACCTATGAGCAGCCCCAGCAAATCTTAAACATATTCTTGTGATTTGTAAGAAGAGCTTGACACTGGGGAGATACACATGGCGCCACAATCAAGTACGAAAGTGCCTGCTGCAGCAGTGGAGACAAAGAGAGTGGCAGCAAATGCCATCCCCCAAAACGCCCAGGCTTACTCGCTAAAAACCCTTTATTTGGGAAGGGCAGAAAAAGCAGTTCGAGCCCTTATCCCCAGGTCTGCCGAGTATAGCTCGGGATTGGGAAATGCAAGTTGATTTAGACCATAGACTTACTTTCCCCTTGAAAATTGCAGCGACCAATCTGCGGTCAGACATGGTTCTGTGGTCCACCTCCAGTAGGAAAGTAATCATAGTTGAGTTGACTCCACCTTGGGAAGAGGCCATTATCAAAGCATTTGAAAGAAAGAATTTCCGGTGTGCCAACTTGGCAGTGGAGGCTGACGATCGGGGATGGAATGTGAAAGTGTTCCCGGTGGAAGTGGGGCTGCTTTAGGAAGGTGGGATCAGAGGACAGGCCAAATGGATGGTAGTCAAAGAACTTAAGAACTTTCCACTGTTGCTTAGAGAAGCAGCCCCTGGCTGGGGTTGAAACTGAAGGACACGATATGGTCTGCCAAATTACCACCCAATAAAATGGTGTTGTGTGTTGTATTTGTACTTTATACGGAACGGGGGTCACTGAGCATGTTTTAGCAGTGCCAGTGGGGCAAGAACAGCCTTAGCCAACGAGTTGCCGCGTATGGTTGCTTGGATGTTGAAAATGTGTTTTAATCTTATGCCATACAAAACTGGGGGGACAGAGTATGAATTAGAGGGTGCCATTGGGGCTAGAACAGCCTTAGCCAACAGGTTGGCACATATGGTTGCATTGAGGTATGATGCCACTGAGCTACCAGCAAAGCAAGTGTTGTTGACACTGCAGCCAACAATCTGGATGAGCTAATTGACACAGGAAGTAGAGTTCATAGGACTGGTCCAGTGGAAGATAGTCAAGAACTTGCCAGTGGTGTGGAAAGAAAAATCCACTGGCTGTGGTTGCGGCGTATGGACACAGCATGGACTGCTAGATGACCATGTAACAATATGACACAGACCCATGTCTGATCAACCTGCGGTGGGCCTCCCTTGGCTGTGGTTGTCTTGTTATAAAGGGCCGAAAAACCCAATGAGGCTGAGGTGCACAACTGATGATGTGTCGCATTGTTGGGAACCTTACAAAGGGCATTATCAGAAGCACCTCACCAAAAGGCATCTTACAGCCAGGATAATGGATGTGATAAATAGTGGGATCGGAACACAACTCATGAGATGTCTCTCTGATAATAGCAAGGAAAGGTAGCAGCTGTAGCAGCTCGCATTACAGCCTTTCTAGAAGACGTCTCAGTTTGGATGAACACTCAACCCTGACAAGACAGAACTACTCGTTTTTCCGGCACACATCTTGGCAATACCACAATCACTCCTGTGATTATATGCCTACCCGACGAACCCAGTGAAACTTCTGACCTCCGTTCCTCAATTCATATTCTTGACCGTATTGTCATGCATTAGCCATGGGAAATGTCCTATTGGGCAAACTATAAACTGTGCTGAAATGTTGGGAGTAAGCATAGTCCTATTAAGCGAAACTGACTCATTTTGATTATATAATTTTGATTTGATATCTTTTTAGATTTCAAATTTCAATGTCAGGAATCTGAGATGGTTGAGATCCTTTGGAAGGATATGATTTTATCCTGCATTATACTGTATATGCTCTATCCTGCATTATTTTAACTGCAGCATTGTAATTGATTTACATCGACTTTATGATCACTTCTAATTGATGGGTGAATATGTCATGAATGACCACAAATGCAACTTTCAGCTTATCGTGAATAAATGTTTTTATGGTGTTCCAGAAGTTACAAAGGTTATAACAAAAGTTGAACAAAAATGTTATTTCTCATTAAATGATCCTCTTCAAACTAAAAGCCACTTACTTTCACATTTGTTATCTAATGCAGTTGCATTTTTGTTCGCTTTTCTTAGTACTTTATGAAAATAAATGTGACTGTCTTTTCTGTTCTGTTAGGGTGATGGATGGCATAACAGAAGCGTGTATGAAGGGTGGGATTGAGGCCTGCTACTCTTCTGTGTCCTGTGCTTGTGTCCTATTGGGTACTTTAGATGAGCTCAGTCAGGGGCGTGGCCTGCGGCAGGACCAAGCTTGTGTGCTGCTGCGCCGATTGGATGAGCTTAAGGAGGGGGCGGAGTCTATTCAAGAGTCTGTAGAACTAAATGAAGCGGACTTCCGCTGGCAGCGACGCGTACTCTCTTCTGAGAACACAACTTGGGAAACCGGCATTGCGGAACACAGCCCTGACATCAGCATCAGTGTTACTACCGACACAGGCCAGACCACCTTGGAGGGGGACATGGGTCAAACCACTCCGGAGGATTGCAGGGAGAAACCATGCCTTCCATCGCCCTCTTCCTGTGGGTTCATAGCAGGATCTGCCCCAAACCTGCCTGAATGCATTAAAGACAGCGGTACCCCAGGAGCCCCGTCCAGTACAGCTCCTCCTGATGTAGTACAGCGCAGCCATGGCCTGGCCTTCCCTGACATCACCAACTTCCTGTCTGTGGAGTCTCGAACACGCTCCCACGGCTCTCGCTACAGTGAGAGCAACTTCAGTGCGGACGAACAGGAGCTGTCCCGAACAGAGTTCGACTCATGTGACCAGTACTCCATGGCTGCAGAAAAGGACTCTGGTCGCTCAGACGTGTCTGATATGGGCTCGGACAACTGCTCTCTTGCAGATGAGGAGCAGACACCACGGGATTGTCCAGGGCATCGTACATTGCGGACAGCCGCTTTGTCCCTGAAACTGCTGAAGAACCAGGAGGCCGATCAGCAGAGTGCCCGACTCTTTGTCCAGTCTCTTGCTTCACTGATGCCACACTTACTGGGTCTGCATAGCACCACGGATGTAGATGTGTCATTGCAAAACTTCTCATCCACCTTCTGTTCCGGGCTGCAAGCAGGTAAAATTGCACCCATGTTCTCCATAAGATGTTTTTTGAATTTGAGAGGATAACATGATAACATGTGAGGTATTTTGCTATGGGAACGCTTCCGGCATGACCTGGAAGCACCAATGACACGATGTCGGTTGGCTGAAAGACCAATCACGATAGTGATAGGGGAGTTCCTCCTCCCTGATATATGTATCACTGCCAGTGGTCCCCATTTCATTCTGTATCTCTTCTCCGTGCATCTGCAAACCCGTGTCGAGATACCTCACTCATGTTATCAGAGAACCGGGCTTACGTGAGTAACCTAATGTTCTCTTTCAAACATTCGCTCTGTATCTCACTATGGGATTTAGACAACTCCCATAATGCAAATATGCTGTCTGAAGCAGGCATGTCAGCCAACTCATTGATGTGTAACATAAGCACTAAACCTGAATCCATTCCTGGAATAAAACAGGAATACATATTTAAAATCAAACACTTCACCGAACTGAGCATTTTGATTTGTCACTTTGTGCTTTTCTTTTTTTCCCCACACGCTAAGGATGGAATGAGCCAGTGATGGTTCTGTGACCTCCAATCTATAAAACTGCACAAAAGTGTGAGGCAAAGCCCAAATCGCTGCTGTACATATGATCTGACATGCCCTTAAACAGTGCCCATGAGGTAGTCATTCCTCATGGGGCTAAGACCCATGCTATTATAACACAATATAATAGCTTCCACGACCCAGCGGGACAGGCACCAACATGAAATAGGTTTGCCCTTGTGAGAATCGGCCCAAGACACAAATAACTGATTAGATTAGATTAGATTAGATTCAACTTTATTGTCATTACACATATACAAGTACAGTGTAACGAAATGTAGTTTAGGTCTAACCAGAAGTGCAATTAGCAAGTGCAGATATACAGTGTGAATAAATACAGAATACAATATTAGGAAAATAATTTACGATGGGCATTTACTATGAAAATATGACAATCGGTATGTACTATGAACAATATATACAGAAGGCTATATACTGTGAACATTAGTGTACAGGAGGTTATGAACAGATAACAGTATAGACTATACAGTAGTGCAGGTGACTTGAGTGTGCATTAGTTACAGACATTAGCTATTAAAGTTACAGTGCAGTAGATGGGTTAATGCAGTTATTAAAGGTACGGTGCAGTACATGAGTTAATGCAGTTATTAAAGGTACGGTGCAATACATGAGTAGATGCAGATATACAGTTACAGTGTAGTGATTACTCTTTCTTAGTGTCTTCGTTCTATCTACTTAGCGATGCAACACACGGGCAGGGCACAAGCAGAGAGGCTGCTCGCCTTCCGTTGAGGAATAAGCCAGCGGTTGAAAAGACAGCAAATTCACCGGGTTACATGCAAGATTTGCTGATTTGCTCACTTTAGGCACAAATGCTGGATTAGTTTTGAGAGTTACAAGGGTCATGAACTGACAATGCAAGTTCACTAACCCGCTTCACGGTTGAAAGAGCCAATAATAAAGCCACTTTTAGTGAAAGAAGCTCCAAATCAAGTCTCTATATCCCACTGCAGACTCAGCGGCTTTGAAACCTTGTTCTAACGCCGCACAACTCTCATAAACTTTCATACGAGTTGGTGTTGACCTATAGTATTTCTGTCAATCCCCACATGGCACGCAGAAATAGTGGCAAGATATACCTTTATTGTAGAAAAGGATCTGCCTAAGCAGAGAAAAGGAGCGATATGTCTGTGCATGCACATTGAAATTTTAATTGTTTCTATCTCCCCGGGTGCAGACCCTGAGGGCAATGAGTGTTTTCGTGCGAGGCAAAGAGATCTACGGCAGCTCGGCAGAACCTCTCCCACAACTGGCTCACCACCTGCGGGTGTAGAGTCCATTCTCGGTACAGAGGATTTCTTCTGGATAGGAGGTCTGCCCCCATATTTACATTTAGGCATTTGGCAGACGCTTTTATCCAAAGCGACTTACATGGCTTTAACCTATACATTTTACATAGGTATTTGCAATCCCCTGGGATTGAACCCACAACCTTGCGTTGTTAACGCAACGCTCTTACCACTGAGCTACAGGAAAGCTATATTATTTATTCCCGGGACATGCGTTGCCCATAATGAATGAAAATACTTTGCGCTCCACCCTATCAGTTTCTGAGCCAAACTTTGAGGCATAACCAAGCTTGTGCCCCCTGGCGATTTATGAATGCCGTCGTACTGTCTGATCTTAGCAAGTGCAAAAAAAAACTCATTGCCTGAAAAACTGTTAACAATTCCAGAAAGTTTATGTGCGCTTTCTCAAGCGAGAGCGGCCATTTCCCTTTCGCTATCCTGCTCTCGAACACTGCACCCCATCAGCTCATCCATCCTTACAACTTTTCTCAGAGAAACTTCCCCCAGCATTGTCCTGGACTCGATAAAGGGGCGATCTCTCCAGTGACAGAGAGCATGCATGCAAACTGATGTCACAATTACTTAGAGCTTGTGTCCAAAACTTCTCCTCAACCTCAATGGCGCTATCCAGTGCCTAAACTCTCACATTTGCAACAGTCCTAGTGGAATTACTGAAACTGCCGAGGCATCAGCCCCAGTAGACGTAAACACAGCATAAATTGGACTCTGCTCCCTTTCTGAAAAAGGGAGAGGCAGCCGCGAATCAACCTGATGCATGCCTCCGATAGAAACGCTTAGTACAGGACTGAGTTCAGTCTGAGACCCAAGTGGATAATTTCTTGTGTAGGCACTATGAAGCTCTTTGTCTTGTTCACTTTGAAGCCTAAGCTTCCCAAATGGTACATGAGCGCTTTTGTATCCATTGCCGCATGTTGCAATGATGGTGCACAGAGGAGAAGATCATCCAAATAGACAGACACTCTCAGACCTGCTATTCTCAGTGGAGTGAACGCTGCTTAAACACATTTGCAGAACACTCTCAGGGCTACAGAGGGCCCGAAAGGAACTCTCAAAAATTTGTAGGCTGTGGCCTGAAATTTTCTGTGTGGCAGGTAGATCCTTATGTGAAAATATGCGTCTTTCAGATCCTCTTTTAGCAAAAGGATTTTGAATTTGTACTTCCTGAGGTGTTTGTTTAGGATCCACAAATCCAGTATGGGATGGAGACCGCCCTCTCTTAGTGTAGATACAACTCAGCGGTGTATTGTGGATGCACTCAATTCGCTGCCCGAACAGCGAGTCCCTTACGAGGGAGGCAGGTCTGGAAAGCTTCACCCTCCTGTTTTCTGAGGTCACACAGCTGTCACATAGCAGTGACTGATGGGGAAACGGCTTATCCCAGAAACGTTTCATTTCTGAAACGCACGCCGGGACTAGAGTACGTAAATTAATCTGCCCATAAAAATTGCTGTGTTCAGCAACGTACCTTGACGGCTTTTTTAAGAGAAGAGAAACAACCAATTTCCTCCTGACGGTGCCTGCTGAGAGATAACTTCCAAATTAGATCTTCACGGGGAAGAGATCGAGAAAGAAGTAGGGACCATCCGAAGTGGTATGTATCAGTGAGGCGTGACTCCGGCATCACTGTTGTGGTTGGTCTGTCACCTGACAGACGTGGTGCTTCCAGGATCTGTGGCACCAGAGGCATTCCTATAGTGAGATACTGAGGGAATGTTTGAAAGACAACATGGATTGTGCATGTTATAAGCATTGGCTAAAACAGAAAAACTACATTTTTTAACTAGGTTCAGTACAGTAGTTTAATACAGTACTACCAACTGTATTAAACAGTATATAAATAATTGTATTGATATAATATTATGTGCATGTAAACATGGACACTTGTTTCTTTAGTCAGTCACTTTTAAACTGTGACCTTGTTTACTATTATATATGGTTCAAAGACTTTAAATTGTCCCCATCAAAATAAATTATGTCCATAGAAAGCCCATTAAATGTCTACTTTATGGTTTCAACTAAGTTTTTGGAGAATAAAATGTCAAAATTCGGTTGATATGATGTTACATTGTCATTCAGTGTAACACAATATTTATGTACAAATAACTTGCTTTTTCTCACTTATTAAAATATGTTAAAGAATAAGGGAGCAGCATCTTCTATCTTGTATATTTTAACGTTTATAAAAGAATAAGGGAGCATAGTACATTTTATTGTGCTGTAAATGGGTAAAACATTCTTATTGACAAATGGGCAGAACTTGGATAGTGACACATTTACATTTTTTAAATTACAATTAGTAGTTTGTCTTTTAATATGTCATAAATTATATGCTATTAAATTAAAGGCAGGGTGTCCGATTTCTCATAGCTGTTGTTGATGTTCAAATGACAAAAACAGACACACCCCTACCCCATCTTTCGCTTTTGTCAGCGTTCGGCTCGACTAATCTCCATCCTGTGGACTGTGCACCTAACTGCTGATTGGCCACAAGGTTGTTTAGGTACTCAGCCTGACTTTGTCTAAACAAGCGTAATTTGTAGACCCTGCCTTTAAACAAAAAACTGTAAAAATGGGTTCTCACAATTTAAAGCAGTTTTCCACTTATTGTTTTAATGATTAAACCTTTTTTTCTTCTTTGACCAACATACAAAAATGTACAATGTTAATTGCATTATTTTTTATCTAGATAGCTGATAATGCTGAAAAAGTTGTTTTGTGATGCACAGGAGGGGTTCATTCTCCAGGATTTGAGGGCAGTGAAAACCTGAGCTGTCAGACTCTTATGAATGCAGATGGATTGTACTCGGTGGCGTATTACACTCTGTTACTCAACCTCAAACTGTGCTGCTGTGAACATTACCACAGGAAAACCACACCTGCTCTGGTCTCTTTGGTATGACATGTCAGATTTATAAAGTGTTTTGCTTTAAAAGAAATGAACGGAATAAACCCTTTTAATAGTTTTCTTATCAGATACAGTGCATTATCAGTCAGATATGAGTCTTTTTTTACAGACGCTAGGGGGACACTCAGTGTTAGGTGTGGAAATCTTTTTCCGGCAGTGTCTACACAAGTTCTATAGAAACTAGACAATTGAAACCCAATCAACAAAGATTCAGAAGCATTCTAAAGCACAATTGTAATATTTGCACAAGCATGATATACAATAATCATTTCCAAATTTGGATTTATTTTGAATTCCTCCAGTACTGATTTAAAAGTTTGCCAGTGTGTTTCCTCTGCGTGTGTACAGAAGGAGTTTGTGCATCAGATCCAGAGCAGCGGGGTGCTGGTGGTTCTGTCTCAGGCATGGATTGAGGAGCTTTACAATCAGGTGCTGGAGAGAAACTTGCTGGGAGAGGCCGGATACTGGGGCACGGCAGAGGAGCATTCATTACCTCTCATTACCATGCTCACTGGTAATATTCGACAATAGTACTCCACCTCTCATTATCATGCTCACCGGTTATGTTCTACAAATATAGCTGCAAGCAGCAGTTACGGATTCAAACCCTACAAGGGCACAAAGGCAAATACATGTGGACATTTCTAGTGTTGCTCTCGTCAACGAAAATTACCACAAATATGGTCATAAACAAACCTTTATCACGTGACAAAAAAGAGACGAGACGCAACATAAATGCTGGTCATGTGACGATGACTATAAATAAATGTATAATACAATATTGTTGACGAATAAAAATGAGACTAAATGTGGTTTACAAAATAAAAACTAGGCTAAAATGTCTCTTCATTTTCGTTGACCAAAACGAGATGAGACAAAATGTTATAACGTTATTTCGTCTGATGCTTTAACCTAGATGCAGAGCGGAATACTATTATTTAAATGTGATCTGGCTGTTCTGCGTGTCTGAGTTGTAGCGATTTTAACTGCATGTTAAAATAAGGATGAGTTAAACTCGCCACATGTGATTCTCCACCAGATCTATCAAGATCACATCCATGAAATGAGTTATTTAAAACGTCAATTTCAGTCAAGGAATTAGTTTAGCTCAAAGGAAAATACTGTATGTATAATAATCGTCATTACACATACATATCTTACAAATTCTGATTAGCAATATAGTGAGAAAAATCCTTTATGTATTCGTCCAGCAAATGCATCAACGATTTTATACACTAAACGTTATCTCATGACCATAAGTAACGTGACTTTACCAAACAGAATTAAGAGCGGAGGTAGCATAGATCGAAACACAGATAAAGTGACCCGATTTTGAGCGTGAGCACATAAAACCCTTTTATTAAAATCTACTCTACATGACAAACATAATGACGATTGCATAAACACTAACAAATACATGAAACCCAAAAACCCAAATGCGCTAGGAAGCGCAGAGAGAGAGAGTGAGAGTGAGTGAGAGAGAGAGAGGGCATTGCCGCGAGGCAGGTAAAACATGTCTGAAAACCAATAAAATCACCTTTAACAAAGAGGCACGCTCTTAACGCTATTCTTTATATAGAATCGGATACTTACCACCTTGCTGCTGGACCAGTATCCGTATTTTTTGCATTTGAATCGTGAGCTAAAAAGAATTTTGTTCCCACGGCATAAGGTTCAGAAGTTATTATCAGAAATGCATGTGAAACTTTTGTCTTTTGGTGGCGCTAGAGGAATTGAGATTCCAGATGTGCTACAGTAATAGAGACTGTCCTCTATTTGTCTGCCAAATCTCATAAATTTCCTATGTAGGGTTCTATGGGCTGCCATAGAGGCAATGGTGGAAGATGAAAAAGAACATTAACCAAAACAATATGGGTCTCCGCCCCTTCGGGGCTTGACCCCTTATAACACTCCAGCTTTCATTTCCATGCTCACCAATAATGCTCTTAAATAATACTCCATCTCTAATTAACATGCTCACCAGTTATTCTCCACCTCTTATTTCCATACTCGCTGGTAATACACAACAACAATACTCCAAATCACATTGCCATGTTCATAAGCAGTACTCCATTTCTCATTGCCATTCTCTGGTATTAGTCTGCGTCCATTAAATTTAAATGCGTCAGTTTTATTGCATGTACAGTATTACAAAGCAGACACACAATGTTAGATTTTTTTCTATTGTTTGGGTCTTGGTAAATGGGAATGATGTAGTGGATTCAGGTTTGATAATCCCACAATTTCTTTTTTATATATTACATTTTTGAACCTACTATATATGCATTAAAATTATCCTAAATTATCATTGAATCTCTTCTCTGAATGTCTACAGTTGAAAGAAAAAGTATGTGAACCCTTTGGGCTTACTTGGATTTCTTCATAAATTGGTCATAAAATGTGTTCTGATCTTCATCTAAGTCACAACAATAGAGAAACACAGTCTGCTTAAACTAGTACCGCACAAACATTATATGTTTTCATGTTTTTATTGAACACAACATGTAAACATTCATAGTGCAGGGTGGAAAAAGTATGTGAAACCCTAGGCTAATGACTTCTCCAAGAGCTAATTGGAGCCAGGAGTCAGCCAACCTGGGGTCCAATCAATGTGATGAGATTGGATGTGTTGATTAAAGCTGGCCTGTCCAATAAAAAACACACACCAGTTTTGAGTTTGCTGTTCTGAAGAAGCGTTGTCTGATGTGAACCATGCCTCGCACAAAAGAGCTCTCAGAAGACCTACGATCAAGAATTGTTGACTTACATAAAGCTGGAAAGGGCTACAAAAGTATATCTAAAAGCCTTGATGTCCATGTGTCCACGGTAAGACAGATTGTCTACAAATGGAGAAAGTTCAGCACTGTTGCTACATTCCCTAGGCGTGGTCGTCCTGTAAAGATGACTGCAAGAGCACAGCGCAGAATGCTCAAAGAGGTGAAGAAGAATCCTAGAGTGTCAGCTAAACACTTACAGAAATCTCTGGCACATGCTAACATTTTTGTTGACAAATGTACAACAAGGAAAACATTAAACAAGAATGGACTTCATGGGAGGACACCACGGAGGAAGCCACTGCTGTCCAAAAAAAACATTGCAGCACGTTTGAAGTTCGCAAAAGAGTACCTGGATGTTCCACAGCACTACTGGCAAAACATTCTGTGGACAGATGAAACCAAAATTGAGTTGTTTGGACAGAACACACAACACTATGTGTGGAGAACAAAAGGCACAGCACACCAACATCAAAACCTCATCCCAACTGTGAAATATGGTGGAGGGGGCATAATGGTTTGGGGCTGCTTTGCTGCCTCAGGCCCTGGACGGATTACTGTCATCGATGGAAAAATGAATTCCAAAGTTTATCAAGACATTTTGCAGGAAAACTTAAGACCATCTGTCCTCCAACTGAAGCTTAACAGAGGATGGACGATGCAACAGGACAACGACCCAAAGCATAGAAGTAAATCAACAACAGAATGGCTTCAACAGAAGAAAATACGCCTTCTGGAGTGGCCCAGTCAGAGTCCTGACCTCAACCCGATTGAGATGCTGTGGCATGACCTCAAGAGAGCGATTCACACCAGACATCCCAAGAATATTGCTGAACTGAAACACTTTTCTAAAGAGGAATGGTCCAAAATTTCTCCTGACCGTTGTGCAGGTCTGATCTGCAACTATAGGAAACATTTGGTTGAGGTTATTGCTGCCAAAGGAGGGTCAACCAGTTATTAAACCCAAAGGTTCACATACTTTTTCCACTCTGCACTATGAATGTTTACATGTTGTGTTCAATAAAAACATGAAAACATATAATGTTTGTGCGGTATTAGTTTAAGCAGACTGTGTTTCTCTATTGTTGTGACTTTGATGAAGATCAGAACACATTTTATGACCAATTTATGAAGAAATCCAAGTAAGCCCAAAGGGTTCACATACTTTTTCTTTCAACTGTATTTCCTCAATGCTCTGTTAGACATAGATGGACTCGGCAGCAGTGCTATAGGTGGGCAGCTGATCAGAAAGGCCTCCACACAGTCGCCCTTTACCTCTGACAAGAACGGCAGTGACAACATGGTGGCAGGTAAAGTACATGCTGCGCAACATTTTTGCCTAAATATCAGCAATTTATTGTTTATTATTGTCAGCTCCATGAAGAAAGTTCACTTGACCTGGCCAATACTACAGCAGATCTAGTCAACACATGATTATTATTGCTGTTTCTTCCAGTGTCCAAAGACAGAAGATTAAATGAACTGAAATTACTAAAACCCTGTCCACCAGTGATGGGAATAACAGTGTTATAAATAAACAGCTTTAGATTTTTCTTTTTTGCAACAAGTAATCAAACAAATGTATTTTTCCCCGTTACAAGGCCGTTCCCGTTACTGACAATAAACTGCAGCATTACTATAATTGAGCACACTGAAGAAGTTTTCATCCAAGTAGGCTCTCTCTCATTCAAAGGACCTGGAACGTTTTTTCTCAGCTGTGTGTGTTTGGGGTGGGACACCTACACTGTAACTGATTTTGATTGGTGTGTGGGGTGGGAGACAACTGCATAACTGATGATGATTGGCTTAGATAAAGTACATTTTCAGCTTTTGCCAACCAGGGGCAGAGGAGGGCGGGTTTTCACATTTCACATGCACATTTCACATTTATTCATATGGCAGACGCTTTTATCCAAGTGATTTACAAGTAGGGTTCAGTGACAAACAGGGGTAAGGTGCCTTGCTCAAGGGCAATTCAGTAATTTCCTGTTGGCACTGAGATTTGAACCAGCGTCCTTCTGGCTATGATTCCAACTCTCTAACCACTAGACCACAATTGACCCCGGTTTTCAAACACAAACCCAGTCGGACAGAAACACAAGCACCTAGGAGTTAGACCGATGGCAAGCGCAATAAGTTCAAATGTAGCTTTTGCAAACTGGATATATAAGCTCTACTTTCTCCTCGTTATGATGAAACACAAGGAATGTGTATAACGTGCAACATTTTCCCAGGGAGAAAGAGGCAAGTTGGTGGCAAGTAATTCTATGAAGCACCTTACATCGTCACATGCTGCAACAAAATTAGTTTCTGAGACCTTGTCCATACGTTTCACATTGAAAGGGAGTTTTTCGTTTTAAAAACGGTCTTCGACCACACTAGCTTTTGCAAAGGCAGCCTATCCACACTGAAATATGCTGAAAACGTATTCATTCATTCTGCGCAGTGAAACATATACAGACGTGTGTGGGCATTTTTTTACTTTCTGCCTTAATGTCACGGCAATGTGAAGCAGAGCACAGAGCCTTTTTAAATGGATGGATCAGGCAGGGATGCTGCTGCGGGTAACACAAAACTCGAACATTCCCAAAGCGAAAGGGAAACTATCCTTGTGCTCCGCTGTCAAACAATAATTGCGAGTAATTATAGATTGGAATATTAAAGTAAGCACAAACTAACATTCCACTATCATACTGGGAATCAGTCAAAACATTAAGAGCACTTCTTGTTGTTAAACATATTACTTTTTAAAAAAAACTATGAAAAATTTGTAGAGTACAGAATTTCTAGCAGTTGTGAAGTTGGTACATGTCTTTCGAACATAATTTATTTGTAGACTTATTTGTTGACCAGTTGTGGTCTGTGCAATAAACAGTAAAAGTTCTGAACTACTCTATAGTGTTTATAGTGTTTTACTGTTCCAGTATAGTAATGCTAACCTTTACAATATATACAAGAATAATATATTGATATATAACATATTTAATTTAAAAGTAATTTTATTACTTTTATAATAACTTTAATAACTCTCTTACTATTTGTGAGAAGTAACTAATCACTATAGCTAATTACTTTCTAAAAGTAACGTGCCCAACACACAAACACAAGTACTCATCAAAACAGCAAATTTCCATGTTGTTTGTCCCTTTTCCGACATGCAAACGCCGTATCAGGTCACTAAAAGCGAACATTTTTTTAAAACTCCTGCCAGGGTGAAGATGTTCAGAATCTGTGGTTGCAAGATCTTAATTTTATTTTGGTTTGTAAATGTGTGTGTGTGTATGTGAGTGTCCTGTGGCAAACCGGACATGTGTCTCACGTATATTAGGTGCTCAGGTTTGGAGGATGAATACGTTTTATTTTTGTGTAATGTTTAAATGTTTATAAAATGTTATTCACTTTATAAAAGGAGGAAATTTAGGTATAAAGAGGTTTTTCAAACTAGGGATGTAATAGTGTATTTCTTAATAGTTATTGTTGTGGCGGATCGGTCTTCCATCGCAGAAAGTCGATGAGACAAATCTCAGAGACAAGGGTTCAAGGTGCCAAGAGTTTAAACTTTATTTGCCCAGGCAAGCAAAGTGGGATATTCAGAGTTCATCTGAAGTGATCCAACCAATAAACATCTGACTCCATCTTTTATACATTGTTCTCAAGTTGTTATCACAGTTTAAACCAATCATGTTTGCCTGACATCATCTTCTTCCAATCAGGTTTCATATGACATCATCTTTTTTTTAGCCCGTCCCTCTGCGCTCGTAGTTCCGGCCTACCAGATTAGGATTTAATCGTAGCGAGCGCCACTCAAAAACAGGTGCCTCTTTATCTTGACACTTTTCCGGGGCTTTCGGACTCTACATGATACTTAAAGTATATGCTGTAGGCACATTTCCTAATGTCAGAGATGAGTTAATAATACTAAGAAGAGGATCTATAATTGCCGGGAGCATTTCTTTCAGTTCATCGTGATCTACTGTAGAAAATAATTGCAATTTCTCCTTAGGGTTGCTGTAGTTAGTTTGTTCAGCGGGTTTCACTTCTAGTTGCATTGTTATAATTTTTTCTCTAATTTCTTGGATTTTACTAGTGAAGTAGTTCATAAATTCATCACTGTTATGCTGATAATCAGAATCTGAAGTTGCTGACGACTTATTTTTTGTTAATTTAGCCACGGTGTTAAATAAAAAACCTAGGGTTGTGATGGCTTTCTTCTATTAGTGATGAAAAGTAGGCAGATCTAGACGTTTTTATGGCATTCCTGTATCCTTCCATGCTATACGAAATGCCTCTAAATTAGTTTTCATAAAGTTCCGCTCCATTTTACGGGACGCTCTCTTTATAGCCTGAGTGTGTTCATTATACCACGGTGTTGGGCTGCCATTTTTAATCTTTTTTAAACGCAGAGGAGCAGCTGTGTCTAATGTTTCTGAGAAGGTAGAGTCAACATTTTCAATAGTAATGTCAGGATCGTCATTGTTTTTACTCATGCTAGATATTTGAGACAATTCAGGCAGATTGTCGAGAAACGCATCTTTGTTAAGTAAGTAATTGTTCTACCATATTTGTAACAAGGAGTTTGATTTGCAGCCGTATGCCAGTGAAGCAAACATAATATCAGACAATGATCCGAAATGATTTCACTCTGCTGAACGATTTTAACATGGTCCAAATTTATACCCTAAAATAGTATTAAATCTAAAGGATGATTACGAAGGTGAGTGGGTCCTGACACATGTTGAATAACGCCCATGGAGTTAAGAGTGTCTTTGAAAGCCATTCCCAAGGCATCTGTATCATTATTTACATGGATGTAAAGTCACCAACGACAAGGACTCTATCTGCGGCCAGTACTGGTTCTGATAAGAACACACCAAATTCTTTAATAATATCTGTGTGGTGCCCTGGAGGCCTATATACAATAGCTAGAATAAATTTATAAAATGTTTTGTCCTTATTATTAGGTGTTGATACGTGAAGTACCATGACTTCAAAAGAAATGTATTTAAAATTAGACTTCTGGGAGGTGATTAAATAATTATTGTGAAGTGCAGCGACACCTCCCCCTCTACCTTTTAGACGAGGCTCATGTTTATAGTAATAATCTTGGGGAACGGATTCATTTAGAGTAATATAATCATCTGGCTTTAGCCATGTTTCTGTCAAACAGAGCATGTCTATTTTATGATCGTTAACAAAAAGTGTTTTATTTGAGAGAGATCTAATATTAAGCAATCCGAGTCGTAACAGGTATTAACAGGTATTAAATTACTTTCAAGAGGTTTACGCATTATCTTATGTTTGCTAATCCGGGGGACAGACACAGTCTCTATTTTATGTTGTTTGTGAGAAGGGATTATTAAATGTTGTATATTTTGTGTATTCTGTAACGTGAGACGACAAGCAGACAGTTGGTTAAGCCATTCTGTCTCCTTCCTGACCTGGGCCCCAGGTATTCAGCCTTTAGCATTATTAAGACTGTGTGCCAAATTTCTTGAGAGGAGGGAAACCCCATCCCAGGAGGGATGGAGACCATCTCGTTTCAACAGGTCAGGTTTGCCCTCAAAACTCTTCCAGTTATTTATATAATTTATATTATTCTGGAGGCACCACTCAGACAACCAGCCATTTAGTGATGATACTCTGCTATAAATCTCATCACCATGGTAAGAAGTGAGGGGGCCAGAGAATATTACAGTGTCTGACATGGTGCTTGCGAGCTCACACACCTCTTATGATTAATCAATATTATCTTTAGTTATCTCCGATTGACGGAGTCTAACATCATTTGTGCCGACGTGAATAACAATCTTACTGAATAAACGATTAGCCTTAGCCAGCACATTTAAATTTGACTTGATGTCAGGCGCTCTGGCTCCCGGTAAACATTTGACTATGGTGGCTGGTGCCTCTATGTTAACGTTCCGGACAATAGAATCATCGATCACTAGGGCACTTTCAGCAGGTTTCTCAGTTGGTGTGTCACTGAGCGGGGCAAACCTATTTGAGACTTTAATCGGAACGGATGAGTGATGTTTTGTCTTGCGACTATGCCCTCTCATGGTCACAAAGTTTCCCAGCTGCCAGGGATTTTCAACCGAAACCGAGCTGTGTGCGCTAACATTGCTCGCATCCAAAGTGTCCTAACACTCTTACTATCCTCAAATAAAGATTGGATGCGAGACTCTAATTCCAAGATCTTCTCCGTCAGCCTAACTACTTCCGTGCATTTATCGCATGTAAAACCCTCGCCGCTGACAGAGAAGGCTAAGCTAAACATATGACATGAGGTGCAAGTAACAACAATAGGAATAGAAGTCATGACTCACTGGGTATGAAGTTTGAAGGTTGCTTGATGAGTCTTAGTATACACGCTTAAAAAGAGAAACAGTTAGCACACAAGACAAATAGGGGGAGATGATATTCCACAGTGTAGACAGAAGGCAAGCTAACACGCTAATACTATGCTAGCGGTGTTACGTTTCAATTAATATAGGTTTAGAATATAAAGTTATAAATAATTCTGCAACGACAGTTATAGGTAACGATAGTAAAATACACTATTATTAAGACCAAGAATAAATGTGAGGTGAAGTGTCAGGGGATACAAACTAGCCGCCGGCAGCGATGCAAACAGGAACCGGAAAACCAACCGTTCTGCACTCTTTGATGCAACACAGGGCTCCAGACTAACTTTTTTTTACTAGGAGCACTGTAGCCCCTGACTGAAATGTTCAGGAGCGCAAGCAAAAGATTTAGAGGCACACCTTAAATCAGTCAGCAATGAATTCACATTTTCCCCAAAATAACTATTATTGATACTGAAAAATAAGTTTATGACAGCAGATTTGGTTCTGCTAATTTAAAAAGAGGCAATACAGAGCAGCTTTGTTATTGATTGGTGATAAATAGAGAGATTGTAATCTGAATTCATTTGAACCAACAGAAATTGTGCTTCTCCAAAAGTATGTATGCTCCTCCGCGGTAAATTTAGTTTAAAACGTCTCGTATATCAAATTGTTTGTCTGCGGGCTCAAGAAATCAGTAATAGCAAACAGCAACTCGTAGTAATGCGCTCATGTTGTGTGTGTGTAAACTTGTCAATGAGATTGTGCGGCAGCGGGAAACATCAGTGACATGTGAGTGACCCACGCATGCTCGCACTGATGTGCAGTTGTGATACACAGCCTGCATTAGTTTCTTCCCGTCTTTCCACATGAAATAAAAGCTAGAAGAAATTCAAATTCTAGTCGCACATGCAGAAATGTCTTCACCCTGCTGAAGCATTTTAACGTTGTCCACATTTATACTGTAAAACAGTATTAAATCTAAAGTATGATTACGAAGGTCAGTGGGTCCTGACACATGTTGACTAACGCCCATATAGTTAAGAGTGTCTTTGAAAACCATTCCTAAGGCATCTGTATCGTTATCTACATGGATGTTTAAAGGTTCTGTGTGTAAGTTTCAGAGGCCACTATTGGCGATGTAGGAAATTGCAACCTACAGCTCCGATACCCCCCTCTCCCTTCCATTAGAGAGGCTACGGTTGGCGTCACAGGACAAAAGGGTTCCGTAAATGATAGTGGCAATTATCGGTGGTGTTGATATTTGCAATCTACGTCTCACAGGCGAACAACAGACCGAAGCTACGGACACTGTAAGAATGTAAACTTCTCAAGCCCCTTGTCTAAATAAGATTCTACGGTTGAAGAGTCTAGTCGACGGAACACACAGAGTTTCAGGATCCTGGAGACAGAGTTTGACACAGACACAAGTGCTTGTTCAATCAGAGTCCAAAGTTTATTGTATTAAGGACTACTACTTATAAGCTTGCATCAGGAGGCGTCATATAAAACCACCAAAGCAGTGGAAAATCACCAGACTTTATGTTTAGTCTTATTCCTCCTGAACAATCAGATATGATTACATGTTTAATATTACAATAACAAAACAATTGTCCCTTGACATTATTAGGAACCTTGAGATGGAGAACAACAGATTCTTATATCAACATAAGACAGCATAAGACATGGTACAACTTTCAACGAGGTTAAACAACAAGAAAGTAAGGAGCAAATATTATGAATAGAAGATAATAACTAGAGAATAGAGAATAATAAGATAAAGGAATTAATACATGTGATGAATATTGGAATAAACACAGATGCAGTATTTGTGGGGAACAGGACGAAATCCAGATTCTCACAGACACAGAGTAACCTTTGCAAGTCAAGTGACGAGGTTTATTTACAAAGAAAAATAAATAAATTAAATTGACTTAATTCATTATTTACTCTAATCGTTATAGTGAATATTATTGTTACTTGTTTACCATTTGTCAGTGATGTATTCGCTTATTTTGCATAGCATTTTTTGGCACGGTAACTTGGTTCGTAACTTACTGCCTATTGAAACCGCTTGCTAATGCTAAAGGCATGTAATGTTACCGCGAAAGTCTTAGCAGATGTTTGGCATCACCCCAATTGATCAATTGTATCTTCTCAAATCTTCGTTGACACTGTATTGCTGATAAACTATGCAACTTGGAAGTTTGGATTTTATCCTATCAATTATTAAATTACACATTTGTATGCACAGAAGCTAAGCAGTATTATAATATAATTTACACCCGATTTATGCAAATTATGATTGTAAAAATGATTTCTAACTTGATTTGCACACGGCCATGCAAAAAGGAATTATAGTACAATTACAAAGTGCTAAAAACAAGGAAAAACTCACTTGATGCTCATGCTCATCTATTAGCTAAAGCTATCAAACAAACAGTTCACTTATATAGCGGAAATTAGACAAATTTACCAGTCCAGCAGATAGCTGGCAACTTCGGCGTCGCTTAGCAAACCCTTGTCCTGCTTCAGTGCCCTCCATTTGGGAAAAAACACCCCGATGTTTATTCGGGTTATCTGCCATTTTTTGTCTCGACTTCGCCTTGCTGCGTCGTATTTTATCTTTTTTGAACGAACAGATTGACGCTCTATCGGCTCTTGTGCAGTATATGTGGTCCTCCATTATCGCAAATTTTGCATCTTACTGCAACAAAGAACCGTTTATATTTGTAATAACAAACACGACAAGTAAATTCTGTTATTGTTCTTCCTCTTCTTCTGCTAATCATTCTATGTAGTCGCTTTGCGAGCTGCCTCAAAACACAGCCGAAGTAGAAGAACTAGTCACGTGCATCCTTCGTTTTACGAAACGCGCTTAGTTTGTCCATGTAGTGCTACTATAGAAACATGGCTGTGCACATTGATAAATTACATGTAAGGGTGTGCCCGCGGTGTATATACATAAAATGGCTCATTGTAAGGTAATATAAACATTTCGGTTCATTTTGTATGGTATTTCTTCACCACTCACAACATAGTTTTGTATTATATATTACATTTTGTTGAATATTTCCTTAAAAATCCTACACACTGTACCTTTAAGTCACCAATGACAAGGACTCTATCTGCGGCCAGTACAAGTTCTGATAAGAACCCTCCAAATTCTTTAATAAAATCTGTGTGGTGCCCTGGAGGCCTATATACAATAGCTAGAATTAATTAAAAAAATGTTATATCCTTACTATTTGGTGTTGATACATGAAGTACCATGACTTCAAAATAATTGTATTTAGAGTTAGACTTCTGGGAAATGCTAAACGAATTCTTGTAAACACCTTCCCCTCTGCCTTTTAGGCGAGGTTCATGTTTATAATAATAATCTTGAGGGATAGATTAATTGAAAGTAATATAATCATCCGATTAAAGCCATGTCTATTTTATGATCATTTATCATATCGTTTACAGAAATTGCTTTAGTAGAGGAGATCTAATAATTAGCAATCCGAGTCGTAACAGTTGATTATCTGTATTTTGTCAGATTTCAAAAGTATAAATAGGATACGGGCCAGTTTTTTTGCTTTATCCTCATTTCTTCTGTTATTTAGATTTTCTGTTATTTATTGCTTTCTGTTCCTTTCATACTGTTTTTTGTTGCTGTTACTTTTAGGTCATATATTAAAACATGCACACAAATATTTCATCCAGTATTTGTGCCATTTCATGATATTAAATCAAAAGGGGTATTTAATTGTATTTTATATTCCTTAATGCGCTACTTTACCCAAAAATGACTAATTTACTCACCCACGGTCCTCCAGTACATCCAAGATGTGGGTGGCATTGTTTTTTCAAGAAGATATTTATGAAGATATTTGGTTTAATTAATTAAAGTTAAATCAATAAAAGTAAAAAACGCAAAAACATTCAACACAAAAGTAATCCCTGCCCCTTGTGATGTTAAATTTGCGTCTTATAAAGTTATGGATATCTGCAATTCACCCAAAGATGTGATAATAGCGTCATTCATCTGCCCCTCGCACTTATAGGGCAGTTCATTTGTATAGTGCGAGTTCTGGGGAGATGAACAGCTGTTTTTCGTAAATATAGCAGTTCTACATAATGAATGCAGTAATGAAAAAACATTGTTTCCCCTTATCTGAAACAACTGTTCACGTGGTGTACCGTTAGACTACTTTCAAGGGCACAAAACGCGTTATAGAACGCGACCTATCGTGTGTGCAAATAGATTGCCTGTGGCTGTGCAATGGATTGCTGGTTATAACGTTGTAAATAACATTAAGTTTCTTGGACTGACCGATCAAATCGCTTTATAAGATGTAAGTCATTATTACTAGCCCTGGAGTAGAGGATACGGCATAGGTCCCAGGCACTAGTATAAACTGAGTTTAAGTGTCATAAGTGATTGTAAAGAATTTGCAAGCTTTGACAAAAAATTCATTGTCCCCTTCTGGGCTCTTTTCTGACAGGTGTGGTATTTTCCCGCTACATCTTGACTGGCTGCTGGAAAAACCTGATAGACACCCTGTCCACACCGCTCACTGGTCGCATGGCAGGGAGCTCCAGAGGTCTTGCCTTTATTCTTGGAGCGGAGGGAGTTAAAGAACAAACCCAGAGGGAGAGGGACACCATCTGCCTCAGCCTGGATGGTCTACGCAAAGCTGCAGCACTCAGCTGTGCTCTAGGTAATGTATTTTTGCTGGTCCAGTATGTTAAATTTGAGCAAATGGAAAAGAGCTTAATCTCTTTTTATTTTAGGTGTGGCAGCCAACTGTGCATCAGCACTTGCCCAGATGGCAGCTGCCTCATGTGTTCAGGAGGAGAAAGAGGAGAAAGATTCGGGGGAGACTGGAGATACCATAAATCAAGGTACACACACCCTTTTGAGATGCCATATTCTGAAGTTTCTTAAGGGGTGTACTAATGTTGAACTTTTGTTGAGTAAAGCCAAGTGAACCTTGTGCAATTTTTGCCATCATTTTGAAAATTTTTGGATCATAAAAGATTTTAATGATCCTAGACCATAGGTCAGATCCTAGACCAGCCAGGTTTCCCTTTACCAATATATAATCATCGTAAATCACCATAAAATATATATCAATAAACTAGACATTTCAGTTATGTGGCCCAAAATTCTGGAAAAACTCTACAAAGAATTAATAACTGTTGAGTAGTTTTAAACTAATTAAATTTAATACAATTAATATACAATAAAATAACAATATAAATTATATCTAAAATAACATAACAAAAATAATCAACGGCAAGCTATTTCTGTGTTAACCTCTCGTGCTAAGATTCAAGCTACCCAGATCATTTGTGGAGGAATGTCATGTAGTATCTTGCATATTCAAAGGTGACCATTTGGACATCGTAACACATCCTGACCTCAGTAGGGGTCGCACCAGTGATTACAGATCCGGGTGTAGAAACAGAGAAAACCCTTTTGGGACGTCGTAAAACCGCTGAGCTCACAGTAAGGGGTCAAACGAAATCAACAGATTTAGGTTTTGTTGAAATAAAGAGGACCATTGAGAGTCGTTAATAACCATGAACTCTCTGTGAGACCCTAATCGGTGCCAGCAAGTCTGATCCAACTGTCCTTTTGTAACGCATCCATCAATTAACCAGGGGAAATCCCAACCAACACTCGTGGATTTCATTAACTTCCAACAGGGAGGATGGGGTGTCTTGTCACTATAGATGGAGACCAGATGTGTTAAACAGGAATGAGGGCAAATGGTCAGACTAGTTTGAATGTTCCCTCTTTTTAACCACACAAGAATAGTTTAAAACGGGTTTAAACCTACATCATCACATTGTATCTTTGTCCCCCTGTTAATCGGCCTCGCCTATAATCTCAAAAGCATGTGTGTTTAAGTGTATTCTCTTTTTATTGTGTTCTTATACAAACTTCAGGTCAACGTACTTATAATCATGGCTTGTTTTATATCCAAATGTTTCCCTTTTCATTCCTTAAAAGATGGTGTACACCATAGAAATGTATTTTACACTATACTCAATATATTTACATTTACATTTACATTTAGTCATTTAGCAGACGCTTTTATCCAAAGCGACTTACAAGTGGGGTAGGTAATGGAAGCAATTAGGACATCATAAGTACAACAAAAGCATAAGTGCAATCAAAAATAAGGTTCATATAGTCCAACACAGTATACAGAATCATTCATACATTTTTTTTTTGTTTTGGTTTTTTTTTTTTAAAGAAGAGAAGAAGAGAGTAGAGAAGAGAGTTGAGTCAGAACAGATCAGTCAGATGTCAGATGTTGGCGGAAGAGATGTGTTTTCAGGCGTTTCTTAAAGATGGCTACAGAGTCTGCAGATCTTGTAGCAGCAGGCAGATCATTCCACATAGGTGGAACAGATCCGGAGAAAGTGCGCGAGAGAGATTTTTTACCTTTATGGGATGGCACCACAAGACGCCGTTCGTTTGCAGATCGTAGGGATCTGGCGGGTACATATGTCTGCATTAGTGAGTGAAGATAAGGTGGTGCCAAACCAGTCGTGGTCTTGTAAGCCAGGAGCAGAGTCTTGAATTTAATGCGAGCGACTATAGGGAGCCAATGTAGCTTAATGAGTAGAGGAGTGACGTGTGCCCTCTTCGGTTCATTAAAGATAACTCTTGCCGCAGCATTCTGGATCATCTGTAGAGGTTTGGTTGTGCAAGCTGGAAGTCCTCCCAGTAGTGCATTGCAGTAGTCCAGTCTGGACAGGACTAGAGCCTGTACTAGGACTTGCGTAGCATGCTCCGATAGGAAGGGTCTAATTTTCCTGATATTGTAGAGGATGAATCTACAGGACCGGGCGGTGCTGGCAACTTGATCTGTGAAGTTGAGCTGATCATCGATCACCACTCCCAGGTTTCTTGCCTTTCTGGAAGGTGTGATGGTTGATGAGCCCAGTTGAATGGAAAGGTTGTGATAAGTCTTTATATCAGCCGGGATTACAAGCAGTTCTGTTTTTGAAAGGTTCAGCTGTAGGTGATGGCCGTTCATCCAGAGTGAGATGTCGGCTAGGCAAGCTGAGATGCGTGCAGAGACAGTCGGATCGTCAGGGCGAAAAGACAGGTAGAGTTGTGTATCATCCGCATAGCAGTGATAGGAAAAGCCATGTTTCCTAATGACAGAGCCTAGGGATGTCATGTAAACAGAGAATAGCAACGGACCAAGCACTGAGCCCTGAGGAACACCTGTGTCAAGATGTTGGGACTCAGACACCTCACCTCTCCAAGATACACTAAATGACCTACCTGAGAGGTAAGACCTGAACCATTGTAGCACCATTCCGGAGACCCCCATAGCCTTGAGAGTGGACAGGAGGATGTGATGGTTAACAGTGTCGAAGGCGGCAGATAGATCCAGTAGGATGAGAACAGATGAGTTGGAGGAAGCTCTTTCCAGTCTCAGGGCTTCAATGACAGAGAGCAGCGCAGTCTCAGTGGAATGACCGCTCTTGAACCCAGACTGGTTGCTGTCCAGGAGGTTGTTCTGGGCGAGGAAGGATGAGAGCTGGTTACATACAACACGTTCTAGAGTTTTCGCAGCGAAGGGGAGTAGGGATACCGGTCTGTAGTTTTCTAACAATGCAGGATTAATATATATCATATTTCATGAATTAATACAGCCCAGATTATAAGTGACCCTCAATGCAAATGAGCTAATGTCCAGAACAAAGAACCCTGGATTCCCCTCCAAAATCAACTCATCACATTGGATAACCCAGTTCTGAGGGCGTGAATCTGTTTAGGTTTAAAACATCTCTGAAAGAAGCAAACAGCGCTCAGTTTCTTCGCGCGCTCCTGTTCGAACCACCTCCTGAGTCCTGCCTCTTTTCGGAGACAGATTTTCTTCGGCAAAATTACTTCGGCAAAGTTCGCTTCTGACTTCATCCGCCAATCCGGCTACCCGAGAGAAGCCGAAGGATCGAAACCATCAAGACTTTGAAAACCACCTTCCACGGGCACAAAACCTTGTCCAGGCACACTCGAAGGAGACCAATGCAAGTATTAGATATTATTCTATACAGCTGCGTTTAAGCGTAACCCCTTTTTAAGGAGATTTGTCTGATGGTTCATGCAGATGTGAATAGCCGTTTTGTAATACTGCCATTCTTTACTTTGTCTATTTCTTACTTTTCTTTACTGCATTTATATTTCATGTTTGTTTGTTAGCATTTGTTATTATGTTAGTCAGTCGGTTTTGTTTTCCCTTTTTGTGTAGTCAATAAACCCGCATTTGTTATCTACAATTAAACTGTTGCTGTGTAATTTTATCACATGTTAACGTCACTTAAACTGCTTTGATTTCGTTATAATATCTGGAGCGGTACTGTACTACAGTAAGATTGTTATGTTTCCAAGGCCAGGAAAGTAATATTTCTTAGATTTGATATACGATCTGCTGATCACTCGCTGGACGAGTGAATCTAGTTTTGTCGCTATTATTAGGTCTGCTGAATCCGAAAAAGAAAAGGTGTATAAGATAGGTATAATTAATCATCATTAATTATCCGTATTTTACTGTGATCAAACTCATAGTTTTCCCCGAAATACACTACAGTCATCAACTCTTTTCCTTTCTTAAATAATTAAAGGTTAAAAGTTTTGTAAACCCACCATGTGGCAAAGTAGGAAGGAATTCAATTCAATTCAAGTTTATTTATAAAGCGCTTTTCACAATGTGTATTGTTTCAAAGCAGCTTTACATGGGCAAACAGGAAAAACAGTTAAAACACAGCACAGTGCATGGTATTTATACAAGGAGTAAGATCATTCTAATAAATAATATCCAGTTTATAAATAAATAAATGAATGAATGCAGTCTCCCGGTGAGCAGGCCAACACTGCCCTGCTGTGGCGAGGAACCCAAACTCCAATGATTGATTAATGGAGAAAAAAACCTCGGGAGAAACCAGGCTCAACCGGGAGGGCCAGATCCCCTCTGACGTGTCATAGCTGCACTCAGACTGCTGACATGTCGTTTTGGTTTAGCATTTAATACCAAATATTGTAACATCAGCATTAATAACACAAATAGTCCGTCTTTGCTCTTGGTTGGGGATGTAGTGGTCTGAGCTGGGATGGTCCGATGGTCATATTTCTCTTGGCTGGTGGTGGAATTGCCTTAGATGGAGCTGGGATGGTCAGTCAGTATGCAGCTGTAGCTGGCGTAATCTCAAATTTGGGATGGGCATCTGTCGGTGATTTGGACATGGTGGAATTTCTTCCTGCAGAGGCGGAAAGGGAATAAAGAGAATAATTAGCGTAGCTGCTGTTCATTAACTATGCATTAAGTGAAAGCTTGGCTGAAAAGATGTGTCTTTAATCTAGATTTAAATTGGGAGAGTGTGTCTGACCCTCGAATAGTATCAGGAAGGCTATTCCAGAGTTTAGGTGCTACGTATGAGAAAGCTCGTCCCCCTTTGGTGGATTTTGTTATTCTAGGTGTTGTCAAAAGTCCTAAGTTTTGAGATCTTAGAGAGCGTGATGGGTTGTAACGTGGTAAAAGCTTGGTTAAGTAAGTAGGTGCTAAACCGTTCAGGGCTTTGTAAGTAATTAAAAGAATTTTAAAATCAATACGATACTTAATGGGTAGCCAGTGAAGCGATGATAAAACTGGGGTTATGTGATCGTATTTTCTTGACCTAGTAAGAACTCTGGCAGCTGCATTCTGAACTAACTGTAGTTTGTTTATCGATGATACAGGACAACCACTAAGTAGAGCATTACAATAGTCAAGCCGTGAGGTCACAAATGCATGAATAAGCTTTTCTGCGTCTGCAACACATAAACTATTTCGTAATTTGGCAACATTTCTAAGGTGGAAGAAGGCTGTTTTTGTGATATTTGAGATGTGATTTTTGAATGACAGGTTGCCGTCTTATATAACGCCTAGGTCTTTAACTGTATTTGTTGGAGTAACAGTGCAGCTTTCAATTTGCAGGCTGTAATTGGAGATATTCTGTTTACTTGATTTTGGTGCTATAAGTAATATTTCTGTTTTGCTAGAGTTTAAAAGGAGGAAATTACTAGTCATCCAATGTTTTATGTCCTCGATGCACTCTGCCAGTTTGGATAGCTTAAAGGAATCATCTGGTCTTGATGAGATATATAGCTGAGTATCATCTGCATAACAGTGGAAGCTAATTCCATGTTTTCTAATAATGTTGCCGAGGGGCAGCATGTATACGGAGAAAAGCAAGGGTCCTAAAACCGATCCCTGAGGTAATCCATAATTTACTTGCGTAAGATTTGACGATTTCCCATTTAAATGGACGTATTGATATCTGTCTTTTAAGTAAGATCTGAACCATTGCAGTGCCTGTCCCTGAATACCGATGTAATTGTGTAAACGATCTAGTAGTATTTTATGGTCTACAGTATCGAAAGCAGCACTAAGGTCAAGCAGGACTAAGAGTGAGATGTTACCTTTATCTGAAGCAATAAGGAGGTCATTTGTAATTCTAACGAGCGCAGTTTCAGTGCTGTGATGCGGTCTAAAGCCAGACTGAAACTTTTCGTTCATGTCATTATTTTGTAGGAAGGTACACAGTTGAGTTGACACTACTTTTTCTAGTATTTTAGACAAGTACGGGAGATTAGAAATCGGTCTATAGCTTCCAAGCTCATTGGGGTCTAAATTTGGTTTTTTGATAAGAGGCTTAATTACAGCCAGCTTAAAGGGACCTGGGACATGTCCTAGATTAATTGACAAGTTGATTATGTTACAAATGGGCTCAATTACAGCAGGTAGTAACTCTTTTAATAAAGTAGTTGGGATGGGGTCTAATAAGCATGTTGTCGGTTTGGATGTTGCAATAATTTTAATTAAATCTTCCCGATTTATAGGAGAAAAACACTCTAGCTTTTCTTTTTGGGTGACGGTTGAAACTAATTCTTCTGACACACTTGAAGATTTGGTTTTAGCTATGTTGTTTCGTATTATTTCGATTTTCTCAGTAAAAAACTTCATGAATTCATTGCTACCAAGGTGCGGCGGAATACCCAGGTCAGGTGGAGTCTGTTTGTTTGTTAGTTTAGCAATTGTACTAAATAAAAACCTTGGATTGTTTTTGTTATTTTCTATGAGTTTACAGAAGTGCTCGGCTTTTGTTGCTTTTAGTGCCTTTTTGTAACAGGAATACACACATACACACAAACAGAACACTAAGGCCCGATGAACATAATGCAAGTCGCGCGGAAAATGCAAGTCGCGCTTCTTTCTCTCTTCAAATGACCGTGGTGCAGGCAGGGAATCCGAAAAATGTAACTTTCCATCTCGATGCGGAGCCAACGTGCCTAGAAAAATTTGCACGCCGCACCGCAAGAGACTGTGCCGCCCCCTATTTGCCTACGATTAAAATAACGAATATGCGCTCGGAAAAGATGTGAAATGTAAATCGAGCCTTAAGAGGTTTATACCATGGTCTGTTTGAATACTTTTGAGACAGTATGACATGCTTTATAGCTGGGATCATGTTCATATATTCAACAATAGTAAACAAGCAATGGGACTATTAAATTTGGTAGAGTGTGCTCTCAGTTTAAAGGGACAGTATACCCAAAAATGAAAATTCTGTCACCATTTAGGTTGTTCCAAGCCTGTGTACATTTCTGTGTTCTGCTAAACACAAAAGAAGATATTTTGAATTTTGTAAGTAACCAAACAGATCCCATCCCCCATTTACTGCTATAGTAGGGAAAATAAATACAATGCGAGTCAATGGGGGATGAGATCTTGAAAATTTCTTCCTTTATGTTTAGCATAACAAATACATTTATACAGGTTTGAGATAAAAAGAGGGTAATGTAAAATGCTGCAAATGGGCAATCACAATCATGATGACTGAATTTTCATTTTTGGACTATCCCTTTAATGTATAGTATATGAAAGAATATGAGAGAATATTAATATCATTTTGTTTTTACATATCTAAGCCTTTAATTTGATATTATTGCTGTTTATACACTGTTATTTTTTCTGTATCTGATTTCAGGTTAACAATGAATGAAATACAGAATAAACAGAATGAAAGGGAATAATGCGAAAGACAGATTTAATGCATGTCAGGGAATAAATAATAACATATTCATACAAATACTCCTAAGTGCACTTGTAAGGCTGCATAACAGAAATAACTTGTTTGCTTGATAACCTCTTGTGCATGTGAATGTGTTTTTATTGTAGTGAAGCAGAAACTAGAGCGGATGGGCCGTTGTCAGGGTGTGAGGTTGCACACAGCCCATGTGCTCTGCATGGATGCTATACTCAACGTCGGACTGGAAATGGGCAGTCACAATCATGACTGCTGGCCTCATGTGTTCAGGTACAACACTCACAAATCAACCTTTTTGAGGTCTGCTATCTGTGATGGGGATACAAGTTAACTGTAATAAATTATGTTAAACATACTGTACATACAGTGGGTAATACACAATCTTATTTACGGGCAACACCATCTTTACCATTTAAAGACGACTTGGTTAAACAGTAAATAAGTCAACTGAATTGTACAAAAAAATTACCTGATGTAGGACTATTGGGTTACATTTAAGGTTGTATTTGCTACCATTAGCAAATGCATTAACTACAGTAAAAAATCAGAAGCTGTTTCTTGCACATGAAAGTTTTCCCATTGTTTTGCCAATGTCACTTTCACAGCTCCATACTAACATGAAGTAACAATAGGCAATAGGGCTTTGACGAGATCTGATGCGTCTCGTGAAAACACAATATCCTCGTGCATTTTGCATGATGGAGTGCTGGGTTCATAAATGCAACTGTTTTAGTCACATATTCTCCCTAAATTTAACCTGTGCGTACTTCATTTACACAGTTGCATCGTCAGGACTAGGAATATTATAGATTCCTAATTACGGATCCCTTTTATAGTTCAGATATTTTTTCTGATCAGCAAAAAGGAGAAAATCTTTTCATTCAACTTTTAATCTTCATTTAGCCTTAAAGGACTTGTACATGTTTTTTAAAAGCAGTTTTAAAAAGGAAAAAAAATAGTGCCTTAAAACCCTCCAGTAAACATGTCTGTAACAAGGTTCAAAGTATCTATCTATAAAAGGAAGGACACGGGGTCGGCAGTTCACTGGGAGACGTAAGATTCTTTTATTCTCAAAACAAAATGGCGCAATGGCGCTTCACACATCAGGTGATAGATTCCTTAGACAGTCCACACGACTTGACTTTTCGGATAAGTTCCACTCTTTGGTCCCACAGGACTTGACAACGTCTCCCAGCTCTCTCTCCCTGGTCCACAGGCGTGTGAGCTTTTTAAGCTGTCTCCTCACCAATCACTGTAACGAGATGCAGGTGATCTTAATCTGCAATCGGCTCATTTGCTTACCGTCTTTCCCCTGTCTCTCCTGGCCGATACAGATGTCACTAAACCACGCCCCCCTTGCCACATACCCCCACCGCCCGACTCAGGCCGAGGCCCCATCCGGCCTGTAGCCTCCCCCCCTCCTGGAAAGGAAGTCGGCCACGACCATCTGAGACCCCGGTCTGTGGATCACCTTGAATTTAAAGGGTTGTAACGCCAGATACCAACGGGTGCACCGCGCGTTGGTATCTTTCATACGGTGGAGCCATTGGAGAGGAGCGTGGTCCGAATGGAGCGTGAACTCGCGCCCCAGGAGATAGTAGCGGAGGGTGAGCACGGCCCACCTGATTGCGAGGCATTCCTTTTCTATGGTGCTGTACTTTGTCTCTCTCCTAGAGAGCTTTCGACTAAGGTACAGCACCGGCCTTTCCTCACCCCCCGTCTCCTGGGACAAAACCGCCCCCACGCCCCGATCTGACGCGTCCGTCTGTAACGAGAAAGGAAGAGAGAAATCAGGGGAGTGCAATAACGGCCCGCCACAGAGAGCAGCCTTCACCTTGGTAAAAGCCTGCTGGCATGGCTCCGTCCACTGGACGGTATCCGGTGCCTCCTTTCTAGTAAGATCAGTCAGCGGGCTAGTGAGGTCCGAATAATTAGGTACAAACCTTCTATAATATCCCGCTAGCCCCAGGAGCTGTCTTACCTCCTTTTTGGTCTTGGGTCTTGGTGCGGTTGCAACTGCTGCCGTCTTATCAATTTGGGGACGCACCTGCCCATGACCCAAGTGGAAGCCCAGATACCTTACCTCCACCCGCCCAATTGCACACTTCTTCGGGTTAGCCGTCAGTCCGGCCCTTCTCAGCGAACTCAGTACCGCCCTTAGATGTTGTATATGCCGCTCCCAGTCGTTGCTATATATGACAATGTCGTCCAGGTATGCCGCCGCATACCCCGCATGTGGTCGCAGCAGGCGGTCCATGAGGCGCTGGAAGGTAGCCGGAGCTCCGAATAACCCGAATGGAAGTGTTACGAATTGGTGTAATCCAAACGGCGTGGTGAAGGCGGTTTTCTCTTTGGATAGAGGAGATAGGGGAATCTGCCAGTACCCTTTAGTTAAATCCAGTGTCGAAAAAAAACGAGCCGAACCAAGCCGATCCAGCAACTCGTCAATCCGTGGCATCGGATATGCATCGAATTTCGACACAGCATTCACCCTTCTATAATCTACACAGAACCGGACTGAGCCGTCTGTTTTAGGGACCAAAACTATCGGGCTCGCCCAATCACTATGGGATTCTTCTACTACCCCCATCTCAAGCATTGCTTTTAATTCTTCCTGAACTACTTTTTTCTTATGTTCAGGTAATCTGTAGGGCCGGCTGCGAATTATTACGTCCGGTTTGGTCTCAATATGGTGCTCGATGAGATTGGTACGACCGGGTAGGGGCGAGAACACATCCGCAAAATCTGCCTGCAACTTGGCTACCTCGGTGAGCTGGGAGGGTGAGAGGTGATCTCCCCCCGGGGCCAGAGCAAGAGATTGAAGTGGACATTTTGCTTCTGGTCCGAGATCATCCTCTCTGCTCACTACCGTCGCCAGCATCACCGGGTTCACCTCGTTCCATTTTTTAAGGAGATTAAGGTGATATACTTGATGTGCTCCGCTCCTATCCGACCGTATTACCTCATAATTGAGATCGTTTATTCGCCGTGTGACCTTGAACGGCCCTTGCCACTTTGCGAGTAATTTAGAACTCGAGGTGGGGAGTAGTATGAGCACTTTATCTCCCGGTGCAAATTTACGTAAGCTAGTACCCCTATTATACTGCCGACTCTGCCTGTCCTGGGCCTGTAGCAAATTCTCCATAGAGAGCCGCCCCAGTGTATCGAGTTTTGCTCTCAGGTCCAGGACATATTGAATTTGATTTTTGCTGTCTGAGGGTCCGTCCTCCCAAGCTTCCCTTAGGACGTCCAGAACCCCACGGGGCTGGCGTCCATAGAGTAACTCAAAGGGGGAAAACCCCGTGGAGGCTTGGGGGACCTCTCGTACCGCAAATAATAGGGGTTCTAGCCACCGATCCCAATTCTTGGCGTCGTCGTGTACGAACTTCCGGATCATAGTCTTCAAAGTGCGATTAAAGCGTTCGACCAAGCCGTCCGTCTGTGGGTGGTAGACGCTGGCACGGACTGCTTTAATGCCTAATAATCCGTATAGTTCGCGGAGAGTCCGTGACATAAACGGCGTGCCTTGATCCGTGAGAATCTCTTTCGGGATTCCCACGCGGGAGATAAGGCTAAACAGGGCGTCCGCAACACTTTTAGCCGAAATGTTGCGGAGAGCCACTGCCTCGGGATATCGTGTCGCATAGTCTACTAAGACCAATGCGAAACGATGTCCCCGTGCCGACCGTTCTAATGGCCCGATCAGGTCCATACCAATTCTCTCGAAGGGGACCTGAACCAACGGAAGGGGACACAATGGTGCCTTAGGAGTGGCCGGTGGGTTTACCAACTGACATTCAGGACAAGACGCGCACCATCTGCGCACGTTCTCATGAATGCCCGGCCAAAAGAAGCGGGCCATTAGACGGTTTAGTGTTGCTATTTGTCCTAAGTGACCCGCCATTGGATTACGGTGAGCCGTCTGGAAAAGCATTTCCCGGCGGCTCTGTGGGACAACTAATTGTGTTGTATCATTTGACTGAGTGTCTCGGGTCACTCGATACAACCTGTCTTTTAAAATGGCAAAATACGGATAGACAAGCGGCTGTGCAGGGTGAAGAGGCTGTCCGTCGATGGTACGAACCTGCTGAAACGCATTTTTAAGCGAGTCGTCGTGAGACTGTTCCAGGGCAAAATCATCACACCGAGAGAGATTTTGTCTCTCTACGGTACTCCGTTCCCCTGGATCAGACCCTCTAGGTTCCGGCTCAGCTTCCCCCGCTTGCACAACCGCGGTCTTCCGTCGCCCTTGATTTCCCGAGGAAACATCCGCACATAATTTCCCCAATAGTACAGAAAACATCGGCCAATTCGTCCCCAAAATTAGCGGATGTTTGAGATGGGGATTAACCGCCACCTTTACTCTATGCTTTTGACCCCTAAATTGTATAGGCATCGTCACTAAAGAATAGTTCACCACATCCCCGTGTACACACCGTACCTTAACCATGCGGCTCTTATCCTTTGCCACGGACCGAATCAGGCGTTGGTGGATGGAGGTCTGGTTGCAACCTGAATCCACCAAGGCCTGATATGTATTCCCCTTGATACTCACAGGTATTTGATACAGGCCGGCTGAATCGAGGGCAACCTGTGGGTCGTCGGGGACCCGGATCATCGTCCCGACCTCCATCATCTGACAGCGGTCGATCGTGTGACCCGGCTCCCCACACCGCCAACAGGTCGGCCCAGACTTTTCCGCCGCCCTAGCGGCAGGAAATGAGCCGACGGATTGGTGAGGAGAGGCTTGTGGAGGAGGAGAGACGGCAGGTTGCATGTATCGACCAGGTCCCCGGAAGTATTGTCGTCCGTTCCCCATCGGATCTCGGTTCCTGGGTGCGGGCCTGGGTAGGAATGACGCCGGAGACCTGGGAAAGGGAATAGGTCGGGAAGGGGGAGAAGAAACAGGTTGGAGAGAGAGAGATGAACGGGGTACGCCGACCCCAGGGCACGCCACCATCTGGTCCTCAGCCAATTGGATGGCCTCCGTCAGCGACGCCGGTCGGTGGCACTGGACCCACTGTGCGGTCTTCAGCGGAAGCCGCACCACGAACTGCTCCAGTGTCACACGATCGAGGATCTTGTCGACGTCGCCTCCGTCAGCCATCAGCCATTTGCGGCATGCGTCCCGGAGCTGTTGAGCCAGGGCGAAGGGTTGGCCTGCATCCCCCAGATCCAAAGATCTGAATCGCTGCCTCTGTTGCTCGGGACTCAGTCCGACTCGCTGGAGGATGGCTTTCTTGAGGTCTGCATATATCAGGAGATTCTGGACTGGCAGGTGCTGGGCGGCCAACTGCGCCTCTCCCGCCAGCAAGGGAATTAGCCGGGCCGACCAAACGTCTTGTGGCCAGCCAGAAATCTCCGCAGACCTCTCGAAAAGCTCCAGGAAAGCCTCCGGGTCGTCCTGAGCCCCCATCTTATGCAGAGGCAGGCTTACCGCTGGGGAGCTGGCCACCCTGGCGGTGGTTTCCTGGTCCAACCAGCTCCGAAACGCCTCGCGGTCTTCTTGCTGGGCCTGGACGAGTGCTTGAAAGCGTCGTTCCTGGTCTTCACGGAGACCCAGCAGCGCCTGGTGGTGTTGGCTGTGAAGACCGGCGAGGGATTGGATAACGTCCGCAAACGGCGATCCTGGCTGAGACATGGCGGCGGCTCTGGTCCTTCCTTTTCCCGGTTTTCGGCACCAGTGTAACAAGGTTCAAAGTAGCTATCTATAAAAGGAAGGACACGGGGTCGGCAGTTCACTGGGAGACGTAAGATTCTTTTATTCTCAAAACAAAATGGCGCAATGGCGCTTCACACATCAGGTGATAGATTCCTTAGACAGTCCACACGACTTGACTTTTCGGATAAGTTCCACTCTTTGGTCCCACAGGACTTGACAACGTCTCCCAGCTCTCTCTCCCTGGTCCACAGGCGTGTGAGCTTTTTAAGCTGTCTCCTCACCAATCACTGTAACGAGATGCAGGTGATCTTAATCTGCAATCGGCTCATTTGCTTACCGTCTTTCCCCTGTCTCTCCTGGCCGATACAGATGTCACTAAACCACGCCCCCCTTGCCACAATGTCATAGACCAGTGGTTCTCAAACTGGTTCTTAAAAACTCTTTATAATAATTTTGTGTTTTAAATACAATATTTAAATGTTTTACATGATATCTTTCCACATTGTTTGTATTTCATATAGGTTTGTAGTCATTCTGCTAGTCCCCGCAAGGCTAATAAATCCCCCATAAGAGTAACTACAGAGCCCAGTTTACAGTGCACTACAGAACATTTGACATTTGTCCATGATTACTGCTGACTATCTTGAAAAAAGTGGGAAAAAACATGTTCTTCAGTTTGAAAACAACTTGAAAATGAAAGTGTTTGTATTATTTATAGTACATAAGAATTGTTGGACGAAGTTTTTCTAATTATGAGGCAAGTAAAGATTCTCAGCTCTACTATTAATTTGAGTGTTTGTTTATGTGTTTTCTATGGCGGTTATTAGGTGGTACTTGGAACAACTGCTTGATATAACTACTTACTTCATTGCTGATCATAGTTTTTTAAACAGTTTTGAAAAGTGAAAGTGATCTGAAATCCTGATAGAAAATCTTCCAGGCTACATCATATGTCTAAAAAATAGACTCTATATGTATAAAAATTATGTATACACAAGCATGCAGTCAAGTTAATAGCTGTTTATGACAGACATATCTCAAGATTTGATTGACAGATGTAGTCTTCACTTTCTAGCATGCACAAAGACTCTTTCTAATCCAGTAGTGCACACTTCATTTATTTTAAACGCATGTAATAGTTTAACTTGTACAGCTAGTACAGACACTTTGTGGGGAATTAGCAGCTAACCGCTTTAAAGCAACACTTTGAAGTATTATATTTCGGCCTTAAAAGAATGTCTCTATAATTATTTCAGTGGTAGAACAACTCTTAATGGATATTGGATGTTATGCACTCCGCCTTCCATTTGAGGATGCCTTACAGATGCCCACTAGGGTTTAGGTCTGGTGACATGCTTTGCCAGTCCATCACTTTTACCCTCAGCTTCTTTTGAGATCATTATCATGTTGGAATACTGCTCTGCCGCAAAGTCTACGAAGGAAGGCGATCATGCACTGGTTCAGTATGTCACAGTACATTTTGGCATTCATGGTTCCCTCAATTAACTGTAGCTCCCCGGTGCCGGCAGCACTCATGCAGCCCCAGACCATGACACTCCCTAGACCAAGCTTGACTGTAGCCAAGACACACTTGTCTTTGTACTCCTCACCTGGTTGCCGCAACACACACTTGACACCATCTGAACCAAATAAGTTTATCTTGGTCTCATCAGACCACAGGACATGGTTCTAGCACTCCTCCTTATTCTGCTTTTTTTCAGCAAACTGTTTGCCGGCTTTCTTTAGGGATGGACAATATGGCCCGAAAACTCTATCACGATAATTTCTTGTATTTGTTGTGATAACTATACAAATGATGATATAACTTTAATATCACCGAAGTGACAGTAGCCATATGTAGTCTAGAGCCTCAGAACAAAAAACATTAATCAAAAAGTAAAACTTACGCCAAATCAAAAAGGCTCTTAAAATATACCTACAGTATTTTTGTAAATATAAAATATAATAGTGAGATTCAGCTTCAAAAGTTTGTAGTAAAGAATTTTTTTTTGACTAAAATTCCATAAACACATCATGTCATACCTAAACTGTATATAGCCTATTGTTGGGTTGAAACGATTGCATCACGGTGTCAATCACTTTCTCTTAAACTGTGAACCTTATCTTCTCACAGCAACATGTACTAAATCTGTCTATGACTTGCGCTAAAGAAAGAGAACAGAAAATGCAGATAAAAGAAATCTAATCAAATAATCTACGCTTTCATACACTCATAAACGTATTTAAAATAACGTAATACAAACTCGCATTTTGTACTATATGTAAACAAGCAGCAGTGCTGTTCGCGATGTGTCGCTATGAAAGCACACGTGAGCTGAACACTGGATGCTCCGTTCATCCTGTATATAACAGGCAAGAAATCATATTAAACCATTTTCGCACGCGCGCATAACATCAAACAAATGTTTAAATAAATACTTTCAGCCAAACTAAATGTTGTGGTGAAACGTATTAAGACTATCAACGTATACTTAACAAACTGATTCAAAAAACTAAAGTGAGACTAATCCATCTACAGTGCCAACCTAAACGAGATTTAGAGTTCCTCTTTTAGTGCAAACTATTTTTCAGCTTGACTTCCGCCCTCCACTATACCCGTTTTCGCTTCACATATGAGGTGTGAATGGGTCTCACAAAGAAATACGTCATCAACTAGAAGTTATCGTTTATATCACGGGAAGACTAATTCCTATCGTGTTGAGAATTTTATCGCAAATGATCAAATATCGCCCATTCCTATTTCTTGTGCATTATCTTTAGAAGAGGTTTCCTTCTGGGATGACAGCCATGCAGTCCGATTTGATGCAGTGTGCATTGTATGGTAAAATTGCTATTTAACATGTTAGTTAGGGCCCAATTTGGAGATTTTTCCCTTGGTGTTGTACTCACAATTGTTTTCAGCGGTTTAGAAATTAATGGCTAGGTGTTGAGTTATTTTGAGGGGTACACTCAATACTTTTTATTGTAGCAAAGTTTCATTTCTTCAGTGTCGTTCCTTGAAAAGGTGAGGGGTGTACTCACTTCTGTGAGATACTTTATATACAGTGTGCATGAACAGAGCGTCCTGTGCGCAGCTCATGGCCACATGTGCTTTCGTAGCATTTCGTTAGTTTAATTCTTTCTTTTCTACAACCATTTGAAGTCGAATGTCACCTTTATATTTACAAAAATACTCTAGGTATATTTCAGAAGCCTATTCGATTTGGGGTACATTTTACTTTTTGATTAATGTTTTTGTTTCTGAGGCTCTAGACTACATGCCACTACTATCACTTGAAGCAAAAAATGGTGGATGGTGTTATAGTTATATTGTCATTTGTATCGTTATCGCAACAAATACCAGAAAATATCATGATGGAGTTTAAGGGCCATATAACGCACATCCCTATCAACCA
This sequence comes from Triplophysa bombifrons, assembly GCA_029783895.1. NCBI lineage: Eukaryota > Metazoa > Chordata > Actinopteri > Cypriniformes > Nemacheilidae > Triplophysa > Triplophysa bombifrons. Next base: position 19,199,939 of record CM056459.1, on the reverse strand, counting down.
CATGCGAGAACCCCTGATTAAAAGTTCTAAACTGTTGCTTTAACACTACACAACACTAGAACTAGTACCAGTGCCTCTCTGGCAAGCTCGACAGTGCTTGCACAACTAGGCTACAAAGAAAACTTAGTAATAAGGTAAATTATAGGTTTAAGATTATCATTAGTAATCTAGTAGCAGTTGAAACTCTGTAGTGAAGAAGTGTCAAGTCGCCACATCCTTCTTTATCCAGCGCTATCATCTCATCTCTTGTCAGGTCGCCGCTTCCCATTCTCCGTTCTACCATCAGGTCTGGGCATGAACTGCCTCCTGCTCGCTGTGGTAACCTTGGAACAATGAGACAAGACAGCTGAGAGTAGAGTACTGTTCTTCACTCTTTGATGCAACAAGTACATCAGTTGTTATTGGAAGTGTTCCTGATCAAACTAATGCAGCCTAAACCATCAGAGGATTTATATTATGTGTATAATAGTATATAGTCTTGTGTATGCAAAATTAAAAAATGTTGGACTAGATTTAAACTGACCAGGTGTCAGTTTAAATCAGGTGACTAGGTGTCTGCCTCCCGGACAGTACATGGAAGACTTGTTCCAAAGTTTAGAAGCTAGATTAAGAAAAAGGGATCTACCACCTGCACTTGATTTTGAAATTCTAGGTCAGGGCTAATCAACTGGCGGCGCGCCAATCATCTTTACCTGGCCCGCCTTAACATTTCAAATAAGTGGAGAGACTTTAATAAATGTGTGGTTTTAAAATGAACGTCCTGAGACGCCATTAAGTCCTAAACACTGCTACATTTAATACTGAAGTAATTCCCGCGGGACATAACGAATGACGTCTTGTATGTTATTTGCAATGTTATAGTCTCCAATCCGCAGCCACAGGCACTCGGTTTGCGGCTCTGCGCACGCGATATGTCGCGTCTCAAAACTCTTCTTGTGCCCTTGAAAGCAATATTTGTGTGCATGCTTTAATATATGACCTGTAAGTGACGGCAACAAAAGCAGTATAAAAGGAACAAAATGCAATAAATAACGGAAATACTAAATAACAAGAAATTATGATATGGTAAAAAGTAATAAAAAGTTGCTACTCATCCAGTTTTTTATATCGACTATGCATTACATTATTCGATTGAACTGCTTTGTTTCCTGAGGCTTCGAGGTGACAGTGAAAGTTAACCCTGTGTTGCTTTTTTATATCTCCTAGAGGTAGCATATTTAATGCGACGAGCAGTGGCCCTAAGACTGAGCCCTGTGGTTCACCGTACTGGACTTGCGATTTGCATGACACATTGTTGTCTCTCCTTGAACTGCCACCTTACCGTGGTGGAGGGGTTTGAGGACCCGAAAGACCCTAGGAGCTATGTTGTCTGGGCTATATGCCCCTGGTAGGGTCTCCCAAGGCAAACAGGTCATAGGCGACGGGTCAGACTAAGAGCGGTTAAAAAAAAACTTATGATGCCCATAAATTCGAGGACCGTGACGTCGCCCGGCATGGCGCAGCCCCTGGAGCCAGGCCTGGGGCTCGTATGCAAGCGCCTGGTGGTCGGGCTCCCCCATGGGGTCCGACCAGGCTCAGCCCGAAGGAGCGACGTGGGGCCAGCCTGCAGGAGGTACCGTAAGGGGCCGGTGCTTTGTGGATCGGGGGGCAGTCGAAGGCGGGGACCTCGACAACCCGATCTCTGGAAGTGGAATCTAGCTCTAGGGACATGGAACGTCATCTCTCTGGCGGGGAAGGAGCCTGAGATTGTGCGTAAGGTTCAGAGATTCCGACTAGAGGGGCTCGACACAGCTTGGGCACACTCCTCGAGAGAGGATGGACTCTTCACCACTCTGCCCATGGAGTTGCCCATGGAGAGAGGCGGCGGGCTGGTGTGGGTTTGCTTATAGCCACCCAGCTCAGCCGCCATGTGTTGGAGTTTACCCCGGTGAATGAGAGGGTCGCTTCCTTGTGCCTTCGGGTCGGGGATAGGTCTCTCACTGTCATGTGCGCCTATGAGCCAAACGGCAGTGTAGAGTACCCGGCCTTCTTGGAGACTCTGGGAGGGCTGCTGGAAAGCGCTCCGACTGGGGACTCCGTCGTTCTGCTGGGGGACTTCAACGCCCGCGTGGGCAACGACAGTGACACCTGGAGGGGCATGATTGGGAGGAACAGCCCCCCTGATCGGAACCCGAGTGGTGTTCTGTTATTGGACTTCTGTGTTAGTTACAGCTTGTCCATAATGAACACCATGTTCAAGCATAAGGGTGTCCATCAGTGCACATGGCACCTGGACTCCCTTGGCCGGAGGTCGATGATCGACTTTGTGGTTATTTCATCTGACCTCCGGCCGTATGTCTTGGACACTCGGGTGAAGAGAGGGGCGGAGTTGTCAACTGATCTTCACCTGGCTGTGAGTTGGATCCTAGGTGGGGGAGGAAGCTGGACACACTCGGCAGACCCAAATGTACCATGAGGGTCTGTTGGGAACGTTTGGCCGAATCCCCTGTCAGAGAGATCTTCAACTTCCACCTCCGGCAGAGCTTCGACCAGATCCCGAGGGAGTCTGGAGATATCGAGTCCGAGTGGACCATGTTCTCCACCTCCATTGTCAACGCGGCCACTCGGAGCTGTGGCCGTAAGGTCTCTGGTGCCTGTCGAGGCGGCAATCCCCGAACCCGGTGGTGGACACTGGAAGTAAGGGATGCCGTCAAGCTGAAGAAGAAGTCCTATCGGGCCTGGTTGGCTTGTGGGACTCCCGAGGCAGCTGACGGGTACCGACAGGCCAAGCGGACTGCAGCCCGGGTGGTTGGGGAAGCAAAAACTGGGCCTGGGAGGAGTTCGGTGAGGCCATGGAGAAGGACTATCGGTTGGCCTCGAAGAGATTCTGGCAAACCGTCCGTCGCCTCAGGAGGGGGAAGCAGTGCCCTACCAATGCTGTTTACAGTGGAGGGGGGCAGCTGTTGACCTCGACCGGGGATGTCATCGGGCAGTGGAAGGAATACTTCGAGGATCTGTTTCTGAATTTGTGCCATGCTCTAACAGATCTCCAGAAGACATCTTACAGATGTACCTATCTGGCAATATTTACATTTACATCTGTGCATTTGTCAGACACTTTTATCCAAAGTGAATTACATTGCATTATCCTATACATTTGTTTCTAAGTATGTGCAATCCCCTGGGATCGAACCCACAACCTTGCGTTGTTAATGCTCTTACCACTGAGCTACAACAAAGTTGTAATCTATAGATCTAAAACGATATAAAGAAAGGATGCATAAATGACCTTAAACTTAGAAGCATGTGCTGAATGTTATTTACTGTACATGCATATTTAATATTGTAGTTCACCCGGAACCTGAACTTAAATTGTTTTCTTCTGTGTGCACAGAAACTGAGTTTGTTTGTATTGAATAATCCGCAGAGTAATTGAGTATGTTAGTTCACTGGAACACAGTCACTTCAGTGATGGCAGCTCCCAGCCTTCAATGACCATCACTCAGGCACAGCAGGCCGTGTCAGTGGAGCTGGAGATGAGTGGTGAGGTCAGTTCTGAACTGGAGCTGGGTCTCAGTCATCCTGTGATCCAGCCACTGTCCATCCAGGAGCTCTTGAGGACAAGGGACCGCACTAAAGGCTGTGAAATGCGGGGGGGAAGTCTGCTCACAGGCACCAGGGCAGCCAAAGCCGTCTGCATCCTTTCCACACAAGCTGACAGGTACTCAGCACAGATATTCACCCATCATGTATTATTATTGACTGGAATTTTTTTTTATTATCATTGATATCATTACTTGCTAACCCCCCATAAAACATTTGATGCCATTAGACGACAAAAAGTTCCAGAGATTGTTCTATACACTTTTGGGAAAGATGACCCATTCAATAAACAGTGGACTGAGATAACTACAGTAGAGTTATGTTAAATCTTTTGCCAGGCTGTGAATTACTCGCACTGTTCGATAGTTTTGATGAGATTCAGGAGCTTTTTTACTCTCGCCCATAGATGGCAATTTAACTGGCATTATGTGCTTTGGATGTCAGATAAGTAACTGTCTATGGGCGGGAGTCAGAAAGGATTTTTATCTTTATGTACACAAAAATAATCTTTTAAATTGTAATCCATTTATTTTTTATATTTGGCATGTTTGTGTGCTGCTGCCTTACCTCTGTGTAATATTCTGTCTACTAATGCACTCTTTATATAAAAATATATATTGCACCTTTGACTTTAGACCAGGATTGATTTGGTCTATGGTGCAGTCTATTTTCAGTTCCTCAAAACAGCAACGCGCCAACAATGCGCCTGGAAACAACTCTTTTTATTTTTTTAAATCAGCACGCCCCTGGTCTCACAAATGAGCGCAAATGCATTTGCTATTTAAACAATGTGGCACCAGACGGGAATATAAGAACTGCACCGGCCCTATATGTTTCTTTTACTACATTTGTGAAATGGCATCCTTACTCTGTCAAATCAATTTTCTTTACATTAAACTATCCATAATGTACAATTTTTTACAGGTTACTACAGGTCCTTAGACGTCCCATATATCTTTTGGTGTTGATGTGTAGCTATTGTGTGTTTTGCAGGGTGTTTGAGGATGCTGTGAGTAAACTCAACTTGGTGGGCCTAGTGGGCTTTCTACATCAGCTCAGAAAAGCTTCGCAGTCTCAACTCTTTGATTCAGTTACAGAAACTGGAGACTATTCCTTAGCTATGCCAGGTATTGGTGTCTCTACTTTTAATTAATAAAAACACAGTGTAAACGCATATAAGGTTTGGCACCTTTCCATAATACAGGTTTTTCTGCTTCAGTGGATCTGAATTTCTCAAAGAAATTTTAAATTAAAATTTCATGATAATTCACTCACCCTCATGTCTGTGTGTTTATTTCTTATGTCGAAAACAAATTTACGCTATTGAAGAAAGCTTTCCTGGGTTTCATTTTCATGGCAGCTTCAAAAAGCTCTACACTACACCAGCTGATGACTAAGGGTGTTGTCTAGCGAAACAATTAGTAATTTTCCAAGAAAGCAAAAAATGATGTACTTTTTAAGCATAAATATAGGGCTTGCTCTGGCTCAGATGATGAAATCCAGTAGAAATATTTAATTGGATTTTATTACAGGAGAGGCAAAGTCAACCCAGGACAAGCGCAGTGCCCTCCATCTCTTTCGGCTGGGGGAGGCCATCCTGTGGATTGTAAAGAACAAGAGTAGACCACTGCTGCACATGATGAGAGCCTGGAGTGTGGTGGCACCCCATCTAGTGGAGGTAAAACAAAAACACAATACACACAGGACTAAGTGTACTGTCATACATTTCGTTGTACACAATCCCATTTTGTCATTCATCCAGTTTTTTTATGTTCTCTCCATAGGCAGCCTGTCACAAGGAGCGCCACGTATCTCAGAAGGCTGTGTCTTTTATTCATGATGTACTGATGGAGGTCCTGAGCAGTTGGGCAGAACTGCCACACTTTCACTTCAATGAAGCCCTCTTCAGACCCTTTGAGCACATCATGCAGCTTGAGCTCTGCGATGAAGACGTCCAAGATCAGGTCTGCCATTGTGATGTAAAATAATATTGTTTGACATTGCTAAAACTCGTAGATCTAATTAATATAGATATTTCCTTGCTGCTTTTGTGTGTTTATTTTTTGTCATTAGCCCAGTATTTGTTTACTTTGATTTTACCAGGGACATATTACAGAAAGTTTCTTATCTTAGGGCTTCACTTAAACCAGCGGTAACACACTCATATTATTATTAAGTTCCTATATAGTAGTATACCATACTTCATATCTTCGAAGGGTCTTTAGTTTGATCACATTTATAAAAGCAAGATACAACTATACGATTATTTCCAAAAACAGTCAAGCTCACAACATAACATCCCATTATCCATGCATAACTGATGATTCCCTATACATTTGTATTGTTTATATTATACACATACTTGCCAACACAGACATTTGACTTGGTGTCACTTACTGCTTGCGGTTCATGACCGGCATCTTTAAGCACATAACATTCAACAAAGAAATGCTGTGAACAAACAAACACAGCTGAACTTCCATAACACAAACGAAACACGATGATGGGCATGTTCTTTCTCTCGCTCTCGCTGGTTGATATGTGAGCATGGTTTTCCGGGAGAAAATTTGTTACATAACAGAAATTCATCTTCTAAAGAAATTTTTCTTATTAAATTAAATTATTAAATTAATTAAAACCCCAATTCTCCTTCCACGGGTAAACAAACCCATACATTATCAATCTTGCAGCAAGTCCATTATATTCGATACCCCGGTTAAGAAATAAGCAAAACTAACAGACAAGTAGGCAAAGTAATTGCACTTTCTTGCCATTATATGACAGTGGAATCATAATTTGTTGGAGTCTATATTGTTAGTGTTTTGTTGTTGAGGCGCATTTTTACATTTACATTTATCAGATGCTGCGGACAGACCATAGACTGGACAACGTGAGGCAGCTTCCTTCCATTCTAATGAATTGAGTATAAAACGTCTGACAATGGGCGCTGACATGTGACGCAAAAACGTCATGGAGTCAGAGTCTGCGCGGTAGTGAGCAAAGAGTGAAGCGCGGTATCAAGATCAAATATTTGAAGTTTATTGCATTTTATAGTTTGGCTCCTGTCCTTTTTGTTTACATGGAGAGGGCGGAGTTTATGACCTGTATTGCAACTAGCCACTAGGGGAAGACCAAAGAGCCCGCATCTTCACTTTTGTGTGAGGCACCCCTGGGACAGACTTACAGTATAAAGAAAACAACTGTGATTCATCCTGAAAGGGCAATAATATTATAAATGCTACATTATACGGTATAAAAAATTATTAGAGAGTTTGACAGTCACGGATCGCTGTCAATCACGGCCCCTGCATCAGCGCCCTCACCATACTACAAATGTTCCCGCTAACCTGATTATTGATGATATTCACCTGCACCTCATTAGTTGAACATTAGTTGAATATCTGTTCCCTGTATTCGGTGTCTGGTCTAGTTGTATGTTGGGCACGTCTTCTAGTTGAACCCATAATTCCAAGTATTTATCGTATACAGAAATGGTGTTCTGTACTAGCTTTTGTCCTAAATGTGGTCCAAACTAGGAGGTGCGTTTTTTTTTTTAATCCTTTTTAACAAATATATGTGTGTTTTTTTTCCTCATCCCCCTAAAATTCTACATGCGGCGTGCCCCAGGGCTCTGTTCTAGCTTCTGTTCTTTTCTCCCTTTAACTTCTCCCTCTGAGTTCCATTTTCAGGAAACATTATATCTCATTTCACTGTTATGCTGATGACATGCAGAATTATATGTCTCTGTCTATGGAAAAAGGGGGTTATCTTCACAATCTGACTGCTTGTCTTGAGGAGGTAAAAGCTTGGTTTGCCTAGAACATACTATTTTTGAACTCTGACAAAACGGAGGTTATCGTTTTCGACCCTCAGAAAACTAGACCAAAACATGATATCAACCTTGGTCACTTAAATCAATGTAACTCTCCCCAAGTACGGAACCTACAGTAGGTATGCTGTTAGACAACTCTCTTAAATTTGATGGGCAAATTAGGTCCCGAAAGGGAGTAGTGGGAACTTTGGGCACGTATCCGGGCCTGGGTCTCAGGATAACGTGAGAGTTACCAGGGCCGAATTCAAGGCAATCCGGGGACACGGAGAATGCTTGGAGGTCCCCTACCCTCTTGAAGGAGGCGAGCGCCAACAGAAGAGCCGTCTTACTCGTTAGGTGAGGAAGATCGGAAGCTTCAAGGGGCTCGAAGGGGGGCCCGGATAGGCCCCCCAGGACCACGTTAAGTTCCCAAGAGGGTACGGAGCGGAGACGAGGCAGGTTCCGCCTTCTCACGCCCCTTAGGAACCTGGTGACCAGGTCCTGCTGCCCTAGAGACTTTCCATCCACTGAGTCGTGATGAGAGGCAATTGCGGCTACATACACTTTCAGTGTGGAAGGGGAGATGTTATTCTCCAATTTCTCTTGTAGGAAGGACAACACTGACCCGACCGAGCATCTCCGTGGATCTTCACCTTGGGAGAGACACCAGGATGAGAAGAGGCGCCATTTGTAAGCGTATAACCGCCTAGTGGATTGCGCCCTGGCCTGTGCAATGGTTTCAGCCACAGCGGGGTGTAACCTGCTCAGGGTCTCCTCGTCCCATCCAGAGACCAGACATGGAGGTTCCAGAGGTCTGGCCTGGGATGCCAGAACGTGCCCATCCCCTGAGATAGCAGGTCCTCTGTCAGGGGAATGGGCCAGGGGGGAGTTGTTGTCAAGAGCATCAGCTCAGAGAACCAAGTGCTGTTGGGACAGTACGGCGCAACCATTAACACTTGTTGCTCCTCTTCCCTGACGCTCACTGGGGGGAAGGCGTACTTCCGCTTGTCCCGCGGCCAGCTGTGAGCCAGGGCATCCGTGCCGAGGGGGGCCTCGGTCAGGGCATACCAAAGCGGACAATGGGTGGTGTTGCGGGAGGCAAAGAGGTCTATCTGTGCCTGTCCGAACCGCACCCAAATGAGCTGAACTGCGCGGGGGTCGAGTCGCCACTCTCCGCAGGGCGTGTACTGACGAGAGAGCGCGTCGGCTGTCTGGTTCAGTATGCCTGGGATGTGCGTGGCCCGCAGGGAGCGGATCACCTGCTGACTCGACAGGAGGAGGCGTCGGGCAAGTTGTGTTAGCTGCCGTGAGCGTACGCCACCCTGGCAGTTGATATACCCTACGGCTGTCGTACTGTCCAGGCGGACCAGTACGTGCTGGCCCTGCACTAGAGGCCGGAGCCTTCTCAGCGCAAGCAGCACAGCCCACAACTCTAGGCAATTGATATGCCAGCGCAGGCGGGGGCCCGTCCAGCGTCCCGCTACTGCGTGCCCGTTGCACACTGCACCCCAACCCTGCAGCGAGGCATCCGTCATCACCACAACGTGCCTCGTAGCCTGCCCAAGGGGAACTCCCGCTGTGTAGCCAGTGCTGAAGCGGTCTCATGTGCATCAATCCGAGAGGTATTACACCCCGTGGAAGACGGCATGTGTCCCAGGAGCCTCTGAAATTGTTTCAGGGGGACCACCGACTGTCTGAAGTGTTCCAGGCAGTTCAACACTGACTGGGCGCGTGCTGCGGACAGCTGCGCCGTCATGGTGACAGAGTCGAGTTCCATACCGAGAAAGAGGATGCTCTGCACTGGGGAAACCTGAAAGCCCAATCGATCTAGATGCCGGAGCACCAGGTCCCTCTGTGCACACAACAGATCTCGCGAGTGTGCCAAGATAAGCCAGTCATCGAGATAGTTTGTACCCGCACGCCTCCCTCCCGAAGAGGAGAAAGGGCGGCTTCCACGATCTTCGTAAAGACTCGTGGAGACAGGGACAGACCGAAAGGGAGGACTCTGTACTGATATGCCTGACCCTCAAAAGCGAACCGTAGGAACGGCCGGTGTCGAGGAAGTATCGAGACATGAAAGTAAGCGTCCTTCAGGTCGATTGCCACTATCCAAGACAGTGTGGGCAGCTTTTGCCAAGCTCCCAGGGACTGTGACAGGGGGACCAAGGGGACGGCCTGCTTCACCATTCCCACGGAGGGTGGTTCGTTGGCAGGTGGAGCCAACCGTATGTCGCGGGGGTTTCCCCAGAGGGAAGGTTGGCTCTGCCTTTTTGCCTGCCTGGCGGGACAACGGCACGGACTGTCAATTTGAGAGTGGTGACAGCTGTCGTATGTGTACGGCCTCACACCTCGCCAGGGTGGCCCGACTTCGCCGGTTCGCCGAGCATAGTCCGGTGGAGTGTGTGTTCGGCTGGAATGAACGCCCGGGGAAAACAACTCTCTTTGTGAGTAAGTGGGCGCCAGGCCCTGAAACGGCTTTGGAGACGAGGCAGGGGTCTTCCCATACCGACCGGTCAGAGATGGTACTTTGAGGGTCGGGCCAGATGTTGTTTCCTCCGGGGTCTTCCAATCAGGGCCGCTTCTTCCTAGAAGGTTGCTGACGGGGAGGGGGTTTTCCCTTCGGACTCTTCTTCCGGGGTGCAGCCTGGGGGTGCACTTTAACCGGTGCAGAGTTTGGATGGGCCCTGGGCTGTTGGGGAGCAGATGGAGTGGCGTGGAGAGAGGAGGCAGCCTGGCCCGTAGCACTGTAAGCCTTCGCCACCAGATGTGCCGAAGTCTTATAGGCTTTGGACGGAAGGCGAGGTCGGGTCCTCCAGGTGGCAGCCGTCTGCGGGCACAGATGCACCGCAACCACACGCTCCACCTGGGGGACGTCACATAGCCCTTGGCTGCCCCACCATCGAGGGAGGTGAGGGAGGCGGAGCTGGTCTGACAGGAGCGAGCCGTGAGTGGGGCGCTCCAGGTCCGACACAGCTCCTCCCCAGAAACCACGTGTCCAACCGCGAGCGTTGGGGAAGAGGCAGTGGCGTACACTGCATCCCAATGCTCGCGGCAGCCCGGGTTAGCATGGCCGACATCTCAACCTCTGCTTCCTCCTGAGCTCGGCCCCCCGGAGGGGGAAGCTCGGAATCTTGAGGGTCGGATGGCAGCAACTCTCCCTCCGATGCTGCGATAGACATCTCATCTTTGCCACGCTCCGTTTCCGAGTGCGTGGATGAGGGTCCGGACGGTGTGCCACCGCCGGTTGGGGAATGGTCAGAAGAGCGTGCTGGGGTGCGAGAGGCCCGTGAGCGCTTGGCTGGCGGGTGAGCGCTCGCAGAAGTCCCCAAACCACTAACGCTGCTAACGTGGGCGGACACTGGGGCCGTAGTCCCAGATGTCACATCCCGGGTAGCAGACGAAATGTTGGCAGGTTCCCGGAGGAAGACAGCCAACCGTGACCGCAACTTCTGTAAGACAATCTTCCCGCAGTGCGGGCAAGATGTGTCAACGAACGCTGTTTCAGCATGCTGGACGCCCAGACACCTTACACAGGGTTCTTGTCCAACCCCCTCCTTGATGAGGGTACCGCACCCAAGAGAAAAGCGGGACATGCCGCGCTGTAAAGTGCCAAGTCCTGAAAAGGACTGTTTGGAAATGAGCTCTGACACCACTGGAACCGCCGAGACGCCCAGGGGAAGGTCGCTGCAGGAGGGACGATCCGCTGCAACACGTCGAAGATCCGGCAGTGCAGTTGTAGAGGATTTTGAATCCTGAGTTGTTCTCATGAGGGATGGCTCTGAAGAACAAAAGGTAAATGAATGCTGCACGCCGGCTTCCTTTTATACCGGATATCCGGGGCGGAGCCCGGCATGCAAATTTCATTGGCCAAATTTCATTGACCTTTTCTATAGTAGTCAGAGTTGATTGGTTTTCAAGGGCGAACCCCATCTGTCGTTCTCGACACGTCGAGAGACCGACAGAAAGGGAACTGGAGGTAACCGTGCTTCTGAAGTGTCTGGTCCTACACTATGGAATAAGCTCTTGATATATATTAGGTCTGCTTCTTTGATTGAATTAAAATCCCATTTTAAAATGTATTTATTCTCTCTTGCTTTTATCTTATACTGATTGTCCTTGATTTTTATTCTTGGCATTTGGTTTATTTTATTTTCTATTGTTTTAAATATTATCTGTGTTTTATTTATTATTGTACATGTACAGCACTTTGGTCGGCCTGCGACCGTTTTTAAATGTGCTTTATAAATAATCAAACTTGAAAGTGAACTAACTGAATTACCATGGTTTAAGATAATATTAAGTTACAATCTTTCTGAAATATGCCCCAAGGTTTTGCATTTTTGGATGAACATGCTTTGTTTAAAAACAGTATAGGATGTCACTACATTAGGCACTGTCATGAATCGGTAGGACAGAACCCAAGCGCAGGCAGCAATGAGTAATTTATTTAACACACTCAACAAAAGGCAAAACAAAAACCCACGAAGGGGAAAACAAGACAGGATAAAACTATTAACTAAAACAAGGACACGAACTGACTAAAGAAAATAAACACTCAGGACAACACTAGACTATACTCACAAAACACGTAGCAAAAAAACAAACAAGGACACGGCTTGAGACGGCATATACAAGAGATCAAATACAGACAAGTTACAGCTTACAATGAACAAGGTATAACGTACAATGAACGAGCACAGGACAAAGAACACAAGGATGTTTTAAAGGGAAACAAACACAGGATAATTATCAAGAGGCAGGTGTGGGTAATGAAACACTAATGGGAAGGCTAACGAGACAAAAGGGCGGGAAATACAGACGAGACTCGGAGAGAGAGTGAGAGGATCTCCTAAGGCCCAACCTCTCTCTCCACATAGAACCTTAGACTATGTCATGGCTCTGCCCCAAGACCAAGAATAAACAAGGCAAGGTGGCGGAACCATGACAAGGGACGGTCTAAATCAACTGTCAATTATTGTGCTATTGGGATGTTTTATTCTGATAATCAGTGGGTTCCAAGTTTTTCAGATGTGTTTTTGTCATGGCATTTAGGTGATCACCTCTATAGGAGAGCTGGTGGAGATGTGTTCAGCTCAGATCCAGTCTGGCTGGAGGCCTCTGTTCAGTGCACTCAGAACTGTGCACCGAAACAAGACAGACATGAAGGATTACCTGACTGGAGAATATTCAATGGGTCTGTGCGTTTGATTTTCAAAGCTACAACAGACATGAAAAGCTCTAGATTGTTACAGTACCATTACAATTGCATTTCATTGTGACGTTGTAATATTAAACCATGACATTTGTCAATCACATTTCCTTTCCTTTATAGTTTCACATCATCTGTTTAGTTTATATAAATTAATGATGTGTAAATTGATACTTTGGTACATTTTACCCTGGTAAAATGTGAGAAATCCATTATTAAAATAATCTACTCTCATGTTCATCGTGTTTTTTATAAATGCAGGGAAGTCACAGGCACCAGTGTTTGATGTCTTTGAAGCCTTCATCAACACTGACAACATTCAGGTGTTTGCCAACGCAGCTACTGACTACATCATGTGCCTTATGAAGTTTGTGAAAGGTTTAGGTGAACTCCGCTCTTTCATACTAAATAAATAATTTTCATTTTATTTTGTAGTGCTTTCCACAATGTGCTTTGTTAAAAAACACAGAAAAAATTTAACTTAACTAAAACATTTAAACATATTTTTTTTGCAGGAGAAGTGGACTATAAGGAGATTGGGGATTGTGTTCATGTCAGTGGATACAGCTCTACTGATCTGTGCCTGCCTGCCCTGGACTATTTGAAAAAATGTTCAGAGGTATGCAGCTAACATCCATAAAGTAATTTAACTCATGTACAGTTATTCTTTATGTGACAGTCTTTATTATTTACATTGATTGGACTTCAGACCAAGGCAGGGTTCGATCATTCAGTTGACATTTTCTTATAAGGTTTCATTACACTTTAAACATATTATGTTTTCTCTACTTTCTTTCCTATTAAATTTAAAGATTTTCATAGTAAAGGGAAGCTGTGAAAACTTTAGTAACGCAATTTTTCACTTTGTTGGGTTGATATACTTGTACTGATTTATTTAGACATTTGGTATCTATCATTTATTTAAAATTAAATTAGTAGAACTAAAGCAAGAATCAATTTTTTTTATTCATAACGTTTTGTAGTCGCAATTCCGTAAATACACACAAGGCGATGACGTATATGTGCTAAAATCTGAGATTGTAGCAGAACTTTGTCATCGCCCCATGTATATATACCAGATTGGATTCAGGGTTCAGCTGATGTCTAGGCAACTGGGTGATGTTCCACATTAAAAGAATATCATGTAGTTTGTTATTCATTTATTAACAGTACGCTTCATCTCACATTTGTCTAGCTCTTTGCCAAAATCTACAAGATGCCTTCTAAGCCTGTGTTCTTGGGTGGAAGACTGGCCAGTCTGCCCATGAGAGCCCAGGAGCGCTCTGTGAGCAGCGAGGATGGCATGGACAGTGTTTTAGCTGAGTTCGAAGATGACACGGGTGACTATTTTAAACCTCCTCCTCACATTTGTTTGGGCCCTATGCTGCACCCGGCGCAATGCAGCGCAAGTTATTTTGCTAGTTTAAACCTGGCCCAGTTCTCATTTTCCCGTCCTGTGCCATGTTGTTTAAATAGCAAATGCATTTGCACCCATTTGTGCGCCTGAATTCACCTCTTTCTAGACCAGCACTCCGGTCTAGAAAGAAGTGTGTTTGTGCATTGTTGGTGCGTTGCTATTTTGAGGAGCTGAAAATAGACAACTCCGTAGACCAACTCAAACCTGGTCAACAATATGATTTTGTTTTTTACAAAATGGTTGTGCAGGGCAGTGTTGGCCTGCTCACCGGGAGACTGCATTCATTCATTCATTTATTTATTTATAAACTAGAAATTATTTATTAGAATGATCTTACTCCTTGTATAAATACCATGCACTGTGCTGTGTTTTAACTTTTCTGTTTTTACTGTTTGCCCCTGTAAAGCTGCTTTGAAACAATACACATTGTGAAAAGCGCTTTATAAATAAACTTGAATTGAATTTTAAATTAACAATACAGGGTTTTTAGGAGAATCTTTTGACAGAAATGCAATACAATATACAAAACTATTTCTTCAGAGGTGTATAAAGATCTTGCATAATCAATCGTTATGTTTCTAACATCTAAAATAAGCTGTTTATATCTACATACAAGAGCGGCCCTACATACATGAAATACGCCGCCATGTTTTGTACAGCAGCCTAAATGGACAAACAACTCTACAATGCCCTCTCCCCTGTGGTATAGTAGTGAAACGGATCGTGGATGATCGCTTGGACTGAGCGCAGTGTATTATAGTGAATCAAAAACTGCACCTTGAAAGAGCGCATTTGAAATATTTGCCTATAAAGGGTATGCATTGAGGTCACTTTCCCGCGTGCAAATGTCGGAATACGCCCTGGGACATGCTCCCCTGGGTGGCAAAATACCCTGCAAAATGGCTGAGGAGAATCGGAGAAACAAAAAAACGGGACTTAAACGCACAATAATTTGCTGAAATTACAAGCAGATGGACTCTACGGCAATCCTTACGGCTTCACTACGACAAAGGAATCAGGTGTTCCTGAATACTGAGATGTTGCACGGAATTGTGTTTCCTGATATTGTAAGTAGTCATTTGTCTGAGTGTTTTGCCACCCACTGGGTCGCGTTCCAGCGTGCTCACGTAGTAAAGATACGTTCATAAGAAGTGGGTGCACAGCATACATTCTGCTTATTACAAACAGAGGGACGCGCAGCAGCACACAAACATGCCAAATATAAAAATAAATGTTCTTAAATGTAGGGGTAGCACAAACTAGTCGACAAGTCAACATTAATGCTCTGAAGCATAAAAGTGTCTGCTGCATTAGGCTAATAAATATATTGACGCTGTTCTAAAGTCAAAGGCTGTCACAAACAAACTCGACACATGCAAATGACACTTTAAGTTAACTTGTTATAAATGTCAGGGAAGTTTGGTCTGTACACACTTCAGATCTGAGGTAATGTTAAGCTGCCGTAGAGACCTCTTTCACTGCACAGCCCCGCAAATCCACACCCATCAAATCCTGTTACAAAACATTAATTCCCTCACTGCTATTTTATATATTAATGACGTAATCGACTAGTCGACATCAACGCGACTTTTATCACATAATAGTCGACTTTGTATATAGGGGTTAAATGACCTGAGATTTTTCCCAGAAACTTTTTTTTGTCATACTGGTTGGAAGTCTATTAACATCCTGATAGCAATAAATAAGTTAAGCGAAACATTGGTATTTTATAAATATATATCTTCTGTGAAAGGCATAGGGTCAAAAAACGTTGAACCAGTTATTGCCCTCGATCCGACGGCAATGATATGTCATATGTACATTTTCAGTCAGCAGATTTTGCATCCCACTGCGCACCACATACACGCAGACATCATACGTCATCAGTGCACTCATGTGCGATGTGCAGCCAGCGGGACAATGGCAGACGGAGAGCAGGTACCTGGAGATGTTCGTTATTGTTGTAATGTAATTCACTTTGTACTGTAATGTTTTCTCACCGGTGAATGTGACAAGACTTCACTGGAACCGATCCAACAGCTTCAGGTCTGTGTGCGTGCTCACGTGTTTTGGAGGAGGCGTTGCTTTGGATGGCGATTTGCGAGAGGGAGGGTTTGTATGATTGCACTGCTAGCAGGTAAACGTTAGCATTTTCCAAATTATCTACTCAGCCCTTAAGGTTAAGGCTTAAAAAATCTGGCTTGTCCTGTAGATGGTCTACTCGTGCACCTTAACCTTGCTCAACCAAGCAGATGGGTTTCCTCTCTGGAGAAGTGTCCGGTCTTTGCTCTTGCAAATTCTGCCGTGTAAATAGCGAATCCGCCATGGCGAGAATGCAACTGGCTCTTAAAGGGAATGGGAGATGAGACTCTGTTTGGTTTACTGCACGTTTTGGCCAAAACACAACATGATTCACTAAGAGAATTGGGACAACCTCTTAAGACCATGCGCTCGGGTGTGCCGACCGTTTTCCTGTCGTTAAATGTGGGTTCGGACATCTGCACCTGCGACGTGCACTTTAGACCATGCGCTAAGATTGTTATAATAGGGCACTTAATGTTAAAAACTAGTGAACCGGTACACCGGTTTGAATGACGCGCACAGTTGGAATTAAAAAAAATGGCAGACCAGTAGGGGTGATTAAGTCAGTGCGTCGCAGTTACAAAGTCATGTGGGTCTGCTCTGTACAGCGCGGGCAGAGCCGATTAAAAACTCAGGCACGGGACTCTTTTCTAAAACGTACTTTACTGTGCAGCTATAAAGTCAGACTTGTCTTCTCTATACTTACGCAAGCTTAAAAAGTAAGTCGCATCTGCTCTATACAGTGCAAGCTTGCAGGCTCCTTATATTTGATAATAACGTGATTTGCAGCCCGCAGCAAAGAGCAACGAGAGTTACATCATGACAGTGAAACAGATCTTCTTCAAGATCTGGCCTTTCAGAAATTCAGTTGAATAGCTCTGCCTTAGGGTATCTTGAGGGGTCAAGCCCAAAGAGGCGGAGACCCCTATTGAAATCATTAGTTTTCTTATAAGGGATCAAGCTACAAGGTGGTGTAGACACCTGTTGTATCCGTCCCCTTTTTTATTATTGTTAGGGGTCAAGCCCTGCAGTGACATAGACACTTATTGAATCTGTTAGTGTATGTATTATTCTGCTCCTTCTTCTACCAATGAAGTCTATTGCAGCCCAAAGAACTGCCATGGGAAAGTTGTGAAATTTGGCACACACATAAAGGATAGTCTGACCTGTGACCCCTTTAATGGATGCATAGTGCATCATTTATCCTTTTTATTTACTTTACAAGAAACTGATAGTTAATGTTCAGGCTGTTGATTTGCTGAATATCAAATACTGCAATAAATCCATGCTCTGTTCTTCTCTCTGCTTCAACTTCAACCTTCTTCCAATGCTAAACTGTGTGTGTGTGTGTGTGTGTGTGTGTGTGTGTGTGTGGGTGTGTTTGTGTGTGTTTGTGTGTGTGTGTGTGTGTGTTTGTGTGTGTATATATATATATATATGTTAGATTAGTATGTGTCTAGTCTAGGTTAATAAAGCCCTGTTTTAAATCACATGTGAAGTTGTTGGTAGTTCATGCTCATATTCCAGAGTCCCTTATCATACTGATTCTTGTACCTGTTTGTAAAGTGATTTCCCCAAATCATGAATTTGTTCCAGATAATTATAATTGATCACAATCCCTGATATTTGTTTCCCTTACAGAGGGTGGTGGAGAACATATTAGTTATTATTGTGATCAAAACTCATGATAAATCTTACAAATTTGGTGGAGAATAGTTTTTAAATAATAATGTTTATCGTTGAATCCCTACATTAAAGAAAGGGTTCTTAGCTTCGTATACTGTGATAGACTTACCGAGACCAGTTTTATTGCACTTATGCATGGTTGTCATTGTGTGCTTCTGTTGTATACCTCATTTGTCTCTTTGGATAAAAGCATCTGCTAAATGACTAAATGTAAATTTGGGTTACACTTAATTTTACAGTGCCCCTGTTATAGTGTAATTATACATTTAAGTACTGAGTAATGAAAATTAACTACAATTAACTAACACTAATCCTTACCCTAATAACCAATCATAGCACAACTCGCTCTTCAGAGCAATGAGCTTAGTAAAAAATCTGTGCGTTTTAAAGTGGCGGGGTAAAGAGGAGATACAAACATGCACGGTATGTGGAAAATACAGCGTTTTTAACCATAAATCGTGTATACACATTGCATTACATTTAAAACAAACAATAATATTTGTTTTAGTCTTATTAAAGGGGTCATATGACACGGCTAAGTATGATACTTTCATGTCTTTCCCATCAAAAGAAAGAAAGTGTCCTGATGCAGTTTGTTGAGGCTCCAGTTGATCTTGGCTGGACGTGATCAGAGACAACCGGTTGATGTCTTCTTCTAGTCCATCCTTAAAGGGGACATTTCATGAAAAATAGACTTTTTCCATGTTTAAATGCTAAAATCTGGTCTCTTGTGCATCTGTTAACTCAGAAAACGTGAAAAAAGACAAATCATTAACTTTTTTTATGTGAGTCTATCTCTGCATGCCTTTGAGAAAACGAGCGCTTCCGAAATGGCGCTCTTATTGACGTAAGTAGCCGTTTTTATTATAATGTTTCCGCCCCTTGTTCTGAACGTGTCCACCCATCGCGCCGCCGCCATTGTTGTTAACATGTGTGAACTTCCAATACCATGGCAAAAGTAGCAAAGATTACGAACTGTTGTGTTGTCGGCTGCACAAAACAATGTTCCCAGACTCACGGGAGACAGAGAGCAATGGATTTATTATAGGCATGGCCTTGTCTACGGGGCTCTTTGGGGCGGTGGATCCAAATAACTAGTGCTACTTCCAGGCCTGTTTCTCCTACCCCTGCTGCCTCTACCTCTAGCAACAGCTCTCCTATAGACACTACGAACACGTTCACCCCTGCCATCCCCATCCCTGTTGGGCAAAGGGTTGAAATGATCACTTGTTTGTGGTTTGTGAACACTTGCACGGCAGCACCATTGCACTGCAAATATGTACCGGGAGACACACGATCATTAGACAACCGATCGACATTTCCAAAAGGCAAATAATCCCCTTCAGAGTCAGAATCTACGAATAACATTTGCTACACATCCTCACGGAAAAACTTTTTACTAGCCATTTGTCGATTTTTAATCACAAACTCACAATTTGCATGCACATATGGGAATGTTTAACATACAGGTCTGTGGTTTTCTAACAGTGCAGGATTAAGTGTGAGTTTCTTCAACAGCATGGTAATACGGACCTCTTTAAAGTACATAATTGTAGCGATTTTAGCTGCATGTTAAAATAAGGATGAGTTTAACTCACAAATGATTCTACACCAGATCGATCAAGATCACATCCATAAAATGAGTTATTTAAAACGTCAATTTCAGTCAAGGAATTAGTTTAGCCCAAAGGCAAATATGTATAATAATCGTCATTGCACATACATATTTTACAATTCTGATTAGCAGTATAGTGATAAAAATCCTATATGTATTCGTCCAGCAAATGCATTGATGATTTATACACTAACGTTATCTCATGACCATAAGTAACGTGACTTTACCTAACAGAATTAAGAGCAGAGGTAGCATAGATAGAAACACAGTTTAAGTGACCAAGTTTGTGAGCGTGAACACAGAGAACCAATCACAAATGCCTTTATGGGTCTTTATTAAACTCTACTCTACATGGTAAACAAAATGAAGACAAACAAATACATGAAACACAAACGCGCTAGGATGCGTAGAGAGAGAGAGAGAGAGAGAGAGAGAGAGAGAGAGAGAGAGAGAGAGAGAGAGAGAGAATGAGAGAGAGAGAGTGAGAGGGCATGGCCGATTTCTGAACATCATTAAAATCATCTTTATCAAAGAGGCACGCTCTTAACGCAGCTACTCTATATTTAGAGACGGATACTTCCAATCTCGTTGTTGGACCAATATCCGTATGCGCGTGGATGGAAATCTTGAATGGTTTCAGAATGCAGTCCTGTTGAAACGCTTAGTTTGGGTTCTGAGTCCAAAGTTCCATGGCCTCCCCAGAGGGGAGCCCCAAGCGAGGGTGTCCGTTGGAGTGTCCTTCTCGTCCTCTTTCTTTTCCCTTCCGATTCCAAAAGGTAAACTAAAACTAATTCGGTGATGGTGTTTTAAATGCATACCTGCCCTGCCCCCAGATGGTCTGCGGGCCAATGCCATGAAAGTGATAAGGGGGCCTATGAAGGTTTCTTTGTTACTCATGGTACCTCATTTGCATAGCTCTGACAGTATGGTCAGTTTGCATTTAATTCCTAAACTTAGTTATGGACATAGTATGATGTGTGCTATGTTTTTATAACATAGCTCATCATATAGGGAATTCAAAGATGTGTAGTTACATATGAAACATGCAAGGCAATGAACTGTGAACGTATGAATACGTCAAATGAACCCTGAATCAAAACTTGCATATCTAACAGTTACAGAGTGTATAAAATAGCACGAGCGGCAACACACAACCTAGACATTTAGATAGATTTACAGAATGGATAGTTTAAATCACATAAGTTCCTATTTGTCAGAGAAGTTTCTCTGGTTAGCCTCAGATGTTAAGTTAGAGATGAGACACAGACTTAATCACTTATGCTTTGAAGCCTATGAGTCGTAAACCTCCTACAGGGAAACCAAATGGTTATCACACTATCTTTGAGAGTTTAAACCCTAAAACCAGACCCCATGGAGCCAGGTTTGCTATGGTCTTTGAAGATGTTATCTTGAAACCAAGACAAAAGGGAGTGAGAGGTTGAATGCATTTTCTCACACTGATCCAGACACTACATAATATTAGAGTGCATTAATGAATTCCACAATGAATAGTGGAATTTCAAAATGTATTTGAAAATGCGATTAAAAAAGAGGGGTAAATAATTGGATTTACAAAACAAACTATGACAAGGTTTTTTTTTAACCGAGTTGACACATATTCAAATTATCCGTACAAACTGTGTAAGACAGAGTATATACAGTATGTACATAAATTGCCATGAAAATAGTAATATAATAAGAGTTGCAATATACACTCCTGGGTATTGTTTAAGGGCATGGCTTCTGATTTCAAGAATTTTCTTTTTTAAACTGAGAAGGCACCAAAACTAGAAATCAAGTCAACTAGAATAGGAATAGGTTGTGGAGAATCTAAGAAAATTAATATAATCATCCGCGTAAAGGTAGATTTTGTGGTGGTTTGTGGCAAAGTTCCTCAATAGAGGGATCCTCTCTAATGGCCACTGCAAGTGGCTCAATAGCCACACCAATTAGTAGCGGTGACATTGGGCATCCTTGCCTGGTACCACGTGATAATGTCAATTTGAGGGATTTTAGTAATTACATTTGCCGGAGGGAGAGAATATTACATTTAACCCATTTAATAAAACTGTCTCCTAGTTTGAATTTGTCAACTGAAAGTTTTCTCCGCTTCTAATGAAATAATTAGTCCAGTTTTTGTACACTGGTCTGAGTGTTGGACTGTATTGAGAAGCCTTCAAACTTTTTGAGCTGATGTTCTGCCTTTACAAAACCTGTCAAATCAGTATTAAGGATTATGGGAAGTTTTGATTTTACATTTGCTTGGCTAAATTTTTGGCCCAAATTTTTTTGTATCTACGTTTAGTAGGGAGATTTGGCGGCATGATTTGCATTGTTCGGGAGATTTGCCTCTTTTGTAAAACAGTAATTTTGGCTGCACATCTATATTCTCATTTATGTAATGTACACAGCCAGTTAAATAAATGGTCTTATCAGATGCACGCACCTGGCCCAAAGTTAACTTTCAGTCTGTGTTTGTTTATTTGTCTGGTTAGTAGCTAATAATGTAATTTTTTATATTTTAATCAACTTACAGTATATTCCTATTTATTTATATTAACAGTTCATTGTATAATATGTTATTAAATGGAAAATGTCATTAATTTTATTTAATTTACATTTTAGTAAGTAAACAATTTGTTGAAGGTGTCTCAACTCAACTTTATTTATATTAGGCTTTTTACAATTTCCATTGTTACAAAGCAGCTGTACATTAGACATATTACTTTTAGCAAAACAACTAGTCATATACTTGTGAAAACAAGAAAAAAGTGAAGATAAAGAAGACATGCATACCCACATACAAACGCTCCACACACACAATATGCACACATACTTACACACATCGACGCACGCACAGACAGACAGACAGACAGGCACGCACGCACTCACAGTGAAAGCACACATTTAAGATAAAGGAGAGAGAAACACAGGTTAAATATTAAACGGACTATAAATTTCTTTATGGAATATTAATTAGGGCTGCAACTAACGATTATTTTAATAATCTATTAATCTGTAAATTATTTTTTCGATTAATCGATGAATCGGATAAAAACATAAACCAAGAAAAGCATTCATTTCCAACCCTTTATTCAAAAACAGAACTAAAATCTTTAGAAACTGCACAAACATGTTGCTCCTTGAACATCCCTGAGCTGTTATAATAATAATAAAATAAAAAGGGACTAACACAAAAAACATACACATGTATGCTTTACATCTGCCAAATACATATACTTTTTTTAAATAAAGTGCCACCTGAGCTGCCAGAACAATAAATAATTTATAAAAAATAAAGAACAATACAAATCAGAAAATTTGACAGGATTGAATGTTTGAATGTCAGAACTTTTTCTCTACACTACACTGCAGACAGACACTCGCAAATGCACACACTCGCAGACGCACACACTTTTGCAGACGCACACACTCACAAACTCACACTGACACACACACACACACTCTCTCTCTCAAATTCACTTGAAGCTTATTCATTAAATTATTACAATCATTGTAGTAAATGCAAGCTTCATTTATACACCACATTTTAACAAAGCTTAAGATGACCGAGTGCTATAAAAGAACTTTAAAATTACATTAAAAATATACACTGGAAAAATTGCTTTTCTAATTAAGTAGTTTTGTCCGGTTGTCAGTCCAAATATCAAAAAAATCTTAAATCAAGATACATTTACTAGACACATGAAATAGCATAAGAAATGATGTCTTGTTTTCTGAAAAAACACCTAAAAATGAAGTGATTGTTTGCTTAATGACAGAAGTTTTAAGCATCAATTAATTTTCTCATGCCATTTTTCTTGTCTAGTAATCTTGATTTTTTTTAGATACTTGGACTGGAAACGAGAAATAAATTACTAAGTAAGAAAAGCTTTTTTTGCAGTGTAGCTATACATGACAACAGATTGATAAATGAATGGTTCAAAAAAGGCTAGTGAATAAAAACGTGTCTTTATTCTTGCAAAGCAAAGTGCAAAGTAACTATACCACCCCTGCTTTACTTCTATTATTAACGAGCTAATGCTAACTTGTCATGCTTGTCAAGCTGGATAACGAGTAAACATCCACACCAGGGACAATTACGTTCCTCACTTCAAAACGGAACAAAAGTACGATTCCGTAATGACTTAACCTGCTGTTGAACTCCCTTCCTCCTCATCAAAGAGTCCAACATGTTTGCGTTTCAGGTGCTGGATCATTGCCGTGATGCTCCCGTGCCATGTCGCTTTAGCATATTTTGCAATTAACACACTTTTTCTGTTTATTTAGTGTGAAATGCTCCCGCACCTTGGATGACTTGGGTCGCGCGGATTTCTCTGCCTCCGCCATGTATCTTTCCTCGTTTTTTTTAATTTTTGCTCCGCCCTGTCTATGAGGCACCGGACTCTGCTAGCATCAGTGCGCGAGAGAGATCGAGTGTGTTCACTCCGCTCCGCACTCAAATAAAGGTTTTTTTTTATAATCAAACGTCTTCGTGTCGCGCGACACAACGAATCGATTATGAAATTCGTTGCCAACTCTTTTAGTAATCGATTTTAATCGATTAAATCGATTCGTTGTTGCAGCCCTAATATTAATTACTGTATGTAAAACTTCTGAATTCTAAAGCAGTCCCCCAAGCCAGGCAAATAGTGCAAAACAGTGGCAAATGGTGGCGAGGAACCCAAAACTCCAATCCAGAAAAAAAATTCATGAGAGCCCAAGCCCAACCAGGGAATTCCAGTTGCCCTCTGGCAAAAGCTGCTGCCTCTTCACAAGCTCGACAGTGCTTGAACGACAAGGCTAAATAAAAAATAAATGACTTTACTAATAAGGTAAATTATAGATTTAAGATTATCATTAATAATCTAATAGCATTTGAAATTTTGTAGTGAAGGCGTGTTATCCAGCTCTATCATCTCATCTCTTGTCAGGTCACCGCTTCCCATTCTCCGCACTCCCATCAGGTCTGGGCATGAACTGCATCCTGCGGTAACCTTGGAACAATGAGAGAAGACTTGTTGCATCAAAGAGTGCAGAACAGTACTCTACTCTCAGCAAATACATCAGTTGTTGTTGTTGGAAGTGTTCCTGGTTGGTTGATCTAGCTAATGCAGCCTAAAGCCTCACAGGATTTATATTATGGAAGTGTAGTGTATGCAAGATTAAAAAGATCTGTTTTTAGTCTAGATTTAAACTGACAGAGTGTATCTGCCTCCCGGACAGTGAAGGGAAGACTATTCCAAAATTTAGGCGGTAGATAGGAGAAGGATCTACCACCTGCACTTGATTTTGAAATTCGAGGTATTACCAACTGACAGGATGTCTGAGTGCGTAATGCACGTGGATGACTGTAATACAATAGAAGTTCGCTCAAATACTGCGGAGCTAAACCATGTAGTGCTTTATAGGTGATAAGCAAGATCTTAAGTTAATGCGATGCTTTATAGGTAACCAGTGCAAGGTTGACAGAACCAGGCTAATATGCTCATACTTTTTTGTACGTGTAAGAATTTGAGCTGCCGCGTTTTGGACCAGTTGGAGTTTTTGTAATAAGCCTGCAGGATTTATCTAGTCTTGATGTCATGAATGCATGAATTAACTTATCTGCTTCTGGGAGTGACAGCATATGACGTAGTTGAGATGATATCTTAAAATGGAAAACTGCAATTTTACATGTGTTGGCGACATGGGTCTCAAATGACAGATTATTATCGAATAGAACGCCAAGGTTCTTTGCTGACGACGAGGGTTTTATGGAGCATCCGTTAATAGTTATGCAGTATTCTTGCTTGTTACGTGTAGGATCTTGCCCAGATCAAAGGTGACCATTTGGGGCATCGTAAAATACCCCGACCTCTCAATAGGGGTCAAACCAGTGATCAGCAGATCTGGCTAGAACAAAGAGGACCATTTGGGATTGTTAAACTATGACCTCTCAGTAGGGGTCTAACCGGTGCCAGCAAGTCTGATCCAACTGCCCTCTCTTAAGCATCCATCATATGGTCAGGATAGTTTCTAACACCTCCCTTGGACTTCAAAGAAGTCCCAACGGGGAGGATGGGGTGCTTCTCCAACGATGGACCATTTGCTCTAAAAGGAATGTGGCCTAGGTTTTCATCTCCTCTGGAAATTGTCTGTCTTTTCTCCTTATCCACAAAAGAATGTTCTAAATGGATATAACTCTATATCTCCACATTGTATGTTTGTCCCCATGTTATTCGGCCTGGTCTATAACCTCAAAAGCATGTGTTTAGTTGTATTCTGTTTATATTTTCATTCTTGTACAAACTTCAGGTCAATGTACTTATAACCCTGGCATGTTTTATATCTAAATGTTTCTCTCTTCATTCCTTGAAAGATTATGTATAGCACAGAAATGTGTTTTATACAAGACTCCTTTTATTTCATTCTAAGAGTTTTACAGCGCCAAACTCCTAAGTGATCCTAAACGCAAATGAGCTAATAAGCCAAACAAAGAAACTTGACTTCGCGCCAAAATCAGCTCATCACATTGGATCACTCACTTTGGAGGGGCGTGATCCCCCAGGCTTAAAACATCCGTAAACGGAGCAATTGTTGCTCATCTCGTGTCCTCGCGCTCCTGCCCGGCACGTCATCGAGACCTGTCTCTCCCTTTGGAGACAGCTTCATCCGGCAGTTTGCATCGGCTAACTTCGTCCTACCTTCTTCAGCCAATCCGGCTCCAAGAAAGAAGTAGCAGACTCACCCGCTTGCTTTGAATCCATCAGGACTCTGAGAACCTTTTCAACGCGCACAGAACTTGTCCCAGCACACTCAGGGAACCAATGCAAGTATCCAACTATATCCTAAATAGCTGCGTTTAAGCTGAAACCCCTTTTTACAAGGAGATTGTCCTCGATGGTTCATGCAGATGTGAATAGCTGTTTGTAAAACTGCCACTCTTTACTTTGTCTATTTCTTACCTTCCTTTACTGCATTTATGTTTCATGTTTTGTTTGTTAGCATTTGTTATTTTGTTAGTCAGTCGGTTTGTTTTCCCTGTAGTGTAGTCAATAAACCCGCATTTGTTATCTACAATTGAACTGTTGCTGCTACTCTTTATCACATGTAAACGTCACTTAAACTGCTTGATTTCGTTATAATATCTGAGGCAGTACTGTACTACAGTAAGAGAGTTATGTTTCCAAGGCCAGGAAAGTAATGTTTCTTAGATTTGATATACGATCTGCGGATCACTCGCTGGACGAGTGAATTTAGTTTGTCGCTATTATCAGGTCTGCCGAATCCGATAAAGTGTATAAAACGGGTATAGTTAATCATCATTAATTATACGTCTTTTACTGTGATCAAACTCATAGTTCCCCGAAATACACTACATACGTATGGGGGTTTTCGGTCCAATAAGTAACACTTCTGTTTTGTCCGAGTTCAGTAATAAGAAATTGTTACTCATCCAGTTTTTTATATTGACTCTGCATTCCATTATTCAATGGAGCTGCTGTGTTTCATGAGGCTTTGAGGAAATATAAAGTTGAGTATCATGAGCATAACAGTGAAAGCTAATTCTGTTTAGCTTTATTATATCTCCTAGAGGTAGCATGTATAATGTGAAAAGCAGAGCCCCTAGGACTGAGCCCTGTGGTACACCGTTCTGGACTTGCAATTTGCGTGACAGCTCATTGTTTATTGCTACAAAATGAAAACGGTCAGATAAATAACACTTCAACCATTTCAATGATATTCTGTTAATCCCGACGTTATTTTCGAGTCTATGTAGTAGTGTGCTGTGGTCAATGGTGTCAAATGCAGCACTAAGGTCTAGCATACCAATAACGAATTACAACCTCGGTCAAACGCAAAAAGCAGAACTCTGATCAAACATTATTAAAGAATTTGGTACTGAATCTATACTGTGACATTCTCTAAATCCAGACTTGAATTCTTCCTTTGGATGAAGGAGCATAATTGGGTTGAGACTACTTTTTCCCAGAACTTTAGATATGAAAGGTAGATTTGATATAGGCCTGTAATTGCCTAGTTCTCTAGGGTCGAGTTGGGGTATTTTGTCAAGGGGGCTTATAATGTTTTAAGCACATGTCCTAATGTCAGAGATGAGTTAATAATACTAAGAAGTGGATCTATAATTTCATGGAGCATCTCTTTCAGTAATTCTGTAGGTATTGGGTCTAGCATGCATGTTGTTGATTTAGATGATCTAATGATGTTAGACAGTTCATCGTGATCTACGGTAGAAAATAATTGCAATTTCTACCAAAGGCACTGTAGTTACTTTGTTCAGGGGGTTCACCTCTGGTTGCATTATTATTTTTTCTCTAACATCTTGGATTTTACTTGTGAAGTAGTTCATACTGTTCATCACTGTTATGCTGATATCCAGAATCTAAAGTCACTGACAACTTATTTTTTTTTAATGTAGCCACTGTGTTAAATAGAAACCTAGGGTTGTTCTGGTTTTCTTCTATTAGCGATGAAAAGTAGGCGGATCTGGACGTTTTTATGGCATTCCTGTATTTTCGAGTACTATTCTTCCATGCTGTACGAAATGCCTCTAATTTAGTTTTCTTAAGGTTGCGCTCCATTTTCTGAGTCGCTTTCTTTAGAGCCTGGGTGTGTTCATTATACCACGGTGTTGGGCTGCCTTTTTTAATCTTCTTTAAATCTAGTGGAGCAACTGTGTCTAGTGTTTCCTGGGAAGCTGGAGTTCAAATTTTCAATAGTAATGTCAAGATCTTCACCATAATTGTTCATGCTAGAGATTTGAGACAATTAAGGCAGATTATAGAGAAACACATCTTTGGTAGTTGAAGTAATTGTTCTTCCATATTTTTCACAAGGAGTTTGAAATGCAGCCGTAGGCCAGTGAATCAAACATAATATCAGATAATGATTCGAAATGTACGTGAGACGGCAAGCAGACAGTTGGTTTGACCATTCTGTCTGCTTTCTGACCTGGGCCTTAGAGAGTCAAGTTTTAGCATTATTAAGCCTTTTGCCATATTTCTAGACAGGAGGGAAGACCCATCCCAGGAGGGATGGAGACAATCTCGTTTCAACAGGTCAGGTCTGCCCTCAAAACTCTTCCAGTTATTTATAAAAACTATATTATTCTGCAGGCACCACTCAGACAACCAGCCATTGTCTGTGATTGTTAGTGATGATAATCTGCTTTAAATCTCATCACAGCGATTATCAGTGACGGGGCCAGAGAATATTACAGTGTCTGACATTGTGCTTGCGAGCTCACACATCTCTTTAATATTATCTTTGGTGATCTCTGATTGACTGAGTCTAACATCATTTGCGCAGACGTGAATAACAATCTTATTGAATTTACGATTAGCCTTAGCCAACACGCTCTGGCTCCCGGTAAACATTTGACTATGGTGGCTGGTGCCTCTATGTAAACGTCCCGAACAATAGAATCACCGATAACTAGGGAACTTTCAGCAGGTTTCTCAGTCGGTGCGTCACTGAGCGGGTCACGCCGGTTCGAGACTGTAATTGTAACGGTTGAGTGATGTTTTGTCCTGCGATTATGCTGTCTCACAGTCACGAAGTTTCCCAGCTGCGGGGGATTTTCCACCGGAACCGAGCTGTGTGCGCTAACGTTGCTCAAATCCAAAGTGTTTTCTACGGTCCTTACAATCTTACTATCCTCAAATAAAGTTTGGATGCAGTTTGTTTTATTCGCCGGCAGTCGGCCGTGAGGGGCTGCCGTCTGTCTTTGTAGTTTGTTATTATTTTGAATAAAACTTTATTGTACTATTGCTTTATATGTACTATTGCCGAAAATGTATTGTACTTAAGTATTTTTACTTAGTGATAAGTAGACAGTTTTGTTGTAATATTACAGTCTAACAACACTGTTATTTCTTTTGCTTGTTTCAGAAAAGAATGATATATATAATGTCTATATATTGTGTATGTGCAGGTCTGATACAAGTGTGGATTCTTCTGCTGGAGCAGCTGACAGCAGCTGTGTCGAATTGTCCCCGTCAGCATCAGCCTCCTACCCTCCAGCTATTGTTTGAACTTCTGCGTGAGGTCACCAAGATACCAGGTCAGATGCCGTATTCACACATGATACTTGACTGTTCTAGATACAAGAACAAACCCAAAATGCTCTGAGGTGTTAAGAGCTGTCGCTCTGAGGCTACTACAGACACTCGTACAGTGTATTGTCCTGATCCCATTTCTTTAGCCCATGAAATTTAAACTTACTTAACCATTTAAATAAAGATTTGTGTTTTGTAGGGCCTGGCTTTGCCATCTTCTCTGTCAATCAGCTCCTCCTCCCTGTGATGTCGCTATGGTTACAGCGAAGTCACGGTGACCACTCGTACTGGGACATCGCCGCGGCGAATTTCAAGCATGCCATTGGACTGTCCTGTGAGCTGGTGGTGGAACATATTCACAGCTTCATCCTTTCAGGTGAAGCTCACTCTGGCTTCATTCACACTCAGTGCTAGGATTACAGGCATGAGTCTTGAAATGTTGTGTTCACATAGCAGCTTACAGTCATAGCACACATATTGGCTGTATGAACAGGCAACTGAACTCGAGCTGGCTGCATTTTTATGCCTGAAACGACAGTGAGGGATATAAATAAAAATATTGCGCCCTCATTATCTAAATAAAGTATTTTTGCAATGTACAGTATTTAGCATTATGCAACAACCTACAACATACGGTACTAAATACCAAACTCTTATAAAGCAGGATGTTTACACAAATAAGCTCTCTAAACATGGTTGTAACGTCCTGAAACTTTCCAGGTGTAAGTTTGGTTAACGCGTTGTCTGTTCTGTTGTCACGCACCAGCACTTCCTGGTCCAACCACTCTATCAGACACCATAGGAAATTAACAAACACGGCTAATATACACTCATGGTTTGATGTAAAACTGCCGAAAGCCTCCAATCCCATCCTTTATTTCAAAATATTGAAATCTCAAATGGCAACATTGTGATTAATTTTTTACAAATTATTGAAATATAGTAGGACTGGACAATATATTTTGCAGTTCTTATGCTCAGTTTCCTCTATGAATTATGGTTAAATGCCAGAGGGCGCTCTCACACAGAAACTCAGAATATGGGACACAGAACAAGAACGATTTACACACATACATGATGTGTCCCAAATGACATACTATACACTATGCACTTAAACTATGCACTATGCACTCAACCATCTAACATATGAATTTCAGAAGAGTAGTATCGTCTCAAATGGAATACTAAAAGGTGTTATACTAACCGGAAATATAGCGGTTTCCTAGACGAGTGCCAATGACGTCAATCGCACGCCACCATGCGTGCGCGAATTAAAATATACTTGTACATTGTTCATTTAATGTAGTTTGTATCTGTTTTGCCCAGCATTACTCATGCTGCCACTCGTCATCAGATTGAAAGCGTTATCATTCTGTAGAAGAGTTTAGCTTGAGCAGCGTCTGATAGCCCCTTCTCCCTTCCACTACGAAAGCGAAACTGCGTCTGTTAAGTGCGTGAAGTGTCCACAGTTCCACACTTCATATCTTCTGTCGAAAAAGTGCATCATCCGGGTACTTTCAGTGCACTTCTTTTTTGAGGATTTTCAATGTGAACGCACTACTCGCACTATTTACACTACAAAATGGTGTTGAGTAGTGCATAAGTAGTCGATGTGGGACGCAGTTACAGGCTGAATCCAAAATGGCATACTTCCTTACGTCATACTAGGCAAAAAGCAGTAGGCGAACTAATAGCACGTCCGCATCATCAGTATTCACAAAACCGTAGGCAAAAATTACCTGTGTGGTGGACCATTTCTTGTGAGATTTGGACATACGTATACTAATTTGGTGTCCGAATACGCTCACTTACAGTAGGTAGTCAACCAGAATGCTCTCAACCTCTGTGTTGAGTGCCACTTTTGGGGAAGGCGGCAGTTAAAAAACATTTACATGTGAAACTAGTTCGGAAATTTCCACCAGAAGGCGCAAAGGGAGGGTTAACGCCTTTAGTACTTAACCACATATACTTTAAAACAGTGAAATTCAATGGAATAAAATCATTATTACATGACAGGAGGCAACACATTTATGATAAAAATTATTCACGTTTATAATATAAAAAAGCGATATATGCGGAGAATTTAACCAAATTCAGGTTCATATTAAAGTAATCATTAAATCATTAGAACAAAACTCATTAGAACATACGTGTTATGATCACAGAGGTTCATGTAAGGATTTTTTTTTCCGACAGACTAAACCAACTGCATATGCCTGATAGTTATAGGAACACGCTATTATAATAAAAAAATAACCATGCACTGTCTTTTCTGTCCTTATACGAGCAAACTGTTGAACCGTTTGATTGTTTTTAAAATGTTCCATAACCACTGTTTAACACTTCCCTTTTGCAGGTAAGCTTTATAATAAATGTATCTTAATTTAAGTATAATCTCATTTCCACCACAGCGCAAACGCAATGAAGTTCAGCATTACATTTTATAACAACATTAAATTTACATTAAAACATCTTCATATAACATATCACCAAGTAAAACAGTACACTTTTTGAACGCGCAACAGCAGGCAGAACTTTTAATGTTATATTCGTTTTTAAAGTTTACGATTGTTTTTTATTTTAAGATCATTTACCAAGATTACCACGAGTCAGTGAAAACCATCAAATTGATCATGCAGGAGTGGGCTGTTTTCACCAACTATTACAATATGCCTAAGAAAGATCACAGCGTGTTAGCATGTCCGTCTTCTAAACCAGTGAGGACCGATTGGCAGTTCGAGGCTTGCTTGGAGTGGGCATAAGTCCTCTGAGAAGCAGTTAAATCAGATATAAATGATACAAAGCGACAACAGTAGGCACAATATCATTGTTTTTATAATTATAAATAAACGCGGACCGGAGAAAGTAAACTGCATTTGGCGAAAATGTATCATAAATCATGATTAATGACCTACAACAGAGGGCGTGTGAAGACATGAAGGGAAAACATAATATTTGCCAATATAGGTAGTTTAAATAACGTTTCATCGTTATTAAATAAAAGTGTGACAAAATAGTTTATTGACCTGTGTTTAAAGGACATGCATTGAAATGTTTTTATTCTTTCCGTGTCAGTAGGCTACAGGCTTTTAAAAACAGATTCCTCTTGACAGTTGACGGGGGGATGGGAACTGAGGGAAGTGTGAATGTCTCGCTTTCTGAAAGAGCAGAGCTTAGAATTAATGTCTTACCTGCAGGGTGACAATTAAACGTTAGATGCCGTAACACCGATAAGAAACTTGACTCCGAACAAAAACGAACATCTTTGCCAGAATATGCTTTTTATAATCGAAATGCTCCTTATTTACGTAACGTATTCAACTATTTTATTATTACATTTTACATATTAAAACACTTTAATGACCTCTAGTTTTAATGACAAACAATGAAATGTTTTAATATCTTCTTTATCAATACAGCACTTTATAATAATTAAGTAATTAAGGTAAAAAACCCTGTTTACATTTCAATCTATTTTTAAATATGCAACTTCTCAATAGACACCTCTTTTGAGTTTACGCTGAAGTGTTATATGGTGATCTCTTCAGGAGGTGGGGGTTGATGGAAGTTGTTTGAGCAGTATTTCTGCTCACACAAAAGACCGAGCAAATACAAACATTAAAGCTGTGCATGCAACCCAGCATTAAATGAAAACACTCCTTAAATATTGAAAATGATTCAAACCG
The DNA here is from genome assembly GCA_029783895.1 of Triplophysa bombifrons. NCBI lineage: Eukaryota > Metazoa > Chordata > Actinopteri > Cypriniformes > Nemacheilidae > Triplophysa > Triplophysa bombifrons. Next base: position 19,166,790 of record CM056459.1, on the reverse strand, counting down.
AATAAAGCATTGATTGAATGCATAGAGCAAATTTAAAATGTAAACCGTTGTTAAATTAAATGATGTATTTATGACTATTATTAAATATAATTATGAGTGCCTGTTGATTTAAGTTCTTGTAACTTTGATATTGAAGACAGCGCTTGTCTATTACGCCTAAACGTCTTTACTCTTGCCCGTCTGCTGACTGAGACAAAGAGTTTGACGCGTTGAGTTGCCCTTAGTGAAGATCTGTGAATAGACTGCCACTCAGCGGTAAACAAGAGTCAACACACATTAAAGAAGTACCGTCACGGAGACCATCACAGCGGAAGGCTCATTCTGGTTGAGGACCTACTGTACCTACTATGTAGTAGAAGAAAACAGTACTCGAACAGAGTAGTATGTCCAAATCGTCAGTATTCCTAAAAGAGAAGGCGAGAAATTCCCGGATAGCTTACTGGTTTTGCCCAGATTTAGAAGTACTCAGCCCACTGGACAGAATACTACGCACAGCCCGCAAAACAGCCAACTTTCCCTGTACAATTAATCATGTTGTAACTTATTGTGAAGCTAATGTAACATTAACATTGACCTTGCGTTGTTGTTAAATTTACTGTGTTTTATATTTTGCATGTTTTTAATTCATAGAATTTAATTTCAGCAGTTTATTTACATTTGTGTTTTATATGTACATTTGCCCTTTACAATATTATATATTGTTTAAATGTTTTTTTAAATAACAGAACTAACAAAATACATGATAATTATTCACATAAAAATTTTAAGGTGGTTTCAACGGATACTCTTTGGCGCAATTCAACTTTCTAATCACCTTTGATAAACAAATTATTACAAAACACAAATAAGAAGGGGTGTAACGATACACTTAGCTCATAATTCGTTACATATCTGGATGCTGGGTTCAATTTGAAAATAAATGTTATTTGAATTTGAATTTCAGTAACTTATTTTGTTACACATACAACTTAACAAAGAATTTTAACGTTTTAACGGAGGGATGAATTAAAATCACAATTTTAACCCAACATTTTGTTATATAAGAGGAATTCTGGACAATTCTGAAGTGGCGTGGAACTAGATAGAGTATATGTATATGATATTCAGAATATCAATGGCCTGGACTAAACATCAGTTTCTCCTTGTAAAGCACCTTTGTTAAAAGGATTAATGATGCCCTATGCATCCATTAATAAGACGAAGTTTGATACTTCCACGTCTTGCCCATCAAAAGAAAGAAAGTGTCCTGATGCAGTTTGTTAAGGCTCCAGTTGATCTTGGCTGGAAGTGATCAGAGAGAACCAGTTTTATGCAGAGGATCTGTATCTGGAAAGACAAGGCCGCAGCCTGGCACAAACTTATGGGTCAAAGGTGAAGTCTTCTTCTAGTCCATCCTTTGGAGATGCAAAACACAAGAAGAGAGAGGAGAAAAACAAACCCCCACAAACTGAGAACCTGAAGAACAACTCCTTAAAACCCCCAAAAGACTCTTCTCGTGGTCTCTTTTAAACTGTAAGGATGTCACATCCTACAGACGTGACTGATCCAATCAGGAGATGGCAACTTTGGAGGGAAAGTTAATTGTCTTTGTCTTTCAGATGGTGTTTTGCATGTGAAAGCTGATTGGATGTTCACTAAGAAGACTTCTAAGAGTTTGATAAAACTAATATGAAAAGAGTTACCAAAACACAACAAATATCAACATTAAGGACATCACAAAGGTAGCTCATAGACACCAAACATGATCTAAATATCATCTTGGTTAAATGAGTTACAAAAAATCTTATAAATCCAGTAGTTAAACACACATTCATGGATACTTTGGATTAATGTTTAAAACAGACATAACAACAAGAACATCAATACATGGAAATGTTATAAATGAATACATGTACATTTCCATATAAATGCATTTAGAATTGTATGTCTGTCCCCAAAGTGAGTAAAGAGAGTTCATCTCCCAACATTCCATTCGGTCGTAAAATACTCATATCTTGATGGTTTGGTGTGAGTTGCTATGGTCACTAGAGATCTGGTCCTGCCTTGGTGTAAATTGCAGATTGGGGGTAGATCCCCAAGCGACTAGCTTGCTGGCGGGGTGAGGGGTGTTGTTGTAATATTTAAGAAATTTAATTAGTTATTGCGTGTCTGATCGGTCTCAGGTACTACATGAGACACCAGTAACATAAAATATAATCCTCACATTCACATGTATACCATATTGAATAAAGCCTACAGTACATTGACCACTTTAACTCTGTCAGAGCGCACTGATAGTTTCACTTCATCATGTGCTTCATCCTCATTAATAAAGGTAAACTAAATGATATCTAAAATAAGGCAGGATATTTTCATCCACTGTGGGGGCACATGCACACATAATACACATAAATCATATTACATAAGTGTAATATTTACCTTACTATAGTATATTGTGTACTAGTCGTTTAACATGCCGTTAACTCAATCAGCAGTGTTTCTGAAACACTTCTCTCGTGTAGACAGCAGAAACAGTATTACTGAAATAATTTTTTGTGTTACTTATATTTGCTCATAATTATTTCCTAAGAAACATACAGAAATGCCTCTATCCATGTTGAAAGCGATTGGTTTTGCGATGCCAACGTCACTCGTTCATGTGCATGCGTGCACAAACTAATGTTAGCTACAGGATCAAAGCTTGAGTTGACAAAGAAACTTCATGAGCTACTTCATGGTTCCAACAAAGCTGATCACGTCGGTTTGGTTTTGTCAACTCAAAACTAATCCCGTAACCCTGAGTTTGTTCAGCAACATTCACGGTACAGGCCCCAGGGCTCCAGACTGCGACTAAAGTTTTCAAGAGAGCACAAGCATTGTTTTTACAAGTACTCGCGCATGTGCGACCTGCAAATTTGGAATTTCTACTAGTTTTCATTTCATGTAGAAAGACTAGAAGAAACTCCAGCCCGCCACAAGTGCAGGCTGTGTGTAATAGTCAACTGCGCGTCAGTGTGCGTGGGTCACTCACATGTCACAAATGTTTCCTGCTTCCGCGTATTCACGGACGCGCACGATCCAGATCCTCATTGACAAGTTTACACACACACAACGTGAGCGCATTACTAAGAGTTGCTGTGGCCTGTTACTGATTTCTTGAGCCCAAGGACGAACGATTTGATAACGGAGACGCATGCTCAGTGAGATACAGTCTAACCTTTCTAATGTTGAATAAGGCATATCGGCAAGACCGCGTTGTGATGCTCTTTCATCCAAGCTGAGATGTCCTCTAGGCAGGCTGTAATGCGAGCTGCTACAGTGGTATCATCTTGGTGAAACGAGATATAGATCTGGGTATCGTCAGCATAACAGTGATACGAGAAGCCATGTGCCCATATGACGGGTCCCAAGGATGTCGTGTAGATAGAAAAAAAGCAGTGGTCCGAGCACCGATCCCTGACGGACCCCAGTGATCATGTGGTAAGCAGTGGACATCGAGCCCCTCCATGACACCCTGAAGGATATGCTGGAGAGGTATGATTTGAACCAGCAAGGGAGGAGAGCCTGAGATTCCTAGAGATGACAGGGTTGCTAGAAGTATCTGGTTATTGACAGTGTGAAATGCTGCAGATAGGTCTAGCAGAATCAGGACCATGGATTTAGATTTAGGCCTGGGTTCTCCTGAGTTTTTTTTTTCTCGATTGGAGTTTTTGGTTCCTCGTCACCATTTGCATACTGTTTTGCACTATTTGCCTGGCCGGGGGGGCTGCTTTAGGATTTAAATGTTAAAGTTTTAAATAATTAGTCAGATTAATATATGTCCAGTGTTTCTCTCTCCTTTATCTTTAATGTGTGCTTCACTGTGCATACGTGCGTGTCTGTCTGTGTCTTGTCTGTGTGTGTGCATGCACGTGTGCTTGTCTGTGTGTGTGTCTATGTCGATGTGAGTAAGTATGTGTGCATATTTTGTGTGCAGCGTATGTATGTGGATATGTCTGTCTTTTGTGTTTTCACATTTTTCTTTTCTTACAGGTATATAACTTTAGTTGATTTGCTTATAGTCAATATGGCTCATGTACAGCTGCTTTGTAACAATGAAAAAAACTAAATAAAGTTGAGTTAAGTTAAATAGCAGACACACGCACTATGTGATGACTTGTGATGACTATTCGATTCTCCTAAGTAACCAGAGTAAGCGGGAAGTTAAAATACACTTTACTTCTCGATTAGCAAAACAAAGCCTGAACGACTTGAATGGGCCACTGCTTTTAAGGGCAAAATGATAATGTCAAGCCGTAACGAGCGGGTAACGGCAATTTAATGTGACTTCAGTACAAGTGGAACAAAAACGCTAACACCATCAGTCAACGAATAATTAAATAAACAAGCTCAAATAATCTTAACTAACTACAGGCAACAGTCCAGTTCAACTGATAAAACAAGGTAAATAGCAGATTCACGCACCACCGCAGACTTGTGATGACTATTCGCTTAGCATGTTAGCGGCTGTTGTTTACATATTCGCGGCTAAACCTTGACATGATCCAAAGACGGGTGTTAAGTCGTTACTGTAGCAAAGCTCAATAAAAGGGAAGGAAGGAGGCGGGAACCGGCAAACATTTAAACATTTAATAAAGTAATATAACAGCCGGCGGCCCCTCACGGACGACCGTCGGCGAAATAACATAAACATAAATACAAATACAAACACAAGTTCGGGCCCGGTCCTCTCTCTTCGACGGTCCGGTCGCTCGTTCCTTTTATGCTCCCCATCTCCTACGAGATTCGAGCCCGGTGTGCGCACAGCTGGCGCTAATCCACAATTACTCACCGGACTCGAACCACGGTCTCGCCCAGCCTACTCTACTACAGTTACGTTAGTGGTAAAATGCATCGCGCCCTTCGGTTCGGAACCGACATAATTTTTTGTAAAGTTGATTCATTACAACGAAAGAAAGTCATGGCAGTGTCTTTAATGGTGAGTTTAGTGTTTTCTTGTATGTCCTATTTGCAAGAATACTTAGAGCGGATAGAAACAGAGTTTGCATTTGTAAGACAGTGAGGTTACACAGAAATTACTACTCACAATGTAGCAACACCTGGTTGCTGATTTTACATATTATTCTGTCATAAACAACTACTCTGAATGCATGTTTATGCCTATATCTGTGTTTATGTCTGTTAGTAATGTGCATGCATATGATTAATCATCAATGGCCAACATTTCATACAGCAAATGGTCAGCATATGTTGTTCTATCTATGTTTTTGTCTTTTCCATTTAATTCGTATTTAAGGCATTAAGGTGATTTTTATTGCAGCGCTCTACCTCATATTTTGCATACGGATACGGGAGCAGAAGCTCATTTGTTTAAAGAGACACACACAAAAAAGTCATGTTTACTATTGCAGCCACGTTCAACTTATTGTAATGGAAGATACTGTTTGTGGTGTACTTTGAGCTGAAACTTTACTGACTATTTTTACATTGCAGAAAACCCCTGGATTAGCAGCCTTTAATATGTGCCCCTAAATTTTTAGCTTGCGCAGCTAAAAATTTTAGCCAGGTGCTACAGTGCTCCTAGTAAAAATAGTAAGTCTGGAGCTCTGTGAACCCATCCCATTTTTGGCGAGGGCAGGTTTTTGAAAACACTTTTGAATTTTATTTTTGAGGGGGCATGTCTGTAAATAAGGGGGCCATTATGTACACGTATAGGTTTCTTTACATGTAGATATTTATAGGTACTAAAAATGATACACCTGTATTATACAGCTTATTTCACCCTTTTAGCAAACATGAACATGAACATCTTTATCTGGTCCTCGCATTCCCCCATATTTTGCATCTCTCTCGTTTAACACACCTGATTTAAATCACCAGTGCTCAATAAATGAATTGTGTCCGATTGACATGATCCACACACAGTGTTCACTGCTCTCTACTCCCTGCACATAGGAAATCGGCTGAAGTTTGCTCCTGAAGTTAACTTCAGAACACAAATTTGCAGCTTCATCGTACAAGGACAAAACTGACTACGGAAGTTTGAAGGGTTATTTAACCGCGATCATGAGATTTGCGTAAAGTTAGTAGTTACGTTTAGTGCACTTCAATGCCCTTTATGTCCATTGCGAAGGGCTTTTACGGGCGAATTGAACAATCCTCTGAAGCGGTAAGAGAAGCATACAAAATATACAGAGGGGATTCGTGAGAACCGCAGTAGCTCGGTGGCTACCAGGCAAACCATGACAAGTTGGAGTGTTCGAGCGTGAGAAAAAGTTTCCCAGCTAACATAAGGCCAGCGGCCCAGTGGCGGACCACCGGTGGTAAAGTGGGCGGTCCACTGGCAGCAACCGACTGTGGTCCACTGGCTTTTTGCTCATCGTTTTTCCAGCGGTCCACCAGCGGCAGCTACCACATTTCTGCCGGCGGTCCGCTGCTGAGCTACTGGATTATCAATAATGTTTACTGGTGGTCCACGGTCGGCCCGCCGTTCATAATTGCTAAATCACGCTAACCAAAATGTCCTTAAACACAACAATGGATAATGTTCAATAGCAATGGCAAATTTATTAATTTAACAGATCAAATTAGAGATGCGCGGATGAGCTAAAATGTCACCCGCAACCGCTGCTTCAAATAAATCATCCATCCCCCCCGCACGTATAATTTTCTCTGATATAAATATCCGCACCCGATCGTCACTTTAATTACTCGAATTCTTTGTTTTGAGCATGATGTTATCAGATTCAGGGACGTTAGAACTAATCTGCCAATTTCTATGGGTACAATAATACGCTGATCGTAAAATGCTTTTAAAGGAACATTTATTTATAAAACAAAAGTTTGTCTTTGCCCAGATCAGCCTACATTTTCTTAATAAAATAAACACAGGCTTTACAACCTTCAGACTTTGAATATCGCCGTTTCTGTCACTGCAACACACAAACACACGAATGACTGGATAACTGTACATTTTCTAGCACTGTCTATGTTTGCAAATGCTTAAATCTAATCCTTCGATTTCGCACACACATGATGTGCCATATTCAAGGTCTTGTGGCTTTCATATACACACACAATGCCTCACCGTCGTTGTGAAACATGATACATTTTCTTTTAGGCATTTAAAAAACAAGATCTGCTGTGTTTAGAAGCATTAGAGGCCTTGTTTTTTTCCCTGTTTTCGAAGCTTGGATTGTGTTTTTTGGGTGTTTAACAATGGATTTTTATGTTTCTAGTTTAAAATAACCCTTTTATATTTCACATATTTCAAGTCAATCGTCCACCGCTGTCTCTCTTCTGACAAAATGACTGGATTTCGTCCGGTTTCTTCAAAGTCCCGCCTTCCGAAACGGAAATTGGTACCTGTATTGGAGCTGTTAATATATTGCTGTTTATCTAGTCCTCTAGAGGGCGTTAGTTCTATAGTTGTAGTAGTAGTTAGCTACATGGGGTGGCAAGAGAAGAACAAGTGTTTTCGAGAATGACAAAAGCACATGGAAGGGTGCTTCTCTCTCCCTCTAAAGCCATTCCTATCGTTTGAAACACCTTTGAGTGGCAAAATGAGTAAGTTTCTGAGTTTTATCGTAGACATGGTGTATCTGATTATTGAGGTATTCTAGAGTGTGTTTATGGATGCTAAATTGTGTTAACGTGTTACAGCTAAGTAAAGTCTTGGGGAAATGTTCATCTTGTACAACTACTTAGCGTTAACCCCTTCATGCATTTTCTAGTAACAGTAATACAATTTATTTAATGTTGATTGTGATTTTTAGTCATTGAATACTATTTTGTGTTTGTATCTTTTAGTTTCACACTTTTTTGCATTAATTCCTGGTCAAATACAACAACTCTCTGTTCCTTGGAGGAAGTGATGCAAGAGAGAGTTTAGCTGGCTGTGAATCTCAATATAGGACACGGGGTCACATTGGGTGCAACAGTACAGTGATGCTGACCAGGTCTGTCGTGATTGGTTCCCCGCGTAGTGTGTGTGTGAGTGAAGATGTCCCACCCATACCAAATCAGCGAGATCCGCTCCTCAAGCAGCTATTATTGGTCGGTCCCCCTCTCAGTGCACCTGAATTTGGAATTCATAAGCTTTGGCTTTAACTAATAAACATTAACAATGGCGTCAACTTCTCTTCATCAGTTAAAAACATGCGGATCAATCGAAGTGTAACGGAGGTCTGCTAGTGCATACGCAAACGTCAATCTTACATTTACATTTACATTTAGTCATTTAGCAGACGCTTTTATCCAAAGCGACTTACAAGTGGGGTAGGTAATGGAAGCAATTAGGACATCATAAGTACAACAAAAGCATAAGTGCAATCAAAAATAAGGTTCATATAGTCCAACACAGTATACAGAATCATTCATACATTTTTTTTTTTTTTTTTTTTTTTTAAAGAAGAGAAGAAAAGAGTTGAGTCAGAACAGATCAGTCAGATGTCAGATGTTGGCGGAAGAGATGTGTTTTCAGGCGTTTCTTAAAGATGGCTACAGAGTCTGCAGATCTTGTAGCAGCAGGCAGATCATTCCACATAGGTGGAACAGATCCGGAGAAGGTGCGCGAGAGAGATTTTTTACCTTTATGGGATGGCACCACAAGACGCCGTTCGTTTGCAGATCGTAGGGATCTGGCGGGTACATATGTCTGCATTAGTGAGTGAAGATAAGGTGGTGCCAAACCAGTCATGGTCTTGTAAGCCAGGAGCAGAGTCTTGAATCTTTGTTAGAGATCACATTTATTTTACTATGGCGAGGGAACATGACACCGGACCAAATGCCGTCAGACCGATTATATTATCACTAATAACAGAAGCGTTAGTTTTGACATTTTATATTGGATCAGAGTTGGATAATAAAACAAGCAGATTGACTAGGAGACTGCAAGCAGGACTTCAGAGGACATTTTATAGAAGTGTTTTAGACCGAGGTATGCGCACACACACACAAAATATCAGTGTATTACACAGAACCGCTTTCACAGCCGATGTTAAAGTCATGGAAGCTGTTATTTGACTGTTGGTTATCTTAGAATGTGTGTCGCTGAATTCGTATTACCAGCTGTAGGACTGTGATAAAAGTGATGGTAATTAAGCACATAGCTCAGTCAAATGTTTACAATCTCTGATAACCAAACACTACTCCAACGGCTGTTCCTCTTCTCTTAGGATGGTATTCCACTTTTTTGCCATATTCCTTTGGGCGGAGTTTATTAAAAGCACTCGGAATAGTGACATCATGTACTTGGGAAGTAGAGAGCTATAGTCAATTCCACCCATTCTCTGTAGTCTATGAAAGGTGAATTTGGTTAAAGACATTATCTTGCTTGCCATTTAACTATGAGCTTTATCCTTTGCAGGTATTATTTATGCTATAATAGCAATATTACACACTAAATGAAGTTTGAAAAATGCGATCGCGGGGAATGGCTGCCTTAACTTCAAATCTTTGAATCTCTCAATACCAAAGCATGCTTTGCTGAAAAAAGGAGAAGCCATGGTGCTTAAGCAACGTTTTTCCTCCTACCTAATTAGACATTAATGAAGCAAATTTTTATAGAAAATTATAAATGTAAACAAAAAATATATGGAAAACTACCTGTTACAGTAGTGATAATCGGTACTGTCATGTGCACAATATGACAAGAGAATAATAAACCTTTAACTACAGAAATTTAAAGAAATCTCCTGAAGCTAACAATCTAGTTGATACCTAATTTATTAGGTTGTGAAACTTTAGTACTTGTATCTACAGTACCCTCCACTATTCTTGGCACCCTTGGTAAATATGAAAAATTTATCTACATTGTTTTTCATTTTGATCTTTTATTTTACCAAATCTTCAAAATTCCACCATTTCAATAAAGGAAAGCAATGTGAAGTAAGGTGAATATCACACATATCCTCATATTTACCAAGGGTGCAAATAATAATGGAGGGTACTGTATATAAGAAGTTCTATGATGTACATTATGTAACATTATGCATTTATGTGTTTATAGATATTGGCTATGAAAATCTGATCAACCTGATGCTGAAAGATCTCTTTAAACTCCTGGTGTCATGTGTAGACGAGCCAGCTGAGATCATATCCAGAGTGGGCTGCTCCTGTATCAGGTGTGGGCATTATTAAAGATTATTCCCAAAGTGGGTTGTTTCTGTATTAGGTGTTAGGAGAAAATATCTAGAATACTTATTTTCATTGAAAAATTCAAGTTATTCTGTAAAATTTTATTAGTCTGATCTGTATTGTGGCTCCTGTATCATAGCAGTGGACATGTTTAGAGCGTTTTGTTACTGTAATTTCTGTTTGTGTTCAGGTATGTTCTGGTAACAGGGGGTCCTGTTTTTACTGAAGAGATGTGGAGGTTATCGAGCTGTGCTTTACAAGACGCATTTTCTGCCACCCTGGAGCCTGTAAAGGTGTGTATGATGCACAATCCTACACATGCAGCATATATGTGGCTATAAGTGCTGACCCACAGGGTCAAATTAGATGACAGATTGATGACATCACAAACCAGGGCAGTTTCAAACAGCATTTTTTTGCTGTTCCCAACTGTCTTTGGGAAAATTCAGTTTTATGGGGAAAATACTCAGCAATAGTTTATAATGATGAATTAGCACATGGTTTGTCTCAAGCATATAAAAACATGCTTTCGGGTGCGGAAAATCTCTTTTGAAATTATATAATGATTGCCTTCTTTCTCTCTGGTAGAATCTTCTGACTTGTTTCCGGAGTGGTTCAGACAGTTTCACAGGAGATGCATGTGAAGTGAAAGTGGCGGCCCCCTCACATTCCCCCTCAGCAGAGGCAGAGTACATGAGGATCCGTGCCATGGCCCAGCAGGTGCCTGTATATGTAGCACAAATATCTGTACACCTCACATGATCAGCCTTATACAACATAGACTCCACGTACAGTATAAACTGACACCATTAGGAAAAAAACAGTTGGCTGTAGTAGATGATGAGCTATAATATGTTAACATTGTAATGTGTGACTACACATCCACTTATGGATCCAATAACAATCCTACGGTAACTATTACATGTGTTGGAAAATATTATATTAACCCTCTTGTTATAGGGGTTAAAATGAATTGTATAGGCTACTACAATGGTTCTCAAACCTTTTCGTTTTTAAGGCCCCCTTTGAGAGTATGACTTTGTGGCCTGCAAATAAAGAGTTTTAATCTTGAACTTACAATTTTAATTAAACCAAAAACACTTTACAAAACATACAATGCTGGAACATCAATAATTTTGGTTGATGGCCTTATTTTTCTGAAGTTTGTATTGCATTGAAACCCAGGGTTATTTTTTACAGCGTGTTTTGGTCATTGGTGAATCAGAGCATCACTTATTCTGAAGCTCTTTGATTCTGCTGAACCATCCAGATCTAAGGTTCAGGCCGGTATCAAGTATCCAGCAAGTAAAGCTGAAGGGCCTCCAATGAAGAAAAGTGCTCCCATCTCTATCCCACCAGGTGGCTGAATTATCTAATCTGTACAGGGTATAGGGATGGGAATTAATAAGAATTTAACGATTCCAATTCCATTATCGATATTGCTTATCGATCCGATTCCTTATCGATTCTCTTATCGATTCTCGTTGGGTGAGGGAATAGGTACAAATTTGTTTGTTTGTATTAACTCGCTTTAATATCTGATAAGAACACAGCACATACTCAGAGTATACACAAATTATGTGTAGCAACCTCAGAACAAACCTAAAAGTAGGCTACAAAGTAAAGTCCAGGGACCTATAGAATTTTTCACATTCATCATTGGTCCAGACAAAAAATAAAATAAAACTGCCATTTAAGTGCCATAAAAACTAAAAACACAGACTAAACAGTTAAGGAAGAGCTTGTGACAATGACAATTCATATAGTAAAAGTTTACACAATGAAATGGCGCTCACATTAACTAAATAGAGAAGTTACCTTCGGCAGAACCTATCGCTTCTGCCTCGATGACATGTTTGCTGCATAACCAAAACAACGCAGCGTGTGTGTGAGGTCATGATGATGACACATTTGAGACGAGCGGAACCGATAAGTGGAATCGTTAAGCAGATACACTAACGGTTCCAAGGAATCGATTCACTGGGAACCGGTTCTAAAGAAGAACCGGTTCTCGGTTCCCATCCCTAACAGGGTATTCAGGCTTTATTGGCGATATAATTTCCTTCGCTAGTAGGAATGTGGATGAGGCAATGACGGCATTTGTACGTGTTTCGTCGCAGCCTGGGTATAAGCCAGCAGCTGTGGGTTCTAGGAACGAGCTAGACGAACTGTCTATATCAGCCTTGGACTCATTAGTTGCGGAGAAACAGGATGATCTATAGCGGCCTCGGACTCATTTGTTGTAGAGAAACCGGATGATCTATAGCGGCCTCTGATTTATAAATTGCAGAGTAACAGGATGATTTTGTACCATCAGTTGAGGCTTCATCATGGTATTCTCAGTATTCTTGTAGTGATGAGGGCTCAGGCCTTCATTGTACTGGCTCTTCAGTTGTGTTTTTCTGCTGGAGACAATCAAGATAGTTGTTGCTTAGTTAAATCTGGACCTACCCTCCCCTGTGCAGGGCCCCTCGAACATCCTGTGGCGTCCAGTTGCTCAATCTGGGGATTTCCAGATACCTAATTGTCCCGATTTAACTGATGTGGTGTTTTCGGCTTTTTGCTCAGCTCCGTTTCCAGGCCTGACCATGTAGACCAAACATTGGCAGCAATGGCGGAGGCCCAGGTGAAGGGGCTAGGAAGTATGACTCCTGTGGAGCCGAGCATATATTCCTTGGTGGAAGTGAATGAAAATTACCAGATAGAGGTCCCGAATGGTCAAACCTCCTCTACACTTTTCCCTCCTTTCCACTACTTTTGGTGAGTGTGGAGGCAAGTTCAGGCTATATTTAGTGGCCACCTGCTGGCTGGGGATACATTGGTTCAGTCTGCTGTTGACTCTCACAACCGGTCCACCTCAGCCACTGCCAGATATGAGAGATGTCGTGTCTGGATCAGTGTGAGGAAAGCCATTCAGCCTCTCAATCCCTTTTGTCTTGGTTTCAAGATAACATCTTCGAAGACCATAGCAAACCTGGCTCCATGGGGTCTGGTTTTAGGGTTTAAACTCTCAAAGATAGTGTGATAACCATTTGGTTTCCCTGTAGGATGTTTACGACTCATAGGCTTCAAAGCATAAGTGATTAAGTTTGTGTCTCATCTCTAACTTAACATCTGAGGTTACCAGAGAAACTTCTCTGACAAATAGGAACTTATGTGATTTAAACTATCCTTTCTGTAAATCTATCTAAATGTCTAGGTTGTGTGTTGCCGCTCGTGCTATTTTATACACTCTGTAACTGTTAGATATGCAAGTTTTGATTCAGAGTTCATTTGACGTATTCATACGTTCACAGTTCATTGCCTTGCATGTTTCATATGTAACTACACATCTTTGAATTCCCTATATGATGAGCTATGTTATAAAAACATAGCACACATCATACTATGTCCATAACTAGGTTTAGGTATTAAATGCAAACTGACCATACTGTCAGAGCCATGCAAATGAGGTGCCATGAGAAACAAAGGAACCTTCTTAGGCCCCCTTATCACTTTCATGGCATTGGCCCGCAGACCATCTGGGGGCAGGGCAGGTATGCATTTAAAACACCATCACCGAACCAGGTTTTTAGTTTGACTTTTTGGAATCGGAAGGGAAAAGAAAGAGGACGAGAAGGACACTCCAACGGACACCCCCGCTTGGGGCTCCCCTCTGGGGATTCCATTTAGGCCATGGAACTTTGGACTCAGAACCCAAACTCAGCGTTTCAACAGGACTGCATTCTGAAACCATTCAAGATTTCCATCCACACGCATACGGATATTGGTCCAACAACGAGATTGCAAGTATCCGTTTCTAAATATAGATTAGCTGCGTTAAGAGCGTGCCTCTTTGTTAAAGATGATTTTATTGGTTTTCAGACATGTTTTACCTGCCTCGCGGCCATGCCCTCTCACTCACTCTCACTATCTCTCTCTCTCTCACTCTCTCTCTCTCTCTGCACATCCTAGCGCGTTTGTGTTTCATGTATTTGTTTGTCGTCATTATGTTTACCATGTAGAGTAGAGTTTAATAAAAACCATAAAGGCATTTGTGATTGGTTCTCTGTGTTCACACTCACAAACTTGGTCACTTAAACTGTGTTTCGATCTACGCTACCTCTGCTCTTAATTCTGTTTGGTAAAGTCATGTTACTTATAGTCATGAGATAACGTTGGTGTATAAAACATAGATGCATTTGCTGGACGAATACATATAGGTTTTTTATCACTATACTGCTAATCAGAATTGTAAAATATGTATGTGTAATGATGATTATTATACATATTTTCCCTTTGAGCTAAACTAATTCCTTGACTGAATTTGACGTTTTAAATAACTAATTTCATATATGTTTGATCTTGATAGATCTGTTGGAGAATCTTATTTGTTGAGTAAACTCATCCTTAATTTAACATGCAGCTAAAACGCTACATAAATTGGTGGAGAATGCGGGCGCAGTTTTAAACCTTGTTTTGTGAGCAGAACTCAGTGACTATTCATTTGTGTTTTTATGTATGTTTATTGAAACGGAATACTCTGTTAAATGGCACTTTTATGTATAAATGAAGGTGTGGACCCGCCCACCTATCCTTGGCAGACTCTTGAGCTTCTCGCAGAGAAAACCTCAAACTCTGTAAAAGATTTAGTGACAACATAAAGACGAAGAAATCTCTTTATAGCGCACTGTATTATTATTTTACCGCCCTACATTGAGCGACAAAATCCTCTTTTAGCGCGAAGAAGACCGAGCGAGCGATGTTCCTCCCTCATCTTACCCAATGGCCTTATTGTTAATGCATAGCTATAGGTGTTACTGATGTGTATTCCAGTGCTAATGAACTAAGCTATTGTGCTCCCTGGGGTGAACAATCAGTGTAGCTAACTGATAATGTTTCTCCCATTCGCTTAACCCAGCGGATTTTATTAGTTAATAACTCCGGGTCAGTTTTACTATTTAAAGGGGGGTTTAACAAAAATCTTGACCAAGTACACAAATAACTTTCAGGACGGCGAAGAAATCCCGTTAGTCAGTTAAAGTGTAGTATTGTGTGTTTTTTGTTTTATGTAACGGTCGACGAAGAATCCCGACCAAGTACACGAATAACTTTCAGGACGGCGAAGAAATCCCGTTAGTCAGTTAAAGTGCAGTATTGTGTGTTAATTGTTTGTGTAGGTTGAAAAGCCACGTACCCGTGTTCAGTAAACTGACACGAGCTGTTAGACACGCGATTAAATTACACTCCTCGCCATAGAAATTGTGCGTAAACGCAAGTGTAATTCCACACAGAGTTGTGGAACCGGAATTCCGGCAGAAGACGTTTAACCTTCTACTAACACTAGAGGTCAGTTTGTCTTAAAGTGTCTTAACACTTCTTTTAACGCTAGGTGTGAAGTCTCAGCCAGTCTCTTCTTGTGTTTGATTTTATGATTTCATTATTCTGCTATTTTACGGTTTACTGTATTTGAGAATATTTATTATTTGTTATTATATACAAACTATAATAATAATTAATATTATTCCGCTTTGTTTTTATGATTTGGATTTTTCTTTATTTGAATCAGGGTTGCTTACATTCTCTCCCTTGCAGTTAGAATTGTATTTGATAATACTTAAATTTGAATTAAACCGACTTAATTGAATTTAAACTTTGATCAAAACAATCAGATTGCACTCTTTATGGTGTTTAGGATTAACTCCCAATTCCCTTATTGTTTTATTTCAGTTTTTCATTTAATGATTTTACTGACTTTACTATGACTCCATAGCGCCCCTAACTACGGGCCCTGTCATAGACCTTAGTGTGCAGCCAGTTCACCCCTGTACCAGAAAGAAATAACCCTCCTTCTCTATCATAACCTCTCTTTCGCTTGACTCATCTGACTTTTGTTTTTCTTCTCATCAGAGACTGAACCTGTCTGAATGTCAGTAAAATTCTTGGTAACTATGTTAATGAATCGAATAGCCTAAGTCACAGAATGACCTCATAGGTAAAACTCTTCATCAACATTATTCATAATTTTCCTTTGTTCACCCACACAATTATCCGTCCCTGCCTTCACGGCTAGGATAATAAGCGTTTAGTTTGCGTCACTAACTGACCAACTCAGTTAAGCATTCAACACATAGCCCACATATTTAGCTCAGTAGATCTGTACGGACTTGAATCTTGCTGTTTGTTTCTTTCTCTCTCCCTTGTGTCTCAATATGTCCAGACCATCCAATCCTGTCACCTGCCAGTCCAGCTAGAGACCAGGCAAAGTGCTGCGATGGACTCCTGCCTGGGACCAACATCGGCACACGGCAACTGCGCTGAGAGCAGTTGGTCGGACGACCTAATCCGGCGAATGGACCACGATCTGAACCAGAGCTACAACTACCGAGAGCCAAGGACTCATCTGAAGTGCACAGCCAGGATCATCGGTGACCACGCCCTCGACCAGATCGTCCTACTAGAGCCAGAAGCACGTGCAGAACCGCCCAGACCAGCTGGACCTGCAAACGACAGAGGATGACTAGGACCAGGAGTTATAGGAGGAGATGAAAAGCTACAAGAGTCCTTTGCAACACAGACTGAGCGAAGAGAGCAATTGGAGCAGACGCCAGAGAGGAGCTGGTAGGAAAATGCAGAAGCTCTCTATAATGGCCAGGCAGACAGCAACACAATATCACGGCCAAGGCCTATAAAGGTCCTCTGCAAGCAGTCCATGCTGAAGTCCAGGCCATGACTCAGCAACGGAATCAAAATGAACTTCAATTCAATTCAAGTTTATTTATAAAGCGCTTTTCACAATCTGATTGTTTCAAAGCAGCTTTACAGGGGCAAACAGGAAAAACAGAAAAGTTAAAACACAGCACAGTGCATGGTATTTATACAACGAGTAAGATCATTCTAATAAATAATATCTAGTTTATAAATAAATAAATGAATGAATGCAGTCTCCCGGTGAGCAGGCCAACACTGCCCTGCTGTGGCGAGGAACCCAAACTCCAATGATTGATTAATGGAGAAAAAAACCTTGGGAGAAACCAGGCTCAACCGGGAGGGCCAGATCCCCTCTGACGTGTCATAGCTGCACTCAGACTGCTGACATGTCATTTTGGTTTAGCATTTATTACCAAATATTGTAACTTCAGCATTAATAAGACAAATAGTCCATCTTTGCTCTTGGTTGGGGATGTAGTGGTCTGAGCTGGGATGGTCCGATGGTCATATTTCTCTTGGCTGGTGGTGGAATTGCCTTAGATGGAGCTGGGATGGTCAGTCAGTATGCAGCTGTAGCTGGCGTAATCTCAAATTTGGGATGGGCATCTGTCGGTGATTTGGACATGGTGGAATTTCTTCCTACCTCGGGATGGGCATCCCGAGGCAGAGGCGGAAAGGGAATAAAGAGAATAATTAGCGTAGCTGCTGTTCATTAACTATGCATTAAGTGAAAGCTAGGCTGAAAAGATGTGTCTTTAATGTAGATTTAAATTGGGAGAGTGTGTCTGACCCTCGAATAGTATCAGGAAGGCTATTCCAGAGTTTAGGTGCTACGTATGAGAAAGCTCGTCCCCCTTTGGTGGATTTTGTTATTCTAGGTGTTGTCAAAAGTCCTAAGTTTTGAGATCTTAGAGAGCGTGATGGGTTGTACCGTGATAAAAGCTTGGTTAAGTAAGTAGGTGCTAAACCGTTCAGGGCTTTGTAAGTAATTAAAAGAATTTTAAAATCAATACGATACTTAATGGGTAGCCAGTGAAGCGATGATAAAACTGGGGTTATGTGATCGTATTTTCTTGACCTAGTAAGAACTCTGGCAGCTGCATTCTGAACTAACTGTATTTTGTTATCGATGATACAGGACAACCACTAAGTAGAGCATTACAATAGTCAAGCCGTGAGGTCACAAATGCATGAATAAGCTTTTCTGCGTCTGCAACACATAAACTATTTCGCAATTTGGCAACATTTCTAAGGTGGAAGAAGGCTGTTTTTGTGATATTCGAGATGTGATTTTTGAATGACAGGTTGCCGTCTAATATAACGCCTAGGTCTTTAACTGTATTTGTTGGAGTAACAGTGCAGCTTTCAATTTGCAGGCTGTAATCTGAGATATTCTGTTTACTTGATTTTGGTGCTATAAGTAATATTTCTGTTTTGCTAGTGTTTAAAAGGAGGAAATTACTAGTCATCCAATGTTTTATGTCCTCGATGCACTCTGCCAGTTTGGATAGCTTAAAGGAATCATCTGGTCTTGATGAGATATATAGCTGAGTATCATCTGCATAACAGTGGAAGCTAATTCCATGTTTTCTAATAATGTTGCCGAGGGGCAGCATGTATACGGAGAAAAGCAAGGGTCCTAAAACCGATCCCTGAGGTAATCCATAATTTACTTGCGTAAGATTTGACGATTTCCCATTTAAATGGACGTATTGATATCTGTCTGTTAAGTAAGTTTTGAACCATTGCAGTGCCTGTCCCTGAATACTGATGTAATTGTGTAAACGATCTAGTAGTATTTTATGGTCTACAGTATCGAAAGCAGCACTAAGGTCAAGCAGGACTAAGAGTGAGATGTTACCTCTATCTGAAGCAATAAGGAGGTCATTTGTAATTCTAACGAGCGCAGTTTTAGTGCTGTGATGCGGTCTAAAGCCAGACTGAAACTTTTCGTTCATGTCATTATTTTGTAGGAAGGTACACAGTTGAGTTGACACTACTTTTTCTAGTATTTTAGACAAGTACGGGAGATTTGAAATCGGTCTATAGCTTCCAAGTTCATTGGGGTCTAAGTTAGTTTTTTTGATAAGAGGCTTAATTACAGCCTTCTTAAAGGGACCTGGGACATGTCCTAGATTAATTGATGAGTTGATTATGTTACAAATGGGCTCAATTACAGCAGGTAAAACTCTTTTAATAAAGTAGTTGGAATGGGGTCTAATAAGCATGTTGTCGGTTTGGATTGTAGTACCTGAGCCTGATCAGACTAATTCACTAATTCAATTTCTTACATACTGCAGCAACACCCCTCACCCCACCGGCGAGCTAGTCGCTTGGGGAACAACCCCCAATCTGCAACTTACACCAAGGGCAGGACAAGATCTCTAGTGACCATAGCAACTCACACCAATTCATCAAGATAGAGTATTTTATGACCCAATGGAATGTAGGGAGCTGAACTCTCTTTACTCACTTTGGGGATAGACCTACAATCATAAATGCATTTATATGGAAATGTACATATTCATTTATAACATTTCCATGTATTAATGTTCTTGTTGTTATGTCTGTTTTAAACATTAATCCAAACTATCCATGAATGTGTGTTTAACTACTGGAATTATTAGATTTGTAGTAACTCATTTAACCAAGATGATATTTAGATCATGTTTGGTGTCTATGAGCTACATTTGTTATTTCCTTAATGTTGTTGTTTGTTGTGTTTTGGTAACTCTTTCCATATTAGTTTGATCAAACTCTTAGAAGTCTTCTAGTGAACCTCCAATCAGCTTTCACATGCAAAACACCATCTGAAAGACAAAGACAGTTAACTTTCCCTCCAAAGTTGCCATCTCCTGATTGGACCAGTCACGTCTGTAGGATGTGACATCCTTACAGTTTAAAAGAGACCACGAAAAGATTCTCTCTCTCTCTTGCATTTTACTCTCTCTTGCATTTTACTCTCTCTTGCATTTTACTCTCTCTTGCATTTTACAGTCTTCCTCGCGCTTCCTTTTCTCTCTTGGTCTTGCTCTTCTTCGTCTCCATGCGTTCTGCATCTCCAAGGATGGACTAGAAGAAGACTTCACCTTTAACCCATAAGTTTGTGCCAGGCTGCGGCCTTGTCTTTCCAGATACAGATCCTCTGCATAAAACTGGTTCTCTCTGATCACTCTCAGCCAAGATCAACTGGAGCCTCAACAAACTGCATCAGGACACTTTCTTTCTTTTGATGGGCAAGACGTGCAAGTATCAAACTTAGTCTCATTAATGGATGCATAGGGCATCATTAATCCTTTTAACAAAGGTCCTTTACAAGAAGAAACTGATGTTTCGTTCAGGCTATTGATCTTCTGAATATCATATACTGCCATAATCCATGCTCTGTTCTTCTCTCTGCTTTAACTTCAACCTTCTTCCAATGCTTAACTGTATGTGTGTGTATGTTAGATTACTATGTGTCTAGTCTAGGTAATAAAGTCCTGTTTTATTTCACACGTAATGTTGTTTGTAGTTCATGCTCATAATCCGGAGTCCCTAAACATGCCGATTCTTGCTACCTGCTCGTAATGCTAAGTGATTTCCCCAAATCATGAATTTGATCCAGATAATTATAATTGATCATTATTAGTTGAATTCATCCCAATTTGGATTGATATTTGTTTCCCTTACAAAGGGTGGTGGAGAAAATATTACTTATAATTGTGATCAAAGCTCATGATAATTCTTACATATTTGATGAAGAATAGTGTTGAAATAATTCTGTTCCTCATTGAATTCACTACATAATTGGTGGAGAATGCGGGCATGATTAAACAAAAGTTATGAGCTTAAACTACTGTCAGCCTAAGTGTGTTTTAAATCAAGACGTTATTATGCAACATGCTATACACATGTATGTTGCTATTTGCGGCTTGTTTAATGTAGATAGTGATAGGTTGATTTGGTGGTTCTGCTATGATTTGTAAAAGTCTTAACATAGTTTAAATGGTATCAGTGTAAGTTGAATCTGATTTGGCGAAGAAATCCCAATTTCAGTATTTAATCAATGCATAAGTCTATTCTGACGAAGGAATCTCAGATAAGCTGCATGTGAAACTGTTCCAGAATCAATATGCTTTGGCGAAGAAATCCCAATTGCAATATTGTTTAACCTGTTTTCTGACGAAGGAATCTCAGTACAGTGTTATGTAAAGGTAGATTTGAGTGATGCTCCTCTTTCTACATTGTAAGGGCCTTGTAAATTATAGTCAGATCTATGCCAGTCATCTAAAATTTGACTCTGCATATCCAAGTTTAGCTAAATGGTGATCATTACTGTGTCACAGTTGCCGAATGGAAATAGTGTGTACCTCAATTCTTCACTATTTGTGTGTAAGGCACAAACAGCTGTATGTATGTAAATGAGTGTAAACCTACAGTGAACGTGTAAGTACTCCTTAAAGAAGGACAGGAAACCTGTTTAAAGTACTTGTTTACAGAAAAGCATACATAATCAGAATTAGTGAATACAACTATATTTGCATTTAGGCTTGCTAAAGAAAAGTGTTGAATTGATTTAAGCGTAAGCGCCACGTTGTAACCAACTGTGTACCGCTTTTATTATTTGAGTGTGTGCAGACACTCTTTGAGAACTAAAGTGCCCTGGGGTACACTGGTTCCCATGACAACGACTTGTCAACCAGTTTGACTCCACCTACAATAGGTGTCATTGGCTGGTGCCATATTGTAAACAATCCATATTTGTTTGCTAAGCTAAGCTAACATGACCTAGCGGCCCAACGGCCTTAGATGAGCTTACTAATACCTAACTTCAATAGTTAGTGGTTAGCATAGCATATATAATTGAAGTCATTAAGTTGTGCTTGCGTGTATTGCAGTGTAAAGTGGTTGAAACTATTCCCTCTTAACAAATCTCTATTTTTCTGATTTTCCTTAATTCTTCTCAGACTCACTCTAACTAATTTCAGGTGCATTCCTTCCTGAGCATTTTTGCTCAGTTAGTCATTTAATTGAACCAAACTTAATTAAATTTGAACTGCCTACTCAGAGAAGAATTCTTATAGGTATTGGGGATTTTGAATAGAACATTGACCCTCAAGTGCACACACTTTGAATGGCATAGGCATGGGAGCTGAACACGCAGCAGCCTTGGCCAACAATGGAGTGATGCCCAACACTGACCTATATGGTTAAATGTCGGTACTATTGATTATTCCCAGTACTAGATCACTTCCCTTCTATTTTATTTTTTACTGGTTAATTTTATTAATAGCAGTCATCCGTTTATTTTATATTATTTATCTATGTCGAATCTCTTTTTCTCGATTTTGCTTATTTTAAATATGCGCTCCAGAAATATGACTCTGCTACACAATCTAGATGATTGTTAGGGCATAAGTATAATTCTGAGCACCACTAATTGACATAATCGGAATCGGGAAAGCTCTCTTCTCTCTCTGTCTACTTCCTGTTCTTCACTATTCAGAGATCAAGCCTGTTAAGAACCATCAGTATGTTTTGAGTTTTGATTAAATGATTTAAACCAGTCTTACATCATTGTTAATTCTCTGGTTGCATACAAATCTTGGCTTCCAGCCATAGGCAGTTAAGTTAATAATAGTGTTCACACTTCACTGGCTACCTAAAGCAGTTAACCACACCTGGTAAAACCTAGCTGCACAATATACACCTAGCTTTATTTGTAAATCTCTTGTATGGTCTTGCATTAGTCTCTTGCCCTAACTCTCAGAACAAGTGTGCCCCAATGTCTCAGATGGAAGATCTAACGGCCTGGCAAGGCATGGTGATGGACGCCCTACCACCTAGAACTGCTGATGACTTCCCACACCAGAGACAGGTGCAACTGGATAAAGAGGGAAGAAGACAAATGACACATGGTCCAAGCCAGAGTTATGACCACAAGGGGCTGACCAGCATCATCCTCTCCTTAGCCCACAACCTCACAGACCTGAGAAAGGAGGTGAACGACCTAAAGCTGCACGCAACAGAGTCCCAAGAGGAACTTAAGCATGCTCAAAGTCGCATAGCCCAACTGGAAGGTGAGACCCAGACCACACAAAATAAGTCTGGTAAGATGGAACAACAGGAGGAGGTTAACAGACTTCAGATAGCTCTGTCAGCTGCTGAGCAAAGAAAACTACTGGAAAAAGCAGCCAAAGAAGAGCTGGAAAAAGAACTGTTTGATACAAAGTCATTATTAGTAACAGCCCATTTTGAACTGTCAGATAGAGATGCCAAAATTGAATCTCTGACACAGCAGCTGGACAACACAAGAGACGAGTTTGACATTGTCCAAAGAGAACTCAAACACTCATACAAGCTGCAATGGGAACCACAGGGGAAGACACATCCCCCACTGTCACAGCAGGAAAGCAGAGCAAAGTCCCTCAGCCCAGTACAAAGATACAAAGGGGGGGGCCTGACCTCTCTGCTTAACACCTCACCAGCCAGCATCCTAAAAACATCTGAAGCCACAGAAGGGAAGGGACTTCTCCAGATAATCCCTGAAACGGTACATGGAGCGACCCTTAAAGACCTCAACAAACTGGCTAGAGTCATCAAGTGCTTCATTCCAAATTCTGCAGGAGACCACGATGTCCATGCCTACCTGCGGGATATAGACTTTCACCTGCAAATTATGCCGAATGTGACCACACGAGAGAGACTCCACCTGCTTTGGATAACTTCTGGTACAGAGGTAAAGAGCTTTCTAGAACGGCAGCCTGACGCTGTCAAATCCGACTACCACCGGCTGAAACAAGCTCTAATACAAGAATTCTCAGACCCAGAAACAGAATATGGACTGGTCGCTGCCCTGGACCTCAAACAGGGAAGACAGGAAACTCCCCGAGTTTACATTAACAGACTCAGACAAGCTTATTTTGGAGCTCGCAATGAACCCGAGATGGAGGAGGATATCAGCTTCAAGAGCCTGTTCCTCAGAAATCTACATCCAATTGTTAGCCACCATTTAGGCATCATGGCCTGTCCTCATACGATGACCATTCATCAGCTGCGTGACCTGACACAGAAGGCCTTTAATAAACATAAGGCCACATCTGAAAGAAAGGCCTCTACGGCACCATTCAGTCTGAACTGTAACATTCAAAAGTTTGAACCAGAAGGCAGACATTGTCACTACAACACAATGTCATTCAACGATATGCCAGGAAAGTTTCCAGCCAGAAGACAAAACCGTCACCATCGTAATAGGCCCAGATACCAGACCAACCACTGGAAGAAACCATGGAGACGACAAAATTCTTCTTGGGAAACACCACTGGCTGTCCAACCGCCACAGACAGCATCATCCGATGCAACACACAGGTGCCGATCTGTATCTTCACAAAGAGAGCCGAACTTACCTACGCCTGAGTCACAGGAGCTGCTGAAACTAGTAAGAGAGCTCTTCACACAGCTCTCACCAAACATCTGATGATGTCTTGACACCTGCTGTCCCACCTCTCCAGGAAGCACCGATGGACAAGGAGTCCACCCGAGCTACCTGCAGTGCGTGCTGAACACGTCTGATCATCATGTACATTTTTATTTGTCGCTCGTTGTTGTCTATTAGGTCAGACAAAAAACGTGCGAAAGGGGGGATATGTAGTACCTGAGCCTGATCAGACTAATTCACTAATTCAATTTCTTACATACTGCAGCAACACCCCTCACCCCACCGGCGAGCTAGTCGCTTGGGGAACAACCCCCAATCTGCAACTTACACCAAGGGCAGGACAAGATCTCTAGTGACCATAGCAACTCACACCAATTCATCAAGATAGAGTATTTTATGACCCAATGGAATGTAGGGAGCTGAACTCTCTTTACTCACTTTGGGGATAGACCTACAATCATAAATGCATTTATATGGAAATGTACATATTCATTTATAACATTTCCATGTATTAATGTTCTTGTTGTTATGTCTGTTTTAAACATTAATCCAAACTATCCATGAATGTGTGTTTAACTACTGGAATTATTAGATTTGTAGTAACTCATTTAACCAAGATGATATTTAGATCATGTTTGGTGTCTATGAGCTACATTTGTTATTTCCTTAATGTTGTTGTTTGTTGTGTTTTGGTAACTCTTTCCATATTAGTTTGATCAAACTCTTAGAAGTCTTCTAGTGAACCTCCAATCAGCTTTCACATGCAAAACACCATCTGAAAGACAAAGACAGTTAACTTTCCCTCCAAAGTTGCCATCTCCTGATTGGACCAGTCACGTCTGTAGGATGTGACATCCTTACAGTTTAAAAGAGACCACGAAAAGATTCTCTCTCTCTCTTGCATTTTACTCTCTCTTGCATTTTACTCTCTCTTGCATTTTACTCTCTCTTGCATTTTACAGTCTTCCTCGCGCTTCCTTTTCTCTCTTGGTCTTGCTCTTCTTCGTCTCCATGCGTTCTGCATCTCCAAGGATGGACTAGAAGAAGACTTCACCTTTAACCCATAAGTTTGTGCCAGGCTGCGGCCTTGTCTTTCCAGATACAGATCCTCTGCATAAAACTGGTTCTCTCTGATCACTCTCAGCCAAGATCAACTGGAGCCTCAACAAACTGCATCAGGACACTTTCTTTCTTTTGATGGGCAAGACGTGCAAGTATCAAACTTAGTCTCATTAATGGATGCATAGGGCATCATTAATCCTTTTAACAAAGGTCCTTTACAAGAAGAAACTGATGTTTCGTTCAGGCTATTGATCTTCTGAATATCATATACTGCCATAATCCATGCTCTGTTCTTCTCTCTGCTTTAACTTCAACCTTCTTCCAATGCTTAACTGTATGTGTGTGTATGTTAGATTACTATGTGTCTAGTCTAGGTAATAAAGTCCTGTTTTATTTCACACGTAATGTTGTTTGTAGTTCATGCTCATAATCCGGAGTCCCTAAACATGCCGATTCTTGCTACCTGCTCGTAATGCTAAGTGATTTCCCCAAATCATGAATTTGATCCAGATAATTATAATTGATCATTATTAGTTGAATTCATCCCAATTTGGATTGATATTTGTTTCCCTTACAAAGGGTGGTGGAGAAAATATTACTTATAATTGTGATCAAAGCTCATGATAATTCTTACATATTTGATGAAGAATAGTGTTGAAATAATTCTGTTCCTCATTGAATTCACTACAGGATGTTGCAATAATTTTAATTAAATCTTCCTGATTTATAGGAGAAAAATACTCTAGCTTTTCTTTTTGGGTGACGGTTGAAACTAATTCTTCCGACACACTTGGAGGTTTGGTTTTAGCTATGTTGTCTTGTATTATTTCGATTTTCTCAGTAAAAAACTTCATGAATTCATTGCTACCAAGGTGCGGTGGAATACCCAGGTCAGGTGGAGTCTGTTTGTTTGTTAGTTTAGCAATTGTACTAAATAAAAACCGCTCCAGTTTACGCGTTTCTCTTTTTAGGGCGCGAGTGGTGTTATTATACCATGGTGCTATGATCTTTCCATTAATCCTTTTTGACTTCATAGGTGCGACCGCTTCTAATGCATTAGAGAAAATGGTGCCCATGTTGCTGGTCATGTCATCGAGCGATTCTATATTAGTTGGAAAGGTTATTAGAGGAGTCAGATCTGGCAAGTTCTTTACGAAACTATCTTTAGTAGTTGAGGTGATCGTTCTACCCAGTCGATAACGAGATATACAACTGATTTCTGCAGTGCGAATTGTACATGTTATAAGATGGTGATCGGAAACATCGTCGCTTTGAGGTATAATATCGATATCGGTTAGATCGGCTCCGTGAGATATGATCAAGTCTAGGGTATGATTAAGGCGATGGGTAGGTCTATTGATGTATTGTGTTACGCCACAAGAGTCTAGTAGTTCTTTAAACGCCACAGCTAATGGATCGTTAGCAATATCTACGTGGATATTAAAATCTCCAACAATCAGTACTTTATCGACGTTAACCAATAGATGAAGAAGAAGAAGTCTGCGAACTCTATCAGAAAATTAGTGTAAGGCCCAGGGGGTCTATACACAGTAACCAATGTAAGAGAGACCAATGATTTTTTACTTTTGTTTGGAACTGTTATGTTCAACGCAAGCATTTCAAATGATTTAAATGTATGCATTGTTCTCCGAGTAACGGTAAGAAAGTCTCTAAAGATTGTTGCGACACCACCACCTCGACCAACCGGACGTGGCTCATGAATATTACCGTAGCTTGGTGGAGTAGACTCATTTAGACCGAAGTAATCGTTTGGCTTAAACCAGGTTTCAGTAAGGCAAAATATATCAAAACTGTTGTCTGTGATCATTTCATTTACAATAACTGCCTTTGGATTTAGTGATCTAATATTAAGTAGCCCAAACTTTAGGCGTTGGTTTTGCTCATTAAATATATTGTCTTTTGGTTTAATCATGATAAGATTTTTTCTCTGACTTTTAAATAAATTATTATTTGGTTGTATTATTTGGGGGACAGACACACTCGCTATGCATTTGAAAGAAGTAACATTCTTAACAGTTGGGTGAGAAGAACACAGACTATGGTTAAAATTTGTACTTACTAGTCAAATGGTGCGTAGCATCTTTGAGATGTTGTCAGACAGAATTTCCGCTCCAATGCTGCTGGGGTGCAGCCCGTCGCGGCGGAAGAGCCTTGGTCGCTCCCAGAACAGATCAAAATTATTTACAAAGAGCAGCTTCTTTTCAATACACCATGACATTAACCAATTATTAAGCGTAAATAGTCTACTGAACTTTTCGTTCCCTCGTCGGTAAGTAGGAGGCAGCCCTGATACGATGATCCTCGCCGTGGGCGATGTGTTGCGAACAGTATCGACCAGACTCCTGAAGTCCCTCTTCAGGATCTCCGACTGCCGCATTCTCACGTCATTCACCCCCGCGTGCAGAACTACGGCTCCCACTCTTGCATCATCCTCCAGAATCACAGTTACCTGCACAGAGACATCGAGAACACGGGCGCCAGGAAAACAGTGAGTGCGAACCTTACCTTCATTGAAGGAGGCGCGTACGTTCCGGACGATTGAGTCTCCGATGCGTGCGTGTGCAGGCGCAGGGATGAAATTCATTTCGGCTCGTCGAGATTTTGAAGCCTGGGATCTGTGCATAGAAACACACAGAGTAGAAGTGATAGGAGTATTACAATCACGTCGAACACTTACCGCAACTTTGCGAGCGTCAGCCCGGGATGTTTCCATCGCCGTTTTACGTTCTCGCAGACGTGTTTGCCTTTCGAGTAGATCGTGGATCTGCTTCTCCAATACTTCCAGTTCTGACTGAAGTGCGAAGAAAGATTCATCATCTGCACTCAAAGGTAACGTTAATCACATATCTATCTCATTAGCCATTAGTTGTGTCATAATGAGAACAGTGGGTTAAGCAGTAAAGGCAATATTCAGAACTAAAGGCTGGGAATGCTAACAGTCTGAGTGCTAATAGCGAATGGTCGTTCGAATCAAATTTATCTGTGCGTTATATGACGATATTTGGTATGGGATACACTTAAGGATAGGTTTAACCCTCTGTGAGTTATCAATTTAGAACATAAATATTAAGAAATAACAGGAATAAACGATATATTTAGAAAAAGTTTGACGGAGCTCTGTCTCAAACCACGCTCTCTCAGCAAACTGAATTCAGCTTGCAGACTACAGTGTGAACAGACAGGAGAATGCAGCAGATTCTCTCCTGTCGTGTCCCCCAGCTAAAAGCCCAAAGCTACGAAAAGGGGGGGGGGGTGAAACCCCAATGTTCACACATTTCTAGCCAGCAAACACAGAGGGGTGGGGCAGGAACAATCAAGAAGAACCTGCAGACACACACTGCATGGCCCCACAGACCCCAGCAAGCTGGCCAGAAACATGACAGCTGTCACCACTAAATGCTGTCACCCTGAACACTACAGAGAACATAGCGCTGCCTCCATAAAGACTGTGTAAATCCTGCCTATCTCTGCACATCACAAAGAACTGACTATGGAGGGTGCACCACAGTAGCAGATCTTCAGCAGAGACTCAGCAGATGTTACAGCCTGTCGAGAACAGCCAAGCACCAGACAGGATGCCCTGAGACAACACAGTGTGAACACTTTCGTAGGACTCGAAAGAAGGCGCCCCGTGGAAACCCAGCTGGCAACATAGGAGCCACTGACCAGTTCCGGCCCACAGTCATCGAGGAATTCATCTCAAAACCATGGATGACACCCATCCAGAGAGCAAAAGAACAGTGCAACTATGTCTATTTGAGCAGAGATCCTGGGGACATCCAAGGATCTGATTCCACAAGAAACCTCAAAAGTAGGATTTAATCCAAGTCAGACTCTTTGTGACCACGAGTGGCATGTGAAACAAACAACCCTCTTGAATGCCCTCTTTCTGAGAAAAATGTCCAGATCTCTGTAACCTGCTGGTCAACCACAGAGACAGAGACAGTCATCTTACTACAAGATGAGCATGGCACCCTACAGGAACCATGGGCAGATATCTCAGACATCAGCTTTACACTGTTCACACGCTCTCCACAACAACACCAGTTTCAGACATTTCCTCTTCTGTCAAGTGCGCGCAGTTTCCCATGGACTCATACCTGTGAACCACAGCAATGGCCCAGGACACCTGTGCCTTGAACTTGAAAGGGAATAACTAATGCTGAACCTGCTACATCCTGGTTCTTGCAGATCTCACAGCCCCATGGGGGGCCCTCTCAAGTGCGAGAACATTCTACGATCTACTAGAACAGCCCAGAGCTTTGCACTCTGGTGAATAAATGAGACTGTTGTACCTGCATTCACCTAAAGGGGTCACTGTTCAGCTCAACACACAGTGTGACCAAGCCGTCAACCACACATATTCAATGGAATACATGGAGCATGGCCCACTCTGGAAGCCACACCCCCTGTTAACTGAATAAGTCATCTTTTTGCAGCGTGCATACTGTACAAGTGAGTACAGTTACCAAAGATTTTGAACAATGTCTTTATGAAGAGCATGACAGCGGATTGCCACTCCAAGGAGATGGACCACGCCCTGCACCTGCCATCACCTGCCAGTGCTAGAGCTGCTCGTCACAAAAGACAATGATGCCGAACTAATGTCAACTATGTGGCTCCACTCACAGAACCACATGACATTGCATCCTGGGCTACACAGAACACCACCTACAAGGTTTGTGAAATGTTAAAAAGAACTGCTCACTCATGTAAATGAGTGCTCAAGACGGTGCCATGTACACACCAAATGGCACCTGCGCTTCACCATATGCCTGAGTTACCCTTGCTGAACGGAGTTCCATCTGAAAGCTGGACTTGCAAAACACTGCCTTAACACTGGTCTACACTGACGGCGTGACCAGAACGAAAGGAGGGTAACCAAGCACCAGCAGAACATGGCTCTTACCACAGCCTGAGTTCAGACGGCACCACCACAACATCGCCAGGGCCAGCTATGAGACCCCAACCTTGTCCTACACCGCTCACCAGTACTTCAAGGAAAAACCCCGGAGTGTGACACCAGCCTTTGCCCAGCAATCACTGTAGAACATGTGAAGGCCAGAGAGCATGCTACACCCGGCAAGATTCACAAGAGGAAAGTGATGTGAGTGACAAGATTTGGTATCATAACTTTGCCCAGCTACGTGAGATGTGGGGGGGGGTAGCTAGACAACACCCCTCCTCATGACACAGGACTACAGGCATTTGGGTGGAAGCCAATCATTCCATCCCACCTGCTGTTACATCCAGGACTGCTGCTGTGCATCTCGGTGGAGACAGGACACACCCTAACCAACCTGTTGCCAGAACCAGCAAACAGGTGCAGGGGTGCTCTCCCTTGATGTTTAAGCAGGATCGAAAAGATGAAAGGTACCCAATTAAAAACAATGCCTGACCACTCGGGAGCATTCTCTGCCTGTATGTCGAGATCCTGTGGACCAATAGGAACCTCCAGTGATCCCGCCATCATGATCCAACTATCCATCGTCAGCTGAAGTTTACATTCGCACTTCCTCTTCCAATAGGGGGGATATGTAGGAAAAGAAAGAGGACGAGAAGGACACTCCAACGGACACCCCCGCTTGGGGCTCCCCTCTGGGGATTCCATTTAGGCCATGGAACTTTGGACTCAGAACCCAAACTCAGCGTTTCAACAGGACTGCATTCTGAAACCATTCAAGATTTCCATCCACACGCATACGGATATTGGTCCAACAACGAGATTGCAAGTATCCGTTTCTAAATATAGATTAGCTGCGTTAAGAGCGTGCCTCTTTGTTAAAGATGATTTTTTTGTTTTTTAGACAGGTTTTACCTGCCTCGCGGCCTTGCCCTCTCACTCACTCACTCACTCACTCTCTCTCTCTCTCTCTCTCTCTCTCTCTCTTTCTCTCTCTCTGCGCATCCTAGCGCATTTGTGTTTCATGTATTTGTTTGTCTTCATTATGTTTACCATGTAGAGTAGAGTTTAAAAAAAACCATAAAGGCATTTGTGATTGGTTCTCTGTGTTCACGATCACAAACTTGGTCACTTAAACTGTGTTTCGATCTATGCTACCTCTGCTCTTAATTCTGTTTGGTAAAGTCACGTTACTTATAGTCATGAGATAACGTTGGTGTATAAAACATTGATGCATTTGCTGGTATATGCTATCACTATACTGCTAATCAGAATTGTAAAATATGTATGTGTAATGACGATTATTATACATATTTTCCCTTTGAGCTAAACTAATTCCTTGACTGAAATTGACGTTTTAAATAACTAATTTCATATATATTTGATCTTGATAGATCTGGTGGAGAATCTTATTTGTTGAGTAAACTCATCCTTAATTTAACATGCAGCTAAAACGCTATAGAGATTTGCCTTTCCTTTGGCGATAATGTCAACCAGAAAAGTTGGCGAGGTGAATGTGCTGTCAGTGAGTTCACACTACCTCAGGTGGGGGCCAGAGGTCAATCAGGTCACGCGCTGGCAAAACCCAGCTTTCCAGCCCAAGGTGTTGTCATTGCACTTCAGCCAGTTCAGTTAGTAGTCGTGCAACGGATCACAAGGTCACAGATCGGATCATTTTTTGATCATCTAATAAAGAAAAGTTGTGAAAACACGATGAAGATATCAACAGATTATTTAACACATTATTAAAAAAATTTAAACCTTTATTGTGTAGTGATCTTTAATGTAGTGAGCCATACATGAGACACTAGAGGCGTTATAAGTTTGGTCACACGTGACCTCAAGTGTATATGTATATGTACAGTGGGTACGGAAAGGATTCAGACCCCCTTAAATGTTTCACTCTTTATTACATTGCAGCCATTTGCTAAAATCATTTCAGTTCATTTTTTTCCCTCATTAATGTACACACAGCACCCCATATTGACAGAAAAAGACAGAATTGTTGACATTTCTACAGATTTATTAAAAAAGAAAAACTGAAATATCACATGGTCCTAAGTATTCAGACCCTTTGCTGTGACACTAATATATTTAACTCAGGTGCTGTCCATTTCTTCTGATCATCCTTGAGATGGTTCTACACCTTCATTTGAGTCCAGCTGTGTTTGATTATACTGATTCGACTTGATTAGGAAAGCCACACACCTGTCTATATAAGACCTTACAGCTCACAGTGCATGTCAAAGCAAATGAGAATCATGAGGTCCAAGGAACTGCCTGAAGAGCTCAGAGACAGAATTTTGGCAAGGCACAGATACAAGGTTACAAAAAAAATTATACTGCACTAAAGAGCTCCTGAGGGTTCCTAAGAGCACAGTGGCCTCCTTAATCCTTAAATGGAAGACGTTTGGGACGACCAGAATCCTTCTTAGAGCTGGCCGTCCGGCCAAACTGAGCTATCGGGGGAGAAGAGCCTTGGTGAGAGAGGTAAAGAAGACCCCAAAGATCAGTGTGGCTGAGCTCCAGAGATGTATTTGGGAGATGGGCGAAAGTTGTAGAAAGTCAACCATCACTGCAGCCCTCAACCAGTCGGGGGTTTATGGCAGAGTGGGCCGACAGAAGGCTCTCCTCAGTGCAAGACACATGAAATCCTGCATGGAGTTTGCTAAAAAACACCTGAAGGACTCCAAGATGGTGACAAATAAGATTCTCTGGTCTGATGAGACCAAAATATAACTTTTTGGCCTTAATTCTTAGCGGTATGTGTGGAGAAAACCAGGCACTGCTCATCACCTGTCCAATACTGTCACAATAGGGAAGCATGGTGGTGGCAGCATCATGCTGTAGGGGGGGGTTTCAGCTGCAGGGACAGGATGACTGGTTGCAATCGAGGGAAAGATGAATGAAAGTGAAAAAATAAAGTGAAAGTGACCTGTTTTTGTCAGATATGGTGACCCATATCCGAAATTTATCTCTGCTTTTAACCCATCCTTTTAACCCATCCAGAGAGTAGTGAACACACGCACAGCAATTGGTGAACACACATACACCCAGAGCAGTGGGCAGCT
Source organism: Triplophysa bombifrons (assembly GCA_029783895.1). NCBI lineage: Eukaryota > Metazoa > Chordata > Actinopteri > Cypriniformes > Nemacheilidae > Triplophysa > Triplophysa bombifrons. The sequence continues at coordinate 19,133,507 of CM056459.1, read as the reverse complement.
ATCGCTGCAGCGCCCGGGGAGCAAGTAGGGGTTAGGTGCCTTGCTCAAGGACACCTCAATCGTTACCCGCTGGGCCTGAGGATCGAACCGGCAACCTTCTGGTCACGAGTCCAACCCTCTAACCATTAGGCCACGACTGCCCCCACAGCGGCCAGTACAGAGATATCCTGGACGAAAACCTTCTCCAGAGTGCTCAGGACCTCAGACTGGGCCGAAGGTTTGCCTTCCAACAAGACAATGACCCTAAGCACACAGCTAAAATAATGGAGTGGCTTCACAACAACTCCGTGACTGTTCTTGAAAGGCCCAGCCAGAGCCCTGACTTAAACCCAATTGACCATCTCTGGAGAGACCCAAACATGGCTGTCCACCAACGTTTACCATCCAGCATGACAGAACTGGAGAGGATCTGCAAGGAGGAAAGGCAGAGGATAACTAAATCCAGATGTGACAAACTTGTTGCATCTTTCCCAACAGACTCATTGTTGTATTAAAGCAAAAGGGTGCTTCTACTAAATACTGAGCAAAGGGTCTGAATACTAAGGACCATGTGATATTTCAGTTTTTCTTTTTTAATAAATCTGCAAAAATGTCAACAATTCTGTCTTTTTCTGTCAATATGGGGTGCTGTGTGTACATTAATGAGGAAAAAAAGAACTTAAATGATTTCATCAATATAACAAATTTAAGGGGTCTGAATACTTTCCGTACCCACTGTATGTGTCAAATGAACACTCCCTCAGTCTAAATCGGGGCTCCAGCTGGTGAATTTCAGCCTAAGAGTAAAAATGATCCAAATAGATCATACAGTTAGAAAAATATGTAAATTATAAGAAGTAAATCACTTGGTTTATCTGAAGGATTTTGTGAGATTCAGCTACAGTAACTTGTAGAGCCCTTTAATGTATTATCAACACAAGGAAGACACAGATGTTATACAATGTAATTTATTAACAAAAGACATACAAGAAACCTAACAACTACTAAATGGTTCTAAAATGCTAGAGGATAGAAAGGTTGAAAGGTAAAGCGCAGATAATAGAAACATATAGGTGACTGATGAATGGCAGAATGTTCAGTGTTTCTAAAAAGGTTAAGACCTTATGTTAAAACAAATAATTGAAGAATTATCTGTGAACACATCTAATATACAGCTATGCAATATTAAAGGGTACTAAAACACATAAACGGATATAAAACACTAATGCCATGGTCTCTGGAAAGAGGTTTGATTAGTGATATTTACGTTCCTTTGCGGTCGTGTGTAGTCCAGTGGTGGCAACGTCTTCCACTGGTCAGACTGGGCTGTACTGCAGTGAGGAAGGAGATGGATTCAGTGTAGCAGCCTTAAACACAAAGCGCTAATCTCCTGAAGCAACATAGTGTCCTACCAATCTGGAACACACAGATTAGACCCGGAAACTGGTGGAGAAAGGTTTTAAACAATCTGGAACGCGCAGATGAAGGTACCTTGAAGTAAAGGTTTGAGCTCCTGAACTCAACCTTGTTGCAGGCGTTTGTTGCCGTCTCAATTGACGGTAGACTCCATTCCAATGCTGTCATTTGCTTTTGAAGTCAGAGGGGGCTCACTCACCATTCCTTCTCTGTATGGAACTCATTTGCATAGGATAGGATTAAACTGCGAATTAGAAGCTTAATCTATGCACATTTCTCTTCCCAAACCAATTCCAAAAACATTTGGCATTATCCTGTAATTAGACCAGGGGTATTCGATTAAAGTTCCAAGGTCTTTATATTTTCTTCCAAACGGAGGTCCGGACAATATGTTTTTTGAAAATAAATAAATATTTAATACAATTAGCTCAGTTGGATAAACAGTGTATTCTTTGTAAAGATATGATCTTTTATCAGGCCATTTATTTTATAATTTGATACCCACAGTATGTATGTATTGAAGGCTCTTTGGCTTTAGGGGAATTGCCTCTTTAGAAGGCTGATAATTGATGTTTGTAAATAAAAAAACTACTGCAGGCATGCAAACAGCAAATGTAATGTTACAATTAAATTGCTCTCATCATAAACAGAAAATAGTTACTCTCTAAATGAGTCTTTCATACCAGAACTACTTCTATCTTTAAATAATCTCCCAATTAGAATGATATTCATTACAAAATGTAACCCTGCTTGTGAAAACCAAGCAGTTTTCTATACAAAATATCCACAATATTGACTGAATACTGCCATTTAAATCTTAGTGAAATTAATGCTTGAAATTAATCTTTGATTATCAAACAATTAATTAGATTGAGACTTTAGCCTGTGTTCTCACAGGGTCACAAGTGTGTTGATGCTGATCAATAATGTTAATGCTAAATGTAGCTGAAAGTGTTATGGTTCATAAAGCGTCTGCCAAATGCGTAAATGTAAAATATCACAAATCTGGTTTAAAGGTTGGAGACATACAGCAAACAGTACACAGACTGACATATACAAATTCTTTAATATTGCTGCATTTGTTTACTGTTGTGTGTCCATCAACCTGCTCTGCGTGTCTGCACTACTGTTGTTAAAATAAGCACATGTCTGCTCTGCTGCTCCTCATTTGGGGCATCTTTGGCGGCAGGGAAGCAGAGCACACAGAGCGTAAAGAGTTCAAATGAAGAGTGTTTGGCGCTAAATAAATATATTAGAAAATATAGGGCCAAATTATAAATTACATAAATGTTCCTAAGAGCGCTTGAGATGTGATTCTCCGTTGTGAAGACGCGCAACTTAATTTAAACAACCAAAATAGTAAAATGTTTTAAATGGTTTATTAGGCAGCCAATTGAGGATGACTGATATAGAGTATAAACATGGCAGCACAATGGTAAATGGTAAATGGTAAAATGGTAAATGGTAATAAAGCTTTTATGTATGTACCCAAATATTTGTTGATCATTGACATTTGGTGTGAACAGTTCAATAACACATTGCTGTAATTAATAATGCATATGTCTCTAACAAGTGTTGACTCCATAAGTGATAGATTGTCCATGTTGTGCATAAACAGCTGCTACATGGCCGGTTTATAACATGCCACATCTGGAGCTCCTGAGGAGTTTTATGACTGCTAGGCCAATCCTGGTGAAGACTGAGGTCTTCCATCCTGACCTGTAAGAGGTGTCTGGCAGTTGTCCTAGCAGCCTTATCTGATGGCACTTTGGACAGTTGTTATGTTAGCCCACCCAAATCTAGACAAACCAAATCTAGCAAACCTTTCTCCACCGTGGCAGTTAGAGAGAAAAAAAGCAATTAAAGTTGGCACTCGACAACATTGCTGAGTGCTCTTCACTACATATCCTCCCTGCTCGGCTAATCGAGGACCTGAGTCGTTGATCCAATTGGGTTAAAGCACAACATACAATGATACAACAATGCACGAGGGATGCAAGAAACTGATACCGATATTGGTCAATTGCATACAGTACTATGCAATACTAGCTCGTTTTTCTGCATTATTTTATTTGACTGAACTTGGATTGGATCCATTTAACATTCAACTGACCAACATTCTAAGAGAGGCACAAGTGAAAATAAAAAAACAATAACAATAAGACAACATGGCAATCTTAAAATGTGGGTTTTGCTATCCAATATTCATTTTATTATCAACATTAACTCGTATTTGACCATTTCTTATTTGAACATTTCTTTAATAACTTAGACAGTGCTGTTGATGAAGTGCAGTCATTTTTTTTCCTCCAAGATATTTTGGCCGGAACTAAACAACGGTTTTCTGCTGGCGCTTGAGCATGGTACACACCAGAACATCAAATATCTGCGGTTATCATTATTATTTGTATTAAGGTTGCTGCTTTAGAAAAAGGTTTTTCACAGTGCAGTCGGTTTCTTTTAATGTCCAACACATTGGATGCAGCACTAAACAATCGTTTACTGATGGTGCTTGTGCACACAAAAACTTGCGTGCAGTTAGGCCAAGAGACTGAATGTGACCTTGATCGACACACCAGTACTGAAGAGGATTCAAATTTCTGTCAATTGGCATTTCTGTGCGGTATGCATCCATTTGTGGCATGGTAGCGGTAATTCTAAATCCATATGATACATTTGCCTCCAGAACTTAGATGAACATGTCAAACAAATTGGGTGCCTGTGCATCCTTGATTGACTTTTTTTCCACCGCGTCTTTTCCATCATTTTCGTTGCTTAAAGCAGGCGTGACACACGCGGTTTCTGCCAATCTCATATAAATCTTGAGTACCTATAGAGTAGTATTGCATACTTCGTATCTTCGAAGAGTATTTCGTTTGATCAGATTTATAAAAGATAGATACAGCTTTACGTGTGGGGGGGAAGGGTAGGCTAAACTAAAGCACATACGCACCCAATGTCAACAAAACACAGACATCAGTTTCACTCACGCAACATGTCCGGCATCTTTTAGAGCTGGTACGGCTCCATATCAGTTTTAAACAATCTCCAAATCCAGCGTTATATGACATTCAATCGCCCAAATGCAGTGAACAAACAAACACCTGAACTACTCAAACACATGCTCTCTCTCTCTATCCTGAACACGAGTGAAAGTGATGTCTGTGCATGCTCCTTCCCCTGCTCTCCATGCTAATGCGTAGGGTCGCCGCGTGCTTTGAATCTAGCTGGGCTCGCAATATCATGCATACTCCGTGCTTTTTGTCTGTGTCAAACTAGTTATCTTTGTATCTTGGGTCTATCAGTGTTGCTATACAATATAGAGGATATGAATCATATGTTTTTTTGTGGTTTTTAATCCCTGGTCAGTTTCAAGGGCCTTGCTCAAATGTTGCTTTAGCACAACAATTGATGGAATCAAATCCCCTGCTATGCTCCAGATGCACTCAGTGTCTATTTGTCAACTGTTTGAGCAACTAACGAGAGAAATATTTTCTCAATTTAACACCAATGATGGGCAGTTAGTGTAACTGGCAGATCATAATATGCACTATAAATCGCAATCGCTTGCTTTTGATCCAAGACGCTTTTCAGCATATAAAACATACTGTTTCACCTTTTTGAAACTTCTTGCTCAAAACCTTTGATTGAATTCCCAACTGAATTTGGACACTGTGTAAGTGCGAATATCTGAGAGGGGAATGCTTAAAGTGACTAACTATTTGTCTGCTGTAACAAATCTCAATAAAAGGGAAGGAAGGAGGCGAGAACCGGAAGACAATAAAATAAACATTTAATAAAGTATTATAATAGCCGGCGGCCCCTCACGGACGACCGCCGGCAAACAACAATACAATACAACATAAAACGAAATATAAACACAAGTTCGGGCCCGGTCCTCTCTCCTCGACGGTCCGTTCGCTCGTTCCTTTTATGCTCCCCATCTCCTACGAGATTCGAGCCCGGTGTGCGCACAGCTGGCGCTAATCCACAATTACTCAACGGACTCGAACCACGGTCTCGCCCCGCCTATTCTACTACATACCCCCATCACCCCTCACAGGCTGGGGGGTACCCCCGCGACTGTGCAAGCTCCCTCCCCCTCCCTCGGGGGGGTGGGGTGGGGGTTATGCAGCGACGAGACGAGACGAGACAACGGAGATGGGAGCCCTCGGAGCGACCGGAAAGAGAGAGGGGATGGCTCGTTCCTCAACCAGCCGAGTACTCTCCTTCGCGGTGCCTTGCGGTGGCCCTGGGGCTTCGGTGGACGGCTCGACCGTCCGCCCCCTGGCGGCCGGCTGTGGCTCCTCCTTTATCTGGGAGTCGGGGCGAGTTCCCCGTCCCCTGCTCCTCCCCCTTGGGCGAAACGGACGCAGGCTCCGGCCTCTGGCAGGCAGTGGCCATTCTTGGCACTCCCGCCCCCTGCTCCTCCCCCTCGGGCGGATAATATAAATAAATAGTAAAGACACTTAACTGAAAAATGATATTGAAGAGGTAAATTGACGAAAACAAAATAATTAAGAGACGCAGCAAACGCCAAACCTGAGAATACAAAAGGAAAAGCCTATAAGTTGTTTGCTTAAATGATTTAGAACAAATATATTTGAAACAAAGCGTGGAGAAAATAATTTAAACAGAACCAATACAAATCAAATGGAAACATTCAAGAAAAATATCAGCGCAAACTGCCATATAAAGCCGACGGATGAGTCTTCACCAAAAAAAATAGAAAATCAGTCTGAAGTTTCCAAACAGAATAAAAACCACCTCTTTATTATATAAAATCGAATAAATAAAAAATAAAAAACCAGATAGCAAATAAAAATACTACATAATATTACGTGCCAAAAACACCAGCTTGTCCACCTTGTTGGGAAGAAGTGAGCTTCTTGACTTATGCTCAATGAAGCGGCCTTGGAAACGTTGTGCTCTGATGGTGTGGATGTGATACAGTGCAGGCGCTTAGCTACTTAAGCAAGCTTTGGATATCGTTCTTAATTTTTTTCCCACCATGTCAACGATCCCGAATCAACCTTTGTTTTGCCTGACAAGTACATCTTTATTTCATTCTTCTCTCCTGGATTCTCCTCCTCATAAATGGCCATCAGCATGGATACATGGATGTTTTTCTTTTATGGTGCGGGCTCACCCTTCTCTGTAGGCTGTACTAATGCTGTCGTGATCCCTATATTGCGCAGCTTCTGTAGATAAACTGTCTGCCAGATCCGACACTGTAGAGTATGCATTTTCTCTTTGGCATTGTCAAGGAATGACAAGCTCTTATAACCTGGGTCTAAGACAGGTTGTGTATAAATGCTGATCGCGAGATTTCCCGTTAATTCCCATCTCTTGTCAATTTGTTCTGTGAGTCGTATCTTCAACATTGTGCATGTCTGGTAGACACACGTCTGAGAAATATCTCCGACTAGGTAGGGAGTAACGTGACTCGCATCTTCTATGACGGAAAACAGTTGGTCGTCTAGTGCAATAAATTCCATGATGTTATTTGTAATGCTTTTTGCTTTTATGCTGTCTTGAGAAAACTTCTTTACTTTTTAAAATACCTGAGCCACAGGGGGTGTCGGAACATTGGAAGGCGGCAATTTTTTTTCGGTGGTACTGAGGAACGCAGCATGTTCAGGATGCTTTTTCAGGTGGCAAATCAAGTTGGATGTGTTGAAGATATTTCTGCAGAACTCTTCTTGCAAATGGCAAAAAAAATCAGTCTTTATCCGAGATTTTAAAAAGGTCCCAGACCGCAAACATTTTTCCTAAATACTCATAATCACTCAAGTGATTTACTCAACTCAACTTTATTTATATAGCGCTTTTTACAATTTTCATTGTTACAAAGCAGCTATACATGAGACACATTGAATACAAGAAAAACAACTAAAGGCATATACCTGTAAAAACAAGAAACAGGTGAAAACAACAAAAGACAGACATACAAATGCTCCAAACACACAATATGCATACATACTTACACACATTGACATAGACGCACACACGCAAACACACTCGCACACACGCACAGTGAAAGCACACATAGGAGAGAGAACCACAGGTCAAATATTTAACGGACTATAAATTCTTATATGCAATATTAATTATGTCTAACTTCTAAATTCTAAAGCAGCCCCCCCGGCCAGGCAAATAGTGCAAACCAATATGCAAGCGGTGGCAAGGAACCCAAAACTCCAATCGAGAAAAAAAAACTCAGTAGAACCCAGGCCCAACCAGGGGATTCCAGTTCCCCTGTGGCAAAAGCTGCTGCCTCTGCACAAGCTCAACAGTGCTTGCACAACAAGACTAAATAAAAAATAAAAAATTTACGAATAAGGTAAATTATAGATTTAAGATTATCATTAACAATCTAATAGCATTTTAAGAAAAAATTGTGTCAAGTTGCCGCGTCCTTTATCCAGCTCTATCATCTCAGCTCTTGTCAGGTCATCGCTTCCCATTCTCAGCTCTGCCATCGGGTCTGGGCATGAACTGCATCCTGCGGTAACCTTGGAACAAAAAGACAAGACTGGCTGAGAGAAGAGTACTGTTCTGCACTCTTTGATGCAACAATTTTGACATCATTTTGTTGTTGCATGTGTTCCTGGTTCCGGTTGATCTAAATAATGCAGCCTAAATCCTCTGAGGATTAATATTATGGAAGCGTAGTGTATGCAAGATTAAAAAGATGCGTCTTTAGTCTAGACTTAAACTGACAGAGTGTCTGCCTCCCGGACAGTGCAGGGAAGAATATTCCAAAGTTTAGGCGTTAGATAAGAAAAGGATCTACCACCTGCACTTGATTTTGAAATTCTAGGTATTACTAACTGACAGGACGCCTGAGAGCGTAATGCACGTGGAGGTCTGTAATACAATAGAAGTTAATTTAAATACTGCGGCGCTAGACCATGTAGGGCTTCATAGGTAATAAGCAAGATCTTAAAGTTAATGCGAAGCTTTATAGGTAACCAGTGCAAGGTTGACAGAACCGGGGTTATATGCACATACATTTTTGTATGTGTAAGAACTCGAGCTGCCGCGTTTTGAACCAGTTGCAGTTTTTGTAATAGGCCTGCAGGGCAACCACCTAAAAGTGCATTACAGTAATCTAGTCTTGATGTCATGAATGCATGAATTAATTTCTCTGCATCTGACAGTGACGTAGTTTAGATATATTATTAAAAGGAAAAAATGCAATTTTACAGGTGTTGGCGACATTCAATTCAATTCAAGTTTATTTATATAGCGCTTTTCACAATGTGTATTGTTTCAAAGCAGCTTTACAGGGGCAAACAGGAAAAACAGAAAAGGTAAAACACAGCACAGTGCATGGTATTTATACGAGTAAGATCATTCTAATAAATGATATCTAATTTCTAAATAAATAAATAAATTCAGTCTCCCGGTGAGCAGGCCAACACTGCCCTGCTGTGGCGAGGAACCCAAACTCCCATGATTGAACCAGGCTCAGCCGGGAGGGCCAGATGCCCTCTGACGTGTCATAGCTGCACTCAAACTGCTGACATGTGATTTTAGTTTTAAAATTTAATACCAAATATTGTAACTTCAGCATTAAGAAGACTAATAGGACACTGTGTAAGTGCGAATATCTGAGAGGGGAATGCTTAAAGTGACTAACTATTTGTCTGCTGTAACAAATCTCAATAAAAGGGAAGGAAGGAGGCGAGAACCGGAAGACAATAAAATAAACATTTAATAAAGTATTATAATAGCCGGCGGCCCCTCACGGACGACCGCCGGCAAACAACAATACAATACAACATAAAACGAAATATAAACACAAGTTCGGGCCCGGTCCTCTCTCCTCGACGGTCCGTTCGCTCGTTCCTTTTATGCTCCCCATCTCCTACGAGATTCGAGCCCGGTGTGCGCACAGCTGGCGCTAATCCACAATTACTCAACGGACTCGAACCACGGTCTCGCCCCGCCTATTCTACTACATACCCCCATCACCCCTCACAGGCTGGGGGGTACCCCCGCGACTGTGCAAGCTCCCTCCCCCTCCCTCGGGGGGGTGGGGTGGGGGTTATGCAGCGACGAGACGAGACGAGACAACGGAGATGGGAGCCCTCGGAGCGACCGGAAAGAGAGAGGGGATGGCTCGTTCCTCAACCAGCCGAGTACTCTCCTTCGCGGTGCCTTGCGGTGGCCCTGGGGCTTCGGTGGACGGCTCGACCGTCCGCCCCCTGGCGGCCGGCTGTGGCTCCTCCTTTATCTGGGAGTCGGGGCGAGTTCCCCGTCCCCTGCTCCTCCCCCTTGGGCGAAACGGACGCAGGCTCCGGCCTCTGGCAGGCAGTGGCCATTCTTGGCACTCCCGCCCCCTGCTCCTCCCCCTCGGGCGGATAATATAAATAAATAGTAAAGACACTTAACTGAAAAATGATATTGAAGAGGTAAATTGACGAAAACAAAATAATTAAGAGACGCAGCAAACGCCAAACCTGAGAATACAAAAGGAAAAGCCTATAAGTTGTTTGCTTAAATGATTTAGAACAAATATATTTGAAACAAAGCGTGGAGAAAATAATTTAAACAGAACCAATACAAATCAAATGGAAACATTCAAGAAAAATATCAGCGCAAACTGCCATATAAAGCCGACGGATGAGTCTTCACCAAAAAAAATAGAAAATCAGTCTGAAGTTTCCAAACAGAATAAAAACCACCTCTTTATTATATAAAATCGAATAAATAAAAAATAAAAAACCAGATAGCAAATAAAAATACTACATAATATTACGTGCCAAAAACACCAGCTTGTCCACCTTGTTGGGAAGAAGTGAGCTTCTTGACTTATGCTCAATGAAGCGGCCTTGGAAACGTTGTGCTCTGATGGTGTGGATGTGATACAGTGCAGGCGCTTAGCTACTTAAGCAAGCTTTGGATATCGTTCTTAATTTTTTTCCCACCATGTCAACGATCCCGAATCAACCTTTGTTTTGCCTGACAAGTACATCTTTATTTCATTCTTCTCTCCTGGATTCTCCTCCTCATAAATGGCCATCAGCATGGATACATGGATGTTTTTCTTTTATGGTGCGGGCTCACCCTTCTCTGTAGGCTGTACTAATGCTGTCGTGATCCCTATATTGCGCAGCTTCTGTAGATAAACTGTCTGCCAGATCCGACACTGTAGAGTATGCATTTTCTCTTTGGCATTGTCAAGGAATGACAAGCTCTTATAACCTGGGTCTAAGACAGGTTGTGTATAAATGCTGATCGCGAGATTTCCCGTTAATTCCCATCTCTTGTCAATTTGTTCTGTGAGTCGTATCTTCAACATTGTGCATGTCTGGTAGACACACGTCTGAGAAATATCTCCGACTAGGTAGGGAGTAACGTGACTCGCATCTTCTATGACGGAAAACAGTTGGTCGTCTAGTGCAATAAATTCCATGATGTTATTTGTAATGCTTTTTGCTTTTATGCTGTCTTGAGAAAACTTCTTTACTTTTTAAAATACCTGAGCCACAGGGGGTGTCGGAACATTGGAAGGCGGCAATTTTTTTTCGGTGGTACTGAGGAACGCAGCATGTTCAGGATGCTTTTTCAGGTGGCAAATCAAGTTGGATGTGTTGAAGATATTTCTGCAGAACTCTTCTTGCAAATGGCAAAAAAAATCAGTCTTTATCCGAGATTTTAAAAAGGTCCCAGACCGCAAACATTTTTCCTAAATACTCATAATCACTCAAGTGATTTACTCAACTCAACTTTATTTATATAGCGCTTTTTACAATTTTCATTGTTACAAAGCAGCTATACATGAGACACATTGAATACAAGAAAAACAACTAAAGGCATATACCTGTAAAAACAAGAAACAGGTGAAAACAACAAAAGACAGACATACAAATGCTCCAAACACACAATATGCATACATACTTACACACATTGACATAGACGCACACACGCAAACACACTCGCACACACGCACAGTGAAAGCACACATAGGAGAGAGAACCACAGGTCAAATATTTAACGGACTATAAATTCTTATATGCAATATTAATTATGTCTAACTTCTAAATTCTAAAGCAGCCCCCCCGGCCAGGCAAATAGTGCAAACCAATATGCAAGCGGTGGCAAGGAACCCAAAACTCCAATCGAGAAAAAAAAACTCAGTAGAACCCAGGCCCAACCAGGGGATTCCAGTTCCCCTGTGGCAAAAGCTGCTGCCTCTGCACAAGCTCAACAGTGCTTGCACAACAAGACTAAATAAAAAATAAAAAATTTACGAATAAGGTAAATTATAGATTTAAGATTATCATTAACAATCTAATAGCATTTTAAGAAAAAATTGTGTCAAGTTGCCGCGTCCTTTATCCAGCTCTATCATCTCAGCTCTTGTCAGGTCATCGCTTCCCATTCTCAGCTCTGCCATCGGGTCTGGGCATGAACTGCATCCTGCGGTAACCTTGGAACAAAAAGACAAGACTGGCTGAGAGAAGAGTACTGTTCTGCACTCTTTGATGCAACAATTTTGACATCATTTTGTTGTTGCATGTGTTCCTGGTTCCGGTTGATCTAAATAATGCAGCCTAAATCCTCTGAGGATTAATATTATGGAAGCGTAGTGTATGCAAGATTAAAAAGATGCGTCTTTAGTCTAGACTTAAACTGACAGAGTGTCTGCCTCCCGGACAGTGCAGGGAAGAATATTCCAAAGTTTAGGCGTTAGATAAGAAAAGGATCTACCACCTGCACTTGATTTTGAAATTCTAGGTATTACTAACTGACAGGACGCCTGAGAGCGTAATGCACGTGGAGGTCTGTAATACAATAGAAGTTAATTTAAATACTGCGGCGCTAGACCATGTAGGGCTTCATAGGTAATAAGCAAGATCTTAAAGTTAATGCGAAGCTTTATAGGTAACCAGTGCAAGGTTGACAGAACCGGGGTTATATGCACATACATTTTTGTATGTGTAAGAACTCGAGCTGCCGCGTTTTGAACCAGTTGCAGTTTTTGTAATAGGCCTGCAGGGCAACCACCTAAAAGTGCATTACAGTAATCTAGTCTTGATGTCATGAATGCATGAATTAATTTCTCTGCATCTGACAGTGACGTAGTTTAGATATATTATTAAAAGGAAAAAATGCAATTTTACAGGTGTTGGCGACATTCAATTCAATTCAAGTTTATTTATATAGCGCTTTTCACAATGTGTATTGTTTCAAAGCAGCTTTACAGGGGCAAACAGGAAAAACAGAAAAGGTAAAACACAGCACAGTGCATGGTATTTATACGAGTAAGATCATTCTAATAAATGATATCTAATTTCTAAATAAATAAATAAATTCAGTCTCCCGGTGAGCAGGCCAACACTGCCCTGCTGTGGCGAGGAACCCAAACTCCCATGATTGAACCAGGCTCAGCCGGGAGGGCCAGATGCCCTCTGACGTGTCATAGCTGCACTCAAACTGCTGACATGTGATTTTAGTTTTAAAATTTAATACCAAATATTGTAACTTCAGCATTAAGAAGACTAATAGTCCGTCTTTGCTCTTGGTTGGGGGTGTATTGGTCTGAGCTGGGATGGTCCGATGGTCATATTTCTCTTGGCTGGTGGTGGAATTGCCTTAGATGGAGCTGGGATGGTCAGTCAGTCTGCAGCTGTAGCTGGCGTAATCTCAAATTGGGGATGGGCATCTGTCGGTCGTCTGGACATGGTGGAACTTCTTCCTACCTCGGGATGGGCCTCCCGAGGCAGAGGCAGAAAGAGAATAAAGAGAATGATTAGCGTAGCTGCTGTTCATTAACTATTCATTAAGTGAAGGCTTGGCTGAAAAGATGTGTCTTTAATCTAGATTTAAATTGGGAGAGTGAATAAATGTAAAGTCATAAATGTTTCAGATTGACCGATTAATGTGATATTCATTTTAATAACAATAACTTGTATTTATGCTTTTCTGCATATTCTTTCTTAATTATTAGGGTTCGAGCCCGAAGGGCTAGAAACCTATTGTATTTGTTAAGATTTTTATTCTTCTTCTTCTTCTTCTTCTGCCATAAAACTGATCGTGCAGCCCAAACCGTAAGGGCGACAGAGCTGAGACTCGGTCAGATGGTAGTAGTCTTGTCGCTACTCAGATACACGGAACCAGCCAAATCGACCCATAGGTGGCGCTACAGCGATGACTAACGCGTTTGCACTTGTTACTCGTTAACCGTTTGTCGCACACCCAAGTGTCTTATATCAGTGTAATCACTGGCTCAAAACTAAAAAAACGTATATCTCCGATTTCATTTCCGTCATTATAGATTTTTCGCTAATTAGCATTTTATGAAAAAAAAAAAATGAACTAGTCCCTGGATTTTTGCCCTATCGGAACCAAACCAACGCTGATGAGTTCTGTGGAGTGTGAATATGAATAATTATTTTAAAAAGTTGAAATTTTAATCCCCGATCGCTAGAGGGCGCAAAAATGTCCAAACCGGGAGTAACTAATTTAACTAAAACGGCAATACCTCCTTAACTTTTTGAGATATCTTCATGGGGCTTGGAACATTTGTGTAGACCCTCAATCTGGTGTCACAATAAAAAAACTGTGACGGCGTTTGGCCACTAGGTGGCGCTATAATTTTAATGTGCTAGAAAATGGCTATAACTACGCAACAGTTTGCCTGATTGACTTATTATTTAGTATGGTGGGTCTTTGTCTCATTCTACATGAATTTCTAAAAGGACATTGGCGTATCATAAAAAAACATGGCCGCCATTGGCCAATGAAGTTTGAGCGCTAATAAGACCAGGTTAATGGAAGCTGATCGGAACGACGCTCGCTGGGCTCATTCGGCTTATGGTCCTGATGGTCTGTAAGAAAAAAGAACTCACTCGGCCAGCAGGGGGTGCAATAACTTATTTTTAGAGTGTTAATGACTGTTTATCACGTGACGTTGGACACACACACAAAATATTAATATCAAACGCTAGATCTTCTCATTCTGAACAACTTTGCCTCTAGAACCACTTCTCTCAATTGAACGGTTCGGGAGTTATCGGTGGTACGATAAAAACCTACTTTTGCGAACTCGGCCTTGGTTTTTCGCCCAATCGAAACCAAAACCACGCAGATTGATTCTCTGGAGTGTGAATGTAAATAGTTATTGAAAAAAAGTTGAAATTTCCTTTCACGGTCTCTTAAGAGCGGCAAAATGTAAAATGGGCGGATCCTATTACATTAAAATATCCACAACTCAAGAGCGGCTTAACATATCATCACTGGGCTTGGAAATCTTGTGTAGAACATCGCTCCGAGGTCAAATTCAAAAGAACGCGGTATTTGTACACTAGGTGGCGCCATAACAGTTAAAAATTTTGAAATTTAAGCATCTTTTGGAACCAAATCAATTGTGTATCACGTGACATTTGACATTTACGCAAACTATTGATATCTTATGATAGCTCTCCTGATTTCAAACAACGTTGCCTCTTGAACGATCGATGTCGATCGCACGGTTAGTGAGTAATCTGTGATGATGCTAAAAACCAACTTTAGCGAACTAGTCCAAGATTTTACGCCCGTTCGGAACCAAACCAACGCAGCTGTCTTCTCTTGAGTGTGATTGCGAAGAGTTATTGAAAAAACGATAAAATTTCCTTTCACAGTCTCTTAGGGGAGCCAAATGTGAAATGGGCGGAGCCTATAACATTAAAATGTCCATAACTCATGAACGGCTCAACATATTGTCGTGGGGCTTGGAATTCCTGTGTAGACCGTCACTCCGAGGTAACCTACAAAACACCGTGCCGTTTGAACACACGGTGGCGCTATAACAGTGAAAATGACAACTTTGGCAAAACCCCTCAGTCTTTAACCTATTTGCAGGCTGACGACTTCGTCTGCGATTGATGGATTGTCATTGTCATTTTTTTATCGTGTTCCTGGATAGTTGTCGAGTCCAATGATACCAAACATGCCAGGCAAACCTACTTAAGAGCCATTTAAGCGCTCAAACCCGGAAAAGGCTGCTTGCAGCTTTAATTTATTTTAGTATCGTATACAATATGTGGTGATTAGTGTGTGGCTTTCTCTCTATGTATATATCCTCATTGGAGGCTGAGCCCCCCTAATATTGAAAACCTAGAATCGCCCCTGAACAGAAGTAAAGCAGGGGTGGTATAGATACTTTGCACTTTGCATTGCAAGAATAAAGACACGTTTTTATTCACTAGCCTTTTTTGAACCATTCATTTATCAATCTGTTGTCATGTATAGCTACACTGCAAAAAAAAGCTTTTCTTACTTAGTAATTTATTTCTCGTTTCCAGTCCAAGTATCTAAAAAAAAATCAAGATTACTAGACAAGAAAAATGGCATGAAAAAATTAATTGATGCTTAAAACTTCTGTTTGAAATTAGATCTCATTAAGATTATTTTTCGTACCCCATTGGCAGATAATTTTGCTTGTTTTAAGCAAACAATCACTTCATTTTGAGGTGTTTTTTCAGAAAACAAGACATCATTTGTTATCCTATTTCATGTGTCTATCAAATGTATCTTGATTTAAGATTTTATTGATATTTGGACTGACAACAGGACAAAACTACTAAGTTAGAAAAACAATTTTTGCAGTGTATATTCTGTGCTTTGTCCCATATTGGTTATTATTGACAAATATATGTGTGTGTGTTGTACTTTTTAATTTAATTTTTGAAGTTATTTTATAGCACTCGGTCATCTTAAGCTTTGTTAAAATGTGGTGTATAAATGAAGCTTGCACTTACTACGATGATTGTAATAATTTAATGAATAAGCTTCAAGTGAATTTGAGAGAGAGTGTGTGTGTGTGTCAGTGTGAGAGTTTGTGAGTGTGTGCGTCTGCGAGTGTGTGCATCTGCGAGTGTCTGTCTGCAGTGTAGTGTAGAGAACAAGTTCTGACATTCAAACAAATCCTGTCAAATTTTCTGATTTGTATTGTTCTTTATTTTTTATAAATTATTTATTGTTCTGGCAGCTCAGATGGCACTTTATTAAAAAAAAGTCTATATATTTGGCAGATGTAAAGCATACATGTGTATGTTTTTTGTGTTAGTCCATTTTTATTTTATTATTATTATAACAGCTCAGGGATGTTCAAGGAGCAACATGTATGTGCAGTTTCTAAAGATTTTAGTTCTGTTTTTGAATAAAGGGTTGGAAATGAATGCTTTTCTTGGTTTATGTTTTTATCCGATTCATCGATTAATCGAAAACATTATTTATTTACAGATTAATCGATTATTAAAATAATCGTTGGTTGCAGCCCTAATGACTAGTATTAAATATAATAATTAGTGCCTGTGGATTTAAGTTCTTGTAACTTTGATATTGAAGAGAGCGCTTGTCTTTTACGTCTAAACGTCTTAACTCCTGCCTGTCTGCTGACTGAGGCATTGAGTTTGACGCGTCAACTCGACCTGAGTGAAGATCTGTGAATAGACTGCCACTCAGCAGTAAACAAGAATCCACACACATTAAGACGTACCACCGCGGAGACGGAAGCAGCGGAAGGCTCATTCTGGTTGAGTACCTACTGTATGGTTGGGACATCTTCAGACACACGCTGTAAGGGGAGAACCAATCATGACAGACATGGTCAGCTTTACCAAACAGAGCATTTCGGAAGGAGGGGCTTTATATATACCGGAAGAAATCCAGTCGTTTTGTTAGAAGAGGGACAGCGATGAACAAAAGATTTGAAATATGTGAAATATAAAGCGGTTTTTTTAATTCAAAACATGAACATCCATTGTTAAACACCCCAAAAAACTTAATCAAAGCCTCAAAAACAGCAAAAGAATGGCGCCTTTAACTGCTCATTGACCCTACGTAGTTCAGACGACTAATTTTTAGGTTCTTGAAACTTCTTTTCATACTCTTTATCGTGCTCTTGGGCATGGGATATTTTGTTTATGGCCTGGGTTAGCTGGATAGGCCAATCTAGCGCTAAACTACAAAGAAGCTATCTCAAATAAGCTTTTCTCTGTCAGTTTAAATCTAGACTAAAGACGCATCTTTTTAATCTTGGTTACACTACACTACCTTAATATAATTCCTCCGAGGAATTACGCTGCATTAGTTTGATCAACCGGAACCAGGAACACTTCCAACAACAACTGATGTTCTTGTTGGATCAAAGAGTGCAGAACAGTACTCTTCTCTCAGCCAGTCTTGTCTCATTGTTCCAAGGTTACCACAGCGAGCAGGATGTAGTTCATGCCCAGACCTGATGGCAGAGCGAAGAATGGGAAGCGGCGACCTGACAAGAGCTGAGATGATAGAGCTGGATAAAGGATGCGGCGACTTGACATAACGTCACTACAAAATTTCTAATGCTATTCGATTATTAATGATAATCTTAAATCTATCATTTTCCTTATTAGCATTTTTTTATTTTTTTATTTAGCCTTGTTGTACAAGCACTGTCCAGCTTGTGCAGAGGCAGCAGGTTTTGCCATAGGGGAACTGGAATTCCCTGGTTGGGCCTGGGTTCTCCGGAGTTTTTTTTTCTCGATTGGAGTTTTGGGTTTGCATACTGTTTTAGAATTAGAATTTTAAAGTTTTACATGATAAATATTGCATATACGCTGCAAAAAATGACTTTCTTACTTCTATTCTTGTTTTCCAGTAAATGTCTAAACATTCATGAATCAAGAAGAATTTTCTTGATTAGCAAACTGGCCTAAGAAACGAAGTCTTGTTTTTAGTCAAAAATATGAAATTTCAGTACATTTGTGCTTTGTGTCATTTGTTTCTTAGGTCATTTTGCTCATCAAGAAAATGCTTCTTGATTCAAGAATTTGTAGACAATTTTACTGGAAAACAAGAAAAAAGAATAAGTAAGAAAGTAATATTTTTGCTTTGGATAAACGCGTCTGCCAAATGGCTAAATGTAAATGTGTAAGTATGTGCATTTTGTGTGTGTGGAGCGTTTGTATGTGGGTATCTCTGTCTTTCGCTTTTTCTTGTTTTTACAGGTATGTACCTTTAGCTGATATGCTTATAGTCAATATGTCTCATGTACAGCTGCTTTGTAACAATAAAAATTGTAAAAAGCGCTTTATAAATAAAGTTGAGTTGAGAGTTGGTGGAGCACCTTTTAAGGCTTGACTCACTGCTTAATTTGTAAACTGTGCTGTCATATCTGCCATTTAAATCCTTTTAAAAAATGTGTACACTCCTAAACTTAAACTCTCAAAGTTTACAACGCAATGATAGTAGCTATAGGCCACCAAGACAATGGATATCACACAAACTGTGGGTGGTGTGCAGTCTTGCCTGTTGACATTCTTGTTGCAGTATCCTTGTGACTTTGTTGTACTTTTCTTCATCATATATTGATCATCTCTAGTGGTCAGGAGCAATGAAATAGAACTACAGTTACGGAGGTAATCAGCGTTCTATGAATGATGAAAGACCGTCAGGGTCTCTTGTCACTCGGATTGAGAATGACTTTGAGTTCAACCGTGAGGAAGTTGAGAGTTGATATACTGTAGCTACCGACATATCATAGGTCAAGGTCATGTGTGACTGAATTAATATGAGATTCTCGATGTGATCCACTAGACACGATTCCACCATGTACTGACATTCTCTGGCAGTCTTCCACCATTCATTGAACCATGGTTAGGGAAGTAACCAGCGTTCAATTACAAAGAACATGTTCATATTTCACCCCAGAGTAAAAAAAATAAGTTAATTATTGTTAAAATTATTGTTAAGATTATTGTATTAAACAATCAACAATAACAATTTGTATTAAACAATAAATACTTTTATTTTATTAAAGCAGTATGACACATAATTGCTTTGGTAAAATCACTATAAAATATTTTGTAATAAGGTTCAATAAAAGGAAGGAAGGAGACGGGAACCGGCAAACATTTAAACATTTAATAAAAGAACGACAAACTAACAAGACAAACCACAACTAAAATCCAGGCCTGGTCCTCTCTCGTCCGCAGTCCCGTCGCTCGTCCTCTTATGCTCCCAATCTCCTCCGTGAGATATGCGGGACCGGTGTGCGCACAGCTGATTCCAACTATCAATCACCGGCCCCACCTCACGGCTACCGTCATGTCTTCCTGACCACATAATTGTAATACACAGTCTCGCAGTGCATTAATAAAATGCTTCTTGTTTTTTTTACAATTCTTTAATAAATTAATTTTATATGTCATCTCTTAGGTCTTTATGCTGGATACACAGTGCTCCCCCAAAACCCCAAGCAGTAAGGAAGGTTTTGAGCACGCTCAATCCTGTGTACTGATCATTGAACTTCCAGCTGATCAGCTTTCCAATGGTCGTGCTCAAAAGAGGTAAGCGGATTATCAATTTACAGATAATGTTACTGTTAACACGATGCAGGGCCCCTAACTGCTATAGGAGTTGTTCCCTATATATTGTTCATCAACATGGGTTTAAGGACGGATTATTTTGGTCACATTATTAACATGGATAAGAAATACTTTAAAATAAGGTTGTTTTTTCCATTAGTAAATTCAGTAACTAAAACTAACTAATTCCCAAAAGGTGCAAACTTGTCACCGTTTGGCGAAATTTGCCGTTTTGAATCCAAAATGGCTCTTTATTGTGAGAGTTTTTGAAAATGGGGGTGAGGGGAGTCTTTGGATGGGTCACGGTGAATGAAATTATGAGAATCATGTCCAGATGTTGTGATAACGATGTCAAATCCCTAGCCTTTTTGCGAGATATGTTTTAAATGCTGCGCAGATTTAGAACACATACTCAACTCATGAATCAATATTAGATGTAGTTGAATTGAACAGCATCTGCACATTTCTGACCTATTTTAACACAACCGTCACTAAGCAACAGGTAAAGGCATGCTGGTTTGTTTGCCTTCAAAGAATGGAGCAGACCCAAGAAACATAATATGGGGTAAGCAGGGGCGAATTTAGTGATTTGTGGGCCCTAGCCAAATCCATGTATGGGGGCCCCTACAATACGCCACTTTACTGCACCCCTTATTTTCCTTCCTCCTCAAAGCACACAACTTTTCACCCCCGGTCAAAGTGATGGGGGAAAACTAAGCTTAATAAACACAGATAAATTCCCAAATGAAAAACATAGGAAAAATACATCTAAAGGGGTTTCCTGGCAAAAAAAGGAGCGAAGGGTGTGCAACCTGCGTTTAGGCCTAATGTCCCTTTAAGTGTCTTAACAAAACACTTCTGTTAAAGCAAAGCTCATTTACACCCTGCATTCTCTTGTAGTTCACTGAGCTTTGAACGATTCAGTGATCTCTTACATTATGTGTAAACGAATTGGTTCAAATGAGTCATTTGATTGCGAGTCTTTCTGATCGCAATTCGCGTTCATACTGGCGAACTCGCTGTGTTCAGAATAATGCTAATTTAACAAGCTACCTTCACACCTAAAAATATTACAAAGATGTACAGCAAGTTAATTTAGAACACCTTTTCAAAAAATGTAACGTAAAACACCTGACAGCCGTGAAACACACCTAATTCAGCTCCTAAGATATCAGAATCAGAAATCAGAATCAGAAAGAGCTTTATTGCCAAGTATGTTTGCACATACAAGGAATTTGTTTTGGTCACAGGAGCATCCAGTACACAGAATGAGCAACAACACAGAGACCATCAAACAATACAAAAAACAGTTACACAGATGATTTAAATAAGGGCCTATGGGTGTAAAAATTAAGAAATACAATACAATAAACATAAGAGTAAAGCTATAGAGAGTAAAGTTATGTGTGTATGTAAATATGTACAAGTAAAAAAAATATGGAATAGACTATTTCAGTAAAAGGTATGCGTTATATACAGCAAGATGAAATATAATTTACAGAAAAAAGTTGTATAAAAAAAATAGATAGTGTATTTTCTGAAGGATATTGAAGATTGCACTTTATTATTATTGCACAGAGTTAATTGCACAGAAGAAGTCTTGCACGCAAGAAAAAATTAAAAAAAAAAATTTAACTGTTCAAGAGGTAGATGGCCTGAGGGAAGAAGCTATTTTTGTGTCTGGTTGTTTTGGTGCTCAGTGCTCTGTAGCGCCGACCAGACGGCAGCATTGTGAAGAGATGATGGCTTGGATGTGAGAGGTCCAGGGTGATTTTCTGAGCCCTTTTCCTCACTCTGGATGTATACAGTTCTTGGAGGGTGGGCAGAGGAGCACCAATGATCTTCTCTGCAGTCCGAACCGTCCTCTGTAGTCTTCTGAGGTCTAACTTTGTGGCTGAGCCAAACCAGACAGTGATGGATGTGCAAAGGACAGACTCTATGACTGCTGAGTAAAACTGTTTTAATAGAGCTTGTGGTAGGTTGAACTTCTTCAGCTGACGTAAGAAGTACAACCTCTGCTGGGCTTTTTTAGCAATAGAGCCAATGTGATTGTCCCACTTCAGGTCCTGAGAGATGGTGGTGCCCAGGAACCTGAATGACTCCACTGCTGCCACAGTGCTGTTCATGATGGTGAGAGGGGGGAGTGCAGGGGGGTTTCTCCTGAAATCCACAATCGTCTCCACTGTTTTAAGCGTGTTCAGCTCCAAGTTGTTATGACTGCACCAGACAGACAGCTGCTCGACCTAGAGTAGTTTCTCTTAGCCACTCTGATCTCCTTTGTCAATGTGTTCCTAGCCTGCCTGTACAAGACCTTGTCCCCGTTTCTGTAGGCGTCCTCCTTGGCTTGGCGAATCTGTCTGAGTTTTGCTGAGAACCATGGTTTATCATAGCTATTTTACTGAACTCTTCAGCGTCTCACTGCGCTGGTAACGAAACAGCATCCTTATTGTGGCATAATGCTGCAACTGCAGTAACAAATGACAATCTGTATAATGCACGAAATTTGACTTGATGCGGATGCATCCAATTTCTTTATGCAGGAAAATCCTTGATCTTGGAACAAAGTGCGCCAACTCTCTGTGTGTTTTATTGGGGTTTACGACCTTTTGTGCATTTAAATGTGACCAAATTTCTGTACTACTGCGTATAGTAGGCCTACGAATCATTAGCACTGTACTGATATCATTATATTATGTAATGCGCTCATCGGTATGCGCAGCAGAGTCAAACAACTTTTCTACCTTCGTGCTGGCCCTCTCCTACCAAGCGCACAGCGCTCTTTGTTTGACAGATTTTGACAGGGTTCTTTGTCGTCAGTCATGATAACTGTGTTGTCATGGAGAAATACTCACCAGCACATTACCATTGCTCGTGGCTGGGAGAATGCTGTGTCCGGCAGGAGAGAGAGGCGCTGATGCTGTAGGAGCAGCGGTGAAGTTTGTTAGGAGAAACTTTGGCAACAATCTTTGGAAAATGATCTCTTTTCCTCTCCCCTGGTGTAACTGCGTTTCTTTGTCGTTTTATTGTCCTCTGACTTTAACTTTGTTTTGCAGCTTATATACCACACAGTGACACTGGCAATTGCCTACCTTTGCCTAATGGGTAAATCCGCCCCTGGGGGTAAGTGGATTATCACTGCATTTACGGAGAAGCCCTGCTGAGTAAAAGGAACAATACAGGAAACTAGTTGTCTGTATTGTTACCATTCACTCCCTGTAACTGTGCTAATGACTGCACAGAGTTGACTGTAAATTGCAAATTGCTTCGTAATGTTTTGCACAGCCGATCTATCTGCAATACAGTATAATGTGTTAGTCTACAAGCTTTTGTTGACGCCACAATACAACGACAGATTTCTTGTTTAAAAGACTGTACGCAATGTTAGGGAAACTTACTTTTTAAAGTAACTAGTTACAATATTTAGTTACAACTAATATTGTAACTTGGTTACATTTAGTTGAAAGTGACTAAAAGTACTTTTGCGTCAACTTTTCTCACCTGACTGATGCTCATCCATTACCAAACTTTAATGTTTTTTAGTACATTTACATTACATTTACATTTACATTTAGTCATTTAGCAGATGCTTTTATCCAAAGCGACTTACATGTGGGGTAGGCAATGGAAGCAATTGGGACAGCATAAGTACAACAAAAGCATAAGTGCAATCAAAAAAAAGAAGAATGATCTTATATAACCTAACACAGTATACAGAACCATTCATTCATTTTTATTTAATTTTTTTAAAGAGTATAGAAGAAAATAGAGTCAGAACAGATCAAATTTACACAATAGGGATGCCCTGATCCGATATTTTGGAACTGACAGACCGGTCCAAATCCGATCCTGTGCATTACATTTACGCATTTGGCAGACGCTTTTATCCAAAGCGACTTACATTGCATTTTTCCTATACATTTTGTTTTCTAAGTACGTGCCATCCCCTGGTTCGAACCCACGACCTTGCGTTGGTAACGAAATGCTCTTACCACTGAGCTACAGTAAAGCATTATTTGCAAATGTTACTCATAAAGCTTTAAAAGGGACTAACTATTATGAAACCACCTTTAAAGTTTTCAAGCACTATATTCCAGGTATTTCTTATGTCATTCAATAGCTTTATATGAGGAACAAACCAATATAACGTCAGGGGCGATTATAGGTTTTCAATATTAGGGGGGTTCAGCCTCCAATGAGGATATATTTAAATATATAATACATAGCCACTCTCTTAGCACCACATAGTATAGTATATACATTACTAAAATAAATAATTAAGAAAGTATATGCAGAATAAAGACAAGTTATTGTTATTAAAATTAGCATTGTTATTTAATTTAATATCACATTAATCGATCAATCTGCAACACTTATTCAAATTGACAACAACAGCCAAATGCATATAATAAAAGTAACTATCAACTGCTGAGCTATTCATTCTAATTTGCACGAGCGCTGTCACTGTTCATGACTGCGTGTTCATCTATTACATCCACAATATGTTTTAAATTAATATAAAAAATACTGATGCTGGTACAGTTTTGTTCACTCCACTTTGTGCTGCTGTGAACTGAAGAATGCGACAAATAACACAACCTGTCGCCCTTTTCATAATAAGAGTTTTAAAGGGTACTATTAAGCGACCTCAAATTCTTATACAGATTACATAATTACTCACAATATTTTAGGGGGGCTAAACTAGAATTTTGTTCCAATGTTTCTGGTTATTCTTTATAACCACTAGTTCTGTGGTTCTCAACTCTGGCCCATGAGATCCATTATCCTGCTTAGTTTAGCCCCAACTCTGAAAAAACACCTGAAGAGGCTTATCAGTGACTTCAGGAACAGCCGAGTTCAACTTAATGTTGGGCTAAAGTTTTGTTTAAAATGACTGTATTTTGCTGGAGCCGGGTTCTCGCTGTGATGAGTGTCATTATTTAAAACACTGGAAGCGATCTAAACAATGTGCCTCCTTCAGGAAACACGAGCAGAACAATTTTTTGTTTAAATCGTTCATAAGTCAGTCTAACACAAATTTTTGGATTCATGAAAATTTTCGTTTTTTGAAAAATGTTAGTTTAAATAAATGTAAGCAGCCATGTGTAAATAGTGCGTAAAACCGCACATAACTGTATTCCTTTTAGACCAGTGGTCAGCAACCCTGCTTCTGGAAATCGACTGTCCTGAAGATTTCAGCTTCGACCCCAATCAAACACTCTTATGAAAATTTACCGTGGTTTTACTATAGTTAAAATTGAAAAACCATGCTTTTACCACAGTTTAATCAAAAAAACATGGTTACTGTAGTACAACAATGGTTATAACAATTTTTTTTTTTTTTTTAAACATAGTAAACGATGTTCCCCCAAGTAATCAAAGCCATGGTTACTTCTCTACCACAAAAAAACATTGTTAATTTTCGTAAGGGACCTGAACTATCAAATCAAGGTTTCCGGTTTGCTTGATAATTACAGACAGGTGTGCTGAAGCAGGGTTGGAGCTACAGTCTGCAGGACAGTCGATCTCCAGGAGCAGGGTTGGTGACCACTGTTTTAGACAGACTGATGACACTGCATTTTTACACACTATGAATCATAATGATATTTCATGAGTTCTTTTGCCCTTTCTTTTATAATATTTTACTTTTTAGCTTTGGATAAAACGCAGAGCTCGTCACTGTCCTTTTTTACACAGCCGTTCAATTACAGTGGAGCAGAGGCGGGAACCACACACTACATTGACCAATACACAACAATGGAGAATTTAATATTAATGGTCACTGCATTTTCATATTAAGTAATATTCTTCAAATAAGATACTAGTAACAAGTAGGCTAACTGTTGCGGATATTCTAAATCATAGCAACCAACGCATAACACTAAGTGCCTCCAAAGCGTTCTCAGGCATCACTAGCAGGACGTTTTCAAAAAAGCACCAGGTATTATTTTTTGGCTGTGAAGATCGGGCCCGATGTTGTTCTCCCTGGGGTCTTCCCGTCAGTGTCACTTTTTGCGAGAAGGTTGCTGACGGGGTGGAGGTTTCCCCCTCGGGGTGCCACCTTCGCTGGGGGCACAGGAACCGGAGCCGATATCGAAGGGGTCCTGGGCTGCTGGGAAGCAGACATCGCGTGGGATCTCGGAGGCCTCTGGGCGGCTGAGTTGCGGCGCGGTAAAATGTGGCTAATTGCCACTGTCTGCTTCTTCACCGTCGAAAACTGCTGAGCGCAATCCTCGACTATGTCACCAACAGCCAACCCTGTGAGACGGGTACATCAATAAAGCGGAGTTTCTCGGTTTCACTAATCTGCGCAATGTTCAGCCAGAGGTGTCTCTCCTGGACCACTACCGTGGACATCGTTCGACACCGAGATCCTGCATTATACCCCGGTCGGCCTTACCCTCATGGAGCACTCTCAATCCCTTGGCCTGGTGGACCTGCAGGATGGCCATGGCGTGGAGAAAGGAGGCAGCCTGGCCCGCTGCAGCGCAAGCCTTCGACACCAGTGATGCCAAAGTCCTACACGCCTTGAGCGGTAGGCGAGGCCGATTCCCACAGGTGGCAGCTGTCTGCGGGCACAGGGGCACCGCAACCACACGTTCCACCTGGGGGATCTCGACGTAGCCTTTGGCTGCCTCACCATCGAGGGAAGTGAGGGAGCCGGAGCTGGTTTGACTGGAGCGGGCCGCGAGTCGAGCGCTCCAAGTCTTACACAGCTCCTCATGCACCTCCGGGAAAAATAGCTGTTTGCACCGCGCTCCGACCCCGGGAACCACGTATCCAGCCGTGAGTATTGGGTGGCAGTGTACGCACTGCCTCCTCACCAACGCTCGCGGCTGGATACGCGGTTGCCCGGGTTAGCATGGCTGACATCACCTCTGCTTCCTCCTGAGCTCGACCCCCCTAGGGGGGCTCGGATTCGTCCGTGTTGGATGCAAGTCTCCCTCCGATGCTGCGAGCAACATCTCATCTACGTCACGCATCGTTTCCAAGTGCGTTCCTGAGGATCCGGACGGTATACCACCGCCGGTTGGGGAACAGTCAGAAGAGCGAGTCGGGGTGCGAATAGCCCGTGAGCACTTGGCTGGCAGGTTTACGTTCGCAGAGATCCCCACATCACTAACGCTGCTAACACTGGTGGACATCGGGTCCTTAGCCACCGACGTCACGGCCGGGGTAGCAGGCGAAATGGTGGCTGGTTCCCGGAGGAAGAGAGCCACCGTGACCACAACTTCTGTATGAGCATCTGCCCGCAGTGCGGTCAAGATTTGTCAACGATAGCTGCCTCAGCGTACTGGATGCCCAGACACAGCTATCTTGTCCATCCCCCTTATTCGATGAGGGTACCGCACCCAAGAGAACAGCGGGACATGCCACGCTGGAGAATGCTCAGTCCTGAAAAGGACCTTTTGGAAAATATCTCTAAATTTCTGGAACTGCCGAGACGACCAGGGGAAGGTCGCTGCAGGTAGGGACGTAGCTGCTCTACGTCGTAGATCCGGCAATGTAGGAGAAGAATTTGTTGAATTCGTGAGTGAAGGCTCTGAAGAACAAAAGGTAAATGAATGCTGCAAATTTCATTCGCCAAATTTCATTGACCTTGAAATTTCATTGACCTACCACTGCAGGTGGTAGCAAATCATTGTGCAAAATAGTTTAGGTTAGGAGGACCTCATAAACAACAGCAGAAATGATGTGATTTTAATAAAATATTAAAAAAACTAAAAGGCAGCCAGCAGCCCCTCACGGTCGACTGCCGGCCAAAAGAACATAAATACAAATGTAAAAGACAGTAGTCAGCAGTCCAGTCACTCGTCCTCTTATGCTCCCAATCTCCTCCGTGAGATATGCGGGACCGGTGTACGCACAGTTTATTAAACTATCAATCACGTCACCGGGCCAGCCTTACGACTCTTGTCATGTCTTCCTTACCACAATCATAAACCATTTAAATCCTGCATGTATTATATATCATAAATCATATTTTTTTTACTTTTTCTAACATTTACAAACATAAGTTTTGTGTTGCTTCAAACTAAATAAGAACGATTTTTCTGTTTTAAAAACGCAGATTGTCTATTCTGTTGTTTTGACCCGTTTTTCCCCCAGGTAATTTTATGCAAAAAAATACAATATTTTTATATGGGAGAAATGTTGTCAGAAGTTGACAGAAATAGCCTTATCAAAATTTTACCACAACACATTTTTATCAGAAAAAAACTTTGAAAAATGTTTTTTTTTGCGGCTATATACTGTGTAAATGCCTACCCAGAATATCTGATAGCCCACCCTTTTGCACCTGGCAGGAACCGGGCCTGCCTTGAAGTAATATGTGAAGAGTTTATTTGCAAAAACAGATAACCCTGTCAACTATGTGCAAGTAAATCATTGAAACAGTTGGGTTGTTTTGATTAAGTAATAATTCCTCAAAATACGGATAAGTTATACAATAAATCACCAAAAAACATGGTTTATGACGTTATCTGTTTTTCAAATGAACTCTTCATGTGGTTCTTTATCCTAGAGTCTTTTAGCAGACAGTGGACTATTCTGATTATGTGCACTGAATGATATGAAATACAAATTGTAATCATTATTGTAATATTTTTTATATTATAATGTTTTGTAATATATATAAATATTGGCACCCTTGGTAAATATGAGCAAAGGCGGCTGTGTAAATAAATCAGTATCATTTCTGTATTGAATATCACATATACAGTATATTGAAAAATATGTTTTTCTCCACTACATGTTGGCCATGGGCGTAAATCCTGGGGGGGAAGGAGGGGACACGTCTATTAAACTTGCATTCTCTAGTGTCATAAATATATTTATGTTTACATACTAATTGTGTAATACAAACTCAAAAGTTTAGAAACTTTTGAGTTCCCCCTCCCCTGCCTCTCACAGTGGTTTGGCCCACTCCCCGCTCTCTCCGTTCGTCTCACCTGCTCATTTTGCAACACATTCAAGTCAGGTATGCGGCTCAGTTCATCAGTGGTTGTTGAACTCTATTAAGAAGGCTATTTAATTCACTTTAAATGAAGTGATTCTCATTAATGTAGTTGATGCTGATTCATTAATAAATTAGTTGTTGCCAAAAATGACGATTACCGATATATTTTTCCATGAATCTGCTATGTTAGCAATTAAAACGTGTTCTCCCCATTCATCTCACCTACGCATTGCGCAATACATTCAAGTCAGGTATGCGGCTCAGTTCTTCAGTGGTTTTTGAACTCCATTAAGAAGGCTATTTTATTCACTTTAAATGAAGTGTTTCTCTTTAATGTAGTTGATGCTGATTCATTAATAAATTAGTTGTTGCAAAAAATGCTGATTACCGATGTATTTTTCCATGAATCTGCTATGTTAGCGAATAAAACATTACTTAGCTAGTAAACGTTAGCTAGTTAACGTTAGCTTGTTACATAGGACGTCACACACTGCAACTTATACGCCAAAGCCGTTTCTCATGCATTGTTTTATTTTTGGCGACCTGGCATGATGTGAACATCAATGGCCACAATTAGCCACCGATCCTGCCATTCAGGTCCCGTGTCACACACAGCCGCGAACATACCGGTTACAATTTTGTGACGTTGGTACTATATCTAGCGTCCACAAAAGGTGCACAGATTTCATTCAGTTGGAGAAGGTCGTTTTCTCAGCATCTATTTTGTGCAGTATGTGCGCGGCGGATATACTAAACATTCAGTTTAAACAGTAAACACTGTCAAAAGATGTTTCAGTATAAATCAGGATAACAAGTGTTTAAAAAGTGACTTATTGTTAACATGTGGTATCATGAGTAGTGTGTTTTTATATTTATTTCCTGTCTTCACAACAGAGACAAAAAAATATAAAAATGGAAAAAGCTTTTTTGTTCACTTTTATTACAGTATGTGACAGTTTAGTTCAGTTATAATATGACTGCAAGTCTGCATGATAAACCTATGAACCTCTTGAGAAATTTTATGTGTATTGTCCCCCCCTACTGTTAAATGAAATGTACGCCCATGATGTTGGCCACAATTATTTGACACCATTATATTTAATGCCTCAATTTGCACAAATGTCTTTTCTTTAATGTCTAAAGAGGCTTGAGAATACATGACAAGTCATCCGAGTCCGTTCCTCCATACAGGATTTCTCCAGATCCTTCAAATGGGCATCCTCCCTCTTCTTCAGTTCATCCCACTCATTTTCTATAGGGCTCAGGTCAGGGAACTGGGCTGGCTATGGCAGGACCTTGATTTTGTGCTCATTGAGTTATTTTTATTCATTTTTTATAGTTGTTTTGAATCGATGTGCTGATGCAAGATCTAACCACGACCCATTATCATATTTCAAGCTAAGCAAGCAGGTTTTTATTTTTTCTTATCTGTTCCTATTAGATATAAAACATCTGAACAAGATGTCTAGGACCTCTGGTATAAAAGTTGGTCCACAAAAATTAAGATCTGGCGATATAGTTAACTGTGGACATGGGGCACTTTTTCATCCCTGCTTGCACCAAACCTATCTTGCGTTATTGCTGCCCAAAAAAACAATTTATTGAATTTAATTTAGTCAAAGAACTCAGTCCTGGTTGAAATTACAGTATGGCAAATTAATATGATGGAGGTTTTTTTTGCATGAGAGCAGAAGATTTTTTAATTTAAGAGTGTCCCAAACAACTTGTGGTGATGGAGGTGCAGTTTTCCTTTATTAACAGATATCCCATCTGTGATCTGTGAAGAGTCTTGGGCCACTCAAAATATTATCTTTGCTGGGCATTAAGACAATATAGACACAGTCCATTAAAACATCTCAATTATTGCCCTGATGTTGGAAATGGTCATTTTTATTTATCATTTGCTATTAAATCCACTTTCTATTTTGTGTAGCTGAACAATCTTTTGCTGCACATCAGAACTATATTCTTTGGATTTACCCATTGTGATGAATAAGACTTTGTGTTACTTAATATTACTCTCCTTTGAAACAAGATTAACAACATCATGTTTCTAGTCACCTTGGTGTACTCAGAAAATGTTAATATTAATGGGAATATACTTGGGAGATATTTCTAGGGGCGCAAATAATTGTGGCCAGGGAGAAAAAAAGGGATATTCCCCCCACTTCAAATTGTTTCACTTGAATGAAATGTAGAAATTTTGTTGATTTTTAAAATAAAAGATCAAAACGAGTAACAATGCAGATTTATTATTTACAGCCGCCTTTGCTCATATTTACCAAGGGTGCAAATAATAGTGGAGGCCGTTGTATATTCTTTGTTTTTACCGATTGTGGTGAATGATTAAGGGGTATGGGCTATGTGTTACTAATATTTATTCTCCTGTGCAACAAGAAGTCATGACTGAACAACATCGTGTTTCTAGTCACCTCGTGTGCTCAGAAAAATTAAATATTAATGGAGATGTACTTACATTTGGGTATACATTTACATTTAGGTATTTAGCAGACATTTTCATTCAAGCGGGAAAGTGATTTAGTACCCTTTCATTCACTTATGCAAGGCCATTAGTGGATGGAGTGTAAGAGTTCAGGATGGGATGTAAGATTGTAGGATGGTATGAAAGTATGATGGCGCAGAGCCAGTGATGGTCCTATTGGCAAGCGTCAGTGACTTAAACCTGATTCGGGCTTCTATTGGTAGCCAGTAGAGAAAGATGAAGAGAGGTGTCACATGAGCTATTTTAGGCACCTGGAAGATGTGCCGTCGTGCTGGGTTCTGGACCAGCTGGAGTGGTTTGATTGCTTTAGCAGGCAGACCTGCATTATTCTATACATTTATACTTGGGTATGTGCAATCCCGTGGGATCGAACCCACAACATTTGTAACGCTCTGACCAGGATAGCTCTCACAAAGTCAATAGAAGAAAGAGGTTAGAGGCGTAAAGGCTGTATCACGCACATTTAATGGCAGGTAACACAAGCAACGCAATCCTCTCACACATGAGATATTACTCTTTCCCAGCGTCACAAAATAAAACTAACAAAATAAAAGTATAGAAAGAGGGTAGAGCAGGTTTAGCATCTACGGTGGATCTCACTCACGCTCAACTCAACAACGTCATCACGCATAGCACGCATCAGAAATGACGTGATCAGTCTCTTAAAGGGGCACAACGCACAATAATGTGATGCATGTAAATACAGTTTCGTTCGTTCCAGATTCCCCCCCGGAAAGAAAAAGGCTGTCCCCAGCCGTACACGACATAAGGACAAAATACATATCCAGCCCCATACATGGAAACATGGAAAACCCATTAACCAAACTATGTATCACATACAGAAGCCAATAACTGGCAGACATGCCAGCATGAGCTACACATTACACAGTATGCACTACAAAGACATTTCAAAAACAAAAGCCTGCGACAGTCAAGCCATGTGTACCAAATACAATTTTTTCTTTTTCTTTTTCACATAACGTATGAAAACTCAAGAACCATACCAAAATGTACAAGTACTTATTCTCTTGTCAGAAAACAACATCCCCAGAAGAACATTGAAACACAGGGGTACAAACCAAATAACTCAACATCACTTTAGGTCTAATCTGTCGGAATGATACTCATTAGTCCATCCACTATCCGACCAACCTGATGTGATTCTAGGGGCCAACCTAGGTCTGAGATTGTACCGAGGGCCCTGAGGGACAAAGTCAAAGTCAGGGAGGTCTTTACTACCTGTAGACACGTCAATGTCAGCGTCAGAGATTTGAGAACAACTTGTGTATTCCCTGGGCATGTCCTGAGCATTTTCAGTGAAACCGTCGCAATCAACAACAGTCTCATCAGGCAGAGCAGCGCATGTTTCCTGAAATATATCTCCATTCAACTGTGTTGTTTCCAAACAGTCCTCAAATGCATCATAGGGCGTTTCAGACGCATCCTGAGGCAAACTCATCATATTGCTGCCGCACGAGTTCCAAGTGCGAAAAGGCTGCATATTGACCACATGAAAGACTCCGGCATCCTCACCAGTGTCCAACTTCGCAAGTCTATAGTTCACACTAGACAGGACTTGAGTGACACGATATGGACCAGAGTACAGGGGCGCTAATTTAGCCGTAAAGTTGGCCAAAGCATCCGATCTAGGATGAGTTCTCACTCTGACAAGGTCACCAGTGTCATAAGTAGCAGATCAACGTCTTTTATCATAGTGAAGCTTCCTTTTGTCATGACTGGCTTCCAGAGCTGCCTTAGCATGATCATGTGCTTCCCGCAGTGACAACCTCAAACGTTCAGAGTATGGGACCTCAGGCTCCTCCATCCCATCCCAGACAGGCTGAGTGACCAGATCCAGAGAAGTGTCCAACTCCCTCCCATACAACATCATAGACGGTGTTTGACCCGTGCTTTCATGTGGCGCAGTCCGCAGTGCAAAGCAGATTTGTGGGATATATCGGTCCCAGGAGGTGTGTTTTCCATCCACGTATGCTCGAATGGCCGTCTTGATAGTACGGTTTACCCTCTCTGTTGCATTCGTCTGTGGGTGATACGCAGTCGTTAACCGATGTTCAGTTCCTAGGGCAGTAAGCATCTGTCCAAACAGCTCACTCACAAAAGGAGAACCTCTGTCTGAAATTAAGTAGGTGGGGGCCCCATGACGGGAAAAAACTTCACTCAGCATTTTGCCAGCTGCCACATGAGCTGTGGCTTCCCTTACCGCCACGATCTCAACCCACTTAGAAAAGTAGTCGACAAATACCAAGATGTGAGCATTTCCCCTGGAGGTACGAGGCAAAGGGCCCACAAAATCAACACCAACATACTCCCAAGGTTTCTGAGGCCGAATCGGGACCATTAGACCGGCAGGCTTCCTTTGGCTTGGTTTTGTCAGTTGGCAAACTGTGCAAGCGGTCACATATTTCTTTATCTCAGATGCCATTTTAGGCCAGAAAAACCTGAGTTTCAGTCGGGCTAGGGTCTTAGTTATTCCCAGGTGACCCGCAGTTGGATGATCGTGATAATACCTCAGCAAGGTACCTTTGAGAGACTCGGGAGCATACAGCTTTAATCCTTTCAAAAGGATGGATACCGCAAGCAGGTTTGGGGTCGTTGAAGTACAATAGACCATCTTGAATGCAATACTGAGAGCACCCCTCAATTTCAGCCTCCTGTTGGAGCGAGGCCTCCATTTTACGGAGAAGGTTACCCGTAACTGGATCATCGAGCTGAAGTTGTCTGACATGAGAACGGTCCGTGAGGGTCACAGAAGAAAGCGTACGGAGGTCAAGACCACCAATCATAGCGTACTCAGGAAGTATGTCTAATGGTGGCGAATCAACCGCTAGGGGATTCCTCGACAGCGCATCGGGCACCGTGTTACGAGCACCAGGCTTGTGGATAATGTCGAAATCAAAGTCCTGAAGGCGGACAGACTGCTGAGCGAGACGTCCAGTGGGATTTCGGCAGGACATCAACCACTTAAGTCCACTGTGGTCAGTAAAGATCGTGACATGGAGACCCTCAACATAAGGCCTAAAGTGTTCCAGGGCCCAGATGACAGCAAGGCACTCTTTCTCGGGCGTGGAATAAGGTTTCTCAGCTTTATGCAGGGTCCGACTAGCGTAAGCCACAGCCACATCTCTACCATTCTGATCTCTCTGCATCAACTCAGCTCCAAGACCTGTGTCACAGGCATCAGCATGAATGAAGAACGGGAGAGTAAAGTCGGGGAAACTCAACACAGGTGCCGAAGTTAATTTTCCTTTAAGCAGGTCCATAGCCTCCTGGCAAGCCGTGTCCCAGACAAAAGGAACGTCCTTTTTTGTGAGGTTGAAGAGTGGCTCAGCAAGGCGAGCATAGTCTTGCATAAATCGACGATAATAGCCTGTCAAGCCCAGGAACTGCCTCACTTGCTTCACGTTGACAGGGGGTCTAAAGTCCGTCACCGCCTTTACTTTGTCTTGTTCCGGCAGGATTCCACTTGGACAAACTCGATACCCCAAGAAGGTAAGCTCTTTGCGACAGAACTGGCATTTGGCTAGTTTAATGGTCAACCCGGCAGACTGAAGCCTTGAAAACACTTCCTTGAGATCTTCAAGATGTTGTTTGAAGGTGGGTGAAGCCACAACAACGTCGTCTAGGTAGACCGCACAGGACTTATATATAAGTCCGGCCAAGACGCCGTTCATGAGTCTTTGAAAGGTCGCCGGTGCATTGCACAGACCAAAAGGAAGCACTCGGAACTGAAACAGCCCACAATGTGAGACAAAAGCAGTCTTTGGTTTTGAGCCTTCTGCCGTGGATACTGGCAAGTCTCTCATGAACGGCGTCTTGGCCGTCAAGGTCAATTGTGGTCAAAAATTTTCCTCGAGAAAGGAAGTCAAGGGACTCGTCGACTCTCGGCAATGGGTAAGAATCCTTTGTGGTGAGCTGGTTTAACCCACGATAGTCCATGCAAAATCGTGGTTCACCACAAGGTTTCCGCACGATCACAACCGGTGCAGCCCAAGGACCAGCCGCAGGTTCAATGATTCCTTCATGCAACATTTTCTTTATTTGGTCCTCGATCAACTGTTTTTTTGCTGGAGAAGTTCGATAAGGGGGAAGGTGAACTGGTTTGGCATTTCCTGTCTCTATGGAGTGTTCTGCTAGAGTAGTACGGCCCAGGTTACCATCGAAGAGGTCCGGAAAGCTTTCAAATAGTTCTGACAACTGTTCCTTTTCGTCAAAACTCAAACATGCATCTTCAATTTTTTCCTGAAGCACTGAAGCTGGAATATCCATGAACAACAAACTTTTATCCAACTCAAGACCAGCTCCGCCATCCAATTCCTCCATGAATAAAGGATTTTCACCCATGACGACAGTTCTAGACGGGACGTGAATCGTAATGGACACACGCAACATGAAGTCCATTCCCAAGACTACTGTTGAGGGAAGGCGTGGGACAATAGCAAAACGGTGGTAAAAGCGTTGTCCCATAAATCCAAAAGCCAGCCACGTAAGCCCCACGGGCAGGCATGCTCCACCGTCTGCCAGTTGTATAGGGGAAGAGGTCCATGGTTGAATCTTAGCTTTCAATCTGTCATGATTTTGAACGATGTCTGCCTGCACTGCAGAAAGTGATGCGCCAGTGTCAAGTGTAGCATCCACCACATGGCCACGTAAGTTAATTTTAACTCTTAATGGGGTGTTCCAACTGGACGGGGATGTGGGATCTTCCACATGACAAAGGACAGGTTGTGCAGGAACAGTCGGTTGAGGCGAATTCATTTTCTGGAGGGAGGATTGCCTCTGCGAATCATCCTCCCCCCTCTGTAGTTTTCCTTCTGTGCGACAAAAGGAACGTTTCCCCCTCCATTACTGCTTTCGCCGTTGTTTGTATCCTTTGCATCAGGATTCTGTCCTGAACGCAGCTCAGGGGACTCGCTTCGTTGTGAGCTCCTTCTGGGAATTGGGTTACAGTCTGGGCATGTGCGAGAAGTGAAGTCAGGACGTGAGCACTTGTAACAGAATGTTCCTTTGTCAAGTTTAGCTTTACTCTGCCCTGAAGTAGGGAAACAATTACTTGGTCCAAGGACCACATGGAGCTCATGAGCCCTCAGGAGGAGATCCATCACTGAGGAAACAGAGGTTCCATAGAGTGCAACTCTGTATTTCTCAAGAGCATGTTTAGAAATAAGGTCGATTTGTTCTTGCTCGGGTGGGGGGGTTTCAGCTTCCTGAACTCACTTAGCATGTGGGCCACAAAAGTAGGGAGGGGCTCTTCAGGACTCTGTATACGGTCTAGGATTCCCCTCATTATTTGTTCTTGACTGTCGGAGGGAAGGAAGACTGTCCTGAAGAAATCACAGAACTGGGCCCATGTGACGACATGAGAGTCAAGGACTGTGAACCATTTTTTTGGTTCCTTTGTCAAAAATCGAGGCAGCTCGAGGAGAACTTGGGCATCGGTTAAGGCGAGTGAGGTCCTGTAAACATTGACTGACTGGAGCCAGTCCTCTGGGCTTACACGACCATCTCCTGCAAATACAGGTGGCTCAAGCCTAGACTGGTGTAGTACGGATGCAAGGATTCTACTAGTATTACTCACATCAGAAGAATTAGCATGTGGTGAGAATGTCACATTTCTGAGGGAAACATTATCGGTAGATGTACCTTGTAGTGGCACCTGGCTTGGTGATACACGGATGTGTGGCGTAGAACTGGCCATAGGAGGCAGCTGGTCATGTGGCGCTGCAAGGGTGTCCACATCAGGAGGTCCAAACCTTCTTAATATGCTCTGCTGTAACTGGAGAGAGTCAGTGAGACACTGTTGAAGCACCGATACTTTCGCTTGTAGACGTTCCACTTGAGTCTCCAGACTCCCCGCAGCAGGCTGCGCTGGTTTTTGTCTCCGCCTGGGAACAGAGTCTGGCAATGAGTGGGTCAAGTCAGAACTAAAGTCTGGGTAGTGAGCCATCACAGTAACTGTGCACTCAGATAAACAGCGGTACAACACCCGTAAAATTCACAATGTAACCCAGAAAATGGAAATTGACCTTAAAATGCACACATCATCAGATGAAAACTAAAAAAAAAATCAATAATTCTACATTTAAACTGTGAAATAGCAAGTTTACTTTCTTTTATGCGAGTTCAATTATTATTTTGTCCATCAGCATACCCAGAGCAAAGGAACATGCTTTTTCAAAGTGAATGTAATGTTCTCAAAGTCACTTGATCATCCAAATGAGAGCAAAACGTTAGAAATCGTTCAGTTTGCACAAGCAGTTCAGTTCACAATGAATTAGGAAAGAAAACTTCCAAAAACTGTTCCAAAAAAATATTCGTTTCTTCCGTGCTCACAAATTCAGTTCAAACAAAACACAGAAAAAAATTGTTTTCGCTGTCCGTTTGTGCACAAAGTACATCCCAGTTCCAAGCACGCAAAGCGAGAGAAAAAAAAATATTATATATGTGCTGCAATATCACAGAAAGGTAAAGATCCAAATGTCAGTCCGCGTTCGAAAACAGTGAGGAAAAAGTTGGATCACTTCCAAAACTGATGGGGAGAAAAAAAAATTATAATCCTCCGTTCCCAAACAATCTATTTCACTCAGTCCTTTACCATCGGCAAAAAAATAAAAAATAAGAAAAAAAAATCTGACGAAGCACAAGAATTTATCAAATTAATCAGCTGTCACTTCATAGAAAAATATCAGGTTGAAGTGGAGAAAAGGAGAGAAGAAAAAAAACCGCTTGGCTGTCGTTGCACGTGGCCCACACACACGTGTCACCCAGCGTTAGCAAGCTAATCTCACCAGTCTCTGCAAAGATCTCAACGCTCGATCGGAGTTGTAAATTATCAGGTTTCCAGTAGATGACGGATCCAGATTCAAGTTGTTCGGGCGCCAGTTGTAACGCTCTGACCAGGATAGCTCTCACAAAGTCAATAGAAGAAAGAGGTTAGAGGCGTAAAGGCTGTATCACGCACATTTAATGGCAGGTAACACAAGCAACGCAATCCTCTCACACATGAGATATTACTCTTTCCCAGCGTCACAAAATAAAACTAACAAAACAAAAGTATAGAAAGAGGGTAGAGCAGGTTTAGCATCTACGGTGGATCTCACTCACGCTCAACTCAACAACGTCATCACGCATAGCACGCATCAGAAATGACGTGATCAGTCTCTTAAAGGGGCACACCGCACAATAATGTGATGCATGTAAATACAGTTTCGTTCGTTACACATTGCATTGTTAATGCAATGTTCTTACCACTGAGCTACTGGAAAGCTACGTTGCAGTAGTCCAGCCTTGAGATTACAAGGGCCCGAACAAGTAGTTGCCATGTCTACACAGTCTTGTATTTTGCAAAGTGTTCGCTGAAGGACAGCTGGTCATCGAATATTACTCTGAGGTTCCTGGTTGTTTTTGAAGGAGTGATGATTGTTTGTCCAGTTGGATGGTGAGATCATGTTGAACAATGGCAATATGAGCAGCTCTGTTTTGGCAGGTTCAGCTGGAGGTGATGATTCTTCATGCAAGCTGCGATATCTTCCAGACAGGCTGTAATGTGTGCCTATGCGGAGGGATGATCTTGGTTTCAACAGAATTAGATCTTGGTGTCATCTGCATAGCAGTGGTAGATGAACCTGTGTGCCTGTATTATAGATCCTAAGGATGTTGTGTAGATGTATAAAAGGAGTGGTCCAAGCACTGATCCCTTAGGGACCCACTTGACCATGCGGTGAGCTGTGAACAACACGCCTCTCCACAACACCCTGAAAAATCTATTGGAGAGGCAGGATTTGAACCAGAGAAGAGGGGTACCAGTGATCCTTAATGATGATAGGGTAGCAAGCGGGATCTGATGAATAACGATACGAAGGCTGCAGATAAATCTAGTAGAGGCAGTGCTTCCGTGACCAACAGCAACTTGATTTTGAAGCCTGACTGGGGGCATCCAGTAGTTTGTGCTGACTAAGAAAGGTAGATACCTGGTTGAAAACAGCTCTTTCAATAGTTTTTGCAATTACAGGAGAAGTGAGACTGGTCTGTAACTCTCGGAGGGAGAAGGGTTCAGTGTGGATTTCTAAGCAGGAGTGTGATCTGAGCCAGCTTGAATGTGGATGGAAAGGTGCCATTGAGCAGAGTTGATGATATGTATGAGTGAGTCTGATATGGCCTGTAAGAAATGGGAGGGGATTGGGTCAAGGGGACAGGTGGTGGGATGGCTGGAGAGAAGAAAATTCAGTGTCAGTTAATGCGGAGAATGAGGAGAATTGGATGTCCGATGTGAGGGTTATGTGATTGGAGATAAGTGGTGTAGAAAATTGTTTGCTGATGGATGGTGTTTAATCAGTGAAAAATGCTGCAAAATCAACAGCTGTCAAGGAGGAAGGGGGGGACAGAGAAGAATGTTGAAAGTCTGGAAAAGCTGCTGTGTGTCAGGTGCAATGTATACTTATTTTTTTGCTTTGGTAACACTGGCAGAGAAGTGTTCAGAAGAATCAGACAACCAAGGACAGAAAGGGGTAGCACGTGATGGTTTAGAGGATAGAGGACAGAGGTTTTGAAGCCGGATGTTAGAGTTGTGCAGATGTTGTCAGTGGCAGGGTTTGTATCTAGAGATGAGAAGTGGGAGGGAAGCGAGGTTGCCACCTTTGCAGAGAGAGTACTGGGTGAAATAGAGTTGAGGTTGCTCCTGAAAAGGACTGGCGATGGAGCTGGTATGATGGTAGACTGGTGATGGTATCATGTGGGTAGGTGCATGTTTAAAGTAATGAAAATGTGATGTTGAAGCCCATCTGAAAACTATGAGAGATGGTTGGCATCCTCAGGAAATGACGAGAGCACATCTAGCTCTTCTACCAAGTTGTAAAGAGGACCAGGGGGCGGTAAACTAAAACCACATGAAGAAGAATAGGAGAAGTGATTGTAACAGCATGGTATTTATTAGAGTTGTTGTTGCATAGTGAAGTTAGTGGTGTATATTTCCAGTTATTGTTGATAAGCAAACCTGTGCCTCTCCCCTTCTGGATTGGTGAGGAAAGTGTGAGAAGGAGTAGTTTGAGGAGAGTCCTCTGGAAAATCCACGTTTCAGTGCCCTGATGTTCTGTTGAACGCAAAATTAGACATTTTGAAGAATTTAGGAAAGTTCTGGAGCACCTTTGACTCCCGTTTAAATTTTTTAAATGTCCCAGAACTGAAAATTTCTAACATTCTTCCAAATATCTTTCTTTGTGTTCAACAGAAAAAAGAAATGTATACAAATTTGGAACAACTTGAGGGTGAGTAAATTGTGACAGAATTTTCATTTTTTTAGGTGAACTATCCTTTAAGTCGTTTTATAAATTAAAGCGGATCTGATATCCGACTTCTGACAACATCGGAAGTTTGTCCCTACGCTTATGCATAGAGTAATTCTTAATAACTTATATGGCAAGAAGCTGTCGGGTCCTGGTCACACTGTGCAACAGCTGGCTGTTTATTATCTCTTACTTTATTACAGTTACAACGTTTTGTTTTAACAATATATTAGTAAATGCTCAAATTAATATGAATCAAGATTATTAAATGCTGTATAAGTATTGTTCATTCTTAGTTCATGTTAGCTTAAGAATTAACTAATTGTTAAAAAAAATATATTGTAAAGTGTTACCTACAGTGGATATTTCATATCCATTACATATAACTATTAATAATATTATTTGTTATAAT
Organism: Triplophysa bombifrons; assembly: GCA_029783895.1. Taxonomy (NCBI): domain Eukaryota; kingdom Metazoa; phylum Chordata; class Actinopteri; order Cypriniformes; family Nemacheilidae; genus Triplophysa; species Triplophysa bombifrons. The sequence goes on along the minus strand of CM056459.1, from coordinate 19,092,595 downwards.
ACTTGTAAGGTCTTCTGCTGTTCACAATTGTAAGTGATATGAAAAAAACATAGTTATTGCACAAATTCTATATAAAATAAATTCCATTACTATGTGTGTAGTGGTAAAAACAAGTTTCCTATTCTTAATCCTTGTTTCTTGTCCACTGTGGGAGATGCTGATGTTGTGATTCTGACGCGTACCATAAATAGATCCAGAGAGGCGTGTTGATGTTCCAAACAAATAACTGAAGTTTATTAAATCAAAAATATAGATGCATTATAAAAAAATGAAACAAACAATTCTTTGTGGCCGCTTGCAGGTTCGTTGCACCATGCCACCCTAGCTCCATGTGCACGGTCAAAAAACTGTGTGCTCTTGCACCAGCAGGGGTGGCCTTTCCTTTATTCAACTTTCCCCTCTCACCTATAGAGGGCACACACTCAGAGCAATAAACAATTAACAGTATAACAGCATACTAGATTTAAATTAACATATTTATAAAAATTAAATAAGGTGGTAAGTATGGCTCCTACACCCGCCCCCAATTGAGCGCTTGAGCATCAATTACAATACATTAAATGTAAATGGAGCCAAAGTGAGCTTCTTAAAGAAAAAATGAATACTCATCTTTAAATAGTAGGCACTTCTATGGTTCAGATCTAATTTTCTGCATCTTCCAATAGTAGGCACAGCTTGGTTACAGGTCTTTCCAAGAAACCAGTCTTAGTCTTGAGTTGAACAGTTCTTATGAGTCCTTTGGAATCAGGAAAAACTTCTGTTATTTTCCCAATAGGCCACGATCCACGAGGTGCTGAACTGTCCACGAGCAGCACAATATTTCCTTTCTGCAGTCCTCTTTATGCAGTAAACCATCTCTGTCGTTCCTGTAGTAATGGTAAGTATTCTTGGGACCACATCTTCCAAAACAGGTCTGCTAAATATTGTACTTGCCTCCACCGACGTCGGTTGTATACGACTGACCTTTGAAACAATCCAGGTGGCAATGTAGGGCTAGACTTTAGCAGAAGAATGTGATTTGGTGTCAAAGGTTCTAGATCATGATAGTCATTAGACAATGTGGTAATGGGACGACTATTTAAAATTGCTTCGATTTCACAAAAGAGTGTTTGTAGTCCTTCATCATCGAGGGTGTGTTGTTGTTGTTGTAAAATAGAGCATAAGATCTGTCTCACCATTCGAATGAGCCTCTCCCATACTCCCCCATGATGCGAGGCTGTTGGAGGATTAAAAGTCCACTGAATTCCTTTCTGGAGCATTACTTTCTGGATTCTGCTTTGGTTCCATTCTGAAAGTGAATTCTGTAACTCTCTTTTTGCACCCACCAGGTTAGTCCCCGTTATCTGATCGAATATGCAGTACTTGGCCCCTTCTTGCTACGAATCTTCTTAAAGCGTCAATGCAGGAATCTGTATTCAGTGAGTGAGCCATTTCTAGGTGAACTGCCCTGCTTGTCATGCAAGTGAAAATAACCCCATATCTTTTAACCTGAGCTCTACCTCTTTTTGTCACGAAAGGTCCAAAGTAGTCAACACCAACATTGCTGAAAGGTGGAAGATCAGCTTGTAGTCTTTCTTTTGGTAAATCTGCCATCTTTTGCTCTCCAATCTTTCCTCTTACACGCTTGCACACAACACATTTAGACAGAACTTTGCGGGCTGCAGAATTGGCATTTATAATCCAATATTTCTTTCTCAGGTGTGAGAGAACATGGTTTCTGCCTGCATGTCCGAGCTGTTCGTGTATGTGTTGAAGGATAAGTGTGGAGATGTGAAGATCTTTTGGAAGTATTATTGGTCGCTTGGTTTCCTCAGGCATTGCAGACTTGTCCAACCTTCCTCCAACCCTCAAAACTCCATTATCCATCACAGGATCTAGCTTGTATAGGCTGCTAAATCTATTCACTCGCTTTCCAACAAGTGATGTCTTTTCAATTCTTGACGTTTCCTCTGAATACCTTTGTTTCTGGCAAAACTCAACGATGGCCTTTTCTGCTTTCAAGAGATCATCCAGGCATACGGATTGTCCACAAAGTGATGTCTTAAATGCTTTAATTTCATTACATACCTTGTTTTGGCTCTGAGTGTCCTTATTCACGCAGGTTGCCTGTATTTCTTTTCTTTTTGCAGTGAGCAAGCGAAGGATATTCTTGAACTTCAAGAACCATGCTACTGCCAACTTTAGCTTTATCCAACTTGAGAAATAGTTAAGCAATTGGCTGATAGGATTTTCCTTTTCTTTAATGATAGTACTATAAACAGTGGTGTTCCTTTTAACTTCAAGATCCTCAAGTGAGAGAGACATGGGTCCCAGGGACTCTTTGGGCCATTCCTCTTTTCTCTTCCATAGAAAGTCTGGTCCATGGATCCACTCTTTGCACTTCACCAATGTGCCGGCACTCACCCCTCTTGATGCTAGGTCAGCAGGGTTCTGCTTTGTTCTGATGAATTTCCACTGAGTTACATCTGTGTTTTCTCTAATAACGGAGATCCTATTAGCTACAAATGTGCGGAATCTTGCATTCTCATTTGCAATGTATTTCAGCACTGACTGACTATCAGTCCAAAAGGTTGAGCTTTCGAGATCTATCTCCAAAGCTTTCCTTACCATAATGTCCACTCTGACTGCTAGCACTGCAGCTGTAAGTTCTAGACGCGGAATTGTGACTTGCTTAAGTGAAGCAATGTACAATGTGCATATCATCAGTCAGTCTCAAGTAACTCACTATGCCGTATCCTTGTTCACTAGCATCAGAGAAATGATGCAGCTCTGCTTGCTTCAGCATTCCAAAACCAGTTGGTTTTACACAACGTGCCACTCTGAAATCTTCAATCTCATCAAGATCTTTTATCCATTTTGTCCATTTCTCCACTGCGGCCTGTGGCATTTCCTCATCCCAACCACATTTACTCCTACAGAGGTCTTTGATAAGCAATTTGGCAGGTAGAGTAAAGGGACTCAAAAATCCAAGTGGATCATAGATGGAGCTTACAACTGATAGTAAGTTTCTTCGGGTGTGGGATTTGCATTTGACAGTGATATTGAATTTAAAGATATCATTCTCCACACACCACAACAATCCAAGAGCTCTTTCAGTGGGAAGCTTTTCCCTGTCGAGATCCAATTCCCTTACATTCTGAGCTCTGTCTTCCTTTGGAATATGTGCAAGAACAGTGCGACTGTTACTCACCCATTTTGTGAGATGGAATCCTCCTGTTTGACAGAGAGATGTTAGATCTTTCACCAATTTTATTGCTTCATGCTCTGTTGGAAGGGACTTCAAGCAATCGTCTACATAGAAGTTGTTCTCAACAGTGTTTATCACCTCAGTTCGAAAACCGTTTTTGTTGTCTTTGGCTGTTTGTCTTAGAGCAAAGTTTGCACAGCTGGGGGATGAGACTGCCCCAAATAGATGTACCATCATTCGATGTTCCACAGCTGGCATGTTGACATCACCACTTGGCCACCAGAGGAATCGCAAGAAGTCAACATCTGTTCTTGACACTCTGACCTGATGGAACATTGCTTTGATATCTGTCATAACTGCAACAGATTCTTGGCGGAATCTGGTTAAAACATCAAAAAGTGTGCTGGTCAAATCAGGACCCTGAAGAAGTTCTGAGTTGAGGGATTTACCTTGAAAAGTAGCGGCACAGTCAAAAACCACCCTTATGGTCTGTTTTTGGGGATGGTATACACCATGATGTGGGATGTACCACAATTTACCATCTGATCTTTGTAGCTCTTGTTGTGGCACCACTTCAGCATAGCCCTTATTTATTACTTCTGTTAGAAATTCAGTGTAGTCGGTTTTGAATTTTTCATTCCTCTTGAACTTTCTTTTCAAACTTTGAAGTCGCTGTTCTGCCACTTGGTAATTGTCAGGCAATGCTGTGTCGTCCTTCCTAAAAGGTAGATCAAGAGTGTAATGTCCATTTTTTAACTTTATCGACTGTTCTGCGATCTTGATGAATCTTTTGTCTTCTATTGACATTTCAGCTTTCTCTTCCCTTGACCTCTCATTAAAATCATGATTGTATTGTTGCATCAACATTTCTTCCAAGTTCGAGACAGAAATTCTGTTAACAACAACACCATCACAGCTGTTCCTGTTTGCAGTGCTTTTGCCTTGTAAAGGACCGTTAATAACCCATCCTAGTAGGGTCTTAACTGCATATGGCCCATCCTCTTGGCTGTTAAGGATTTCCCAAGGTTCAATGGCTTTGGGAGCATTGCTTCCAATCAACAACTCCACCTTGGCTGGAATCCTAGGAAACTGTACCCGACTAAGGTATGACCATTTAGATAGTTCTTCCTTTGTGGGAATATTACAGGTGTCAACAGGCATGATCTTTTGGGTGTAGACTTCTGGCAGGTGGATGAAGTTAATTTCTTCCAGTGAAGAAACTTCCAACCCACTGACAATGTAAGAGGGCACAGACTTATCTTGGCTCATTGTTCGAAGAAAAATATTGGTCTTTCTTCCAGTAATGTTCAGTTTCCTCATAAGATCCTCTGTGCAGAAGCTTGCCGAGCTACCAGGATCAAGAAAGGCATATGTTTGCAGAATCTTACTTCCTTTTGAACTTTTAATCTGTACTGGTACAATCGACAACAAACATTCTGTGTAAGTCTGCATGTTTCTGACTCCAGCATGATTACCATCTTGAAGAGGACCTGTGTGCTACTCACAGGTGTTTTCTTAAGTTGTTTTGATGATTCCAATGCTTTAATGTGTAACACACTTGGATGCGGTTTGTTGCATATGGAGCAGTTAAGATGCTGTGAGCAGTCTTTACTCAAATGTCCTCCTTTGGTTAAACACCCAAAACAGATTCCATTCTGTCTAACAAAGTTGATCTTCTCCCTATGTGGCTGCTTTTCAAACTGTAAGCATGACATCAAATCATGTCCATTGTCACAATAGAGACATGACATTGGCTTTAAATCCTTAGATGTGGTTTGTGGTGAGTTCACATGCACATTGGTAGCAAAACTGCCTTTGGATTTGGGTATCAATACTTTGGGCTTTCCTTTGCTTGGGCTTGAGTCTTGGATTTCACCAAATATTGGGTCTCAGACAATGTTAGCTTGTTTTTCAATGAAGCTGACTAGATCAACCATCTTTACCTTGTTCGACCGCTGTTCTTGCAACTCAAATGCCTTTGAACGCCACCTCTCTCTGAGCTTGTATGGGAGCTTGAAAGCAATACTCCTCATATTGGAGACTGTGTCCAGTTCTTCCATGAACTCCAAGTCTTCCATACTATTGCAGCAGCTTCTAAGAAACAATGCAAAAGCCTGTAAAGCCTTTGGATCTTCTGGTTTTATTGAAGGCCAGGAGAGTGCTTTCTCGATATAAGCACATGAAATCCTATCTGCATTACCAAAGTGTTCTTTCAATAGCTGCTTTGCCTTTTGGTAACCTTGGTTCGGTGACATGTGTTGGCAACTTCTTACCAGCTCCTGTGGTAGTCCCCTTGTGTACTGAAGGAGAAAGTGCAGCCTGTCTGCATTATCATCGGTTTTAGTTTCAATGATGTGCTTAAAAGAATGAAGGAATGACCTGTACTGCAAAATATCTCCAACAAAGATTGGAATTTCTCCTCTTGGTAAGGTGGAAAGAAGTTGTTGTTTCACAAGCATGTCTGTCAAGTTGTTTTGTTTTTGAAGAATTCTAGCAAGAACAGGCCCTTGAATGACATTTGATGGAGATGCATCTCTACTTTGTAGAGATCTTGCTTGAACTGTATGAAAGATTTGTGCAGAGGATTTGGAGTCAGTGTTCACGGTGGTGGTCTGTTGAATTGCATTGCTGTTCTGAGGATAAGAATGTCTTGCCGTTTGAGTTGGTGCTGTAGAGAGTCCATGAAAAGTCTCCTTTGGGCGCACATCTTGTGCATTTGTTGCACTGGATAGAGTTTTATCCAACATCTCCTTACAATACACATTCATGGCATCTTCTTCGACAGCATTTCCATTGGTTATTGATGTATCTGCATTCTTGAGATACTCGATTTTTGCTGTGCTTGCTGCAATTTCCGCTTGAATTTTCCACACCTCCTTCATCTTTTTAAGTTCCTCCTCTTTCTTCTGCACAGATACGCGCTGAGGCTGATGTTGACACACTTGATCTGCTTAAATTTGATCTGCTAGATCTACCAGATCTACTGCTACGCACAGAAAAAACAACTGAAGTGTTATCTTCATCATTTAGTTGGTCATTAACTTTTAAAGAAGAAGAAGCTTGAATACTGGTTTGAGAGTCAGGTTGTTGAATAGTAGACATCCACTTCTCAACGGTAGACATGAAAATTTCAACTTGCTTCATTCTTGGTTCATACCAGGTTTTCAAATCTTCAACTTTATCCTCTTCACTTAACACTTGTACATATGATTCTTGAAGAGACTTGAATTCAACAAACATTTCATTGAACTTCATCATGTTTCCCTTTACTTCTTCAAGATATTCAGCATCAGTCATCAAAGAGTTAACGATATTAATTCTCCTTGTAAGATGTGCCATCTTGCCTGCTCTAGAGGCTTTCAAACGAGCAGCAACCTCATTCAAGTCCTTTTGAGCGGAGTTTGGGGATTGTTCATGAATAGACTCATCCATTTTGTTTCAAACAAGCAAATATCCTTTTTCCAAAGACAGAAACTTTTCAAATTTCCTTTGATTCCTCTTTAAAATGGCATACATCAAGACTTTTGAACTCTGTCATCAAATTAATCCTTTCATTCACTGTTTGCAGCATCAAACTTGAAAGTGTTTCCAATAACATTCAAATTTAACTCAGCACATTGTTTCCGCAAGCACATACCTCTTTGAGAAGTCTCCTTTGTTCTCTGCTTCCAATGCCATGCGGTCTTCAAACAGTCCATCCACTCCATTCAAGTTTATGGATAATCCTCCTTTTCTCAAACATATTCCATTTTCAAAACAAGTTTTTTGACATTATGTAGTGGTAAAAACAAGTTTCCTATTCTTAATCCTTGTTTCTTGTCCACTGTGGGAGATGCTGATGTTGTGATTCTGACGCGTACCATAAATAGATCCAGAGAGGCGTGTTGATGTTCCAAACAAATAACTGAAGTTTATTAAATCAAAAATATAGATGCATTATAAAAAAATGAAACAAACAACTCTTTGTGGCCGCTTGCAGGTTCGTTGCACCATGCCACCCTAGCTCCATGTGCACGGTCAAAAAACTGTGTGCTCTTGCACCAGCGCCCCCTTCTTGTCAGGGGTGGCCTTTCCTTTATTCAACTTTCCCCTCTCACCTATAGAGGGCACACACTCAGAGCAATAAACAATTAACAGTATAACAGCATACTAGATTAAAATTAACATATTTATAAAAATTAAATAAGGTGGTAAGTATGGCTCCTACAATGTGTATTGTATTATAAATTGAAATGTTTTTCAATATATAATTAAGAATAACCTGAGTTTGTTTTGTCTTTTGTTCCCTTATTCTTTTGCTTGCTTTACAGAAAAATTGGGTAAGGCTTCTGCAAACAGAACTTGCATGATTTCTTGATTTTAAGTGAGGCTGAGAAACTGTATTTCTTTGCTTTTGTGATTGTTTTTCTGAACATCAAAGAACATCTGTTAATGTTCAGGTATTATATATAAGCTTTAAATGTGCTGTAAGTGATTTGACATGTTTTTCAAACCACACGCCTCTTCTCTTCAAACAAAAACAAATAATGTAAAGCACCTTTTATACTAGTGCTCAAATTGAATCATGTTTTATGGGAATCCTCACCATGTAATGTTTTAAGCATAAATATACACTCAATAACTTTTTAACAGACTTACAAAGAAAACAGACAAACAAAATTTGTTTTTTTTGTGTTGATCAAAAATCACCATACTTTGAGGAAGTTCACCCAGATATATTACTAGAAAATAGAAACATTTAAATAGAAAATAAACAAATTCACAGATATGACAGAAAAATTTTTTTTAGCTGAAAATTCTGCCTTTGTGAAACATACCTCAAACAAATTAAATTGAATTAGATTAATGGCAATTTTCATCCCAAATTATAGAGGAAAAAATAAATAAGAAAAAATCCAGAGCACCAGCACTAAGACCTAAATGGAAGAATACAATGTTATAGAGGGCTAAAGAGGAGTGTGGATGATTGTGTTGGATGTGATATTCAAGGTCGAATCTCAAATCTTGGCATTGGCCAAGGTGACGATGCTGAAACTTTTGTATGGTGCGACTTGAATGAAACATATAAAGAAAAAAAACTAATTTTCCCAGTCACTTACTAATGTCATGTCAGGTAAAGGCATGGGGTAAGTTTGATTGTGACATTGGCGGGGACATAAAATTGTTCTGCAGAGCTGCATTGTCATTAAAGTTTAACGTTGTTTACTTGACTTATTTAAACAATATAATAATTTAACAATACTTAAAATAGTTGTCTATTGCTGTCTACAGCAGGATCAGTTTCCTTTAAAATATAATTATCTACAGTGTTAAAGGGGTCAAATGACAGGGCTAAAACAAATTATATTGTTTGTTTGAGATGAAATTCAGTGGGCCTTATTTATGAAACGAGCGTACGACCGAAAACTAGTCGTACGGTTGTTTCTAAGCAAAACTTGGCATTTGTCAATATTGATGTGAGCGGTTGCTACGATCAAATCTCACGACAGGTCTCAGTTCGTGTACGCAAGTTTTGAGATAGGATGAAGGTCTGTGTACGCTTTACCTTTTTGATAACTGAAAAGGAATATTGACAAATAGAAAGATTTGTTTTTTTTCATATAGTATAACAAAAGTAAAAATAGATTCCTGTGCGATTTCTTATTTTCATTACATTAATAAGTGGTCAATATAATTACTTTCTAGCCTAATTATATGATCATTTAGTTGTTTGAAATTACAAGGTTAACGGGTGCTTTAAAAAACGTTCATGAGCTTGTTAGATAATTTACCCCAAATAAAACACACAATTAAAAGTAAAACATTTAAAAACCTACAATAATCAATTACCATGGGTAAGTTAACCTAATTGCAAGATGATTTGTCTTTGTTTGACAACTATGCATTTTAATTGAAAACAGAAAACACGCATGCTGGTTTTTTAATAGTGTGATCTGCGATGTTCGATGGAGTTGAAGTCGCGCACTGGTCACAGCTCGATGTTTTGTGTGGCAGGTTCCAGGCCAGTTTGTGGGGGCTGAAGAACGCTGGTCCTGCCTCTGTCAAATCTGAAAAGAAAAAATGTATGAAATTAACATAAAACTGTGTGTGCTTGATTTAAGCAGCCTGAAATGCAAGGTTAGCAGCATTATATTTTAAACCTTTATCCTTAGAAACATGCATCTGTCTCATACGCCACAGACCATTTTCTCTGCACCCAAATTAAGGGAAATGTATAACTGTATAAAAGCATTTACATATAAGCTTTTTTCTATAATTTCGCCATAAAAATTATGAGTAATTTATATCTACATTCGTTTTTATGATAGTACATAAATGTAACTTAAACAAAGGTTTTCAAGACTAAAGTCAAGTGTAAAATAATAGTGAAACACACTGTTTTTTTACATCCTTTGATTCCGCTTTTCAAGGTTAAATTTTAATTTCTAAATTGGAAAACTTCCTCCTTTGGAGGAAGTTTTCCAATGTTTGGATTAGGTTTCTCCATGTCGCAAAAGTTTTCCATGTTTGGATTACGTTTCTCCATGTCGCAAAATGTAGGGGCGAGGCTTCAACACCCTGTATTTTATAGGTGCGTGATATGTAAACTACGACCGATTTCACCCGCCACATTTATCAAAGTATGATGAGATTGCCGGCATGCGAATGTTTGATGAATCACACGTGAACCCTGTTCTGTGACTATTTCTGCGCTCACTTTTACTTTAGATTGATAAATGAGGCCCATGTGTCTACATGATTAAAGGTTAAAAAAACGCTGTATTTTCCACGTACTGTGCATGTTTGTATCTTCTCTTTGCTTTGCCCTGCCTCTCTGAAATGAGCAGAAGCTCATTGCTCTGAAAAGCGAGGTGTGCTATGATTGGCCAGTTAACCAGTGTGTAGTGACTGGTCAAATACTGCAAGCTTGTGACAGAAATGTAACTCCTTTTACCATATTCGGATGTTCCCAAGCAATTGCACTGTGACAGGTGATAAAATGTCATCGGTACTATCCTTATCAATTCGAGCCCGAATCTGATCTGAAAAATGATCAAGGCGATACATCAACTTTGCCAGCGTGACTTGAGCAGGATGTAAAGGATTGGTAAGATTAAAAAAATATATATGTTAAATAGTTAAAAAAAATAGCTAACTGTTTTACCTTTATACACAACGTTATAAAAATGTGCCATTAGTGATCAACCAGTGTTATGCCATGTCTTGTCACAAAGACAATCAACAAAGACAAGAAACCCCATTATAAACACAACATTTGTTGCTTCTAGTTGGAACTAAATTGCTGATTATTAGGACTTATGTTGTCTTTTTTCATGTTGCGCGCATGACTGCATTTGCAGATCATGAACACACAACAAACTGAAACTCGCATTAGTCCGTTACAAAGTCTTTTACAATGAAAATATACTTGCAGGCTGCAAATCTGAAACACTAGACTGTCCTTGCAAAGTTGTATTGGTTGGAGTTGCCCCACTTTATAACCAAAGCTTTCGTTCACAGCCGGCCTTGATCTCTCCCAGGTTCATGAAGCAGTCATATGTAAAATGCGCTGCACACACTTGAATATTCGGATTGTACTGTTCTGGAAGAGATGTCAACTACATCTACAGTCTGGAAAAAAAACTACTTTTTATATAGATACATATTTATGGCTACATAGTTAAAACTACTGTATGTATGACTATGTGCTTAATATACCTCTTTAACAGTGCAACCTTTAATAAAACCTTAACATAATGCACAACAAATAAATAATCATGTTTATAAACTCCAATCACCTGTGACCCTGCCTCTTCACCTTCGTTACAGCTTGGCAAGGCTGCTTCTGCCACCTTATGGTGCATGGCATCTGAACAATTCAAAACTCACATTTTAAACACTGACAAATGTTAGGTTGACAAAACAGTATAGTTTCTTAGTAGTATGTTACTTGTGAAATTAAGTACTACGACTATGTCATTGTTTGACCTCATCTGTGACCCTGGTCCTCCACAACATGACATGACTGCTTCTGTCACCTGGGGTCTCATTTATAAAAGTTGTGTACGCACAAAACGATCAATCTATTCAATCTAAATATTTAAGCAGCGCTGTCTCACCATCACACTATGAGTGCACGAGGAGGAGATGATCCGAATACAGGACAAGGAATAAAGGACAGCATCAAATACCATAAGATGTCTGCAGAATACAGTGTAAATAAATAACAAAATTTATTTTCCCTTAAATACAGTGCATAATCATCAAATATCAAAGTCTGGAAATACAGCCATTAAGCTCTCACACTTCTCTAAATGTTCTCAGTCCTAACTAAAATGGTGTTCATAACAAAACCAGAATGCAGAAACATTCGTCTTTTACATTTACGTCTTCAAATTTGATCTCAGGCAAAGAGCATCACTAATTAGTGGTGTGATTTTGGCAAAGGTGTAAATGTTCAGTCTAAATGCATATGAACATATTAACGCTAAAGTGACCTATTTTGGCTTTAGTATAATTCTAATAATTAAATTAATTTTTATTATTAATAATTATAACAATTCCTGCGCACGGTTTTATAAATGAGACCCCTGACCTGTCAAGATAACACATCAATGTATTCCATATGAACACATTTAAGGCTTAGACATCTATAGCTTACTATATTACTAATAAGATATAATGACATATGCCATAAACAAAAGCCAACAATGCATGTTGTAAAGACACAACGCGTTTCACTCATATACGGCATGTTTTCGTTTTTTATAGATAAATAATGTAAATGACCAAAAGGGAATCAAGAACTAACTTGGGGAGCATTTCGTGTTTGCTCTATGTCACTTGCAGCAGAGCCATCCCAAACAGACGAGTACAGTGATCATTCGAAAAAACTTTGATCATAGTACAAACCCGATTCCAAAAATTGTGAGTTAAAAGGAATGGAATAATTTACAAATCTCATAAACTTATATTTTATTCACAATAGAATATAGATAACATATCAAATGTTGAAAGTGAAACATTTTGAAATGTCATGCCAAATATGGGCTCATTTTGGATTTCATGAGAGCTACACATTCCAAAAAAGTTGGGACAGGTAGCAATAAGAGGCCGGAAAAGTTAAATGTATAAAAAAGCCTCTCAGAGTGGCAGTGTCTCTCAGAAGTCAAGATAGGCAGAGGATCATCAATTCCCCCAATGCTGTGGCGACAAATAGTGGAGCAATATCTGAAAGGAGTTTCTCAGAGAAAAATTGCAAAGAGTTTGAAGTTATCATCATCTAGAGTGCATAATATCATCCAAAGATTCAGAGAATCTCGAACAATCTCTGTGCCTAAAGCCTGGCTCAGACTACAGGAGTTCTAAAATCCTGACAGATTTTAAATTCTGGTTGCAGCTCACACATAAGGAGAATGTTGCCAGATTCTCTTATGTAAAATCTACATTTGAATCTCTTTTTCAAGCACTACAAAAATAGGTTTCCCCTTTGTAAACCTTGCATTTATGAATGTGAAATGTTCAATGTCCAGAGAAGAAAACGTTGGCGGTAAAGTTGTGTTTATAAATACGACTAAAGGTAACAAGTGCAAAAAACTGATTTAGAAAGTTTAATTGGAATTTTTTTTATTTCATAATTGCACAACAAAAGACATTTATTTTAAGACACCCAAATACAGGATAATATTAAGATTATCATACCAGAGGACGCCTCCTACGTCATCTCACCGGGAAACAGAAGTAAACAAAGGGACATCGCAGTTAATTTCACGTGATCTATTTGTCCTTTATGAAAAAAGTGTATTTCCACGATAAATGAAGGAAATGCAGTGGCTATGCAACAGGTCTAGAGTGTGTAACTGTTGCAATTCAAAAGTAAGGGATTTATACGTTACTGTAGCAAAACTGTAGCAAGGTGTGTAACATTCAATCCTGTAATGCTGTGTCTTTGTCGCGCTCTGAATGATTCTCTGTCTGTCAGTCCAAAGCCGCGGAGACGTATTTTAAGCAGGTGATGCTATATGATTTTTTGCTAGGGCTGAAGTTATGACTGTGCTTTAGGCAAGCCGCTTGAGTTTAATGTTAATAAATAACGGAAGAAAACAATTGTCGCTGCCGAACTAAGATGAATGCCAATGTGATTATAATGTAAAAACAAACACAGAAACTCATGTTATATGTACGCTCATAGATAAATAACAATCCGTTGACCGAAACTACAAGCTGTGCGTTAGCAGTTAATTTAGGCGGTACATTTAAAACCGACGTGACTTCTCCCTGCAGCTCTTGTTCTTATCTGTGCAGTTGTGGTATGTTTTTGAGGATACATTATAAAGACGATCCTCCATCTCCGCTGTACAACGTACCCTTGCAGAAGCTTTACCTCCGTCACCTTGGAGATGTGTCTTTCATGGGCTGTAGCGAAAGTACCAACGTCATCAGCCCGATTTAAAATCCTAAATATCAAACATGTTTGATATGATCGGGGCGGCTAAGATTTCTCTCGGAGCAGATCGGGAGGTGTAAAATTCGATCTGCGAACGCCTCACATTACATGATAATCTGGGCCGATTCTCGGGCCCGATCGCGTTTCTAGGCCCGATTTTTTCAAAGATTCTAGGGAGGGGAAATCGGGGTAAAATCTGGCAGAGAATCCTATAGTCTGAGCCAGGCTTAAGGGTCAAGGCCGGAACCATACAGGATGCCCGTGATCTTCGGGCCCTTTGACGGCACTGCATCACATACAGGAATGCTACTGTAATGGAAATCACAACATGGGCTCAGGAATACTTCCAGAAAACATTATCGGTGAACACAATCCACCCTGCCATTTGCTGTTACCGGCTAAAACTCTTTAGGTCAAAAAAGAAGCCATATCTAAAAACATTATCCAGAGGCGCAGACGTTTTCTCTGGGTCAAGGCTCATTTATAATGGACTGTGGCAAAGTGGAAAACTGTTCTGTGGTCAGACGAATCAAAATTTGAAGTTCTTTTTTGGAAAACTTGGACGCCATGTCAGGACTATAGAGGACAAAGACAACCCAAGTTGTTATTAGCACTCAGTTCAGAAGCCTGCATCTCTGATGGTATGGGGTTGCATAAGTGCGTGTGGCATGGGCAGCTTACACATCTGGAAAGGCACCATCAATGCTGAAAGGTATATCCAAGTTCTAGAACAGCATATGCTCCCATCCAGATGTCGTCTCTTTCAGGGAAGACCTTGCATTTTCCAACATGACAATGGCAGACCACATACTGCATCAATTACAACATCATGGCTGCGTAGAAGAAGGCCAGCTTGCAGTCCTGATCTTTCACCCATAGAAAAGATTTGCCGCATCATAAAGAGGAAGATGCGACAAAGAAGACCTAAGACAGTTGAGCAACTAGAGGCTTGTATTAGACAAGAATAGGACAACATTCCTATTCCTAAACTTGAGCAACTTATCTCCTCAGTCCCCAGACGTTTGCAGACTGTTATAAAAAGAAGAGGGGATGCCACACAGTGGTAAACATGGAATTGTGCCAACTTATTTGAGATGTGTTGATGCCATGGAATTTAAAATCAACTTATTTTTCACTTAAAATTATACATTTTCTCAGTTTAAACATTTGATATGTCATTTATGTTGTATTCTGAATAAAATATTGAAATTTTAAACTTCCACATCATTGCATTCTGTTTTTATTCACAATTTGTACAGTGTCCCAACTTTTTTGGAATCGGGTTTGTACTTTTGTGATTATTTGGAAGTCTGTGACATAAATAAAGAAATTATGCATTTACAAACACTGTTAGAGTAGTTGTTTGTGTGAGTGAAACACCCTAATGGCAGCTTAAACAGTTACAAATATGTGATAGTACGGCTGAAGTGGTCAAGTAAAACAGTTTGTGTGATTTAACATACATCCTCAGTTTATATTTTCACATTTAAGATCATAAATCGTTTTAAAAACTCTGAAGTTGATAGTCCAAGCCATTAGTCTATCTGTCCTTCCTGGTTTCTTCCCACCCTAGCCTCGCTTTCGATTTCAACATGGCGCAGGCTTGAAATCATTCTGTTGGCTGCATTACTGCTACAAATGACCAACATGCAACTTCTATTGTAGCCAGTCAGCTTCATGTTATTGGCGTGTCTTTTTCAGACATAAAAACGATTTTCAGGGATAGAAACTTGACACATTTTGATGAAATTTGTTGTTTAGGATCCAAAATGGGTCATTATTATGAAAATAAGGGGTGAGGGGGAATGAAATTGAGAATCATGTCCAGATGTTGTGGTAATGATGTCAAATCACTATAGCCAGTTTGAGGGTTATGTTTAAAATTTTGCGCAGATACTGCTTCATAATGTTTTGTGCATCCGATCTCTCTACACAATATCTGCTCTTCAGTACATTATGTCCTACAAGCTCTTAGACACCACAATGTAATAGCAAATAAATCATGACTTGGTTTTATATATATGGGGTCTTTGTCACCTTTTTCACCTCATTGAGTTTGCATCCCTGGATTTGATTCTTCATCTATAGGGAGGTATAAGCAATACTTTGCTTGAAAACAAACTAAATTTAGTTGCAAATAATGTTTTTGAAGACTACTACTTCGTATGCAAGTATTAAACTAGGGACGTTGGATGTGCAATTTGTTTTTAATGTTGTGATACAGGTCTTAAATTTCATTCATAATGGTCTTGGTGAAACTTGCAGAAACCCTGGGAGTCCTTAAATGCCCCAACCCCCTTGAATTGAAGCATTGTGTCAGTCAATCTCGATCTTAATGTAATGCTAATCACCATGAATCCTGTATGTTGTGTGTAGGATTCCCTTCAGGACTCTTGTGGTAAGTTTGCTGTCCCATCAAGTACTCCTGCAGAACCTTTATGATATCCTGTTAGAAGAGTTTGTGAAGGGTTCAGGAAGATCTGAGACACAGGGTAAGATCACACCAGTGTCTGAGCCAAAACCTACCGGCTTTCTCCGCTTCATCTCAATGCAAAACCTGGCCATCATCTTTGACCTGCTGCTGGATTCGTACCGCACAGCTCGTGAGTTTGACACTCGTCCAGGCCTCAAGTATCTGCTGATGAAAGTGTCAGGAGTATGTGGAGCTGCTAACTTATACCGCCAGTCTGCCATGAGCTTCAATATCTATTTTCAGGTATGTTTTAAGTATATAAATCTTGTATCAAATCTCTCTTTGTTGTCTCTTGAACTGTGTGTTATTCACAAAGTAGGTGGCCTTATGTACATACTGTAGTATGCAATGTGCTAAAAAAACAGAAGAGGATTCTCGGTTAGAAGTAAACAGCATTCATTGTAAATGGTAACATCAAATTAAAAGCATTAATTTGCAGTTGTTTTTAGATCATTTTAGTAAGATTTTCCCTAATCCTGCTTGAAACTGTGTATTATGACAAGCTATATAAATTAAAATGACTTGAGACCCATCCTTCTGATGAATTGTTCAGTCCAATACCACCGTGAGATGATTTAGAAGTGCACAATCCAGGGCCATGATGCTGAAAATTACTTTGTTCCTTATATTTTGTATTGCTACTATATTTTATCCCTTTGTAAGTAGACATTTGCATGTATGTAGTTCAGGGCTAAGCAAATTCGTTCATGGAGAACCAGTGTTCTGCGTAGCTTAGTTCCAACCCTAATAAACACACCTGTTCATCATCTTGAGGTAGTCCTGAATAATAGTATCAGGTGTGTTTGATTAGGGTTGGAACTAAACTCTGTTATAAATGCTTATGTTGAATATGTTTTTGTAAGGTCACATGTGGTTCGGTGCTAATTGTCTTTTTGCTTGATGGAGCACTTTAATATATTGTCCTGTTCAGGCTCTGCTGTGTGCCATGCTGACCAATCAAGAGAACATCACAGTTGAGCAGGTGAAGAAGATCCTGAGTGAAGAAGAGGAGGGCGGCTCAGACTCATCACAGCAGTGCTCCTCTGAGGATGAAGATATCTTTGAGGAGATGGCACAGGTGAGTCCTCCGCGTGCCCGGGAGAAGCGCCAGTGGCATGCCCGCATCCCGCCTCTGAGCACGCTGCCCGTTAGCAGCGTGGACTGGGCCTGGCTTGTCAAACGCCTGCACAAAATTTGTATGGATCTGTGCAACAACTACATCCAGATGCATTTGGACCTGGAGACAACCATTGGAGAGCAGTCTACACACCGGGCCGACACGCTTATGTTCTTGCCCCTTTTTAATTCGGATACCTCCACGCCCTCTACTGGTGGTCTGTCAGGCCACAGGACGCCCTCAGATGACAGCTTTCGCCTCCATCTGGATGAGACTTCCTCGGAGGAGGTGCATAGCCCTAGTGGGCTGGGTGCAAGCCTCCCCCAGCTAAGAGGTGAAAGGAGGGACTCTGGACGTAAAAAGGAATGGTGGGAAAGTGCTGGAAATAAGTTCTACACCATCGCCACTGATAAGACCATTACCAAACTGATGATAGAGTACAAGAAACGCAAGCAGCAGCAGCACAGCCATGCCTCATTTGCCAAAGAGGTAAAGGTGGGAGAAAAGAGGGGAGAGGCAGTGGATTCCCCAGGACCTCAGAGGCCCCAGCAGTTAGTGGAGCAGGGGCCGATGCGTCACTCCTTTAGTGCAGGACCCGAGTTGTTGCGGCAAGAGAAGAGACCTCGCTCGGGGTCCACGGCCAGTTCCCACAACGTTTCACTCAGAGATTCTGAAGCACAGATACAGGTAGGACTACAGTAAGGAAAGGCTTGAAATATAATAAGAGAACAACACAGGAAAACTAACACGTAATACAACATTTTTATAATAATAAAAAACAAGAGGTATTTTGCCAGTGTCCGTGACGACCAGCTTCTCTCATTACTCACAAAGACATATCAAAAACAAGACAGAGATGTTCTAAGTGTAAATCAGGGGTCCCCAAACTCTGTAAAGACACCTGAACCAGCTGCGGAATTAAGATCCTGACAGGTATAGTAGAAGCTTGCGGGCAGGTGTGTTGATGCAGGTTAAAGCTAAACTCTGCAGGACAGTGACCAGTTTAGGGACCCCTGATGTAAAGGGTTTTTCATGGTTAGCATTTCAGAAAATTGGTCAAAAAATTAAGGTGGAATTGATTAGATAAATATTTTTATTAAAAAACATAGCATTGGTTTTGCACATATCATAGCCTATGTTCTTTTTTCTACACAGGCATGGAGCAACATGGTTCTTACAATCCTGAACCAGATCCAGCTGTTGCCAGACCCCACGTTCATTGCTCTCCAGCCAGCTGTGTTTCCCTGTATCAGTCAGCTAACCTGTCATGTGACTGACGTCAGGGTACGGCAGGCGGTACGAGAGTGGCTCGGGCGAGTCGGACGAGTTTATGATATTATCCTGTGATCAACTGGCTAATTTTTGATCTCTTGGGTTTTTTTTGCTTATGATACAATTTTATCGTAATGTTCTTCAGTATTTGGTCTGTCAAGTTTAGAATCTATATCTTTATTTATTCATACCTCTATGAATAAATTTGAATTGACATCAACTGTTAACAAACTCAAGGTTTCTTTTTCTCATGTGTTCTTACTTTTAACTTTAAACTACACTGAAGGTTTCATTAGTCACAATCCTTGCACAATGAAATGTGAATCTGATGCACTTTTGTTCAAGCATTAATTAATAAAACGAAGCCATAAAATATCAAATGTTATGCTATAATTGGTAATATTACATTTAAATTTGCATAATTCAAAGTGCATGTAATATTTTAAGTCTGATTCTTACATCTTTAAAGAGTATAGTAACAAGTCCTTTTGTAAAGGCTTATATACTGTACTGAGTGTTTGCCATGATCCAATATGAGCTTCATTTGGAATTCCAGTGTCCAAATGTTTTGTCTTGTTTGCTCTAAAAATCTGAAATCATTGTAATTATGTTTAGGCATGATAAAAACACATCCCCAAACACTGCACTAGCTCAAAGTCACTCATAACGGTCACTATTACATTTATCTAAATGTTTAATGTCCGTACATCAGTCACACACTGTGTGCCCTGGATTCCTCCCCTACCCACAGTAGTATGTGGTTCACCAAACATTTATCTGACTAAACTTGAATAAACTGTAATGTAGTAATAAGAAACGAAATGAGAAATTCAGCATTTGTTTTAATTGTCTTCAACAGTATAATTTTCATAGGAGCTCTATATATTACATATCTTAAGAATATTAAAGTTAGAATACAGATTTAATTGCTATTCATATTTGTTTGAACCACATAGTGATATGGCTTTACTGCAAATAGTTTTCTGCATAGTAATTTCTTAATCCTGAGAAGTGCAGTTGCTTGAATATTGTGTTTTTTCTTAAAGCTCAGTGGTTAGAGCATGGCGCTATCAATGCCAAGGTCAAGGATTCATTCCCAGGGGATTGCACATACTTAGAATCAATGTATAGTGTAATCCAATGCAATGCAAGTCGCTTTGGATAAAGGCGTCTGCCAAATGCATACATGTTAATCATATGCATGTATTATTTCTTTTTTTCTTTTGTATGTGTTAAAGATGTATTAAGTATATTTACTTTGTCATGTATTGTTTACATTTTAGTGTTACGGAACATCTGCCCAGAATTGCATATTCTAGAACTATTTTGTATATAATTCAAACAGTTATTTCAAATGAAGGCTACTATGTCCTATAATTTATGTGCAATTGGAACTATAGAATTCTGGGACTAATTTAAAAAAACGCATTTCAAGTGCACACAGCCGGTGTTAAATAATCATAATCGGAATGTATAATCCCTTGTTCTTTAGTGCATATTCTGTTGCGGTTATGACAAGTGCTTTGTGTAAACAGTGGAACTAACAGGACAGTCAGATGGACCAAAGACATGTTTGTGTTTAAAACGAAGTATATAATAATTTAATAGTTTTAAACTAAACATGAGTATATAATGTTTTACCTAGAGTGAGATCAGAAATACATTTTTCATATGATTTTTCGTTAAAATCTGTATTAATTTATTTTCAGCTTAGACAAAACAATGTCTAAACATTTTCACAACTGTCAAACAGTAACACAAGCAAAAAGTAATTTCTGTTTAATCCCCAAAAAATGTTAATTTCTTCTTTACCATAGATACCAGCCACTTTATTTCCTAATGTTCACTTTTAATATAAGATAGCAGTGTCCCTTTAAGGGAAGCGGCAAAAATATGTTTGTGATGATTTCTGGAGGAAGTACAGACCTGACATCCTATCTAGATAGTATTATCATTAATTATTCAACTTCTATAATTAAACTGCAGTACATGTGCAATGCTGAATATATTCTGAAGTGTTTCTTAAATGATCCTTTATGTTGTATGGGTTGGAAAATAAACTAGTAAAGCAAATAAACAGCTGCGTGTCGCTCTTTTTTTGACAAGAGTGGCTTAAATAACTTTGTTTAAAAAATTCACATGGTCATGAGCAGTTGATGTCAAGTCCCTTTATTAATATTAAAATAAGTGTAATCTAGCATTTCATGATGAGTGTTCCTATATGTGTATATATTGTATATATTGTGTACTGTTGTGCTTAAAAATCTGCATAGGTGAATGTGATCAAGAAAGGCTGTAAAAAAAAAGATCTGCATCGTTAACCCTTTGATCTTTTCTTTAAAAATGTTGAATGAAAAGTTGAATTATAAATAGGGGGATGTCATCATGAAATGTGATTTTCTCTAATATACATGAATCGTTATTTTCATACCCTTTTACAACTTATTTTTTGCCAAGATAACAGCTCTGCATCGTCACCTATAATGCCTTATACGTTTGGAGAACATCTGACAAGAGATTAAGACCATTCATTTATAGAGAATTGCTCCAGACCCTTCAGATTTCCACCTCCATGTTGGTGCTTCTCTTCAGTTCTTTCCACTCATTTTCTATAAGGGTTCAGGTCTGGAAAGAATGGGCATGGCAGAAGTTTTGTTTTTTTACTCAGTTGCCCATTTTTTAATTGATTTTTGTTTTAGATCATTGTCCTTTTGGAAGATATGGAAAAGAAATACCACAAACTCAGAATGAGGATAGTTATATAACCCAAACAATCAGCAAAGAGAGGTCTATACAGCAAACCCTAATTTATGTACAGGGTTCAGGCTAAAATATCAAGCTAGGAGCCATCCCCGGACAGCACGGCAAATATGCAAACTCATGAAATAATTGTTTTATTAAAAAAACTTAAAATGAGGAAATAAATTAATCCACATTCAATATGGTCTCAACTAATACAATTTTATGCATCTCCTTTTGTTTTCCGTGTGGGGTCTAAATTTGTCCCTTCATATATTACTTTATTCTTTATGCCTTCCTGAATGACTCTCTGCTGAACCCGTAGCTTGGCATTATTATATCTGCAGTAGAACCTGCAAAAAGCAGAAACAAATGGGTAAATCTCACAAAACCTGTAAGGGGCATATTTTACTTCACGATACAAAGGGAAAGAAATATTAAAATATATGAAGAAGCCATCTTGTGGCTACAGGGAAACAATGCTTGGCTGGCACATGACTCACGTTGAGATCAAAAAAGGTTTCGTTATTTAAGAGGTCTGGCCAGTTAGTTAGTTACAAATAACTCCCTTTGGAGGAGCAGTTTAATTTGTAAAATATTCAAATCAAAATGGTATATTAATTAATTTTTTAGACAAGCCTTTTAAAGCCAGCATAAACATTAGTTTTCACACAATCTAGACTTTGTAAAATGTATTTATTCTAATTATATTTATTTTAATGAATTAATTTAAATTCTAAGAACCGTAGTGATAAGAATTTATAAGAAAAGAATATAAAGAAGGAATCCCCAATTATTTTCTGCAGAAAAGCTATAGCTCCATATGAGTATGTCTGCTTTGCATGCCTGTTTTTCTTTTGGAGATCACATACCATGATCCCAATGTTGTAAGCATGAATCCTGTAACACCAGCATCAAATGACCTCTTTACACGGCCTGTGAAATACAAGAAAACAGCAGATTACAAAAAAGGTTTAATTACAGAGCACTGTATCCATGGTTAAAATCTAGTGCAGAAGGTTCTAGCATGCTAGTAAATTGGAGCTTACTTGTTGCTAAAAAGTGCACCAGTCCAGCCACTATTGACCCCCCAGCGCCATGCAGTATAGAGTTTCGAGCACATGGAGTACTCTGAATATCAAGAATGCCCATGACTTTTTTGCCCTGTGCCTGTTAAAATATTCAATAAATAATCAATGGCAATAAAACAAAAGCAGATTAGAACTCAGAGATCCTATTAAGAACAATAACAGCGCCAATTAAAACAGCACGAGTACAGTAACGTTACACCAGAATCATAGGTTTGATTCCCAGGGAATGCATGGACTGATTAAATGAAGATCTCTAATGCTCCGTGTAGTGTGTACAAAGGCTAATAAAAGCGAAATTACAACAATCTATAGTGTGATCTACCTTTTACAATCTATTAGAAAACTTACTTGAAACATTAGCTTCTGGTCTGCAATTTGGGTTAATGGAATACATAAAACTTCAATATTTAAGGCTGGCTACTGGTTTTGTTACTACTCTCTGTGAATAAAACATACGACTATGTCCAGCAAATACTGAGAAGCAATTATTCTGGCAAGCAAAATTACGTTCTAAATGCCGTTCTCATCTAAACAATAGGCTTCTCATCCTTTTTCCGCACTTGTTAAATCTAACGGATAGTAAAAAAACATTTACCTGTTTTTTGCCGTCCTCTGTAATTTTAAAATGTGATCAAAATATCAACAAATGAAGCCGCTGTGAAACACAACACATATGTATCATGACATTACGTGTCATTATTCAACTGAACACTGTTGTGGTTGTGGTCCCAAGTTAAATTCGTCCTGACGGCATTTTACCTTGCAAAAACTAGTTCCTCCCAGCACACACAGAATTTGTTTCCCTAAAGTTAGTTTTTGGTTCCCTTTCGTTTATTTTATTGCCACAAAAAATAACGTTCTAAGGGCCATTCATACAGAACGCCAGATATGTTCTTTTAAAAGGCGCACTCTAGAACGCGAAGGTTTCGAGACGAAGGTATCTCGTCAGAGCCACTATGCGTCTCCTCCGCCATGTTGCCGTCAAATAAACAGTTGTCATGCCTGCTGCTTTATATAGAAGCTCGCAACGCTTGGCCCGCCTCAAAATACTTCTGATTGGTTCACTGCTTTTGGAACTGACATTGATGAGTAGCGCTGTATGTAAAATTCGTTTTTTTTAATAAATAACCGGAAAATAACGTTCCCTGATGTCTATTTTTTGTTATTTTTGCATTAATGTTCCCTGATGGTTATTTAAAAAAAAAAAAAAAAAACGTTCCAGTGGGGTTTTGAAAAAATAAAACAAAAATTACATTTATGCATTTGGCAGATGCTTTTATCCAAAGCGACTTACTTAGCATTGTACTATACATTTTTTTAAAATAATGTTATTTTTGTATTTTTATTGTACTGTAAAATAAATTAAATATGTTATTTTTGTAAGCATGTTTTTTTTAAATAATTTAAAGATATATATAGAGTCATATACAAATCATATACAGAATCTGCAAATAATAATCTAGTTAAACCTAAATTAAGTGAGTTTACACATTCTCTATTGGTAAAATGTGTCTGATTAACGTCAATGAACATGTGCAAAACTTAAATTAAATAAACAGAAATAAGATCACATTAACACATTATACTGCAGATGAAAGTAGCCAATAAATGTGCCTTTAATAGCTGAAAATTCTAAACTAGTTAAGCTAATGTAATTATACTATTATAAATCCATATGTTTGTAGCAGGTTTATGGATAAAAACTGAAAAAAGTAAAATGTTGGACAACTTATAAAAATACGTCAACTTTTTAGAAGTAATTTTTTTGATTTTCTCAAATTATATTTATGACTTGTTTCAAAGCAGAATGTACACATTTCAACAGGGCCGGCCCGAGGCATAAGCGAACTAAGCGGCTGCTTGGGCCCCCTGGCCACCAGGGGGCCCCCAAATCGTTTTGACAATTAAATAACTTAAAAAAAGTTATATAAATGAATTAATAAATAAATTAATGAATATGAACTTATAAATGAAATGAATAATTCAAGATAAGAAAATTCTGATTTGCCGACAACTGCTGCTGTGACTGCCAAGGGTTGAGTCATGCGCAATTGCGCTTAGACACATTTCGCGTGCATTGACAATTCGCGCCTGCGCGCAAGTGCGTGTCACTGTAATTAATAAATGACAAGCCATGCAACAAAAAAGGATGTATCCCTCTGGTGCCGAAAAGAGAAAAAAGAAAAGGACAGAGGAGTAGAAAAAAGAGCAGGATAAAGGTATGTTTGCATGATTAGTGACAAATTGTGCTCACGTCACTTTAGGTAGCTGCGAGCCATGACTCGTGATCTTATAAGCCATGGCCAGAGCTAACGTTAAATCCCCGCCATCAACAGTTAAATGTCTCGCATTATTAATATACATTTCTCCAGGTGTATTTCACGTATTGATTATAGATATCAGTTTAAGTTGGAGAAAACAGCCGAAGGGGAACTTAACCTTCTAAGTTAAAGGGATGCCCGCTAGCATTGCTATGTGTGTTGAAGTAAATGTTAAAATATACTAAGACTAAGTGGACTTGCATTCATTAGTATTGATAACAAAGTTGGCCAAGCAATACCATACAATGATGTCATCAGTGACTTTGCCTCCAGAAAAGCTAGCAAGGAACGATTTTAAGGTCATTGTTGTACAATTGTCATTGTTGAACCCTTGCTGTTCTTATGTTTGCTTTCATTATTTAAGTATCTATTTTTTTGTAACATTCTATTTTTGATTATATGAATGTTTGTCTATTTTGGTTTTATTTAAAAGATTGCACATTTCATTTACATTTGCATTTGCACATTTGCAAATTATTTATTTCTTGTTTTGTGACAGTTTGTATTCAGAAGTTTAAGAGTTAATTCTTTTATTTAAGTATCTATTGAGTATTTTATTTATTTATTTTGTATTAATACATAACCTCACTCTATTCATTTATAATGTAACATTATAGCATGACATTTGTGTCAATAATCTTAAATCAGGTGACTCCGCTTGCTGGGAGTGGGCCCCCCAAATCAAATTCTGCTTAGGGCCCCCAAGAGGCTCGGGCCGGCACTGCATTTCAACAAACAACCAGTATTGTGATCAGTGTTTGCTTTAATTGGGCTCTTGACTCTTATATTTTAATGATACATTTTCACTGTAGTGATGTTGGTATTTAAATAATTGCTCAGGAGTTTGTTATTAATGTGTGAATATTTGTGTAATCCTACAGAGTTAGATATAAACAGTGGTACTAAAACACAATATAAACTAATAGAAAAGTTTTTTTATTATTAATTAATTAATTAAACTTGATTATAATCAGTGTATGAATCTCAAGAATGGTGATAATCAACAAAAGAAAACTTCATGCTGCAATGCATTCTGGGTAGCATCACAATACAAAACTCATTCATGACTCCCAGCATGCATTGACAATTGTCTGTTTATTTGAACACAGTAGGCCTATGTTTGCATTTGTGAAACAGGACATTCGAATCAATCATAAAAAATCAACTTCACATTATTTTAAGATTAGATTAGATTAGATTAGATTCAACTTTATTGTCATTACACATATACAAGTACAGTGTAACTAAATGTAGTTAAGGTCTAACCAGAAGTGCAATTAGCAAGTGCAGGATATACAGTGTGAATAAATACAGAATAAAATATTAGGAAAATACAGAATACAATATTAGGAAAATACTTTACAATGGGCATGTACTATGAAAATATGACAGTCGGTATGTACTATGAACAATATAAACAGAAGGCTATATACTGTGAACATTAATGTACAGGTGGTTATGAACAGATAACAATATAGACTATACAATAGTGCAAGTGACTTAAGTGTGCATTAGTTACAGACATTAGCTATTAAAGTTACAGTGCAGTAGATGAGTTGATGCGGTTATTAAAGGTACGGTGCAGTACATGAGTTAATGCAGTTCTTGAAGTTATAGTGCAATACATGAGTAGATGCAGTTATACAGTTACAGTGCAATAGATGAGTTAGTTTAGTTATTGAGGTTACAGTGCAGTAGATTTAGGGACACTTCTCATCTTTATCAAAGCTTGATAGACATCACACAAACTTTTCTTTAAAGCATCTCTTCTTTTCTTTAAAAAAATATAAAATTGCTTGTAACAAGTTGACGTAATTTTTTTAAGTTGTCAATAGATTCACTTTTTTCCGTGTACACTCTTCTCCAGCACGCGCGTTCTCCTCTGGATACTGGTCAACAATTTCTTTAATGGTAAATTTGCCAGGACTGGTAGACGTCTGCCATGTGCAATAGAGGAATTAAATAATACGTAAATACAGCAAAAAGAATTATTATAAATCCAAAATCCATAGAATTTAACTAGGCTACAAGGTATACAGTCATAAATCTCTTTATCATAAATCCATGTGTATTTCTTTAGTGCAGGGAAATGATATGGGTGTACACGTGCCCTCTCTTCACCAGCATGCGCAATCATACTCGCTTTAAAAATTGATGGTCATTTACCTGGAGATGGTGGTCTAGTGGGTTAAACCACTAAACTGGTAAATCAAAAGGTTGCTGGTTTGATCCCAGCAGCCACCACCAGTGTGTCCTTCAGCAAGACACTTTACTCCATGTTGCTTCAGGGGGATTGTCCCTGTAATAAGTGCACTGTAAGTCGGTTTGGATAAAAGCGTCTGCCAAATGACTAAATGTAAATGTACCTCACTCACTATCACTTTAGTTTAGCGGTTTGTTTATTTTATTTTTATTGAAATTTAATAATGCACAGATTTGAGGGTAAAACTTTATTTTTGTGATTTGCAATTGATTTGACACATCTAAATCAACAGACCATAAGAACGTTATATATGTAAAAAATGTGAAAACATTATTATTAGACTAATTAGAATTTAATGTAATGATTTAATCCTCCATATTGTGTGGGATGACAAATTGCGTTTATTTTAATTAGATATATATTAGAAATATATATATATATTTGAAAATTGTTAGCTGCTTAAAGGCCCGTAGACCTATTATTGACCATAAACACTAAATTATTTTACAAAGCAAAAAATCTACTGTCAATTTAATTTAATACTTTCATAAAAAATACAGGTAGGTTTTATAGTTAGTTATGGTCATTTTTGTTGTATCCTGTCCCTGAATCTAAAGCAATACATTTTATGGTAAATAGTTATAAAAAAACATAAATAATTACATTTTGTGGAGGTGGTGGTATGTAGCCGTACTAGTGAGCAGTCTTAATTGTAAAAACAAAGTGCTTTTACATACTGTATGTATTCTCATAGAACATAGAATATGTTTTTTTCTTACTGCCAGATCACTGAATTTTTACTGTTCATGTTCACATTCATGTTTTGCTTAATTTTTTGGCAGCATGAAAGTAAAGTCACCAAATGCAACTATATATTGTCTTAATCTTAAAACTTGTTGCCTGAAGCAAAATACCATTTTGAAACATCAGCAACTATAATTTACAATGGACAATGATTTTTGTCACAAATGTGCACCATTTTTCTAGCATGTCTATCCATAAGTATTGATCTGTACTACAAGATGTTTAGATACGTATGTTGAATCTAGACTGATATACAAACAATATCCAAAGCTAGTATACAGTATATATATATATGGAATTATTTGTGTCAAAATAGATGTTTTACAATTTTGTTGTAATATCTGCACTTCTGTCATTTTTTGTTTGAGAATAGCCAACCAAGAACCAAAATGTGTATTTTCCATGGTAATTATTTTAAATGGGGGAAAATTATTAACAATGTGTATTTTACAGTGCTCTTTGCACAAAAAATCCACATATTGTGTAATTATGAATAGCAATTCATGTTTAATTACTAAAAATTAATACAAATAGAAGAAAAAACTGTTAACAATGAGATGCGAGTGCAAGCACTGAGACCTTGATCATGTTCTGACCCTGTCCTTGAATCAAATTTAGACGGCCTCTATGTAAGACAAGCGGATGAAAGCAAAGGATGTTTTAGATGTGATAAAGGTATTAAACTCTTCATGTGACACTAAATAAACAATAAGTGTTTTTAATCTGTGTTATTCTGACCTGGCAAAATTAGACAGCTGTTACACAAGCATGGGAAACATAATCAGTGGGAGATCAAAGCGATTCATTTAAGGTCAGTTTTTAGTTTAATTGCTGGTTACTGGTTAGTTTCCATGCCCTATATAAATCTACTCACATGTTCTGTGATTCGATGCTTAGAGCAACTTACAACAGCCTGCTGAGCACTAAAGACACCTAACAAGTAAATCTAGTGAACAATTTAGAAATTATTTATTTATCAGATTGTGGTTTGATATATTAATAACACTGTTCTTATTTTTGCCATCTGTTTGGTATCAAAAGGTGAACACATTTTTTTCTTCTCTCCTATAGGATGTTAGTTTTTCGAAAATACATCACCATCCTTATATTCTGTTTAGTTGCCATACTAGTTCCCGCTCAAAGCTCCTTTCTTCCACCTTGTGAACCGGTTAATGAGACTGTGGCTGTGGAAAAGGAGGGCTGTCCAAAATGCTTGGTATTTCGGACCACCATCTGCAGTGGCCACTGCTTAACAAAGGTACTTACTTTAAATGTCTTTTCTACATTTGATACCCTGTCTGTGAAAACTTATCTTAAGAGTTTTTTTTATTTACTGTTTTTTACATTAAATAATTCTAATAATCTGTAAAGAACATTTTGTGAAAATATATTTTAACATATTTAATATTGTTTGCATGAGTAAGACCATGTCAAATATTAAAATCATTGTTTAGGAAGCCGGCTTCAGTTTTTTTTGCAAAATAATAAAATGTTACAATTAAACTAAATAAAAGTAATGTCAGTTATTATAAATGAAAAGTGTGTTACTGTATCTCAGCATCAGACATGTAATCTATTGTTTGCAGAAATACATTACCTATTGTTAACATTTTCACATGACTGCTTTGATGCCCCTAATCTCATAGTTTAGTTTTATTACTTTCATAGCATATAAGAACTGTACTTGATCTTTTCTTAAGGAGCCTGTATACAAAAGTCCATTTTCCACTGTCTACCAGCATGTGTGCACTTACCGGGATGTACGCTATGAGACGGTCCGATTGCCAGATTGCCCTCCAGGAGTGGACCCCCTCATAACCTATCCGGTGGCTCTCAGCTGCGATTGCAGCCTCTGCACCATGGACACATCTGACTGTACGATTGAGAGCCTACAGCCTGATTTTTGCATGTCTCAGAGAGAATATTTTCTTGAATACTAGCCTAAATTGACCACAAGAATATACCTACAGTAGTCCTTACTAATTGATCCAAAAGAACACTTTACACTTGTTTCAAATTAGATTCATAAAATGTATTATATTACATTATTGTATACTACATTTTGTTCTAAATTTATACAATCATAACTTTGAAATTATTAAATTTATATTTTTGGTTACAATACCTGATGATGTAATTAAGAACAACATAAAATATTGTATCTGAACAGTTGTTTCCAATTTTATTGGAAAATAATCAGCTAATGACCAGAAAATGTTTTTTAATGATGTGAAATTCTTGCATATTAACAGAACCTTATTGATGCAACATTGTTTGTTAAATCTCTGCCCTCAAAATTAATCAAAGTACATCTACTGTACACACATTAGGCTTACAATAAATGATCTCAGTACATTAAAATGCCATACACAGCACTTTTATACCCTGGGTTAAAATCAACCCTAAACCTTCTAAACTGTGTGAATTGTTGTTGTACACATGTTGTTGAAAGCATTAAGAAAAGCACTTATGGAAAACACCTCCTGGGTGTGTTGAATGTCATTATACGTGTACTTGACCACCACCCTCAGACTTCCATAATAGTGAGGAAATAAGTCATTCATTAACTTAATAGTAGATGACACTATAAGAGCCATATTTGCCACAAACTGAATGAAGACAAAAGGGCTCAGTAATAAAAAATAATAATTGGCTAAATCCAGAATCATAAATCCAATCTCCCTACACCAACATGCAGAATAAATATATAAAAAATAACTAAATAAAATCTCTGTCAAAATTATGCGTTATGCAAAAACACACCTCTATGTGGAGATGTGATGCGCTATTTGTGCCAATGGAAGCACATTGTTTTTTTGTCCTCCCAGGTCCTCAGTAATAATGTGTGAAGCAGTTAGCCCCAGATTGAGCTAGGGTTTTTACGTCCACAAATGTTTGAAATAAGAGGGTAAGCCCTTTAGCAAATCTGATCTAAAGTTTTGGTGTGCTCTCCTGAGAGGTGCACACCAGTTCAAATGGCCTGGAACACAAACTTTATTATATTTTTTTGTCTTGAGAATATAACTTATTAACATTATGTGTTACGGAGCCACTTGCTACAGATCCTTTCGGCAGCCTCCCAAGTTCATGAGATGAATGAGGTGTTGGTACTAGTAGTTAACCAGCATGGATTAAATCCTGAGGTTCTCTTATATATTGGCATTTACAACAATATAGTGGGATTCTTTTTTTATTCAAGAGTCCACTCCTTTCACTACCACTACAAAAGTTGAGAGAGCTCAAAAAGAGCTTTTGACTGATGAACTGTTATCTCTTGCAAAAGACAACTTTTCACTGTCATCTGATGCTTTGTGCAATAAAAAGCCGTTTTCTGTGCAGAAGTCATATTTCTGAAAGTTGAGAGTGCTGAAAAACAGCTATTGACTGATGAACAGATTTCTCTTGCAAAAAAAACATTTTTACTGTCATCTGGGGCCCGTTTCAATAAGGAAGTTCAACCAACACCGAGTTTAAATCTGAACTCTGAGTTGATTTACTCAGAAAATCGCTACTCTGAGTTTTCAGTTTCAGACCAGCTGATTTGAGTTAGCTCAATCCACTCTGAGTAAGTTCACCCGCTGCCTCGGGTTATTCCTCTCACGACGCGAAAGTGCTTAACGAGTTTCTCTGGGTGGTGACAAATGCGGTCGACCGTCTCAAGCTCGACTGGCCGCTGGAACAAGAAACACCCAAAATGCTCAAAGCTAGACGACAGATACCTTTCGGGTGGCTGAGGGGAGTAGCCCAAAAGTTGGGCCCTCCCCTTTTTCTCGAGGATCTCCGTTATCTCGGTCATGGCAGAGACCTCATTCTTCCCATGTGTTCATGCCATCGACGTCGATTTATTCGACAATTGTTGGCGCGAGACCATGGGGGTATACGATGATGCCCCGGTTGGAAGAGACGCTTGCGAGCTATCTCTCACCTGGGACATTGTCGTCACTTCGACATCTGCACTTTTGGGGAAGGCTTTTCAGGCAGCAAGTGAGGCTGGTGCTGCCCTGAATACCATGACAGTTCTGCAGGCATACCAGGCTGACTTGCTGGATGTTGTGAGCACAGGCGGGGTGATTGATGAGTACGCTGAGCCACAGACTTGTCTCTCCGTGCTACCAAGTACCATCGGCCGTTCAATGGCTGCTCAGGTCACCACTTGTGGCTGAATCTTACAGGCATCAAGGATAGGGATCGGGCGTTGCTCCTTGATGCCCAATCTCACCTTCCGGACTGTTTGGCGATGCGGTCAATACAGTAGTCACCAGATTCTGGGAGGCGAGGAAGCGTTCGTGAGATATCTTCCCCGCAGTGCTCAAGCGTCTGGATTGTCTGCCACCCACTCCGGACCAGTTCCCCGGTCCCGACCAGGCACACAGTTCCAGTTGGGTACAGTCTACCTGAGGCGTGAGGTCCACCACGTACATACACAAAATTCATGGATGGCTCCCCTGTGACTCCAGGGCATCCGCATTTGAATAACATAGACAGGGATCGGGCGTTGCTTCTTGATGCCCAATCTCACCTTCCGGACTGTTTGGCGATGCGGTCAATACCGTAGTCACCAGATTCTGGGAGGCGGGGAGGCGTTCGTGAGATATCTTCCCCCCAGTGCTCAAGCGTCTGGAGTGTCTGCCACCCACTCCGGACCAGTTCCCTGGTCCCGACCAGGCACACAGTTCCAGTTGGGTACAGTCTACCTGAGGCGTGAGGTCCACCACGCACATACACAAAATTCATGGATGGCTCCCCTGTGACTCCAGGGCATCTGCATTTGCATTACATAGACGACTGGCTGGTTTTAGCTCTTCTAGCTCTAGTGCTTCGACATTGGGATGTGGTCCTATCTCATCTAAAAGCTCTCGGGTTAAGACTCAACGCCACAAAGAGCTTACTCTTCCCTATGTAAAATACAATGTATTTAGGGGTAATATGGGACTCGACCGCGATTCAGGCTAGGCCAGAAAGTCAATACTCATCACTTTCAAAGAGTTTTAGGTCTCATGGCGGCAGCTTCCACAGTGATACCTCTGGGCCGCCTGCACAAGAGACTGTTTGAGACTGCTCAAAGGCAGGGGGTTTCATCCAAGGGCCACCCCCAAAGACAAACAAGGGTGATGCTTCTTTAGAATTTAGAAGTTAGATATAATTAATATTGCATATAAGAATTTATAGTCCGTGTGTTTGCGTGTGTGCGTCTATGTCAATGTGTGTAAGTATGTATGCATATTGTGTGTGGAGCATTTGTATGTCTGTCTTTTGTTGTTTTCACCTTTTTCTTGTTTTTAAAGGTATATGCCTTTTGTTGTTTTTCTTGTATTCAATGTGTCTCATGTACAGCTGCTTTGTAACAATGAAAATTGTAAAAAGCGCTATATAAATAAAGTTGAGTTGAGTTGATGCGCCAGGAGATTCGCACCCTTACTATGTGGTTCAGACCTCGGTCTCCGACTTTATGTCCCACTCTCTGTCCGCGTTGTCGTCTCAGGATGCTCACGACAGATGCATCCCTCATGGGTTGGGGTGCGGTCTTAGATGACTGTCCAGCCCAAGGGATCTGGAGAGGTCATCTTCTCGATTGGCACATCAATTGCCTCAAAATGATGGCTGTATTTCGGGCCCTGAAATACTTCCTCCGGCAGTTATGAGGCTACCATGTCCTAGTGCGGGGGGACAATCCTGAAGAAGTACATAAATCACCAGGGCGGGCTGCGGTCGCACCACCTGAACAAACTGCCCCAGCAGATCCTGCCCTATGCAGAGGGTAAATCCATGTCCCTCAGAGTGATTCACATCCCGGGGCATATGAATGTGGGAGCAGAATTGCTGTCCAGACAAGCGGTGACAAAGGGGGAATGGAACCTCTCCCCCCAAAGTAGTCAAACAAATCAGGGAAAGATTTTACGAAGCAGAGATGGACCTCTTTGCTACGCAGGAGACAGCACAATGTCCCCTCTACTTCTTTCGGACTCATCCAGCTCCCCTGGGTCTGGACGCGATGGCCCATACGTGGCCCAGACTGCGACTTTACGCTTTTCCTCAGATTTCCTCCGATCTCTCCTCGACGACTCGCCAGTTGCGATCCCAGTCAGGAAAGATCTATATTCTCAGGTATAGGGTACAGAGTTTCATGCCCATATTGAGCTCTGGAACCTCCATGCCTGGCCCCTGAAGTGCACCGGCTGAGAGATGCTGAGCATCCGCCTGATGTAGTAGAGACTATTCTAAGTGCTAGGGCTCCCTCCACTAGAAGGAGCCACGCCCTTAGATGGAGCGTTTTTGACAGACCATGCAGACCCAATTCACTTCTAGATCGTTTCAGTGTTGGAGTTTGCAAAAGAAACTGTCCTCAGGCACAAACTCGGTGATCTCAGGGTTTATGTGGCCACCGAGAATCTGAGATTTGCAGGTGCTCTCGACCTCTCGATTTTTGCCCCTGGGATGGTAAAGCTATTCTGCATCCTTACCCGAGTTATCTGCATAAAGTTCTGTTCTCCACCATGCATCCAGTTGTTCTTGAGGCCTTGTAGCCTCCATCTTTCACGGCATCGGAGAAGGAACGATTACACCTACTGTATCCAGTAAGTGCTCTTCAGACTTACGTCCACCACACTAGCCATTTTCACATGCTATGGGAGCAGCAACAAAGGGCCGGCTGCTTGCCCTGAAAACTGCTTTTATTAACACAGTGCATGAAAGGACCATGAAAAAGTGTATTTTGCAAGAGAAAGCAGTTGATTAGTCAAAAGCTTGTTTTGTGCACATTCCACTTTCAGAAACATGCTTCTTGCACTGAAAAATGCTTTTTGTTACACAGAGCATGAAAGGATCATGAAAAAGTATCTTTTGCAAGCGAAAACAGTTGATTAGTCAAAAGCTCGTTCTGTGCACTTTAAACTTTCAGAAACATGCTTCTTGCACTGAAAACCTCTTTTTGTTACACAGAGCATGAAAGGACCATGAAAAAGTGTATTTTGCAAGAGAAAACAGTTTATTAGTCAAAAGCTTATTTTGTGCACATTCCACTTTCAGAAACATGCTTCTTGCACTGAAAACTGCTTTTTGTTACACAGAGCATGAAAGGACCATGAAAAAGTGTATTTTGCAAGAGAAAGCAGTTGATTAATCAAAAGCTTGTTTTGTGCACATTCCACTTACAGAAACATGCTTCTTGCACTGAAAACAGCTTTTTGTTACACAGTGCATCAGAGGACCATGAAAAAGTGTCTTTTGCAAGAGAAAGCAGTTTATTAGTCAAAAGCTTGTTTTGAGAACATGCCACCTACAAAAATATGCTTCTTGTACTGAAAATGGCTTTTTGTTACACAGTTCATCTGAGGGCCATGAAAAAGTATATTTTTCAAGAGAAAAAAGTTGATCAATCAAAAGCTTGTTTTGTTTACTTCAAAACTTTCAGAAATATGATTCTTGCGCTGAAAACCTATTTTTGTTACACAAAGCATAAGAGGACCATGATAACGTGTCTTTTGCACGAGAAAACAGTTGATTAGTCAAAAGCTTGTTTTTTGCACTTTCCACTTACATGCGTCTTGCACTGAAAACTACTTTTTGTTACACAGTGCATCAGAGGACCATGAAAACGTGTCTTTTGCAAGAGAAAACAGTTTATTAGTCAAAAGCTTATTTTGTGCACATTCCACTTTCAGAAACATGCTTCTTGCACTGAAAAATGTTTTTTTTACAGAGAGCATGAAAGGAGCATTAAAAGTGTCTTTTACAAGAGTAAACAGTTAATTAGTCAAAAGCTTCTTTTGTGCACATTCCACTTTCAGAAAAAAGCTTCTTGCACTGAAAACTGCTTTTTGTTACAGAGAGCATGAAAGGACCATGAAAAAGTGTATTTTGCAAGAGAAAGCAGTTTATTAGTCAAAAGCTTGTTTTGAGCACATGCCACTTACAGAAACATGCTTCTTGTACTGAAAACTGCTTTTTTCACACTGTGCATCAGAGGACCATGAAAAATTGTCTTTTGCCTGAGAAAGCAGTTGATTAGTCAAACGCTTATTCTGTGCACTTTAAACTTTCAGAAACATGCTTTGTGGGCTGAAAACTGTTTTTTTTTGTTACACAGTGCATGAGAGGACTATGAAAGTGTATTTTGCAAGAGAAAACAGTTGATTAGTCAAAAGCTTGTTCTGTGCACTTTAAACTTTCAGAAACATGATGTTTGTACTGAAAACTGATTTTTGATACACAGTGCATGAAAGGACCATGAAAAAGTGTATTTTGCAAGGGAAAGCAATTGATTAGTCAAAAGCTTGTTCTGTGCACTTTAAACTTTCAGAAACATGATGTTTGTACTGAAAACTGATTTTTGATACACAGTGCATGAAAGGACCATGAAAAAGTGTATTTTGCAAGGGAAAGCAATTGATTAGTCAAAAGCTTGTTCTGTGCACATTCCACTTTCAGAAACATGCTTCTTGCACTGAAAAATGTTTTTTGTTACACAGAGCATGAAAGGATCATGAAAAAGTATCTTTTGCAAGCGAAAACAGTTGATTAGTCAAAAGCTCGTTCTGTGCACTTTAAACTTTCAGAAACATGCTTCTTGCACTGAAAACCTCTTTTTGTTACACAGAGCATGAAAGGACCATGAAAAAGTGTATTTTGCAAGAGAAAACAGTTTATTAGTCAAAAGCTTATTTTGTGCACATTCCACTTTCAGAAACATGCTTCTTGCACTGAAAACAGCTTTTTGTTACACAGTGCATCAGAGGACCATGAAAAAGTGTCTTTTGCAAGAGAAAGCAGTTTATTAGTCAAAAGCTTGTTTTGAGAACATGCCACCTACAGAAATATGCTTCTTGTACTGAAAATGGCTTTTTATTACACAGTTCATCTGAGGGCCATGAAAAAGTATATTTTTCAAGAGAAAAAAGTTGATCAATCAAAAGCTTGTTTTGTTTACTTCAAAACTTTCAGAAACATGATGTTTGTACTGAAAACTGATTTTTGATACACAGTGCATGAAAGGACCATGAAAAAGTGTATTTTGCAAGGGAAAGCAATTGATTAGTCAAAAGCTTGTTCTGTGCACTTTAAACTTTCAGAAACATGCTTCTTTCACTGAAAATGCTCTTCCGTCACAGAGAGCATGAAAGGACCATGAAAAAGTGTCTTTTGCAAGAGAGAGCAGTTTATTAGTCAAAATCTTGTTTTTAGCACATTCCACTTACAGAAACATGCTTCTTTTACTGAATACTGATTTTTCTACACAGTGCATCAGAGGACCATGAAAAAGTATCTTTTCAAGAGAAAAAAGTTGATTAGTCAAAAGCTTGTTTTGTGCACTTTAAACTCAACTCAACTCAACTTTATTTATATAGCGCTTTTTACAATTTTCATTGTTACAAAGCAGCTGTACATGAGACACAATAGATTACAAGTAAAACAACTAAAGGCATATACCTGTAAAAACAAGAAAAAGGTGGAAAACAACAAAAGACAGACATACAAATGCTCCACACACACAATATGCATACATACTTACATTGACATAGACGCACACACACAAGCACACTCACACACACACACACACACACACACACACACACAAACACACTCGCACAAAAGGACAGTGAAAGGACACATTTGAGATAAAGGAGAGAGAGAACCACAGGTCAAATATTAAACGGACTATAAATTCTTATATATTAATTATTTCTAATTTCTGAATTCTAAAGCAGCCCCCCCGGCAAGGCAGATAGTGCAAAACAATATGCAAACGGTGGCGAGGAACCCAAAACTCTAATCGAGAAAAAAAACTCAGGGGAACCCAGGCCCGACCGGGGGATTCCAGTTCCCCTCTGGCAAAAGCTGCTGCCTCTGCACAGGCACAACAGGCTAAATAAAAAAAAAAAGTAAGCTTAATAAGGTAAATGGTAGATTTAAGATTATCATTAACAATCTAATAGCATTTGAAATGTTGTAGGAAAATCAAAGTTGCCACGTCCTTTATCCAGCTCTATCCTCTTAGCTCTTGTCAGGTCACCGCTTCCCATTCTCAGCTCTGCCATCAGGTCTGGGCATGAACTGCCTCCTGCGGAAATCTTGGAACAAAGAGACAAGACTGGCTGAGAGTAGAGTACTGTTCTGCACTCTTTGATGCAACAAGTACATCATTTGTTGTTGGATGTGTTCCTGGTTCCGGTTGATCTAAATAATGCAGCCTAAATCCTCTGAGGATTAATATTATGGAAGTGTAGTGTATGCAAGATTAAAAAGATGCGTCTTTAGTCTAGACTTAAACTGACAGAGTGTGTCTGCCTGCCGGACATTGCAGGGAAGAATATTCCACAGTTTAGGCGCTAGATAAGAAAAGGATCTACCACCTGCACTTGATTTTGAAATTCTAGGTATTACCAACTGACAGGACTCCTGAGAGCGTAATGCACGTGGAGGTCTGTAATACAATAGAAGCTCATTTAAATACTGCGGCGCTAGACCATGCAGGGCTTTATAGGTAATAAGCAAGATCTTAAAGTTAATGCGATGTTTTATAGGTAACCAGTGCAAGGTTGAAAGAACCGGGGTTATATGCTCATACTTTTTAGTACGTGTAAGAACTCGAGCTGCCGCGTTTTGAACCAGTTGCAGTTTTTGTAATAGGCCTGCAGGGCAACCACCTAGAAGTGCATTACAGTAATCTAGTCTTGATGTCATGAATGCATGAATTAATTTCTCTGCATCTGACATCGACAGCATATGACGTAGTTTAGATATATTCTTAAGATGGAAAAATGCAATTTTACAGGTGTTGGCGACATGGCTTTCAAATGACAGAGTACTATCGAATACAACGCCAAGATTCTTAGCTGACAACGAGGATTTTATGGAGCATCCGTCAATCGTTAAGCAGTATTCTTGGTTGTTACGTATAGCGGTTTTCGGTCCCGTAAGTAACACTTCTGTTTTGTCCGAGTTTAATAGTAAAAAATTGTTACTCATCCAGTTTTTTAAGTCAACTATGCAATCCTTTATTCGATCGAACTGCTGGGTTTCGTGAGGCTTCGAGGAAATATAAAGTTAAGTATCATCAGCATAACAGTGAAAGCTAATTCCGTGTCGCTTTATTATATCTCCTAGAGGTAGCATGTATAATGCGAAGAGCAGAGGCCCCAAGACTGAACCCTGTGGTACACCGTACTGGACTTGCGATTTGCGGGACACCTCATTGTTTATTGCTACAAATTGAAAACGGTCGGATAAATAAGACTTGAACCATTTCAATGCTATTCCGTTAATGCCGACGTAATTTTCGAGTCTATGTAGAAGTATGCTATGGTCAATGGTGTCAAATGCAGCACTAAGGTCTAGCAGCACCAATAACGAAATACAGCCACGGTCAGAAACATGCTTCTTGTACTGAAAACCTCTTTTTGTTAGAAAGAGCATGAAAGGACCATGAAAAATTGTCTTTTGCAAGAGAAAACAGTTGATTAGTCAAAAGCTTGTTTTGTGCACTTTCCACTTACAGAAACATGCTTCTTGCACGGAAAACTACTTTTTGTTACACAGTGCATCAGAGGACCATGAAAACATGCCTTTTGCAAGAGAAAACAGTTTATTAGTCAAAAGCTTATTTTTTGCACATGACACTTACAGAAACATGCTTCTTGTACTGAAAACTGCTTTTTTTATACAGTGCGTCAGAGAACCATGAAAAAGTGTATTTTGCAAGAGAAAACATTATATTAGTCAAAAGCTTGTTTTGTGCACATTCCACTTTCAGAAACATGCTTCTTGTACTGAAAACTACTTTTTGTTACACAGTGCATGAAAGGACCATGAAAAAGTGTCTTTTGCAAGAGAAAACAGTTGATTAGTCAAAAGCTTGTTTTGTTCACTTTCCACTTACAGAAACATGCTTCTTGCACTGAAAACTTCTTTTTGTTACACAAAGCATCAGAGGACCATGAAAAAGTATATTTTCCAAGAGAAAAAAAGTTGATTAGTCAAAAGCTTATTCTGTGCACTTTAAACTTTCAGAAACATACTTCTTGCACTAAAAAACAGCTTTTTGTTACACAGTGCTTCAGAGGACCATGAAAAAGTGTATTGTGCAGGCGAAAACAGTTGATTAGTCAAAAGCTTATTTTGTGCACATTCCACTTTCAGAAACATGCTTCTTGCACTGAAAAATGTTTTTTTTACAGAGAGCATGAAAGGAGCATTAAAAGTGTCTTTTACAAGAGTAAACAGTTAATTAGTCAAAAGCTTCTTTTGTGCACATTCCACTTTCAGAAACATGCTTCTTGCACTGAAAACTGCTTTTTGTTACAGAGAGCATGAAAGGACCATGAAAAAGTGTATTTTGCAAGAGAAAGCAGTTTCTTAGTCAAAAGCCTGTTTTGAGCACATGCCACTTACAGAAACATGCTTCTTGTACTGAAAACTGCTTTTTTCACACTGTGCATCAGAGGACCATGAAAAATTGTCTTTTGCCCTTAGAAAGCAGTTGATTAGTCAAAAACGTATTCTGTGCACTTTAAACTTTGAGAAACATGCTTTGTGGGCTGAAAACATTTTTTTTGTTACACAGTGCATGAGAGGACTATGAAAAGTGTATTTTGCAAGTGAAAACAGTTGATTAGTCAAAAGCTTGTTCTGTGCACTTTAAACTTTCAGAAACATGATGTTTGTACTGAAAACTGATTTTTGATACAAAGTGCATGAAAGGACCATGAAAAAGTGTATTTTGCAAGGGAAAGCAGTTGATTAGTCAAAAGCTTGTTCTGTGCACTTTCCACTTACAGAAACATGCTTCTTGCACTGAAAACTGCTTTTTGTTACAGAGAGCATGAAAAGTGTCTTTTGCAAGAGAGAGCAGTTTATTAGTCAAAAGCTTGTTTTGAGCACATTCCACTTTCAGAAACATGCTTCTTTCACTGAAAATGCTCTTCCGTCACAGAGAGCATGAAAGGACCATGAAAAAGTGTCTTTTGCAAGCGAAAACAGTTGATTAGTCAAAAGCTTGTTTTTTAGACTTTCCACTTACAGAAACATGCTTCTTGCACTGAAAACTGCTTTTTGTTACAGAGAGCATGAAAGGACCATGAAAAAGTGTCTTTTGCAAGAGAGAGCAGTTTATTAGTCAAAAGCTTGTTTTGAGCACATTCCACTTACAGAAACATGCTTCTTTTACTGAATACTGATTTTTCTACACAGTGCATCAGAGTACCATGAAAAAGTATCTTTTCAAGAGAAAAAAGTTGATTAGTCAAAAGCTTGTTTTGTGCACTTTAAACTTTCAGAAACATGCTTCTTGTACTGAAAACCTCTTTTTGTTACACAGAGCATGAAAGGACCATGAAAAATTGTCTTTTGCAAGATAAAACAGTTGATTAGTCAAAAGCTTGTTTTGTGCACTTTCCACTTACAGAAACATGCTTCTTGCACGGAAAACTACTTTTTGTTACACAGTGCATCAGAGGACCATGAAAACATGCCTTTTGCAAGAGAAAACAGTTAATTAGTCAAAAGCTTATTTTTTGCACATGACACTTACAGAAACATGCTTCTTGTACTGAAAACTGCTTTTTTATACAGTGCATCAGAGAACCATGAAAAGTGTATTTTGCGAGAGAAAACATTATATTAGTCAAAAGCTTGTTTTGTGCACATTCCATTTTCAGAAACATGCTTCTTGTACTGAAAACTACTTTTTGTTACACAGTGCATGAAAGGACCATGAAAAAGTGTCTTTTGCAAGAGAAAACAGTTGATTAGTCAAAAGCTTGTTTTGTTCACTTTCCACTTACAGAAACATGCTTCTTGCACTGAAAACTTATTTTTGTTACACAAAGCATCAGAGGACTATGAAAAAGTATATTTTTCAAGAGAAAAAAAGTTGATTAGTCAAAAGCTTATTCTGTGCACTTTAAACATTCAGAAACATGCTTCTTGCACTAAAAAACAGCTTTTTGTTACACAGTGCTTCAGAGGACCATGAAAAAGTGTATTGTGCAGGCGAAAACAGTTGATTAGTCAAAAGCTTGTTCTGTGCATTTTAAACTTTCAGAAACATGCTTCTTGAACTGAAAACTGCTTTTTGTTACAGAGAGCATGAAAGGACCATGAAAAAGTGTCTTTTGCAAGAGAAAACAGTTGATTAGTCAAAAGCTTGTTTTGTTCACTTTCCACTTACAGAAACATGCTTCTTGCACTGAAAACTTCTTTTTGTTACACAAAGCATCAGAGGACCATGAAAAACTATATTTTTCAAGAGAAAAAAAGTTGATTAGTTAAAAGCTTATTCTGTGCACTTTAAACTTTCAGAAACATGCTTCTTGCACTAAAAAACAGGTTTTTTTTACACAGTGCTTCAGAGGACCATGAAAAAGTGTATTGTGCAGGCGAAAACAGTTGATTAGTCAAAAGCTTGTTCTGTGCACTTTATACTTTCAGAAACATGCCTCTTGTACTGAAAACTGCTTTTTGTTACGCAGTTAATGAAATGACCATTAAAAAGTGTATTTTGCAAGAGAAAGCAGTTGATTAGTCAAAAGCTTGTTTTGTGCACATTCCAGATTCAGAAACATGCTTATTGCACTGAAAAATGCTTTTTTTCCACAGAGCATGAAAGGACCATGAAAAAGTGTCTTTTGCAAGCGAAAACAGTTGACTAGTCAAAAGCTCGTTTTGTGCACTTTCCACTTACAGAAACATGCTTCTTGCACTGAAAACTGCTTTTTGTTACAGAGAGCATGAAAGGATACTGAAAAAGTGTATTTTGCAAGAGAAAGCAGTTGATTAGTCAAAAGCTTGTTTTTTGCAATTCCAATTACAGAAACATGCTTCTTGTACTGAAAACTGTTTTTTGTTACACAGAGGATGAAAGGACCTTGAAAAAATGTCTTTTGCTAGAGAAAGCAGTTGATTTGTCAAATGCTTGTTTTGTTCACATTCCACTTTCAGAAACATGCTTCTTGCACTGAAAACTGCTTTTTGTTACACAGTGCATCAGAGGACCACGAAAAAAGTATCTTTTTCAAGAGAAAAATGTTGATTATTCAAAAGCTTGTTTTGTTTACTTCAAAACTTTCAGAAACATGCTTCTTGCGCAGAAAACCTATTTTTGTTACACAGAGCATGAAAGGAAAATGAAAAAGTTTCTTTTGCAAGAGAAAGGCTTTGATTAGTCAAAAGCTTGTTTTTTGCAAATTCCACTTACAAAAACAAGCTTCTTGAACTGAAAACTGCATTTTGTATAAAACTTGCTGTGTGCATAATGAAAAAGTTTGTTAAGGAAAGGATCAGAATCAGTTTTCTTAAACGCTCATTCTGAGTGCTGGGAGAGTGAGAAACAAGGATTTGGCACTGAAAACTGCATTTTGTGTAAAACTGGCTTTGTGCATAATGCAAAAGGGAGTTAAATATAGGATCACAGTCAGTTTTCCTAAACGCTCATTCTGAGTGATGGGAGAGTGAGAAACAAGGATTTGGCACTGAATACTGCATTTTGTATAAAACTGACTTTTTGCATAATGAAAAAGTTCGTTTAGGAAAGGATCAGAATCAGTTATTTTTAACGCTCATTCTGAGTGCTGGGAGAGTGAGAAACAAGGATTTGACACAGAAAACGGCATTTTGTGTAAAATTGGCTGTGTGCATAATGAAAAAGTTTGTTAAGGAAAGGATCAGAATCAGTTTTTTTAAACGCTCATTCTGAGTGCTGGGAGAGTGAGACACATGGGCTTTGCACTGAAAACTGCATTTTAAGTAAAACTGGCTTTGTACATAATGAAAAAGTTCGTTTAGGAAAGAATCAGAATCAGTTATTTTAAACGCTCATTCTGAGTGCTGGGAGAGTGAGAAACAAGGATTTGACACAGAAAACGGCATTTTGTGTAAAATTGGCTGTGTGCATAATGAAAAAGTTTGTTAAGGAAAGGATCAGAATCAGTGTTTTTAAACGCTCATTCTGAGTGCTGGGAGAGTGAGACACATGGGCTTTGCACTGAAAACTGCATTTTAAGTAAAACTGGCTTTGTGCATAATGAAAAAGTTTGTTTAGGAAAGGATCAGAATCAGTTTTCTTAAACGCTCATTCTGAGTGCTGGGAGAATGAGAAACAAGTATTTGGCACTGAAAACTGCACCCTGCGTAAAACAGGCTTTGTGCATTATGAAAAAGTTTTTTAAGGAATGGATCAGAATCAGTTTTCTTAAACGCTCATTCTGAGTGCTGGGAGAGTGAGAAACAAGGATTTGGCACTGAAAACTGCACCCTGTGTAAAACTGGCTTTGTGCATAATGAAGAAGTTTGTTGAGGAATGAATCAGAATCAGTTTTCTTAAACGCTCATTCTGAGTGCTGGGAGAGTGAGAAACAAGGATTTGGCACTGAAAACTGCACCCTGTGTAAAACTGACTT
This sequence comes from Triplophysa bombifrons, assembly GCA_029783895.1. Lineage (NCBI taxonomy): Eukaryota > Metazoa > Chordata > Actinopteri > Cypriniformes > Nemacheilidae > Triplophysa > Triplophysa bombifrons. Next base: position 19,048,571 of record CM056459.1, on the reverse strand, counting down.
TGTGCATAATAAAAAAAGTTTGTTAAGGAATGGATCAGAATCAGTTTTCTTAAACGCTCATTCTGAGTGCTGGGAGAGTGAGAAACAAGGATTTGGCACTGAAAACTGCAACCTGTGTAAAACTGGCTTTGTGCATTATGAAAAAGTTTTTTAAGGAATGGATCAGAATCAGTTTTCTTATAAGCTCATTCTGAGTGCTGGGAGAGCGAGAAACAAGTATTTGGCACTGAAAACTGCACCCTGTGTAAAACTGGCTTTGTGCATAATGAAAAAGTTTGTTAAGGAATGGATCAGAATCAGTTTTCTGAAACGCTCATTCTGAGTGCTGGGAGAGTGAAAAAAACAAGGATTTGGCACTGAAAACTGCAACCTGTGTAAAACTGGCTTTGTGCATAATGAAAAAGTTTGTTAAGGAATGGATCAGAATCAGTTTTCTTATAAGCTCATTCTGAGTGCTGGGAGAGCGAGAAACAAGTACTTGGCACTGAAAACTGCACCCTGTGTAAAACTGGCTTTGTGCATAATGAAAAAGTGTGTTAAGGAATGGATCAGAATCAGTTTTCTGAAACGCTCATTCTGAGTGCTGGGAGAGTGAGAAACAAGAATTTGGCACTGAATACTGCATTTTGTGTAAAACTTGCTGTGTGCATAATGAAAAAGTTTGTTGAGGAAAGGATCAGAATAATTTTTCTTAAACGCTCATTCTGAGTGCTGGGAGAGTGAGAGACATGGGCTTTGCACTAAAAACTGCATTTTAAGTAAAACTGGCTTTGTGCATAATGAAAAAGTTTGTTTAGGAAAGGATCACAGTCAGTTTCCTTAAACGCTCATTCTGAGTGCTGGGAGAGTGAGAAACAAGGATTTGACACAGAAAACTGCATTTAAATTAAAACTGGCTTTGTGCATAATGAAAAAGGGCGTTTTAATAAAGGACCACAGTCAATTTTCTTAAACGCTCATTCTGAGTGATGGGAGAGTGAGAAACAAGGATTTGGCACTGAAAACTGCATTTTGTGTAAAACTGGCTTTGTGCATAATGAAAAAGTTTGTTAAGGAAAGGATCAGAAACAGTTTTCTTAAACGCTCATTCTGAGTGCTGGGAGAGTGAGAAACAAGGATTTGGCACTGAAAACTGCACCCTGTGTAAAACTGGCTTTGTGCATAATGAAAAAGTTTGTTGAGGAATGAATCAGAATCAGTTTTCTTAAACGCTCATTCTGAGTGCTGGGAGAGTGAGAAACAAGGATTTGGCACTGAAAATGCACCCTGTGTAAAACTGACTTTGTGCATAATAAAAAAAGTTTGTTAAGGAATGGATCAGAATCAGTTTTCTTAAACGCTCATTCTGAGTGCTGGGAGAGTGAGAAACAAGGATTTGGCACTGAAAACTGCAACCTGTGTAAAACTGGCTTTGTGCATTATGAAAAAGTTTTTTAAGGAATGGATCAGAATCAGTTTTCTTATAAGCTCATTCTGAGTGCTGGGAGAGCGAGAAACAAGTATTTGGCACTGAAAACTGCACCCTGTGTAAAACTGGCTTTGTGCATAATGAAAAAGTTTGTTAAGGAATGGATCAGAATCAGTTTTCTGAAACGCTCATTCTGAGTGCAGGGAGAGTGAAAAAAACAAGGATTTGGCACTGAAAACTGCAACCTGTGTAAAACTGGCTTTGTGCATAATGAAAAAGTTTGTTAAGGAATGGATCAGAATCAGTTTTCTTATAAGCTCATTCTGAGTGCTGGGAGAGCGAGAAACAAGTATTTGGCACTGAAAACTGCACCCTGTGTAAAACTGGCTTTGTGCATAATGAAAAAGTTTGTTAAGGAATGGATCAGAATCAGTTTTCTGAAACGCTCATTCTGAGTGCTGGGAGAGTGAGAAACAAGGATTTGGCACTGAAAACTGCACCCTGTGTAAAACAGGCTTTGTGCATTATGAAAAAGTTTTTTAAGGAATGGATCAGAATAAGTTTTCTTAAACGCTCATTCTGAGTGCTGGGAGAGTGAGAAACAAGGATTTGACACAGAAAACGGCATTTTGTGTAAAATTGGCTGTGTGCATAATGAAAAAGTTTGTTAAGGAAAGGATCAGAATCAGTTTTTTTAAAAGCCCATTCTGAGTGCTGGGAGAGTGAGACACATGGGCTTTGCACTGAAAACTGCATTTTAAGTAAAACTGGCTTTGTACATAATGAAAAAGTTCGTTTAGGAAAGAATCAGAATCAGTTATTTTAAACGCTCATTCTGAGTGCTGGGAGAGTGAGAAACAAGGATTTGACACAGAAAACGGCATTTTGTGTAAAATTGGCTGTGTGCATAATGAAAAAGTTTGTTAAGGAAAGGATCAGAATCAGTGTTTTTAAACGCTCATTCTGAGTGCTGGGAGAGTGAGACACATGGGCTTTGCACTGAAAACTGCATTTTAAGTAAAACTGGCTTTGTGCATAATGAAAAAGTTTGTTTAGGAAAGGATCAGAATCAGTTTTCTTAAACGCTCATTCTGAGTGCTGGGAGAATGAGAAACAAGTATTTGGCACTGAAAACTGCACCCTGCGTAAAACAGGCTTTGTGCATTATGAAAAAGTTTTTTAAGGAATGGATCAGAATCAGTTTTCTTAAACGCTCATTCTGAGTGCTGGGAGAGTGAGAAACAAGGATTTGGCACTGAAAACTGCACCCTGTGTAAAACTGGCTTTGTGCATAATGAAGAAGTTTGTTGAGGAATGAATCAGAATCAGTTTTCTTAAACGCTCATTCTGAGTGCTGGGAGAGTGAGAAACAAGGATTTGGCACTGAAAACTGCACCCTGTGTAAAACTGACTTTGTGCATAATAAAAAAAGTTTGTTAAGGAATGGATCAGAATCAGTTTTCTGAAACTCTCATTCTGAGTGATGGGAGAGTGAGAAACAAGGATTTGGCACTGAAAACTGCACCCTGTGTAAAACTGGCTTTGTGCATAATGAAAAAGTTTGTTAAGGAATGGATCAGAATCAGTTTTCTGAAACTCTCATTCTGAGTGATGGGAGAGTGAGAAACAAGGATTTGGCACTGAAAACTGCATTTTGTGTAAAACTGACTGTGTGCATAATGAAAATGTTAGTTTAGGAAAGGATCAGAATCAGTTTTCTTAAACGCTCACTCTGAGTGCTGTGAAAGTGAGAAACAAGGATTTGGCACTGAATACTGCATTTTGTGTAAAACTTGCTGTGTGCATAATGAAAAAGTTTGTTGAGGAAAGGATCAGAATAATTTTTCTTAAACGCTCATTCTGAGTGCTGGGAGAGTGAGAGACATGGGCTTTGCACTAAAAACTGCATTTTAAGTAAAACTGGCTTTGTGCATAATGAAAAAGTTTGTTTAGGAAAGGATCACAGTCAGTTTCCTTAAACGCTCATTCTGAGTGCTGGGAGAGTGAGAAACAAGGATTTGACACAGAAAACTGCATTTAAATTAAAACTGGCTTTGTGCATAATGAAAAAGGGCGTTTTAATAAAGGACCACAGTCAATTTTCTTAAACGCTCATTCTGAGTGATGGGAGAGTGAGAAACAAGGATTTGGCACTGAAAACTGCATTTTGTGTAAAACTGGCTTTGTGCATAATGAAAAAGTTTGTTAAGGAAAGGATCAGAAACAGTTTTCTTAAACGCTCATTCTGAGTGCTGGGAGAGTGAGAAACAAGGATTTGGGACAGAAAACTGCATTTTGTGTAAAACTGGCTTTGTGCATAATGAAAAAGTTTGTTTAGGAAAGGATCAGAATCAGTTATTTTAAACGCTCATTCTGAGTGCTGGGAGAGTGAGAAACAAGGATTTGGCACTGAAAACCGCACCCTGCGTAAAACAGGCTTTGTGCATTATGAAAAAGTTTTTTAAGGAATGGATCAGAATCAGTTTTCTTAAACGCTCATTCTGAGTGTTGGGAGAGTGAGAAACAAGTATTTGGCACTGAAAACTGCACCCTGCGTAAAACAGGCTTTGTGCATTATGAAAAAGTTTTTTAAGGAATGGATCAGAATCAGTTCTCTTAAACGCTCATTCTGAGTACTGGGAGAGTGAGAAACAAGGATTTGGCACTGAAAACTGCACCCTGTGTAAAACTGGCTTTGTGCATAATGAAAAAGTTTGTTGAGGAATGAATCAGAATCAGTTTTCTTAAACGCTCATTCTGAGTGCTGGGAGAGTGAGAAACAAGGATTTGGCACTGAAAATGCACCCTGTGTAAAACTGACTTTGTGCATAATAAAAAAAGTTTGTTAAGGAATGGATCAGAATCAGTTTTCTTAAACGCTCATTCTGAGTGCTGGGAGAGTGAGAAACAAGGATTTGGCACTGAAAACTGCAACCTGTGTAAAACTGGCTTTGTGCATTATGAAAAAGTTTTTTAAGGAATGGATCAGAATCAGTTTTCTTATAAGCTCATTCTGAGTGCTGGGAGAGCGAGAAACAAGTATTTGGCACTGAAAACTGCACCCTGTGTAAAACTGGCTTTGTGCATAATGAAAAAGTTTGTTAAGGAATGGATCAGAATCAGTTTTCTGAAACGCTCATTCTGAGTTCAGGGAGAGTGAAAAAAACAAGGATTTGGCACTGAAAACTGCAACCTGTGTAAAACTGGCTTTGTGCATAATGAAAAAGTTTGTTAAGGAATGGATCAGAATCAGTTTTCTTATAAGCTCATTCTGAGTGCTGGGAGAGCGAGAAACAAGTATTTGGCACTGAAAACTGCACCCTGTGTAAAACTGGCTTTGTGCATAATGAAAAAGTTTGTTAAGGAATGGATCAGAATCAGTTTTCTGAAACGCTCATTCTGAGTGCTGGGAGAGTGAGAAACAAGGATTTGGCACTGAAAACTGCACCCTGTGTAAAACAGGCTTTGTGCATTATGAAAAAGTTTTTTAAGGAATGGATCAGAATAAGTTTTCTTAAACGCTCATTCTGAGTGCTGGGAGAGTGAGAAACAAGGATTTGGCACTGAAAACTGCACCCTGTGTAAAACAGGCTTTGTGCATAATGCAAAAGGGAGATAAATATAGGATCACAGTCAGTTTTCCTAAACGCTCATTCTGAGTGATGGGAGAGTGAGAAACAAGGATTTGGCACTGAATACTGCATTTTGTATAAAACTGACTTTTTGCATAATGAAAAAGTTTGTTTAGGAAAGGATCAGAATCAGTTATTTTAAACGCTCATTCTGAGTGCTGGGAAAGTGAGAAACAGGGATTTGGCACTGAAAACTGCACTTTGTGTAAAACTGGCTTTGTGCATTATGAAAAAGTTTTTTAAGGAATGGATCAGAATCAGTTTTCTTAAACGCTCATTCTGAGTGCTGGGAGAGTGAGAAACAAGGATTTGGCACTGAAAACTGCACCCTGTGTAAAACAGGCTTTGTGCATAATGCAAAAGGGAGTTAAATATAGGATCACAGTCAGTTTTCCTAAACGCTCATTCTGAGTGATGGGAGAGTGAGAAACAAGGATTTGGCACTGAATACTGCATTTTGTATAAAACTGACTTTTTGCATAATGAAAAAGTTTGTTTAGGAAAGGATCAGAATCAGTTATTTTAAACGCTCATTCTGAGTGCTGGGAGAGTGAGAAACAAGGATTTGGCACTGAAAACTGCACCCTGCGTAAAACAGGCTTTGTGCATTATGAAAAAGTTTGTTAAGGAATAGATCAGAATCAGTTTTCTTAAACGCTCATTCTGAGTGCTGGGAGAGTGAGAAACAAGTATTTGGCACTGAAAACTGCACCCTGCGTAAAACAGGCTTTGTGCATTATGAAAATGTTTTTTAAGGAATGGATCAGAATCAGTTCTCTTAAACGCTCATTCTGAGTGCTGGGAGAGTGAGAAACAAGGATTTGGCACTGAAAACTGCACCCTGTGTAAAACTGGCTTTGTGCATAATGAAAAAGTTTGTTGAGGAATGAATCAGAATCAGTTTTCTTAAACGCTCATTCTGAGTGCTGGGAGAGTGAGAAACAAGGATTTGGCACTGAAAATGCACCCTGTGTAAAACTGACTTTGTGCATAATAAAAAAAGTTTGTTAAGGAATGGATCAGAATCAGTTTTCTTAAACGCTCATTCTGAGTGCTGGGAGAGTGAGAAACAAGGATTTGGCACTGAAAACTGCAACCTGTGTAAAACTGGCTTTGTGCATTATGAAAAAGTTTGTTAAGGAAAGGATCAGAATCAGTTTTCTTAAACGCTCATTCTGAGTGCTGGGAGAGTGAGAAACAAGGATTTGGCACTGAAAACTGCAACCTGTGTAAAACTGGCTTTGTGCATTATGAAAAAGTTTTTTAAGGAATGGATCAGAATCAGTTTTCTTAAACGCTCATTCTGAGTGCTGGGAGAGCGAGAAACAAGTATTTGGCACTGAAAACTGCACCCTGTGTAAAACTGGCTTTGTGCATAATGAAAAAGTTTGTTAAGGAATGGATCAGAATCAGTTTTCTGAAACGCTCATTCTGAGTGCTGGGAGAGTGAGAAACAAGGATTTGGCACTGAAAACTGCACCCTGTGTAAAACAGGCTTTGTGCATTATGAAAAAGTTTTTTAAGGAATGGATCAGAATAAGTTTTCTTAAACGCTCATTCTGAGTGCTGGGAGAGTGAGAAACAAGGATTTGGCACTGAAAACTGCACCCTGTGTAAAACAGGCTTTGTGCATAATGCAAAAGGGAGATAAATATAGGATCACAGTCAGTTTTCCTAAACGCTCATTCTGAGTGATGGGAGAGTGAGAAACAAGGATTTGGCACTGAATACTGCATTTTGTATAAAACTGACTTTTTGCATAATGAAAAAGTTTGTTTAGGAAAGGATCAGAATCAGTTATTTTAAACGCTCATTCTGAGTGCTGGGAAAGTGAGAAACAAGGATTTGGCACTGAAAACTGCACTTTGTGTAAAACTGGCTTTGTGCATTATGAAAAAGTTTTTTAAGGAATGGATCAGAATCAGTTTTCTTAAACGCTCATTCTGAGTGCTGGGAGAGTGAGAAATAAGGATTTGGCACTGAAAACTGCACCCTGTGTAAAACAGGCTTTGTGCATAATGCAAAAGGGAGTTAAATATAGGATCACAGTCAGTTTTCCTAAACGCTCATTCTGAGTGATGGGAGAGTGAGAAACAAGGATTTGGCACTGAATACTGCATTTTGTATAAAACTGACTTTTTGCATAATGAAAAAGTTTGTTTAGGAAAGGATCAGAATCAGTTATTTTAAACGCTCATTCTGAGTGCTGGGAGAGTGAGAAACAAGGATTTGGCACTGAAAACTGCACCCTGCGTAAAACAGGCTTTGTGCATTATGAAAAAGTTTTTTAAGGAATAGATCAGAATCAGTTTTCTTAAACGCTCATTCTGAGTGCTGGGAGAGTGAGAAACAAGTATTTGGCACTGAAAACTGCACCCTGCGTAAAACAGGCTTTGTGCATTATGAAAATGTTTTTTAAGGAATGGATCAGAATCAGTTCTCTTAAACGCTCATTCTGAGTGCTGGGAGAGTGAGAAACAAGGATTTGGCACTGAAAACTGCAACCTGTGTAAAACTGGCTTTGTGCATAATGAAAAAGTTTGTTAAGGAATGAATCAGAATCAGTTTTCTTATAAGCTCATTCTGAGTGCTGGGAGAGCGAGAAACAAGTACTTGGCACTGAAAACTGCACCCTGTGTAAAACTGGCTTTGTGCATAATGAAAAAGTTTGTTAAGGAATGGATCAGAATCAGTTTTCTGAAACGCTCATTCTGAGTGCTGGGAGAGTGAGAAACAAGGATTTGGCACTGAAAACTGCACCCTGTGTAAAACTGGCTTTGTGCATAATGAAAAAGTTTGTTAAGGAATGGATCAGAATCAGTTTTCTGAAACTCTCATTCTGAGTGATGGGAGAGTGAGAAACAAGGATTTGGCACTGAAAACTGCATTTTGTGTAAAACTTGCTGTGTGCATAATGAAAAAGTTTGTTAAGGAAAGGATCAGAATCAGTTTTCTTAAACGCTCATTCTGAGTGCTGGGAGAGTGAGAAACAAGGATTTGGCACTGAAAACTGCATTTTGTGTAAAACTGGCTTTGTGCATAATGCAAAAGGGAGTTAAATATAGGATCACAGTCAGTTTTCCTAAACGCTCATTCTGAGTGATGGGAGAGTGAGAAACAAGGATTTGGCACTGAATACTGCATTTTGTATAAAACTGACTTTTTGCATAATGAAAAAGTTCGTTTAGGAAAGGATCAGAATCAGTTATTTTTAACGCTCATTCTGAGTGCTGGGAGAGTGAGAAACAAGGATTTGACACAGAAAACGGCATTTTGTGTAAAATTGGCTGTGTGCATAATGAAAAAGTTTGTTAAGGAAAGGATCAGAATCAGTTTTTTTAAACGCTCATTCTGAGTGCTGGGAGAGTGAGACACATGGGCTTTGCACTGAAAACTGCATTTTAAGTAAAACTGGCTTTGTACATAATGAAAAAGTTCGTTTAGGAAAGAATCAGAATCAGTTATTTTAAACGCTCATTCTGAGTGCTGGGAGAGTGAGAAACAAGGATTTGACACAGAAAACGGCATTTTGTGTAAAATTGGCTGTGTGCATAATGAAAAAGTTTGTTAAGGAAAGGATCAGAATCAGTGTTTTTAAACGCTCATTCTGAGTGCTGGGAGAGTGAGACACATGGGCTTTGCACTGAAAACTGCATTTTAAGTAAAACTGGCTTTGTGCATAATGAAAAAGTTTGTTTAGGAAAGGATCAGAATCAGTTTTCTTAAACGCTCATTCTGAGTGCTGGGAGAATGAGAAACAAGTATTTGGCACTGAAAACTGCACCCTGCGTAAAACAGGCTTTGTGCATTATGAAAAAGTTTTTTAAGGAATGGATCAGAATCAGTTTTCTTAAACGCTCATTCTGAGTGCTGGGAGAGTGAGAAACAAGGATTTGGCACTGAAAACTGCACCCTGTGTAAAACTGGCTTTGTGCATAATGAAGAAGTTTGTTGAGGAATGAATCAGAATCAGTTTTCTTAAACGCTCATTCTGAGTGCTGGGAGAGTGAGAAACAAGGATTTGGCACTGAAAACTGCACCCTGTGTAAAACTGACTTTGTGCATAATAAAAAAAGTTTGTTAAGGAATGGATCAGAATCAGTTTTCTTAAACGCTCATTCTGAGTGCTGGGAGAGTGAGAAACAAGGATTTGGCACTGAAAACTGCAACCTGTGTAAAACTGGCTTTGTGCATTATGAAAAAGTTTTTTAAGGAATGGATCAGAATCAGTTTTCTTATAAGCTCATTCTGAGTGCTGGGAGAGCGAGAAACAAGTATTTGGCACTGAAAACTGCACCCTGTGTAAAACTGGCTTTGTGCATAATGAAAAAGTTTGTTAAGGAATGGATCAGAATCAGTTTTCTGAAACGCTCATTCTGAGTGCTGGGAGAGTGAAAAAAACAAGGATTTGGCACTGAAAACTGCATTTTGTGTAAAACTGACTGTGTGCATAATGAAAATGTTAGTTTAGGAAAGGATCAGAATCAGTTTTCTTAAACGCTCACTCTGAGTGCTGTGAAAGTGAGAAACAAGGATTTGGCACTGAATACTGCATTTTGTGTAAAACTTGCTGTGTGCATAATGAAAAAGTTTGTTGAGGAAAGGATCAGAATAATTTTTCTTAAACGCTCATTCTGAGTGCTGGGAGAGTGAGAGACATGGGCTTTGCACTAAAAACTGCATTTTAAGTAAAACTGGCTTTGTGCATAATGAAAAAGTTTGTTTAGGAAAGGATCACAGTCAGTTTCCTTAAACGCTCATTCTGAGTGCTGGGAGAGTGAGAAACAAGGATTTGACACAGAAAACTGCATTTAAATTAAAACTGGCTTTGTGCATAATGAAAAAGGGCGTTTTAATAAAGGACCACAGTCAATTTTCTTAAACGCTCATTCTGAGTGATGGGAGAGTGAGAAACAAGGATTTGGCACTGAAAACTGCATTTTGTGTAAAACTGGCTTTGTGCATAATGAAAAAGTTTGTTAAGGAAAGGATCAGAAACAGTTTTCTTAAACGCTCATTCTGAGTGCTGGGAGAGTGAGAAACAAGGATTTGGGACAGAAAACTGCATTTTGTGTAAAACTGGCTTTGTGCATAATGAAAAAGTTTGTTTAGGAAAGGATCAGAATCAGTTATTTTAAACGCTCATTCTGAGTGCTGGGAGAGTGAGAAACAAGGATTTGGCACTGAAAACCGCACCCTGCGTAAAACAGGCTTTGTGCATTATGAAAAAGTTTTTTAAGGAATGGATCAGAATCAGTTTTCTTAAACGCTCATTCTGAGTGTTGGGAGAGTGAGAAACAAGTATTTGGCACTGAAAACTGCACCCTGCGTAAAACAGGCTTTGTGCATTATGAAAAAGTTTTTTAAGGAATGGATCAGAATCAGTTCTCTTAAACGCTCATTCTGAGTACTGGGAGAGTGAGAAACAAGGATTTGGCACTGAAAACTGCACCCTGTGTAAAACTGGCTTTGTGCATAATGAAAAAGTTTGTTGAGGAATGAATCAGAATCAGTTTTCTTAAACGCTCATTCTGAGTGCTGGGAGAGTGAGAAACAAGGATTTGGCACTGAAAATGCACCCTGTGTAAAACTGACTTTGTGCATAATAAAAAAAGTTTGTTAAGGAATGGATCAGAATCAGTTTTCTTAAACGCTCATTCTGAGTGCTGGGAGAGTGAGAAACAAGGATTTGGCACTGAAAACTGCAACCTGTGTAAAACTGGCTTTGTGCATTATGAAAAAGTTTTTTAAGGAATGGATCAGAATCAGTTTTCTTATAAGCTCATTCTGAGTGCTGGGAGAGCGAGAAACAAGTATTTGGCACTGAAAACTGCACCCTGTGTAAAACTGGCTTTGTGCATAATGAAAAAGTTTGTTAAGGAATGGATCAGAATCAGTTTTCTGAAACGCTCATTCTGAGTGCAGGGAGAGTGAAAAAAACAAGGATTTGGCACTGAAAACTGCAACCTGTGTAAAACTGGCTTTGTGCATAATGAAAAAGTTTGTTAAGGAATGGATCAGAATCAGTTTTCTTATAAGCTCATTCTGAGTGCTGGGAGAGCGAGAAACAAGTATTTGGCACTGAAAACTGCACCCTGTGTAAAACTGGCTTTGTGCATAATGAAAAAGTTTGTTAAGGAATGGATCAGAATCAGTTTTCTGAAACGCTCATTCTGAGTGCTGGGAGAGTGAGAAACAAGGATTTGGCACTGAAAACTGCACCCTGTGTAAAACAGGCTTTGTGCATTATGAAAAAGTTTTTTAAGGAATGGATCAGAATAAGTTTTCTTAAACGCTCATTCTGAGTGCTGGGAGAGTGAGAAACAAGGATTTGGCACTGAAAACTGCACCCTGTGTAAAACAGGCTTTGTGCATAATGCAAAAGGGAGATAAATATAGGATCACAGTCAGTTTTCCTAAACGCTCATTCTGAGTGATGGGAGAGTGAGAAACAAGGATTTGGCACTGAATACTGCATTTTGTATAAAACTGACTTTTTGCATAATGAAAAAGTTTGTTTAGGAAAGGATCAGAATCAGTTATTTTAAACGCTCATTCTGAGTGCTGGGAAAGTGAGAAACAAGGATTTGGCACTGAAAACTGCACTTTGTGTAAAACTGGCTTTGTGCATTATGAAAAAGTTTTTTAAGGAATGGATCAGAATCAGTTTTCTTAAACGCTCATTCTGAGTGCTGGGAGAGTGAGAAACAAGGATTTGGCACTGAAAACTGCACCCTGTGTAAAACAGGCTTTGTGCATAATGCAAAAGGGAGTTAAATATAGGATCACAGTCAGTTTTCCTAAACGCTCATTCTGAGTGATGGGAGAGTGAGAAACAAGGATTTGGCACTGATTACTGCATTTTGTATAAAACTGACTTTTTGCATAATGAAAAAGTTTGTTTAGGAAAGGATCAGAATCAGTTATTTTAAACGCTCATTCTGAGTGCTGGGAGAGTGAGAAACAAGGATTTGGCACTGAAAACTGCACCCTGCGTAAAACAGGCTTTGTGCATTATGAAAAAGTTTTTTAAGGAATAGATCAGAATCAGTTTTCTTAAACGCTCATTCTGAGTGCTGGGAGAGTGAGAAACAAGTATTTGGCACTGAAAACTGCACCCTGCGTAAAACAGGCTTTGTGCATTATGAAAATGTTTTTTAAGGAATGGATCAGAATCAGTTCTCTTAAACGCTCATTCTGAGTGCTGGGAGAGTGAGAAACAAGGATTTGGCACTGAAAACTGCACCCTGTGTAAAACTGGCTTTGTGCATAATGAAAAAGTTTGTTGAGGAATGAATCAGAATCAGTTTTCTTAAACGCTCATTCTGAGTGCTGGGAGAGTGAGAAACAAGGATTTGGCACTGAAAATGCACCCTGTGTAAAACTGACTTTGTGCATAATAAAAAAAGTTTGTTAAGGAATGGATCAGAATCAGTTTTCTTAAACGCTCATTCTGAGTGCTGGGAGAGTGAGAAACAAGGATTTGGCACTGAAAACTGCAACCTGTGTAAAACTGGCTTTGTGCATTATGAAAAAGTTTGTTAAGGAAAGGATCAGAATCAGTTTTCTTAAACGCTCATTCTGAGTGCTGGGAGAGTGAGAAACAAGGATTTGGCACTGAAAACTGCAACCTGTGTAAAACTGGCTTTGTGCATTATGAAAAAGTTTTTTAAGGAATGGATCAGAATCAGTTTTCTTAAACGCTCATTCTGAGTGCTGGGAGAGTGAGAAACAAGTATTTGGCACTGAAAACTGCACCCTGCGTAAAACAGGCTTTGTGCATTATGAAAAAGTTTTTTAAGGAATGGATCAGAATCAGTTCTCTTAAACGCTCATTCTGAGTGCTGGGAGAGTGAGAAACAAGGATTTGGCACTGAAAACTGCAACCTGTGTAAAACTGGCTTTGTGCATTATGAAAAAGTTTTTTAAGGAATGGATCAGAATCAGTTTTCTTATAAGCTCATTCTGAGTGCTGGGAGAGCGAGAAACAAGTATTTGGCACTGAAAACTGCACCCTGTGTAAAACTGGCTTTGTGCATAATGAAAAAGTTTGTTAAGGAATGGATCAGAATCAGTTTTCTGAAACGCTCATTCTGAGTGCTGGGAGAGTGAAAAAAACAAGGATTTGGCACTGAAAACTGCACCCTGTGTAAAACAGGCTTTGTGCATTATGAAAAAGTTTTTTAAGGAATGGATCAGAATAAGTTTTCTTAAACGCTCATTCTGAGTGCTGGGAGAGTGAGAAACAAGGATTTGGCACTGAAAACTGCACCCTGTGTAAAACAGGCTTTGTGCATAATGCAAAAGGGAGATAAATATAGGATCACAGTCAGTTTTCCTAAACGCTCATTCTGAGTGATGGGAGAGTGAGAAACAAGGATTTGGCACTGAATACTGCATTTTGTATAAAACTGACTTTTTGCATAATGAAAAAGTTTGTTTAGGAAAGGATCAGAATCAGTTATTTTAAACGCTCATTCTGAGTGCTGGGAAAGTGAGAAACAAGGATTTGGCACTGAAAACTGCACTTTGTGTAAAACTGGCTTTGTGCATTATGAAAAAGTTTTTTAAGGAATGGATCAGAATCAGTTTTCTTAAACGCTCATTCTGAGTGCTGGGAGAGTGAGAAACAAGGATTTGGCACTGAAAACTGCACCCTGTGTAAAACAGGCTTTGTGCATAATGCAAAAGGGAGTTAAATATAGGATCACAGTCAGTTTTCCTAAACGCTCATTCTGAGTGATGGGAGAGTGAGAAACAAGGATTTGGCACTGATTACTGCATTTTGTATAAAACTGACTTTTTGCATAATGAAAAAGTTTGTTTAGGAAAGGATCAGAATCAGTTATTTTAAACGCTCATTCTGAGTGCTGGGAGAGTGAGAAACAAGGATTTGGCACTGAAAACTGCACCCTGCGTAAAACAGGCTTTGTGCATTATGAAAAAGTTTTTTAAGGAATAGATCAGAATCAGTTTTCTTAAACGCTCATTCTGAGTGCTGGGAGAGTGAGAAACAAGGATTTGGCACTGAAAACTGCACCCTGCGTAAAACAGGCTTTGTGCATTATGAAAATGTTTTTTAAGGAATGGATCAGAATCAGTTCTCTTAAACGCTCATTCTGAGTGCTGGGAGAGTGAGAAACAAGGATTTGGCACTGAAAACTGCACCCTGTGTAAAACTGGCTTTGTGCATAATGAAAAAGTTTGTTGAGGAATGAATCAGAATCAGTTTTCTTAAACGCTCATTCTGAGTGCTGGGAGAGTGAGAAACAAGGATTTGGCACTGAAAATGCACCCTGTGTAAAACTGACTTTGTGCATAATAAAAAAAGTTTGTTAAGGAATGGATCAGAATCAGTTTTCTTAAACGCTCATTCTGAGTGCTGGGAGAGTGAGAAACAAGGATTTGGCACTGAAAACTGCAACCTGTGTAAAACTGGCTTTGTGCATTATGAAAAAGTTTGTTAAGGAAAGGATCAGAATCAGTTTTCTTAAACGCTCATTCTGAGTGCTGGGAGAGTGAGAAACAAGGATTTGGCACTGAAAACTGCAACCTGTGTAAAACTGGCTTTGTGCATTATGAAAAAGTTTTTTAAGGAATGGATCAGAATCAGTTTTCTTAAACGCTCATTCTGAGTGCTGGGAGAGTGAGAAACAAGTATTTGGCACTGAAAACTGCACCCTGCGTAAAACAGGCTTTGTGCATTATGAAAAAGTTTTTTAAGGAATGGATCAGAATCAGTTCTCTTAAACGCTCATTCTGAGTGCTGGGAGAGTGAGAAACAAGGATTTGGCACTGAAAACTGCAACCTGTGTAAAACTGGCTTTGTGCATTATGAAAAAGTTTTTTAAGGAATGGATCAGAATCAGTTTTCTTATAATTTCATTCTGAGTGCTGGGAGAGCGAGAAACAAGTATTTGGCACTGAAAACTGCACCCTGTGTAAAACTGGCTTTGTGCATAATGAAAAAGTTTGTTAAGGAATGGATCAGAATCAGTTTTCTGAAACGCTCATTCTGAGTGCTGGGAGAGTGAAAAAAACAAGGATTTGGCACTGAAAACTGCAACCTGTGTAAAACTGGCTTTGTGCATAATGAAAAAGTTTGTTAAGGAATGGATCAGAATCAGTTTTCTTATAAGCTCATTCTGAGTGCTGGGAGAGCGAGAAACAAGTACTTGGCACTGAAAACTGCACCCTGTGTAAAACTGGCTTTGTGCATAATGAAAAAGTTTGTTAAGGAATGGATCAGAATCAGTTTTCTGAAACGCTCATTCTGAGTGCTGGGAGAGTGAGAAACAAGGATTTGGCACTGAAAACTGCACCCTGTGTAAAACTGGCTTTGTGCATAATGAAAAAGTTTGTTAAGGAATGGATCAGAATAAGTTTTCTGAAACTCTCATTCTGAGTGATGGGAGAGTGAGAAACAAGGATTTGGCACTGAAAACTGCATTTTGTGTAAAACTGACTGTGTGCATAATGAAAATGTTAGTTTAGGAAAGGATCAGAATCAGTTTCCTTAAACGCTCACTCTGAGTGCTGTGAAAGTGAGAAACAATGATTTGGCACTGAATACTGCATTTTGTGTAAAACTTGCTGTGTGCATAATGAAAAAGTTTGTTAAGGAAAGGATCAGAATCAGTGTTTTTAAACGCTCATTCTGAGTGCTGGGAGAGTGAGACACATGGGCTTTGCACTGAAAACTGCATTTTAAGTAAAACTGGCTTTGTGCATAATGAAAAAGTTTGTTTAGGAAAGGATCAGAATCAGTTTTCTTAAACGCTCATTCTGAGTGCTGGGAGAGTGAGAAACAAGTATTTGGCACTGAAAACTGCACCCTGCGTAAAACAGGCTTTGTGCATTATGAAAAAGTTTTTTAAGGAATGGATCAGAATCAGTTTTCTTAAACGCTCATTCTGAGTGCTGGGAGAGTGAGAAACAAGGATTTGGCACTGAAAACTGCACCCTGTGTAAAACTGGCTTTGTGCATAATGAAAAAGTTTGTTGAGGAATGAATCAGAATCAGTTTTCTTAAACGCTCATTCTGAGTGCTGGGAGAGTGAGAAACAAGGATTTGGCACTGAAAACTGCACCCTGTGTAAAACTGACTTTGTGCATAATAAAAAAAGTTTGTTAAGGAATGGATCAGAATCAGTTTTCTTAAACGCTCATTCTGAGTGCTGGGAGAGTGAGAAACAAGGATTTGGCACTGAAAACTGCAACCTGTGTAAAACTGGCTTTGTGCATTATGAAAAAGTTTTTTAAGGAATGGATCAGAATCAGTTTTCTTATAAGCTCATTCTGAGTGCTGGGAGAGCGAGAAACAAGTATTTGGCACTGAAAACTGCACCCTGTGTAAAACTGGCTTTGTGCATAATGAAAAGGTTTGTTAAGGAATGGATCAGAATCAGTTTTCTGAAACGCTCATTCTGAGTGCTGGGAGAGTGAAAAAAACAAGGATTTGGCACTGAAAACTGCAACCTGTGTAAAACTGGCTTTGTGCATAATGAAAAAGTTTGTTAAGGAATGGATCAGAATCAGTTTTCTTATAAGCTCATTCTGAGTGCTGGGAGAGCGAGAAACAAGTACTTGGCACTGAAAACTGCACCCTGTGTAAAACTGGCTTTGTGCATAATGAAAAAGTTTGTTAAGGAATGGATCAGAATCAGTTTTCTGAAACGCTCATTCTGAGTGCTGGGAGAGTGAGAAACAAGGATTTGGCACTGAAAACTGCACCCTGTGTAAAACTGGCTTTGTGCATAATGAAAAAGTTTGTTAAGGAATGGATCAGAATCAGTTTTCTGAAACTCTCATTCTGAGTGATGGGAGAGTGAGAAACAAGGATTTGGCACTGAAAACTGCATTTTGTGTAAAACTGACTGTGTGCATAATGAATATGTTAGTTTAGGAAAGGATCAGAATCAGTTTTCTTAAACGCTCACTCTGAGTGCTGTGAAAGTGAGAAACAAGGATTTGGCACTGAATACTGCATTTTGTGTAAAACTTGCTGTGTGCATAATGAAAAAGTTTGTTGAGGAAAGGATCAGAATAATTTTTCTTAAACGCTCATTCTGAGTGCTGGGAGAGTGAGAGACATGGGCTTTGCACTAAAAACTGCATTTTAAGTAAAACTGGCTTTGTGCATAATGAAAAAGTTTGTTTAGGAAAGGATCACAGTCAGTTTCCTTAAACGCTCATTCTGAGTGCTGGGAGAGTGAGAAACAAGGATTTGACACAGAAAACTGCATTTAAATTAAAACTGGCTTTGTGCATAATGAAAAAGGGCGTTTTAATAAAGGACCACAGTCAATTTTCTTAAACGCTCATTCTGAGTGATGGGAGAGTGAGAAACAAGGATTTGGCACTGAAAACTGCACCCTGCGTAAAACAGGCTTTGTGCATAATGAAAAAGTTTGTTAAGGAAAGGATCAGAAACAGTTTTCTTAAACGCTCATTCTGAGTGCTGGGAGAGTGAGAAACAAGGATTTGGGACAGAAAACTGCATTTTGTGTAAAACTGGCTTTGTGCATAATGCAAAAGAGAGTTAAATATAGGATCACAGTCAGTTTTCCTAAACGCTCATTCTGAGTGATGGGAGAGCGAGAAACAAGTATTTGGCACTGAAAACTGCACCCTGTGTAAAACTGGCTTTGTGCATAATGAAAAAGTTTGTTAAGGAATGGATCAGAATCAGTTTTCTGAAACGCTCATTCTGAGTGCAGGGAGAGTGAAAAAAACAAGGATTTGGCACTGAAAACTGCAACCTGTGTAAAACTGGCTTTGTGGATAATGAAAAAGTTTGTTAAGGAATGAATCAGAATCAGTTTTCTTATAAGCTCATTCTGAGTGCTGGGAGAGCGAGAAACAAGTATTTGGCACTGAAAACTGCACCCTGTGTAAAACTGGCTTTGTGCATAATGAAAAAGTTTGTTAAGGAATGGATCAGAATCAGTTTTCTGAAACGCTCATTCTGAGTGCTGGGAGAGTGAGAAACAAGGATTTGGCACTGAAAACTGCACCCTGTGTAAAACAGGCTTTGTGCATTATGAAAAAGTTTTTTAAGGAATGGATCAGAATAAGTTTTCTTAAACGCTCATTCTGAGTGCTGGGAGAGTGAGAAACAAGGATTTGGCACTGAAAACTGCACCCTGTGTAAAACAGGCTTTGTGCATAATGCAAAAGGGAGATAAATATAGGATCACAGTCAGTTTTCCTAAACGCTCATTCTGAGTGATGGGAGAGTGAGAAACAAGGATTTGGCACTGAATACTGCATTTTGTATAAAACTGACTTTTTGCATAATGAAAAAGTTTGTTTAGGAAAGGATCAGAATCAGTTATTTTAAACGCTCATTCTGAGTGCTGGGAAAGTGAGAAACAAGGATTTGGCACTGAAAACTGCACTTTGTGTAAAACTGGCTTTGTGCATTATGAAAAAGTTTTTTAAGGAATGGATCAGAATCAGTTTTCTTAAACGCTCATTCTGAGTGCTGGGAGAGTGAGAAACAAGGATTTGGCACTGAAAACTGCACCCTGTGTAAAACAGGCTTTGTGCATAATGCAAAAGGGAGTTAAATATAGGATCACAGTCAGTTTTCCTAAACGCTCATTCTGAGTGATGGGAGAGTGAGAAACAAGGATTTGGCACTGAATACTGCATTTTGTATAAAACTGACTTTTTGCATAATGAAAAAGTTTGTTTAGGAAAGGATCAGAATCAGTTATTTTAAACGCTCATTCTGAGTGCTGGGAGAGTGAGAAACAAGGATTTGGCACTGAAAACTGCACCCTGCGTAAAACAGGCTTTGTGCATTATGAAAAAGTTTTTTAAGGAATGGATCAGAATCAGTTCTCTTAAACGCTCATTCTGAGTGCTGGGAGAGTGAGAAACAAGGATTTGGCACTGAAAATGCACCCTGTGTAAAACTGACTTTGTGCATAATAAAAAAAGTTTGTTAAGGAATGGATCAGAATCAGTTTTCTTAAACGCTCATTCTGAGTGCTGGGAGAGTGAGAAACAAGGATTTGGCACTGAAAACTGCAACCTGTGTAAAACTGGCTTTGTGCATTATGAAAAAGTTTTTTAAGGAATGGATCAGAATCAGTTTTCTTAAGCGCTCATTCTGAGTGCTGGGAGAGTGAGAAACAAGTATTTGGCAATGAAAACTGCACCCTGCGTAAAACAGGCTTTGTGCATTATGAAAAAGTTTTTTAAGGAATGGATCAGAATCAGTTCTCTTAAACGCTCATTCTGAGTGCTGGGAGAGTGAGAAACAAGGATTTGGCACTGAAAATGCACCCTGTGTAAAACTGACTTTGTGCATAATAAAAAAAGTTTGTTAAGGAATGGATCAGAATCAGTTTTCTTTAACGCTCATTCTGAGTGCTAGGAGAGTGAGAAACAAGGATTTGGCAATGAAAACTGCAACCTGTGTAAAACTGGCTTTGTGCATTATGAAAAAGTTTTTTAAGGAATGGATCAGAATCAGTTTTCTTATAAGCTCATTCTGAGTGCTGGGAGAGCGAGAAACAAGTATTTGGCACTGAAAACTGCACCCTGTGTAAAACTGGCTTTGTGCATAATGAAAAAGTTTGCTGAGGAAAGGATCAGAATAATTTTTCTTAAACGCTCATTCTGAGTGCTGGGAGAGTGAGAGACATGGGCTTTGCACTGAAAACTGCATTTTAAGTAAAACTGGCTTTGTGCATAATGAAAAAGTTTGTTTAGGAAAGGATCACAGTCAGTTTCCTTAAACGCTCATTCTGAGTGCTGGGAGAGTGAGAAACAAGGATTTGACACAGAAAACTGCATTTAAATTAAAACTGGCTTTGTGCATAATGAAAAAGGGCGTTTTAATAAAGGACCAC
The DNA here is from genome assembly GCA_029783895.1 of Triplophysa bombifrons. NCBI lineage: Eukaryota > Metazoa > Chordata > Actinopteri > Cypriniformes > Nemacheilidae > Triplophysa > Triplophysa bombifrons. Next base: position 19,028,667 of record CM056459.1, on the reverse strand, counting down.
AGTCAATTTTCTTAAACGCTCATTCTGAGTGATGGGAGAGTGAGAAACAAGGATTTGGCACTGAAACTGCACCCTGCGTAAAACAAGCTTTGTGCATAATGAAAAAGTTTGTTAAGGAAAGGATCAGAAACAGTTTTCTTAAACGCTCATTCTGAGTGCTGGGAGAGTGAGAAACAAGGATTTGGGACAGAAAACTGCATTTTGTGTAAAACTGGCGTTGTGCATAATGCAAAAGAGAGTTAAATATAGGATCACAGTCAGTTTTCCTAAACGCTCATTCTGAGTGATGGGAGAGTGAGAAAAAAGGATTTGGCACTGAATACTGCATTTTGTATAAAACTGACTTTTTGCATAATGAAAAAGTTTGTTTAGGAAAGGATCAGAATCAGTTATTTTAAACGCTCATTCTGAGTGCTGGGAGAGTGAGAAACAAGGATTTGGCACTGAAAACTGCACCCTGTGTAAAACTGGCTTTGTGCATAATAAAAAAGTTTGTTAAGGAATGGATCAGAATCAGTTTTCTTAAACGCTCAATCTGAGTGCTGGGAGCGTGAGAAACAAGGATTTGGCACTGAAAACTGCACCCTGTGTAAAACTGGCTTCTTGCATCATGAAAAAGTTTTTTAAGGAGTGGATAAGAATCAGTTTTCTTAAACGCTCATTCTGAGTGCTGGGAGAGTGAGAAACAAGGATTTGGCACTGAAAACTGCACCCTGTGTAAAACTGGCTTCTTGCATCATGAAAAAGTTTTTTAAGGAGTGGATAAGAATCAGTTTTCTTAAACGCTCATTCTGAGTGCTGGGAGAGTGAGAAACAAGGATTTGGCACTGAAAACTGCACCCTGCGTAAAACAGGCTTTGTGCATTATGAAAAAGTTTTTTAAGGAATGGATCAGAATCAGTTTTCTTAAACGCTCATTCTGAGTGCTGGGAGAGTGAGAAACAAGGATTTGGCACTGAAAACTGCACCCTGTGTAAAACAGGCTTTGTGCATAATGCAAAAGGGAGTTAAATATAGGATCACAGTCAGTTTTCCTAAACGCTCATTCTGAGTGATGGGAGAGTGAGAAACAAGGATTTGGCACTGAATACTGCATTTTGTATAAAACTGACTTTTTGCATAATGAAAAAGTTCGCAAGGAATGGATCAGAATCAGTTTTCTTAAACGCTCATTCTGAGTGCTGGGAGAGTGAGAAACAAGGATTTGGCACTGAAAACTGCACCCTGCGTAAAACAGGCTTTGTGCATTATGAAAAAGTTTTTTAAGGAATGGATCAGAATCAGTTTTCTGAAACGCTCATTCTGAGTGCTGGGAGAGTGAAAAAAACAAGGATTTGGCACTGAAAACTGCACCCTGTGTAAAACTGGCTTTGTGCATAATGAAAAAGTTTGTTAAGGAATGGATCAGAATCAGTTTTCTGAAACGCTCATTCTGAGTGCTGGGAGAGTGAAAAAAACAAGGATTTGGCACTGAAAACTGCACCCTGTGTAAAACTGGCTTTGTGCATAATGAAAAAGTTTGTTAAGGAATGGATCAGAATCAGTTTTCTGAAACGCTCATTCTGAGTGCTGGGAGAGTGAGAAACAAGGATTTGGCACTGAAAACTGCACCCTGTGTAAAACAGGCTTTGTGCATTATGAAAAAGTTTTTTAAGGAATGGATCAGAATAAGTTTTCTTAAACGCTCATTCTGAGTGCTGGGAGAGTGAGAAACAAGGATTTGGCACTGAAAACTGCACCCTGTGTAAAACAGGCTTTGTGCATAATGAAATAGTTGGTTAAGGAATGGATCAGAATCAGTTTTCTTAAACGCTCATTCTGAGTGCTTGGAGAGTGATAAACAATGATTTGGCACTGAAAACTACACCCTGTGTAAAACTGGCTTTGTGCATAATAAAAAAGTTTGTTAAGGAATGGATCAGAATCAGTTTTCTTAAACGCTCAATCTGAGTGCTGGGAGCGTGAGAAACAAGGATTTGGCACTGAAAACTGCACCCTGTGTAAAACTGGCTTCTTGCATCATGAAAAAGTTTTTTAAGGAGTGGATAAGAATCAGTTTTCTTAAACGCTCATTCTGAGTGCTGGGAGAGCGAGAAACAAGTATTTGGCACTGAAAACTGCACCCTGTGTAAAACTGGCTTTGTGCATAATGAAAAAGTTTGTTTAGGAAAGGATCAGAATCAGTTTTCTTAAACGCTCACTCTGAGTGCTGTGAAAGTGAGAAACAAGGATTTGGCACTGAATACTGCATTTTGTGTAAAACTTGCTGTGTGCATAATGAAAAAGTTTGTTGAGGAAAGGATCAGAATAATTTTTCTTAAACGCTCATTCTGAGTGCTGGGAGAGTGAGAGACATGGGCTTTGCACTGAAAACTGCATTTTAAGTAAAACTGGCTTTGTGCATAATGAAAAAGTTTGTTTAGGAAAGGATCACAGTCAGTTTCCTTAAACGCTCATTCTGAGTGCTGGGAGAGTGAGAAACAAGGATTTGACACAGAAAACTGCATTTAAATTAAAACTGGCTTTGTGCATAATGAAAAAGGGCGTTTTAATAAAGGACCACAGTCAATTTTCTTAAACGCTCATTCTGAGTGCTGGGAGAGTGAGAAACAAGGATTTGGCACTGAAAACTGCACCCTGTGTAAAACAGGCTTTGTGCATAATGAAATAGTTGGTTAAGGAATGGATCAGAATCAGTTTTCTTAAACGCTCATTCTGAGTGCTTGGAGAGTGATAAACAATGATTTGGCACTGAAAACTGCACCCTGTGTAAAACTGGCTTTGTGCATAATAAAAAAGTTTGTTAAGGAATGGATCAGAATCAGTTTTCTTAAACGCTCAATCTGAGTGCTGGGAGCGTGAGAAACAAGGATTTGGCACTGAAAACTGCACCCTGTGTAAAACTGGCTTCTTGCATCATGAAAAAGTTTTTTAAGGAGTGGATAAGAATCAGATTTCTTAAACGCTCATTCTGAGTGCTGGGAGAGTGAGAAACAATGATTTGGCACTGAAAACTGCACCCTGTGTAAAACTGGCTTTGTGCATAATAAAAAAGTTTGTTAAGGAATGGATCAGAATCAGTTTTCTTAAACGCTCATTCTGAGTGCTGGGAGAGTGATAAACAAGGATTTTGCACTGAAAACTGCACCCTGTGTAAAACTGGCTTTGTGCATAATAAAAAAGTTTGTTAAGGAATGGATCAGAATCAGTTTTCTTAAATGCTCATTCTGAGTGCTGGGAGAGTGAGAAACAAGGATTTGGCACTGAAAGCTGCACGATGTGTAAAACTGGCTTTGTGCATAATAAAAAAGTTTGTTAAGGAATGGATCAGAATCAGTTTTCTTAAACGCTCATTCTGAGTGCTGGGAGAGTGAGAAACAAGGATTTGGCACTGAAAGCTGCACCCTGTGTGAAACTGGCTTTGTGCATCATGAAAAAGTTTTTTAAGGAGTGGATAAGAATCAGTTTTCTTAAACGCTCATTCTGAGTGCTGGGAGAGTGAGAAACAAGGATTTGGCACTGAAAACTGCACCCTGTGTAAAACTGGCTTTGTGCATAATAAAAAAGTTTGTTAAGGAATGGATCAGAATCAGTTTTCTTAAACGCTCATTCTGAGTGCTGGGAGAGTGAGAAACAAGGATTTGGCACTGAAAATGCACCCTGTGTAAAACTGGCTTTGTGCATTATGAAAAAGTTTGTTAAGGAATGTATCAGAATCAGTTTTCTGAAACGCTCATTCTGAGTGCTGGGAGAGTGAAAAAAACAAGGATTTGGCACTGAAAACTGCACCCTGTGTAAAACTGGCTTTGTGCATAATGAAAAAGTTTGTTAAGGAATGGATCAGAATCAGTTTTCTGAAACGCTCATTCTGAGTGCTGGGAGAGTGAGAAACAAGGATTTGGCACTGAATACTGCATTTTGTATAAAACTGACTTTTTGCATAATGAAAAAGTTCGCAAGGAATGGATCAGAATCAGTTTTCTGAAACGCTCATTCTGAGTGCTGGGAGAGTGAAAAAAACAAGGATTTGGCACTGAAAACTGCACCCTGTGTAAAACTGGCTTTGTGCATAATGAAAAAGTTTGTTAAGGAATGGATCAGAATCAGTTTTCTGAAACGCTCATTCTGAGTGCTGGGAGAGTGAGAAACAAGGATTTGGCACTGAATACTGCATTTTGTATAAAACTGACTTTTTGCATAATGAAAAAGTTCGCAAGGAATGGATCAGAATCAGTTTTCTTAAACGCTCATTCTGAGTGCTGGGAGAGTGAGAAACAAGGATTTGGCACTGAAAACTGCACCCTGCGTAAAACAGGCTTTGTGCATTATGAAAAAGTTTTTTAAGGAATGGATCAGAATCAGTTTTCTTAAACGCTCATTCTGAGTGCTGGGAGAGTGAGAAACAAGGATTTGGCACTGAAAACTGCACCCTGTGTAAAACAGGCTTTGTGCATAATGCAAAAGGGAGTTAAATATAGGATCACAGTCAGTTTTCCTAAACGCTCATTCTGAGTGATGGGAGAGTGAGAAACAAGGATTTGGCACTGAATACTGCATTTTGTATAAAACTGACTTTTTGCATAATGAAAAAGTTCGCAAGGAATGGATCAGAATCAGTTTTCTTAAACGCTCATTCTGAGTGCTGGGAGAGTGAGAAACAAGGATTTGGCACTGAAAACTGCACCCTGCGTAAAACAGGCTTTGTGCATTATGAAAAAGTTTTTTAAGGAATGGATCAGAATCAGTTTTCTGAAACGCTCATTCTGAGTGCTGGGAGAGTGAAAAAAACAAGGATTTGGCACTGAAAACTGCACCCTGTGTAAAACTGGCTTTGTGCATAATGAAAAAGTTTGTTAAGGAATGGATCAGAATCAGTTTTCTGAAACGCTCATTCTGAGTGCTGGGAGAGTGAGAAACAAGGATTTGGCACTGAATACTGCATTTTGTATAAAACTGACTTTTTGCATAATGAAAAAGTTCGCAAGGAATGGATCAGAATCAGTTTTCTTAAACGCTCATTCTGAGTGCTGGGAGAGTGAGAAACAAGGATTTGGCACTGAAAACTGCACCCTGCGTAAAACAGGCTTTGTGCATTATGAAAAAGTTTTTTAAGGAATGGATCAGAATCAGTTTTCTTAAACGCTCATTCTGAGTGCTGGGAGAGTGAGAAACAAGGGATTTGGCACTGAATACTGCATTTTGTATAAAACTGACTTTTTGCATAATGAAAAAGTTCGCAAGGAATGGATCAGAATCAGTTTTCTTAAACGCTCATTCTGAGTGCTGGGAGAGTGAGAAACAAGGATTTGGCACTGAAAATTGCACCCTGCGTAAAACAGGCTTTGTGCATTATGAAAAAGTTTTTTAAGGAATGGATCAGAATCAGTTTTCTTAAACGGTCATTCTGAGTGCTGGGAGAGTGAGAAACAAGGATTTGGCACTGAAAACTGCACCCTGTGTAAAACAGGCTTTGTGCATAATGCAAAAGGGAGTTAAATATAGGATCACAGTCAGTTTTCCTAAACGCTCATTCTGAGTGATGGGAGAGTGAGAAACAAGGATTTGGCACTGAATACTGCATTTTGTATAAAACTGACTTTTTGCATAATGAAAAAGTTCGCAAGGAATGGATCAGAATCAGTTTTCTTAAACGCTCATTCTGAGTGCTGGGAGAGTGAGAAACAAGGATTTGGCACTGAAAACTGCACCCTGCGTAAAACAGGCTTTGTGCATTATGAAAAAGTTTTTTAAGGAATGGATCAGAATCAGTTTTCTTAAACGCTCATTCTGAGTGCTGGGAGAGTGAGAAACAAGGATTTGGCACTGAAAACTGCACCCTGTGTAAAACTGGCTTTGTGCATAATGAAAAAGTTTGCTGAGGAATGAATCAGAATCAGTTTTCTTAAACGCTCATTCTGAGTGCTGGGAGAGTGAGAAACAAGGATTTGGCACTGAAAATGCACCCTGTGTAAAACTGACTTTGTGCATAATAAAAAAAGTTTGTTAAGGAATGGATCAGAATCAGTTTTCTTTAACGCTCATTCTGAGTGCTAGGAGAGTGAGAAAAAAGGATTTGGCAATGAAAACTGCAACCTGTGTAAAACTGGCTTTGTGCATTATGAAAAAGTTTTTTAAGGAATGGATCAGAATCAGTTTTCTTATAAGCTCATTCTGAGTGCTGGGAGAGCGAGAAACAAGTATTTGGCACTGAAAACTGCACCCTGTGTAAAACTGGCTTTGTGCATAATGAAAAAGTTTGTTGAGGAAAGGATCAGAATAATTTTTCTTAAACGCTCATTCTGAGTGCTGGGAGAGTGAGAGACATGGGCTTTGCACTGAAAACTGCATTTTAAGTAAAACTGGCTTTGTGCATAATGAAAAAGTTTGTTTAGGAAAGGATCACAGTCAGTTTCCTTAAACGCTCATTCTGAGTGCTGGGAGAGTGAGAAACAAGGATTTGACACAGAAAACTGCATTTAAATTAAAACTGGCTTTGTGCATAATGAAAAAGGGCGTTTTAATAAAGGACCACAGTCAATTTTCTTAAACGCTCATTCTGAGTGATGGGAGAGTGAGAAACAAGGATTTGGCACTGAAACTGCACCCTGCGTAAAACAAGCTTTTGTGCATAATGAAAAAGTTTGTTAAGGAAAGGATCAGAAACAGTTTTCTTAAACGCTCATTCTGAGTGCTGGGAGAGTGATAAACAAGGATTTTGCACTGAAAACTGCACCCTGTGTAAAACTGGCTTTGTGCATAATAAAAAAGTTTGTTAAGGAATGGATCAGAATCAGTTTTCTTAAATGCTCATTCTGAGTGCTGGGAGAGTGAGAAACAAGGATTTGGCACTGAAAGCTGCACGATGTGTAAAACTGGCTTTGTGCATAATAAAAAAGTTTGTTAAGGAATGGATCAGAATCAGTTTTCTTAAACGCTCATTCTGAGTGCTGGGAGAGTGAGAAACAAGGATTTGGCACTGAAAGCTGCACCCTGTGTGAAACTGGCTTTGTGCATCATGAAAAAGTTTTTTAAGGAGTGGATAAGAATCAGTTTTCTTAAACGCTCATTCTGACTGCTGGGAGAGTGAGAAACAAGGATTTGGCACTGAAAACTGCACCCTGTGTAAAACTGGCTTTGTGCATAATAAAAAAGTTTGTTAAGGAATGGATCAGAATCAGTTTTCTTAAACGCTCATTCTGAGTGCTGGGAGAGTGAGAAACAAGGATTTGGCACTGAAAATGCACCCTGTGTAAAACTGGCTTTGTGCATTATGAAAAAGTTTGTTAAGGAATGTATCAGAATCAGTTTTCTGAAACGCTCATTCTGAGTGCTGGGAGAGTGAGAAACAAGGATTTGGCACTGAAAACTATACCCTGTGTAAAACTGGCTTTGTGCATAATGAAAAAGTTTGTTAAGGAATGGATCAGAATCAGTTTTCTTAAACGCTCATTCTGAGTGCTGGGAGAGTGAGAAACAAGGATTTGGCACTGAAAACTGCACCCTGTGTAAAACAGGCTTTGTGCATAATGAAATAGTTGGTTAAGGAATGGATCAGAATCAGTTTTCTTAAACGCTCATTCTGAGTGCTGGGAGAGTGAGAAACAAGGATTTGGCACTGAAAACTGCACCCTGTGTAAAACAGGCTTTGTGCATAATGAAATAGTTGGTTAAGGAATGAATCAGAATCAGTTTTCTTAAACGCTCATTCTGAGTGCTGGGAGAGTGAGAAACAAGGATTTGGCACTGAAAACTGCACCCTGTGTAAAACAGGCTTTGTGCATAATGAAATAGTTGGTTAAGGAATGGATCAGAATCAGTTTTCTTAAACGCTCATTCTGAGTGCTTGGAGAGTGATAAACAATGATTTGGCACTGAAAACTGCACCCTGTGTAAAACTGGCTTTGTGCATAATAAAAAAGTTTGTTAAGGAATGGATCAGAATCAGTTTTCTTAAACGCTCATTCTGAGTGCTGGGAGAGTGATAAACAAGGATTTTGCACTGAAAACTGCACCCTGTGTAAAACTGACTTTGTGCATAATAAAAAAGTTTGTTAAGGAATGGATCAGAATCAGTTTTCTTAAATGCTCATTCTGAGTGCTGGGAGAGTGAGAAACAAGGATTTGGCACTGAAAGCTGCACGATGTGTAAAACTGGCTTTGTGCATAATAAAAAAGTTTGTTAAGGAATGGATCAGAATCAGTTTTCTTAAACGCTCATTCTGAGTGCTGGGAGAGTGAGAAACAAGGATTTGGCACTGAAAGCTGCACCCTGTGTGAAACTGGCTTTGTGCATCATGAAAAAGTTTTTTAAGGAGTGGATAAGAATCAGTTTTCTTAAACGCTCATTCTGAGTGCTGGGAGAGTGAGAAACAAGGATTTGGCACTGAAAACTGCACCCTGTGTAAAACTGGCTTTGTGCATAATAAAAAAGTTTGTTAAGGAATGGATCAGAATCAGTTTTCTTAAACGCTCATTCTGAGTGCTGGGAGAGTGAGAAACAAGGATTTGGCACTGAAAATGCACCCTGTGTAAAACTGGCTTTGTGCATTATGAAAAAGTTTGTTAAGGAATGTATCAGAATCAGTTTTCTGAAACGCTCATTCTGAGTGCTGGGAGAGTGAAAAAAACAAGGATTTGGCACTGAAAACTGCACCCTGTGTAAAACTGGCTTTGTGCATAATGAAAAAGTTTGTTAAGGAATGGATCAGAATCAGTTTTCTGAAACGCTCATTCTGAGTGCTGGGAGAGTGAGAAACAAGGATTTGGCACTGAATACTGCATTTTGTATAAAACTGACTTTTTGCATAATGAAAAAGTTCGCAAGGAATGGATCAGAATCAGTTTTCTGAAACGCTCATTCTGAGTGCTGGGAGAGTGAGAAACAAGGATTTGGCACTGAAAGCTGCACGATGTGTAAAACTGGCTTTGTGCATAATAAAAAAGTTTGTTAAGGAATGGATCAGAATCAGTTTTCTTAAACGCTCATTCTGAGTGCTGGGAGAGTGAGAAACAAGGATTTGGCACTGAAAGCTGCACCCTGTGTGAAACTGGCTTTGTGCATCATGAAAAAGTTTTTTAAGGAGTGGATAAGAATCAGTTTTCTTAAACGCTCATTCTGAGTGCTGGGAGAGTGAGAAACAAGGATTTGGCACTGAAAACTGCACCCTGTGTAAAACTGGCTTTGTGCATAATAAAAAAGTTTGTTAAGGAATGGATCAGAATCAGTTTTCTTAAACGCTCATTCTGAGTGCTGGGAGAGTGAGAAACAAGGATTTGGCACTGAAAATGCACCCTGTGTAAAACTGGCTTTGTGCATTATGAAAAAGTTTGTTAAGGAATGTATCAGAATCAGTTTTCTGAAACGCTCATTCTGAGTGCTGGGAGAGTGAAAAAAACAAGGATTTGGCACTGAAAACTGCACCCTGTGTAAAACTGGCTTTGTGCATAATGAAAAAGTTTGTTAAGGAATGGATCAGAATCAGTTTTCTGAAACGCTCATTCTGAGTGCTGGGAGAGTGAAAAAAACAAGGATTTGGCACTGAAAACTGCACCCTGTGTAAAACTGGCTTTGTGCATAATGAAAAAGTTTGTTAAGGAATGGATCAGAATCAGTTTTCTGAAACGCTCATTCTGAGTGCTGGGAGAGTGAGAAACCAGGATTTGGCACTGAAAACTGCACCCTGTGTAAAACTGGCTTTGTGCATAATGAAAAAGTTTGTTAAGGAATGGATCAGAATCAGTTTTCTGAAACGCTCATTCTGAGTGCTGGGAGAGTGAGAAACAAGGATTTGGCACTGAATACTGCATTTTATATAAAACTGACTTTTTGCATAATGAAAAAGTTCGCAAGGAATGGATCAGAATCAGTTTTCTGAAACGCTCATTCTGAGTGCTGGGAGAGTGAAAAAAACAAGGATTTGGCACTGAAAACTGCACCCTGTGTAAAACTGGCTTTGTGCATAATGAAAAAGTTTGTTAAGGAATGGATCAGAATCAGTTTTCTGAAACGCTCATTCTGAGTGCTGGGAGAGTGAGAAACAAGGATTTGGCACTGAATACTGCATTTTGTATAAAACTGACTTTTTGCATAATGAAAAAGTTCGCAAGGAATGGATCAGAATCAGTTTTCTTAAACGCTCATTCTGAGTGCTGGGAGAGTGAGAAACAAGGATTTGGCACTGAAAACTGCACCCTGCGTAAAACAGGCTTTGTGCATTATGAAAAAGTTTTTTAAGGAATGGATCAGAATCAGTTTTCTTAAACGCTCATTCTGAGTGCTGGGAGAGTGAGAAACAAGGATTTGGCACTGAATACTGCATTTTGTATAAAACTGACTTTTTGCATAATGAAAAAGTTCGCAAGGAATGGATCAGAATCAGTTTTCTTAAACGCTCATTCTGAGTGCTGGGAGAGTGAGAAACAAGGATTTGGCACTGAAAACTGCACCCTGCGTAAAACAGGCTTTGTGCATTATGAAAAAGTTTTTTAAGGAATGGATCAGAATCAGTTTTCTTAAACGCTCATTCTGAGTGCTGGGAGAGTGAGAAACAAGGGATTTGGCACTGAATACTGCATTTTGTATAAAACTGACTTTTTGCATAATGAAAAAGTTCGCAAGGAATGGATCAGAATCAGTTTTCTTAAACGCTCATTCTGAGTGCTGGGAGAGTGAGAAACAAGGATTTGGCACTGAAAACTGCACCCTGCGTAAAACAGGCTTTGTGCATTATGAAAAAGTTTTTTAAGGAATGGATCAGAATCAGTTTTCTTAAACGCTCATTCTGAGTGCTGGGAGAGTGAGAAACAAGGATTTGGCACTGAAAACTGCACCCTGTGTAAAACAGGCTTTGTGCATAATGCAAAAGGGAGTTAAATATAGGATCACAGTCAGTTTTCCTAAACGCTCATTCTGAGTGATGGGAGAGTGAGAAACAAGGATTTGGCACTGAATACTGCATTTTGTATAAAACTGACTTTTTGCATAATGAAAAAGTTCGCAAGGAATGGATCAGAATCAGTTTTCTTAAACGCTCATTCTGAGTGCTGGGAGAGTGAGAAACAAGGATTTGGCACTGAAAACTGCACCCTGCGTAAAACAGGCTTTGTGCATTATGAAAAAGTTTTTTAAGGAATGGATCAGAATCAGTTTTCTTAAACGCTCATTCTGAGTGCTGGGAGAGTGAGAAACAAGGATTTGGCACTGAAAACTGCACCCTGTGTAAAACTGGCTTTGTGCATAATGAAAAAGTTTGCTGAGGAATGAATCAGAATCAGTTTTCTTAAACGCTCATTCTGAGTGCTGGGAGAGTGAGAAACAAGGATTTGGCACTGAAAACTGCACCCTGTGTAAAACAGGCTTTGTGCATAATGAAATAGTTGGTTAAGGAATGGATCAGAATCAGTTTTCTTAAACGCTCATTCTGAGTGCTTGGAGAGTGATAAACAATGATTTGGCACTGAAAACTGCACCCTGTGTAAAACTGGCTTTGTGCATAATAAAAAAGTTTGTTAAGGAATGGATCAGAATCAGTTTTCTTAAACGCTCAATCTGAGTGCTGGGAGCGTGAGAAACAAGGATTTGGCACTGAAAACTGCACCCTGTGTAAAACTGGCTTCTTGCATCATGAAAAAGTTTTTTAAGGAGTGGATAAGAATCAGTTTTCTTAAACGCTCATTCTGAGTGCTGGGAGAGTGAGAAACAATGATTTGGCACTGAAAACTGCACCCTGTGTAAAACTGGCTTTGTGCATAATAAAAAAGTTTGTTAAGGAATGGATCAGAATCAGTTTTCTTAAACGCTCATTCTGAGTGCTGGGAGAGTGATAAACAAGGATTTTGCACTGAAAACTGCACCCTGTGTAAAACTGGCTTTGTGCATAATAAAAAAGTTTGTTAAGGAATGGATCAGAATCAGTTTTCTTAAATGCTCATTCTGAGTGCTGGGAGAGTGAGAAACAAGGATTTGGCACTGAAAGCTGCACGATGTGTAAAACTGGCTTTGTGCATAATAAAAAAGTTTGTTAAGGAATGGATCAGAATCAGTTTTCTTAAACGCTCATTCTGAGTGCTGGGAGAGTGAGAAACAAGGATTTGGCACTGAAAGCTGCACCCTGTGTGAAACTGGCTTTGTGCATCATGAAAAAGTTTTTTAAGGAGTGGATAAGAATCAGTTTTCTTAAACGCTCATTCTGAGTGCTGGGAGAGTGAGAAACAAGGATTTGGCACTGAAAACTGCACCCTGTGTAAAACTGGCTTTGTGCATAATAAAAAAGTTTGTTAAGGAATGGATCAGAATCAGTTTTCTTAAACGCTCATTCTGAGTGCTGGGAGAGTGAGAAACAAGGATTTGGCACTGAAAATGCACCCTGTGTAAAACTGGCTTTGTGCATTATGAAAAAGTTTGTTAAGGAATGTATCAGAATCAGTTTTCTGAAACGCTCATTCTGAGTGCTGGGAGAGTGAAAAAAACAAGGATTTGGCACTGAAAACTGCACCCTGTGTAAAACTGGCTTTGTGCATAATGAAAAAGGTTGTTAAGGAATGGATCAGAATCAGTTTTCTGAAACGCTCATTCTGAGTGCTGGGAGAGTGAGAAACAAGGATTTGGCACTGAAAGCTGCACGATGTGTAAAACTGGCTTTGTGCATAATAAAAAAGTTTGTTAAGGAATGGATCAGAATCAGTTTTCTTAAACGCTCATTCTGAGTGCTGGGAGAGTGAGAAACAAGGATTTGGCACTGAAAGCTGCACCCTGTGTGAAACTGGCTTTGTGCATCATGAAAAAGTTTTTTAAGGAGTGGATAAGAATCAGTTTTCTTAAACGCTCATTCTGAGTGCTGGGAGAGTGAGAAACAAGGATTTGGCACTGAAAACTGCACCCTGTGTAAAACTGGCTTTGTGCATAATAAAAAAGTTTGTTAAGGAATGGATCAGAATCAGTTTTCTTAAACGCTCATTCTGAGTGCTGGGAGAGTGAGAAACAAGGATTTGGCACTGAAAATGCACCCTGTGTAAAACTGGCTTTGTGCATTATGAAAAAGTTTGTTAAGGAATGTATCAGAATCAGTTTTCTGAAACGCTCATTCTGAGTGCTGGGAGAGTGAAAAAAACAAGGATTTGGCACTGAAAACTGCACCCTGTGTAAAACTGGCTTTGTGCATAATGAAAAAGTTTGTTAAGGAATGGATCAGAATCAGTTTTCTGAAACGCTCATTCTGAGTGCTGGGAGAGTGAAAAAAACAAGGATTTGGCACTGAAAACTGCACCCTGTGTAAAACTGGCTTTGTGCATAATGAAAAAGTTTGTTAAGGAATGGATCAGAATCAGTTTTCTGAAACGCTCATTCTGAGTGCTGGGAGAGTGAGAAACAAGGATTTGGCACTGAAAACTGCACCCTGTGTAAAACAGGCTTTGTGCATTATGAAAAAGTTTTTTAAGGAATGGATCAGAATAAGTTTTCTTAAACGCTCATTCTGAGTGCTGGGAGAGTGAGAAACAAGGATTTGGCACTGAAAACTGCACCCTGTGTAAAACAGGCTTTGTGCATAATGAAATAGTTGGTTAAGGAATGGATCAGAATCAGTTTTCTTAAACGCTCATTCTGAGTGCTTGGAGAGTGATAAACAATGATTTGGCACTGAAAACTGCACCCTGTGTAAAACTGGCTTTGTGCATAATAAAAAAGTTTGTTAAGGAATGGATCAGAATCAGTTTTCTTAAACGCTCAATCTGAGTGCTGGGAGCGTGAGAAACAAGGATTTGGCACTGAAAACTGCACCCTGTGTAAAACTGGCTTCTTGCATCATGAAAAAGTTTTTTAAGGAGTGGATAAGAATCAGTTTTCTTAAACGCTCATTCTGAGTACTGGGAGAGTGAGAAACAAGGATTTGGCACTGAAAACTGCACCCTGTGTAAAACTGGCTTTGTGCATAATGAAATAGTTCGTTAAGGAATGGATCAGAATCAGTTTTCTTAAACGCTCATTCTGAGTGCTGGGAGAGTGATAAACAAGGATTTGGCACTGAAAACTGCACCCTGTGTAAAACTGGCTTTGTGCATAATGAAAAAGTTTGTTAAGGAATGGATCAGAATCAGTTTTCTGAAACGCTCATTCTGAGTGCTGGGAGAGTGAGAAACAAGGATTTGGCACTGAAAACTGCACCCTGTGTAAAACAGGCTTTGTGCATTATGAAAAAGTTTTTTAAGGAATGGATCAGAATAAGTTTTCTTAAACGCTCATTCTGAGTGCTGGGAGAGTGAGAAACAAGGATTTGGCACTGAAAACTGCACCCTGTGTAAAACAGGCTTTGTGCATAATGAAATAGTTGGTTAAGGAATGGATCAGAATCAGTTTTCTTAAACGCTCATTCTGAGTGCTTGGAGAGTGATAAACAATGATTTGGCACTGAAAACTACACCCTGTGTAAAACTGGCTTTGTGCATAATAAAAAAGTTTGTTAAGGAATGGATCAGAATCAGTTTTCTTAAACGCTCAATCTGAGTGCTGGGAGCGTGAGAAACAAGGATTTGGCACTGAAAACTGCACCCTGTGTAAAACTGGCTTCTTGCATCATGAAAAAGTTTTTTAAGGAGTGGATAAGAATCAGTTTTCTTAAACGCTCATTCTGAGTGCTGGGAGAGCGAGAAACAAGTATTTGGCACTGAAAACTGCACCCTGTGTAAAACTGGCTTTGTGCATAATGAAAAAGTTTGTTTAGGAAAGGATCAGAATCAGTTTTCTTAAACGCTCACTCTGAGTGCTGTGAACGTGAGAAACAAGGATTTGGCACTGAATACTGCATTTTGTGTAAAACTTGCTGTGTGCATAATGAAAAAGTTTGTTGAGGAAAGGATCAGAATAATTTTTCTTAAACGCTCATTCTGAGTGCTGGGAGAGTGAGAGACATGGGCTTTGCACTGAAAACTGCATTTTAAGTAAAACTGGCTTTGTGCATAATGAAAAAGTTTGTTTAGGAAAGGATCACAGTCAGTTTCCTTAAACGCTCATTCTGAGTGCTGGGAGAGTGAGAAACAAGAATTTGGCACTGAATACTGCACCCTGTGTAAAACAGGCTTTGTGCATAATGAAATAGTTGGTTAAGGAATGGATCAGAATCAGTTTTCTGAAACGCTCATTCTGAGTGCTGGGAGAGTGAGAAACAAGGATTTGGCACTGAAAACTGCACCCTGTGTAAAACAGGCTTTGTGCATTATGAAAAAGTTTTTTAAGGAATGGATCAGAATCAGTTTTCTTAAACGCTCATTCTGAGTGCTTGGAGAGTGATAAACAATGATTTGGCACTGAAAACTGCACCCTGTGTAAAACTGGCTTTGTGCATAATAAAAAAGTTTGTTAAGGAATGGATCAGAATCAGTTTTCTTAAACGCTCAATCTGAGTGCTGGGAGCGTGAGAAACAAGGATTTGGCACTGAAAACTGCACCCTGTGTAAAACTGGCTTCTTGCATCATGAAAAAGTTTTTTAAGGAGTGGATAAGAATCAGTTTTCTTAAACGCTCATTCTGAGTGCTGGGAGAGTGATAAACAAGGATTTGGCACTGAAAACTGCACCCTGTGTAAAACTGGCTTTGTGCATAATGAAAAAGTTTGTTAAGGAATGGATCAGAATCAGTTTTCTGAAACGCTCATTCTGAGTGCTGGGAGAGTGAGAAACAAGGATTTGGCACTGAAAACTGCACCCTGTGTAAAACAGGCTTTGTGCATTATGAAAAAGTTTTTTAAGGAATGGATCAGAATAAGTTTTCTTAAACGCTCATTCTGAGTGCTGGGAGAGTGAGAAACAAGGATTTGGCACTGAAAACTGCACCCTGTGTAAAACAGGCTTTGTGCATAATGAAATAGTTGGTTAAGGAATGGATCAGAATCAGTTTTCTTAAACGCTCATTCTGAGTGCTTGGAGAGTGATAAACAATGATTTGGCACTGAAAACTACACCCTGTGTAAAACTGGCTTTGTGCATAATAAAAAAGTTTGTTAAGGAATGGATCAGAATCAGTTTTCTTAAACGCTCAATCTGAGTGCTGGGAGCGTGAGAAACAAGGATTTGGCACTGAAAACTGCACCCTGTGTAAAACTGGCTTCTTGCATCATGAAAAAGTTTTTTAAGGAGTGGATAAGAATCAGTTTTCTTAAACGCTCATTCTGAGTGCTGGGAGAGCGAGAAACAAGTATTTGGCACTGAAAACTGCACCCTGTGTAAAACTGGCTTTGTGCATAATGAAAAAGTTTGTTTAGGAAAGGATCAGAATCAGTTTTCTTAAACGCTCACTCTGAGTGCTGTGAACGTGAGAAACAAGGATTTGGCACTGAATACTGCATTTTGTGTAAAACTTGCTGTGTGCATAATGAAAAAGTTTGTTGAGGAAAGGATCAGAATAATTTTTCTTAAACGCTCATTCTGAGTGCTGGGAGAGTGAGAGACATGGGCTTTGCACTGAAAACTGCATTTTAAGTAAAACTGGCTTTGTGCATAATGAAAAAGTTTGTTTAGGAAAGGATCACAGTCAGTTTCCTTAAACGCTCATTCTGAGTGCTGGGAGAGTGAGAAACAAGAATTTGGCACTGAATACTGCACCCTGTGTAAAACAGGCTTTGTGCATAATGAAATAGTTGGTTAAGGAATGGATCAGAATCACTTTTCTTAAACGCTCATTCTGAGTGCTTGGAGAGTGATAAACAATGATTTGGCACTGAAAACTGCACCCTGTGTAAAACAGGCTTTGTGCATAATAAAAAAAGTTTGTTAAGGAATGGATCAGAATCAGTTTTCTTAAACGCTCAATCTGAGTGCTGGGAGAGTGAGAAACAAGGATTTGGCACTGAAAACTGCACCCTGTGTAAAACTGGCTTGTCCATAATAAAAAAGTTTGTTAAGGAATGGATCAGAATCAGTTTTCTTAAACGCTCATTCTGAGTGCTTGGAGAGTGATAAACAATGATTTGGCACTGAAAACTGCACCCTGTGTAAAACTGGCTTTGTGCATAATAAAAAAGTTTGTTAAGGAATGGATCAGAATCACTTTTCTTAAACGCTCATTCTGAGTGCTGGGAGAGTGAGAAACAATGATTTGGCACTGAAAACTGCACCCTGTGTAAAACAGGCTTTGTGCATAATAAAAAAAGTTTGTTAAGGAATGGATCAGAATCACTTTTCTTAAACGCTCAATCTGAGTGCTGGGAGAGTGAGAAACAAGGATTTGGCACTGAAAACTGAACCCTGTGTAAAACTGGCTTTGTGCATAATGAAATAGTTCGTTAAGGAATGGATCAGAATCAGTTTTCTTAAAAGCTCATTCTGAGTAGTGGGAGAGTGAAAAACAAGGATTTGGCACTGAAAACTGCACCCTGTGTAAAACTGGCTTTGTCCATAATAAAAAAGTTTGTTAAGGAATGGATCAGAATCAGTTTTCTTAAACGCTCATTCTGAGTGCTGGGAGAGTGAGAAACAAGGATTTGGCACTGAAAACTGCACCCTGTGTAAAACTGGCTTTGTGCATAATAAAAAAGTTTGTTAAGGAATGGATCAGAATCACTTTTCTTAAACGCTCATTCTGAGTGCTGGGAGAGTGAGAAACAAGGATTTGGCACTGAAAACTGCACCCTGTGTAAAACTGGCTTTGTGCATAATGAAATAGTTCGTTAAGGAATGGATCAGAATCAGTTTTCTTAAAAGCTCATTCTGAGTAGTGGGAGAGTGAGAAACAATGATTTGGCACTGAAA
Organism: Triplophysa bombifrons; assembly: GCA_029783895.1. Taxonomy (NCBI): domain Eukaryota; kingdom Metazoa; phylum Chordata; class Actinopteri; order Cypriniformes; family Nemacheilidae; genus Triplophysa; species Triplophysa bombifrons. The sequence continues at coordinate 19,010,928 of CM056459.1, read as the reverse complement.
ACTGCACCCTGTGTAAAACAGGCTTTGTGCATAATAAAAAAAGTTTGTTAAGGAATGGATCAGAATCAGTTTTCTTAAACGCTCAATCTGAGTGCTGGGAGAGTGAGAAACAAGGATTTGGCACTGAAAACTGCACCCTGTGTAAAACTGGCTTTGTCCATAATAAAAAAGTTTGTTAAGGAATGGATCAGAATCAGTTTTCTTAAATGCTCATTCTGAGTGCTGGGAGAGTGAGAAACAAGGATTTGGCACTGAAAACTGCACCCTGTGTAAAACTGGCTTTGTGCATAATAAAAAAGTTTGTTAAGGAATGGATCAGAATCACTTTTCTTAAACGCTCATTCTGAGTGCTGGGAGAGTGAGAAACAATGATTTGGCACTGAAAACTGCACCCTTTGTAAAACTGGCTTTGTGCATAATAAAAAAGTTTGTTAAGGAATGGATCAGAATCACTTTTCTTAAACGCTCATTCTGAGTGCTGGGAGAGTGAGAAACAAGGATTTGGCACTGAAAACTGCACCCTGTGTTAAACTGGCTTTGTGCATAATAAAAAAGTTTGTTAAGGAATGGATCAGAATCACTTTTCTTAAACGCTCATTCTGAGTGCTGGGAGAGTGAGAAACCAGGATTTGGCACTGAAAACTGCACCCTGTGTAAAACTGGCTTTGTGCATCATGAAAAAGTTTTTTAAGGAGTGGATAAGAATCAGTTTTCTTAAACGCTCAATCTGAGTGCTGGGAGAGTGAGAAACAAGAATTTGGCACTGAATACTGCACCCTGTGTAAAACAGGCTTTGTGCATAATGAAATAGTTGGTTAAGGAATGGATCAGAATCACTTTTCTTAAACGCTCATTCTGAGTGCTTGGAGAGTGATAAACAATGATTTGGCACTGAAAACTGCACCCTGTGTAAAACTGGCTTTGTGCATAATAAAAAAGTTTGTTAAGGAATGGATCAGAATCAGTTTTCTTAAACGCTCATTCTGAGTGCTTGGAGAGTGAGAAACAATGATTTGGCACTGAAAACTGCACCCTGTGTAAAACAGGCTTTGTGCATAATAAAAAAAGTTTGTTAAGGAATGGATCAGAATCAGTTTTCTTAAACGCTCATTCTGAGTGCTGGGAGAGTGAGAAACAAGAATTTGGCACTGAATACTGCACCCTGTGTAAAACAGGCTTTGTGCATAATGAAATAGTTGGTTAAGGAATGGATCAGAATCACTTTTCTTAAACGCTCATTCTGAGTGCTTGGAGAGTGATAAACAATGATTTGGCACTGAAAACTGCACCCTGTGTAAAACTGGCTTTGTGCATAATAAAAAAGTTTGTTAAGGAATGGATCAGAATCACTTTTCTTAAACGCTCATTCTGAGTGCTGGGAGAGTGAGAAACAATGATTTGGCACTGAAAACTGCACCCTGTGTAAAACAGGCTTTGTGCATAATAAAAAAAGTTTGTTAAGGAATGGATCAGAATCAGTTTTCTTAAACGCTCAATCTGAGTGCTGGGAGAGTGAGAAACAAGGATTTGGCACTGAAAACTGCACCCTGTGTAAAACTGGCTTTGTCCATAATAAAAAAGTTTGTTAAGGAATGGATCAGAATCAGTTTTCTTAAATGCTCATTCTGAGTGCTGGGAGAGTGAGAAACAAGGACTTGGCACTGAAAACTGCACCCTGTGTAAAACAGGCTTTGTGCATAATGAAATAGTTGGTTAAGGAATGGATCAGAATCACTTTTCTTAAACGCTCATTCTGAGTGCTTGGAGAGTGATAAACAATGATTTGGCACTGAAAACTGCACCCTGTGTAAAACTGGCTTTGTGCATAATAAAAAAGTTTGTTAAGGAATGGATCAGAATCAGTTTTCTTAAACGCTCATTCTGAGTGCTTGGAGAGTGAGAAACAATGATTTGGCACTGAAAACTGCACCCTGTGTAAAACAGGCTTTGTGCATAATAAAAAAAGTTTGTTAAGGAATGGATCAGAATCAGTTTTCTTAAACGCTCATTCTGAGTGCTGGGAGAGTGAGAAACAAGAATTTGGCACTGAATACTGCACCCTGTGTAAAACAGGCTTTGTGCATAATGAAATAGTTGGTTAAGGAATGGATCAGAATCACTTTTCTTAAACGCTCATTCTGAGTGCTTGGAGAGTGATAAACAATGATTTGGCACTGAAAACTGCACCCTGTGTAAAACTGGCTTTGTGCATAATAAAAAAGTTTGTTAAGGAATGGATCAGAATCACTTTTCTTAAACGCTCATTCTGAGTGCTGGGAGAGTGAGAAACAATGATTTGGCACTGAAAACTGCACCCTGTGTAAAACAGGCTTTGTGCATAATAAAAAAAGTTTGTTAAGGAATGGATCAGAATCAGTTTTCTTAAACGCTCAATCTGAGTGCTGGGAGAGTGAGAAACAAGGATTTGGCACTGAAAACTGCACCCTGTGTAAAACTGGCTTTGTCCATAATAAAAAAGTTTGTTAAGGAATGGATCAGAATCAGTTTTCTTAAATGCTCATTCTGAGTGCTGGGAGAGTGAGAAACAAGGACTTGGCACTGAAAACTGCACCCTGTGTTAAACTGGCTTTGTGCATCATGAAAAAGTTTTTTAAGGAGTGGATAAGAATCAGTTTTCTTAAACGCTCAATCTGAGTGCTGGGAGAGTGAGAAACAAGGACTTGGCACTGAAAACTGCACCCTGTGTAAAACTGGCTTTGTGCATAATAAAAAAGTTTGTTAAGGAATGGATCAGAATCACTTTTCTTAAAAGCTCATTCTGAGTGCTGGGAGGGTGAGAAACAAGGATTTGGCACTGAAAACTGCACCCTGTGTAAAACAGGCTTTGTGCATAATAAAAAAGTTTGTTAAGGAATGGATCAGAATCAGTTTTCTTAAACGCTCATTCTGAGTGGCGGGAGAGTGAGAAACAATGATTTGGCACTGAAAACTGCACCCTGTGTAAAACTGGCTTTGTCCATAATAAAAAAGTTTGTTAAGGAATGGATAAGAATCAGTTTTCTTAAACGCTCATTCTGAGTGCTGGGAGAGTGAGAAACAAGGATTTGGCACTGAAAACTGCACCCTGTGTAAAACTGGCTTTGTGCATAATGAAATAGTTCGTTAAGGAATGGATCAGAATCAGTTTTCTTAAAAGCTCATTCTGAGTAGTGGGAGAGTGATAAACAAGGATTTGGCACTGAAAACTGCACCCTGTGTAAAACTGGCTTTGTGCATAATAAAAAAGTTTGTTAAGGAATGGATCAGAATCAGTTTTCTTAAATGCTCATTCTGAGTGCTGGGAGAGTGAGAAACAAGGATTTGGCACTGAAAACTGCACCCTGTGTAAAACTGGCTTTGTGCATAATAAAAAAGTTTGTTAAGGAATGGATCAGAATCACTTTTCTTAAACGCTCATTTTGAGTGCTGGGAGAGTGAGAAACAAGGATTTGGCACTGAAAACTGCACCCTGTGTAAAACTGGCTTTGTGCATAATAAAAAAGTTTGTTAAGGAATGGATCAGAATCACTTTTCTTAAACGCTCATTCTGAGTGCTGGGAGAGTGAGAAACAAGAATTTGGCACTGAATACTGCACCCTGTGTAAAACAGGCTTTGTGCATAATGAAATAGTTGGTTAAGGAATGGATCAGAATCACTTTTCTTAAACGCTCATTCTGAGTGCTTGGAGAGTGATAAACAATGATTTGGCACTGAAAACTGCACCCTGTGTAAAACTGGCTTTGTGCATAATAAAAAAAAATTAAGGAATGGATCAGAATCAGTTTTCTTAAACGCTCATTCTGAGTGGCGGGAGAGTGAGAAACAATGATTTGGCACTGAAAACTGCACCCTGTGTAAAACTGGCTTTGTCCATAATAAAAAAGTTTGTTAAGGAATGGATAAGAATCAGTTTTCTTAAAATCTCATTCTGAGTGCTGGGAGAGTGAGAAACAAGAATTTGGCACTGAATACTGCACCCTGTGTAAAACAGGCTTTGTGCATAATGAAATAGTTGGTTAAGGAATGGATCAGAATCACTTTTCTTAAACGCTCATTCTGAGTGCTGGGAGGGTGAGAAACAAGGATTTGGCACTGAAAACTGCACCCTGTGTAAAACAGGCTTTGTGCATAATAAAAAAGTTTGTTAAGGAATGGATCAGAATCAGTTTTCTTAAACACTCATTCTGAGTGGCGGGAGAGTGAGAAACAATGATTTGGCACTGAAAACTGCACCCTGTGTAAAACTGGCTTTGTCCATAATAAAAAAGTTTGTTAAGGAATGGATAAGAATCAGTTTTCTTAAAAGCTCATTCTGAGTGCTGGGAGAGTGAGAAACAAGAATTTGGCACTGAATACTGCACCCTGTGTAAAACTGGCTTTGTGCATAATAAAAAAGTTTGTTAAGGAATGGATCAGAATCAGTTTTCTTAAACGCTCATTCTGAGTGCTGGGAGAGTGAGAAACAATGATTTGGCACTGAAAACTGCACCCTGTGTAAAACAGGCTTTGTGCATAATAAAAAAAGTTTGTTAAGGAATGGATCAGAATCAGTTTTCTTAAACGCTCAATCTGAGTGCTGGGAGAGTGAGAAACAAGGATTTGGCACTGAAAACTGCACCCTGTGTAAAACTGGCTTTGTCCATAATAAAAAAGTTTGTTAAGGAATGGATCAGAATCAGTTTTCTTAAATGCTCATTCTGAGTGCTGGGAGAGTGAGAAACAAGGATTTGGCACTGAAAACTGCACCCTGTGTAAAACTGGCTTTGTGCATAATAAAAAAGTTTGTTAAGGAATGGATCAGAATCACTTTTCTTAAACGCTCATTCTGAGTGCTGGGAGAGTGAGAAACAAGGATTTGGCACTGAAAACTGCACCCTGTGTAAAACTGGCTTTGTGCATAATGAAATAGTTCGTTAAGGAATGGATCAGAATCAGTTTTCTTAAATGCTCATTCTGAGTGCTGGGAGAGTGAGAAACAAGGATTTGGCACTGAAAACTGCACCCTGTGTAAAACTGGCTTTGTGCATAATAAAAAAGTTTGTTAAGGAATGGATCAGAATCACTTTTCTTAAACGCTCATTTTGAGTGCTGGGAGAGTGAGAAACAAGGATTTGGCACTGAAAACTGCACCCTGTGTAAAACTGGCTTTGTGCATAATAAAAAAGTTTGTTAAGGAATGGATCAGAATCACTTTTCTGAAACGCTCATTCTGAGTGCTGGGAGAGTGAGAAACAAGAATTTGGCACTGAATACTGCACCCTGTGTAAAACAGGCTTTGTGCATAATGAAATAGTTGGTTAAGGAATGGATCAGAATCACTTTTCTTAAACGCTCATTCTGAGTGCTTGGAGAGTGATAAACAATGATTTGGCACTGAAAACTGCACCCTGTGTAAAACTGGCTTTGTGCATAATAAAAAAGTTTGTTAAGGAATGGATCAGAATCACTTTTCTTAAACGCTCATTCTGAGTGCTGGGAGAGTGAGAAACAATGATTTGGCACTGAAAACTGCACCCTGTGTAAAACAGGCTTTGTGCATAATAAAAAAAGTTTGTTAAGGAATGGATCAGAATCAGTTTTCTTAAACGCTCAATCTGAGTGCTGGGAGAGTGAGAAACAAGGATTTGGCACTGAAAACTGCACCCTGTGTAAAACTGGCTTTGTCCATAATAAAAAAGTTTGTTAAGGAATGGATCAGAATCAGTTTTCTTAAATGCTCATTCTGAGTGCTGGGAGAGTGAGAAACAAGGATTTGGCACTGAAAACTGCACCCTGTGTAAAACTGGCTTTGTGCATCATGAAAAAGTTTTTTAAGGAGTGGATAAGAATCAGTTTTCTTAAACGCTCAATCTGAGTGCTGGGAGAGTGAGAAACAAGGATTTGGCACTGAAAACTGCACCCTGTGTAAAACTGGCTTTGTGCATAATAAAAAAGTTTGTTAAGGAATGGATCAGAATCACTTTTCTTAAAAGCTCATTCTGAGTGCTGGGAGGGTGAGAAACAAGGATTTGGCACTGAAAACTGCACCCTGTGTAAAACTGGCTTTGTGCATAATGAAAAAGTTTGTTAAGGAATGGATCAGAATCAGTTTTCTTAAACGCTCATTCTGAGTGGCGGGAGAGTGAGAAACAATGATTTGGCACTGAAAACTGCACCCTGTGTAAAACTGGCTTTGTCCATAATAAAAAAGTTTGTTAAGGAATGGATAAGAATCAGTTTTCTTAAACGCTCATTCTGAGTGCTGGGAGAGTGAGAAACAAGAATTTGGCACTGAATACTGCACCCTGTGTAAAACAGGCTTTGTGCATAATGAAATAGTTGGTTAAGGAATGGATCAGAATCACTTTTCTTAAACGCTCATTCTGAGTGCTTGGAGAGTGATAAACAATGATTTGGCACTGAAAACTGCACCCTGTGTAAAACTGGCTTTGTGCATAATAAAAAAGTTTGTTAAGGAATGGATCAGAATCAGTTTTCTTAAACGCTCATTCTGAGTGCTGGGAGAGTGAGAAACAATGATTTGGCACTGAAAACTGCACCCTGTGTAAAACAGGCTTTGTGCATAATAAAAAAAGTTTGTTAAGGAATGGATCAGAATCAGTTTTCTTAAACGCTCAATCTGAGTGCTGGGAGAGTGAGAAACAAGGATTTGGCACTGAAAACTGCACCCTGTGTAAAACTGGCTTTGTCCATAATAAAAAAGTTTGTTAAGGAATGGATCAGAATCAGTTTTCTTAAATGCTCATTCTGAGTGCTGGGAGAGTGAGAAACAAGGATTTGGCACTGAAAACTGCACCCTGTGTAAAACTGGCTTTGTGCATAATAAAAAAGTTTGTTAAGGAATGGATCAGAATCACTTTTCTTAAACGCTCATTCTGAGTGCTGGGAGAGTGAGAAACAAGGATTTGGCACTGAAAACTGCACCCTTTGTAAAACTGGCTTTGTGCATAATAAAAAAGTTTGTTAAGGAATGGATCAGAATCACTTTTCTTAAACGCTCATTCTGAGTGCTGGGAGAGTGAGAAACAAGGATTTGGCACTGAAAACTGCACCCTGTGTAAAACTAGCTTTGTGCATAATAAAAAAGTTTGTTAAGGAATGGATCAGAATCACTTTTCTTAAACGCTCATTCTGAGTGCTGGGAGAGTGAGAAACAAGGATTTGGCACTGAAAACTGCACCCTGTGTTAAACTGGCTTTGTGCATAATAAAAAAGTTTGTTAAGGAATGGATCAGAATCACTTTTCTTAAACGCTCATTCTGAGTGCTGGGAGAGTGAGAAACCAGGATTTGGCACTGAAAACTGCACCCTGTGTAAAACTGGCTTTGTGCATCATGAAAAAGTTTTTTAAGGAGTGGATAAGAATCAGTTTTCTTAAACGCTCAATCTGAGTGCTGGGAGAGTGAGAAACAAGGATTTGGCACTGAAAACTGCACCCTGTGTAAAACTGGCTTTGTGCATAATAAAAAAGTTTGTTAAGGAATGGATCAGAATCACTTTTCTTAAAAGCTCATTCTGAGTGCTGGGAGGGTGAGAAACAAGGATTTGGCACTGAAAACTGCACCCTGTGTAAAACAGGCTTTGTGCATAATAAAAAAGTTTGTTAAGGAATGGATCAGAATCAGTTTTCTTAAACGCTCATTCTGAGTGGCGGGAGAGTGAGAAACAATGATTTGGCACTGAAAACTGCACCCTGTGTAAAACTGGCTTTGTCCATAATAAAAAAGTTTGCTAAGGAATGGATAAGAATCAGTTTTCTTAAACGCTCATTCTGAGTGCTAGGAGAGTGAGAAACAAGAATTTGGCACTGAATACTGCACCCTGTGTGAAACAGGCTTTGTGCATAATGAAATAGTTGGTTAAGGAATGGATCAGAATCACTTTTCTTAAACGCTCATTCTGAGTGCTTGGAGAGTGATAAACAATGATTTGGCACTGAAAACTGCACCCTGTGTAAAACTGGCTTTGTGCATAATAAAAAAGTTTGTTAAGGAATGGATCAGAATCAGTTTTCTTAAACGCTCATTCTGAGTGCTGGGAGAGTGAGAAACAATGATTTGGCACTGAAAACTGCACCCTGTGTAAAACAGGCTTTGTGCATAATAAAAAAAGTTTGTTAAGGAATGGATCAGAATCAGTTTTCTTAAACGCTCATTCTGAGTGCTGGGAGAGTGAGAAACAAGAATTTGGCACTGAATACTGCACCCTGTGTAAAACAGGCTTTGTGCATAATGAAATAGTTGGTTAAGGAATGGATCAGAATCACTTTTCTTAAACGCTCATTCTGAGTGCTTGGAGAGTGATAAACAATGATTTGGCACTGAAAACTGCACCCTGTGTAAAACTGGCTTTGTGCATAATAAAAAAGTTTGTTAAGGAATGGATCAGAATCAGTTTTCTTAAACGCTCATTCTGAGTGCTGGGAGAGTGAGAAACAATGATTTGGCACTGAAAACTGCACCCTGTGTAAAACAGGCTTTGTGCATAATAAAAAAAGTTTGTTAAGGAATGGATCAGAATCAGTTTTCTTAAACGCTCAATCTGAGTGCTGGGAGAGTGAGAAACAAGGATTTGGCACTGAAAACTGCACCCTGTGTAAAACTGGCTTTGTGCATAATGAAATAGTTCGTTAAGGAATGGATCAGAATCAGTTTTCTTAAAAGCTCATTCTGAGTAGTGGGAGAGTGAGAAACAAGGATTTGGCACTGAAAACTGCACCCTGTGTAAAACTGGCTTTGTGCATAATAAAAAAGTTTGTTAAGGAATGGATCAGAATCACTTTTCTTAAAAGCTCATTCTGAGTGCTGGGAGGGTGAGAAACAAGGATTTGGCACTGAAAACTGCACCCTGTGTAAAACAGGCTTTGTGCATAATAAAAAAGTTTGTTAAGGAATGGATCAGAATCAGTTTTCTTAAACGCTCATTCTGAGTGGCGGGAGAGTGAGAAACAATGATTTGGCACTGAAAACTGCACCCTGTGTAAAACTGGCTTTGTCCATAATAAAAAAGTTTGTTAAGGAATGGATAAGAATCAGTTTTCTTAAACGCTCATTCTGAGTGCTGGGAGAGTGAGAAACAAGGATTTGGCACTGAAAACTGCACCCTGTGTAAAACTGGCTTTGTGCATAATGAAATAGTTCGTTAAGGAATGGATCAGAATCAGTTTTCTTAAAAGCTCATTCTGAGTAGTGGGAGAGTGATAAACAAGGATTTGGCACTGAAAACTGCACCCTGTGTAAAACTGGCTTTGTGCATAATAAAAAAGTTTGTTAAGGAATGGATCAGAATCAGTTTTCTTAAATGCTCATTCTGAGTGGCGGGAGAGTGAGAAACAATGATTTGGCACTGAAAACTGCACCCTGTGTAAAACTGGCTTTGTCCATAATAAAAAAGTTTGTTAAGGAATGGATAAGAATCAGTTTTCTTAAACGCTCATTCTGAGTGCTTGGAGAGTGATAAACAATGATTTGGCACTGAAAACTGCACCCTGTGTAAAACTGGCTTTGTGCATAATAAAAAAGTTTGTTAAGGAATGGATCAGAATCAGTTTTCTTAAACGCTCATTCTGAGTGCTGGGAGAGTGAGAAACAATGATTTGGCACTGAAAACTGCACCCTGTGTAAAACAGGCTTTGTGCATAATAAAAAAAGTTTGTTAAGGAATGGATCAGAATCAGTTTTCTTAAACGCTCATTCTGAGTGCTGGGAGAGTGAGAAACAAGAATTTGGCACTGAATACTGCACCCTGTGTAAAACAGGCTTTGTGCATAATGAAATAGTTGGTTAAGGAATGGATCAGAATCACTTTTCTTAAACGCTCATTCTGAGTGCTTGGAGAGTGATAAACAATGATTTGGCACTGAAAACTGCACCCTGTGTAAAACTGGCTTTGTGCATAATAAAAAAGTTTGTTAAGGAATGGATCAGAATCAGTTTTCTTAAACGCTCATTCTGAGTGCTGGGAGAGTGAGAAACAATGATTTGGCACTGAAAACTGCACCCTGTGTAAAACAGGCTTTGTGCATAATAAAAAAAGTTTGTTAAGGAATGGATCAGAATCAGTTTTCTTAAACGCTCAATCTGAGTGCTGGGAGAGTGAGAAACAAGGATTTGGCACTGAAAACTGCACCCTGTGTAAAACTGGCTTTGTGCATAATGAAATAGTTCGTTAAGGAATGGATCAGAATCAGTTTTCTTAAAAGCTCATTCTGAGTAGTGGGAGAGTGAGAAACAAGGATTTGGCACTGAAAACTGCACCCTGTGTAAAACTGGCTTTGTGCATAATAAAAAAGTTTGTTAAGGAATGGATCAGAATCACTTTTCTTAAAAGCTCATTCTGAGTGCTGGGAGGGTGAGAAACAAGGATTTGGCACTGAAAACTGCACCCTGTGTAAAACAGGCTTTGTGCATAATAAAAAAGTTTGTTAAGGAATGGATCAGAATCAGTTTTCTTAAACGCTCATTCTGAGTGGCGGGAGAGTGAGAAACAATGATTTGGCACTGAAAACTGCACCCTGTGTAAAACTGGCTTTGTCCATAATAAAAAAGTTTGTTAAGGAATGGATAAGAATCAGTTTTCTTAAACGCTCATTCTGAGTGCTGGGAGAGTGAGAAACAAGGATTTGGCACTGAAAACTGCACCCTGTGTAAAACTGGCTTTGTGCATAATGAAATAGTTCGTTAAGGAATGGATCAGAATCAGTTTTCTTAAAAGCTCATTCTGAGTAGTGGGAGAGTGATAAACAAGGATTTGGCACTGAAAACTGCACCCTGTGTAAAACTGGCTTTGTGCATAATAAAAAAGTTTGTTAAGGAATGGATCAGAATCAGTTTTCTTAAATGCTCATTCTGAGTGCTGGGAGAGTGAGAAACAAGGATTTGGCACTGAAAACTGCACCCTGTGTAAAACTGGCTTTGTGCATAATAAAAAAGTTTGTTAAGGAATGGATCAGAATCACTTTTCTTAAACGCTCATTTTGAGTGCTGGGAGAGTGAGAAACAAGGATTTGGCACTGAAAACTGCACCCTGTGTAAAACTGGCTTTGTGCATAATAAAAAAGTTTGTTAAGGAATGGATCAGAATCACTTTTCTTAAACGCTCATTCTGAGTGCTGGGAGAGTGAGAAACAAGAATTTGGCACTGAATACTGCACCCTGTGTAAAACAGGCTTTGTGCATAATGAAATAGTTGGTTAAGGAATGGATCAGAATCACTTTTCTTAAACGCTCATTCTGAGTGCTTGGAGAGTGAGAAACAATGATTTGGCACTGAAAACTGCACCCTGTGTAAAACAGGCTTTGTGCATAATAAAAAAAGTTTGTTAAGGAATGGATCAGAATCAGTTTTCTTAAACGCTCATTCTGAGTGCTGGGAGAGTGAGAAACAAGAATTTGGCACTGAATACTGCACCCTGTGTAAAACAGGCTTTGTGCATAATGAAATAGTTGGTTAAGGAATGGATCAGAATCACTTTTCTTAAACGCTCATTCTGAGTGCTTGGAGAGTGATAAACAATGATTTGGCACTGAAAACTGCACCCTGTGTAAAACTGGCTTTGTGCATAATAAAAAAAAAATTTAAGGAATGGATCAGAATCAGTTTTCTTAAACGCTCATTCTGAGTGCTGGGAGAGTGAGAAACAATGATTTGGCACTGAAAACTGCACCCTGTGTAAAACAGGCTTTGTGCATAATAAAAAAGTTTGTTAAGGAATGGATCAGAATCAGTTTTCTTAAACACTCATTCTGAGTGGCGGGAGAGTGAGAAACAATGATTTGGCACTGAAAACTGCACCCTGTGTAAAACTGGCTTTGTCCATAATAAAAAAGTTTGTTAAGGAATGGATAAGAATCAGTTTTCTTAAAATCTCATTCTGAGTGCTGGGAGAGTGAGAAACAAGAATTTGGCACTGAATACTGCACCCTGTGTAAAACAGGCTTTGTGCATAATGAAATAGTTGGTTAAGGAATGGATCAGAATCACTTTTCTTAAAAGCTCATTCTGAGTGCTGGGAGAGTGAGAAACAAGAATTTGGCACTGAATACTGCACCCTGTGTAAAACTGGCTTTGTGCATAATGAAATAGTTCGTTAAGGAATGGATCAGAATCAGTTTTCTTAAAAGCTCATTCTGAGTAGTGGGAGAGTGATAAACAAGGATTTGGCACTGAAAACTGCACCCTGTGTAAAACTGGCTTTGTCCATAATAAAAAAGTTTGTTAAGGAATGGATCAGAATCAGTTTTCTTAAATGCTCATTCTGAGTGCTGGGAGAGTGAGAAACAAGGATTTGGCACTGAAAACTGCACCCTGTGTAAAACTGGCTTTGTGCATAATAAAAAAGTTTGTTAAGGAATGGATCAGAATCACTTTTCTTAAACGCTCATTCTGAGTGCTGGGAGAGTGAGAAACAATGATTTGGCACTGAAAACTGCACCCTGTGTAAAACAGGCTTTGTGCATAATAAAAAAAGTTTGTTAAGGAATTGGATCAGAATCAGTTTTCTTAAACGCTCAATCTGAGTGCTGGGAGAGTGAGAAACAAGGATTTGGCACTGAAAACTGCACCCTGTGTAAAACTGGCTTTGTCCATAATAAAAAAGTTTGTTAAGGAATGGATCAGAATCAGTTTTCTTAAACGCTCATTCTGAGTGCTGGGAGAGTGAGAAACAATGATTTGGCACTGAAAACTGCACCCTGTGTAAAACAGGCTTTGTGCATAATAAAAAAAGTTTGTTAAGGAATGGATCAGAATCAGTTTTCTTAAACGCTCAATCTGAGTGCTGGGAGAGTGAGAAACAAGGATTTGGCACTGAAAACTGCACCCTGTGTAAAACTGGCTTTGTGCATAATGAAATAGTTCGTTAAGGAATGGATCAGAATCAGTTTTCTTAAAAGCTCATTCTGAGTAGTGGGAGAGTGAGAAACAAGGATTTGGCACTGAAAACTGCACCCTGTGTAAAACTGGCTTTGTGCATAATAAAAAAGTTTGTTAAGGAATGGATCAGAATCACTTTTCTTAAAAGCTCATTCTGAGTGCTGGGAGGGTGAGAAACAAGGATTTGGCACTGAAAACTGCACCCTGTGTAAAACAGGCTTTGTGCATAATAAAAAAGTTTGTTAAGGAATGGATCAGAATCAGTTTTCTTAAACGCTCATTCTGAGTGGCGGGAGAGTGAGAAACAATGATTTGGCACTGAAAACTGCACCCTGTGTAAAACTGGCTTTGTCCATAATAAAAAAGTTTGTTAAGGAATGGATAAGAATCAGTTTTCTTAAACGCTCATTCTGAGTGCTGGGAGAGTGAGAAACAAGGATTTGGCACTGAAAACTGCACCCTGTGTAAAACTGGCTTTGTGCATAATGAAATAGTTCGTTAAGGAATGGATCAGAATCAGTTTTCTTAAAAGCTCATTCTGAGTAGTGGGAGAGTGATAAACAAGGATTTGGCACTGAAAACTGCACCCTGTGTAAAACTGGCTTTGTGCATAATAAAAAAGTTTGTTAAGGAATGGATCAGAATCAGTTTTCTTAAATGCTCATTCTGAGTGCTGGGAGAGTGAGAAACAAGGATTTGGCACTGAAAACTGCACCCTGTGTAAAACTGGCTTTGTGCATAATAAAAAAGTTTGTTAAGGAATGGATCAGAATCACTTTTCTTAAACGCTCATTTTGAGTGCTGGGAGAGTGAGAAACAAGGATTTGGCACTGAAAACTGCACCCTGTGTAAAACTGGCTTTGTGCATAATAAAAAAGTTTGTTAAGGAATGGATCAGAATCACTTTTCTTAAACGCTCATTCTGAGTGCTGGGAGAGTGAGAAACAAGAATTTGGCACTGAATACTGCACCCTGTGTAAAACAGGCTTTGTGCATAATGAAATAGTTGGTTAAGGAATGGATCAGAATCACTTTTCTTAAACGCTCATTCTGAGTGCTTGGAGAGTGAGAAACAATGATTTGGCACTGAAAACTGCACCCTGTGTAAAACAGGCTTTGTGCATAATAAAAAAAGTTTGTTAAGGAATGGATCAGAATCAGTTTTCTTAAACGCTCATTCTGAGTGCTGGGAGAGTGAGAAACAAGAATTTGGCACTGAATACTGCACCCTGTGTAAAACAGGCTTTGTGCATAATGAAATAGTTGGTTAAGGAATGGATCAGAATCACTTTTCTTAAACGCTCATTCTGAGTGCTTGGAGAGTGATAAACAATGATTTGGCACTGAAAACTGCACCCTGTGTAAAACTGGCTTTGTGCATAATAAAAAAAAAATTTAAGGAATGGATCAGAATCAGTTTTCTTAAACGCTCATTCTGAGTGCTGGGAGAGTGAGAAACAATGATTTGGCACTGAAAACTGCACCCTGTGTAAAACAGGCTTTGTGCATAATAAAAAAGTTTGTTAAGGAATGGATCAGAATCAGTTTTCTTAAACGCTCATTCTGAGTGGCGGGAGAGTGAGAAACAATGATTTGGCACTGAAAACTGCACCCTGTGTAAAACTGGCTTTGTCCATAATAAAAAAGTTTGTTAAGGAATGGATAAGAATCAGTTTTCTTAAAATCTCATTCTGAGTGCTGGGAGAGTGAGAAACAAGAATTTGGCACTGAATACTGCACCCTGTGTAAAACAGGCTTTGTGCATAATGAAATAGTTGGTTAAGGAATGGATCAGAATCACTTTTCTTAAACGCTCATTCTGAGTGCTGGGAGAGTGAGAAACAAGGATTTGGCATTGAAAACTGCACCCTGTGTAAAACTGGCTTTGTGCATAATAAAAAAGTTTGTTAAGGAATGGATCAGAATCACTTTTCTTAAACGCTCATTCTGACTGCTGGGAGAGTGAGAAACAAGAATTTGGCACTGAATACTGCACCCTGTGTAAAACTGGCTTTGTGCATAATGAAATAGTTCGTTAAGGAATGGATCAGAATCAGTTTTCTTAAAAGCTCATTCTGAGTAGTGGGAGAGTGATAAACAAGGATTTGGCACTGAAAACTGCACCCTGTGTAAAACTGGCTTTGTCCATAATAAAAAAGTTTGTTAAGGAATGGATCAGAATCAGTTTTCTTAAATGCTCATTCTGAGTGCTGGGAGAGTGAGAAACAAGGATTTGGCACTGAAAACTGCACCCTGTGTAAAACTGGCTTTGTGCATAATAAAAAAGTTTGTTAAGGAATGGATCAGAATCACTTTTCTTAAACGCTCATTCTGAGTGCTGGGAGAGTGAGAAACAATGATTTGGCACTGAAAACTGCACCCTGTGTAAAACAGGCTTTGTGCATAATAAAAAAAGTTTGTTAAGGAATTGGATCAGAATCAGTTTTCTTAAACGCTCAATCTGAGTGCTGGGAGAGTGAGAAACAAGGATTTGGCACTGAAAACTGCACCCTGTGTAAAACTGGCTTTGTCCATAATAAAAAAGTTTGTTAAGGAATGGATCAGAATCAGTTTTCTTAAATGCTCATTCTGAGTGCTGGGAGAGTGAGAAACAAGGATTTGGCACTGAATACTGCACCCTGTGTAAAACAGGCTTTGTGCATAATAAAAAAAGTTTGTTAAGGAATGGATCAGAATCAGTTTTCTTAAACGCTTATTCTGAGTGCTGGGAGAGTGAGAAACAAGGATTTGACACTGAAAACTGCACCCTGTGTAAAACTGGCTTTGTGCATAATAAAAAAGTTTGTTAAGGAATGGATCAGAATCACTTTTCTTAAACGCTCATTCTGAGTGCTGGGAGAGTGAGAAACAAGGATTTGGCACTGAAAACTGCACCCTGTGTAAAACTGGCTTTGTCCATAATAAAAAAGTTTGTTAAGGAATGGATCAGAATCAGTTTTCTTAAATGCTCATTCTGAGTGCTGGGAGAGTGAGAAACGTCTCGGGTTACTTGGCTGTAACCCTGTTCCCTGAAAAAGCGGGAACGAGATGCTGCGTTTCAAACGCTATGGGAGAACAGTCTTTGTTCGACCGGTTGTGAAGCACGTGTGTCAAACACGCCAAAAATTATTTTGGCTTTAAATAACCTCGGCAGGTGACGTGGCTAATTACACCCGCACCTGCCGGTTATAAATACGCGTGATTGCGGACGCGTCATCAGGTTCCAACTTTGTCTGAAAGGACGTCCGGGCACGCCTACAGTGCGGCATTGAGGCGCAGCATCTCGTTCCCGCTTTTTCAGGGAACAGGGTTACAGCCAAGTAACCCGAGACGTTCCCTATCAAAAGCTACACTCGATGCTGCGTTTCAAACGCTATGGGAACGAGAATACCAACGCCGCCGTACTGGAAGTGTCTGGACCCCCCAAGGTTGTGTGACGTGTGTGCACAATCCGAGAGGAGGACTCAAGCACGACTCTGGGATGTAGACTCCAGGACACGTGAGCCGGGAGTGGCATGGACATCCAGACTATAAAATCTAACAAATGTGTGCGGAGAGGACCAGCCCGCCGCATCACACACTTGCTGCAAGGGGACTCCTCTTGCTAAGGCCATAGAAGAAGAAACCCCCCTTGTGGAATGAGCTCTGACTCCTAGAGGTGAAGCTTGACCGCGCGCCTCATAGGCCAGAGCAATAGCATCCCTCACCCAATGTGACATTGTTTGCTTGGTAGCAGCCGCCCCTTTGTTGCGGCCCCCATAGCATATAAAAAGTTGCTCTGATTTACGCCACTGGCTTGTGCGGTGGACGTAAGTCTGAAGAGCACGTACTGGACACAGTAGGTGTAATCTTTCCTGCTCCGACGTCGTGAACGGCGGAGGGCAAAAGGCCTCAAGAATAACCGGATGCACGGTGGAGAACGGAACTTTAGGAAGATAACTCGGGTGAGGATGCAGAATAGCTTTGACCATCCCAGGGGCAAAGTTTAAACAGGACGGCGAGGTCGAGAGCGCCTGCAAATCTCCAATTCTCTTAAGAGAGGTGATTGCCATTAGAAAAACCATTTTAAAGGTCAGAAGCCTGACAGGCGCTGATTCCATAGGTTCGAAGGGGGCGCTAACTAGACCCTCGAGCACTGTCGCTAAGTCCCATGGAGGGACTGTCCTTCTAGAAGGAGGCATCAGTCGCCTCGCTCCTCGAATAAAGCGGACAACTAAAGGGTGCTTTCCCACATTAACCCCTTCAATCAGGGCGTGGCAGGCCGAAATGGCGGCCACGTAAACCCTGAGAGTACCAGGGCTTATCCCTGAGGACAGTTTCTCTTGCAGAAATTCCAACACTGAAACTATCTGACAATGAATTGGGTCTGCATGGTGCGCAAGGCACCATCTTTCAAAAACGCTCCATCTAAGGGCGTAGCACCTTCTAGTGGAGGGAGCCCTAGCACTTAAAATAGTCTCTACTACATCAGGCGGGAGCCCAGTGCCTCTCAACTGGTGCCCCTCAGGGGCCAGACATGGAGGTTCCAGAGCTCGGGACGAGGATGAAACACTGTCCCCTGTGCCTGAGATAAAAGATCTCTCCTGACTGGGATCGCCCAAGGATGGTCGTCTAGGAGGGATACTAGGTCCGAGAACCAGATTCTGGTTGGCCAACGGGGAGCTATCAATAAGAGGCGAGACCCTTGTTGACGGACCTTCGCCAGGACTCCCGGGAGCAGAGCTGTCGGAGGAAATGCGTAAAGACGCAGTCTGGGCCACGTATGGGCCATCGCGTCCAGACCCAGGGGAGCTGGATGAGTCAGAGAGAAGTAGAGGGGACATTGTGCTGTCTCCTGCGTAGCAAAGAGGTCCACCTCTGCTTCGTAAAATCTTTCCCAGATTTGTTTGACTATTTCGGGGTGGAGTTTCCATTCCCCGTTTGTCACAGCTTGTCTGGACAGCAAGTCTGCTCCCACATTCATATGCCCCGGGATGTGAATTGCTCTGAGGGACAGAAATTTGCCCTCTGCCCAGGGCAGAATCTGCTGGGCCAATTTGTTCAGGTGGCGCGACCGCAGTCCGCCCTGGTGATTTATGTACGAGACTACTGAAGTGTTGTCCACCCGCACTAGGACATGGTAGCCTCGTAACTGCCGGAGGAAGTATTTCAGGGCCAGAAATACAGCCATCATTTCGAGGCAATTGATGTGCCAATCGAGAAGATGACCTCTCCAGATCCCTTGGGCTGGACGGCCATTTAAGACCGCACCCCAACCCGTGAGGGATGCGTCTGTCGTTAGCATTTTGCGATGACAACACGGACCGAGAGTGGGACCTAAAGTCAGAAACCGAGGTCTGAACCACATAGAAAGGGTGCGAAGCCCCTGGCGCGTCACCCTTATATGCCTCTGGGGGTTGGCCCTTGGATGAAACCCCCTGGCTCTGAGCCACAACTGAAACGGTCTCATATGCAGGAGGCCCAGAGGTATTACTGTGGAAGCCGCCGCCATGAGACCTAGAACTCTCTGAAAGTAATGATTTGTCACTTTCTGGCCTAACCTGATGCTCCTCAGGGTGTTTTGTACGGACTCGACACGTGCCGGAGACAGTTGTGCCTGCATTTCGATCGAGTCCCATATGACCCCGAGATACGTTGTATTTTGCGTAGGGGAAAGAACGCTCTTTTTGGCGTTGAGTCTCAACCCTAGAGCTTTGAGATGAGCTAGGACGACATCCCGATGTCGAAGCGCTAGCTCTCGAGACTGAGCTAAAATCAGCCAGTCGTCTATGTAATTCAAAATGCGGATGCCCCGGAGTCGCAAAGGAGCCAGAGCTGCATCCATGCATTTTGTGTATGTGCGGGGTGACAAGGCTAGGCCGAATGGAAGAACCCGATACTGGTAAGCTTCGCCCCCGAAAGCGAACCTCAGGAATCTTCTGTGTTGTGGTAAGATCTCTATGTGAAAGTATGCGTCTTTGAGATCGATCGTCACGAACCAGTCGTGACACTGAATTTGAGACACAATCATCTTGATTGTCAACATTTTGAACTTGAGTGTCTTTAGGTAGCGGTTCAATCCGCGAAGATCTAGAATTGGACGCAACCCCCCATCCTTCTTGGGGACTAGAAAATACCGGCTGTAATAGCCTGACTCTCTGTCTAATAGGGGAACATGTTCTATGGCCCCTTTGTCCAGCAGAGCTTGTAATTCTTGTGTCAACAGATGCACTCGCTCCGGTTGCACGGAAGTGGAGACCACGCCGTTGAAACGCGGAGGGCGATATGCAAATTGAATTCTGTAGCCTTTGGTTACAGTCCTTTCTACCCATGGAGAGATACCTGGCAGTAGTTTCCACGCTGCCAGATTCTCTGAAAGGGGTATCAATGTCAACACTTCGTCCTGTTGGGGGGATGCCAGACATTCGGTGCCCTGCAGTATGGCAGGAGACGACCGAGTATTTAGCATTTTTGAGCCCGCTAATCCCCGAAAGGCTTGTAGCTCCGGGGATTGCAAAGCGGCCCTGTGAGGGTACCGAAGAGGAGCCTCTAGTTTCTCTTGGAATTGTGGGCACCCCTCCCCGGGGGGGCAAACCCCCACAGTCCCGGCCACACATGTCTCAGGGTTTCTTCTTCTTTGAAGAAATAAAACGCCTCAGGTCCGGACCTCCCGATGCGGCCTGAGGGGCACGGTGGGCCGCTCCCCTGCCTCTGCGAGGGGGGGCGCGACTCGCCACACTTTCCCTGAGGACCTCACGCCTCAGGTAGACCGGACCCACCCGAGACTGTGTGCCTGGCCGGGACTGGGGAACTGATCCGGAGTGGGTGGCCGACACTCCAGATGCTTGTGCACGGCGGGGTAGGTATTTGACGAATGCCTCCTCATGTCGTCTCGCCTCCCGGAACCTGGTGACAACGGTATTAACCGAATCCCCAAAGAGTCCAGAAGGCGAGATCGGGGCATCAAGGAGGAAGGCTCTGTCCCTGTCCTTGATGCCCGTGAGGTTCAACCACAGGTGCCTCTCCGCAGTAACCAAAGCAGCCATGGAACGGCCGATGGCACGGGCCGTCTGCTTGGTTGCACGGAGAGACAAATCTGTGGCGCAGCGTAGGTCTGAAAACGCTGCTTCGTCAATAACCCCGCCGGTGCTGACATCATCCAGTAAGTCAGCCTGGTACGCCTGCAGAACCGCCATGGTGTGCAGAGCAGCACCAGCCTGAGCTGCTGCCTGAAAAGCCTTTCCCACCAGCGCAGATGTGACTCTGCAAGGCTTGGTGGGAAGAGAGGGCTTTTTCAGGGATGACGATGTCGCAGGGGAGAGATAGCCAGCCAGCGTCTCTTCCACCCTTGGCATCGCCATGTATCCCCGTGTCTTTGCACCAACGATGGTCGAATAAATCGACGTCGATGGCACAAAAACACGGGAGGAGTGAGGTTTCTGCCATGAGCGAGATAGCTCGCTGTGGAGATCCTCAAAGAAAGGGAGAGCCCTACTCTGGGGCTCCTCCCTCCGGCCACCTGACAGATATCTGTCATCCAGCTTTGAACCCTTGGGGGCCTCTTGTTCCTGCGGCCAGTCGAGGTGGAGCCTGTCGACTGCCTTGGTTACCGCCCCGATTAGATCCTCAATCGCCTTAGTATCGCGAGAGGACCGCTCGGAGGCGGTGCTATCTAACCCCGCAGAAACAAGGGAAGCCTCGTCCTCCGCCGGCTCAGAAGAAGTGCCGAGGCACGCTCCAGAAGCGGACGCGAGGACGTCGCGGTTCGGCGAATGCACGGTAGAAGCGGACGGATCCGTCTCTCGTGCCTCAGCAAGCTCAAACCGCGAGCCCCAGGATGAGGAAGAGGTGGCTCGGTCTCGCTTAAAAAACGCGAGCCGAGCACGCAGAACTCTGAACTCAAAAACGTCACAGAGTTCACACTCTCCCTCAAGTCCCTGGGCGGCATGGTCAGCCCCCAAGCATTCAAAGCAAAACTCATGCTTATCAAAATCGGAGAGGATCCTCTCACAGGGAGGAACACATCTCCGATCTGAGTCAGTCATGGTTTTATTATATATTTTTTCCCAATTCTTATACTAGGCTAAGAAACTCAGAGAGTGCTTGGTCACTAGTCTAAGAATGTAGGTAATATGTTTGTGCTTAATTTTTCGTAAAAAATAACAAAGAAGGAGACTTCTCCCTCACACACACGCACACACAAAGCGGTCCTTGAAGACAAAAGAACCTGATGACGCGTCCGCAATCACGCGTATTTATAACCGGCAGGTGCGGGTGTAATTAGCCACGTCACCTGCCGAGGTTATTTAAAGCCAAAATAATTTTTGGCGTGTTTGACACACGTGCTTCACAACCGGTCGAACAAAGACTGTTCTCCCATAGCGTTTGAAACGCAGCATCGAGTGTAGCTTTTGATAGGGAACAAGGATTTGGCACTGAAAACTGCACCCTTTGTAAAACTGGCTTTGTGCATAATAAAAAAGTTTGTTAAGGAATGGATCAGAATCACTTTTCTTAAACGCTCATTCTGAGTGCTGGGAGAGTGAGAAACAAGGATTTGGCACTGAAAACTGCACCCTGTGTAAAACTGGCTTTGTCCATAATAAAAAAGTTTGTTAAGGAATGGATCAGAATCACTTTTCTTAAAAGCTCATTCTGAGTGCTGGGAGGGTGAGAAACAAGGATTTGGCACTGAAAACTGCACCCTGTGTAAAACTGGCTTTGTGCATAATAAAAAAGTTTGTTAAGGAATGGATCAGAATCACTTTTCTTAAACGCTCATTCTGAGTGCTTGGAGAGTGATAAACAATGATTTGGCACTGAAAACTGCACCCTGTGTAAAACTGGCTTTGTGCATAATAAAAAAGTTTGTTAAGGAATGGATCAGAATCACTTTTCTTAAAAGCTCATTCTGAGTGCTGGGAGGGTGAGAAACAAGGATTTGGCACTGAAAACTGCACCCTGTGTAAAACAGGCTTTGTGCATAATAAAAAAGTTTGTTAAGGAATGGATCAGAATCAGTTTTCTTAAACACTCATTCTGAGTGGCGGGAGAGTGAGAAACAATGATTTGGCACTGAAAACTGCACCCTGTGTAAAACTGGCTTTGTCCATAATAAAAAAGTTTGTTAAGGAATGGATAAGAATCAGTTTTCTTAAAAGCTCATTCTGAGTGCTGGGAGAGTGAGAAACAATGATTTGGCACTGAAAACTGCACCCTGTGTAAAACAGGCTTTGTGCATAATGAAATAGTTCGTTAAGGAATGGATCAGAATCAGTTTTCTTAAATGCTCATTCTGAGTGCTGGGAGAGTGAGAAACAAGGATTTGGCACTGAGAACTGCACCCTGTGTAAAACTGGCTTTGTGCATAATAAAAAAGTTTGTTAAGGAATGGATCAGAATCACTTTTCTGAAACGCTCATTCTGAGTGCTGGGAGAGTGAGAAACAAGAATTTGGCACTGAATACTGCACCCTGTGTAAAACAGGCTTTGTGCATAATGAAATAGTTGGTTAAGGAATGGATCAGAATCACTTTTCTTAAACGCTCATTCTGAGTGCTTGGAGAGTGATAAACAATGATTTGGCACTGAAAACTGCACCCTGTGTAAAACTGGCTTTGTGCATAATAAAAAAGTTTGTTAAGGAATGGATCAGAATCACTTTTCTTAAACGCTCATTCTGAGTGCTGGGAGAGTGAGAAACAATGATTTGGCACTGAAAACTGCACCCTGTGTAAAACAGGCTTTGTGCATAATAAAAAAAGTTTGTTAAGGAATGGATCAGAATCACTTTTCTGAAACGCTCATTCTGAGTGCTGGGAGAGTGAGAAACAAGAATTTGGCACTGAATACTGCACCCTGTGTAAAACAGGCTTTGTGCATAATGAAATAGTTGGTTAAGGAATGGATCAGAATCACTTTTCTTAAACGCTCATTCTGAGTGCTTGGAGAGTGATAAACAATGATTTGGCACTGAAAACTGCACCCTGTGTAAAACTGGCTTTGTGCATAATAAAAAAGTTTGTTAAGGAATGGATCAGAATCACTTTTCTTAAACGCTCATTCTGAGTGCTGGGAGAGTGAGAAACAATGATTTGGCACTGAAAACTGCACCCTGTGTAAAACAGGCTTTGTGCATAATAAAAAAAGTTTGTTAAGGAATGGATCAGAATCAGTTTTCTTAAACACTCATTCTGAGTGGCGGGAGAGTGAGAAACAATGATTTGGCACTGAAAACTGCACCCTGTGTAAAACTGGCTTTGTCCATAATAAAAAAGTTTGTTAAGGAATGGATAAGAATCAGTTTTCTTAAAAGCTCATTCTGAGTGCTGGGAGAGTGAGAAACAAGAATTTGGCACTGAATACTGCACCCTGTGTAAAACAGGCTTTGTGCATAATGAAATAGTTGGTTAAGGAATGGATCAGAATCACTTTTCTTAAACGCTCATTCTGAGTGCTTGGAGAGTGATAAACAATGATTTGGCACTGAAAACTGCACCCTGTGTAAAACTGGCTTTGTGCATAATAAAAAAGTTTGTTAAGGAATGGATCAGAATCAGTTTTCTTAAACGCTCATTCTGAGTGCTGGGAGAGTGAGAAACAATGATTTGGCACTGAAAACTGCACCCTGTGTAAAACAGGCTTTGTGCATAATAAAAAAAGTTTGTTAAGGAATGGATCAGAATCAGTTTTCTTAAACGCTCAATCTGAGTGCTGGGAGAGTGAGAAACAAGGATTTGGCACTGAAAACTGCACCCTGTGTAAAACTGGCTTTGTCCATAATAAAAAAGTTTGTTAAGGAATGGATCAGAATCAGTTTTCTTAAATGCTCATTCTGAGTGCTGGGAGAGTGAGAAACAAGGATTTGGCACTGAAAACTGCACCCTGTGTAAAACTGGCTTTGTGCATAATAAAAAAGTTTGTTAAGGAATGGATCAGAATCACTTTTCTTAAACGCTCATTCTGAGTGCTGGGAGAGTGAGAAACAAGGATTTGGCACTGAAAACTGCACCCTGTGTAAAACTGGCTTTGTGCATAATGAAATAGTTCGTTAAGGAATGGATCAGAATCAGTTTTCTTAAATGCTCATTCTGAGTGCTGGGAGAGTGAGAAACAAGGATTTGGCACTGAGAACTGCACCCTGTGTAAAACTGGCTTTGTGCATAATAAAAAAGTTTGTTAAGGAATGGATCAGAATCACTTTTCTTAAACGCTCATTTTGAGTGCTGGGAGAGTGAGAAACAAGGATTTGGCACTGAAAACTGCACCCTGTGTAAAACTGGCTTTGTGCATAATAAAAAAGTTTGTTAAGGAATGGATCAGAATCACTTTTCTGAAACGCTCATTCTGAGTGCTGGGAGAGTGAGAAACAAGAATTTGGCACTGAATACTGCACCCTGTGTAAAACAGGCTTTGTGCATAATGAAATAGTTGGTTAAGGAATGGATCAGAATCACTTTTCTTAAACGCTCATTCTGAGTGCTTGGAGAGTGATAAACAATGATTTGGCACTGAAAACTGCACCCTGTGTAAAACTGGCTTTGTGCATAATAAAAAAGTTTGTTAAGGAATGGATCAGAATCACTTTTCTTAAACGCTCATTCTGAGTGCTGGGAGAGTGAGAAACAATGATTTGGCACTGAAAACTGCACCCTGTGTAAAACAGGCTTTGTGCATAATAAAAAAAGTTTGTTAAGGAATGGATCAGAATCAGTTTTCTTAAACGCTCAATCTGAGTGCTGGGAGAGTGAGAAACAAGGATTTGGCACTGAAAACTGCACCCTGTGTAAAACTGGCTTTGTCCATAATAAAAAAGTTTGTTAAGGAATGGATCAGAATCAGTTTTCTTAAATGCTCATTCTGAGTGCTGGGAGAGTGAGAAACAAGGATTTGGCACTGAAAACTGCACCCTGTGTTAAACTGGCTTTGTGCATAATAAAAAAGTTTGTTAAGGAATGGATCAGAATCACTTTTCTTAAACGCTCATTCTGAGTGCTGGGAGAGTGAGAAACCAGGATTTGGCACTGAAAACTGCACCCTGTGTAAAACTGGCTTTGTGCATCATGAAAAAGTTTTTTAAGGAGTGGATAAGAATCAGTTTTCTTAAACGCTCAATCTGAGTGCTGGGAGAGTGAGAAACAAGGATTTGGCACTGAAAACTGCACCCTGTGTAAAACTGGCTTTGTGCATAATAAAAAAGTTTGTTAAGGAATGGATCAGAATCACTTTTCTTAAAAGCTCATTCTGAGTGCTGGGAGGGTGAGAAACAAGGATTTGGCACTGAAAACTGCACCCTGTCTAAAACAGGCTTTGTGCATAATAAAAAAGTTTGTTAAGGAATGGATCAGAATCAGTTTTCTTAAACGCTCATTCTGAGTGGCGGGAGAGTGAGAAACAATGATTTGGCACTGAAAACTGCACCCTGTGTAAAACTGGCTTTGTCCATAATAAAAAAGTTTGTTAAGGAATGGATAAGAATCAGTTTTCTCAAACGCTCATTCTGAGTGCTGGGAGAGTGAGAAACAAGAATTTGGCACTGAATACTGCACCCTGTGTAAAACAGGCTTTGTGCATAATGAAATAGTTGGTTAAGGAATGGATCAGAATCACTTTTCTTAAACGCTCATTCTGAGTGCTTGGAGAGTGATAAACAATGATTTGGCACTGAAAACTGCACCCTGTGTAAAACTGGCTTTGTCCATAATAAAAAAGTTTGTTAAGGAATGGATCAGAATCACTTTTCTTAAAAGCTCATTCTGAGTGCTGGGAGGGTGAGAAACAAGGATTTGGCACTGAAAACTGCACCCTGTGTAAAACTGGCTTTGTGCATAATAAAAAAGTTTGTTAAGGAATGGATCAGAATCACTTTTCTTAAACGCTCATTCTGAGTGCTTGGAGAGTGATAAACAATGATTTGGCACTGAAAACTGCACCCTGTGTAAAACTGGCTTTGTGCATAATAAAAAAGTTTGTTAAGGAATGGATCAGAATCACTTTTCTTAAAAGCTCATTCTGAGTGCTGGGAGGGTGAGAAACAAGGATTTGGCACTGAAAACTGCACCCTGTGTAAAACAGGCTTTGTGCATAATAAAAAAGTTTGTTAAGGAATGGATCAGAATCAGTTTTCTTAAACACTCATTCTGAGTGGCGGGAGAGTGAGAAACAATGATTTGGCACTGAAAACTGCACCCTGTGTAAAACTGGCTTTGTCCATAATAAAAAAGTTTGTTAAGGAATGGATAAGAATCAGTTTTCTTAAAAGCTCATTCTGAGTGCTGGGAGAGTGAGAAACAAGAATTTGGCACTGAATACTGCACCCTGTGTAAAACAGGCTTTGTGCATAATGAAATAGTTGGTTAAGGAATGGATCAGAATCACTTTTCTTAAACGCTCATTCTGAGTGCTTGGAGAGTGATAAACAATGATTTGGCACTGAAAACTGCACCCTGTGTAAAATTGGCTTTGTGCATAATAAAAAAGTTTGTTAAGGAATGGATCAGAATCAGTTTTCTTAAACGCTCATTCTGAGTGCTGGGAGAGTGAGAAACAATGATTTGGCACTGAAAACTGCACCCTGTGTAAAACAGGCTTTGTGCATAATAAAAAAAGTTTGTTAAGGAATGGATCAGAATCAGTTTTCTTAAACGCTCAATCTGAGTGCTGGGAGAGTGAGAAACAAGGATTTGGCACTGAAAACTGCACCCTGTGTAAAACTGGCTTTGTCCATAATAAAAAAGTTTGTTAAGGAATGGATCAGAATCAGTTTTCTTAAATGCTCATTCTGAGTGCTGGGAGAGTGAGAAACAAGGATTTGGCACTGAAAACTGCACCCTGTGTAAAACTGGCTTTGTGCATAATAAAAAAGTTTGTTAAGGAATGGATCAGAATCACTTTTCTTAAACGCTCATTCTGAGTGCTGGGAGAGTGAGAAACAAGGATTTGGCACTGAAAACTGCACCCTGTGTAAAACTGGCTTTGTGCATAATGAAATAGTTGGTTAAGGAATGGATCAGAATCACTTTTCTTAAACGCTCATTCTGAGTGCTTGGAGAGTGATAAACAATGATTTGGCACTGAAAACTGCACCCTGTGTAAAACTGGCTTTGTGCATAATAAAAAAGTTTGTTAAGGAATGGATCAGAATCACTTTTCTTAAACGCTCATTCTGAGTGCTGGGAGAGTGAGAAACAATGATTTGGCACTGAAAACTGCACCCTGTGTAAAACAGGCTTTGTGCATAATAAAAAAAGTTTGTTAAGGAATGGATCAGAATCACTTTTCTGAAACGCTCATTCTGAGTGCTGGGAGAGTGAGAAACAAGAATTTGGCACTGAATACTGCACCCTGTGTAAAACAGGCTTTGTGCATAATGAAATAGTTGGTTAAGGAATGGATCAGAATCACTTTTCTTAAACGCTCATTCTGAGTGCTTGGAGAGTGATAAACAATGATTTGGCACTGAAAACTGCACCCTGTGTAAAACTGGCTTTGTGCATAATAAAAAAGTTTGTTAAGGAATGGATCAGAATCACTTTTCTTAAACGCTCATTCTGAGTGCTGGGAGAGTGAGAAACAATGATTTGGCACTGAAAACTGCACCCTGTGTAAAACAGGCTTTGTGCATAATAAAAAAAGTTTGTTAAGGAATGGATCAGAATCAGTTTTCTTAAACGCTCAATCTGAGTGCTGGGAGAGTGAGAAACAAGGATTTGGCACTGAAAACTGCACCCTGTGTAAAACTGGCTTTGTCCATAATAAAAAAGTTTGTTAAGGAATGGATCAGAATCAGTTTTCTTAAATGCTCATTCTGAGTGCTGGGAGAGTGAGAAACAAGGATTTGGCACTGAAAACTGCACCCTGTGTTAAACTGGCTTTGTGCATAATAAAAAAGTTTGTTAAGGAATGGATCAGAATCACTTTTCTTAAACGCTCATTCTGAGTGCTGGGAGAGTGAGAAACCAGGATTTGGCACTGAAAACTGCACCCTGTGTAAAACTGGCTTTGTGCATCATGAAAAAGTTTTTTAAGGAGTGGATAAGAATCAGTTTTCTTAAACGCTCAATCTGAGTGCTGGGAGAGTGAGAAACAAGGATTTGGCACTGAAAACTGCACCCTGTGTAAAACTGGCTTTGTGCATAATAAAAAAGTTTGTTAAGGAATGGATCAGAATCACTTTTCTTAAAAGCTCATTCTGAGTGCTGGGAGTGTGAGAAACAAGGATTTGGCACTGAAAACTGCACCCTGTGTAAAACAGGCTTTGTGCATAATAAAAAAGTTTGTTAAGGAATGGATCAGAATCAGTTTTCTTAAACGCTCATTCTGAGTGGCGGGAGAGTGAGAAACAATGATTTGGCACTGAAAACTGCACCCTGTGTAAAACTGGCTTTGTCCATAATAAAAAAGTTTGTTAAGGAATGGATAAGAATCAGTTTTCTTAAACGCTCATTCTGAGTGCTGGGAGAGTGAGAAACAAGAATTTGGCACTGAATACTGCACCCTGTGTAAAACAGGCTTTGTGCATAATGAAATAGTTGGTTAAGGAATGGATCAGAATCACTTTTCTTAAACGCTCATTCTGAGTGCTTGGAGAGTGATAAACAATGATTTGGCACTGAAAACTGCACCCTGTGTAAAACTGGCTTTGTGCATAATAAAAAAGTTTGTTAAGGAATGGATCAGAATCAGTTTTCTTAAACGCTCATTCTGAGTGCTGGGAGAGTGAGAAACAATGATTTGGCACTGAAAACTGCACCCTGTGTAAAACAGGCTTTGTGCATAATAAAAAAAGTTTGTTAAGGAATGGATCAGAATCAGTTTTCTTAAACGCTCAATCTGAGTGCTGGGAGAGTGAGAAACAAGGATTTGGCACTGAAAACTGCACCCTGTGTAAAACTGGCTTTGTCCATAATAAAAAAGTTTGTTAAGGAATGGATCAGAATCAGTTTTCTTAAATGCTCATTCTGAGTGCTGGGAGAGTGAGAAACAAGGATTTGGCACTGAAAACTGCACCCTGTGTAAAACTGGCTTTGTGCATAATAAAAAAGTTTGTTAAGGAATGGATCAGAATCACTTTTCTTAAACGCTCATTCTGAGTGCTGGGAGAGTGAGAAACAAGGATTTGGCACTGAAAACTGCACCCTTTGTAAAACTGGCTTTGTGCATAATAAAAAAGTTTGTTAAGGAATGGATCAGAATCACTTTTCTTAAACGCTCATTCTGAGTGCTGGGAGAGTGAGAAACAAGGATTTGGCACTGAAAACTGCACCCTGTGTAAAACTAGCTTTGTGCATAATAAAAAAGTTTGTTAAGGAATGGATCAGAATCACTTTTCTTAAACGCTCATTCTGAGTGCTGGGAGAGTGAGAAACAAGGATTTGGCACTGAAAACTGCACCCTGTGTTAAACTGGCTTTGTGCATAATAAAAAAGTTTGTTAAGGAATGGATCAGAATCACTTTTCTTAAACGCTCATTCTGAGTGCTGGGAGAGTGAGAAACCAGGATTTGGCACTGAAAACTGCACCCTGTGTAAAACTGGCTTTGTGCATCATGAAAAAGTTTTTTAAGGAGTGGATAAGAATCAGTTTTCTTAAACGCTCAATCTGAGTGCTGGGAGAGTGAGAAACAAGGATTTGGCACTGAAAACTGCACCCTGTGTAAAACTGGCTTTGTGCATAATAAAAAAGTTTGTTAAGGAATGGATCAGAATCACTTTTCTTAAAAGCTCATTCTGAGTGCTGGGAGGGTGAGAAACAAGGATTTGGCACTGAAAACTGCACCCTGTGTAAAACAGGCTTTGTGCATAATAAAAAAGTTTGTTAAGGAATGGATCAGAATCAGTTTTCTTAAACGCTCATTCTGAGTGGCGGGAGAGTGAGAAACAATGATTTGGCACTGAAAACTGCACCCTGTGTAAAACTGGCTTTGTCCATAATAAAAAAGTTTGTTAAGGAATGGATAAGAATCAGTTTTCTTAAACGCTCATTCTGAGAGCTGGGAGAGTGAGAAACAAGAATTTGGCACTGAATACTGCACCCTGTGTAAAACAGGCTTTGTGCATAATGAAATAGTTGGTTAAGGAATGGATCAGAATCACTTTTCTTAAACGCTCATTCTGAGTGCTTGGAGAGTGATAAACAATGATTTGGCACTGAAAACTGCACCCTGTGTAAAACTGGCTTTGTCCATAATAAAAAAGTTTGTTAAGGAATGGATCAGAATCACTTTTCTTAAAAGCTCATTCTGAGTGCTGGGAGGGTGAGAAACAAGGATTTGGCACTGAAAACTGCACCCTGTGTAAAACTGGCTTTGTGCATAATAAAAAAGTTTGTTAAGGAATGGATCAGAATCACTTTTCTTAAACGCTCATTCTGAGTGCTTGGAGAGTGATAAACAATGATTTGGCACTGAAAACTGCACCCTGTGTAAAACTGGCTTTGTGCATAATAAAAAAGTTTGTTAAGGAATGGATCAGAATCACTTTTCTTAAAAGCTCATTCTGAGTGCTGGGAGGGTGAGAAACAAGGATTTGGCACTGAAAACTGCACCCTGTGTAAAACAGGCTTTGTGCATAATAAAAAAGTTTGTTAAGGAATGGATCAGAATCAGTTTTCTTAAACACTCATTCTGAGTGGCGGGAGAGTGAGAAACAATGATTTGGCACTGAAAACTGCACCCTGTGTAAAACTGGCTTTGTCCATAATAAAAAAGTTTGTTAAGGAATGGATAAGAATCAGTTTTCTTAAAAGCTCATTCTGAGTGCTGGGAGAGTGAGAAACAAGAATTTGGCACTGAATACTGCACCCTGTGTAAAACAGGCTTTGTGCATAATGAAATAGTTGGTTAAGGAATGGATCAGAATCACTTTTCTTAAACGCTCATTCTGAGTGCTTGGAGAGTGATAAACAATGATTTGGCACTGAAAACTGCACCCTGTGTAAAACTGGCTTTGTGCATAATAAAAAAGTTTGTTAAGGAATGGATCAGAATCAGTTTTCTTAAACGCTCATTCTGAGTGCTGGGAGAGTGAGAAACAATGATTTGGCACTGAAAACTGCACCCTGTGTAAAACAGGCTTTGTGCATAATAAAAAAAGTTTGTTAAGGAATGGATCAGAATCAGTTTTCTTAAACGCTCAATCTGAGTGCTGGGAGAGTGAGAAACAAGGATTTGGCACTGAAAACTGCACCCTGTGTAAAACTGGCTTTGTCCATAATAAAAAAGTTTGTTAAGGAATGGATCAGAATCAGTTTTCTTAAATGCTCATTCTGAGTGCTGGGAGAGTGAGAAACAAGGATTTGGCACTGAAAACTGCACCCTGTGTAAAACTGGCTTTGTGCATAATAAAAAAGTTTGTTAAGGAATGGATCAGAATCACTTTTCTTAAACGCTCATTCTGAGTGCTGGGAGAGTGAGAAACAAGGATTTGGCACTGAAAACTGCACCCTGTGTAAAACTGGCTTTGTGCATAATGAAATAGTTGGTTAAGGAATGGATCAGAATCACTTTTCTTAAACGCTCATTCTGAGTGCTTGGAGAGTGATAAACAATGATTTGGCACTGAAAACTGCACCCTGTGTAAAACTGGCTTTGTGCATAATAAAAAAGTTTGTTAAGGAATGGATCAGAATCACTTTTCTTAAACGCTCATTCTGAGTGCTGGGAGAGTGAGAAACAATGATTTGGCACTGAAAACTGCACCCTGTGTAAAACAGGCTTTGTGCATAATAAAAAAAATTTGTTAAGGAATGGATCAGAATCACTTTTCTGAAACGCTCATTCTGAGTGCTGGGAGAGTGAGAAACAAGAATTTGGCACTGAATACTGCACCCTGTGTAAAACAGGCTTTGTGCATAATGAAATAGTTGGTTAAGGAATGGATCAGAATCACTTTTCTTAAACGCTCATTCTGAGTGCTTGGAGAGTGATAAACAATGATTTGGCACTGAAAACTGCACCCTGTGTAAAACTGGCTTTGTGCATAATAAAAAAGTTTGTTAAGGAATGGATCAGAATCAGTTTTCTTAAACGCTCATTCTGAGTGCTGGGAGAGTGAGAAACAATGATTTGGCACTGAAAACTGCACCCTGTGTAAAACAGGCTTTGTGCATAATAAAAAAAGTTTGTTAAGGAATGGATCAGAATCAGTTTTCTTAAACGCTCAATCTGAGTGCTGGGAGAGTGAGAAACAAGGATTTGGCACTGAAAACTGCACCCTGTGTAAAACTGGCTTTGTCCATAATAAAAAAGTTTGTTAAGGAATGGATCAGAATCAGTTTTCTTAAATGCTCATTCTGAGTGCTGGGAGAGTGAGAAACAAGGATTTGGCACTGAAAACTGCACCCTGTGTAAAACTGGCTTTGTGCATAATAAAAAAGTTTGTTAAGGAATGGATCAGAATCACTTTTCTTAAACGCTCATTCTGAGTGCTGGGAGAGTGAGAAACAAGGATTTGGCACTGAAAACTGCACCCTGTGTAAAACTGGCTTTGTGCATAATGAAATAGTTGGTTAAGGAATGGATCAGAATCACTTTTCTTAAACGCTCATTCTGAGTGCTTGGAGAGTGATAAACAATGATTTGGCACTGAAAACTGCACCCTGTGTAAAACTGGCTTTGTGCATAATAAAAAAGTTTGTTAAGGAATGGATCAGAATCACTTTTCTTAAACGCTCATTCTGAGTGCTGGGAGAGTGAGAAACAATGATTTGGCACTGAAAACTGCACCCTGTGTAAAACAGGCTTTGTGCATAATAAAAAAAAATTGTTAAGGAATGGATCAGAATCACTTTTCTGAAACGCTCATTCTGAGTGCTGGGAGAGTGAGAAACAAGAATTTGGCACTGAATACTGCACCCTGTGTAAAACAGGCTTTGTGCATAATGAAATAGTTGGTTAAGGAATGGATCAGAATCACTTTTCTTAAACGCTCATTCTGAGTGCTTGGAGAGTGATAAACAATGATTTGGCACTGAAAACTGCACCCTGTGTAAAACTGGCTTTGTGCATAATAAAAAAGTTTGTTAAGGAATGGATCAGAATCACTTTTCTTAAACGCTCATTCTGAGTGCTGGGAGAGTGAGAAACAATGATTTGGCACTGAAAACTGCACCCTGTGTAAAACAGGCTTTGTGCATAATAAAAAAGTTTGTTAAGGAATGGATCAGAATCAGTTTTCTTAAACGCTCAATCTGAGTGCTGGGAGAGTGAGAAACAAGGATTTGGCACTGAAAACTGCACCCTGTGTAAAACTGGCTTTGTCCATAATAAAAAAGTTTGTTAAGGAATGGATCAGAATCAGTTTTCTTAAATGCTCATTCTGAGTGCTGGGAGAGTGAGAAACAAGGATTTGGCACTGAAAACTGCACCCTGTGTTAAACTGGCTTTGTGCATAATAAAAAAGTTTGTTAAGGAATGGATCAGAATCACTTTTCTTAAACGCTCATTCTGAGTGCTGGGAGAGTGAGAAACCAGGATTTGGCACTGAAAACTGCACCCTGTGTAAAACTGGCTTTGTGCATCATGAAAAAGTTTTTTAAGGAGTGGATAAGAATCAGTTTTCTTAAACGCTCAATCTGAGTGCTGGGAGAGTGAGAAACAAGGATTTGGCACTGAAAACTGCACCCTGTGTAAAACTGGCTTTGTGCATAATAAAAAAGTTTGTTAAGGAATGGATCAGAATCACTTTTCTTAAAAGCTCATTCTGAGTGCTGGGAGTGTGAGAAACAAGGATTTGGCACTGAAAACTGCACCCTGTGTAAAACAGGCTTTGTGCATAATAAAAAAGTTTGTTAAGGAATGGATCAGAATCAGTTTTCTTAAACGCTCATTCTGAGTGGCGGGAGAGTGAGAAACAATGATTTGGCACTGAAAACTGCACCCTGTGTAAAACTGGCTTTGTCCATAATAAAAAAGTTTGTTAAGGAATGGATAAGAATCAGTTTTCTTAAACGCTCATTCTGAGTGCTGGGAGAGTGAGAAACAAGAATTTGGCACTGAATACTGCACCCTGTGTAAAACAGGCTTTGTGCATAATGAAATAGTTGGTTAAGGAATGGATCAGAATCACTTTTCTTAAACGCTCATTCTGAGTGCTTGGAGAGTGATAAACAATGATTTGGCACTGAAAACTGCACCCTGTGTAAAACTGGCTTTGTCCATAATAAAAAAGTTTGTTAAGGAATGGATCAGAATCACTTTTCTTAAAAGCTCATTCTGAGTGCTGGGAGGGTGAGAAACAAGGATTTGGCACTGAAAACTGCACCCTGTGTAAAACTGGCTTTGTGCATAATAAAAAATTTTGTTAAGGAATGGATCAGAATCACTTTTCTTAAACGCTCATTCTGAGTGCTTGGAGAGTGATAAACAATGATTTGGCACTGAAAACTGCACCCTGTGTAAAACTGGCTTTGTGCATAATAAAAAAGTTTGTTAAGGAATGGATCAGAATCACTTTTCTTAAAAGCTCATTCTGAGTGCTGGGAGGGTGAGAAACAAGGATTTGGCACTGAAAACTGCACCCTGTGTTAAACTGGCTTTGTGTATAATAAAAAAGTTTGTTAAGGAATGGATCAGAATCACTTTTCTTAAACGCTCATTCTGAGTGCTGGGAGA
Source organism: Triplophysa bombifrons (assembly GCA_029783895.1). Taxonomy (NCBI): domain Eukaryota; kingdom Metazoa; phylum Chordata; class Actinopteri; order Cypriniformes; family Nemacheilidae; genus Triplophysa; species Triplophysa bombifrons. The sequence goes on along the minus strand of CM056459.1, from coordinate 18,976,465 downwards.
GTGAGAAACCAGGATTTGGCACTGAAAACTGCACCCTGTGTAAAACTGGCTTTGTGCATCATGAAAAAGTTTTTTAAGGAGTGGATAAGAATCAGTTTTCTTAAACGCTCAATCTGAGTGCTGGGAGAGTGAGAAACAAGGATTTGGCACTGAAAACTGCACCCTGTGTAAAACTGGCTTTGTGCATAATAAAAAAGTTTGTTAAGGAATGGATCAGAATCACTTTTCTTAAAAGCTCATTCTGAGTGCTGGGAGGGTGAGAAACAAGGATTTGGCACTGAAAACTGCACCCTGTGTAAAACAGGCTTTGTGCATAATAAAAAAGTTTGTTAAGGAATGGATCAGAATCAGTTTTCTTAAACGCTCATTCTGAGTGGCGGGAGAGTGAGAAACAATGATTTGGCACTGAAAACTGCACCCTGTGTAAAACTGGCTTTGTCCATAATAAAAAAGTTTGCTAAGGAATGGATAAGAATCAGTTTTCTTAAACGCTCATTCTGAGTGCTGGGAGAGTGAGAAACAAGAATTTGGCACTGAATACTGCACCCTGTGTAAAACTGGCTTTGTGCATAATAAAAAAGTTTGTTAAGGAATGGATCAGAATCACTTTTCTTAAATGCTCATTTTGAGTGCTGGGAGAGTGAGAAACAAGGATTTGGCACTGAAAACTGCACCCTGTGTAAAACTGGCTTTGTGCATAATAAAAAAGTTTGTTAAGGAATGGATCAGAATCACTTTTCTTAAACGCTCATTCTGAGTGCTGGGAGAGTGAGAAACAAGAATTTGGCACTGAATACTGCACCCTGTGTAAAACAGGCTTTGTGCATAATAAAAAAGTTTGTTAAGGAATGGATCAGAATCAGTTTTCTTAAAAGCTTATTCTGAGTAGTGGGAGAGTGATAAACAAGGATTTGGCACTGAAAACTGCACCCTGTGTAAAACAGGCTTTGTGCATAATAAAAAAAGTTTGTTAAGGAATGGATCAGAATCAGTTTTCTTAAACGCTCATTCTGAGTGCTTGGAGAGTGAGAAACAATGATTTGGCACTGAAAACTGCACCCTGTGTAAAACAGGCTTTGTGCATAATAAAAAAAGTTTGTTAAGGAATGGATCAGAATCAGTTTTCTTAAACGCTCATTCTGAGTGCTGGGAGAGTGAGAAACAAGAATTTGGCACTGAATACTGCACCCTGTGTAAAACAGGCTTTGTGCATAATGAAATAGTTGGTTAAGGAATGGATCAGAATCACTTTTCTTAAATGCTCATTCTGAGTGCTTGGAGAGTGATAAACAATGATTTGGCACTGAAAACTGCACCCTGTGTAAAACTGGCTTTGTGCATAATAAAAAAAAAATTTAAGGAATGGATCAGAATCACTTTTCTTAAACGCTCATTCTGAGTGCTGGGAGAGTGAGAAACAAGGATTTGGCACTGAAAATTGCACCCTGTGTAAAACTGGCTTTGTGCATAATGAAATAGTTCGTTAAGGAATGGATCAGAATCAGTTTTCTTAAAAGCTCATTCTGAGTAGTGGGAGAGTGATAAACAAGGATTTGGCACTGAAAACTGCACCCTGTGTAAAACTGGCTTTGTCCATGATAAAAAAGTTTGTTAAGGAATGGATCAGAATCAGTTTTCTTAAATGCTCATTCTGAGTGCTGGGAGAGTGAGAAACAAGGATTTGGCACTGAAAACTGCACCCTGTGTTAAACTGGCTTTGTGCATAATAAAAAAGTTTGTTAAGGAATGGATCAGAATCACTTTTCTTAAACGCTCATTCTGAGTGCTGGGAGAGTGAGAAACCAGGATTTGGCACTGAAAACTGCACCCTGTGTAAAACTGGCTTTGTGCATCATGAAAAAGTTTTTTAAGGAGTGGATAAGAATCAGTTTTCTTAAACGCTCAATCTGAGTGCTGGGAGAGTGAGAAACAAGGATTTGGCACTGAAAACTGCACCCTGTGTAAAACTGGCTTTGTGCATAATAAAAAAGTTTGTTAAGGAATGGATCAGAATCACTTTTCTTAAAAGCTCATTCTGAGTGCTGGGAGGGTGAGAAACAAGGATTTGGCACTGAAAACTGCACCCTGTGTAAAACAGGCTTTGTGCATAATAAAAAAGTTTGTTAAGGAATGGATCAGAATCAGTTTTCTTAAACGCTCATTCTGAGTGGCGGGAAAGTGAGAAACAATGATTTGGCACTGAAAACTGCACCCTGTGTAAAACTGGCTTTGTCCATAATAAAAAAGTTTGTTAAGGAATGGATAAGAATCAGTTTTCTTAAACGCTCATTCTGAGTGCTGGGAGAGTGAGAAACAAGAATTTGGCACTGAATACTGCACCCTGTGTAAAACAGGCTTTGTGCATAATGAAATAGTTGGTTAAGGAATGGATCAGAATCACTTTTCTTAAACGCTCATTCTGAGTGCTTGGAGAGTGATAAACAATGATTTGGCACTGAAAACTGCACCCTGTGTAAAACTGGCTTTGTGCATAATGAAAAAGTTTGTTAAGGAATGGATCAGAATCAGTTTTCTTAAACGCTCATTCTGAGTGCTGGGAGAGTGAGAAACAAGGATTTGGCACTGAAAACTGCACCCTGTGTAAAACTGGCTTTGTGCATAATAAAAAAGTTTGTTAAGGAATGGATCAGAATCACTTTTCTTAAACGCTCATTCTGAGTGCTGGGAGAGTGAGAAACAAGGATTTGGCACTGAAAACTGCACCCTTTGTAAAACTGGCTTTGTGCATAATAAAAAAGTTTGTTAAGGAATGGATCAGAATCACTTTTCTTAAACGCTCATTCTGAGTGCTGGGAGAGTGAGAAACAAGGATTTGGCACTGAAAACTGCACCCTGTGTAAAACTAGCTTTGTGCATAATAAAAAAGTTTGTTAAGGAATGGATCAGAATCACTTTTCTTAAACGCTCATTCTGAGTGCTGGGAGAGTGAGAAACAAGGATTTGGCACTGAAAACTGCACCCTGTGTTAAACTGGCTTTGTGCATAATAAAAAAGTTTGTTAAGGAATGGATCAGAATCACTTTTTTTAAACGCTCATTCTGAGTGCTGGGAGAGTGAGAAACAAGGATTTGGCACTGAAAACTGCACCCTTTGTAAAACTGGCTTTGTGCATAATAAAAAAGTTTGTTAAGGAATGGATCAGAATCACTTTTCTTAAACGCTCATTCTGAGTGCTGGGAGAGTGAGAAACCAGGATTTGGCACTGAAAACTGCACCCTGTGTAAAACTGGCTTTGTGCATCATGAAAAAGTTTTTTAAGGAGTGGATAAGAATCAGTTTTCTTAAACGCTCAATCTGAGTGCTGGGAGAGTGAGAAACAAGGATTTGGCACTGAAAACTGCACCCTGTGTAAAACTGGCTTTGTGCATAATAAAAAAGTTTGTTAAGGAATGGATAAGAATCACTTTTCTTAAACGCTCATTCTGAGTGCTGGGAGGGTGAGAAACAAGGATTTGGCACTGAAAACTGCACCCTGTGTAAAACAGGCTTTGTGCATAATGAAATAGTTGGTTAAGGAATGGATCAGAATCACTTTTCTTAAACGCTCATTCTGAGTGCTTGGAGAGTGATAAACAATGATTTGGCACTGAAAACTGCACCCTGTGTAAAACTGGCTTTGTGCATAATAAAAAAGTTTGTTAAGGAATGGATCAGAATCAGTTTTCTTAAACGCTCATTCTGAGTGCTGGGAGAGTGAGAAACAATGATTTGGCACTGAAAACTGCACCCTGTGTAAAACAGGCTTTGTGCATAATAAAAAAAGTTTGTTAAGGAATGGATCAGAATCAGTTTTCTTAAACGCTCAATCTGAGTGCTGGGAGAGTGAGAAACAAGGATTTGGCACTGAAAACTGCACCCTGTGTAAAACAGGCTTTGTGCATAATGAAATAGTTGGTTAAGGAATGGATCAGAATCACTTTTCTTAAACGCTCATTCTGAGTGCTTGGAGAGTGATAAACAATGATTTGGCACTGAAAACTGCACCCTTTGTAAAACTGGCTTTGTGCATAATAAAAAAGTTTGTTAAGGAATGGATCAGAATCAGTTTTCTTAAACGCTCATTCTGAGTGCTGGGAGAGTGAGAAACAATGATTTGGCACTGAAAACTGCACCCTGTGTAAAACAGGCTTTGTGCATAATAAAAAAAGTTTGTTAAGGAATGGATCAGAATCAGTTTTCTTAAACGCTCAATCTGAGTGCTGGGAGAGTGAGAAACAAGGATTTGGCACTGAAAACTGCACCCTGTGTAAAACTGGCTTTGTGCATAATAAAAAAGTTTGTTAAGGAATGGATCAGAATCACTTTTCTTAAACGCTCATTCTGAGTGCTGGGAGAGTGAGAAACAAGGATTTGGCACTGAAAACTGCACCCTGTGTAAAACTGGCTTTGTGCATAATGAAATAGTTCGTTAAGGAATGGATCAGAATCAGTTTTCTTAAAAGCTCATTCTGAGTAGTGGGAGAGTGATAAACAAGGATTTGGCACTGAAAACTGCACCCTGTGTAAAACTGGCTTTGTCCATAATAAAAAAGTTTGTTAAGGAATGGATCAGAATCAGTTTTCTTAAATGCTCATTCTGAGTGCTGGGAGAGTGAGAAACAAGGATTTGGCACTGAAAACTGCACCCTGTGTAAAACTGGCTTTGTGCATAATAAAAAAGTTTGTTAAGGAATGGATAAGAATCACTTTTCTTAAATGCTCATTTTGAGTGCTGGGAGAGTGAGAAACAATGATTTGGCACTGAAAACTGCACCCTGTGTAAAACAGGCTTTGTGCATAATAAAAAAAGTTTGTTAAGGAATGGATCAGAATCAGTTTTCTTAAACGCTCAATCTGAGTGCTGGGAGAGTGAGAAACAAGGATTTGGCACTGAAAACTGCACCCTGTGTAAAACTGGCTTTGTGCATAATGAAATAGTTCGTTAAGGAATGGATCAGAATCAGTTTTCTTAAAAGCTCATTCTGAGTAGTGGGAGAGTGATAAACAAGGATTTGGCACTGAAAACTGCACCCTGTGTAAAACTGGCTTTGTCCATAATAAAAAAGTTTGTTAAGGAATGGATCAGAATCAGTTCCCTATCAAAAGCTACACTCGATGCTGCGTTTCAAACGCTATGGGAGAACAGTCTTTGTTCGACCGGTTGTGAAGCACGTGTGTCAAACACGCCAAAAAATATTTTGGCTTTAAATAACCTCGGCAGGTGACGTGGCTAATTACACCCGCACCTGCCGGTTATAAATACGCGTGATTGCGGACGCGTCATCAGGTTCTTTTGTCTTCAAGGACCGCTTTGTGTGTGCGTGTGTGTGAGGGAGAAGTCTCCTTCTTTGTTATTTTTTCGAACGAAAAATTAAACACAAAACATATTACCTACATTCTTAGACTAGTGACCAAGCACTCTCTGAGTTTCTTAGCCTAGTATAAGAATTAGGAAAAATATAACAAAACCATGACTGACTCAGATCGGAGATGTGTTCCTCCCTGTGAGAGGATCCTCTCCGATTTTGATAAGCATGAGTTTTGCTTTGAATGCTTGGGGGCTGACCATGCCGCCCAGGGACTTGAGGGAGAGTGTGAACTCTGTGACGTTTTTGAGTTCAGAGTTCTGCGTGCTCGGCTCGCGTTTTTTAAGCGAGACCGAGCCACCTCTTCCTCATCCTGGGGCTCGCGGTTTGAGCTTGCTGAGGCACGAGAGACGGATCCGTCCGCTTCTACCGTGCATTCGCCGAACCGCGACGTCCTCGCGTCCGCTTCTGGAGCGTGCCTCGGCACTTCTTCTGAGCCGGCGGAGGACGAGGCTTCCCTTGTTTCTGCGGGGTTAGATAGCACCGCCTCCGAGCGGTCCTCTCGCGATACTAAGGCGATTGAGGATCTAATCGGGGCGGTAACCAAGGCAGTCGACAGGCTCCACCTCGACTGGCCGCAGGAACAAGAGGCCCCCAAGGGTTCAAAGCTGGATGACAGATATCTGTCAGGTGGCCGGAGGGAGGAGCCCCAGAGTAGGGCTCTCCCTTTCTTTGAGGATCTCCACAGCGAGCTATCTCGCTCATGGCAGAAACCTCACTCCTCCCGTGTTTTTGTGCCATCGACGTCGATTTATTCGACCATCGTTGGTGCAAAGACACGGGGATACATGGCGATGCCAAGGGTGGAAGAGACGCTGGCTGGCTATCTCTCCCCTGCGACATCGTCATCCCTGAAAAAGCCCTCTCTTCCCACCAAGCCTTGCAGAGTCACATCTGCGCTGGTGGGAAAGGCTTTTCAGGCAGCAGGTCAGACTGGTGCTGCTCTGCACACCATGGCGGTTCTGCAGGCGTACCAGGCTGACTTACTGGATGATGTCAGCACCGGCGGGGTTATTGACGAAGCAGCGTTTTCAGACCTACGCTGCGCCACAGATTTGTCTCTCCGTGCAACCAAGCAGACGGCCCGTGCCATCGGCCGTTCCATGGCTGCTTTGGTTACTGCGGAGAGGCACCTGTGGTTGAACCTCACGGGCATCAAGGACAGGGACAGAGCCTTCCTCCTTGATGCCCCGATCTCGCCTTCTGGACTCTTTGGGGATTCGGTTAATACCGTTTTCACCAGGTTCCGGGAGGCGAGACGACATGAGGAGGCATTCGTCAAATACCTACCCCGCCGTGCACAAGCATCTGGAGTGTCGGCCACCCACTCCGGATCAGTTCCCCAGTCCCGGCCAGGCACACAGTCTCGGGTGGGTCCGGTCTACCTGAGGCGTGAGGTCCTCAGGGAAAGTGTGGCGAGTCGCGCCCCCCCTCGCAGAGGCAGGGGAGCGGCCCACCGTGCCCCTCAGGCCGCATCGGGAGGTCCGGACCTGAGGCGTTTTATTTCTTCAAAGAAGAAGAAACCCTGAGACATGTGTGGCCGGGACTGTGGGGGTTTGCCCCCCCGGGGAGGGGTGCCCACAATTCCAAGAGAAACTAGAGGCTCCTCTTCGGTACCCTCACAGGGCCGCTTTGCAATCCCCGGAGCTACAAGCCTTTCGGGGATTAGCGGGCTCAAAAATGCTAAATACTCGGTCGTCTCCTGCCATACTGCAGGGCACCGAATGTCTGGCATCCCCCCAACAGGACGAAGTGTTGACATTGATACCCCTTTCAGAGAATCTGGCAGCGTGGAAACTACTGCCAGGTATCTCTCCATGGGTAGAAAGGACTGTAACCAAAGGCTACAGAATTCAATTTGCATATCGCCCTCCGCGTTTCAACGGCGTGGTCTCCACTTCCGTGCAACCGGAGCGAGTGCATCTGTTGACACAAGAATTACAAGCTCTGCTGGACAAAGGGGCCATAGAACATGTTCCCCTATTAGACAGAGAGTCAGGCTATTACAGCCGGTATTTTCTAGTCCCCAAGAAGGATGGGGGGTTGCGTCCAATTCTAGATCTTCGCGGATTGAACCGCTACCTAAAGACACTCAAGTTCAAAATGTTGACAATCAAGATGAATGTGTCTCAAATTCAGTGTCACGACTGGTTCGTGACGATCGATCTCAAAGACGCATACTTTCACATAGAGATCTTACCACAACACAGAAGATTCCTGAGGTTCGCTTTCGGGGGCGAAGCTTACCAGTATCGGGTTCTTCCATTCGGCCTAGCCTTGTCACCCCGCACATACACAAAATGCATGGATGCAGCTCTGGCTCCTTTGCGACTCCGGGGCATCCGCATTTTGAATTACATAGACGACTGGCTGATTTTAGCTCAGTCTCGAGAGCTAGCGCTTCGACATCGGGATGTCGTCCTAGCTCATCTCAAAGCTCTAGGGTTGAGACTCAACACCAAAAAGAGCGTTCTTTCCCCTACGCAAAATACAACGTATCTCGGGGTCATATGGGACTCGATCGAAATGCAGGCACAACTGTCTCCGGCACGTGTCGAGTCCGTACAAAACACCCTGAGGAGCATCAGGTTAGGCCAGAAAGTGACAAATCATTACTTTCAGAGAGTTCTAGGTCTCATGGCGGCGGCTTCCACAGTAATACCTCTGGGCCTCCTGCATATGAGACCGTTTCAGTTGTGGCTCAGAGCCAGGGGGTTTCATCCAAGGGCCAACCCCCAGAGGCATATAAGGGTGACGCGCCAGGGGCTTCGCACCCTTTCTATGTGGTTCAGACCTCGGTTTCTGACTTTAGGTCCCACTCTCGGTCCGTGTTGTCGTCGCAAAATGCTAACGACAGACGCATCCCTCACGGGTTGGGGTGCGGTCTTAAATGGCCGTCCAGCCCAAGGGATCTGGAGAGGTCATCTTCTCGATTGGCACATCAATTGCCTCGAAATGATGGCTGTATTTCTGGCCCTGAAATACTTCCTCCGGCAGTTACGAGGCTACCATGTCCTAGTGCGGGTGGACAACACTTCAGTAGTCTCGTACATAAATCACCAGGGCGGACTGCGGTCGCGCCACCTGAACAAATTGGCCCAGCAGATTCTGCCCTGGGCAGAGGGCAAATTTCTGTCCCTCAGAGCAATTCACATCCCGGGGCATATGAATGTGGGAGCAGACTTGCTGTCCAGACAAGCTGTGACAAACGGGGAATGGAAACTCCACCCCGAAATAGTCAAACAAATCTGGGAAAGATTTTACGAAGCAGAGGTGGACCTCTTTGCTACGCAGGAGACAGCACAATGTCCCCTCTACTTCTCTCTGACTCATCCAGCTCCCCTGGGTCTGGACGCGATGGCCCATACGTGGCCCAGACTGCGTCTTTACGCATTTCCTCCGACAGCTCTGCTCCCGGGAGTCCTGGCGAAGGTCCGTCAACAAGGGTCTCGCCTCTTATTGATAGCTCCCCGTTGGCCAACCAGAATCTGGTTCTCGGACCTAGTATCCCTCCTAGACGACCATCCTTGGGCGATCCCAGTCAGGAGAGATCTTTTATCTCAGGCACAGGGGACAGTGTTTCATCCTCGTCCCGAGCTCTGGAACCTCCATGTCTGGCCCCTGAGGGGCACCAGTTGAGAGGCACTGGGCTCCCGCCTGATGTAGTAGAGACTATTTTAAGTGCTAGGGCTCCCTCCACTAGAAGGTGCTACGCCCTTAGATGGAGCGTTTTTGAAAGATGGTGCCTTGCGCACCATGCAGACCCAATTCATTGTCAGATAGTTTCAGTGTTGGAATTTCTGCAAGAGAAACTGTCCTCAGGGATAAGCCCTGGTACTCTCAGGGTTTACGTGGCCGCCATTTCGGCCTGCCACGCCCTGATTGAAGGGGTTAATGTGGGAAAGCACCCTTTAGTTGTCCGCTTTATTCGAGGAGCGAGGCGACTGATGCCTCCTTCTAGAAGGACAGTCCCTCCATGGGACTTAGCAACAGTGCTCGAGGGTCTAGTTAGCGCCCCCTTCGAACCTATGGAATCAGCGCCTGTCAGGCTTCTGACCTTTAAAATGGTTTTTCTAATGGCAATCACCTCTCTTAAGAGAATTGGAGATTTGCATGCGCTCTCGACCTCGCCGTCCTGTTTAAACTTTGCCCCTGGGATGGTCAAAGCTATTCTGCATCCTCACCCGAGTTATCTTCCTAAAGTTCCGTTCTCCACCGTGCATCCGGTTATTCTTGAGGCCTTTTGCCCTCCGCCGTTCACGACGTCGGAGCAGGAAAGATTACACCTACTGTGTCCAGTACGTGCTCTTCAGACTTACGTCCACCGCACAAGCCAGTGGCGTAAATCAGAGCAACTTTTTATATGCTATGGGGGCCGCAACAAAGGGGCGGCTGCTACCAAGCAAACAATGTCACATTGGGTGAGGGATGCTATTGCTCTGGCCTATGAGGCGCGCGGTCAAGCTTCACCTCTAGGAGTCAGAGCTCATTCCACAAGGGGGGTTTCTTCTTCTATGGCCTTAGCAAGAGGAGTCCCCTTGCAGCAAGTGTGTGATGCGGCGGGCTGGTCCTCTCCGCACACATTTGTTAGATTTTATAGTCTGGATGTCCATGCCACTCCCGGCTCACGTGTCCTGGAGTCTACATCCCAGAGTCGTGCTTGAGTCCTCCTCTCGGATTGTGCACACACGTCACACAACCTTGGGGGGTCCAGACACTTCCAGTACGGCGGCGTTGGTATTCTCGTTCCCATAGCGTTTGAAACGCAGCATCGAGTGTAGCTTTTGATAGGGAACGTCTCGGGTTACTTGGCTGTAACCCTGTTCCCTGAAAAAGCGGGAACGAGATGCTGCGCCTCAATGCCGCACTGTAGGCGTGCCCGGACGTCCTTTCAGACAAAGTTGGAACCTGATGACGCGTCCGCAATCACGCGTATTTATAACCGGCAGGTGCGGGTGTAATTAGCCACGTCACCTGCCGAGGTTATTTAAAGCCAAAATAATTTTTGGCGTGTTTGACACACGTGCTTCACAACCGGTCGAACAAAGACTGTTCTCCCATAGCGTTTGAAACGCAGCATCTCGTTCCCGCTTTTTCAGGGAACAGGGTTACAGCCAAGTAACCCGAGACGTTTTCTTAAATGCTCATTCTGAGTGCTGGGAGAGTGAGAAACAAGGATTTGGCACTGAAAACTGCACCCTGTGTTAAACTGGCTTTGTGCATCATGAAAAAGTTTTTTAAGGAGTGGATAAGAATCAGTTTTCTTAAACGCTCAATCTGAGTGCTGGGAGAGTGAGAAACAAGGATTTGGCACTGAAAACTGCACCCTGTGTAAAACTGGCTTTGTGCATAATAAAAAAGTTTGTTAAGGAATGGATCAGAATCACTTTTCTTAAAAGCTCATTCTGAGTGCTGGGAGGGTGAGAAACAAGGATTTGGCACTGAAAACTGCACCCTGTGTGAAACAGGCTTTGTGCATAATAAAAAAGTTTGTTAAGGAATGGATCAGAATCAGTTTTCTTAAACGCTCATTCTGAGTGGCGGGAGAGTGAGAAACAATGATTTGGCACTGAAAACTGCACCCTGTGTAAAACTGGCTTTGTCCATAATAAAAAAGTTTGTTAAGGAATGGATAAGAATCAGTTTTCTTAAACGCTCATTCTGAGTGCTGGGAGAGTGATAAACAAGGATTTGGCACTGAAAACTGCACCCTGTGTAAAACTGGCTTTGTGCATAATAAAAAAGTTTGTTAAGGAATGGATCAGAATCAGTTTTCTTAAATGCTCATTCTGAGTGCTGGGAGAGTGAGAAACAAGGATTTGGCACTGAAAACTGCACCCTGTGTAAAACTGGCTTTGTGCATAATAAAAAAGTTTGTTAAGGAATGGATCAGAATCACTTTTCTTAAACGCTCATTTTGAGTGCTGGGAGAGTGAGAAACAAGGATTTGGCACTGAAAACTGCACCCTGTGTAAAACTGGCTTTGTCCATAATAAAAAAGTTTGTTAAGGAATGGATAAGAATCAGTTTTCTTAAACGCTCATTCTGAGTGCTGGGAGAGTGATAAACAAGGATTTGGCACTGAAAACTGCACCCTGTGTAAAACTGGCTTTGTGCATAATAAAAAAGTTTGTTAAGGAATGGATCAGAATCAGTTTTCTTAAATGCTCATTCTGAGTGCTGGGAGAGTGAGAAACAAGGATTTGGCACTGAAAACTGCACCCTGTGTAAAACTGGCTTTGTGCATAATAAAAAAGTTTGTTAAGGAATGGATCAGAATCACTTTTCTTAAACGCTCATTTTGAGTGCTGGGAGAGTGAGAAACAAGGATTTGGCACTGAAAACTGCACCCTGTGTAAAACTGGCTTTGTGCATAATAAAAAAGTTTGTTAAGGAATGGATCAGAATCACTTTTCTTAAACGCTCATTCTGAGTGCTTGGAGAGTGATAAACAATGATTTGGCACTGAAAACTGCAACCTGTGTAAAACTGGCTTTGTGCATAATAAAAAAAAAATTTAAGGAATGGATCAGAATCAGTTTTCTTAAACGCTCATTCTGAGTGCTGGGAGAGTGAGAAACAATGATTTGGCACTGAAAACTGCACCCTGTGTAAAACAGGCTTTGTGCATAATAAAAAAAGTTTGTTAAGGAATGGATCAGAATCACTTTTCTTAAACGCTCATTCTGAGTGCTGGGAGAGTGAGAAACAAGGATTTGGCACTGAAAACTGCACCCTGTGTAAAACTGGCTTTGTGCATAATGAAATAGTTCGTTAAGGAATGGATCAGAATCAGTTTTCTTAAAAGCTCATTCTGAGTAGTGGGAGAGTGATAAACAAGGATTTGGCACTGAAAACTGCACCCTGTGTAAAACTGGCTTTGTGCATCATGAAAAAGTTTTTTAAGGAGTGGATAAGAATCAGTTTTCTTAAACGCTCAATCTGAGTGCTGGGAGAGTGAGAAACAAGGATTTGGCACTGAAAACTGCACCCTGTGTAAAACTGGCTTTGTGCATAATAAAAAAGTTTGTTAAGGAATGGATCAGAATCACTTTTCTTAAAAGCTCATTCTGAGTGCTGGGAGGGTGAGAAACAAGGATTTGGCACTGAAAACTGCACCCTGTGTAAAACAGGCTTTGTGCATCATGAAAAAGTTTTTTAAGGAGTGGATAAGAATCAGTTTTCTTAAACGCTCAATCTGAGTGCTGGGAGAGTGAGAAACCAGGATTTGGCACTGAAAACTGCACCCTGTGTAAAACTGGCTTTGTGCATAATAAAAAAGTTTGTTAAGGAATGGATCAGAATCACTTTTCTTAAAAGCTCATTCTGAGTGCTGGGAGGGTGAGAAACAAGGATTTGGCACTGAAAACTGCACCCTGTGTAAAACAGGCTTTGTGCATAATAAAAAAGTTTGTTAAGGAATGGATCAGAATCAGTTTTCTTAAACGCTCATTCTGAGTGGAGGGAGAGTGAGAAACAATGATTTGGCACTGAAAACTGCACCCTGTGTAAAACTGGCTTTGTGCATAATGAAATAGTTCGTTAAGGAATGGATCAGAATCAGTTTTCTTAAAAGCTCATTCTGAGTAGTGGGAGAGTGATAAACAAGGATTTGGCACTGAAAACTGCACCCTGTGTAAAACTGGCTTTGTGCATAATAAAAAAGTTCGTTAAGGAATGGATCAGAATCAGTTTTCTTAAAAGCTCATTCTGAGTAGTGGGAGAGTGATAAACAAGGATTTGGCTTTGTGCATAATGAAATAGTTGGTTAAGGAATGGATCAGAATCACTTTTCTTAAACGCTCATTCTGAGTGCTTGGAGAGTGATAAACAATGATTTGGCACTGAAAACTGCACCATGTGTAAAACTGGCTTTGTGCATAATAAAAAAGTTTGTTAAGGAATGGATCAGAATCAGTTTTCTTAAACGCTCATTCTGAGTGCTGGGAGAGTGAGAAACAATGATTTGGCACTGAAAACTGCACCCTGTGTAAAACAGGCTTTGTGCATAATAAAAAAAGTTTGTTAAGGAATGGATCAGAATCAGTTTTCTTAAACGCTCAATCTGAGTGCTGGGAGAGTGAGAAACAAGGATTTGGCACTGAAAACTGCACCCTGTGTAAAACTGGCTTTGTCCATAATAAAAAAGTTTGTTAAGGAATGGATCAGAATCAGTTTTCTTAAATGCTCATTCTGAGTGCTGGGAGAGTGAGAAACAAGAATTTGGCACTGAATACTGCACTCTGTGTAAAACAGGCTTTGTGCATAATGAAATAGTTGGTTAAGGAATGGATCAGAATCACTTTTCTTAAACGCTCATTCTGAGTGCTTGGAGAGTGATAAACAATGATTTGGCACTGAAAACTGCACCCTGTGTAAAACTGGCTTTGTGCATAATAAAAAAGTTTGTTAAGGAATGGATCAGAATCACTTTTCTTAAACGCTCATTCTGAGTGCTGGGAGAGTGAGAAACAAGGATTTGGCACTGAAAACTGCACCCTGTGTAAAACTGGCTTTGTGCATAATGAAATAGTTCGTTAAGGAATGGATCAGAATCAGTTTTCTTAAAAGCTCATTCTGAGTAGTGGGAGAGTGATAAACAAGGATTTGGCACTGAAAACTGCACCCTGTGTAAAACTGGCTTTGTCCATAATAAAAAAGTTTGTTAAGGTATGGATCAGAATCAGTTTTCTTAAACGCTCATTCTGAGTGCTGGGAGAGTGAGAAACAAGGATTTGGCACTGAAAACTGCACCCTGTGTAAAACTGGCTTTGTGCATAATAAAAAAGTTTGTTAAGGAATGGATCAGAATCACTTTTCTTAAATGCTCATTTTGAGTGCTGGGAGAGTGAGAAACAAGGATTTGGCACTGAAAACTGCACCCTGTGTAAAACTGGCTTTGTCCATAATAAAAAAGTTTGTTAAGGAATGGATCAGAATCAGTTTTCTTAAATGCTCATTCTGAGTGCTGGGAGAGTGAGAAACAAGGATTTGGCACTGAAAACTGCACCCTGTGTTAAACTGGCTTTGTGCATCATGAAAAAGTTTTTTAAGGAGTGGATAAGAATCAGTTTTCTTAAACGCTCAATCTGAGTGCTGGGAGAGTGAGAAACAAGGATTTGGCACTGAAAACTGCACCCTGTGTAAAACTGGCTTTGTGCATAATAAAAAAGTTTGTTAAGGAATGGATCAGAATCACTTTTCTTAAAAGCTCATTCTGAGTGCTGGGAGGGTGAGAAACAAGGATTTGGCACTGAAAACTGCACCCTGTGTAAAACAGGCTTTGTGCATAATAAAAAAGTTTGTTAAGGAATGGATCAGAATCAGTTTTCTTAAACGCTCATTCTGAGTGGCGGGAGAGTGAGAAACAATGATTTGGCACTGAAAACTGCACCCTGTGTAAAACTGACTTTGTCCATAATAAAAAAGTTTGTTAAGGAATGGATAAGAATCAGTTTTCTTAAACGCTCATTCTGAGTGCTGGGAGAGTGAGAAACAAGGATTTGGCACTGAAAACTGCACCCTGTGTAAAACTGGCTTTGTGCATAATGAAATAGTTCGTTAAGGAATGGATCAGAATCAGTTTTCTTAAAAGCTCATTCTGAGTAGTGGGAGAGTGATAAACAAGGATTTGGCACTGAAAACTGCACCCTGTGTAAAACTGGCTTTGTCCATAATAAAAAAGTTTGTTAATGAATGGATCAGAATCAGTTTTCTTAAATGCTCATTCTGAGTGCTGGGAGAGTGAGAAACAAGGATTTGGCACTGAAAACTGCACCCTGTGTAAAACTGGCTTTGTGCATAATGAAATAGTTCGTTAAGGAATGGATCAGAATCAGTTTTCTTAAAAGCTCATTCTGAGTAGTGGGAGAGTGATAAACAAGGATTTGGCACTGAAAACTGCACCCTGTGTAAAACTGGCTTTGTGCATCATGAAAAAGTTTTTTAAGGAGTGGATAAGAATCAGTTTTCTTAAACGCTCAATCTGAGTGCTGGGAGAGTGAGAAACAAGGATTTGGCACTGAAAACTGCACCCTGTGTAAAACTGGCTTTGTGCATAATAAAAAAGTTTGTTAAGGAATGGATCAGAATCAGTTTTCTTAAACGCTCATTCTGAGTGGCGGGAGAGTGAGAAACAATGATTTGGCACTGAAAACTGCACCCTGTGTAAAACTGGCTTTGTCCATAATAAAAAAGTTTGTTAAGGAATGGATAAGAATCAGTTTTCTTAAACGCTCATTCTGAGTGCTGGGAGAGTGAGAAACCAGGATTTGGCACTGAAAACTGCACCCTGTGTAAAACTGGCTTTGTGCATCATGAAAAAGTTTTTTAAGGAGTGGATAAGAATCAGTTTTCTTAAACGCTCAATCTGAGTGCTGGGAGAGTGAGAAACCAGGATTTGGCACTGAAAACTGCACCCTGTGTAAAACTGGCTTTGTGCATAATAAAAAAGTTTGTTAAGGAATGGATCAGAATCACTTTTCTTAAAAGCTCATTCTGAGTGCTGGGAGGGTGAGAAACAAGGATTTGGCACTGAAAACTGCACCCTGTGTAAAACAGGCTTTGTGCATAATAAAAAAGTTTGTTAAGGAATGGATCAGAATCAGTTTTCTTAAACGCTCATTCTGAGTGGCGGGAGAGTGAGAAACAATGATTTGGCACTGAAAACTGCACCCTGTGTAAAACTGGCTTTGTGCATAATGAAATAGTTCGTTAAGGAATGGATCAGAATCAGTTTTCTTAAAAGCTCATTCTGAGTAGTGGGAGAGTGATAAACAAGGATTTGGCACTGAAAACTGCACCCTGTGTAAAACTGGCTTTGTCCATAATAAAAAAGTTTGTTAAGGAATGGATCAGAATCAGTTTTCTTAAATGCTCATTCTGAGTGCTGGGAGAGTGAGAAACAAGGATTTGGCACTGAAAACTGCACCCTGTGTTAAACTGGCTTTGTGCATAATAAAAAGTTTGTTAAGGAATGGATCAGAATCACTTTTCTTAAACGCTCATTCTGAGTGCTGGGAGAGTGAGAAACCAGGATTTGGCACTGAAAACTGCACCCTGTGTAAAACTGGCTTTGTGCATCATGAAAAAGTTTTTTAAGGAGTGGATAAGAATCAGTTTTCTTAAACGCTCAATCTGAGTGCTGGGAGAGTGAGAAACAAGGATTTGGCACTGAAAACTGCACCCTGTGTAAAACTGGCTTTGTGCATAATAAAAAAGTTCGTTAAGGAATGGATCAGAATCAGTTTTCTTAAAAGCTCATTCTGAGTAGTGGGAGAGTGATAAACAAGGATTTGGCTTTGTGCATAATGAAATAGTTGGTTAAGGAATGGATCAGAATCACTTTTCTTAAACGCTCATTCTGAGTGCTTGGAGAGTGATAAACAATGATTTGGCACTGAAAACTGCACCCTGTGTAAAACTGGCTTTGTGCATAATAAAAAAGTTTGTTAAGGAATGGATCAGAATCACTTTTCTTAAATGCTCATTCTGAGTGCTGGGAGAGTGAGAAACAAGAATTTGGCACTGAATACTGCACTCTGTGTAAAACAGGCTTTGTGCATAATGAAATAGTTGGTTAAGGAATGGATCAGAATCACTTTTCTTAAACGCTCATTCTGAGTGCTTGGAGAGTGATAAACAATGATTTGGCACTGAAAACTGCACCCTGTGTAAAACTGGCTTTGTGCATAATAAAAAAGTTTGTTAAGGAATGGATAAGAATCAGTTTTCTTAAACGCTCAATCTGAGTGCTGGGAGAGTGAGAAACCAGGATTTGGCACTGAAAACTGCACCCTGTGTAAAACTGGCTTTGTGCATAATAAAAAAGTTTGTTAAGGAATGGATCAGAATCACTTTTCTTAAAAGCTCATTCTGAGTGCTGGGAGGGTGAGAAACAAGGATTTGGCACTGAAAACTGCACCCTGTGTAAAACAGGCTTTGTGCATAATAAAAAAGTTTGTTAAGGAATGGATCAGAATCAGTTTTCTTAAACGCTCATTCTGAGTGGAGGGAGAGTGAGAAACAATGATTTGGCACTGAAAACTGCACCCTGTGTAAAACTGGCTTTGTGCATAATGAAATAGTTCGTTAAGGAATGGATCAGAATCAGTTTTCTTAAAAGCTCATTCTGAGTAGTGGGAGAGTGATAAACAAGGATTTGGCACTGAAAACTGCACCCTGTGTAAAACTGGCTTTGTGCATAATAAAAAAGTTCGTTAAGGAATGGATCAGAATCAGTTTTCTTAAAAGCTCATTCTGAGTAGTGGGAGAGTGATAAACAAGGATTTGGCTTTGTGCATAATGAAATAGTTGGTTAAGGAATGGATCAGAATCACTTTTCTTAAACGCTCATTCTGAGTGCTTGGAGAGTGATAAACAATGATTTGGCACTGAAAACTGCACCATGTGTAAAACTGGCTTTGTGCATAATAAAAAAGTTTGTTAAGGAATGGATCAGAATCAGTTTTCTTAAACGCTCATTCTGAGTGCTGGGAGAGTGAGAAACAATGATTTGGCACTGAAAACTGCACCCTGTGTAAAACAGGCTTTGTGCATAATAAAAAAAGTTTGTTAAGGAATGGATCAGAATCAGTTTTCTTAAACGCTCAATCTGAGTGCTGGGAGAGTGAGAAACAAGGATTTGGCACTGAAAACTGCACCCTGTGTAAAACTGGCTTTGTCCATAATAAAAAAGTTTGTTAAGGAATGGATCAGAATCAGTTTTCTTAAATGCTCATTCTGAGTGCTGGGAGAGTGAGAAACAAGAATTTGGCACTGAATACTGCACTCTGTGTAAAACAGGCTTTGTGCATAATGAAATAGTTGGTTAAGGAATGGATCAGAATCACTTTTCTTAAACGCTCATTCTGAGTGCTTGGAGAGTGATAAACAATGATTTGGCACTGAAAACTGCACCCTGTGTAAAACTGGCTTTGTGCATAATAAAAAAGTTTGTTAAGGAATGGATCAGAATCACTTTTCTTAAACGCTCATTCTGAGTGCTGGGAGAGTGAGAAACAAGGATTTGGCACTGAAAACTGCACCCTGTGTAAAACTGGCTTTGTGCATAATAAAAAAGTTTGTTAAGGAATGGATCAGAATCACTTTTCTTAAAAGCTCATTCTGAGTGCTGGGAGGGTGAGAAACAAGGATTTGGCACTGAAAACTGCACCCTGTGTAAAACAGGCTTTGTGCATAATAAAAAAGTTTGTTAAGGAATGGATCAGAATCAGTTTTCTTAAACGCTCATTCTGAGTGGCGGGAGAGTGAGAAACAATGATTTGGCACTGAAAACTGCACCCTGTGTAAAACTGACTTTGTCCATAATAAAAAAGTTTGTTAAGGAATGGATAAGAATCAGTTTTCTTAAACGCTCATTCTGAGTGCTGGGAGAGTGAGAAACAAGGATTTGGCACTGAAAACTGCACCCTGTGTAAAACTGGCTTTGTGCATAATGAAATAGTTCGTTAAGGAATGGATCAGAATCAGTTTTCTTAAAAGCTCATTCTGAGTAGTGGGAGAGTGATAAACAAGGATTTGGCACTGAAAACTGCACCCTGTGTAAAACTGGCTTTGTCCATAATAAAAAAGTTTGTTAATGAATGGATCAGAATCAGTTTTCTTAAATGCTCATTCTGAGTGCTGGGAGAGTGAGAAACAAGGATTTGGCACTGAAAACTGCACCCTGTGTAAAACTGGCTTTGTGCATAATGAAATAGTTCGTTAAGGAATGGATCAGAATCAGTTTTCTTAAAAGCTCATTCTGAGTAGTGGGAGAGTGATAAACAAGGATTTGGCACTGAAAACTGCACCCTGTGTAAAACTGGCTTTGTGCATCATGAAAAAGTTTTTTAAGGAGTGGATAAGAATCAGTTTTCTTAAACGCTCAATCTGAGTGCTGGGAGAGTGAGAAACAAGGATTTGGCACTGAAAACTGCACCCTGTGTAAAACTGGCTTTGTGCATAATAAAAAAGTTTGTTAAGGAATGGATCAGAATCACTTTTCTTAAAAGCTCATTCTGAGTGCTGGGAGGGTGAGAAACAAGGATTTGGCACTGAAAACTGCACCCTGTGTAAAACAGGCTTTGTGCATAATAAAAAAGTTTGTTAAGGAATGGATCAGAATCAGTTTTCTTAAACGCTCATTCTGAGTGGCGGGAGAGTGAGAAACAATGATTTGGCACTGAAAACTGCACCCTGTGTAAAACTGGCTTTGTCCATAATAAAAAAGTTTGTTAAGGAATGGATAAGAATCAGTTTTCTTAAACGCTCATTCTGAGTGCTGGGAGAGTGAGAAACCAGGATTTGGCACTGAAAACTGCACCCTGTGTAAAACTGGCTTTGTGCATCATGAAAAAGTTTTTTAAGGAGTGGATAAGAATCAGTTTTCTTAAACGCTCAATCTGAGTGCTGGGAGAGTGAGAAACAAGGATTTGGCACTGAAAACTGCACCCTGTGTAAAACTGGCTTTGTGCATAATAAAAAAGTTTGTTAAGGAATGGATCAGAATCACTTTTCTTAAAAGCTCATTCTGAGTGCTGGGAGTGTGAGAAACAAGGATTTGGCACTGAAAACTGCACCCTGTGTAAAACAGGCTTTGTGCATAATAAAAAAGTTTGTTAAGGAATGGATCAGAATCAGTTTTCTTAAACGCTCATTCTGAGTGGCGGGAGAGTGAGAAACAATGATTTGGCACTGAAAACTGCACCCTGTGTAAAACTGGCTTTGTCCATAATAAAAAAGTTTGTTAAGGAATGGATAAGAATCAGTTTTCTTAAACGCTCATTCTGAGTGCTGGGAGAGTGAGAAACAAGAATTTGGCACTGAATACTGCACCCTGTGTAAAACAGGCTTTGTGCATAATGAAATAGTTGGTTAAGGAATGGATCAGAATCACTTTTCTTAAACGCTCATTCTGAGTGCTTGGAGAGTGATAAACAATGATTTGGCACTGAAAACTGCACCCTGTGTAAAACTGGCTTTGTGCATAATAAAAAAGTTTGTTAAGGAATGGATCAGAATCAGTTTTCTTAAACGCTCATTCTGAGTGCTGGGAGAGTGAGAAACAATGATTTGGCACTGAAAACTGCACCCTGTGTAAAACAGGCTTTGTGCATAATAAAAAAAGTTTGTTAAGGAATGGATCAGAATCAGTTTTCTTAAACGCTCAATCTGAGTGCTGGGAGAGTGAGAAACAAGGATTTGGCACTGAAAACTGCACCCTGTGTAAAACTGGCTTTGTGCATAATGAAATAGTTCGTTAAGGAATGGATCAGAATCAGTTTTCTTAAAAGCTCATTCTGAGTAGTGGGAGAGTGATAAACAAGGATTTGGCACTGAAAACTGCACCCTGTGTAAAACTGGCTTTGTCCATAATAAAAAAGTTTGTTAAGGAATGGATCAGAATCAGTTTTCTTAAATGCTCATTCTGAGTGCTGGGAGAGTGAGAAACAAGGATTTGGCACTGAAAACTGCACCCTGTGTTAAACTGGCTTTGTGCATAATAAAAAGTTTGTTAAGGAATGGATCAGAATCACTTTTCTTAAACGCTCATTCTGAGTGCTGGGAGAGTGAGAAACCAGGATTTGGCACTGAAAACTGCACCCTGTGTAAAACTGGCTTTGTGCATCATGAAAAAGTTTTTTAAGGAGTGGATAAGAATCAGTTTTCTTAAACGCTCAATCTGAGTGCTGGGAGAGTGAGAAACAAGGATTTGGCACTGAAAACTGCACCCTGTGTAAAACTGGCTTTGTGCATAATAAAAAAGTTCGTTAAGGAATGGATCAGAATCAGTTTTCTTAAAAGCTCATTCTGAGTAGTGGGAGAGTGATAAACAAGGATTTGGCTTTGTGCATAATGAAATAGTTGGTTAAGGAATGGATCAGAATCACTTTTCTTAAACGCTCATTCTGAGTGCTTGGAGAGTGATAAACAATGATTTGGCACTGAAAACTGCACCCTGTGTAAAACTGGCTTTGTGCATAATAAAAAAGTTTGTTAAGGAATGGATCAGAATCACTTTTCTTAAATGCTCATTCTGAGTGCTGGGAGAGTGAGAAACAAGAATTTGGCACTGAATACTGCACTCTGTGTAAAACAGGCTTTGTGCATAATGAAATAGTTGGTTAAGGAATGGATCAGAATCACTTTTCTTAAACGCTCATTCTGAGTGCTTGGAGAGTGATAAACAATGATTTGGCACTGAAAACTGCACCCTGTGTAAAACTGGCTTTGTGCATAATAAAAAAGTTTGTTAAGGAATGGATAAGAATCAGTTTTCTTAAACGCTCAATCTGAGTGCTGGGAGAGTGAGAAACCAGGATTTGGCACTGAAAACTGCACCCTGTGTAAAACTGGCTTTGTGCATAATAAAAAAGTTTGTTAAGGAATGGATCAGAATCACTTTTCTTAAAAGCTCATTCTGAGTGCTGGGAGGGTGAGAAACAAGGATTTGGCACTGAAAACTGCACCCTGTGTAAAACAGGCTTTGTGCATAATAAAAAAGTTTGTTAAGGAATGGATCAGAATCAGTTTTCTTAAACGCTCATTCTGAGTGGAGGGAGAGTGAGAAACAATGATTTGGCACTGAAAACTGCACCCTGTGTAAAACTGGCTTTGTGCATAATGAAATAGTTCGTTAAGGAATGGATCAGAATCAGTTTTCTTAAAAGCTCATTCTGAGTAGTGGGAGAGTGATAAACAAGGATTTGGCACTGAAAACTGCACCCTGTGTAAAACTGGCTTTGTGCATAATAAAAAAGTTCGTTAAGGAATGGATCAGAATCAGTTTTCTTAAAAGCTCATTCTGAGTAGTGGGAGAGTGATAAACAAGGATTTGGCTTTGTGCATAATGAAATAGTTGGTTAAGGAATGGATCAGAATCACTTTTCTTAAACGCTCATTCTGAGTGCTTGGAGAGTGATAAACAATGATTTGGCACTGAAAACTGCACCATGTGTAAAACTGGCTTTGTGCATAATAAAAAAGTTTGTTAAGGAATGGATCAGAATCAGTTTTCTTAAACGCTCATTCTGAGTGCTGGGAGAGTGAGAAACAATGATTTGGCACTGAAAACTGCACCCTGTGTAAAACAGGCTTTGTGCATAATAAAAAAAGTTTGTTAAGGAATGGATCAGAATCAGTTTTCTTAAACGCTCAATCTGAGTGCTGGGAGAGTGAGAAACAAGGATTTGGCACTGAAAACTGCACCCTGTGTAAAACTGGCTTTGTCCATAATAAAAAAGTTTGTTAAGGAATGGATCAGAATCAGTTTTCTTAAATGCTCATTCTGAGTGCTGGGAGAGTGAGAAACAAGAATTTGGCACTGAATACTGCACTCTGTGTAAAACAGGCTTTGTGCATAATGAAATAGTTGGTTAAGGAATGGATCAGAATCACTTTTCTTAAACGCTCATTCTGAGTGCTTGGAGAGTGATAAACAATGATTTGGCACTGAAAACTGCACCCTGTGTAAAACTGGCTTTGTGCATAATAAAAAAGTTTGTTAAGGAATGGATCAGAATCACTTTTCTTAAACGCTCATTCTGAGTGCTGGGAGAGTGAGAAACAAGGATTTGGCACTGAAAACTGCACCCTGTGTAAAACTGGCTTTGTGCATAATAAAAAAGTTTGTTAAGGAATGGATCAGAATCACTTTTCTTAAAAGCTCATTCTGAGTGCTGGGAGGGTGAGAAACAAGGATTTGGCACTGAAAACTGCACCCTGTGTAAAACAGGCTTTGTGCATAATAAAAAAGTTTGTTAAGGAATGGATCAGAATCAGTTTTCTTAAACGCTCATTCTGAGTGGCGGGAGAGTGAGAAACAATGATTTGGCACTGAAAACTGCACCCTGTGTAAAACTGACTTTGTCCATAATAAAAAAGTTTGTTAAGGAATGGATAAGAATCAGTTTTCTTAAACGCTCATTCTGAGTGCTGGGAGAGTGAGAAACAAGGATTTGGCACTGAAAACTGCACCCTGTGTAAAACTGGCTTTGTGCATAATGAAATAGTTCGTTAAGGAATGGATCAGAATCAGTTTTCTTAAAAGCTCATTCTGAGTAGTGGGAGAGTGATAAACAAGGATTTGGCACTGAAAACTGCACCCTGTGTAAAACTGGCTTTGTCCATAATAAAAAAGTTTGTTAATGAATGGATCAGAATCAGTTTTCTTAAATGCTCATTCTGAGTGCTGGGAGAGTGAGAAACAAGGATTTGGCACTGAAAACTGCACCCTGTGTAAAACTGGCTTTGTGCATAATGAAATAGTTCGTTAAGGAATGGATCAGAATCAGTTTTCTTAAAAGCTCATTCTGAGTAGTGGGAGAGTGATAAACAAGGATTTGGCACTGAAAACTGCACCCTGTGTAAAACTGGCTTTGTGCATCATGAAAAAGTTTTTTAAGGAGTGGATAAGAATCAGTTTTCTTAAACGCTCAATCTGAGTGCTGGGAGAGTGAGAAACAAGGATTTGGCACTGAAAACTGCACCCTGTGTAAAACTGGCTTTGTGCATAATAAAAAAGTTTGTTAAGGAATGGATCAGAATCACTTTTCTTAAAAGCTCATTCTGAGTGCTGGGAGGGTGAGAAACAAGGATTTGGCACTGAAAACTGCACCCTGTGTAAAACAGGCTTTGTGCATAATAAAAAAGTTTGTTAAGGAATGGATCAGAATCAGTTTTCTTAAACGCTCATTCTGAGTGGCGGGAGAGTGAGAAACAATGATTTGGCACTGAAAACTGCACCCTGTGTAAAACTGGCTTTGTCCATAATAAAAAAGTTTGTTAAGGAATGGATAAGAATCAGTTTTCTTAAACGCTCATTCTGAGTGCTGGGAGAGTGAGAAACCAGGATTTGGCACTGAAAACTGCACCCTGTGTAAAACTGGCTTTGTGCATCATGAAAAAGTTTTTTAAGGAGTGGATAAGAATCAGTTTTCTTAAACGCTCAATCTGAGTGCTGGGAGAGTGAGAAACCAGGATTTGGCACTGAAAACTGCACCCTGTGTAAAACTGGCTTTGTGCATAATAAAAAAGTTTGTTAAGGAATGGATCAGAATCACTTTTCTTAAAAGCTCATTCTGAGTGCTGGGAGGGTGAGAAACAAGGATTTGGCACTGAAAACTGCACCCTGTGTAAAACAGGCTTTGTGCATAATAAAAAAGTTTGTTAAGGAATGGATCAGAATCAGTTTTCTTAAACGCTCATTCTGAGTGGCGGGAGAGTGAGAAACAATGATTTGGCACTGAAAACTGCACCCTGTGTAAAACTGGCTTTGTGCATAATGAAATAGTTCGTTAAGGAATGGATCAGAATCAGTTTTCTTAAAAGCTCATTCTGAGTAGTGGGAGAGTGATAAACAAGGATTTGGCACTGAAAACTGCACCCTGTGTAAAACTGGCTTTGTCCATAATAAAAAAGTTTGTTAAGGAATGGATCAGAATCAGTTTTCTTAAATGCTCATTCTGAGTGCTGGGAGAGTGAGAAACAAGGATTTGGCACTGAAAACTGCACCCTGTGTTAAACTGGCTTTGTGCATAATAAAAAGTTTGTTAAGGAATGGATCAGAATCACTTTTCTTAAACGCTCATTCTGAGTGCTGGGAGAGTGAGAAACCAGGATTTGGCACTGAAAACTGCACCCTGTGTAAAACTGGCTTTGTGCATCATGAAAAAGTTTTTTAAGGAGTGGATAAGAATCAGTTTTCTTAAACGCTCAATCTGAGTGCTGGGAGAGTGAGAAACAAGGATTTGGCACTGAAAACTGCACCCTGTGTAAAACTGGCTTTGTGCATAATAAAAAAGTTCGTTAAGGAATGGATCAGAATCAGTTTTCTTAAAAGCTCATTCTGAGTAGTGGGAGAGTGATAAACAAGGATTTGGCTTTGTGCATAATGAAATAGTTGGTTAAGGAATGGATCAGAATCACTTTTCTTAAACGCTCATTCTGAGTGCTTGGAGAGTGATAAACAATGATTTGGCACTGAAAACTGCACCCTGTGTAAAACTGGCTTTGTGCATAATAAAAAAGTTTGTTAAGGAATGGATCAGAATCACTTTTCTTAAATGCTCATTCTGAGTGCTGGGAGAGTGAGAAACAAGAATTTGGCACTGAATACTGCACTCTGTGTAAAACAGGCTTTGTGCATAATGAAATAGTTGGTTAAGGAATGGATCAGAATCACTTTTCTTAAACGCTCATTCTGAGTGCTTGGAGAGTGATAAACAATGATTTGGCACTGAAAACTGCACCCTGTGTAAAACTGGCTTTGTGCATAATAAAAAAGTTTGTTAAGGAATGGATAAGAATCAGTTTTCTTAAACGCTCAATCTGAGTGCTGGGAGAGTGAGAAACCAGGATTTGGCACTGAAAACTGCACCCTGTGTAAAACTGGCTTTGTGCATAATAAAAAAGTTTGTTAAGGAATGGATCAGAATCACTTTTCTTAAAAGCTCATTCTGAGTGCTGGGAGGGTGAGAAACAAGGATTTGGCACTGAAAACTGCACCCTGTGTAAAACAGGCTTTGTGCATAATAAAAAAGTTTGTTAAGGAATGGATCAGAATCAGTTTTCTTAAACGCTCATTCTGAGTGGAGGGAGAGTGAGAAACAATGATTTGGCACTGAAAACTGCACCCTGTGTAAAACTGGCTTTGTGCATAATGAAATAGTTCGTTAAGGAATGGATCAGAATCAGTTTTCTTAAAAGCTCATTCTGAGTAGTGGGAGAGTGATAAACAAGGATTTGGCACTGAAAACTGCACCCTGTGTAAAACTGGCTTTGTGCATAATAAAAAAGTTCGTTAAGGAATGGATCAGAATCAGTTTTCTTAAAAGCTCATTCTGAGTAGTGGGAGAGTGATAAACAAGGATTTGGCTTTGTGCATAATGAAATAGTTGGTTAAGGAATGGATCAGAATCACTTTTCTTAAACGCTCATTCTGAGTGCTTGGAGAGTGATAAACAATGATTTGGCACTGAAAACTGCACCATGTGTAAAACTGGCTTTGTGCATAATAAAAAAGTTTGTTAAGGAATGGATCAGAATCAGTTTTCTTAAACGCTCATTCTGAGTGCTGGGAGAGTGAGAAACAATGATTTGGCACTGAAAACTGCACCCTGTGTAAAACAGGCTTTGTGCATAATAAAAAAAGTTTGTTAAGGAATGGATCAGAATCAGTTTTCTTAAACGCTCAATCTGAGTGCTGGGAGAGTGAGAAACAAGGATTTGGCACTGAAAACTGCACCCTGTGTAAAACTGGCTTTGTCCATAATAAAAAAGTTTGTTAAGGAATGGATCAGAATCAGTTTTCTTAAATGCTCATTCTGAGTGCTGGGAGAGTGAGAAACAAGGATTTGGCACTGAAAACTGCACCCTGTGTAAAACTGGCTTTGTGCATAATGAAATAGTTCTTTAAGGAATGGATCAGAATCAGTTTTCTTAAAAGCTCATTCTGAGTAGTGGGAGAGTGATAAACAAGGATTTGGCACTGAAAACTGCACCCTGTGTAAAACTGGCTTTGTGCATCATGAAAAAGTTTTTTAAGGAGTGGATAAGAATCAGTTTTCTTAAACGCTCAATCTGAGTGCTGGGAGAGTGAGAAACAAGGATTTGGCACTGAAAACTGCACCCTGTGTAAAACTGGCTTTGTGCATAATAAAAAAGTTTGTTAAGGAATGGATCAGAATCACTTTTCTTAAAAGCTCATTCTGAGTGCTGGGAGGGTGAGAAACAAGGATTTGGCACTGAAAACTGCACCCTGTGTAAAACAGGCTTTGTGCATAATAAAAAAGTTTGTTAAGGAATGGATCAGAATCAGTTTTCTTAAACGCTCATTCTGAGTGGCGGGAGAGTGAGAAACAATGATTTGGCACTGAAAACTGCACCCTGTGTAAAACTGGCTTTGTCCATAATAAAAAAGTTTGTTAAGGAATGGATAAGAATCAGTTTTCTTAAACGCTCATTCTGAGTGCTGGGAGAGTGAGAAACCAGGATTTGGCACTGAAAACTGCACCCTGTGTAAAACTGGCTTTGTGCATCATGAAAAAGTTTTTTAAGGAGTGGATAAGAATCAGTTTTCTTAAACGCTCAATCTGAGTGCTGGGAGAGTGAGAAACCAGGATTTGGCACTGAAAACTGCACCCTGTGTAAAACTGGCTTTGTGCATAATAAAAAAGTTTGTTAAGGAATGGATCAGAATCACTTTTCTTAAAAGCTCATTCTGAGTGCTGGGAGGGTGAGAAACAAGGATTTGGCACTGAAAACTGCACCCTGTGTAAAACAGGCTTTGTGCATAATAAAAAAGTTTGTTAAGGAATGGATCAGAATCAGTTTTCTTAAACGCTCATTCTGAGTGGCGGGAGAGTGAGAAACAATGATTTGGCACTGAAAACTGCACCCTGTGTAAAACTGGCTTTGTGCATAATGAAATAGTTCGTTAAGGAATGGATCAGAATCAGTTTTCTTAAAAGCTCATTCTGAGTAGTGGGAGAGTGATAAACAAGGATTTGGCACTGAAAACTGCACCCTGTGTAAAACTGGCTTTGTCCATAATAAAAAAGTTTGTTAAGGAATGGATCAGAATCAGTTTTCTTAAATGCTCATTCTGAGTGCTGGGAGAGTGAGAAACAAGGATTTGGCACTGAAAACTGCACCCTGTGTTAAACTGGCTTTGTGCATAATAAAAAGTTTGTTAAGGAATGGATCAGAATCACTTTTCTTAAACGCTCATTCTGAGTGCTGGGAGAGTGAGAAACCAGGATTTGGCACTGAAAACTGCACCCTGTGTAAAACTGGCTTTGTGCATCATGAAAAAGTTTTTTAAGGAGTGGATAAGAATCAGTTTTCTTAAACGCTCAATCTGAGTGCTGGGAGAGTGAGAAACAAGGATTTGGCACTGAAAACTGCACCCTGTGTAAAACTGGCTTTGTGCATAATAAAAAAGTTCGTTAAGGAATGGATCAGAATCAGTTTTCTTAAAAGCTCATTCTGAGTAGTGGGAGAGTGATAAACAAGGATTTGGCTTTGTGCATAATGAAATAGTTGGTTAAGGAATGGATCAGAATCACTTTTCTTAAACGCTCATTCTGAGTGCTTGGAGAGTGATAAACAATGATTTGGCACTGAAAACTGCACCCTGTGTAAAACTGGCTTTGTGCATAATAAAAAAGTTTGTTAAGGAATGGATCAGAATCACTTTTCTTAAATGCTCATTCTGAGTGCTGGGAGAGTGAGAAACAAGAATTTGGCACTGAATACTGCACTCTGTGTAAAACAGGCTTTGTGCATAATGAAATAGTTGGTTAAGGAATGGATCAGAATCACTTTTCTTAAACGCTCATTCTGAGTGCTTGGAGAGTGATAAACAATGATTTGGCACTGAAAACTGCACCCTGTGTAAAACTGGCTTTGTGCATAATAAAAAAGTTTGTTAAGGAATGGATCAGAATCACTTTTCTTAAACGCTCATTCTGAGTGCTGGGAGAGTGAGAAACAAGGATTTGGCACTGAAAACTGCACCCTGTGTAAAACTGGCTTTGTGCATAATGAAATAGTTCGTTAAGGAATGGATCAGAATCAGTTTTCTTAAAAGCTCATTCTGAGTAGTGGGAGAGTGATAAACAAGGATTTGGCACTGAAAACTGCACCCTGTGTAAAACTGGCTTTGTCCATAATAAAAAAGTTTGTTAAGGAATGGATCAGAATCAGTTTTCTTAAATGCTCATTCTGAGTGCTGGGAGAGTGAGAAACAAGGATTTGGCACTGAAAACTGCACCCTGTGTAAAACTGGCTTTGTGCATAATAAAAAAGTTTGTTAAGGAATGGATCAGAATCACTTTTCTTAAATGCTCATTTTGAGTGCTGGGAGAGTGAGAAACAAGGATTTGGCAATGAAAACTGCACCCTGTGTAAAACTGGCTTTGTGCATAATAAAAAAGTTTGTTAAGGAATGGATCAGAATCACTTTTCTTAAACGCTCATTCTGAGTGCTGGGAGAGTGAGAAACAAGAATTTGGCACTGAATACTGCACCCTGTGTAAAACAGGCTTTGTGCATAATGAAATAGTTGGTTAAGGAATGGATCAGAATCACTTTTCTTAAACGCTCATTCTGAGTGCTTGGAGAGTGATAAACAATGATTTGGCACTGAAAACTGCACCCTGTGTAAAACTGGCTTTGTGCATAATAAAAAAGTTTGTTAAGGAATGGATCAGAATCAGTTTTCTTAAACGCTCATTCTGAGTGCTGGGAGAGTGAGAAACAATGATTTGGCACTGAAAACTGCACCCTGTGTAAAACTGGCTTTGTGCATAATAAAAAAGTTTGTTAAGGAATGGATCAGAATCAGTTTTCTTAAACGCTCATTCTGAGTGCTGGGAGAGTGAGAAACAATGATTTGGCACTGAAAACTGCACCCTGTGTAAAACAGGCTTTGTGCATAATAAAAAAAGTTTGTTAAGGAATGGATCAGAATCAGTTTTCTTAAACGCTCAATCTGAGTGCTGGGAGAGTGAGAAACAAGGATTTGGCACTGAAAACTGCACCCTGTGTAAAACTGGCTTTGTGCATAATGAAATAGTTCGTTAAGGAATGGATCAGAATCAGTTTTCTTAAAAGCTCATTCTGAGTAGTGGGAGAGTGATAAACAAGGATTTGGCACTGAAAACTGCACCCTGTGTAAAACTGGCTTTGTCCATAATAAAAAAGTTTGTTAAGGAATGGATCAGAATCAGTTTTCTTAAATGCTCATTCTGAGTGCTGGGAGAGTGAGAAACAAGGATTTGGCACTGAAAACTGCACCCTGTGTTAAACTGGCTTTGTGCATCATGAAAAAGTTTTTTAAGGAGTGGATAAGAATCAGTTTTCTTAAACGCTCAATCTGAGTGCTGGGAGAGTGAGAAACAAGGATTTGGCACTGAAAACTGCACCCTGTGTAAAACTGGCTTTGTGCATAATAAAAAAGTTTGTTAAGGAATGGATCAGAATCACTTTTCTTAAAAGCTCATTCTGAGTGCTGGGAGGGTGAGAAACAAGGATTTGGCACTGAAAACTGCACCCTGTGTAAAACAGGCTTTGTGCATAATAAAAAAGTTTGTTAAGGAATGGATCAGAATCAGTTTTCTTAAACGCTCATTCTGAGTGGCGGGAGAGTGAGAAACAATGATTTGGCACTGAAAACTGCACCCTGTGTAAAACTGGCTTTGTGCATAATGAAATAGTTCGTTAAGGAATGGATCAGAATCAGTTTTCTTAAAAGCTCATTCTGAGTAGTGGGAGAGTGATAAACAAGGATTTGGCACTGAAAACTGCACCCTGTGTAAAACTGGCTTTGTCCATAATAAAAAAGTTTGTTAAGGAATGGATCAGAATCAGTTTTCTTAAATGCTCATTCTGAGTGCTGGGAGAGTGAGAAACAAGGATTTGGCACTGAAAACTGCACCCTGTGTAAAACTGGCTTTGTGCATAATAAAAAAGTTTGTTAAGGAATGGATCAGAATCACTTTTCTTAAATGCTCATTTTGAGTGCTGGGAGAGTGAGAAACCAGGATTTGGCACTGAAAACTGCACCCTGTGTAAAACTGGCTTTGTGCATCATGAAAAAGTTTTTTAAGGAGTGGATAAGAATCAGTTTTCTTAAACGCTCAATCTGAGTGCTGGGAGAGTGAGAAACAAGGATTTGGCACTGAAAACTGCACCCTGTGTAAAACTGGCTTTGTGCATAATAAAAAAGTTCGTTAAGGAATGGATCAGAATCAGTTTTCTTAAAAGCTCATTCTGAGTAGTGGGAGAGTGATAAACAAGGATTTGGCTTTGTGCATAATGAAATAGTTGGTTAAGGAATGGATCAGAATCACTTTTCTTAAACGCTCATTCTGAGTGCTTGGAGAGTGATAAACAATGATTTGGCACTGAAAACTGCACCCTGTGTAAAACTGGCTTTGTGCATAATAAAAAAGTTTGTTAAGGAATGGATCAGAATCACTTTTCTTAAATGCTCATTCTGAGTGCTGGGAGAGTGAGAAACAAGAATTTGGCACTGAATACTGCACTCTGTGTAAAACAGGCTTTGTGCATAATGAAATAGTTGGTTAAGGAATGGATCAGAATCACTTTTCTTAAACGCTCATTCTGAGTGCTTGGAGAGTGATAAACAATGATTTGGCACTGAAAACTGCACCCTGTGTAAAACTGGCTTTGTGCATAATAAAAAAGTTTGTTAAGGAATGGATCAGAATCACTTTTCTTAAACGCTCATTCTGAGTGCTTGGAGAGTGATAAACAATGATTTGGCACTGAAAACTGCACCCTGTGTAAAACTGGCTTTGTGCATAATAAAAAAGTTTGTTAAGGAATGGATCAGAATCAGTTTTCTTAAACGCTCATTCTGAGTGCTGGGAGAGTGAGAAACAATGATTTGGCACTGAAAACTGCACCCTGTGTAAAACAGGCTTTGTGCATAATAAAAAAAGTTTGTTAAGGAATGGATCAGAATCAGTTTTCTTAAACGCTCAATCTGAGTGCTGGGAGAGTGAGAAACAAGGATTTGGCACTGAAAACTGCACCCTGTGTAAAACTGGCTTTGTGCATAATGAAATAGTTCGTTAAGGAATGGATCAGAATCAGTTTTCTTAAAAGCTCATTCTGAGTAGTGGGAGAGTGATAAACAAGGATTTGGCACTGAAAACTGCACCCTGTGTAAAACTGGCTTTGTCCATAATAAAAAAGTTTGTTAAGGAATGGATCAGAATCAGTTTTCTTAAATGCTCATTCTGAGTGCTGGGAGAGTGAGAAACAAGGATTTGGCACTGAAAACTGCACCCTGTGTTAAACTGGCTTTGTGCATCATGAAAAAGTTTTTTAAGGAGTGGATAAGAATCAGTTTTCTTAAACGCTCAATCTGAGTGCTGGGAGAGTGAGAAACAAGGATTTGGCACTGAAAACTGCACCCTGTGTAAAACTGGCTTTGTGCATAATAAAAAAGTTTGTTAAGGAATGGATCAGAATCACTTTTCTTAAAAGCTCATTCTGAGTGCTGGGAGGGTGAGAAACAAGGATTTGGCACTGAAAACTGCACCCTGTGTAAAACAGGCTTTGTGCATAATAAAAAAGTTTGTTAAGGAATGGATCAGAATCAGTTTTCTTAAACGCTCATTCTGAGTGGCGGGAGAGTGAGAAACAATGATTTGGCACTGAAAACTGCACCCTGTGTAAAACTGGCTTTGTGCATAATGAAATAGTTCGTTAAGGAATGGATCAGAATCAGTTTTCTTAAAAGCTCATTCTGAGTAGTGGGAGAGTGATAAACAAGGATTTGGCACTGAAAACTGCACCCTGTGTAAAACTGGCTTTGTCCATAATAAAAAAGTTTGTTAAGGAATGGATCAGAATCAGTTTTCTTAAATGCTCATTCTGAGTGCTGGGAGAGTGAGAAACAAGGATTTGGCACTGAAAACTGCACCCTGTGTAAAACTGGCTTTGTGCATAATAAAAAAGTTTGTTAAGGAATGGATCAGAATCACTTTTCTTAAATGCTCATTTTGAGTGCTGGGAGAGTGAGAAACCAGGATTTGGCACTGAAAACTGCACCCTGTGTAAAACTGGCTTTGTGCATCATGAAAAAGTTTTTTAAGGAGTGGATAAGAATCAGTTTTCTTAAACGCTCAATCTGAGTGCTGGGAGAGTGAGAAACAAGGATTTGGCACTGAAAACTGCACCCTGTGTAAAACTGGCTTTGTGCATAATAAAAAAGTTCGTTAAGGAATGGATCAGAATCAGTTTTCTTAAAAGCTCATTCTGAGTAGTGGGAGAGTGATAAACAAGGATTTGGCTTTGTGCATAATGAAATAGTTGGTTAAGGAATGGATCAGAATCACTTTTCTTAAACGCTCATTCTGAGTGCTTGGAGAGTGATAAACAATGATTTGGCACTGAAAACTGCACCCTGTGTAAAACTGGCTTTGTGCATAATAAAAAAGTTTGTTAAGGAATGGATCAGAATCACTTTTCTTAAATGCTCATTCTGAGTGCTGGGAGAGTGAGAAACAAGAATTTGGCACTGAATACTGCACTCTGTGTAAAACAGGCTTTGTGCATAATGAAATAGTTGGTTAAGGAATGGATCAGAATCACTTTTCTTAAACGCTCATTCTGAGTGCTTGGAGAGTGATAAACAATGATTTGGCACTGAAAACTGCACCCTGTGTAAAACTGGCTTTGTGCATAATAAAAAAGTTTGTTAAGGAATGGATCAGAATCACTTTTCTTAAACGCTCATTCTGAGTGCTGGGAGAGTGAGAAACAAGAATTTGGCACTGAATACTGCACCCTGTGTAAAACAGGCTTTGTGCATAATGAAATAGTTGGTTAAGGAATGGATCAGAATCACTTTTCTTAAACGCTCATTCTGAGTGCTTGGAGAGTGATAAACAATGATTTGGCACTGAAAACTGCACCCTGTGTAAAACTGGCTTTGTGCATAATAAAAAAGTTTGTTAAGGAATGGATCAGAATCAGTTTTCTTAAACGCTCATTCTGAGTGCTGGGAGAGTGAGAAACAATGATTTGGCACTGAAAACTGCACCCTGTGTAAAACAGGCTTTGTGCATAATAAAAAAAGTTTGTTAAGGAATGGATCAGAATCAGTTTTCTTAAACGCTCAATCTGAGTGCTGGGAGAGTGAGAAACAAGGATTTGGCACTGAAAACTGCACCCTGTGTAAAACTGGCTTTGTGCATAATGAAATAGTTCGTTAAGGAATGGATCAGAATCAGTTTTCTTAAAAGCTCATTCTGAGTAGTGGGAGAGTGATAAACAAGGATTTGGCACTGAAAACTGCACCCTGTGTAAAACTGGCTTTGTCCATAATAAAAAAGTTTGTTAAGGAATGGATCAGAATCAGTTTTCTTAAATGCTCATTCTGAGTGCTGGGAGAGTGAGAAACAAGGATTTGGCACTGAAAACTGCACCCTGTGTTAAACTGGCTTTGTGCATCATGAAAAAGTTTTTTAAGGAGTGGATAAGAATCAGTTTTCTTAAACGCTCAATCTGAGTGCTGGGAGAGTGAGAAACAAGGATTTGGCACTGAAAACTGCACCCTGTGTAAAACTGGCTTTGTCCATAATAAAAAAGTTTTTTTAAGGAATGGATCAGAATCAGTTTTCTTAAATGCTCATTCTGAGTGCTGGGAGAGTGAGAAACAAGGATTTGGCACTGAAAACTGCACCCTGTGTAAAACTGGCTTTGTGCATAATAAAAAAGTTTGTTAAGGAATGGATCAGAATCACTTTTCTTAAAAGCTCATTCTGAGTGCTGGGAGGGTGAGAAACAAGGATTTGGCACTGAAAACTGCACCCTGTGTAAAACAGGCTTTGTGCATAATAAAAAAGTTTGTTAAGGAATGGATCAGAATCAGTTTTCTTAAACGCTCATTCTGAGTGGCGGGAGAGTGAGAAACAATGATTTGGCACTGAAAACTGCACCCTGTGTAAAACTGGCTTTGTGCATAATGAAATAGTTCGTTAAGGAATGGATCAGAATCAGTTTTCTTAAAAGCTCATTCTGAGTAGTGGGAGAGTGATAAACAAGGATTTGGCACTGAAAACTGCACCCTGTGTAAAACTGGCTTTGTCCATAATAAAAAAGTTTGTTAAGGAATGGATCAGAATCAGTTTTCTTAAATGCTCATTCTGAGTGCTGGGAGAGTGAGAAACAAGGATTTGGCACTGAAAACTGCACCCTGTGTTAAACTGGCTTTGTGCATAATAAAAAAGTTTGTTAAGGAATGGATCAGAATCACTTTTCTTAAACGCTCATTCTGAGTGCTGGGAGAGTGAGAAACCAGGATTTGGCACTGAAAACTGCACCCTGTGTAAAACTGGCTTTGTGCATCATGAAAAAGTTTTTTAAGGAGTGGATAAGAATCAGTTTTCTTAAACGCTCAATCTGAGTGCTGGGAGAGTGAGAAACAAGGATTTGGCACTGAAAACTGCACCCTGTGTAAAACTGGCTTTGTGCATAATAAAAAAGTTCGTTAAGGAATGGATCAGAATCAGTTTTCTTAAAAGCTCATTCTGAGTAGTGGGAGAGTGATAAACAAGGATTTGGCTTTGTGCATAATGAAATAGTTGGTTAAGGAATGGATCAGAATCACTTTTCTTAAACGCTCATTCTGAGTGCTTGGAGAGTGATAAACAATGATTTGGCACTGAAAACTGCACCCTGTGTAAAACTGGCTTTGTGCATAATAAAAAAGTTTGTTAAGGAATGGATCAGAATCAGTTTTCTTAAACGCTCATTCTGAGTGCTGGGAGAGTGAGAAACAATGATTTGGCACTGAAAACTGCACCCTGTGTAAAACAGGCTTTGTGCATAATAAAAAAAGTTTGTTAAGGAATGGATCAGAATCAGTTTTCTTAAACGCTCAATCTGAGTGCTGGGAGAGTGAGAAACAAGGATTTGGCACTGAAAACTGCACCCTGTGTAAAACTGGCTTTGTCCATAATAAAAAAGTTTGTTAAGGAATGGATCAGAATCAGTTTTCTTAAATGCTCATTCTGAGTGCTGGGAGAGTGAGAAACAAGGATTTGGCACTGAAAACTGCACCCTGTGTAAAACTGGCTTTGTGCATAATAAAAAAGTTTGTTAAGGAATGGATCAGAATCACTTTTCTTAAATGCTCATTTTGAGTGCTGGGAGAGTGAGAAACCAGGATTTGGCACTGAAAACTGCACCCTGTGTAAAACTGGCTTTGTGCATCATGAAAAAGTTTTTTAAGGAGTGGATAAGAATCAGTTTTCTTAAACGCTCAATCTGAGTGCTGGGAGAGTGAGAAACAAGGATTTGGCACTGAAAACTGCACCCTGTGTAAAACTGGCTTTGTGCATAATAAAAAAGTTCGTTAAGGAATGGATCAGAATCAGTTTTCTTAAAAGCTCATTCTGAGTAGTGGGAGAGTGATAAACAAGGATTTGGCTTTGTGCATAATGAAATAGTTGGTTAAGGAATGGATCAGAATCACTTTTCTTAAACGCTCATTCTGAGTGCTTGGAGAGTGATAAACAATGATTTGGCACTGAAAACTGCACCCTGTGTAAAACTGGCTTTGTGCATAATAAAAAAGTTTGTTAAGGAATGGATCAGAATCACTTTTCTTAAACGCTCATTCTGAGTGCTGGGAGAGTGAGAAACAAGAATTTGGCACTGAATACTGCACCCTGTGTAAAACAGGCTTTGTGCATAATGAAATAGTTGGTTAAGGAATGGATCAGAATCACTTTTCTTAAACGCTCATTCTGAGTGCTTGGAGAGTGATAAACAATGATTTGGCACTGAAAACTGCACCCTGTGTAAAACTGGCTTTGTGCATAATAAAAAAGTTTGTTAAGGAATGGATCAGAATCAGTTTTCTTAAACGCTCATTCTGAGTGCTGGGAGAGTGAGAAACAATGATTTGGCACTGAAAACTGCACCCTGTGTAAAACAGGCTTTGTGCATAATAAAAAAAGTTTGTTAAGGAATGGATCAGAATCAGTTTTCTTAAACGCTCAATCTGAGTGCTGGGAGAGTGAGAAACAAGGATTTGGCACTGAAAACTGCACCCTGTGTAAAACTGGCTTTGTGCATAATGAAATAGTTCGTTAAGGAATGGATCAGAATCAGTTTTCTTAAAAGCTCATTCTGAGTAGTGGGAGAGTGATAAACAAGGATTTGGCACTGAAAACTGCACCCTGTGTAAAACTGGCTTTGTCCATAATAAAAAAGTTTGTTAAGGAATGGATCAGAATCAGTTTTCTTAAATGCTCATTCTGAGTGCTGGGAGAGTGAGAAACAAGGATTTGGCACTGAAAACTGCACCCTGTGTTAAACTGGCTTTGTGCATCATGAAAAAGTTTTTTAAGGAGTGGATAAGAATCAGTTTTCTTAAACGCTCAATCTGAGTGCTGGGAGAGTGAGAAACAAGGATTTGGCACTGAAAACTGCACCCTGTGTAAAACTGGCTTTGTCCATAATAAAAAAGTTTTTTTAAGGAATGGATCAGAATCAGTTTTCTTAAATGCTCATTCTGAGTGCTGGGAGAGTGAGAAACAAGGATTTGGCACTGAAAACTGCACCCTGTGTAAAACTGGCTTTGTGCATAATAAAAAAGTTTGTTAAGGAATGGATCAGAATCACTTTTCTTAAAAGCTCATTCTGAGTGCTGGGAGGGTGAGAAACAAGGATTTGGCACTGAAAACTGCACCCTGTGTAAAACAGGCTTTGTGCATAATAAAAAAGTTTGTTAAGGAATGGATCAGAATCAGTTTTCTTAAACGCTCATTCTGAGTGGCGGGAGAGTGAGAAACAATGATTTGGCACTGAAAACTGCACCCTGTGTAAAACTGGCTTTGTGCATAATGAAATAGTTCGTTAAGGAATGGATCAGAATCAGTTTTCTTAAAAGCTCATTCTGAGTAGTGGGAGAGTGATAAACAAGGATTTGGCACTGAAAACTGCACCCTGTGTAAAACTGGCTTTGTCCATAATAAAAAAGTTTGTTAAGGAATGGATCAGAATCAGTTTTCTTAAATGCTCATTCTGAGTGCTGGGAGAGTGAGAAACAAGGATTTGGCACTGAAAACTGCACCCTGTGTTAAACTGGCTTTGTGCATAATAAAAAAGTTTGTTAAGGAATGGATCAGAATCACTTTTCTTAAACGCTCATTCTGAGTGCTGGGAGAGTGAGAAACCAGGATTTGGCACTGAAAACTGCACCCTGTGTAAAACTGGCTTTGTGCATCATGAAAAAGTTTTTTAAGGAGTGGATAAGAATCAGTTTTCTTAAACGCTCAATCTGAGTGCTGGGAGAGTGAGAAACAAGGATTTGGCACTGAAAACTGCACCCTGTGTAAAACTGGCTTTGTGCATAATAAAAAAGTTCGTTAAGGAATGGATCAGAATCAGTTTTCTTAAAAGCTCATTCTGAGTAGTGGGAGAGTGATAAACAAGGATTTGGCTTTGTGCATAATGAAATAGTTGGTTAAGGAATGGATCAGAATCACTTTTCTTAAACGCTCATTCTGAGTGCTTGGAGAGTGATAAACAATGATTTGGCATTGAAAACTGCACCCTGTGTAAAACTGGCTTTGTGCATAATAAAAAAGTTTGTTAAGGAATGGATCAGAATCACTTTTCTTAAACGCTCATTCTGAGTGCTGGGAGAGTGAGAAACAAGGATTTGGCACTGAAAACTGCACCCTGTGTAAAACTGGCTTTGTGCATAATGAAATAGTTCGTTAAGGAATGGATCAGAATCAGTTTTCTTAAAAGCTCATTCTGAGTAGTGGGAGAGTGATAAACAAGGATTTGGCACTGAAAACTGCACCCTGTGTAAAACTGGCTTTGTCCATAATAAAAAAGTTTGTTAAGGAATGGATCAGAATCAGTTTTCTTAAATGCTCATTCTGAGTGCTGGGAGAGTGAGAAACAAGGATTTGGCACTGAAAACTGCACCCTGTGTAAAACTGGCTTTGTGCATAATAAAAAAGTTTGTTAAGGAATGGATCAGAATCACTTTTCTTAAATGCTCATTTTGAGTGCTGGGAGAGTGAGAAACAAGGATTTCGCAATGAAAACTGCACCCTGTGTAAAACTGGCTTTGTGCATAATAAAAAAGTTTGTTAAGGAATGGATCAGAATCACTTTTCTTAAACGCTCATTCTGAGTGCTGGGAGAGTGAGAAACAAGAATTTGGCACTGAATACTGCACCCTGTGTAAAACAGGCTTTGTGCATAATGAAATAGTTGGTTAAGGAATGGATCAGAATCACTTTTCTTAAACGCTCATTCTGAGTGCTTGGAGAGTGATAAACAATGATTTGGCACTGAAAACTGCACCCTGTGTAAAACTGGCTTTGTGCATAATAAAAAAGTTTGTTAAGGAATGGATCAGAATCAGTTTTCTTAAACGCTCATTCTGAGTGCTGGGAGAGTGAGAAACAATGATTTGGCACTGAAAACTGCACCCTGTGTAAAACAGGCTTTGTGCATAATAAAAAAAGTTTGTTAAGGAATGGATCAGAATCAGTTTTCTTAAACGCTCAATCTGAGTGCTGGGAGAGTGAGAAACAAGGATTTGGCACTGAAAACTGCACCCTGTGTAAAACTGGCTTTGTGCATAATGAAATAGTTCGTTAAGGAATGGATCAGAATCAGTTTTCTTAAAAGCTCATTCTGAGTAGTGGGAGAGTGATAAACAAGGATTTGGCACTGAAAACTGCACCCTGTGTAAAACTGGCTTTGTCCATAATAAAAAAGTTTGTTAAGGAATGGATCAGAATCAGTTTTCTTAAATGCTCATTCTGAGTGCTGGGAGAGTGAGAAACAAGGATTTGGCACTGAAAACTGCACCCTGTGTTAAACTGGCTTTGTGCATCATGAAAAAGTTTTTTAAGGAGTGGATAAGAATCAGTTTTCTTAAACGCTCAATCTGAGTGCTGGGAGAGTGAGAAACAAGGATTTGGCACTGAAAACTGCACCCTGTGTAAAACTGGCTTTGTGCATAATAAAAAAGTTTGTTAAGGAATGGATCAGAATCACTTTTCTTAAAAGCTCATTCTGAGTGCTGGGAGGGTGAGAAACAAGGATTTGGCACTGAAAACTGCACCCTGTGTAAAACAGGCTTTGTGCATAATAAAAAAGTTTGTTAAGGAATGGATCAGAATCAGTTTTCTTAAACGCTCATTCTGAGTGGCGGGAGAGTGAGAAACAATGATTTGGCACTGAAAACTGCACCCTGTGTAAAACTGGCTTTGTGCATAATGAAATAGTTCGTTAAGGAATGGATCAGAATCAGTTTTCTTAAAAGCTCATTCTGAGTAGTGGGAGAGTGATAAACAAGGATTTGGCACTGAAAACTGCACCCTGTGTAAAACTGGCTTTGTCCATAATAAAAAAGTTTGTTAAGGAATGGATCAGAATCAGTTTTCTTAAATGCTCATTCTGAGTGCTGGGAGAGTGAGAAACAAGGATTTGGCACTGAAAACTGCACCCTGTGTAAAACTGGCTTTGTGCATAATAAAAAAGTTTGTTAAGGAATGGATCAGAATCAGTTTTCTTAAATGCTCATTCTGAGTGCTGGGAGAGTGAGAAACAAGGATTTGGCACTGAAAACTGCACCCTGTGTAAAACTGGCTTTGTGCATAATAAAAAAGTTTGTTAAGGAATGGATCAGAATCACTTTTCTTAAACGCTCATTTTGAGTGCTGGGAGAGTGAGAAACAAGGATTTGGCACTGAAAACTGCACCCTGTGTAAAACTGGCTTTGTGCATAATAAAAAAGTTTGTTAAGGAATGGATCAGAATCACTTTTCTTAAACGCTCATTCTGAGTGCTGGGAGAGTGAGAAACAAGAATTTGGCACTGAATACTGCACCCTGTGTAAAACAGGCTTTGTGCATAATGAAATAGTTGGTTAAGGAATGGATCAGAATCACTTTTCTTAAACGCTCATTCTGAGTGCTTGGAGAGTGATAAACAATGACTTGGCACTGAAAACTGCACCCTGTGTAAAACTGGCTTTGTGCATAATAAAAAAGTTTGTTAAGGAATGGATCAGAATCAGTTTTCTTAAACGCTCATTCTGAGTGCTGGGAGAGTGAGAAACAATGATTTGGCACTGAAAACTGCACCCTGTGTAAAACAGGCTTTGTGCATAATGAAAAAAGTTTGTTAAGGAATGGATCAGAATCAGTTTTCTTAAACGCTCATTCTGAGTGCTGGGAGAGTGAGAAACCAGGATTTGGCACTGAAAACTGCACCCTGTGTAAAACTGGCTTTGTGCATCATGAAAAAGTTTTTTAAGGAGTGGATAAGAATCAGTTTTCTTAAACGCTCAATCTGAGTGCTGGGAGAGTGAGAAACAAGGATTTGGCACTGAAAACTGCACCCTGTGGAAAAC
Source organism: Triplophysa bombifrons (assembly GCA_029783895.1). Taxonomy (NCBI): domain Eukaryota; kingdom Metazoa; phylum Chordata; class Actinopteri; order Cypriniformes; family Nemacheilidae; genus Triplophysa; species Triplophysa bombifrons. The sequence continues at coordinate 18,935,164 of CM056459.1, read as the reverse complement.
TGGCTTTGTGCATAATAAAAAAGTTCGTTAAGGAATGGATCAGAATCAGTTTTCTTAAAAGCTCATTCTGAGTAGTGGGAGAGTGATAAACAAGGATTTGGCTTTGTGCATAATGAAATAGTTGGTTAAGGAATGGATCAGAATCACTTTTCTTAAACGCTCATTCTGAGTGCTTGGAGAGTGATAAACAATGATTTGGCACTGAAAACTGCACCCTGTGTAAAACTGGCTTTGTGCATAATAAAAAAGTTTGTTAAGGAATGGATCAGAATCAGTTTTCTTAAACGCTCATTCTGAGTGCTGGGAGAGTGAGAAACAATGATTTGGCACTGAAAACTGCACCCTGTGTAAAACAGGCTTTGTGCATAATAAAAAAAGTTTGTTAAGGAATGGATCAGAATCAGTTTTCTTAAACGCTCAATCTGAGTGCTGGGAGAGTGAGAAACAAGGATTTGGCACTGAAAACTGCACCCTGTGTAAAACTGGCTTTGTCCATAATAAAAAAGTTTGTTAAGGAATGGATCAGAATCAGTTTTCTTAAATGCTCATTCTGAGTGCTGGGAGAGTGAGAAAAAAGAATTTGGCACTGAATACTGCACTCTGTGTAAAACAGGCTTTGTGCATAATGAAATAGTTGGTTAAGGAATGGATCAGAATCACTTTTCTTAAACGCTCATTCTGAGTGCTTGGAGAGTGATAAACAATGATTTGGCATTGAAAACTGCACCCTGTGTAAAACTGGCTTTGTGCATAATAAAAAAGTTTGTTAAGGAATGGATCAGAATCACTTTTCTTAAACGCTCATTCTGAGTGCTGGGAGAGTGAGAAACAAGGATTTGGCACTGAAAACTGCACCCTGTGTAAAACTGGCTTTGTGCATAATGAAATAGTTCGTTAAGGAATGGATCAGAATCAGTTTTCTTAAAAGCTCATTCTGAGTAGTGGGAGAGTGATAAACAAGGATTTGGCACTGAAAACTGCACCCTGTGTAAATCTGGCTTTGTCCATAATAAAAAAGTTTGTTAAGGAATGGATCAGAATCAGTTTTCTTAAATGCTCATTCTGAGTGCTGGGAGAGTGAGAAACAAGGATTTGGCACTGAATACTGCACCCTGTGTAAAACAGGCTTTGTGCATAATGAAATAGTTGGTTAAGGAATGGATCAGAATCACTTTTCTTAAACGCTCATTCTGAGTGCTTGGAGAGTGATAAACAATGACTTGGCACTGAAAACTGCACCCTGTGTAAAACTGGCTTTGTGCATAATAAAAAAGTTTGTTAAGGAATGGATCAGAATCAGTTTTCTTAAACGCTCATTCTGAGTGCTGGGAGAGTGAGAAACAATGATTTGGCACTGAAAACTGCACCCTGTGTAAAACAGGCTTTGTGCATAATGAAAAAAGTTTGTTAAGGAATGGATCAGAATCAGTTTTCTTAAACGCTCAATCTGAGTGCTGGGAGAGTGAGAAACAATGATTTGGCACTGAAAACTGCACCCTGTGTAAAACAGGCTTTGTGCATAATAAAAAAAGTTTGTTAAGGAATGGATCAGAATCACTTTTCTTAAACGCTCATTCTGAGTGCTGGGAGAGTGAGAAACAAGGATTTGGCACTGAAAACTGCACCCTGTGTAAAACTGGCTTTGTGCATAATGAAATAGTTCGTTAAGGAATGGATCAGAATCAGTTTTCTTAAAAGCTCATTCTGAGTAGTGGGAGAGTGATAAACAAGGATTTGGCACTGAAAACTGCACCCTGTGTAAAACTGGCTTTGTGCATCATGAAAAAGTTTTTTAAGGAGTGGATAAGAATCAGTTTTCTTAAACGCTCAATCTGAGTGCTGGGAGAGTGAGAAACAAGGATTTGGCACTGAAAACTGCACCCTGTGTAAAACTGGCTTTGTGCATAATAAAAAAGTTTGTTAAGGAATGGATCAGAATCACTTTTCTTAAAAGCTCATTCTGAGTGCTGGGAGGGTGAGAAACAAGGATTTGGCACTGAAAACTGCACCCTGTGTAAAACAGGCTTTGTGCATAATAAAAAAGTTTGTTAAGGAATGGATCAGAATCAGTTTTCTTAAACGCTCATTCTGAGTGGCGGGAGAGTGAGAAACAATGATTTGGCACTGAAAACTGCACCCTGTGTAAAACTGGCTTTGTCCATAATAAAAAAGTTTGTTAAGGAATGGATAAGAATCAGTTTTCTTAAACGCTCATTCTGAGTGCTGGGAGAGTGAGAAACAAGAATTTGGCACTGAATACTGCACCCTGTGTAAAACAGGCTTTGTGCATAATGAAATAGTTGGTTAAGGAATGGATCAGAATCACTTTTCTTAAACGCTCATTCTGAGTGCTTGGAGAGTGATAAACAATGATTTGGCACTGAAAACTGCACCCTGTGTAAAACTGGCTTTGTGCATAATAAAAAAGTTTGTTAAGGAATGGATCAGAATCAGTTTTCTTAAACGCTCATTCTGAGTGCTGGGAGAGTGAGAAACAATGATTTGGCACTGAAAACTGCACCCTGTGTAAAACAGGCTTTGTGCATAATAAAAAAAGTTTGTTAAGGAATGGATCAGAATCAGTTTTCTTAAACGCTCAACCTGAGTGCTGGGAGAGTGAGTAACAAGGATTTGGCACTGAAAACTGCACCCTGTGTAAAACTGGCTTTGTGCATAATGAAATAGTTCGTTAAGGAATGGATCAGAATCAGTTTTCTTAAAAGCTCATTCTGAGTAGTGGGAGAGTGATAAACAAGGATTTGGCACTGAAAACTGCACCCTGTGTAAAACTGGCTTTGTCCATAATAAAAAAGTTTGTTAAGGAATGGATCAGAATCAGTTTTCTTAAATGCTCATTCTGAGTGCTGGGAGAGTGAGAAACAAGGATTTGGCACTGAAAACTGCACCCTGTGTTAAACTGGCTTTGTGCATCATGAAAAAGTTTTTTAAGGAGTGGATAAGAATCAGTTTTCTTAAACGCTCAATCTGAGTGCTGGGAGAGTGAGAAACAAGGATTTGGCACTGAAAACTGCACCCTGTGTAAAACTGGCTTTGTGCATAATAAAAAAGTTTGTTAAGGAATGGATCAGAATCAGTTTTCTTAAACGCTCATTCTGAGTGGCGGGAGAGTGAGAAACAATGATTTGGCACTGAAAACTGCACCCTGTGTAAAACTGGCTTTGTGCATAATGAAATAGTTCGTTAAGGAATGGATCAGAATCAGTTTTCTTAAAAGCTCATTCTGAGTGGCGGGAGAGTGAGAAACAATGATTTGGCACTGAAAACTGCACCCTGTGTAAAACTGGCTTTGTGCATAATGAAATAGTTCGTTAAGGAATGGATCAGAATCAGTTTTCTTAAAAGCTCATTCTGAGTAGTGGGAGAGTGATAAACAAGGATTTGGCACTGAAAACTGCACACTGTGTAAAACTGGCTTTGTCCATAATAAAAAAGTTTGTTAAGGAATGGATCAGAATCAGTTTTCTTAAATGCTCATTCTGAGTGCTGGGAGAGTGAGAAACAAGGATTTGGCACTGAAAACTGCACCCTGTGTAAAACTGGCTTTGTGCATAATAAAAAAGTTTGTTAAGGAATGGATCAGAATCAGTTTTCTTAAATGCTCATTCTGAGTGCTGGGAGAGTGAGAAACAAGGATTTGGCACTGAAAACTGCACCCTGTGTAAAACTGGCTTTGTGCATAATAAAAAAGTTTGTTAAGGAATGGATCAGAATCACTTTTCTTAAACGCTCATTTTGAGTGCTGGGAGAGTGAGAAACAAGGATTTGGCACTGAAAACTGCACCCTGTGTAAAACTGGCTTTGTGCATAATAAAAAAGTTTGTTAAGGAATGGATCAGAATCACTTTTCTTAAACGCTCATTCTGAGTGCTGGGAGAGTGAGAAACAAGGATTTGGCACTGAAAACTGCACCCTTTGTAAAACTGGCTTTGTGCATAATAAAAAAGTTTGTTAAGGAATGGATCAGAATCACTTTTCTTAAACGCTCATTCTGAGTGCTTGGAGAGTGATAAACAATGACTTGGCACTGAAAACTGCACCCTGTGTAAAACTGGCTTTGTGCATAATAAAAAAGTTTGTTAAGGAATGGATCAGAATCAGTTTTCTTAAACGCTCATTCTGAGTGCTGGGAGAGTGAGAAACAATGATTTGGCACTGAAAACTGCACCCTGTGTAAAACAGGCTTTGTGCATAATGAAAAAAGTTTGTTAAGGAATGGATCAGAATCAGTTTTCTTAAACGCTCAATCTGAGTGCTGGGAGAGTGAGAAACAATGATTTGGCACTGAAAACTGCACCCTGTGTAAAACAGGCTTTGTGCATAATAAAAAAAGTTTGTTAAGGAATGGATCAGAATCACTTTTCTTAAACGCTCATTCTGAGTGCTGGGAGAGTGAGAAACAAGGATTTGGCACTGAAAACTGCACCCTGTGTAAAACTGGCTTTGTGCATAATGAAATAGTTCGTTAAGGAATGGATCAGAATCAGTTTTCTTAAAAGCTCATTCTGAGTAGTGGGAGAGTGATAAACAAGGATTTGGCACTGAAAACTGCACCCTGTGTAAAACTGGCTTTGTGCATCATGAAAAAGTTTTTTAAGGAGTGGATAAGAATCAGTTTTCTTAAACGCTCAATCTGAGTGCTGGGAGAGTGAGAAACAAGGATTTGGCACTGAAAACTGCACCCTGTGTAAAACTGGCTTTGTGCATAATAAAAAAGTTTGTTAAGGAATGGATCAGAATCACTTTTCTTAAAAGCTCATTCTGAGTGCTGGGAGGGTGAGAAACAAGGATTTGGCACTGAAAACTGCACCCTGTGTAAAACAGGCTTTGTGCATAATAAAAAAGTTTGTTAAGGAATGGATCAGAATCAGTTTTCTTAAACGCTCATTCTGAGTGGCGGGAGAGTGAGAAACAATGATTTGGCACTGAAAACTGCACCCTGTGTAAAACTGGCTTTGTCCATAATAAAAAAGTTTGTTAAGGAATGGATAAGAATCAGTTTTCTTAAACGCTCATTCTGAGTGCTGGGAGAGTGAGAAACAAGAATTTGGCACTGAATACTGCACCCTGTGTAAAACAGGCTTTGTGCATAATGAAATAGTTGGTTAAGGAATGGATCAGAATCACTTTTCTTAAACGCTCATTCTGAGTGCTTGGAGAGTGATAAACAATGATTTGGCACTGAAAACTGCACCCTGTGTAAAACTGGCTTTGTGCATAATAAAAAAGTTTGTTAAGGAATGGATCAGAATCAGTTTTCTTAAACGCTCATTCTGAGTGCTGGGAGAGTGAGAAACAATGATTTGGCACTGAAAACTGCACCCTGTGTAAAACAGGCTTTGTGCATAATAAAAAAAGTTTGTTAAGGAATGGATCAGAATCAGTTTTCTTAAACGCTCAATCTGAGTGCTGGGAGAGTGAGAAACAAGGATTTGGCACTGAAAACTGCACCCTGTGTAAAACTGGCTTTGTCCATAATAAAAAAGTTTGTTAAGGAATGGATCAGAATCACTTTTCTTAAATGCTCATTCTGAGTGCTGGGAGAGTGAGAAACAAGGATTTGGCACTGAAAACTGCACCCTGTGTAAAACTGGCTTTGTGCATAATAAAAAAGTTTGTTAAGGAATGGATCAGAATCACTTTTCTTAAACGCTCATTCTGAGTGCTGGGAGAGTGAGAAACAAGGATTTGGCACTGAAAACTGCACCCTTTGTAAAACTGGCTTTGTGCATAATAAAAAAGTTTGTTAAGGAATGGATCAGAATCACTTTTCTTAAACGCTCATTCTGAGTGCTGGGAGAGTGAGAAACAAGGATTTGGCACTGAAAACTGCACCCTGTGTAAAACTAGCTTTGTGCATAATAAAAAAGTTTGTTAAGGAATGGATCAGAATCACTTTTCTTAAACGCTCATTCTGAGTGCTGGGAGAGTGAGAAACAAGGATTTGGCACTGAAAACTGCACCCTGTGTTAAACTGGCTTTGTGCATAATAAAAAAGTTTGTTAAGGAATGGATCAGAATCACTTTTCTTAAACGCTCATTCTGAGTGCTGGGAGAGTGAGAAACAAGGATTTGGCACTGAAAACTGCACCCTGTGTTAAACTGGCTTTGTGCATAATAAAAAAGTTTGTTAAGGAATGGATCAGAATCACTTTTCTTAAACGCTCATTCTGAATGCTGGGAGAGTGAGAAACCAGGATTTGGCACTGAAAACTGCACCCTGTGTTAAACTGGCTTTGTGCATCATGAAAAAGTTTTTTAAGGAGTGGATAAGAATCAGTTTTCTTAAACGCTCAATCTGAGTGCTGGGAGAGTGAGAAACAAGGATTTGGCACTGAAAACTGCACCCTGTGTAAAACTGGCTTTGTGCATAATAAAAAAGTTTGTTAAGGAATGGATCAGAATCACTTTTCTTAAACGCTCATTCTGAGTGCTGGGAGAGTGAGAAACAATGATTTGGCACTGAAAACTGCACCCTGTGTAAAACAGGCTTTGTGCATAATAAAAAAAGTTTGTTAAGGAATGGATCAGAATCAGTTTTCTTAAACGCTCAATCTGAGTGCTGGGAGAGTGAGAAACAAGGATTTGGCACTGAAAACTGCACCCTGTGTTAAACTGGCTTTGTGCATAATAAAAAAGTTTGTTAAGGAATGGATCAGAATCACTTTTCTTAAACGCTCATTCTGAGTGCTGGGAGAGTGAGAAACCAGGATTTGGCACTGAAAACTGCACCCTGTGTAAAACTGGCTTTGTGCATCATGAAAAAGTTTTTTAAGGAGTGGATAAGAATCAGTTTTCTTAAACGCTCAATCTGAGTGCTGGGAGAGTGAGAAACAAGGATTTGGCACTGAAAACTGCACCCTGTGTAAAACTGGCTTTGTGCATAATAAAAAAGTTTGTTAAGGAATGGATCAGAATCACTTTTCTTAAAAGCTCATTCTGAGTGCTGGGAGGGTGAGAAACAAGGATTTGGCACTGAAAACTGCACCCTGTGTAAAACAGGCTTTGTCCATAATAAAAAAGTTTGCTAAGGAATGGATAAGAATCAGTTTTCTTAAACGCTCATTCTGAGTGCTGGGAGAGTGAGAAACAAGAATTTGGCACTGAATACTGCACCCTGTGTGAAACAGGCTTTGTGCATAATGAAATAGTTGGTTAAGGAATGGATCAGAATCACTTTTCTTAAACGCTCATTCTGAGTGCTTGGAGAGTGATAAACAATGATTTGGCACTGAAAACTGCACCCTGTGTAAAACTGGCTTTGTGCATAATAAAAAAGTTTGTTAAGGAATGGATCAGAATCACTTTTCTTAAACGCTCATTCTGAGTGCTGGGAGAGTGAGAAACAAGGATTTGGCACTGAAAACTGCACCCTGTGTAAAACTGGCTTTGTGCATAATGAAATAGTTCGTTAAGGAATGGATCAGAATCAGTTTTCTTAAAAGCTCATTCTGAGTAGTGGGAGAGTGATAAACAAGGATTTGGCACTGAAAACTGCACCCTGTGTAAAACAGGCTTTGTGCATAATAAAAAAAGTTTGTTAAGGAATGGATCAGAATCACTTTTCTTAAACGCTCATTCTGAGTGCTGGGAGAGTGAGAAACAAGGATTTGGCACTGAAAACTGCACCCTGTGTAAAACTGGCTTTGTGCATAATGAAATAGTTCGTTAAGGAATGGATCAGAATCAGTTTTCTTAAAAGCTCATTCTGAGTAGTGGGAGAGTGATAAACAAGGATTTGGCACTGAAAACTGCACCCTGTGTAAAACTGGCTTTGTCCATAATAAAAAAGTTTGTTAAGGAATGGATCAGAATCAGTTTTCTTAAATGCTCATTCTGAGTGCTGGGAGAGTGAGAAACAAGGATTTGGCACTGAAAACTGCACCCTGTGTAAAACTGGCTTTGTGCATAATAAAAAAGTTTGTTAAGGAATGGATCAGAATCACTTTTCTTAAATGCTCATTTTGAGTGCTGGGAGAGTGAGAAACAAGGATTTGGCACTGAAAACTGCACCCTGTGTAAAACTGGCTTTGTGCATAATAAAAAAGTTTGTTAAGGAATGGATCAGAATCACTTTTCTTAAACGCTCATTCTGAGTGCTGGGAGAGTGAGAAACAAGAATTTGGCACTGAATACTGCACCCTGTGTAAAACAGGCTTTGTGCATAATGAAATAGTTGGTTAAGGAATGGATCAGAATCACTTTTCTTAAACGCTCATTCTGAGTGCTTGGAGAGTGATAAACAATGATTTGGCACTGAAAACTGCACCCTGTGTAAAACTGGCTTTGTGCATAATAAAAAAGTTTGTTAAGGAATGGATCAGAATCAGTTTTCTTAAACGCTCATTCTGAGTGCTGGGAGAGTGAGAAACAATGATTTGGCACTGAAAACTGCACCCTGTGTAAAACAGGCTTTGTGCATAATAAAAAAAGTTTGTTAAGGAATGGATCAGAATCAGTTTTCTTAAACGCTCAATCTGAGTGCTGGGAGAGTGAGAAACAAGGATTTGGCACTGAAAACTGCACCCTGTGTAAAACTGGCTTTGTGCATAATGAAATAGTTCGTTAAGGAATGGATCAGAATCAGTTTTCTTAAAAGCTCATTCTGTGTAGTGGGAGAGTGATAAACAAGGATTTGGCACTGAAAACTGCACCCTGTGTAAAACTGGCTTTGTCCATAATAAAAAAGTTTGTTAAGGAATGGATCAGAATCAGTTTTCTTAAATGCTCATTCTGAGTGCTGGGAGAGTGAGAAACAAGGATTTGGCACTGAAAACTGCACCCTGTGTTAAACTGGCTTTGTGCATCATGAAAAAGTTTTTTAAGGAGTGGATAAGAATCAGTTTTCTTAAACGCTCAATCTGAGTGCTGGGAGAGTGAGAAACAAGGATTTGGCACTGAAAACTGCACCCTGTGTAAAACTGGCTTTGTGCATAATAAAAAAGTTTGTTAAGGAATGGATCAGAATCACTTTTCTTAAAAGCTCATTCTGAGTGCTGGGAGGGTGAGAAACAAGGATTTGGCACTGAAAACTGCACCCTGTGTAAAACAGGCTTTGTGCATAATAAAAAAGTTTGTTAAGGAATGGATCAGAATCAGTTTTCTTAAACGCTCATTCTGAGTGGCGGGAGAGTGAGAAACAATGATTTGGCACTGAAAACTGCACCCTGTGTAAAACTGGCTTTGTCCATAATAAAAAAGTTTGTTAAGGATTGGATAAGAATCAGTTTTCTTAAACGCTCATTCTGAGTGCTGGGAGAGTGAGAAACAAGGATTTGGCACTGAAAACTGCACCCTGTGTAAAACTGGCTTTGTGCATAATGAAATAGTTCGTTAAGGAATGGATCAGAATCAGTTTTCTTAAAAGCTCATTCTGAGTAGTGGGAGAGTGATAAACAAGGATTTGGCACTGAAAACTGCACCCTGTGTGAAACAGGCTTTGTGCATAATGAAATAGTTGGTTAAGGAATGGATCAGAATCACTTTTCTTAAACGCTCATTCTTAGTGCTTGGAGAGTGATAAACAATGATTTGGCACTGAAAACTGAACCCTGTGTAAAACTGGCTTTGTGCATAATAAAAAAGTTTGTTAAGGAATGGATCAGAATCACTTTTCTTAAACGCTCATTCTGAGTGCTGGGAGAGTGAGAAACAAGGATTTGGCACTGAAAACTGCACCCTGTGTAAAACTGGCTTTGTGCATAATGAAATAGTTCGTTAAGGAATGGATCAGAATCAGTTTTCTTAAAAGCTCATTCTGAGTAGTGGGAGAGTGATAAACAAGGATTTGGCACTGAAAACTGCACCCTGTGTAAAACTGGCTTTGTCCATAATAAAAAAGTTTGTTAAGGAATGGATCAGAATCAGTTTTCTTAAATGCTCATTCTGAGTGCTGGGAGAGTGAGAAACAAGGATTTGGCACTGAAAACTGCACCCTGTGTAAAACTGGCTTTGTGCATAATAAAAAAGTTTGTTAAGGAATGGATCAGAATCACTTTTCTTAAATGCTCATTTTGAGTGCTGGGAGAGTGAGAAACAAGGATTTGGCACTGAAAACTGCACCCTGTGTAAAACTGGCTTTGTGCATAATAAAAAAGTTTGTTAAGGAATGGATCAGAATCACTTTTCTTAAACGCTCATTCTGAGTGCTGGGAGAGTGAGAAACAAGAATTTGGCACTGAATACTGCACCCTGTGTAAAACAGGCTTTGTGCATAATGAAATAGTTGGTTAAGGAATGGATCAGAATCACTTTTCTTAAACGCTCATTCTGAGTGCTTGGAGAGTGATAAACAATGATTTGGCACTGAAAACTGCACCCTGTGTAAAACTGGCTTTGTGCATAATAAAAAAGTTTGTTAAGGAATGGATCAGAATCAGTTTTCTTAAACGCTCATTCTGAGTGCTGGGAGAGTGAGAAACAATGATTTGGCACTGAAAACTGCACCCTGTGTAAAACAGGCTTTGTGCATAATAAAAAAAGTTTGTTAAGGAATGGATCAGAATCAGTTTTCTTAAACGCTCAATCTGAGTGCTGGGAGAGTGAGAAACAAGGATTTGGCACTGAAAACTGCACCCTGTGTAAAACTGGCTTTGTGCATAATGAAATAGTTCGTTAAGGAATGGATCAGAATCAGTTTTCTTAAAAGCTCATTCTGAGTAGTGGGAGAGTGATAAACAAGGATTTGGCACTGAAAACTGCACCCTGTGTAAAACTGGCTTTGTCCATAATAAAAAAGTTTGTTAAGGAATGGATCAGAATCAGTTTTCTTAAATGCTCATTCTGAGTGCTGGGAGAGTGAGAAACAAGGATTTGGCACTGAAAACTGCACCCTGTGTTAAACTGGCTTTGTGCATCATGAAAAAGTTTTTTAAGGAGTGGATAAGAATCAGTTTTCTTAAACGCTCAATCTGAGTGCTGGGAGAGTGAGAAACAAGGATTTGGCACTGAAAACTGCACCCTGTGTAAAACTGGCTTTGTGCATAATAAAAAAGTTTGTTAAGGAATGGATCAGAATCACTTTTCTTAAAAGCTCATTCTGAGTGCTGGGAGGGTGAGAAACAAGGATTTGGCACTGAAAACTGCACCCTGTGTAAAACAGGCTTTGTGCATAATAAAAAAGTTTGTTAAGGAATGGATCAGAATCAGTTTTCTTAAACGCTCATTCTGAGTGGCGGGAGAGTGAGAAACAATGATTTGGCACTGAAAACTGCACCCTGTGTAAAACTGGCTTTGTCCATAATAAAAAAGTTTGTTAAGGATTGGATAAGAATCAGTTTTCTTAAACGCTCATTCTGAGTGCTGGGAGAGTGAGAAACAAGGATTTGGCACTGAAAACTGCACCCTGTGTAAAACTGGCTTTGTGCATAATGAAATAGTTCGTTAAGGAATGGATCAGAATCAGTTTTCTTAAAAGCTCATTCTGAGTAGTGGGAGAGTGATAAACAAGGATTTGGCACTGAAAACTGCACCCTGTGTAAAACTGGCTTTGTGCATAATAAAAAAGTTTGTTAAGGAATGGATCAGAATCAGTTTTCTTAAATGCTCATTCTGAGTGCTGGGAGAGTGAGAAACAAGGATTTGGCACTGAAAACTGCACCCTGTGTAAAACTGGCTTTGTGCATAATAAAAAAGTTTGTTAAGGAATGGATCAGAATCACTTTTCTTTAACGCTCATTTTGAGTGCTGGGAGAGTGAGAAACAAGGATTTGGCACTGAAAACTGCACCCTGTGTAAAACTGGCTTTGTGCATAATAAAAAAGTTTGTTAAGGAATGGATCAGAATCACTTTTCTTAAACGCTCATTCTGAGTGCTGGGAGAGTGAGAAACAAGAATTTGGCACTGAATACTGCACCCTGTGTAAAACAGGCTTTGTGCATAATGAAATAGTTGGTTAAGGAATGGATCAGAATCACTTTTCTTAAACGCTCATTCTGAGTGCTTGGAGAGTGATAAACAATGATTTGGCACTGAAAACTGCACCCTGTGTAAAACTGGCTTTGTGCATAATAAAAAAAAAATTTAAGGAATGGATCAGAATCAGTTTTCTTAAACGCTCATTCTGAGTGCTGGGAGAGTGAGAAACAATGATTTGGCACTGAAAACTGCACCCTGTGTAAAACAGGCTTTGTGCATAATAAAAAAAGTTTGTTAAGGAATGGATCAGAATCACTTTTCTTAAACGCTCATTCTGAGTGCTGGGAGAGTGAGAAACAAGGATTTGGCACTGAAAACTGCACCCTGTGTAAAACTGGCTTTGTGCATAATGAAATAGTTCGTTAAGGAATGGATCAGAATCAGTTTTCTTAAAAGCTCATTCTGAGTAGTGGGAGAGTGATAAACAAGGATTTGGCACTGAAAACTGCACCCTGTGTAAAACTGGCTTTGTCCATAATAAAAAAGTTTGTTAAGGAATGGATCAGAATCAGTTTTCTTAAATGCTCATTCTGAGTGCTGGGAGAGTGAGAAACAAGGATTTGGCACTGAAAACTGCACCCTGTGTTAAACTGGCTTTGTGCATAATAAAAAAGTTTGTTAAGGAATGGATCAGAATCACTTTTCTTAAACGCTCATTCTGAGTGCTGGGAGAGTGAGAAACCAGGATTTGGCACTGAAAACTGCACCCTGTGTAAAACTGGCTTTGTGCATCATGAAAAAGTTTTTTAAGGAGTGGATAAGAATCAGTTTTCTTAAACGCTCAATCTGAGTGCTGGGAGAGTGAGAAACAAGGATTTGGCACTGAAAACTGCACCCTGTGTAAAACTGGCTTTGTGCATAATAAAAAAGTTTGTTAAGGAATGGATCAGAATCACTTTTCTTAAAAGCTCATTCTGAGTGCTGGGAGGGTGAGAAACAAGGATTTGGCACTGAAAACTGCACCCTGTGTAAAACTGGCTTTGTGCATAATAAAAAAGTTTGTTAAGGAATGGATCAGAATCACTTTTCTTAAAAGCTCATTCTGAGTGCTGGGAGGGTGAGAAACAATGATTTGGCACTGAAAACTGCACCCTGTGTAAAACAGGCTTTGTGCATAATAAAAAAGTTTGTTAAGGAATGGATCAGAATCACTTTTCTTAAAAGCTCATTCTGAGTGCTGGGAGGGTGAGAAACAAGGATTTGGCACTGAAAACTGCACCCTGTGTAAAACTGGCTTTGTGCATAATAAAAAAGTTTGTTAAGGAATGGATCAGAATCACTTTTCTTAAAAGCTCATTCTGAGTGCTGGGAGGGTGAGAAACAATGATTTGGCACTGAAAACTGCACCCTGTGTAAAACAGGCTTTGTGCATAATAAAAAAGTTTGTTAAGGAATGGATCAGAATCAGATTTCTTAAACGCTCATTCTGAGTGGCGGGAGAGTGAGAAACAATGATTTGGCACTGAAAACTGCACCCTGTGTAAAACTGGCTTTGTCCATAATAAAAAAGTTTGTTAAGGAATGGATAAGAATCAGTTTTCTTAAACGCTCATTCTGAGTGCTGGGAGAGTGAGAAACAAGAATTTGGCACTGAATACTGCACCCTGTGTAAAACAGGCTTTGTGCATAATGAAATAGTTGGTTAAGGAATGGATCAGAATCACTTTTCTTAAACGCTCATTCTGAGTACTGGGAGAGTGAGAAACAAGGATTTGGCACTGAAAACTGCACCCTGTGTAAAACTGGCTTTGTGCATAATAAAAAAGTTTGTTAAGGAATGGATCAGAATCAGTTTTCTTAAACGCTCATTCTGAGTGCTGGGAGAGTGAGAAACAATGATTTGGCACTGAAAACTGCACCCTGTGTAAAACAGGCTTTGTGCATAATAAAAAAAGTTTGTTAAGGAATGGATCAGAATCAGTTTTCTTAAACGCTCAATCTGAGTGCTGGGAGAGTGAGAAACAAGGATTTGGCACTGAAAACTGCACCCTGTGTAAAACTGGCTTTGTCCATAATAAAAAAGTTTGTTAAGGAATGGATCAGAATCAGTTTTCTTAAATGCTCATTCTGAGTGCTGGGAGAGTGAGAAACAAGGATTTGGCACTGAAAACTGCACCCTGTGTAAAACTGGCTTTGTGCATAATAAAAAAGTTTGTTAAGGAATGGATCAGAATCACTTTTCTTAAACGCTCATTCTGAGTGCTGGGAGAGTGAGAAACAAGGATTTGGCACTGAAAACTGCACCCTGTGTAAAACTAGCTTTGTGCATAATAAAAAAGTTTGTTAAGGAATGGATCAGAATCACTTTTCTTAAACGCTCATTCTGAGTGCTGGGAGGGTGAGAAACAAGGATTTGGCACTGAAAACTGCACCCTGTGTAAAACTGGCTTTGTCCATAATAAAAAAGTTTGTTAAGGATTGGATAAGAATCAGTTTTCTTAAACGCTCATTCTGAGTGCTGGGAGAGTGAGAAACAAGGATTTGGCACTGAAAACTGCACCCTGTGTAAAACTGGCTTTGTGCATAATGAAATAGTTCGTTAAGGAATGGATCAGAATCAGTTTTCTTAAAAGCTCATTCTGAGTAGTGGGAGAGTGATAAACAAGGATTTGGCACTGAAAACTGCACCCTGTGTAAAACTGGCTTTGTGCATAATAAAAAAGTTTGTTAAGGAATGGATCAGAATCAGTTTTCTTAAATGCTCATTCTGAGTGCTGGGAGAGTGAGAAACAAGGATTTGGCACTGAAAACTGCACCCTGTGTAAAACTGGCTTTGTGCATAATAAAAAAGTTTGTTAAGGAATGGATCAGAATCACTTTTCTTAAACGCTCATTCTGAGTGCTGGGAGAGTGAGAAACAAGAATTTGGCACTGAATACTGCACCCTGTGTAAAACAGGCTTTGTGCATAATGAAATAGTTGGTTAAGGAATGGATCAGAATCACTTTTCTTAAACGCTCATTCTGAGTGCTTGGAGAGTGATAAACAATGATTTGGCACTGAAAACTGCACCCTGTGTAAAACTGGCTTTGTGCATAATAAAAAAAAAATTTAAGGAATGGATCAGAATCAGTTTTCTTAAACGCTCATTCTGAGTGCTGGGAGAGTGAGAAACAATGATTTGGCACTGAAAACTGCACCCTGTGTAAAACAGGCTTTGTGCATAATAAAAAAAGTTTGTTAAGGAATGGATCAGAATCACTTTTCTTAAACGCTCATTCTGAGTGCTGGGAGAGTGAGAAACAAGGATTTGGCACTGAAAACTGCACCCTGTGTAAAACTGGCTTTGTGCATAATGAAATAGTTCGTTAAGGAATGGATCAGAATCAGTTTTCTTAAAAGCTCATTCTGAGTAGTGGGAGAGTGATAAACAAGGATTTGGCACTGAAAACTGCACCCTGTGTAAAACTGGCTTTGTCCATAATAAAAAAGTTTGTTAAGGAATGGATCAGAATCAGTTTTCTTAAATGCTCATTCTGAGTGCTGGGAGAGTGAGAAATAAGGATTTGGCACTGAAAACTGCACCCTGTGTTAAACTGGCTTTGTGCATAATAAAAAAGTTTGTTAAGGAATGGATCAGAATCACTTTTCTTAAACGCTCATTCTGAGTGCTGGGAGAGTGAGAAACCAGGATTTGGCACTGAAAACTGCACCCTGTGTAAAACTGGCTTTGTGCATCATGAAAAAGTTTTTTAAGGAGTGGATAAGAATCAGTTTTCTTAAACGCTCAATCTGAGTGCTGGGAGAGTGAGAAACAAGGATTTGGCACTGAAAACTGCACCCTGTGTAAAACTGGCTTTGTGCATAATAAAAAAGTTTGTTAAGGAATGGATCAGAATCACTTTTCTTAAAAGCTCATTCTGAGTGCTGGGAGGGTGAGAAACAAGGATTTGGCACTGAAAACTGCACCCTGTGTAAAACAGGCTTTGTGCATAATAAAAAAGTTTGTTAAGGAATGGATCAGAATCAGTTATCTTAAACGCTCATTCTGAGTGGCGGGAGAGTGAGAAACAATGATTTGGCACTGAAAACTGCACCCTGTGTAAAACTGGCTTTGTCCATAATAAAAAAGTTTGTTAAGGAATGGATAAGAATCAGTTTTCTTAAACGCTCATTCTGAGTGCTGGGAGAGTGACAAACAAGAATTTGGCACTGAATACTGCACCCTGTGTAAAACAGGCTTTGTGCATAATGAAATAGTTGGTTAAGGAATGGATCAGAATCACTTTTCTTAAACGCTCATTCTGAGTGCTGGGAGAGTGAGAAACAAGGATTTGGCACTGAAAACTGCACCCTGTGTTAAACTGGCTTTGTGCATAATAAAAAAGTTTGTTAAGGAATGGATCAGAATCAGTTTTCTTAAACGCTCATTCTGAGTGCTGGGAGAGTGAGAAACCAGGATTTGGCACTGAAAACTGCACCCTGTGTAAAACTGGCTTTGTGCATCATGAAAAAGTTGGTTAAGGAATGGATCAGAATCACTTTTCTTAAACGCTCATTCTGAGTGCTTGGAGAGTGATAAACAATGATTTGGCACTGAAAACTGCACCCTGTGTAAAACTGGCTTTGTGCATAATAAAAAAAGTTTGTTAAGGAATGGATCAGAATCACTTTTCTTAAACGCTCATTCTGAGTGCTTGGAGAGTGATAAACAATGATTTGGCACTGAAAACTGCACCCTGTGTAAAACTGGCTTTGTGCATAATAAAAAAAAAATTTAAGGAATGGATCAGAATCAGTTTTCTTAAACGCTCATTCTGAGTGCTGGGAGAGTGAGAAACAATGATTTGGCACTGAAAACTGCACCCTGTGTAAAACAGGCTTTGTGCATAATAAAAAAAGTTTGTTAAGGAATGGATCAGAATCACTTTTCTTAAACGCTCATTCTGAGTGCTGGGAGAGTGAGAAACAAGGATTTGGCACTGAAAACTGCACCCTGTGTAAAACTGGCTTTGTGCATAATGAAATAGTTCGTTAAGGAATGGATCAGAATCAGTTTTCTTAAAAGCTCATTCTGAGTAGTGGGAGAGTGATAAACAAGGATTTGGCACTGAAAACTGCACCCTGTGTAAAACTGGCTTTGTCCATAATAAAAAAGTTTGTTAAGGAATGGATCAGAATCAGTTTTCTTAAATGCTCATTCTGAGTGCTGGGAGAGTGAGAAACAAGGATTTGGCACTGAAAACTGCACCCTGTGTTAAACTGGCTTTGTGCATAATAAAAAAGTTTGTTAAGGAATGGATCAGAATCACTTTTCTTAAACGCTCATTCTGAGTGCTGGGAGAGTGAGAAACCAGGATTTGGCACTGAAAACTGCACCCTGTGTAAAACTGGCTTTGTGCATCATGAAAAAGTTTTTTAAGGAGTGGATAAGAATCAGTTTTCTTAAACGCTCAATCTGAGTGCTGGGAGAGTGAGAAACAAGGATTTGGCACTGAAAACTGCACCCTGTGTAAAACTGGCTTTGTGCATAATAAAAAAGTTTGTTAAGGAATGGATCAGAATCACTTTTCTTAAAAGCTCATTCTGAGTGCTGGGAGGGTGAGAAACAAGGATTTGGCACTGAAAACTGCACCCTGTGTAAAACTGGCTTTGTGCATAATAAAAAAGTTTGTTAAGGAATGGATCAGAATCACTTTTCTTAAAAGCTCATTCTGAGTGCTGGGAGGGTGAGAAACAATGATTTGGCACTGAAAACTGCACCCTGTGTAAAACAGGCTTTGTGCATAATAAAAAAGTTTGTTAAGGAATGGATCAGAATCACTTTTCTTAAAAGCTCATTCTGAGTGCTGGGAGGGTGAGAAACAAGGATTTGGCACTGAAAACTGCACCCTGTGTAAAACTGGCTTTGTGCATAATAAAAAAGTTTGTTAAGGAATGGATCAGAATCACTTTTCTTAAAAGCTCATTCTGAGTGCTGGGAGGGTGAGAAACAATGATTTGGCACTGAAAACTGCACCCTGTGTAAAACAGGCTTTGTGCATAATAAAAAAGTTTGTTAAGGAATGGATCAGAATCAGTTTTCTTAAAAGCTCATTCTGAGTGGCGGGAGAGTGAGAAACAATGATTTGGCACTGAAAACTGCACCCTGTGTAAAACTGGCTTTGTCCATAATAAAAAAGTTTGTTAAGGAATGGATAAGAATCAGTTTTCTTAAACGCTCATTCTGAGTGCTGGGAGAGTGAGAAACAAGAATTTGGCACTGAATACTGCACCCTGTGTAAAACAGGCTTTGTGCATAATGAAATAGTTGGTTAAGGAATGGATCAGAATCACTTTTCTTAAACGCTCATTCTGAGTACTGGGAGAGTGAGAAACAAGGATTTGGCACTGAAAACTGCACCCTGTGTAAAACTGGCTTTGTGCATAATAAAAAAGTTTGTTAAGGAATGGATCAGAATCAGTTTTCTTAAACGCTCATTCTGAGTGCTGGGAGAGTGAGAAACAATGATTTGGCACTGAAAACTGCACCCTGTGTAAAACAGGCTTTGTGCATAATAAAAAAAGTTTGTTAAGGAATGGATCAGAATCAGTTTTCTTAAACGCTCAATCTGAGTGCTGGGAGAGTGAGAAACAAGGATTTGGCACTGAAAACTGCACCCTGTGTAAAACTGGCTTTGTCCATAATAAAAAAGTTTGTTAAGGAATGGATCAGAATCAGTTTTCTTAAATGCTCATTCTGAGTGCTGGGAGAGTGAGAAACAAGGATTTGGCACTGAAAACTGCACCCTGTGTAAAACTGGCTTTGTGCATAATAAAAAAGTTTGTTAAGGAATGGATCAGAATCAGTTTTCTTAAACGCTCATTCTGAGTGCTGGGAGAGTGAGAAACCAGGATTTGGCACTGAAAACTGCACCCTGTGTAAAACTGGCTTTGTGCATCATGAAAAAGTTGGTTAAGGAATGGATCAGAATCACTTTTCTTAAACGCTCATTCTGAGTGCTTGGAGAGTGATAAACAATGATTTGGCACTGAAAACTGCACCCTGTGTAAAACTGGCTTTGTGCATAATAAAAAAAGTTTGTTAAGGAATGGATCAGAATCACTTTTCTTAAACGCTCATTCTGAGTGCTTGGAGAGTGATAAACAATGATTTGGCACTGAAAACTGCACCCTGTGTAAAACTGGCTTTGTGCATAATAAAAAAAAAATTTAAGGAATGGATCAGAATCAGTTTTCTTAAACGCTCATTCTGAGTGCTGGGAGAGTGAGAAACAATGATTTGGCACTGAAAACTGCACCCTGTGTAAAACTGGCTTTGTGCATAATAAAAAAAGTTTGTTAAGGAATGGATCAGAATCAGTTTTCTTAAACGCTCATTCTGAGTGGCGGGAGAGTGAGAAACAATGATTTGGCACTGAAAACTGCACCCTGTGTAAAACTGGCTTTGTGCATAATGAAATAGTTCGTTAAGGAATGGATCAGAATCAGTTTTCTTAAAAGCTCATTCTGAGTAGTGGGAGAGTGATAAACAAGGATTTGGCACTGAAAACTGCACCCTGTGTAAAACTGGCTTTGTCCATAATAAAAAAGTTTGTTAAGGAATGGATCAGAATCAGTTTTCTTAAATGCTCATTCTGAGTGGCGGGAGAGTGAGAAACAATGATTTGGCACTGAAAACTGCACCCTGTGTAAAACTGGCTTTGTCCATAATAAAAAAGTTTGTTAAGGAATGGATAAGAATCAGTTTTCTTAAACGCTCATTCTGAGTGCTGGGAGAGTGAGAAACAAGAATTTGGCACTGAATACTGCACCCTGTGTAAAACAGGCTTTGTGCATAATGAAATAGTTGGTTAAGGAATGGATCAGAATCACTTTTCTTAAACGCTCATTCTGAGTACTGGGAGAGTGAGAAACAAGGATTTGGCACTGAAAACTGCACCCTGTGTAAAACTGGCTTTGTGCATAATAAAAAAGTTTGTTAAGGAATGGATCAGAATCAGTTTTCTTAAACGCTCATTCTGAGTGCTGGGAGAGTGAGAAACAATGATTTGGCACTGAAAACTGCACCCTGTGTAAAACAGGCTTTGTGCATAATAAAAAAAGTTTGTTAAGGAATGGATCAGAATCAGTTTTCTTAAACGCTCAATCTGAGTGCTGGGAGAGTGAGAAACAAGGATTTGGCACTGAAAACTGCACCCTGTGTAAAACTGGCTTTGTCCATAATAAAAAAGTTTGTTAAGGAATGGATCAGAATCAGTTTTCTTAAATGCTCATTCTGAGTGCTGGGAGAGTGAGAAACAAGGATTTGGCACTGAAAACTGCACCCTGTGTAAAACTGGCTTTGTGCATAATAAAAAAGTTTGTTAAGGAATGGATCAGAATCAGTTTTCTTAAACGCTCATTCTGAGTGCTGGGAGAGTGAGAAACCAGGATTTGGCACTGAAAACTGCACCCTGTGTAAAACTGGCTTTGTGCATCATGAAAAAGTTGGTTAAGGAATGGATCAGAATCACTTTTCTTAAACGCTCATTCTGAGTGCTTGGAGAGTGATAAACAATGATTTGGCACTGAAAACTGCACCCTGTGTAAAACTGGCTTTGTGCATAATAAAAAAAGTTTGTTAAGGAATGGATCAGAATCACTTTTCTTAAACGCTCATTCTGAGTGCTTGGAGAGTGATAAACAATGATTTGGCACTGAAAACTGCACCCTGTGTAAAACTGGCTTTGTGCATAATAAAAAAAAAATTTAAGGAATGGATCAGAATCAGTTTTCTTAAACGCTCATTCTGAGTGCTGGGAGAGTGAGAAACAATGATTTGGCACTGAAAACTGCACCCTGTGTAAAACAGGCTTTGTGCATAATAAAAAAAGTTTGTTAAGGAATGGATCAGAATCACTTTTCTTAAACGCTCATTCTGAGTGCTGGGAGAGTGAGAAACAAGGATTTGGCACTGAAAACTGCACCCTGTGTAAAACTGGCTTTGTGCATAATGAAATAGTTCGTTAAGGAATGGATCAGAATCAGTTTTCTTAAAAGCTCATTCTGAGTAGTGGGAGAGTGATAAACAAGGATTTGGCACTGAAAACTGCACCCTGTGTAAAACTGGCTTTGTCCATAATAAAAAAGTTTGTTAAGGAATGGATCAGAATCAGTTTTCTTAAATGCTCATTCTGAGTGCTGGGAGAGTGAGAAACAAGGATTTGGCACTGAAAACTGCACCCTGTGTTAAACTGGCTTTGTGCATAATAAAAAAGTTTGTTAAGGAATGGATCAGAATCACTTTTCTTAAACGCTCATTCTGAGTGCTGGGAGAGTGAGAAACCAGGATTTGGCACTGAAAACTGCACCCTGTGTAAAACTGGCTTTGTGCATCATGAAAAAGTTTTTTAAGGAGTGGATAAGAATCAGTTTTCTTAAACGCTCAATCTGAGTGCTGGGAGAGTGAGAAACAAGGATTTGGCACTGAAAACTGCACCCTGTGTAAAACTGGCTTTGTGCATAATAAAAAAGTTTGTTAAGGAATGGATCAGAATCACTTTTCTTAAAAGCTCATTCTGAGTGCTGGGAGGGTGAGAAACAAGGATTTGGCACTGAAAACTGCACCCTGTGTAAAACTGGCTTTGTGCATAATAAAAAAGTTTGTTAAGGAATGGATCAGAATCACTTTTCTTAAAAGCTCATTCTGAGTGCTGGGAGGGTGAGAAACAATGATTTGGCACTGAAAACTGCACCCTGTGTAAAACAGGCTTTGTGCATAATAAAAAAGTTTGTTAAGGAATGGATCAGAATCACTTTTCTTAAAAGCTCATTCTGAGTGCTGGGAGGGTGAGAAACAAGGATTTGGCACTGAAAACTGCACCCTGTGTAAAACTGGCTTTGTGCATAATAAAAAAGTTTGTTAAGGAATGGATCAGAATCACTTTTCTTAAAAGCTCATTCTGAGTGCTGGGAGGGTGAGAAACAATGATTTGGCACTGAAAACTGCACCCTGTGTAAAACAGGCTTTGTGCATAATAAAAAAGTTTGTTAAGGAATGGATCAGAATCAGTTTTCTTAAACGCTCATTCTGAGTGGCGGGAGAGTGAGAAACAATGATTTGGCACTGAAAACTGCACCCTGTGTAAAACTGGCTTTGTCCATAATAAAAAAGTTTGTTAAGGAATGGATAAGAATCAGTTTTCTTAAACGCTCATTCTGAGTGCTGGGAGAGTGAGAAACAAGAATTTGGCACTGAATACTGCACCCTGTGTAAAACAGGCTTTGTGCATAATGAAATAGTTGGTTAAGGAATGGATCAGAATCACTTTTCTTAAACGCTCATTCTGAGTACTGGGAGAGTGAGAAACAAGGATTTGGCACTGAAAACTGCACCCTGTGTAAAACTGGCTTTGTGCATAATAAAAAAGTTTGTTAAGGAATGGATCAGAATCAGTTTTCTTAAACGCTCATTCTGAGTGCTGGGAGAGTGAGAAACAATGATTTGGCACTGAAAACTGCACCCTGTGTAAAACAGGCTTTGTGCATAATAAAAAAAGTTTGTTAAGGAATGGATCAGAATCAGTTTTCTTAAACGCTCAATCTGAGTGCTGGGAGAGTGAGAAACAAGGATTTGGCACTGAAAACTGCACCCTGTGTAAAACTGGCTTTGTCCATAATAAAAAAGTTTGTTAAGGAATGGATCAGAATCAGTTTTCTTAAATGCTCATTCTGAGTGCTGGGAGAGTGAGAAACAAGGATTTGGCACTGAAAACTGCACCCTGTGTAAAACTGGCTTTGTGCATAATAAAAAAGTTTGTTAAGGAATGGATCAGAATCAGTTTTCTTAAACGCTCATTCTGAGTGCTGGGAGAGTGAGAAACCAGGATTTGGCACTGAAAACTGCACCCTGTGTAAAACTGGCTTTGTGCATCATGAAAAAGTTGGTTAAGGAATGGATCAGAATCACTTTTCTTAAACGCTCATTCTGAGTGCTTGGAGAGTGATAAACAATGATTTGGCACTGAAAACTGCACCCTGTGTAAAACTGGCTTTGTGCATAATAAAAAAAGTTTGTTAAGGAATGGATCAGAATCACTTTTCTTAAACGCTCATTCTGAGTGCTTGGAGAGTGATAAACAATGATTTGGCACTGAAAACTGCACCCTGTGTAAAACTGGCTTTGTGCATAATAAAAAAAAAATTTAAGGAATGGATCAGAATCAGTTTTCTTAAACGCTCATTCTGAGTGCTGGGAGAGTGAGAAACAATGATTTGGCACTGAAAACTGCACCCTGTGTAAAACAGGCTTTGTGCATAATAAAAAAAGTTTGTTAAGGAATGGATCAGAATCACTTTTCTTAAACGCTCATTCTGAGTGCTGGGAGAGTGAGAAACAAGGATTTGGCACTGAAAACTGCACCCTGTGTAAAACTGGCTTTGTGCATAATGAAATAGTTCGTTAAGGAATGGATCAGAATCAGTTTTCTTAAAAGCTCATTCTGAGTAGTGGGAGAGTGATAAACAAGGATTTGGCACTGAAAACTGCACCCTGTGTAAAACTGGCTTTGTCCATAATAAAAAAGTTTGTTAAGGAATGGATCAGAATCAGTTTTCTTAAATGCTCATTCTGAGTGCTGGGAGAGTGAGAAACAAGGATTTGGCACTGAAAACTGCACCCTGTGTTAAACTGGCTTTGTGCATAATAAAAAAGTTTGTTAAGGAATGGATCAGAATCACTTTTCTTAAACGCTCATTCTGAGTGCTGGGAGAGTGAGAAACCAGGATTTGGCACTGAAAACTGCACCCTGTGTAAAACTGGCTTTGTGCATCATGAAAAAGTTTTTTAAGGAGTGGATAAGAATCAGTTTTCTTAAACGCTCAATCTGAGTGCTGGGAGAGTGAGAAACAAGGATTTGGCACTGAAAACTGCACCCTGTGTAAAACTGGCTTTGTGCATAATAAAAAAGTTTGTTAAGGAATGGATCAGAATCACTTTTCTTAAAAGCTCATTCTGAGTGCTGGGAGGGTGAGAAACAAGGATTTGGCACTGAAAACTGCACCCTGTGTAAAACTGGCTTTGTGCATAATAAAAAAGTTTGTTAAGGAATGGATCAGAATCACTTTTCTTAAAAGCTCATTCTGAGTGCTGGGAGGGTGAGAAACAATGATTTGGCACTGAAAACTGCACCCTGTGTAAAACAGGCTTTGTGCATAATAAAAAAGTTTGTTAAGGAATGGATCAGAATCACTTTTCTTAAAAGCTCATTCTGAGTGCTGGGAGGGTGAGAAACAAGGATTTGGCACTGAAAACTGCACCCTGTGTAAAACTGGCTTTGTGCATAATAAAAAAGTTTGTTAAGGAATGGATCAGAATCACTTTTCTTAAAAGCTCATTCTGAGTGCTGGGAGGGTGAGAAACAATGATTTGGCACTGAAAACTGCACCCTGTGTAAAACAGGCTTTGTGCATAATAAAAAAGTTTGTTAAGGAATGGATCAGAATCAGTTTTCTTAAACGCTCATTCTGAGTGGCGGGAGAGTGAGAAACAATGATTTGGCACTGAAAACTGCACCCTGTGTAAAACTGGCTTTGTCCATAATAAAAAAGTTTGTTAAGGAATGGATAAGAATCAGTTTTCTTAAACGCTCATTCTGAGTGCTGGGAGAGTGAGAAACAAGAATTTGGCACTGAATACTGCACCCTGTGTAAAACAGGCTTTGTGCATAATGAAATAGTTGGTTAAGGAATGGATCAGAATCACTTTTCTTAAACGCTCATTCTGAGTACTGGGAGAGTGAGAAACAAGGATTTGGCACTGAAAACTGCACCCTGTGTAAAACTGGCTTTGTGCATAATAAAAAAGTTTGTTAAGGAATGGATCAGAATCAGTTTTCTTAAACGCTCATTCTGAGTGCTGGGAGAGTGAGAAACAATGATTTGGCACTGAAAACTGCACCCTGTGTAAAACAGGCTTTGTGCATAATAAAAAAAGTTTGTTAAGGAATGGATCAGAATCAGTTTTCTTAAACGCTCAATCTGAGTGCTGGGAGAGTGAGAAACAAGGATTTGGCACTGAAAACTGCACCCTGTGTAAAACTGGCTTTGTCCATAATAAAAAAGTTTGTTAAGGAATGGATCAGAATCAGTTTTCTTAAATGCTCATTCTGAGTGCTGGGAGAGTGAGAAACAAGGATTTGGCACTGAAAACTGCACCCTGTGTAAAACTGGCTTTGTGCATAATAAAAAAAAAATTTAAGGAATGGATCAGAATCAGTTTTCTTAAACGCTCATTCTGAGTGCTGGGAGAGTGAGAAACAATGATTTGGCACTGAAAACTGCACCCTGTGTAAAACAGGCTTTGTGCATAATAAAAAAAGTTTGTTAAGGAATGGATCAGAATCACTTTTCTTAAACGCTCATTCTGAGTGCTGGGAGAGTGAGAAACAAGGATTTGGCACTGAAAACTGCACCCTGTGTAAAACTGGCTTTGTGCATAATGAAATAGTTCGTTAAGGAATGGATCAGAATCAGTTTTCTTAAAAGCTCATTCTGAGTAGTGGGAGAGTGATAAACAAGGATTTGGCACTGAAAACTGCACCCTGTGTAAAACTGGCTTTGTCCATAATAAAAAAGTTTGTTAAGGAATGGATCAGAATCAGTTTTCTTAAATGCTCATTCTGAGTGCTGGGAGAGTGAGAAACAAGGATTTGGCACTGAAAACTGCACCCTGTGTTAAACTGGCTTTGTGCATAATAAAAAAGTTTGTTAAGGAATGGATCAGAATCACTTTTCTTAAACGCTCATTCTGAGTGCTGGGAGAGTGAGAAACCAGGATTTGGCACTGAAAACTGCACCCTGTGTAAAACTGGCTTTGTGCATCATGAAAAAGTTTTTTAAGGAGTGGATAAGAATCAGTTTTCTTAAACGCTCAATCTGAGTGCTGGGAGAGTGAGAAACAAGGATTTGGCACTGAAAACTGCACCCTGTGTAAAACTGGCTTTGTGCATAATAAAAAAGTTTGTTAAGGAATGGATCAGAATCACTTTTCTTAAAAGCTCATTCTGAGTGCTGGGAGGGTGAGAAACAAGGATTTGGCACTGAAAACTGCACCCTGTGTAAAACTGGCTTTGTGCATAATAAAAAAGTTTGTTAAGGAATGGATCAGAATCACTTTTCTTAAAAGCTCATTCTGAGTGCTGGGAGGGTGAGAAACAATGATTTGGCACTGAAAACTGCACCCTGTGTAAAACAGGCTTTGTGCATAATAAAAAAGTTTGTTAAGGAATGGATCAGAATCACTTTTCTTAAAAGCTCATTCTGAGTGCTGGGAGGGTGAGAAACAAGGATTTGGCACTGAAAACTGCACCCTGTGTAAAACTGGCTTTGTGCATAATAAAAAAGTTTGTTAAGGAATGGATCAGAATCACTTTTCTTAAAAGCTCATTCTGAGTGCTGGGAGGGTGAGAAACAATGATTTGGCACTGAAAACTGCACCCTGTGTAAAACAGGCTTTGTGCATAATAAAAAAGTTTGTTAAGGAATGGATCAGAATCAGTTTTCTTAAACGCTCATTCTGAGTGGCGGGAGAGTGAGAAACAATGATTTGGCACTGAAAACTGCACCCTGTGTAAAACTGGCTTTGTCCATAATAAAAAAGTTTGTTAAGGAATGGATAAGAATCAGTTTTCTTAAACGCTCATTCTGAGTGCTGGGAGAGTGAGAAACAAGAATTTGGCACTGAATACTGCACCCTGTGTAAAACAGGCTTTGTGCATAATGAAATAGTTGGTTAAGGAATGGATCAGAATCACTTTTCTTAAACGCTCATTCTGAGTACTGGGAGAGTGAGAAACAAGGATTTGGCACTGAAAACTGCACCCTGTGTAAAACTGGCTTTGTGCATAATAAAAAAGTTTGTTAAGGAATGGATCAGAATCAGTTTTCTTAAACGCTCATTCTGAGTGCTGGGAGAGTGAGAAACAATGATTTGGCACTGAAAACTGCACCCTGTGTAAAACAGGCTTTGTGCATAATAAAAAAAGTTTGTTAAGGAATGGATCAGAATCAGTTTTCTTAAACGCTCAATCTGAGTGCTGGGAGAGTGAGAAACAAGGATTTGGCACTGAAAACTGCACCCTGTGTAAAACTGGCTTTGTCCATAATAAAAAAGTTTGTTAAGGAATGGATCAGAATCAGTTTTCTTAAATGCTCATTCTGAGTGCTGGGAGAGTGAGAAACAAGGATTTGGCACTGAAAACTGCACCCTGTGTAAAACTGGCTTTGTGCATAATAAAAAAGTTTGTTAAGGAATGGATCAGAATCAGTTTTCTTAAACGCTCATTCTGAGTGCTGGGAGAGTGAGAAACCAGGATTTGGCACTGAAAACTGCACCCTGTGTAAAACTGGCTTTGTGCATAATAAAAAAGTTTGTTAAGGAATGGATCAGAATCACTTTTCTTAAACGCTCATTCTGAGTGCTGGGAGAGTGAGAAACAAGGATTTGGCACTGAAAACTGCACCCTTTGTAAAACTGGCTTTGTGCATAATAAAAAAGTTTGTTAAGGAATGGATCAGAATCACTTTTCTTAAACGCTCATTCTGAGTGCTGGGAGAGTGAGAAACAAGGATTTGGCACTGAAAACTGCACCCTGTGTAAAACTAGCTTTGTGCATAATAAAAAAGTTTGTTAAGGAATGGATCAGAATCACTTTTCTTAAACGCTCATTCTGAGTGCTGGGAGAGTGAGAAACAAGGATTTGGCACTGAAAACTGCACCCTGTGTTAAACTGGCTTTGTGCATAATAAAAAAGTTTGTTAAGGAATGGATCAGAATCACTTTTCTTAAACGCTCATTCTGAGTGCTGGGAGAGTGAGAAACAAGGATTTGGCACTGAAAACTGCACCCTGTGTTAAACTGGCTTTGTGCATAATAAAAAAGTTTGTTAAGGAATGGATCAGAATCACTTTTCTTAAACGCTCATTCTGAGTGCTGGGAGAGTGAGAAACCAGGATTTGGCACTGAAAACTGCACCCTGTGTAAAACTGGCTTTGTGCATCATGAAAAAGTTTTTTAAGGAGTGGATAAGAATCAGTTTTCTTAAACGCTCAATCTGAGTGCTGGGAGAGTGAGAAACAAGGATTTGGCACTGAAAACTGCACCCTGTGTAAAACTGGCTTTGTGCATAATAAGAAAGTTTGTTAAGGAATGGATCAGAATCACTTTTCTTAAAAGCTCATTCTGAGTGCTGGGAGGGTGAGAAACAAGGATTTGGCACTGAAAACTGCACCCTGTGTAAAACAGGCTTTGTGCATAATAAAAAAGGTGTTAAGGAATGGATCAGAATCAGTTTTCTTAAACGCTCATTCTGAGTGGCGGGAGAAACAATGATTTGGCACTGAAAACTAAACCCTGTGTAAAACTGGCTTTGTCCATAATAAAAAAGTTTGTTAAGGAATGGATCAGAATCACTTTTCTTAAATGCTCATTTTGAGTGCTGGGAGAGTGAGAAACAAGGATTTGGCACTGAAAACTGCACCCTGTGTAAAACTGGCTTTGTGCATAATAAAAAAGTTTGTTAAGGAATGGATCAGAATCACTTTTCTTAAACGCTCATTCTGAGTGCTGGGAGAGTGAGAAACAAGAATTTGGCACTGAATACTGCACCCTGTGTAAAACAGGCTTTGTGCATAATGAAATAGTTGGTTAAGGAATGGATCAGAATCACTTTTCTTAAACGCTCATTCTGAGTGCTTGGAGAGTGATAAACAATGATTTGGCACTGAAAACTGCACCCTGTGTAAAACTGGCTTTGTGCATAATAAAAAAGTTTGTTAAGGAATGGATCAGAATCAGTTTTCTTAAACGCTCATTCTGAGTGCTGGGAGAGTGAGAAACAATGATTTGGCACTGAAAACTGCACCCTGTGTAAAACAGGCTTTGTGCATAATAAAAAAAGTTTGTTAAGGAATGGATCAGAATCAGTTTTCTTAAACGCTCAATCTTAGTGCTGGGAGAGTGAGAAACAAGGATTTGGCACTGAAAACTGCACCCTGTGTAAAACTGGCTTTGTGCATAATGAAATAGTTCGTTAAGGAATGGATCAGAATCAGTTTTCTTAAAAGCTCATTCTGAGTAGTGGGAGAGTGATAAACAAGGATTTGGCACTGAAAACTGCACCCTGTGTAAAACTGGCTTTGTGCATAATGAAATAGTTCGTTAAGGAATGGATCAGAATCAGTTTTCTTAAAAGCTCATTCTGAGTGCTGGGAGGGTGAGAAACAAGGATTTGGCACTGAAAACTGCACCCTGTGTAAAACAGGCTTTGTGCATAATAAAAAAGGTGTTAAGGAATGGATCAGAATCAGTTTTCTTAAACGCTCATTCTGAGTGGCGGGAGAAACAATGATTTGGCACTGAAAACTAAACCCTGTGTAAAACTGGCTTTGTCCATAATAAAAAAGTTTGTTAAGGAATGGATCAGAATCACTTTTCTTAAATGCTCATTTTGAGTGCTGGGAGAGTGAGAAACAAGGATTTGGCACTGAAAACTGCACCCTGTGTAAAACTGGCTTTGTGCATAATAAAAAAGTTTGTTAAGGAATGGATCAGAATCACTTTTCTTAAACGCTCATTCTGAGTGCTGGGAGAGTGAGAAACAAGAATTTGGCACTGAATACTGCACCCTGTGTAAAACAGGCTTTGTGCATAATGAAATAGTTGGTTAAGGAATGGATCAGAATCACTTTTCTTAAACGCTCATTCTGAGTGCTTGGAGAGTGATAAACAATGATTTGGCACTGAAAACTGCACCCTGTGTAAAACTGGCTTTGTGCATAATAAAAAAGTTTGTTAAGGAATGGATCAGAATCAGTTTTCTTAAACGCTCATTCTGAGTGCTGGGAGAGTGAGAAACAATGATTTGGCACTGAAAACTGCACCCTGTGTAAAACAGGCTTTGTGCATAATAAAAAAAGTTTGTTAAGGAATGGATCAGAATCAGTTTTCTTAAACGCTCAATCTGAGTGCTGGGAGAGTGAGAAACAAGGATTTGGCACTGAAAACTGCACCCTGTGTAAAACTGGCTTTGTGCATAATGAAATAGTTCGTTAAGGAATGGATCAGAATCAGTTTTCTTAAAAGCTCATTCTGAGTAGTGGGAGAGTGATAAACAAGGATTTGGCACTGAAAACTGCACCCTGTGTAAAACTGGCTTTGTGCATAATGAAATAGTTCGTTAAGGAATGGATCAGAATCAGTTTTCTTAAAAGCTCATTCTGAGTAGTGGGAGAGTGATAAACAAGGATTTGGCACTGAAAACTGCACCCTGTGTAAAACTGGCTTTGTCCATAATAAAAAAGTTTGTTAAGGAATGGATCAGAATCAGTTTTCTTAAATGCTCATTCTGAGTGCTGGGAGAGTGAGAAACAAGGATTTGGCACTGAAAACTGCACCCTGTGTTAAACTGGCTTTGTGCATAATAAAAAAGTTTGTTAAGGAATGGATCAGAATCACTTTTCTTAAACGCTCATTCTGAGTGCTGGGAGAGTGAGAAACCAGGATTTGGCACTGAAAACTGCACCCTGTGTAAAACTGGCTTTGTGCATCATGAAAAAGTTTTTTAAGGAGTGGATAAGAATCAGTTTTCTTAAACGCTCAATCTGAGTGCTGGGAGAGTGAGAAACAAGGATTTGGCACTGAAAACTGCACCCTGTGTAAAACTGGCTTTGTGCATAATAAAAAAGTTTGTTAAGGAATGGATCAGAATCACTTTTCTTAAAAGCTCATTCTGAGTGCTGGGAGGGTGAGAAACAAGGATTTGGCACTGAAAACTGCACCCTGTGTAAAACAGGCTTTGTGCATAATAAAAAAGTTTGTTAAGGAATGGATCAGAATCAGTTTTCTTAAACGCTCATTCTGAGTGGCGGGAGAGTGAGAAACAATGATTTGGCACTGAAAACTGCACCCTGTGTAAAACTGGCTTTGTCCATAATAAAAAAGTTTGTTAAGGAATGGATCAGAATCAGTTTTCTTAAACGCTCATTCTGAGTGCTGGGAGAGTGAGAAACAAGAATTTGGCACTGAATACTGCACCCTGTGTAAAACAGGCTTTGTGCATAATGAAATAGTTGGTTAAGGAATGGATCAGAATCACTTTTCTTAAACGCTCATTCTGAGTACTGGGAGAGTGAGAAACAAGGATTTGGCACTGAAAACTGCACCCTGTGTAAAACTGGCTTTGTGCATAATAAAAAAGTTTGTTAAGGAATGGATCAGAATCAGTTTTCTTAAACGCTCATTCTGAGTGCTGGGAGAGTGAGAAACAATGATTTGGCACTGAAAACTGCACCCTGTGTAAAACAGGCTTTGTGCATAATAAAAAAAGTTTGTTAAGGAATGGATCAGAATCAGTTTTCTTAAACGCTCAATCTGAGTGCTGGGAGAGTGAGAAACAAGGATTTGGCACTGAAAACTGCACCCTGTGTAAAACTGGCTTTGTCCATAATAAAAAAGTTTGTTAAGGAATGGATCAGAATCAGTTTTCTTAAATGCTCATTCTGAGTGCTGGGAGAGTGAGAAACAAGGATTTGGCACTGAAAACTGCACCCTGTGTAAAACTGGCTTTGTGCATAATGAAATAGTTGGTTAAGGAATGGATCAGAATCACTTTTCTTAAACGCTCATTCTGAGTACTGGGAGAGTGAGAAACAAGGATTTGGCACTGAAAACTGCACCCTGTGTAAAACTGGCTTTGTGCATAATAAAAAAGTTTGTTAAGGAATGGATCAGAATCAGTTTTCTTAAACGCTCATTCTGAGTGCTGGGAGAGTGAGAAACAATGATTTGGCACTGAAAACTGCACCCTGTGTAAAACAGGCTTTGTGCATAATAAAAAAAGTTTGTTAAGGAATGGATCAGAATCAGTTTTCTTAAACGCTCAATCTGAGTGCTGGGAGAGTGAGAAACAAGGATTTGGCACTGAAAACTGCACCCTGTGTAAAACTGGCTTTGTCCATAATAAAAAAGTTTGTTAAGGAATGGATCAGAATCAGTTTTCTTAAATGCTCATTCTGAGTGCTGGGAGAGTGAGAAACAAGGATTTGGCACTGAAAACTGCACCCTGTGTAAAACTGGCATTGTGCATAATAAAAAAGTTTGTTAAGGAATGGATCAGAATCACTTTTCTTAAACGCTCATTCTGAGTGCTGGGAGAGTGAGAAACAATGATTTGGCACTGAAAACTGCACCCTTTGTAAAACTGGCTTTGTGCATAATAAAAAAGTTTGTTAAGGAATGGATCAGAATCACTTTTCTTAAACGCTCATTCTGAGTGCTGGGAGAGTGAGAAACAAGGATTTGGCACTGAAAACTGCACCCTGTGTAAAACTAGCTTTGTGCATAATAAAAAAGTTTGTTAAGGAATGGATCAGAATCACTTTTCTTAAACGCTCATTCTGAGTGCTGGGAGGGTGAGAAACAAGGATTTGGCACTGAAAACTGCACCCTGTGTAAAACTGGCTTTGTCCATAATAAAAAAGTTTGTTAAGGATTGGATAAGAATCAGTTTTCTTAAACGCTCATTCTGAGTGCTGGGAGAGTGAGAAACAAGGATTTGGCACTGAAAACTGCACCCTGTGTAAAACTGGCTTTGTGCATAATGAAATAGTTCGTTAAGGAATGGATCAGAATCAGTTTTCTTAAAAGCTCATTCTGAGTAGTGGGAGAGTGATAAACAAGGATTTGGCACTGAAAACTGCACCCTGTGTAAAACTGGCTTTGTGCATAATAAAAAAGTTTGTTAAGGAATGGATCAGAATCAGTTTTCTTAAATGCTCATTCTGAGTGCTGGGAGAGTGAGAAACAAGGATTTGGCACTGAAAACTGCACCCTGTGTAAAACTGGCTTTGTGCATAATAAAAAAGTTTGTTAAGGAATGGATCAGAATCACTTTTCTTTAACGCTCATTTTGAGTGCTGGGAGAGTGAGAAACAAGGATTTGGCACTGAAAACTGCACCCTGTGTATAACTGGCTTTGTGCATAATAAAAAAGTTTGTTAAGGAATGGATCAGAATCACTTTTCTTAAACGCTCATTCTGAGTGCTGGGAGAGTGAGAAACAAGAATTTGGCACTGAATACTGCACCCTGTGTAAAACAGGCTTTGTGCATAATGAAATAGTTGGTTAAGGAATGGATCAGAATCACTTTTCTTAAACGCTCATTCTGAGTGCTTGGAGAGTGATAAACAATGATTTGGCACTGAAAACTGCACCCTGTGTAAAACTGGCTTTGTGCATAATAAAAAAAAAATTTAAGGAATGGATCAGAATCAGTTTTCTTAAACGCTCATTCTGAGTGCTGGGAGAGTGAGAAACAATGATTTGGCACTGAAAACTGCACCCTGTGTAAAACAGGCTTTGTGCATAATAAAAAAAGTTTGTTAAGGAATGGATCAGAATCACTTTTCTTAAACGCTCATTCTGAGTGCTGGGAGAGTGAGAAACAAGGATTTGGCACTGAAAACTGCACCCTGTGTAAAACTGGCTTTGTGCATAATGAAATAGTTCGTTAAGGAATGGATCAGAATCAGTTTTCTTAAAAGCTCATTCTGAGTAGTGGGAGAGTGATAAACAAGGATTTGGCACTGAAAACTGCACCCTGTGTAAAACTGGCTTTGTCCATAATAAAAAAGTTTTTTAAGGAATGGATCAGAATCACTTTTCTTAAATGCTCATTCTGAGTGCTGGGAGAGTGAGAAACAATGATTTGGCACTGAAAACTGCACCCTGTGTTAAACTGGCTTTGTGCATAATAAAAAAGTTTGTTAAGGAATGGATCAGAGAGTGAGAAACCAGGATTTGGCACTGAAAACTGCACCCTGTGTAAAACTGGCTTTGTGCATCATGAAAAAGTTTTTTAAGGAGTGGATAAGAATCAGTTTTCTTAAACGCTCAATCTGAGTGCTGGGAGAGTGAGAAACAAGGATTTGGCACTGAAAACTGCACCCTGTGTAAAACTGGCTTTGTGCATAATAAAAAAGTTTGTTAAGGAATGGATCAGAATCACTTTTCTTAAAAGCTCATTCTGAGTGCTGGGAGGGTGAGAAACAAGGATTTGGCACTGAAAACTGCACCCTGTGTAAAACAGGCTTTGTGCATAATAAAAAAGTTTGTTAAGGAATGGATCAGAATCAGTTTTCTTAAACGCTCATTCTGAGTGGCGGGAGAGTGAGAAACAATGATTTGGCACTGAGAACTGCACCCTGTGTAAAACTGGCTTTGTCCATAATAAAAAAGTTTGTTAAGGAATGGATAAGAATCAGTTTTCTTAAACGCTCATTCTGAGTGCTGGGAGAGTGAGAAACCAGGATTTGGCACTGAAAACTGCACCCTGTGTAAAACTGGCTTTGTGCATCATGAAAAAGTTGGTTAAGGAATGGATCAGAATCAGTTTTCTTAAACGCTCAATCTGAGTGCTGGGAGAGTGAGAAACAAGGATTTGGCACTGAAAACTGCACCCTGTGTAAAACTGGCTTTGTCCATAATAAAAAAGTTTGTTAAGGAATGGATCAGAATCAGTTTTCTTAAATGCTCATTCTGAGTGCTGGGAGAGTGAGAAACAAGGATTTGGCACTGAAAACTGCACCCTGTGTAAAACTGGCTTTGTGCATAATAAAAAAGTTTGTTAAGGAATGGATCAGAATCACTTTTCTTAAACGCTCAATCTGAGTGCTGGGAGAGTGAGAAACAAGGATTTGGCACTGAAAACTGCACCCTGTGTAAAACTGGCTTTGTGCATAATGAAATAGTTCGTTAAGGAATGGATCAGAATCAGTTTTCTTAAAAGCTCATTCTGAGTAGTGGGAGAGTGATAAACAAGGATTTGGCACTGAAAACTGCACCCTGTGTAAAACTGGCTTTGTGCATAATGAAATAGTTCGTTAAGGAATGGATCAGAATCAGTTTTCTTAAAAGCTCATTCTGAGTGCTGGGAGGGTGAGAAACAAGGATTTGGCACTGAAAACTGCACCCTGTGTAAAACAGGCTTTGTGCATAATAAAAAAGGTGTTAAGGAATGGATCAGAATCAGTTTTCTTAAACGCTCATTCTGAGTGGCGGGAGAAACAATGATTTGGCACTGAAAACTAAACCCTGTGTAAAACTGGCTTTGTCCATAATAAAAAAGTTTGTTAAGGAATGGATCAGAATCACTTTTCTTAAATGCTCATTTTGAGTGCTGGGAGAGTGAGAAACAAGGATTTGGCACTGAAAACTGCACCCTGTGTAAAACTGGCTTTGTGCATAATAAAAAAGTTTGTTAAGGAATGGATCAGAATCACTTTTCTTAAACGCTCATTCTGAGTGCTGGGAGAGTGAGAAACAAGAATTTGGCACTGAATACTGCACCCTGTGTAAAACAGGCTTTGTGCATAATGAAATAGTTGGTTAAGGAATGGATCAGAATCACTTTTCTTAAACGCTCATTCTGAGTGCTTGGAGAGTGATAAACAATGATTTGGCACTGAAAACTGCACCCTGTGTAAAACTGGCTTTGTGCATAATAAAAAAGTTTGTTAAGGAATGGATCAGAATCAGTTTTCTTAAACGCTCATTCTGAGTGCTGGGAGAGTGAGAAACAATGATTTGGCACTGAAAACTGCACCCTGTGTAAAACAGGCTTTGTGCATAATAAAAAAAGTTTGTTAAGGAAT
Source organism: Triplophysa bombifrons (assembly GCA_029783895.1). Classification (NCBI taxonomy): domain Eukaryota; kingdom Metazoa; phylum Chordata; class Actinopteri; order Cypriniformes; family Nemacheilidae; genus Triplophysa; species Triplophysa bombifrons. The sequence continues at coordinate 18,899,597 of CM056459.1, read as the reverse complement.
GGATCAGAATCAGTTTTCTTAAACGCTCAATCTGAGTGCTGGGAGAGTGAGAAACAAGGATTTGGCACTGAAAACTGCACCCTGTGTAAAACTGGCTTTGTGCATAATGAAATAGTTCGTTAAGGAATGGATCAGAATCAGTTTTCTTAAAAGCTCATTCTGAGTAGTGGGAGAGTGATAAACAAGGATTTGGCACTGAAAACTGCACCCTGTGTAAAACTGGCTTTGTGCATAATGAAATAGTTCGTTAAGGAATGGATCAGAATCAGTTTTCTTAAAAGCTCATTCTGAGTAGTGGGAGAGTGATAAACAAGGATTTGGCACTGAAAACTGCACCCTGTGTAAAACTGGCTTTGTCCATAATAAAAAAGTTTGTTAAGGAATGGATCAGAATCAGTTTTCTTAAATGCTCATTCTGAGTGCTGGGAGAGTGAGAAACAAGGATTTGGCACTGAAAACTGCACCCTGTGTTAAACTGGCTTTGTGCATAATAAAAAAGTTTGTTAAGGAATGGATCAGAATCACTTTTCTTAAACGCTCATTCTGAGTGCTGGGAGAGTGAGAAACCAGGATTTGGCACTGAAAACTGCACCCTGTGTAAAACTGGCTTTGTGCATCATGAAAAAGTTTTTTAAGGAGTGGATAAGAATCAGTTTTCTTAAACGCTCAATCTGAGTGCTGGGAGAGTGAGAAACAAGGATTTGGCACTGAAAACTGCACCCTGTGTAAAACTGGCTTTGTGCATAATAAAAAAGTTTGTTAAGGAATGGATCAGAATCACTTTTCTTAAAAGCTCATTCTGAGTGCTGGGAGGGTGAGAAACAAGGATTTGGCACTGAAAACTGCACCCTGTGTAAAACAGGCTTTGTGCATAATAAAAAAGTTTGTTAAGGAATGGATCAGAATCAGTTTTCTTAAACGCTCATTCTGAGTGGCGGGAGAGTGAGAAACAATGATTTGGCACTGAAAACTGCACCCTGTGTAAAACTGGCTTTGTCCATAATAAAAAAGTTTGTTAAGGAATGGATAAGAATCAGTTTTCTTAAACGCTCATTCTGAGTGCTGGGAGAGTGAGAAACAAGAATTTGGCACTGAATACTGCACCCTGTGTAAAACAGGCTTTGTGCATAATGAAATAGTTGGTTAAGGAATGGATCAGAATCACTTTTCTTAAACGCTCATTCTGAGTACTGGGAGAGTGAGAAACAAGGATTTGGCACTGAAAACTGCACCCTGTGTAAAACTGGCTTTGTGCATAATAAAAAAGTTTGTTAAGGAATGGATCAGAATCAGTTTTCTTAAACGCTCATTCTGAGTGCTGGGAGAGTGAGAAACAATGATTTGGCACTGAAAACTGCACCCTGTGTAAAACAGGCTTTGTGCATAATAAAAAAAGTTTGTTAAGGAATGGATCAGAATCAGTTTTCTTAAACGCTCAATCTGAGTGCTGGGAGAGTGAGAAACAAGGATTTGGCACTGAAAACTGCACCCTGTGTAAAACTGGCTTTGTCCATAATAAAAAAGTTTGTTAAGGAATGGATCAGAATCAGTTTTCTTAAATGCTCATTCTGAGTGCTGGGAGAGTGAGAAACAAGGATTTGGCACTGAAAACTGCACCCTGTGTAAAACTGGCTTTGTGCATAATGAAATAGTTGGTTAAGGAATGGATCAGAATCACTTTTCTTAAACGCTCATTCTGAGTACTGGGAGAGTGAGAAACAAGGATTTGGCACTGAAAACTGCACCCTGTGTAAAACTGGCTTTGTGCATAATAAAAAAGTTTGTTAAGGAATGGATCAGAATCAGTTTTCTTAAACGCTCATTCTGAGTGCTGGGAGAGTGAGAAACAATGATTTGGCACTGAAAACTGCACCCTGTGTAAAACAGGCTTTGTGCATAATAAAAAAAGTTTGTTAAGGAATGGATCAGAATCAGTTTTCTTAAACGCTCAATCTGAGTGCTGGGAGAGTGAGAAACAAGGATTTGGCACTGAAAACTGCACCCTGTGTAAAACTGGCTTTGTCCATAATAAAAAAGTTTGTTAAGGAATGGATCAGAATCAGTTTTCTTAAATGCTCATTCTGAGTGCTGGGAGAGTGAGAAACAAGGATTTGGCACTGAAAACTGCACCCTGTGTAAAACTGGCATTGTGCATAATAAAAAAGTTTGTTAAGGAATGGATCAGAATCACTTTTCTTAAACGCTCATTCTGAGTGCTGGGAGAGTGAGAAACAATGATTTGGCACTGAAAACTGCACCCTTTGTAAAACTGGCTTTGTGCATAATAAAAAAGTTTGTTAAGGAATGGATCAGAATCACTTTTCTTAAACGCTCATTCTGAGTGCTGGGAGAGTGAGAAACAAGGATTTGGCACTGAAAACTGCACCCTGTGTAAAACTAGCTTTGTGCATAATAAAAAAGTTTGTTAAGGAATGGATCAGAATCACTTTTCTTAAACGCTCATTCTGAGTGCTGGGAGGGTGAGAAACAAGGATTTGGCACTGAAAACTGCACCCTGTGTAAAACTGGCTTTGTCCATAATAAAAAAGTTTGTTAAGGATTGGATAAGAATCAGTTTTCTTAAACGCTCATTCTGAGTGCTGGGAGAGTGAGAAACAAGGATTTGGCACTGAAAACTGCACCCTGTGTAAAACTGGCTTTGTGCATAATGAAATAGTTCGTTAAGGAATGGATCAGAATCAGTTTTCTTAAAAGCTCATTCTGAGTAGTGGGAGAGTGATAAACAAGGATTTGGCACTGAAAACTGCACCCTGTGTAAAACTGGCTTTGTGCATAATAAAAAAGTTTGTTAAGGAATGGATCAGAATCAGTTTTCTTAAATGCTCATTCTGAGTGCTGGGAGAGTGAGAAACAAGGATTTGGCACTGAAAACTGCACCCTGTGTAAAACTGGCTTTGTGCATAATAAAAAAGTTTGTTAAGGAATGGATCAGAATCACTTTTCTTTAACGCTCATTTTGAGTGCTGGGAGAGTGAGAAACAAGGATTTGGCACTGAAAACTGCACCCTGTGTAAAACTGGCTTTGTGCATAATAAAAAAGTTTGTTAAGGAATGGATCAGAATCACTTTTCTTAAACGCTCATTCTGAGTGCTGGGAGAGTGAGAAACAAGAATTTGGCACTGAATACTGCACCCTGTGTAAAACAGGCTTTGTGCATAATGAAATAGTTGGTTAAGGAATGGATCAGAATCACTTTTCTTAAACGCTCATTCTGAGTGCTTGGAGAGTGATAAACAATGATTTGGCACTGAAAACTGCACCCTGTGTAAAACTGGCTTTGTGCATAATAAAAAAAAAATTTAAGGAATGGATCAGAATCAGTTTTCTTAAACGCTCATTCTGAGTGCTGGGAGAGTGAGAAACAATGATTTGGCACTGAAAACTGCACCCTGTGTAAAACAGGCTTTGTGCATAATAAAAAAAGTTTGTTAAGGAATGGATCAGAATCACTTTTCTTAAACGCTCATTCTGAGTGCTGGGAGAGTGAGAAACAAGGATTTGGCACTGAAAACTGCACCCTGTGTAAAACTGGCTTTGTGCATAATGAAATAGTTCGTTAAGGAATGGATCAGAATCAGTTTTCTTAAAAGCTCATTCTGAGTAGTGGGAGAGTGATAAACAAGGATTTGGCACTGAAAACTGCACCCTGTGTAAAACTGGCTTTGTCCATAATAAAAAAGTTTGTTAAGGAATGGATCAGAATCACTTTTCTTAAATGCTCATTCTGAGTGCTGGGAGAGTGAGAAACAAGGATTTGGCACTGAAAACTGCACCCTGTGTTAAACTGGCTTTGTGCATAATAAAAAAGTTTGTTAAGGAATGGATCAGAGAGTGAGAAACCAGGATTTGGCACTGAAAACTGCACCCTGTGTAAAACTGGCTTTGTGCATCATGAAAAAGTTTTTTAAGGAGTGGATAAGAATCAGTTTTCTTAAACGCTCAATCTGAGTGCTGGGAGAGTGAGAAACAAGGATTTGGCACTGAAAACTGCACCCTGTGTAAAACTGGCTTTGTGCATAATAAAAAAGTTTGTTAAGGAATGGATCAGAATCACTTTTCTTAAAAGCTCATTCTGAGTGCTGGGAGGGTGAGAAACAAGGATTTGGCACTGAAAACTGCACCCTGTGTAAAACAGGCTTTGTGCATAATAAAAAAGTTTGTTAAGGAATGGATCAGAATCAGTTTTCTTAAACGCTCATTCTGAGTGGCGGGAGAGTGAGAAACAATGATTTGGCACTGAGAACTGCACCCTGTGTAAAACTGGCTTTGTCCATAATAAAAAAGTTTGTTAAGGAATGGATAAGAATCAGTTTTCTTAAACGCTCATTCTGAGTGCTGGGAGAGTGAGAAACCAGGATTTGGCACTGAAAACTGCACCCTGTGTAAAACTGGCTTTGTGCATCATGAAAAAGTTGGTTAAGGAATGGATCAGAATCAGTTTTCTTAAACGCTCAATCTGAGTGCTGGGAGAGTGAGAAACAAGGATTTGGCACTGAAAACTGCACCCTGTGTAAAACTGGCTTTGTCCATAATAAAAAAGTTTGTTAAGGAATGGATCAGAATCAGTTTTCTTAAATGCTCATTCTGAGTGCTGGGAGAGTGAGAAACAAGGATTTGGCACTGAAAACTGCACCCTGTGTAAAACTGGCTTTGTGCATAATAAAAAAGTTTGTTAAGGAATGGATCAGAATCACTTTTCTTAAACGCTCATTCTGAGTGCTGGGAGAGTGAGAAACAAGGATTTGGCACTGAAAACTGCACCCTTTGTAAAACTGGCTTTGTGCATAATAAAAAAGTTTGTTAAGGAATGGATCAGAATCACTTTTCTTAAACGCTCATTCTGAGTGCTGGGAGAGTGAGAAACAAGGATTTGGCACTGAAAACTGCACCCTGTGTAAAACTAGCTTTGTGCATAATAAAAAAGTTTGTTAAGGAATGGATCAGAATCACTTTTCTTAAACGCTCATTCTGAGTGCTGGGAGAGTGAGAAACAAGGATTTGGCACTGAAAACTGCACCCTGTGTTAAACTGGCTTTGTGCATAATAAAAAAGTTTGTTAAGGAATGGATCAGAATCACTTTTCTTAAACGCTCATTCTGAGTGCTGGGAGAGTGAGAAACCAGGATTTGGCACTGAAAACTGCACCCTGTGTAAAACTGGCTTTGTGCATCATGAAAAAGTTTTTTAAGGAGTGGATAAGAATCAGTTTTCTTAAACGCTCAATCTGAGTGCTGGGAGAGTGAGAAACAAGGATTTGGCACTGAAAACTGCACCCTGTGTAAAACTGGCTTTGTGCATAATAAGAAAGTTTGTTAAGGAATGGATCAGAATCACTTTTCTTAAAAGCTCATTCTGAGTGCTGGGAGGGTGAGAAACAAGGATTTGGCACTGAAAACTGCACCCTGTGTAAAACAGGCTTTGTGCATAGTAAAAAAGGTGTTAAGGAATGGATCAGAATCAGTTTTCTTAAACGCTCATTCTGAGTGGCGGGAGAAACAATGATTTGGCACTGAAAACTAAACCCTGTGTAAAACTGGCTTTGTCCATAATAAAAAAGTTTGTTAAGGAATGGATCAGAATCACTTTTCTTAAATGCTCATTTTGAGTGCTGGGAGAGTGAGAAACAAGGATTTGGCACTGAAAACTGCACCCTGTGTAAAACTGGCTTTGTGCATAATAAAAAAGTTTGTTAAGGAATGGATCAGAATCACTTTTCTTAAACGCTCATTCTGAGTGCTGGGAGAGTGAGAAACAAGAATTTGGCACTGAATACTGCACCCTGTGTAAAACAGGCTTTGTGCATAATGAAATAGTTGGTTAAGGAATGGATCAGAATCACTTTTCTTAAACGCTCATTCTGAGTGCTTGGAGAGTGATAAACAATGATTTGGCACTGAAAACTGCACCCTGTGTAAAACTGGCTTTGTGCATAATAAAAAAGTTTGTTAAGGAATGGATCAGAATCACTTTTCTTAAACGCTCATTCTGAGTGCTGGGAGAGTGAGAAACAATGATTTGGCACTGAAAACTGCACCCTGTGTAAAACAGGCTTTGTGCATAATAAAAAAAGTTTGTTAAGGAATGGATCAGAATCAGTTTTCTTAAACGCTCAATCTGAGTGCTGGGAGAGTGAGAAACAAGGATTTGGCACTGAAAACTGCACCCTGTGTAAAACTGGCTTTGTGCATAATGAAATAGTTCGTTAAGGAATGGATCAGAATCAGTTTTCTTAAAAGCTCATTCTGAGTAGTGGGAGAGTGATAAACAAGGATTTGGCACTGAAAACTGCACCCTGTGTAAAACTGGCTTTGTCCATAATAAAAAAGTTTGTTAAGGAATGGATCAGAATCAGTTTTCTTAAATGCTCATTCTGAGTGCTGGGAGAGTGAGAAACAAGGATTTGGCACTGAAAACTGCACCCTGTGTTAAACTGGCTTTGTGCATCATGAAAAAGTTTTTTAAGGAGTGGATAAGAATCAGTTTTCTTAAACGCTCAATCTGAGTGCTGGGAGAGTGAGAAACAAGGATTTGGCACTGAAAACTGCACCCTGTGTAAAACTGGCTTTGTGCATAATAAAAAAGTTTGTTAAGGAATGGATCAGAATCACTTTTCTTAAAAGCTCATTCTGAGTGCTGGGAGGGTGAGAAACAAGGATTTGGCACTGAAAACTGCACCCTGTGTAAAACAGGCTTTGTGCATAATAAAAAAGTTTGTTAAGGAATGGATCAGAATCAGTTTTCTTAAACGCTCATTCTGAGTGGCGGGAGAGTGAGAAACAATGATTTGGCACTGAGAACTGCACCCTGTGTAAAACTGGCTTTGTCCATAATAAAAAAGTTTGTTAAGGAATGGATAAGAATCAGTTTTCTTAAACGCTCATTCTGAGTGCTGGGAGAGTGAGAAACAAGAATTTGGCACTGAATACTGCACCCTGTGTAAAACAGGCTTTGTGCATAATGAAATAGTTGGTTAAGGAATGGATCAGAATCACTTTTCTTAAACGCTCATTCTGAGTGCTGGGAGAGTGAGAAACAAGGATTTGGCACTGAAAACTGCACCCTGTGTTAAACTGGCTTTGTGCATAATAAAAAAGTTTGTTAAGGAATGGATCAGAATCAGTTTTCTTAAACGCTCATTCTGAGTGCTGGGAGAGTGAGAAACCAGGATTTGGCACTGAAAACTGCACCCTGTGTAAAACTGGCTTTGTGCATCATGAAAAAGTTGGTTAAGGAATGGATCAGAATCAGTTTTCTTAAACGCTCAATCTGAGTGCTGGGAGAGTGAGAAACAAGGATTTGGCACTGAAAACTGCACCCTGTGTAAAACTGGCTTTGTCCATAATAAAAAAGTTTGTTAAGGAATGGATCAGAATCAGTTTTCTTAAATGCTCATTCTGAGTGCTGGGAGAGTGAGAAACAAGGATTTGGCACTGAAAACTGCACCCTGTGTAAAACTGGCTTTGTGCATAATAAAAAAGTTTGTTAAGGAATGGATCAGAATCACTTTTCTTAAACGCTCATTCTGAGTGCTGGGAGAGTGAGAAACAAGGATTTGGCACTGAAAACTGCACCCTTTGTAAAACTGGCTTTGTGCATAATAAAAAAGTTTGTTAAGGAATGGATCAGAATCACTTTTCTTAAACGCTCATTCTGAGTGCTGGGAGAGTGAGAAACAAGGATTTGGCACTGAAAACTGCACCCTGTGTAAAACTAGCTTTGTGCATAATAAAAAAGTTTGTTAAGGAATGGATCAGAATCACTTTTCTTAAACGCTCATTCTGAGTGCTGGGAGAGTGAGAAACAAGGATTTGGCACTGAAAACTGCACCCTGTGTTAAACTGGCTTTGTGCATAATAAAAAAGTTTGTTAAGGAATGGATCTGAATCACTTTTCTTAAACGCTCATTCTGAGTGCTGGGAGAGTGAGAAACCAGGATTTGGCACTGAAAACTGCACCCTGTGTAAAACTGGCTTTGTGCATCATGAAAAAGTTTTTTAAGGAGTGGATAAGAATCAGTTTTCTTAAACGCTCAATCTGAGTGCTGGGAGAGTGAGAAACAAGGATTTGGCACTGAAAACTGCACCCTGTGTAAAACTGGCTTTGTGCATAATAAGAAAGTTTGTTAAGGAATGGATCAGAATCACTTTTCTTAAAAGCTCATTCTGAGTGCTGGGAGGGTGAGAAACAAGGATTTGGCACTGAAAACTGCACCCTGTGTAAAACAGGCTTTGTGCATAGTAAAAAAGGTGTTAAGGAATGGATCAGAATCAGTTTTCTTAAACGCTCATTCTGAGTGGCGGGAGAAACAATGATTTGGCACTGAAAACTAAACCCTGTGTAAAACTGGCTTTGTCCATAATAAAAAAGTTTGTTAAGGAATGGATCAGAATCACTTTTCTTAAATGCTCATTTTGAGTGCTGGGAGAGTGAGAAACAAGGATTTGGCACTGAAAACTGCACCCTGTGTAAAACTGGCTTTGTGCATAATAAAAAAGTTTGTTAAGGAATGGATCAGAATCACTTTTCTTAAACGCTCATTCTGAGTGCTGGGAGAGTGAGAAACAATGATTTGGCACTGAAAACTGCACCCTGTGTAAAACAGGCTTTGTGCATAATAAAAAAAGTTTGTTAAGGAATGGATCAGAATCAGTTTTCTTAAACGCTCAATCTGAGTGCTGGGAGAGTGAGAAACAAGGATTTGGCACTGAAAACTGCACCCTGTGTAAAACTGGCTTTGTGCATAATGAAATAGTTCGTTAAGGAATGGATCAGAATCAGTTTTCTTAAAAGCTCATTCTGAGTAGTGGGAGAGTGATAAACAAGGATTTGGCACTGAAAACTGCACCCTGTGTAAAACTGGCTTTGTCCATAATAAAAAAGTTTGTTAAGGAATGGATCAGAATCAGTTTTCTTAAATGCTCATTCTGAGTGCTGGGAGAGTGAGAAACAAGGATTTGGCACTGAAAACTGCACCCTGTGTTAAACTGGCTTTGTGCATCATGAAAAAGTTTTTTAAGGAGTGGATAAGAATCAGTTTTCTTAAACGCTCAATCTGAGTGCTGGGAGAGTGAGAAACAAGGATTTGGCACTGAAAACTGCACCCTGTGTAAAACTGGCTTTGTGCATAATAAAAAAGTTTGTTAAGGAATGGATCAGAATCACTTTTCTTAAAAGCTCATTCTGAGTGCTGGGAGGGTGAGAAACAAGGATTTGGCACTGAAAACTGCACCCTGTGTAAAACAGGCTTTGTGCATAATAAAAAAGTTTGTTAAGGAATGGATCAGAATCAGTTTTCTTAAACGCTCATTCTGAGTGGCGGGAGAGTGAGAAACAATGATTTGGCACTGAAAACTGCACCCTGTGTAAAACTGGCTTTGTCCATAATAAAAAAGTTTGTTAAGGAATGGATAAGAATCAGTTTTCTTAAACGCTCATTCTGAGTGCTGGGAGAGTGAGAAACAAGGATTTGGCACTGAAAACTGCACCCTGTGTAAAACTGGCTTTGTGCATAATGAAATAGTTCGTTAAGGAATGGATCAGAATCAGTTTTCTTAAAAGCTCATTCTGAGTAGTGGGAGAGTGATAAACAAGGATTTGGCACTGAAAACTGCACCCGGTGTAAAACTGGCTTTGTGCATAATAAAAAAGTTTGTTAAGGAATGGATCAGAATCAGTTTTCTTAAATGCTCATTCTGAGTGCTGGGAGAGTGAGAAACAAGGATTTGGCACTGAAAACTGCACCCTGTGTAAAACTGGCTTTGTGCATAATAAAAAAGTTTGTTAAGGAATGGATCAGAATCACTTTTCTTAAACGCTCATTTTGAGTGCTGGGAGAGTGAGAAACAAGGATTTGGCACTGAAAACTGCACCCTGTGTAAAACTGGCTTTGTGCATAATAAAACAGTTTGTTAAGGAATGGATCAGAATCACTTTTCTTAAACGCTCATTCTGAGTGCTGGGAGAGTGAGAAACAAGAATTTGGCACTGAATACTGCACCCTGTGTAAAACAGGCTTTGTGCATAATGAAATAGTTGGTTAAGGAATGGATCAGAATCACTTTTCTTAAACGCTCATTCTGAGTGCTTGGAGAGTGATAAACAATGATTTGGCACTGAAAACTGCACCCTGTGTAAAACTGGCTTTGTGCATAATAAAAAAAAAATTTAAGGAATGGATCAGAATCAGTTTTCTTAAACGCTCATTCTGAGTGCTGGGAGAGTGAGAAACAATGATTTGGCACTGAAAACTGCACCCTGTGTAAAACAGGCTTTGTGCATAATAAAAAAAGTTTGTTAAGGAATGGATCAGAATCACTTTTCTTAAACGCTCATTCTGAGTGCTGGGAGAGTGAGAAACAAGGATTTGGCACTGAAAACTGCACCCTGTGTAAAACTGGCTTTGTGCATAATGAAATAGTTCGTTAAGGAATGGATCAGAATCAGTTTTCTTAAAAGCTCATTCTGAGTAGTGGGAGAGTGATAAACAAGGATTTGGCACTGAAAACTGCACCCTGTGTAAAACTGGCTTTGTCCATAATAAAAAAGTTTGTTAAGGAATGGATCAGAATCAGTTTTCTTAAATGCTCATTCTGAGTGCTGGGAGAGTGAGAAACAAGGATTTGGCACTGAAAACTGCACCCTGTGTTAAACTGGCTTTGTGCATAATAAAAAAGTTTGTTAAGGAATGGATCAGAATCACTTTTCTTAAACGCTCATTCTGAGTGCTGGGAGAGTGAGAAACCAGGATTTGGCACTGAAAACTGCACCCTGTGTAAAACTGGCTTTGTGCATCATGAAAAAGTTTGTTAAGGAATGGATCAGAATCAGTTTTCTTAAATGCTCATTCTGAGTGCTGGGAGAGTGAGAAACAAGGATTTGGCACTGAAAACTGCACCCTGTGTAAAACTGGCTTTGTGCATAATAAAAAAGTTTGTTAAGGATTGGATAAGAATCAGTTTTCTTAAACGCTCATTCTGAGTGCTTGGAGAGTGATAAACAATGATTTGGCACTGAAAACTGCACCCTGTGTAAAACTGGCTTTGTGCATAATAAAAAAGTTTGTTAAGGAATGGATCAGAATCACTTTTCTTAAACGCTCATTCTGAGTGCTGGGAGAGTGAGAAACAATGATTTGGCACTGAAAACTGCACCCTGTGTAAAACTGGCTTTGTGCATAATAAAAAAAGTTTGTTAAGGAATGGATCAGAAACAGTTTTCTTAAACGCTCAATCTGAGTGCTGGGAGAGTGAGAAACAAGGATTTGGCACTGAAAACTGCACCCTGTGTAAAACTGGCTTTGTGCATAATGAAATAGTTCGTTAAGGAATGGATCAGAATCAGTTTTCTTAAAAGCTCATTCTGAGTAGTGGGAGAGTGATAAACAAGGATTTGGCACTGAAAACTGCACCCTGTGTAAAACTGGCTTTGTCCATAATAAAAAAGTTTGTTAAGGAATGGATCAGAATCAGTTTTCTTAAATGCTCATTCTGAGTGCTGGGAGAGTGAGAAACAAGGATTTGGCACTGAAAACTGCACCCTGTGTTAAACTGGCTTTGTGCATCATGAAAAAGTTTTTTAAGGAGTGGATAAGAATCAGTTTTCTTAAACGCTCAATCTGAGTGCTGGGAGAGTGAGAAACAAGGATTTGGCACTGAAAACTGCACCCTGTGTAAAACTGGCTTTGTGCATAATAAAAAAGTTTGTTAAGGAATGGATCAGAATCACTTTTCTTAAAAGCTCATTCTGAGTGCTGGGAGGGTGAGAAACAAGGATTTGGCACTGAAAACTGCACCCTGTGTAAAACAGGCTTTGTGCATAATAAAAAAGTTTGTTAAGGAATGGATCAGAATCAGTTTTCTTAAACGCTCATTCTGAGTGGCGGGAGAGTGAGAAACAATGATTTGGCACTGAAAACTGCACCCTGTGTAAAACTGGCTTTGTCCATAATAAAAAAGTTTGTTAAGGAATGGATAAGAATCAGTTTTCTTAAACGCTCATTCTGAGTGCTGGGAGAGTGAGAAACAAGGATTTGGCACTGAAAACTGCACCCTGTGTAAAACTGGCTTTGTGCATAATGAAATAGTTCGTTAAGGAATGGATCAGAATCAGTTTTCTTAAAAGCTCATTCTGAGTAGTGGGAGAGTGATAAACAAGGATTTGGCACTGAAAACTGCACCCTGTGTAAAACTGGCTTTGTGCATAATAAAAAAGTTTGTTAAGGAATGGATCAGAATCAGTTTTCTTAAATGCTCATTCTGAGTGCTGGGAGAGTGAGAAACAAGGATTTGGCACTGAAAACTGCACCCTGTGTAAAACTGGCTTTGTGCATAATAAAAAAGTTTGTTAAGGAATGGATCAGAATCACTTTTCTTAAACGCTCATTTTGAGTGCTGGGAGAGTGAGAAACAAGGATTTGGCACTGAAAACTGCACCCTGTGTAAAACTGGCTTTGTGCATAATAAAACAGTTTGTTAAGGAATGGATCAGAATCACTTTTCTTAAACGCTCATTCTGAGTGCTGGGAGAGTGAGAAACAAGAATTTGGCACTGAATACTGCACCCTGTGTAAAACAGGCTTTGTGCATAATGAAATAGTTGGTTAAGGAATGGATCAGAATCACTTTTCTTAAACGCTCATTCTGAGTGCTTGGAGAGTGATAAACAATGATTTGGCACTGAAAACTGCACCCTGTGTAAAACTGGCTTTGTGCATAATAAAAAAAAAATTTAAGGAATGGATCAGAATCAGTTTTCTTAAACGCTCATTCTGAGTGCTGGGAGAGTGAGAAACAATGATTTGGCACTGAAAACTGCACCCTGTGTAAAACAGGCTTTGTGCATAATAAAAAAAGTTTGTTAAGGAATGGATCAGAATCACTTTTCTTAAACGCTCATTCTGAGTGCTGGGAGAGTGAGAAACAAGGATTTGGCACTGAAAACTGCACCCTGTGTAAAACTGGCTTTGTGCATAATGAAATAGTACGTTAAGGAATGGATCAGAATCAGTTTTCTTAAAAGCTCATTCTGAGTAGTGGGAGAGTGATAAACAAGGATTTGGCACTGAAAACTGCACCCTGTGTAAAACTGGCTTTGTCCATAATAAAAAAGTTTGTTAAGGAATGGATCAGAATCAGTTTTCTTAAATGCTCATTCTGAGTGCTGGGAGAGTGAGAAACAAGGATTTGGCACTGAAAACTGCACCCTGTGTTAAACTGGCTTTGTGCATAATAAAAAAGTTTGTTAAGGAATGGATCAGAATCACTTTTCTTAAACGCTCATTCTGAGTGCTGGGAGAGTGAGAAACCAGGATTTGGCACTGAAAACTGCACCCTGTGTAAAACTGGCTTTGTGCATCATGAAAAAGTTTTTTAAGGAGTGGATAAGAATCAGTTTTCTTAAACGCTCAATCTGAGTGCTGGGAGAGTGAGAAACAAGGATTTGGCACTGAAAACTGCACCCTGTGTAAAACTGGCTTTGTGCATAATAAAAAAGTTTGTTAAGGAATGGATCAGAATCACTTTTCTTAAACGCTCATTCTGAGTGGCGGGAGAGTGAGAAACAATGATTTGGCACTGAAAACTGCACCCTGTGTAAAACTGGCTTTGTCCATAATAAAAAAGTTTGTTAAGGAATGGATAAGAATCAGTTTTCTTAAACGCTCATTCTGAGTGCTGGGAGAGTGAGAAACAAGAATTTGGCACTGAATACTGCACCCTGTGTAAAACAGGCTTTGTGCATAATGAAATAGTTGGTTAAGGAATGGATCAGAATCACTTTTCTTAAACGCTCATTCTGAGTGCTTGGAGAGTGATAAACAATGATTTGGCACTGAAAACTGCACCCTGTGTAAAACTGGCTTTGTGCATAATAAAAAAGTTTGTTAAGGAATGGATCAGAATCAGTTTTCTTAAACGCTCATTCTGAGTGCTGGGAGAGTGAGAAACAATGATTTGGCACTGAAAACTGCACCCTGTGTAAAACAGGCTTTGTGCATAATAAAAAAAGTTTGTTAAGGAATGGATCAGAATCAGTTTTCTTAAACGCTCAATCTGAGTGCTGGGAGAGTGAGAAACAAGGATTTGGCACTGAAAACTGCACCCTGTGTAAAACTGGCTTTGTCCATAATAAAAAAGTTTGTTAAGGAATGGATCAGAATCAGTTTTCTTAAATGCTCATTCTGAGTGCTGGGAGAGTGAGAAACAAGGATTTGGCACTGAAAACTGCACCCTGTGTAAAACTGGCTTTGTGCATAATAAAAAAGTTTGTTAAGGAATGGATCAGAATCACTTTTCTTAAACGCTCATTCTGAGTGCTGGGAGAGTGAGAAACAAGGATTTGGCACTGAAAACTGCACCCTGTGTAAAACTAGCTTTGTGCATAATAAAAAAGTTTGTTAAGGAATGGATCAGAATCACTTTTCTTAAACGCTCATTCTGAGTGCTGGGAGAGTGAGAAACAAGGATTTGGCACTGAAAACTGCACCCTGTGTTAAACTGGCTTTGTGCATAATAAAAAAGTTTGTTAAGGAATGGATCAGAATCACTTTTCTTAAACGCTCATTCTGAGTGCTGGGAGAGTGAGAAACAAGGATTTGGCACTGAAAACTGCACCCTGTGTTAAACTGGCTTTGTGCATAATAAAAAAGTTTGTTAAGGAATGGATCAGAATCAGTTTTCTTAAACGCTCATTCTGAGTGCTGGGAGAGTGAGAAACCAGGATTTGGCACTGAAAACTGCACCCTGTGTAAAACTGGCTTTGTGCATCATGAAAAAGTTGGTTAAGGAATGGATCAGAATCACTTTTCTTAAACGCTCATTCTGAGTGCTTGGAGAGTGATAAACAATGATTTGGCACTGAGAACTGCACCCTGTGTAAAACTGGCTTTGTGCATAATAAAAAAGTTTGTTAAGGAATGGATCAGAATCAGTTTTCTTAAACGCTCATTCTGAGTGCTGGGAGAGTGAGAAACAATGATTTGGCACTGAAAACTGCACCCTGTGTAAAACAGGCTTTGTGCATAATAAAAAAAGTTTGTTAAGGAATGGATCAGAATCACTTTTCTTAAACGCTCATTCTGAGTGCTGGGAGAGTGAGAAACCAGGATTTGGCACTGAAAACTGCACCCTGTGTAAAACTGGCTTTGTGCATCATGAAAAAGTTTTTTAAGGAGTGGATAAGAATCAGTTTTCTTAAACGCTCAATCTGAGTGCTGGGAGAGTGAGAAACAAGGATTTGGCACTGAAAACTGCACCCTGTGTAAAACTGGCTTTGTGCATAATAAAAAAGTTTGTTAAGGAATGGATCAGAATCACTTTTCTTAAACGCTCATTCTGAGTGGCGGGAGAGTGAGAAACAATGATTTGGCACTGAAAACTGCACCCTGTGTAAAACTGGCTTTGTCCATAATAAAAAAGTTTGTTAAGGAATGGATAAGAATCAGTTTTCTTAAACGCTCATTCTGAGTGCTGGGAGAGTGAGAAACAAGAATTTGGCACTGAATACTGCACCCTGTGTAAAACAGGCTTTGTGCATAATGAAATAGTTGGTTAAGGAATGGATCAGAATCACTTTTCTTAAACGCTCATTCTGAGTGCTTGGAGAGTGATAAACAATGATTTGGCACTGAAAACTGCACCCTGTGTAAAACTGGCTTTGTGCATAATAAAAAAGTTTGTTAAGGAATGGATCAGAATCAGTTTTCTTAAACGCTCATTCTGAGTGCTGGGAGAGTGAGAAACAAGGATTTGGCACTGAAAACTGCACCCTGTGTAAAACTGGCTTTGTGCATAATAAAAAAGTTTGTTAAGGAATGGATCAGAATCAGTTTTCTTAAATGCTCATTCTGAGTGCTGGGAGAGTGAGAAACAAGGATTTGGCACTGAAAACTGCACCCTGTGTAAAACTGGCTTTGTGCATAATAAAAAAGTTTGTTAAGGAATGGATCAGAATCACTTTTCTTAAACGCTCATTTTGAGTGCTGGGAGAGTGAGAAACAAGGATTTGGCACTGAAAACTGCACCCTGTGTAAAACTGGCTTTGTGCATAATAAAACAGTTTGTTAAGGAATGGATCAGAATCACTTTTCTTAAACGCTCATTCTGAGTGCTGGGAGAGTGAGAAACAAGAATTTGGCACTGAATACTGCACCCTGTGTAAAACAGGCTTTGTGCATAATGAAATAGTTGGTTAAGGAATGGATCAGAATCACTTTTCTTAAACGCTCATTCTGAGTGCTTGGAGAGTGATAAACAATGATTTGGCACTGAAAACTGCACCCTGTGTAAAACTGGCTTTGTGCATAATAAAAAAAAAATTTAAGGAATGGATCAGAATCAGTTTTCTTAAACGCTCATTCTGAGTGCTGGGAGAGTGAGAAACAATGATTTGGCACTGAAAACTGCACCCTGTGTAAAACAGGCTTTGTGCATAATAAAAAAAGTTTGTTAAGGAATGGATCAGAATCACTTTTCTTAAACGCTCATTCTGAGTGCTGGGAGAGTGAGAAACAAGGATTTGGCACTGAAAACTGCACCCTGTGTAAAACTGGCTTTGTGCATAATGAAATAGTTCGTTAAGGAATGGATCAGAATCAGTTTTCTTAAAAGCTCATTCTGAGTAGTGGGAGAGTGATAAACAAGGATTTGGCACTGAAAACTGCACCCTGTGTAAAACTGGCTTTGTCCATAATAAAAAAGTTTGTTAAGGAATGGATCAGAATCAGTTTTCTTAAATGCTCATTCTGAGTGCTGGGAGAGTGAGAAACAAGGATTTGGCACTGAAAACTGCACCCTGTGTTAAACTGGCTTTGTGCATCATGAAAAAGTTTTTTAAGGAGTGGATAAGAATCAGTTTTCTTAAACGCTCAATCTGAGTGCTGGGAGAGTGAGAAACAAGGATTTGGCACTGAAAACTGCACCCTGTGTAAAACTGGCTTTGTGCATAATAAAAAAGTTTGTTAAGGAATGGATCAGAATCACTTTTCTTAAAAGCTCATTCTGAGTGCTGGGAGGGTGAGAAACAAGGATTTGGCACTGAAAACTGCACCCTGTGTAAAACAGGCTTTGTGCATAATAAAAAAGTTTGTTAAGGAATGGATCAGAATCAGTTTTCTTAAACGCTCATTCTGAGTGGCGGGAGAGTGAGAAACAATGATTTGGCACTGAAAACTGCACCCTGTGTAAAACTGGCTTTGTCCATAATAAAAAAGTTTGTTAAGGAATGGATAAGAATCAGTTTTCTTAAACGCTCATTCTGAGTGCTGGGAGAGTGAGAAACAAGGATTTGGCACTGAAAACTGCACCCTGTGTAAAACTGGCTTTGTGCATAATGAAATAGTTCGTTAAGGAATGGATCAGAATCAGTTTTCTTAAAAGCTCATTCTGAGTAGTGGGAGAGTGATAAACAAGGATTTGGCACTGAAAACTGCACCCTGTGTAAAACTGGCTTTGTGCATAATAAAAAAGTTTGTTAAGGAATGGATCAGAATCAGTTTTCTTAAATGCTCATTCTGAGTGCTGGGAGAGTGAGAAACAAGGATTTGGCACTGAAAACTGCACCCTGTGTAAAACTGGCTTTGTGCATAATAAAAAAGTTTGTTAAGGAATGGATCAGAATCACTTTTCTTAAACGCTCATTTTGAGTGCTGGGAGAGTGAGAAACAAGGATTTGGCACTGAAAACTGCACCCTGTGTAAAACTGGCTTTGTGCATAATAAAACAGTTTGTTAAGGAATGGATCAGAATCACTTTTCTTAAACGCTCATTCTGAGTGCTGGGAGAGTGAGAAACAAGAATTTGGCACTGAATACTGCACCCTGTGTAAAACAGGCTTTGTGCATAATGAAATAGTTGGTTAAGGAATGGATCAGAATCACTTTTCTTAAACGCTCATTCTGAGTGCTTGGAGAGTGATAAACAATGATTTGGCACTGAAAACTGCACCCTGTGTAAAACTGGCTTTGTGCATAATAAAAAAAAAATTTAAGGAATGGATCAGAATCAGTTTTCTTAAACGCTCATTCTGAGTGCTGGGAGAGTGAGAAACAATGATTTGGCACTGAAAACTGCACCCTGTGTAAAACAGGCTTTGTGCATAATAAAAAAAGTTTGTTAAGGAATGGATCAGAATCACTTTTCTTAAACGCTCATTCTGAGTGCTGGGAGAGTGAGAAACAAGGATTTGGCACTGAAAACTGCACCCTGTGTAAAACTGGCTTTGTGCATAATGAAATAGTACGTTAAGGAATGGATCAGAATCAGTTTTCTTAAAAGCTCATTCTGAGTAGTGGGAGAGTGATAAACAAGGATTTGGCACTGAAAACTGCACCCTGTGTAAAACTGGCTTTGTCCATAATAAAAAAGTTTGTTAAGGAATGGATCAGAATCAGTTTTCTTAAATGCTCATTCTGAGTGCTGGGAGAGTGAGAAACAAGGATTTGGCACTGAAAACTGCACCCTGTGTTAAACTGGCTTTGTGCATAATAAAAAAGTTTGTTAAGGAATGGATCAGAATCACTTTTCTTAAACGCTCATTCTGAGTGCTGGGAGAGTGAGAAACCAGGATTTGGCACTGAAAACTGCACCCTGTGTAAAACTGGCTTTGTGCATCATGAAAAAGTTTTTTAAGGAGTGGATAAGAATCAGTTTTCTTAAACGCTCAATCTGAGTGCTGGGAGAGTGAGAAACAAGGATTTGGCACTGAAAACTGCACCCTGTGTAAAACTGGCTTTGTGCATAATAAAAAAGTTTGTTAAGGAATGGATCAGAATCACTTTTCTTAAACGCTCATTCTGAGTGGCGGGAGAGTGAGAAACAATGATTTGGCACTGAAAACTGCACCCTGTGTAAAACTGGCTTTGTCCATAATAAAAAAGTTTGTTAAGGAATGGATAAGAATCAGTTTTCTTAAACGCTCATTCTGAGTGCTGGGAGAGTGAGAAACAAGAATTTGGCACTGAATACTGCACCCTGTGTAAAACAGGCTTTGTGCATAATGAAATAGTTGGTTAAGGAATGGATCAGAATCACTTTTCTTAAACGCTCATTCTGAGTGCTTGGAGAGTGATAAACAATGATTTGGCACTGAAAACTGCACCCTGTGTAAAACTGGCTTTGTGCATAATAAAAAAGTTTGTTAAGGAATGGATCAGAATCAGTTTTCTTAAACGCTCATTCTGAGTGCTGGGAGAGTGAGAAACAATGATTTGGCACTGAAAACTGCACCCTGTGTAAAACAGGCTTTGTGCATAATAAAAAAAGTTTGTTAAGGAATGGATCAGAATCAGTTTTCTTAAACGCTCAATCTGAGTGCTGGGAGAGTGAGAAACAAGGATTTGGCACTGAAAACTGCACCCTGTGTAAAACTGGCTTTGTCCATAATAAAAAAGTTTGTTAAGGAATGGATCAGAATCAGTTTTCTTAAATGCTCATTCTGAGTGCTGGGAGAGTGAGAAACAAGGATTTGGCACTGAAAACTGCACCCTGTGTAAAACTGGCTTTGTGCATAATAAAAAAGTTTGTTAAGGAATGGATCAGAATCACTTTTCTTAAACGCTCATTCTGAGTGCTGGGAGAGTGAGAAACAAGGATTTGGCACTGAAAACTGCACCCTGTGTAAAACTAGCTTTGTGCATAATAAAAAAGTTTGTTAAGGAATGGATCAGAATCACTTTTCTTAAACGCTCATTCTGAGTGCTGGGAGAGTGAGAAACAAGGATTTGGCACTGAAAACTGCACCCTGTGTTAAACTGGCTTTGTGCATAATAAAAAAGTTTGTTAAGGAATGGATCAGAATCACTTTTCTTAAACGCTCATTCTGAGTGCTGGGAGAGTGAGAAACAAGGATTTGGCACTGAAAACTGCACCCTGTGTTAAACTGGCTTTGTGCATAATAAAAAAGTTTGTTAAGGAATGGATCAGAATCAGTTTTCTTAAACGCTCATTCTGAGTGCTGGGAGAGTGAGAAACCAGGATTTGGCACTGAAAACTGCACCCTGTGTAAAACTGGCTTTGTGCATCATGAAAAAGTTGGTTAAGGAATGGATCAGAATCACTTTTCTTAAACGCTCATTCTGAGTGCTTGGAGAGTGATAAACAATGATTTGGCACTGAGAACTGCACCCTGTGTAAAACTGGCTTTGTGCATAATAAAAAAGTTTGTTAAGGAATGGATCAGAATCAGTTTTCTTAAACGCTCATTCTGAGTGCTGGGAGAGTGAGAAACAATGATTTGGCACTGAAAACTGCACCCTGTGTAAAACAGGCTTTGTGCATAATAAAAAAAGTTTGTTAAGGAATGGATCAGAATCACTTTTCTTAAACGCTCATTCTGAGTGCTGGGAGAGTGAGAAACCAGGATTTGGCACTGAAAACTGCACCCTGTGTAAAACTGGCTTTGTGCATCATGAAAAAGTTTTTTAAGGAGTGGATAAGAATCAGTTTTCTTAAACGCTCAATCTGAGTGCTGGGAGAGTGAGAAACAAGGATTTGGCACTGAAAACTGCACCCTGTGTAAAACTGGCTTTGTGCATAATAAAAAAGTTTGTTAAGGAATGGATCAGAATCACTTTTCTTAAACGCTCATTCTGAGTGGCGGGAGAGTGAGAAACAATGATTTGGCACTGAAAACTGCACCCTGTGTAAAACTGGCTTTGTCCATAATAAAAAAGTTTGTTAAGGAATGGATAAGAATCAGTTTTCTTAAACGCTCATTCTGAGTGCTGGGAGAGTGAGAAACAAGAATTTGGCACTGAATACTGCACCCTGTGTAAAACAGGCTTTGTGCATAATGAAATAGTTGGTTAAGGAATGGATCAGAATCACTTTTCTTAAACGCTCATTCTGAGTGCTTGGAGAGTGATAAACAATGATTTGGCACTGAAAACTGCACCCTGTGTAAAACTGGCTTTGTGCATAATAAAAAAGTTTGTTAAGGAATGGATCAGAATCAGTTTTCTTAAACGCTCATTCTGAGTGCTGGGAGAGTGAGAAACAATGATTTGGCACTGAAAACTGCACCCTGTGTAAAACAGGCTTTGTGCATAATAAAAAAAGTTTGTTAAGGAATGGATCAGAATCAGTTTTCTTAAACGCTCAATCTGAGTGCTGGGAGAGTGAGAAACAAGGATTTGGCACTGAAAACTGCACCCTGTGTAAAACTGGCTTTGTCCATAATAAAAAAGTTTGTTAAGGAATGGATCAGAATCAGTTTTCTTAAATGCTCATTCTGAGTGCTGGGAGAGTGAGAAACAAGGATTTGGCACTGAAAACTGCACCCTGTGTAAAACTGGCTTTGTGCATAATAAAAAAGTTTGTTAAGGAATGGATCAGAATCACTTTTCTTAAACGCTCATTCTGAGTGCTGGGAGAGTGAGAAACAAGGATTTGGCACTGAAAACTGCACCCTGTGTAAAACTAGCTTTGTGCATAATAAAAAAGTTTGTTAAGGAATGGATCAGAATCACTTTTCTTAAACGCTCATTCTGAGTGCTGGGAGAGTGAGAAACAAGGATTTGGCACTGAAAACTGCACCCTGTGTTAAACTGGCTTTGTGCATAATAAAAAAGTTTGTTAAGGAATGGATCAGAATCACTTTTCTTAAACGCTCATTCTGAGTGCTGGGAGAGTGAGAAACAAGGATTTGGCACTGAAAACTGCACCCTGTGTTAAACTGGCTTTGTGCATAATAAAAAAGTTTGTTAAGGAATGGATCAGAATCAGTTTTCTTAAACGCTCATTCTGAGTGCTGGGAGAGTGAGAAACCAGGATTTGGCACTGAAAACTGCACCCTGTGTAAAACTGGCTTTGTGCATCATGAAAAAGTTGGTTAAGGAATGGATCAGAATCACTTTTCTTAAACGCTCATTCTGAGTGCTTGGAGAGTGATAAACAATGATTTGGCACTGAAAACTGCACCCTGTGTAAAACTGGCTTTGTGCATAATAAAAAAGTTTGTTAAGGAATGGATCAGAATCAGTTTTCTTAAACGCTCATTCTGAGTGCTGGGAGAGTGAGAAACAATGATTTGGCACTGAAAACTTGACCCTGTGTAAAACAGGCTTTGTGCATAATAAAAAAAGTTTGTTAAGGAATGGATCAGAATCAGTTTTCTTAAACGCTCAATCTGAGTGCTGGGAGAGTGAGAAACAAGGATTTGGCACTGAAAACTGCACCCTGTGTAAAACTGGCTTTGTCCATAATAAAAAAGTTTGTTAAGGAATGGATCAGAATCAGTTTTCTTAAATGCTCATTCTGAGTGCTGGGAGAGTGAGAAACAAGAATTTGGCACTGAATACTGCACCCTGTGTAAAACAGGCTTTGTGCATAATGAAATAGTTGGTTAAGGAATGGATCAGAATCACTTTTCTTAAACGCTCATTCTGAGTGCTTGGAGAGTGATAAACAATGATTTGGCACTGAAAACTGCACCCTGTGTAAAACTGGCTTTGTGCATAATAAAAAAGTTTGTTAAGGAATGGATCAGAATCAGTTTTCTTAAACGCTCATTCTGAGTGCTGGGAGAGTGAGAAACAATGATTTGGCACTGAAAACTGCACCCTGTGTAAAACAGGCTTTGTGCATAATAAAAAAAGTTTGTTAAGGAATGGATCAGAATCAGTTTTCTTAAACGCTCAATCTGAGTGCTGGGAGAGTGAGAAACAAGGATTTGGCACTGAAAACTGCACCCTGTGTAAAACTGGCTTTGTGCATAATAAAAAAGTTTGTTAAGGAATGGATCAGAATCAGTTTTCTTAAACGCTCATTCTGAGTGCTGGGAGAGTGAGAAACAATGATTTGGCACTGAAAACTGCACCCTGTGTAAAACAGGCTTTGTGCATAATAAAAAAAGTTTGTTAAGGAATGGATCAGAATCAGTTGTCTTAAACGCTCAATCTGAGTGCTGGGAGAGTGAGAAACAATGATTTGGCACTGAAAACTGCACCCTGTGTAAAACAGGCTTTGTGCATAATAAAAAAAGTTTGTTAAGGAATGGATCAGAATCAGTTTTCTTAAACGCTCAATCTGAGTGCTGGGAGAGTGAGAAACAAGGATTTGGCACTGAAAACTGCACCCTGTGTAAAACTGGCTTTGTGCATAATAAAAAAGTTTGTTAAGGAATGGATCAGAATCACTTTTCTTAAAAGCTCATTCTGAGTGCTGGGAGGGTGAGAAACAAGGATTTGGCACTGAAAACTGCACCCTGTGTAAAACAGGCTTTGTGCATAATAAAAAAGTTTGTTAAGGAATGGATCAGAATCAGTTTTCTTAAACGCTCATTCTGAGTGGCGGGAGAGTGAGAAACAATGATTTGGCACTGAAAACTGCACCCTGTGTAAAACTGGCTTTGTCCATAATAAAAAAGTTTTTTTAAGGAATGGATCAGAATCAGTTTTCTTAAATGCTCATTCTGAGTGCTGGGAGAGTGAGAAACAAGAATTTGGCACTGAATACTGCACCCTGTGTAAAACAGGCTTTGTGCATAATGAAATAGTTGGTTAAGGAATGGATCAGAATCACTTTTCTTAAACGCTCATTCTGAGTGCTTGGAGAGTGATAAACAATGATTTGGCACTGAAAACTGCACCCTGTGTTAAACTGGCTTTGTGCATAATAAAAAAGTTTGTTATGGAATTTATCAGAATCAGTTTTCTTAAACGCTCATTCTGAGTGCTGGGAGAGTGAGAAACAATGATTTGGCACTGAAAACTGCACCCTGTGTAAAACAGGCTTTGTGCATAATAAAAAAAGTTTGTTAAGGAATGGATCAGAATCAGTTTTCTTAAACGCTCAATCTGAGTGCTGGGAGAGTGAGAAACAAGGATTTGGCACTGAAAACTGCACCCTGTGTAAAACTGGCTTTGTGCATAATAAAAAAGTTTGTTAAGGAATGGATCAGAATCAGTTTTCTTAAACGCTCATTCTGAGTGCTGGGAGAGTGAGAAACAATGATTTGGCACTGAAAACTGCACCCTGTGTAAAACAGGCTTTGTGCATAATAAAAAAAGTTTGTTAAGGAATGGATCAGAATCAGTTGTCTTAAACGCTCAATCTGAGTGCTGGGAGAGTGAGAAACAATGATTTGGCACTGAAAACTGCACCCTGTGTAAAACAGGCTTTGTGCATAATAAAAAAAGTTTGTTAAGGAATGGATCAGAATCAGTTTTCTTAAACGCTTATTCTGAGTGCTGGGAGAGTGAGAAACAAGGATTTGGCACTGAAAACTGCACCCTGTGTAAAACTGGCTTTGTGCATAATGAAATAGTTCGTTAACGAATGGATCAGAATCAGTTTTCTTAAACGCTCATTCTGAGTGCTGGGAGAGTGAGAAACAATGATTTGGCACTGAAAACTGCACCCTGTGTAAAACTGGCTTTGTGCATCATGAAAAAGTTTTTTAAGGAGTGGATAAGAATCAGTTTTCTTAAACGCTCAATCTGAGTGCTGGGAGAGTGAGAAACAAGGATTTGGCACTGAAAACTGCACCCTGTGTAAAACTGGCTTTGTGCATAATAAAAAAGTTTGTTAAGGAATGGATCAGAATCACTTTTCTTAAAAGCTCATTCTGAGTGCTGGGAGGGTGAGAAACAAGGATTTGGCACTGAAAACTGCACCCTGTGTAAAACAGGCTTTGTGCATAATAAAAAAGTTTGTTAAGGAATGGATCAGAATCAGTTTTCTTAAACGCTCATTCTGAGTGCTTGGAGAGTGATAAACAATGATTTGGCACTGAAAACTGCACCCTGTGTAAAACTGGCTTTGTGCATAATAAAAAAGTTTGTTAAGGAATGGATCAGAATCACTTTTCTTAAACGCTCATTCTGAGTGCTGGGAGAGTGAGAAACAAGGATTTGGCACTGAAAACTGCACCCTGTGTAAAACTGGCTTTGTGCATAATGAAATAGTTCGTTAAGGAATGGATCAGAATCAGTTTTCTTAAAAGCTCATTCTGAGTAGTGGGAGAGTGATAAACAAGGATTTGGCACTGAAAACTGCACCCTGTGTAAAACTGGCTTTGTCCATAATAAAAAAGTTTGTTAAGGAATGGATCAGAATCAGTTTTCTTAAATGCTCATTCTGAGTGCTGGGAGAGTGAGAAACAAGGATTTGGCACTGAAAACTGCACCCTGTGTAAAACTGGCTTTGTGCATAATAAAAAAGTTTGTTAAGGAATGGATCAGAATCACTTTTCTTAAATGCTCATTTTGAGTGCTGGGAGAGTGAGAAACAAGGATTTGGCACTGAAAACTGCACCCTGTGTAAAACTGGCTTTGTGCATAATAAAAAAGTTTGTTAAGGAATGGATCAGAATCACTTTTCTTAAACGCTCATTCTGAGTGCTGGGAGAGTGAGAAACAAGAATTTGGCACTGAATACTGCACCCTGTGTAAAACAGGCTTTGTGCATAATGAAATAGTTGGTTAAGGAATGGATCAGAATCACTTTTCTTAAACGCTCATTCTGAGTGCTTGGAGAGTGATAAACAATGATTTGGCACTGAAAACTGCACCCTGTGTAAAACTGGCTTTGTGCATAATAAAAAAGTTTGTTAAGGAATGGATCAGAATCACTTTTCTTAAACGCTCATTCTGAGTGCTGGGAGAGTGAGAAACAATGATTTGGCACTGAAAACTGCACCCTGTGTAAAACTGGCTTTGTGCATAATAAAAAAAGTTTGTTAAGGAATGGATCAGAAACAGTTTTCTTAAACGCTCAATCTGAGTGCTGGGAGAGTGAGAAACAAGGATTTGGCACTGAAAACTGCACCCTGTGTAAAACTGGCTTTGTGCATAATGAAATAGTTCGTTAAGGAATGGATCAGAATCAGTTTTCTTAAAAGCTCATTCTGAGTAGTGGGAGAGTGATAAACAAGGATTTGGCACTGAAAACTGCACCCTGTGTAAAACTGGCTTTGTCCATAATAAAAAAGTTTGTTAAGGAATGGATCAGAATCAGTTTTCTTAAATGCTCATTCTGAGTGCTGGGAGAGTGAGAAACAAGGATTTGGCACTGAAAACTGCACCCTGTGTTAAACTGGCTTTGTGCATCATGAAAAAGTTTTTTAAGGAGTGGATAAGAATCAGTTTTCTTAAACGCTCAATCTGAGTGCTGGGAGAGTGAGAAACAAGGATTTGGCACTGAAAACTGCACCCTGTGTAAAACTGGCTTTGTGCATAATAAAAAAGTTTGTTAAGGAATGGATCAGAATCACTTTTCTTAAAAGCTCATTCTGAGTGCTGGGAGGGTGAGAAACAAGGATTTGGCACTGAAAACTGCACCCTGTGTAAAACAGGCTTTGTGCATAATAAAAAAGTTTGTTAAGGAATGGATCAGAATCAGTTTTCTTAAACGCTCATTCTGAGTGGCGGGAGAGTGAGAAACAATGATTTGGCACTGAAAACTGCACCCTGTGTAAAACTGGCTTTGTCCATAATAAAAAAGTTTGTTAAGGAATGGATAAGAATCAGTTTTCTTAAACGCTCATTCTGAGTGCTGGGAGAGTGAGAAACAAGGATTTGGCACTGAAAACTGCACCCTGTGTAAAACTGGCTTTGTGCATAATGAAATAGTTCGTTAAGGAATGGATCAGAATCAGTTTTCTTAAAAGCTCATTCTGAGTAGTGGGAGAGTGATAAACAAGGATTTGGCACTGAAAACTGCACCCTGTGTAAAACTGGCTTTGTGCATAATAAAAAAGTTTGTTAAGGAATGGATCAGAATCAGTTTTCTTAAATGCTCATTCTGAGTGCTGGGAGAGTGAGAAACAAGGATTTGGCACTGAAAACTGCACCCTGTGTAAAACTGGCTTTGTGCATAATAAAAAAGTTTGTTAAGGAATGGATCAGAATCACTTTTCTTAAACGCTCATTTTGAGTGCTGGGAGAGTGAGAAACAAGGATTTGGCACTGAAAACTGCACCCTGTGTAAAACTGGCTTTGTGCATAATAAAACAGTTTGTTAAGGAATGGATCAGAATCACTTTTCTTAAACGCTCATTCTGAGTGCTGGGAGAGTGAGAAACAAGAATTTGGCACTGAATACTGCACCCTGTGTAAAACAGGCTTTGTGCATAATGAAATAGTTGGTTAAGGAATGGATCAGAATCACTTTTCTTAAACGCTCATTCTGAGTGCTTGGAGAGTGATAAACAATGATTTGGCACTGAAAACTGCACCCTGTGTAAAACTGGCTTTGTGCATAATAAAAAAAAAATTTAAGGAATGGATCAGAATCAGTTTTCTTAAACGCTCATTCTGAGTGCTGGGAGAGTGAGAAACAATGATTTGGCACTGAAAACTGCACCCTGTGTAAAACAGGCTTTGTGCATAATAAAAAAAGTTTGTTAAGGAATGGATCAGAATCACTTTTCTTAAACGCTCATTCTGAGTGCTGGGAGAGTGAGAAACAAGGATTTGGCACTGAAAACTGCACCCTGTGTAAAACTGGCTTTGTGCATAATGAAATAGTACGTTAAGGAATGGATCAGAATCAGTTTTCTTAAAAGCTCATTCTGAGTAGTGGGAGAGTGATAAACAAGGATTTGGCACTGAAAACTGCACCCTGTGTAAAACTGGCTTTGTCCATAATAAAAAAGTTTGTTAAGGAATGGATCAGAATCAGTTTTCTTAAATGCTCATTCTGAGTGCTGGGAGAGTGAGAAACAAGGATTTGGCACTGAAAACTGCACCCTGTGTTAAACTGGCTTTGTGCATAATAAAAAAGTTTGTTAAGGAATGGATCAGAATCACTTTTCTTAAACGCTCATTCTGAGTGCTGGGAGAGTGAGAAACCAGGATTTGGCACTGAAAACTGCACCCTGTGTAAAACTGGCTTTGTGCATCATGAAAAAGTTTTTTAAGGAGTGGATAAGAATCAGTTTTCTTAAACGCTCAATCTGAGTGCTGGGAGAGTGAGAAACAAGGATTTGGCACTGAAAACTGCACCCTGTGTAAAACTGGCTTTGTGCATAATAAAAAAGTTTGTTAAGGAATGGATCAGAATCACTTTTCTTAAACGCTCATTCTGAGTGGCGGGAGAGTGAGAAACAATGATTTGGCACTGAAAACTGCACCCTGTGTAAAACTGGCTTTGTCCATAATAAAAAAGTTTGTTAAGGAATGGATAAGAATCAGTTTTCTTAAACGCTCATTCTGAGTGCTGGGAGAGTGAGAAACAAGAATTTGGCACTGAATACTGCACCCTGTGTAAAACAGGCTTTGTGCATAATGAAATAGTTGGTTAAGGAATGGATCAGAATCACTTTTCTTAAACGCTCATTCTGAGTGCTTGGAGAGTGATAAACAATGATTTGGCACTGAAAACTGCACCCTGTGTAAAACTGGCTTTGTGCATAATAAAAAAGTTTGTTAAGGAATGGATCAGAATCAGTTTTCTTAAACGCTCATTCTGAGTGCTGGGAGAGTGAGAAACAATGATTTGGCACTGAAAACTGCACCCTGTGTAAAACAGGCTTTGTGCATAATAAAAAAAGTTTGTTAAGGAATGGATCAGAATCAGTTTTCTTAAACGCTCAATCTGAGTGCTGGGAGAGTGAGAAACAAGGATTTGGCACTGAAAACTGCACCCTGTGTAAAACTGGCTTTGTCCATAATAAAAAAGTTTGTTAAGGAATGGATCAGAATCAGTTTTCTTAAATGCTCATTCTGAGTGCTGGGAGAGTGAGAAACAAGGATTTGGCACTGAAAACTGCACCCTGTGTAAAACTGGCTTTGTGCATAATAAAAAAGTTTGTTAAGGAATGGATCAGAATCACTTTTCTTAAACGCTCATTCTGAGTGCTGGGAGAGTGAGAAACAAGGATTTGGCACTGAAAACTGCACCCTGTGTAAAACTAGCTTTGTGCATAATAAAAAAGTTTGTTAAGGAATGGATCAGAATCACTTTTCTTAAACGCTCATTCTGAGTGCTGGGAGAGTGAGAAACAAGGATTTGGCACTGAAAACTGCACCCTGTGTTAAACTGGCTTTGTGCATAATAAAAAAGTTTGTTAAGGAATGGATCAGAATCACTTTTCTTAAACGCTCATTCTGAGTGCTGGGAGAGTGAGAAACAAGGATTTGGCACTGAAAACTGCACCCTGTGTTAAACTGGCTTTGTGCATAATAAAAAAGTTTGTTAAGGAATGGATCAGAATCAGTTTTCTTAAACGCTCATTCTGAGTGCTGGGAGAGTGAGAAACCAGGATTTGGCACTGAAAACTGCACCCTGTGTAAAACTGGCTTTGTGCATCATGAAAAAGTTGGTTAAGGAATGGATCAGAATCACTTTTCTTAAACGCTCATTCTGAGTGCTTGGAGAGTGATAAACAATGATTTGGCACTGAGAACTGCACCCTGTGTAAAACTGGCTTTGTGCATAATAAAAAAGTTTGTTAAGGAATGGATCAGAATCAGTTTTCTTAAACGCTCATTCTGAGTGCTGGGAGAGTGAGAAACAATGATTTGGCACTGAAAACTGCACCCTGTGTAAAACAGGCTTTGTGCATAATAAAAAAAGTTTGTTAAGGAATGGATCAGAATCACTTTTCTTAAACGCTCATTCTGAGTGCTGGGAGAGTGAGAAACCAGGATTTGGCACTGAAAACTGCACCCTGTGTAAAACTGGCTTTGTGCATCATGAAAAAGTTTTTTAAGGAGTGGATAAGAATCAGTTTTCTTAAACGCTCAATCTGAGTGCTGGGAGAGTGAGAAACAAGGATTTGGCACTGAAAACTGCACCCTGTGTAAAACTGGCTTTGTGCATAATAAAAAAGTTTGTTAAGGAATGGATCAGAATCACTTTTCTTAAACGCTCATTCTGAGTGGCGGGAGAGTGAGAAACAATGATTTGGCACTGAAAACTGCACCCTGTGTAAAACTGGCTTTGTCCATAATAAAAAAGTTTGTTAAGGAATGGATAAGAATCAGTTTTCTTAAACGCTCATTCTGAGTGCTGGGAGAGTGAGAAACAAGAATTTGGCACTGAATACTGCACCCTGTGTAAAACAGGCTTTGTGCATAATGAAATAGTTGGTTAAGGAATGGATCAGAATCACTTTTCTTAAACGCTCATTCTGAGTGCTTGGAGAGTGATAAACAATGATTTGGCACTGAAAACTGCACCCTGTGTAAAACTGGCTTTGTGCATAATAAAAAAGTTTGTTAAGGAATGGATCAGAATCAGTTTTCTTAAACGCTCATTCTGAGTGCTGGGAGAGTGAGAAACAATGATTTGGCACTGAAAACTGCACCCTGTGTAAAACAGGCTTTGTGCATAATAAAAAAAGTTTGTTAAGGAATGGATCAGAATCAGTTTTCTTAAACGCTCAATCTGAGTGCTGGGAGAGTGAGAAACAAGGATTTGGCACTGAAAACTGCACCCTGTGTAAAACTGGCTTTGTCCATAATAAAAAAGTTTGTTAAGGAATGGATCAGAATCAGTTTTCTTAAATGCTCATTCTGAGTGCTGGGAGAGTGAGAAACAAGGATTTGGCACTGAAAACTGCACCCTGTGTAAAACTGGCTTTGTGCATAATAAAAAAGTTTGTTAAGGAATGGATCAGAATCACTTTTCTTAAACGCTCATTCTGAGTGCTGGGAGAGTGAGAAACAAGGATTTGGCACTGAAAACTGCACCCTGTGTAAAACTAGCTTTGTGCATAATAAAAAAGTTTGTTAAGGAATGGATCAGAATCACTTTTCTTAAACGCTCATTCTGAGTGCTGGGAGAGTGAGAAACAAGGATTTGGCACTGAAAACTGCACCCTGTGTTAAACTGGCTTTGTGCATAATAAAAAAGTTTGTTAAGGAATGGATCAGAATCACTTTTCTTAAACGCTCATTCTGAGTGCTGGGAGAGTGAGAAACAAGGATTTGGCACTGAAAACTGCACCCTGTGTTAAACTGGCTTTGTGCATAATAAAAAAGTTTGTTAAGGAATGGATCAGAATCAGTTTTCTTAAACGCTCATTCTGAGTGCTGGGAGAGTGAGAAACCAGGATTTGGCACTGAAAACTGCACCCTGTGTAAAACTGGCTTTGTGCATCATGAAAAAGTTGGTTAAGGAATGGATCAGAATCACTTTTCTTAAACGCTCATTCTGAGTGCTTGGAGAGTGATAAACAATGATTTGGCACTGAAAACTGCACCCTGTGTAAAACTGGCTTTGTGCATAATAAAAAAGTTTGTTAAGGAATGGATCAGAATCAGTTTTCTTAAACGCTCATTCTGAGTGCTGGGAGAGTGAGAAACAATGATTTGGCACTGAAAACTTGACCCTGTGTAAAACAGGCTTTGTGCATAATAAAAAAAGTTTGTTAAGGAATGGATCAGAATCAGTTTTCTTAAACGCTCAATCTGAGTGCTGGGAGAGTGAGAAACAAGGATTTGGCACTGAAAACTGCACCCTGTGTAAAACTGGCTTTGTCCATAATAAAAAAGTTTGTTAAGGAATGGATCAGAATCAGTTTTCTTAAATGCTCATTCTGAGTGCTGGGAGAGTGAGAAACAAGAATTTGGCACTGAATACTGCACCCTGTGTAAAACAGGCTTTGTGCATAATGAAATAGTTGGTTAAGGAATGGATCAGAATCACTTTTCTTAAACGCTCATTCTGAGTGCTTGGAGAGTGATAAACAATGATTTGGCACTGAAAACTGCACCCTGTGTAAAACTGGCTTTGTGCATAATAAAAAAGTTTGTTAAGGAATGGATCAGAATCAGTTTTCTTAAACGCTCATTCTGAGTGCTGGGAGAGTGAGAAACAATGATTTGGCACTGAAAACTGCACCCTGTGTAAAACAGGCTTTGTGCATAATAAAAAAAGTTTGTTAAGGAATGGATCAGAATCAGTTTTCTTAAACGCTCAATCTGAGTGCTGGGAGAGTGAGAAACAAGGATTTGGCACTGAAAACTGCACCCTGTGTAAAACTGGCTTTGTGCATAATAAAAAAGTTTGTTAAGGAATGGATCAGAATCAGTTTTCTTAAACGCTCATTCTGAGTGCTGGGAGAGTGAGAAACAATGATTTGGCACTGAAAACTGCACCCTGTGTAAAACAGGCTTTGTGCATAATAAAAAAAGTTTGTTAAGGAATGGATCAGAATCAGTTGTCTTAAACGCTCAATCTGAGTGCTGGGAGAGTGAGAAACAATGATTTGGCACTGAAAACTGCACCCTGTGTAAAACAGGCTTTGTGCATAATAAAAAAAGTTTGTTAAGGAATGGATCAGAATCAGTTTTCTTAAACGCTCAATCTGAGTGCTGGGAGAGTGAGAAACAAGGATTTGGCACTGAAAACTGCACCCTGTGTAAAACTGGCTTTGTGCATAATAAAAAAGTTTGTTAAGGAATGGATCAGAATCACTTTTCTTAAAAGCTCATTCTGAGTGCTGGGAGGGTGAGAAACAAGGATTTGGCACTGAAAACTGCACCCTGTGTAAAACAGGCTTTGTGCATAATAAAAAAGTTTGTTAAGGAATGGATCAGAATCAGTTTTCTTAAACGCTCATTCTGAGTGGCGGGAGAGTGAGAAACAATGATTTGGCACTGAAAACTGCACCCTGTGTAAAACTGGCTTTGTCCATAATAAAAAAGTTTTTTTAAGGAATGGATCAGAATCAGTTTTCTTAAATGCTCATTCTGAGTGCTGGGAGAGTGAGAAACAAGAATTTGGCACTGAATACTGCACCCTGTGTAAAACAGGCTTTGTGCATAATGAAATAGTTGGTTAAGGAATGGATCAGAATCACTTTTCTTAAACGCTCATTCTGAGTGCTTGGAGAGTGATAAACAATGATTTGGCACTGAAAACTGCACCCTGTGTTAAACTGGCTTTGTGCATAATAAAAAAGTTTGTTATGGAATTTATCAGAATCAGTTTTCTTAAACGCTCATTCTGAGTGCTGGGAGAGTGAGAAACAATGATTTGGCACTGAAAACTGCACCCTGTGTAAAACAGGCTTTGTGCATAATAAAAAAAGTTTGTTAAGGAATGGATCAGAATCAGTTTTCTTAAACGCTCAATCTGAGTGCTGGGAGAGTGAGAAACAAGGATTTGGCACTGAAAACTGCACCCTGTGTAAAACTGGCTTTGTGCATAATAAAAAAGTTTGTTAAGGAATGGATCAGAATCAGTTTTCTTAAACGCTCATTCTGAGTGCTGGGAGAGTGAGAAACAATGATTTGGCACTGAAAACTGCACCCTGTGTAAAACAGGCTTTGTGCATAATAAAAAAAGTTTGTTAAGGAATGGATCAGAATCAGTTGTCTTAAACGCTCAATCTGAGTGCTGGGAGAGTGAGAAACAATGATTTGGCACTGAAAACTGCACCCTGTGTAAAACAGGCTTTGTGCATAATAAAAAAAGTTTGTTAAGGAATGGATCAGAATCAGTTTTCTTAAACGCTTATTCTGAGTGCTGGGAGAGTGAGAAACAAGGATTTGGCACTGAAAACTGCACCCTGTGTAAAACTGGCTTTGTGCATAATGAAATAGTTCGTTAACGAATGGATCAGAATCAGTTTTCTTAAACGCTCATTCTGAGTGCTGGGAGAGTGAGAAACAATGATTTGGCACTGAAAACTGCACCCTGTGTAAAACTGGCTTTGTGCATCATGAAAAAGTTTTTTAAGGAGTGGATAAGAATCAGTTTTCTTAAACGCTCAATCTGAGTGCTGGGAGAGTGAGAAACAAGGATTTGGCACTGAAAACTGCACCCTGTGTAAAACTGGCTTTGTGCATAATAAAAAAGTTTGTTAAGGAATGGATCAGAATCACTTTTCTTAAAAGCTCATTCTGAGTGCTGGGAGGGTGAGAAACAAGGATTTGGCACTGAAAACTGCACCCTGTGTAAAACAGGCTTTGTGCATAATAAAAAAGTTTGTTAAGGAATGGATCAGAATCAGTTTTCTTAAACGCTCATTCTGAGTGCTTGGAGAGTGATAAACAATGATTTGGCACTGAAAACTGCACCCTGTGTAAAACTGGCTTTGTGCATAATAAAAAAGTTTGTTAAGGAATGGATCAGAATCACTTTTCTTAAACGCTCATTCTGAGTGCTGGGAGAGTGAGAAACAAGGATTTGGCACTGAAAACTGCACCCTGTGTAAAACTGGCTTTGTGCATAATGAAATAGTTCGTTAAGGAATGGATCAGAATCAGTTTTCTTAAAAGCTCATTCTGAGTAGTGGGAGAGTGATAAACAAGGATTTGGCACTGAAAACTGCACCCTGTGTAAAACTGGCTTTGTCCATAATAAAAAAGTTTGTTAAGGAATGGATCAGAATCAGTTTTCTTAAATGCTCATTCTGAGTGCTGGGAGAGTGAGAAACAAGGATTTGGCACTGAAAACTGCACCCTGTGTAAAACTGGCTTTGTGCATAATAAAAAAGTTTGTTAAGGAATGGATCAGAATCACTTTTCTTAAATGCTCATTTTGAGTGCTGGGAGAGTGAGAAACAAGGATTTGGCACTGAAAACTGCACCCTGTGTAAAACTGGCTTTGTGCATAATAAAAAAGTTTGTTAAGGAATGGATCAGAATCACTTTTCTTAAACGCTCATTCTGAGTGCTGGGAGAGTGAGAAACAAGAATTTGGCACTGAATACTGCACCCTGTGTAAAACAGGCTTTGTGCATAATGAAATAGTTGGTTAAGGAATGGATCAGAATCACTTTTCTTAAACGCTCATTCTGAGTGCTTGGAGAGTGATAAACAATGATTTGGCACTGAAAACTGCACCCTGTGTAAAACTGGCTTTGTGCATAATAAAAAAGTTTGTTAAGGAATGGATCAGAATCAGTTTTCTTAAACGCTCATTCTGAGTGCTGGGAGAGTGAGAAACAATGATTTGGCACTGAAAACTGCACCCTGTGTAAAACAGGCTTTGTGCATAATAAAAAAAGTTTGTTAAGGAATGGATCAGAATCAGTTTTCTTAAACGCTCAATCTGAGTGCTGGGAGAGTGAGAAACAAGGATTTGGCACTGAAAACTGCACCCTGTGTAAAACTGGCTTTGTGCATAATGAAATAGTTCGTTAAGGAATGGATCAGAATCAGTTTTCTTAAAAGCTCATTCTGAGTAGTGGGAGAGTGATAAACAAGGATTTGGCACTGAAAACTGCACCCTGTGTAAAACTGGCTTTGTCCATAATAAAAAAGTTTGTTAAGGAATGGATCAGAATCAGTTTTCTTAAATGCTCATTCTGAGTGCTGGGAGAGTGAGAAACAAGGATTTGGCACTGAAAACTGCACCCTGTGTTAAACTGGCTTTGTGCATCATGAAAAAGTTTTTTAAGGAGTGGATAAGAATCAGTTTTCTTAAACGCTCAATCTGAGTGCTGGGAGAGTGAGAAACAAGGATTTGGCACTGAAAACTGCACCCTGTGTAAAACTGGCTTTGTGCATAATAAAAAAGTTTGTTAAGGAATGGATCAGAATCACTTTTCTTAAAAGCTCATTCTGAGTGCTGGGAGGGTGAGAAACAAGGATTTGGCACTGAAAACTGCACCCTGTGTAAAACAGGCTTTGTGCATAATAAAAAAGTTTGTTAAGGAATGGATCAGAATCAGTTTTCTTAAACGCTCATTCTGAGTGGCGGGAGAGTGAGAAACAATGATTTGGCACTGAAAACTGCACCCTGTGTAAAACTGGCTTTGTCCATAATAAAAAAGTTTGTTAAGGAATGGATAAGAATCAGTTTTCTTAAACGCTCATTCTGAGTGCTGGGAGAGTGAGAAACAAGGATTTGGCACTGAAAACTGCACCCTGTGTAAAACTGGCTTTGTGCATAATGAAATAGTTCGTTAAGGAATGGATCAGAATCAGTTTTCTTAAAAGCTCATTCTGAGTAGTGGGAGAGTGATAAACAAGGATTTGGCACTGAAAACTGCACCCTGTGTAAAACTGGCTTTGTGCATAATAAAAAAGTTTGTTAAGGAATGGATCAGAATCAGTTTTCTTAAATGCTCATTCTGAGTGCTGGGAGAGTGAGAAACAAGGATTTGGCACTGAAAACTGCACCCTGTGTAAAACTGGCTTTGTGCATAATAAAAAAGTTTGTTAAGGAATGGATCAGAATCACTTTTCTTAAACGCTCATTCTGAGTGCTGGGAGAGTGAGAAACAACAATTTGGCACTGAATACTGCACCCTGTGTAAAACAGGCTTTGTGCATAATGAAATAGTTGGTTAAGGAATGGATCAGAATCACTTTTCTTAAACGCTCATTCTGAGTGCTTGGAGAGTGATAAACAATGATTTGGCACTGAAAACTGCACCCTGTGTAAAACTGGCTTTGTGCATAATAAAAAAGTTTGTTAAGGAATGGATCAGAATCACTTTTCTTAAACGCTCATTCTGAGTGCTGGGAGAGTGAGAAACAAGGATTTGGCACTGAAAACTGCACCCTGTGTAAAACTGGCTTTGTGCATAATAAAAAAGTTTGTTAAGGAATGGATCAGAATCACTTTTCTTAAACGCTCATTCTGAGTGCTGGGAGAGTGAGAAACAAGAATTTGGCACTGAATACTGCACCCTGTGTAAAACAGGCTTTGTGCATAATGAAATAGTTGGTTAAGGAATGGATCAGAATCACTTTTCTTAAACGCTCATTCTGAGTGCTTGGAGAGTGATAAACAATGATTTGGCACTGAAAACTGCACCCTGTGTAAAACTGGCTTTGTGCATAATAAAAAAGTTTGTTAAGGAATGGATCAGAATCAGTTTTCTTAAAAGCTCATTCTGAGTAGTGGGAGAGTGATAAACAAGGATTTGGCACTGAAAACTGCACCCTGTGTAAAACTGGCTTTGTCCATAATAAAAAAGTTTGTTAAGGAATGGATCAGAATCAGTTTTCTTAAATGCTCATTCTGAGTGCTGGGAGAGTGAGAAACAAGGATTTGGCACTGAAAACTGCACCCTGTGTTAAACTGGCTTTGTGCATCATGAAAAAGTTTTTTAAGGAGTGGATAAGAATCAGTTTTCTTAAACGCTCAATCTGAGTGCTGGGAGAGTGAGAAGCAAGGATTTGGCACTGAAAACTGCACCCTGTGTAAAACTGGCTTTGTGCATAATAAAAAAGTTTGTTAAGGAATGGATCAGAATCACTTTTCTTAAAAGCTCATTCTGAGTGCTGGGAGGGTGAGAAACAAGGATTTGGCACTGAAAACTGCACCCTGTGTAAAACAGGCTTTGTGCATAATAAAAAAGTTTGTTAAGGAATGGATCAGAATCAATTTTCTTAAACGCTCATTCTGAGTGGCGGGAGAGTGAGAAACAATGATTTGGCACTGAAAACTGCACCCTGTGTAAAACTGGCTTTGTCCATAATAAAAAAGTTTGTTAAGGAATGGATAAGAATCAGTTTTCTTAAACGCTCATTCTGAGTGCTGGGAGAGTGAGAAACAAGGATTTGGCACTGAAAACTGCACCCTGTGTAAAACTGGCTTTGTGCATAATGAAATAGTTCGTTAAGGAATGGATCAGAATCAGTTTTCTTAAAAGCTCATTCTGAGTAGTGGGAGAGTGATAAACAAGGATTTGGCACTGAAAACTGCACCCTGTGTAAAACTGGCTTTGTGCATAATAAAAAAGTTTGTTAAGGAATGGATCAGAATCAGTTTTCTTAAATGCTCATTCTGAGTGCTGGGAGAGTGAGAAAAAAGGATTTGGCACTGAAAACTGCACCCTGTGTAAAACTGGCTTTGTGCATAATAAAAAAGTTTGTTAAGGAATGGATCAGAATCACTTTTCTTAAACGCTCATTTTGAGTGCTGGGAGAGTGAGAAACAATGATTTGGCACTGAAAACTGCACCCTGTGTAAAACAGGCTTTG
The DNA here is from genome assembly GCA_029783895.1 of Triplophysa bombifrons. Classification (NCBI taxonomy): domain Eukaryota; kingdom Metazoa; phylum Chordata; class Actinopteri; order Cypriniformes; family Nemacheilidae; genus Triplophysa; species Triplophysa bombifrons. The sequence goes on along the minus strand of CM056459.1, from coordinate 18,861,750 downwards.
TGCATAATAAAAAAAGTTTGTTAAGGAATGGATCAGAATCAGTTTTCTTAAACGCTCAATCTGAGTGCTGGGAGAGTGAGAAACAAGGATTTGGCACTGAAAACTGCACCCTGTGTAAAACTGGCTTTGTGCATAATAAAAAAGTTTGTTAAGGAATGGATCAGAATCAGTTTTCTTAAACGCTCATTCTGAGTGCTGGGAGAGTGAGAAACAATGATTTGGCACTGAAAACTGCACCCTGTGTAAAACAGGCTTTGTGCATAATAAAAAAAGTTTGTTAAGGAATGGATCAGAATCAGTTGTCTTAAACGCTCAATCTGAGTGCTGGGAGAGTGAGAAACAATGATTTGGCACTGAAAACTGCACCCTGTGTAAAACAGGCTTTGTGCATAATAAAAAAAGTTTGTTAAGGAATGGATCAGAATCAGTTTTCTTAAACGCTTATTCTGAGTGCTGGGAGAGTGAGAAACAAGGATTTGGCACTGAAAACTGCACCCTGTGTAAAACTGGCTTTGTGCATAATGAAATAGTTCGTTAACGAATGGATCAGAATCAGTTTTCTTAAACGCTCATTCTGAGTGCTGGGAGAGTGAGAAACAATGATTTGGCACTGAAAACTGCACCCTGTGTAAAACTGGCTTTGTGCATCATGAAAAAGTTTTTTAAGGAGTGGATAAGAATCAGTTTTCTTAAACGCTCAATCTGAGTGCTGGGAGAGTGAGAAACAAGGATTTGGCACTGAAAACTGCACCCTGTGTAAAACTGGCTTTGTGCATAATAAAAAAGTTTGTTAAGGAATGGATCAGAATCACTTTTCTTAAAAGCTCATTCTGAGTGCTGGGAGGGTGAGAAACAAGGATTTGGCACTGAAAACTGCACCCTGTGTAAAACAGGCTTTGTGCATAATAAAAAAGTTTGTTAAGGAATGGATCAGAATCAGTTTTCTTAAACGCTCATTCTGAGTGGCGGGAGAGTGAGAAACAATGATTTGGCACTGAAAACTGCACCCTGTGTAAAACTGGCTTTGTCCATAATAAAAAAGTTTTTTTAAGGAATGGATCAGAATCAGTTTTCTTAAATGCTCATTCTGAGTGCTGGGAGAGTGAGAAACAAGAATTTGGCACTGAATACTGCACCCTGTGTAAAACAGGCTTTGTGCATAATGAAATAGTTGGTTAAGGAATGGATCAGAATCACTTTTCTTAAACGCTCATTCTGAGTGCTTGGAGAGTGATAAACAATGATTTGGCACTGAAAACTGCACCCTGTGTTAAACTGGCTTTGTGCATAATAAAAAAGTTTGTTATGGAATTTATCAGAATCAGTTTTCTTAAACGCTCATTCTGAGTGCTGGGAGAGTGAGAAACAATGATTTGGCACTGAAAACTGCACCCTGTGTAAAACAGGCTTTGTGCATAATAAAAAAAGTTTGTTAAGGAATGGATCAGAATCAGTTTTCTTAAACGCTCAATCTGAGTGCTGGGAGAGTGAGAAACAAGGATTTGGCACTGAAAACTGCACCCTGTGTAAAACTGGCTTTGTGCATAATAAAAAAGTTTGTTAAGGAATGGATCAGAATCAGTTTTCTTAAACGCTCATTCTGAGTGCTGGGAGAGTGAGAAACAATGATTTGGCACTGAAAACTGCACCCTGTGTAAAACAGGCTTTGTGCATAATAAAAAAAGTTTGTTAAGGAATGGATCAGAATCAGTTGTCTTAAACGCTCAATCTGAGTGCTGGGAGAGTGAGAAACAATGATTTGGCACTGAAAACTGCACCCTGTGTAAAACAGGCTTTGTGCATAATAAAAAAAGTTTGTTAAGGAATGGATCAGAATCAGTTTTCTTAAACGCTTATTCTGAGTGCTGGGAGAGTGAGAAACAAGGATTTGGCACTGAAAACTGCACCCTGTGTAAAACTGGCTTTGTGCATAATGAAATAGTTCGTTAACGAATGGATCAGAATCAGTTTTCTTAAACGCTCATTCTGAGTGCTGGGAGAGTGAGAAACAATGATTTGGCACTGAAAACTGCACCCTGTGTAAAACTGGCTTTGTGCATCATGAAAAAGTTTTTTAAGGAGTGGATAAGAATCAGTTTTCTTAAACGCTCAATCTGAGTGCTGGGAGAGTGAGAAACAAGGATTTGGCACTGAAAACTGCACCCTGTGTAAAACTGGCTTTGTGCATAATAAAAAAGTTTGTTAAGGAATGGATCAGAATCACTTTTCTTAAAAGCTCATTCTGAGTGCTGGGAGGGTGAGAAACAAGGATTTGGCACTGAAAACTGCACCCTGTGTAAAACAGGCTTTGTGCATAATAAAAAAGTTTGTTAAGGAATGGATCAGAATCAGTTTTCTTAAACGCTCATTCTGAGTGCTTGGAGAGTGATAAACAATGATTTGGCACTGAAAACTGCACCCTGTGTAAAACTGGCTTTGTGCATAATAAAAAAGTTTGTTAAGGAATGGATCAGAATCACTTTTCTTAAACGCTCATTCTGAGTGCTGGGAGAGTGAGAAACAAGGATTTGGCACTGAAAACTGCACCCTGTGTAAAACTGGCTTTGTGCATAATGAAATAGTTCGTTAAGGAATGGATCAGAATCAGTTTTCTTAAAAGCTCATTCTGAGTAGTGGGAGAGTGATAAACAAGGATTTGGCACTGAAAACTGCACCCTGTGTAAAACTGGCTTTGTCCATAATAAAAAAGTTTGTTAAGGAATGGATCAGAATCAGTTTTCTTAAATGCTCATTCTGAGTGCTGGGAGAGTGAGAAACAAGGATTTGGCACTGAAAACTGCACCCTGTGTAAAACTGGCTTTGTGCATAATAAAAAAGTTTGTTAAGGAATGGATCAGAATCACTTTTCTTAAATGCTCATTTTGAGTGCTGGGAGAGTGAGAAACAAGGATTTGGCACTGAAAACTGCACCCTGTGTAAAACTGGCTTTGTGCATAATAAAAAAGTTTGTTAAGGAATGGATCAGAATCACTTTTCTTAAACGCTCATTCTGAGTGCTGGGAGAGTGAGAAACAAGAATTTGGCACTGAATACTGCACCCTGTGTAAAACAGGCTTTGTGCATAATGAAATAGTTGGTTAAGGAATGGATCAGAATCACTTTTCTTAAACGCTCATTCTGAGTGCTTGGAGAGTGATAAACAATGATTTGGCACTGAAAACTGCACCCTGTGTAAAACTGGCTTTGTGCATAATAAAAAAGTTTGTTAAGGAATGGATCAGAATCAGTTTTCTTAAACGCTCATTCTGAGTGCTGGGAGAGTGAGAAACAATGATTTGGCACTGAAAACTGCACCCTGTGTAAAACAGGCTTTGTGCATAATAAAAAAAGTTTGTTAAGGAATGGATCAGAATCAGTTTTCTTAAACGCTCAATCTGAGTGCTGGGAGAGTGAGAAACAAGGATTTGGCACTGAAAACTGCACCCTGTGTAAAACTGGCTTTGTGCATAATGAAATAGTTCGTTAAGGAATGGATCAGAATCAGTTTTCTTAAAAGCTCATTCTGAGTAGTGGGAGAGTGATAAACAAGGATTTGGCACTGAAAACTGCACCCTGTGTAAAACTGGCTTTGTCCATAATAAAAAAGTTTGTTAAGGAATGGATCAGAATCAGTTTTCTTAAATGCTCATTCTGAGTGCTGGGAGAGTGAGAAACAAGGATTTGGCACTGAAAACTGCACCCTGTGTTAAACTGGCTTTGTGCATCATGAAAAAGTTTTTTAAGGAGTGGATAAGAATCAGTTTTCTTAAACGCTCAATCTGAGTGCTGGGAGAGTGAGAAACAAGGATTTGGCACTGAAAACTGCACCCTGTGTAAAACTGGCTTTGTGCATAATAAAAAAGTTTGTTAAGGAATGGATCAGAATCACTTTTCTTAAAAGCTCATTCTGAGTGCTGGGAGGGTGAGAAACAAGGATTTGGCACTGAAAACTGCACCCTGTGTAAAACAGGCTTTGTGCATAATAAAAAAGTTTGTTAAGGAATGGATCAGAATCAGTTTTCTTAAACGCTCATTCTGAGTGGCGGGAGAGTGAGAAACAATGATTTGGCACTGAAAACTGCACCCTGTGTAAAACTGGCTTTGTCCATAATAAAAAAGTTTGTTAAGGAATGGATAAGAATCAGTTTTCTTAAACGCTCATTCTGAGTGCTGGGAGAGTGAGAAACAAGGATTTGGCACTGAAAACTGCACCCTGTGTAAAACTGGCTTTGTGCATAATGAAATAGTTCGTTAAGGAATGGATCAGAATCAGTTTTCTTAAAAGCTCATTCTGAGTAGTGGGAGAGTGATAAACAAGGATTTGGCACTGAAAACTGCACCCTGTGTAAAACTGGCTTTGTGCATAATAAAAAAGTTTGTTAAGGAATGGATCAGAATCAGTTTTCTTAAATGCTCATTCTGAGTGCTGGGAGAGTGAGAAACAAGGATTTGGCACTGAAAACTGCACCCTGTGTAAAACTGGCTTTGTGCATAATAAAAAAGTTTGTTAAGGAATGGATCAGAATCACTTTTCTTAAACGCTCATTCTGAGTGCTGGGAGAGTGAGAAACAACAATTTGGCACTGAATACTGCACCCTGTGTAAAACAGGCTTTGTGCATAATGAAATAGTTGGTTAAGGAATGGATCAGAATCACTTTTCTTAAACGCTCATTCTGAGTGCTTGGAGAGTGATAAACAATGATTTGGCACTGAAAACTGCACCCTGTGTAAAACTGGCTTTGTGCATAATAAAAAAGTTTGTTAAGGAATGGATCAGAATCACTTTTCTTAAACGCTCATTCTGAGTGCTGGGAGAGTGAGAAACAAGGATTTGGCACTGAAAACTGCACCCTGTGTAAAACTGGCTTTGTGCATAATAAAAAAGTTTGTTAAGGAATGGATCAGAATCACTTTTCTTAAACGCTCATTCTGAGTGCTGGGAGAGTGAGAAACAAGAATTTGGCACTGAATACTGCACCCTGTGTAAAACAGGCTTTGTGCATAATGAAATAGTTGGTTAAGGAATGGATCAGAATCAGTTTTCTTAAAAGCTCATTCTGAGTAGTGGGAGAGTGATAAACAAGGATTTGGCACTGAAAACTGCACCCTGTGTAAAACTGGCTTTGTCCATAATAAAAAAGTTTGTTAAGGAATGGATCAGAATCAGTTTTCTTAAATGCTCATTCTGAGTGCTGGGAGAGTGAGAAACAAGGATTTGGCACTGAAAACTGCACCCTGTGTTAAACTGGCTTTGTGCATCATGAAAAAGTTTTTTAAGGAGTGGATAAGAATCAGTTTTCTTAAACGCTCAATCTGAGTGCTGGGAGAGTGAGAAACAAGGATTTGGCACTGAAAACTGCACCCTGTGTAAAACTGGCTTTGTGCATAATAAAAAAGTTTGTTAAGGAATGGATCAGAATCACTTTTCTTAAAAGCTCATTCTGAGTGCTGGGAGGGTGAGAAACAAGGATTTGGCACTGAAAACTGCACCCTGTGTAAAACAGGCTTTGTGCATAATAAAAAAGTTTGTTAAGGAATGGATCAGAATCAGTTTTCTTAAACGCTCATTCTGAGTGGCGGGAGAGTGAGAAACAATGATTTGGCACTGAAAACTGCACCCTGTGTAAAACTGGCTTTGTCCATAATAAAAAAGTTTGTTAAGGAATGGATAAGAATCAGTTTTCTTAAACGCTCATTCTGAGTGCTGGGAGAGTGAGAAACAAGGATTTGGCACTGAAAACTGCACCCTGTGTAAAACTGGCTTTGTGCATAATGAAATAGTTCGTTAAGGAATGGATCAGAATCAGTTTTCTTAAAAGCTCATTCTGAGTAGTGGGAGAGTGATAAACAAGGATTTGGCACTGAAAACTGCACCCTGTGTAAAACTGGCTTTGTGCATAATAAAAAAGTTTGTTAAGGAATGGATCAGAATCAGTTTTCTTAAATGCTCATTCTGAGTGCTGGGAGAGTGAGAAACAAGGATTTGGCACTGAAAACTGCACCCTGTGTAAAACTGGCTTTGTGCATAATAAAAAAGTTTGTTAAGGAATGGATCAGAATCACTTTTCTTAAACGCTCATTCTGAGTGCTGGGAGAGTGAGAAACAACAATTTGGCACTGAATACTGCACCCTGTGTAAAACAGGCTTTGTGCATAATGAAATAGTTGGTTAAGGAATGGATCAGAATCACTTTTCTTAAACGCTCATTCTGAGTGCTTGGAGAGTGATAAACAATGATTTGGCACTGAAAACTGCACCCTGTGTAAAACTGGCTTTGTGCATAATAAAAAAGTTTGTTAAGGAATGGATCAGAATCACTTTTCTTAAACGCTCATTCTGAGTGCTGGGAGAGTGAGAAACAAGGATTTGGCACTGAAAACTGCACCCTGTGTAAAACTGGCTTTGTGCATAATAAAAAAGTTTGTTAAGGAATGGATCAGAATCACTTTTCTTAAACGCTCATTCTGAGTGCTGGGAGAGTGAGAAACAAGAATTTGGCACTGAATACTGCACCCTGTGTAAAACAGGCTTTGTGCATAATGAAATAGTTGGTTAAGGAATGGATCAGAATCACTTTTCTTAAACGCTCATTCTGAGTGCTTGGAGAGTGATAAACAATGATTTGGCACTGAAAACTGCACCCTGTGTAAAACTGGCTTTGTGCATAATAAAAAAGTTTGTTAAGGAATGGATCAGAATCAGTTTTCTTAAAAGCTCATTCTGAGTAGTGGGAGAGTGATAAACAAGGATTTGGCACTGAAAACTGCACCCTGTGTAAAACTGGCTTTGTCCATAATAAAAAAGTTTGTTAAGGAATGGATCAGAATCAGTTTTCTTAAATGCTCATTCTGAGTGCTGGGAGAGTGAGAAACAAGGATTTGGCACTGAAAACTGCACCCTGTGTTAAACTGGCTTTGTGCATCATGAAAAAGTTTTTTAAGGAGTGGATAAGAATCAGTTTTCTTAAACGCTCAATCTGAGTGCTGGGAGAGTGAGAAGCAAGGATTTGGCACTGAAAACTGCACCCTGTGTAAAACTGGCTTTGTGCATAATAAAAAAGTTTGTTAAGGAATGGATCAGAATCACTTTTCTTAAAAGCTCATTCTGAGTGCTGGGAGGGTGAGAAACAAGGATTTGGCACTGAAAACTGCACCCTGTGTAAAACAGGCTTTGTGCATAATAAAAAAGTTTGTTAAGGAATGGATCAGAATCAATTTTCTTAAACGCTCATTCTGAGTGGCGGGAGAGTGAGAAACAATGATTTGGCACTGAAAACTGCACCCTGTGTAAAACTGGCTTTGTCCATAATAAAAAAGTTTGTTAAGGAATGGATAAGAATCAGTTTTCTTAAACGCTCATTCTGAGTGCTGGGAGAGTGAGAAACAAGGATTTGGCACTGAAAACTGCACCCTGTGTAAAACTGGCTTTGTGCATAATGAAATAGTTCGTTAAGGAATGGATCAGAATCAGTTTTCTTAAAAGCTCATTCTGAGTAGTGGGAGAGTGATAAACAAGGATTTGGCACTGAAAACTGCACCCTGTGTAAAACTGGCTTTGTGCATAATAAAAAAGTTTGTTAAGGAATGGATCAGAATCAGTTTTCTTAAATGCTCATTCTGAGTGCTGGGAGAGTGAGAAACAAGGATTTGGCACTGAAAACTGCACCCTGTGTAAAACTGGCTTTGTGCATAATAAAAAAGTTTGTTAAGGAATGGATCAGAATCACTTTTCTTAAACGCTCATTTTGAGTGCTGGGAGAGTGAGAAACAATGATTTGGCACTGAAAACTGCACCCTGTGTAAAACAGGCTTTGTGCATAATAAAAAAAGTTTGTTAAGGAATGGATCAGAATCAGTTTTCTTAAACGCTCAATCTGAGTGCTGGGAGAGTGAGAAACAAGGATTTGGCACTGAAAACTGCACCCTGTGTAAAACTGGCTTTGTGCATAATAAAAAAGTTTGTTAAGGAATGGATCAGAATCAGTTTTCTTAAACGCTCATTCTGAGTGCTGGGAGAGTGAGAAACAATGATTTGGCACTGAAAACTGCACCCTGTGTAAAACAGGCTTTGTGCATAATAAAAAAAGTTTGTTAAGGAATGGATCAGAATCAGTTGTCTTAAACGCTCAATCTGAGTGCTGGGAGAGTGAGAAACAATGATTTGGCACTGAAAACTGCACCCTGTGTAAAACAGGCTTTGTGCATAATAAAAAAAGTTTGTTAAGGAATGGATCAGAATCAGTTTTCTTAAACGCTTATTCTGAGTGCTGGGAGAGTGAGAAACAAGGATTTGGCACTGAAAACTGCACCCTGTGTAAAACTGGCTTTGTGCATAATGAAATAGTTCGTTAACGAATGGATCAGAATCAGTTTTCTTAAACGCTCATTCTGAGTGCTGGGAGAGTGAGAAACAATGATTTGGCACTGAAAACTGCACCCTGTGTAAAACTGGCTTTGTGCATCATGAAAAAGTTTTTTAAGGAGTGGATAAGAATCAGTTTTCTTAAACGCTCAATCTGAGTGCTGGGAGAGTGAGAAACAAGGATTTGGCACTGAAAACTGCACCCTGTGTAAAACTGGCTTTGTGCATAATAAAAAAGTTTGTTAAGGAATGGATCAGAATCACTTTTCTTAAACGCTCATTCTGAGTGCTGGGAGAGTGAGAAACAAGGATTTGGCACTGAAAACTGCACCCTGTGTAAAACTGGCTTTGTGCATAATGAAATAGTTCGTTAAGGAATGGATCAGAATCAGTTTTCTTAAAAGCTCATTCTGAGTAGTGGGAGAGTGATAAACAAGGATTTGGCACTGAAAACTGCACCCTGTGTAAAACTGGCTTTGTCCATAATAAAAAAGTTTGTTAAGGAATGGATCAGAATCAGTTTTCTTAAATGCTCATTCTGAGTGCTGGGAGAGTGAGAAACAAGGATTTGGCACTGAAAACTGCACCCTGTGTAAAACTGGCTTTGTGCATAATAAAAAAGTTTGTTAAGGAATGGATCAGAATCACTTTTCTTAAATGCTCATTTTGAGTGCTGGGAGAGTGAGAAACAAGGATTTGGCACTGAAAACTGCACCCTGTGTAAAACTGGCTTTGTGCATAATAAAAAAGTTTGTTAAGGAATGGATCAGAATCACTTTTCTTAAACGCTCATTCTGAGTGCTGGGAGAGTGAGAAACAAGAATTTGGCACTGAATACTGCACCCTGTGTAAAACAAGCTTTGTGCATAATGAAATAGTTGGTTAAGGAATGGATCAGAATCACTTTTCTTAAACGCTCATTCTGAGTGCTTGGAGAGTGATAAACAATGATTTGGCACTGAAAACTGCACCCTGTGTAAAACTGGCTTTGTGCATAATAAAAAAGTTTGTTAAGGAATGGATCAGAATCAGTTTTCTTAAAAGCTCATTCTGAGTAGTGGGAGAGTGATAAACAAGGATTTGGCACTGAAAACTGCACCCTGTGTAAAACTGGCTTTGTCCATAATAAAAAAGTTTGTTAAGGAATGGATCAGAATCAGTTTTCTTAAATGCTCATTCTGAGTGCTGGGAGAGTGAGAAACAAGGATTTGGCACTGAAAACTGCACCCTGTGTTAAACTGGCTTTGTGCATCATGAAAAAGTTTTTTAAGGAGTGGATAAGAATCAGTTTTCTTAAACGCTCAATCTGAGTGCTGGGAGAGTGAGAAGCAAGGATTTGGCACTGAAAACTGCACCCTGTGTAAAACTGGCTTTGTGCATAATAAAAAAGTTTGTTAAGGAATGGATCAGAATCACTTTTCTTAAAAGCTCATTCTGAGTGCTGGGAGGGTGAGAAACAAGGATTTGGCACTGAAAACTGCACCCTGTGTAAAACAGGCTTTGTGCATAATAAAAAAGTTTGTTAAGGAATGGATCAGAATCAATTTTCTTAAACGCTCATTCTGAGTGGCGGGAGAGTGAGAAACAATGATTTGGCACTGAAAACTGCACCCTGTGTAAAACTGGCTTTGTCCATAATAAAAAAGTTTGTTAAGGAATGGATAAGAATCAGTTTTCTTAAACGCTCATTCTGAGTGCTGGGAGAGTGAGAAACAAGGATTTGGCACTGAAAACTGCACCCTGTGTAAAACTGGCTTTGTGCATAATGAAATAGTTCGTTAAGGAATGGATCAGAATCAGTTTTCTTAAAAGCTCATTCTGAGTAGTGGGAGAGTGATAAACAAGGATTTGGCACTGAAAACTGCACCCTGTGTAAAACTGGCTTTGTGCATAATAAAAAAGTTTGTTAAGGAATGGATCAGAATCAGTTTTCTTAAATGCTCATTCTGAGTGCTGGGAGAGTGAGAAACAAGGATTTGGCACTGAAAACTGCACCCTGTGTAAAACTGGCTTTGTGCATAATAAAAAAGTTTGTTAAGGAATGGATCAGAATCACTTTTCTTAAACGCTCATTTTGAGTGCTGGGAGAGTGAGAAACAATGATTTGGCACTGAAAACTGCACCCTGTGTAAAACAGGCTTTGTGCATAATAAAAAAAGTTTGTTAAGGAATGGATCAGAATCAGTTTTCTTAAACGCTCAATCTGAGTGCTGGGAGAGTGAGAAACAAGGATTTGGCACTGAAAACTGCACCCTGTGTAAAACTGGCTTTGTGCATAATAAAAAAGTTTGTTAAGGAATGGATCAGAATCAGTTTTCTTAAACGCTCATTCTGAGTGCTGGGAGAGTGAGAAACAATGATTTGGCACTGAAAACTGCACCCTGTGTAAAACAGGCTTTGTGCATAATAAAAAAAGTTTGTTAAGGAATGGATCAGAATCAGTTGTCTTAAACGCTCAATCTGAGTGCTGGGAGAGTGAGAAACAATGATTTGGCACTGAAAACTGCACCCTGTGTAAAACAGGCTTTGTGCATAATAAAAAAAGTTTGTTAAGGAATGGATCAGAATCAGTTTTCTTAAACGCTTATTCTGAGTGCTGGGAGAGTGAGAAACAAGGATTTGGCACTGAAAACTGCACCCTGTGTAAAACTGGCTTTGTGCATAATGAAATAGTTCGTTAACGAATGGATCAGAATCAGTTTTCTTAAACGCTCATTCTGAGTGCTGGGAGAGTGAGAAACAATGATTTGGCACTGAAAACTGCACCCTGTGTAAAACTGGCTTTGTGCATCATGAAAAAGTTTTTTAAGGAGTGGATAAGAATCAGTTTTCTTAAACGCTCAATCTGAGTGCTGGGAGAGTGAGAAACAAGGATTTGGCACTGAAAACTGCACCCTGTGTAAAACTGGCTTTGTGCATAATAAAAAAGTTTGTTAAGGAATGGATCAGAATCACTTTTCTTAAACGCTCATTCTGAGTGCTGGGAGAGTGAGAAACAAGGATTTGGCACTGAAAACTGCACCCTGTGTAAAACTGGCTTTGTGCATAATGAAATAGTTCGTTAAGGAATGGATCAGAATCAGTTTTCTTAAAAGCTCATTCTGAGTAGTGGGAGAGTGATAAACAAGGATTTGGCACTGAAAACTGCACCCTGTGTAAAACTGGCTTTGTCCATAATAAAAAAGTTTGTTAAGGAATGGATCAGAATCAGTTTTCTTAAATGCTCATTCTGAGTGCTGGGAGAGTGAGAAACAAGGATTTGGCACTGAAAACTGCACCCTGTGTAAAACTGGCTTTGTGCATAATAAAAAAGTTTGTTAAGGAATGGATCAGAATCACTTTTCTTAAATGCTCATTTTGAGTGCTGGGAGAGTGAGAAACAAGGATTTGGCACTGAAAACTGCACCCTGTGTAAAACTGGCTTTGTGCATAATAAAAAAGTTTGTTAAGGAATGGATCAGAATCACTTTTCTTAAACGCTCATTCTGAGTGCTGGGAGAGTGAGAAACAAGAATTTGGCACTGAATACTGCACCCTGTGTAAAACAGGCTTTGTGCATAATGAAATAGTTGGTTAAGGAATGGATCAGAATCACTTTTCTTAAACGCTCATTCTGAGTGCTTGGAGAGTGATAAACAATGATTTGGCACTGAAAACTGCACCCTGTGTAAAACTGGCTTTGTGCATAATAAAAAAGTTTGTTAAGGATTGGATCAGAATCAGTTTTCTTAAACGCTCATTCTGAGTGCTGGGAGAGTGAGAAACAATGATGTGGCACTGAAAACTGCACCCTGTGTAAAACAGGCTTTGTGCATAATAAAAAAAGTTTGTTAAGGAATGGATCAGAATCAGTTTTCTTAAACGCTCAATCTGAGTGCTGGGAGAGTGAGAAACAAGGATTTGGCACTGAAAACTGCACCCTGTGTAAAACTGGCTTTGTGCATAATGAAATAGTTCGTTAAGGAATGGATCAGAATCAGTTTTCTTAAAAGCTCATTCTGAGTAGTGGGAGAGTGATAAACAAGGATTTGGCACTGAAAACTGCACCCTGTGTAAAACTGGCTTTGTCCATAATAAAAAAGTTTGTTAAGGAATGGATCAGAATCAGTTTTCTTAAATGCTCATTCTGAGTGCTGGGAGAGTGAGAAACAAGGATTTGGCACTGAAAACTGCACCCTGTGTTAAACTGGCTTTGTGCATCATGAAAAAGTTTTTTAAGGAGTGGATAAGAATCAGTTTTCTTAAACGCTCAATCTGAGTGCTGGGAGAGTGAGAAACAAGGATTTGGCACTGAAAACTGCACCCTGTGTAAAACTGGCTTTGTGCATAATAAAAAAGTTTGTTAAGGAATGGATCAGAATCACTTTTCTTAAAAGCTCATTCTGAGTGCTGGGAGGGTGAGAAACAAGGATTTGGCACTGAAAACTGCACCCTGTGTAAAACAGGCTTTGTGCATAATAAAAAAGTTTGTTAAGGAATGGATCAGAATCAGTTTTCTTAAACGCTCATTCTGAGTGGCGGGAGAGTGAGAAACAATGATTTGGCACTGAAAACTGCACCCTGTGTAAAACTGGCTTTGTCCATAATAAAAAAGTTTGTTAAGGAATGGATAAGAATCAGTTTTCTTAAACGCTCATTCTGAGTGCTGGGAGAGTGAGAAACAAGGATTTGGCACTGAAAACTGCACCCTGTGTAAAACTGGCTTTGTGCATAATGAAATAGTTCGTTAAGGAATGGATCAGAATCAGTTTTCTTAAAAGCTCATTCTGAGTAGTGGGAGAGTGATAAACAAGGATTTGGCACTGAAAACTGCACCCTGTGTAAAACTGGCTTTGTGCATAATAAAAAAGTTTGTTAAGGAATGGATCAGAATCAGTTTTCTTAAATGCTCATTCTGAGTGCTGGGAGAGTGAGAAACAAGGATTTGGCACTGAAAACTGCACCCTGTGTAAAACTGGCTTTGTGCATAATAAAAAAGTTTGTTAAGGAATGGATCAGAATCACTTTTCTTAAACGCTCATTCTGAGTGCTGGGAGAGTGAGAAACAAGGATTTGGCACTGAAAACTGCACCCTGTGTAAAACTGGCTTTGTGCATAATAAAAAAGTTTGTTAAGGAATGGATCAGAATCACTTTTCTTAAATGCTCATTTTGAGTGCTGGGAGAGTGAGAAACAAGGATTTGGCACTGAAAACTGCACCCTGTGTAAAACTGGCTTTGTGCATAATAAAAAAGTTTGTTAAGGAATGGATCAGAATCACTTTTCTTAAACGCTCATTCTGAGTGCTGGGAGAGTGAGAAACAAGAATTTGGCACTGAATACTGCACCCTGTGTAAAACAGGCTTTGTGCATAATGAAATAGTTGGTTAAGGAATGGATCAGAATCACTTTTCTTAAACGCTCATTCTGAGTGCTTGGAGAGTGATAAACAATGATTTGGCACTGAAAACTGCACCCTGTGTAAAACTGGCTTTGTGCATAATAAAAAAGTTTGTTAAGGAATGGATCAGAATCAGTTTTCCTAAACGCTCATTCTGAGTGCTGGGAGAGTGAGAAACAATGATTTGGCACTGAAAACTGCACCCTGTGTAAAACAGGCTTTGTGCATAATAAAAAAAGTTTGTTAAGGAATGGATCAGAATCAGTTTTCTTAAACGCTCAATCTGAGTGCTGGGAGAGTGAGAAACAAGGATTTGGCACTGAAAACTGCACCCTGTGTAAAACTGGCTTTGTGCATAATGAAATAGTTCGTTAAGGAATGGATCAGAATCAGTTTTCTTAAAAGCTCATTCTGAGTAGTGGGAGAGTGATAAACAAGGATTTGGCACTGAAAACTGCACCCTGTGTAAAACTGGCTTTGTCCATAATAAAAAAGTTTGTTAAGGAATGGATCAGAATCAGTTTTCTTAAATGCTCATTCTGAGTGCTGGGAGAGTGAGAAACAAGGATTTGGCACTGAAAACTGCACCCTGTGTTAAACTGGCTTTGTGCATCATGAAAAAGTTTTTTAAGGAGTGGATAAGAATCAGTTTTCTTAAACGCTCAATCTGAGTGCTGGGAGAGTGAGAAACAAGGATTTGGCACTGAAAACTGCACCCTGTGTAAAACTGGCTTTGTGCATAATAAAAAAGTTTGTTAAGGAATGGATCAGAATCACTTTTCTTAAAAGCTCATTCTGAGTGCTGGGAGGGTGAGAAACAAGGATTTGGCACTGAAAACTGCACCCTGTGTAAAACAGGCTTTGTGCATAATAAAAAAGTTTGTTAAGGAATGGATCAGAATCAGTTTTCTTAAACGCTCATTCTGAGTGGCGGGAGAGTGAGAAACAATGATTTGGCACTGAAAACTGCACCCTGTGTAAAACTGGCTTTGTCCATAATAAAAAAGTTTGTTAAGGAATGGATAAGAATCAGTTTTCTTAAACGCTCATTCTGAGTGCTGGGAGAGTGAGAAACAAGGATTTGGCACTGAAAACTGCACCCTGTGTAAAACTGGCTTTGTGCATAATGAAATAGTTCGTTAAGGAATGGATCAGAATCAGTTTTCTTAAAAGCTCATTCTGAGTAGTGGGAGAGTGATAAACAAGGATTTGGCACTGAAAACTGCACCCTGTGTAAAACTGGCTTTGTGCATAATAAAAAAGTTTGTTAAGGAATGGATCAGAATCAGTTTTCTTAAATGCTCATTCTGAGTGCTGGGAGAGTGAGAAACAAGGATTTGGCACTGAAAACTGCACCCTGTGTAAAACTGGCTTTGTGCATAATAAAAAAGTTTGTTAAGGAATGGATCAGAATCACTTTTCTTAAACGCTCATTTTGAGTGCTGGGAGAGTGAGAAACAAGGATTTGGCACTGAAAACTGCACCCTGTGTAAAACTGGCTTTGTGCATAATAAAAAAGTTTGTTAAGGAATGGATCAGAATCACTTTTCTTAAACGCTCATTCTGAGTGCTGGGAGAGTGAGAAACAAGAATTTGGCACTGAATACTGCACCCTGTGTAAAACAGGCTTTGTGCATAATGAAATAGTTGGTTAAGGAATGGATCAGAATCACTTTTCTTAAACGCTCATTCTGAGTGCTTGGAGAGTGATAAACAATGATTTGGCACTGAAAACTGCACCCTGTGTAAAACTGGCTTTGTGCATAATAAAAAAAAAATTTAAGGAATGGATCAGAATCAGTTTTCTTAAACGCTCATTCTGAGTGCTTGGAGAGTGAGAAACAATGATTTGGCACTGAAAACTGCACTCTGTGTAAAACAGGCTTTGTGCATAATAAAAAAGTTTGTTAAGGAATGGATCAGAATCACTTTTCTTAAATGCTCATTTTGAGTGCTGGGAGAGTGAGAAACAAGGATTTGGCACTGAAAACTGCACCCTGTGTAAAACTGGCTTTGTGCATAATAAAAAAGTTTGTTAAGGAATGGATCAGAATCACTTTTCTTAAACGCTCATTCTGAGTGCTGGGAGAGTGAGAAACAAGAATTTGGCACTGAATACTGCACCCTGTGTAAAACAGGCTTTGTGCATAATGAAATAGTTGGTTAAGGAATGGATCAGAATCACTTTTCTTAAACGCTCATTCTGAGTGCTTGGAGAGTGATAAACAATGATTTGGCACTGAAAACTGCACCCTGTGTAAAACTGGCTTTGTGCATAATAAAAAAAAAATTTAAGGAATGGATCAGAATCAGTTTTCTTAAACGCTCATTCTGAGTGCTTGGAGAGTGAGAAACAATGATTTGGCACTGAAAACTCCACTCTGTGTAAAACAGGCTTTGTGCATAATAAAAAAGTTTGTTAAGGAATGGATCAGAATCACTTTTCTTAAATGCTCATTTTGAGTGCTGGGAGAGTGAGAAACAAGGATTTGGCACTGAAAACTGCACCCTGTGTAAAACTGGCTTTGTGCATAATAAAAAAGTTTGTTAAGGAATGGATCAGAATCACTTTTCTTAAACGCTCATTCTGAGTGCTGGGAGAGTGAGAAACAAGAATTTGGCACTGAATACTGCACCCTGTGTAAAACAGGCTTTGTGCATAATGAAATAGTTGGTTAAGGAATGGATCAGAATCACTTTTCTTAAACGCTCATTCTGAGTGCTTGGAGAGTGATAAACAATGATTTGGCACTGAAAACTGCACCCTGTGTAAAACTGGCTTTGTGCATAATAAAAAAGTTTGTTAAGGAATGGATCAGAATCAGTTTTCCTAAACGCTCATTCTGAGTGCTGGGAGAGTGAGAAACAATGATTTGGCACTGAAAACTGCACCCTGTGTAAAACAGGCTTTGTGCATAATAAAAAAAGTTTGTTAAGGAATGGATCAGAATCAGTTTTCTTAAACGCTCAATCTGAGTGCTGGGAGAGTGAGAAACAAGGATTTGGCACTGAAAACTGCACCCTGTGTAAAACTGGCTTTGTGCATAATGAAATAGTTCGTTAAGGAATGGATCAGAATCACTTTTCTTAAACGCTCATTCTGAGTGCTGGGAGAGTGAGAAACAAGGATTTGGCACTGAAAACTGCACCCTGTGTAAAACTGGCTTTGTGCATAATAAAAAAGTTTGTTAAGGAATGGATCAGAATCACTTTTCTTAAATGCTCATTTTGAGTGCTGGGAGAGTGAGAAACAAGGATTTGGCACTGAAAACTGCACCCTGTGTAAAACTGGCTTTGTGCATAATAAAAAAGTTTGTTAAGGAATGGATCAGAATCACTTTTCTTAAACGCTCATTCTGAGTGCTGGGAGAGTGAGAAACAAGAATTTGGCACTGAATACTGCACCCTGTGTAAAACAGGCTTTGTGCATAATGAAATAGTTGGTTAAGGAATGGATCAGAATCACTTTTCTTAAACGCTCATTCTGAGTGCTTGGAGAGTGATAAACAATGATTTGGCACTGAAAACTGCACCCTGTGTAAAACTGGCTTTGTGCATAATAAAAAAGTTTGTTAAGGAATGGATCAGAATCAGTTTTCCTAAACGCTCATTCTGAGTGCTGGGAGAGTGAGAAACAATGATTTGGCACTGAAAACTGCACCCTGTGTAAAACAGGCTTTGTGCATAATAAAAAAAGTTTGTTAAGGAATGGATCAGAATCAGTTTTCTTAAACGCTCAATCTGAGTGCTGGGAGAGTGAGAAACAAGGATTTGGCACTGAAAACTGCACCCTGTGTAAAACTGGCTTTGTGCATAATGAAATAGTTCGTTAAGGAATGGATCAGAATCAGTTTTCTTAAAAGCTCATTCTGAGTAGTGGGAGAGTGATAAACAAGGATTTGGCACTGAAAACTGCACCCTGTGTAAAACTGGCTTTGTCCATAATAAAAAAGTTTGTTAAGGAATGGATCAGAATCAGTTTTCTTAAATGCTCATTCTGAGTGCTGGGAGAGTGAGAAACAAGGATTTGGCACTGAAAACTGCACCCTGTGTTAAACTGGCTTTGTGCATCATGAAAAAGTTTTTTAAGGAGTGGATAAGAATCAGTTTTCTTAAACGCTCAATCTGAGTGCTGGGAGAGTGAGAAACAAGGATTTGGCACTGAAAACTGCACCCTGTGTAAAACTGGCTTTGTGCATAATAAAAAAGTTTGTTAAGGAATGGATCAGAATCAGTTTTCTTAAACGCTCATTCTGAGTGGCGGGAGAGTGAGAAACAATGATTTGGCACTGAAAACTGCACCCTGTGTAAAACTGGCTTTGTCCATAATAAAAAAGTTTGTTAAGGAATGGATAAGAATCAGTTTTCTTAAACGCTCATTCTGAGTGCTGGGAGAGTGAGAAACAAGGATTTGGCACTGAAAACTGCACCCTGTGTAAAACTGGCTTTGTGCATAATGAAATAGTTCGTTAAGGAATGGATCAGAATCAGTTTTCTTAAAAGCTCATTCTGAGTAGTGGGAGAGTGATAAACAAGGATTTGGCACTGAAAACTGCACCCTGTGTAAAACTGGCTTTGTGCATAATAAAAAAGTTTGTTAAGGAATGGATCAGAATCAGTTTTCTTAAATGCTCATTCTGAGTGCTGGGAGAGTGAGAAACAAGGATTTGGCACTGAAAACTGCACCCTGTGTAAAACTGGCTTTGTGCATAATAAAAAAGTTTGTTAAGGAATGGATCAGAATCACTTTTCTTAAACGCTCATTTTGAGTGCTGGGAGAGTGAGAAACAAGGATTTGGCACTGAAAACTGCACCCTGTGTAAAACTGGCTTTGTGCATAATAAAAAAGTTTGTTAAGGAATGGATCAGAATCACTTTTCTTAAACGCTCATTCTGAGTGCTGGGAGAGTGAGAAACAAGAATTTGGCACTGAATACTGCACCCTGTGTAAAACAGGCTTTGTGCATAATGAAATAGTTGGTTAAGGAATGGATCAGAATCACTTTTCTTAAACGCTCATTCTGAGTGCTTGGAGAGTGATAAACAATGATTTGGCACTGAAAACTGCACCCTGTGTAAAACTGGCTTTGTGCATAATAAAAAAAAAATTTAAGGAATGGATCAGAATCAGTTTTCTTAAACGCTCATTCTGAGTGCTTGGAGAGTGAGAAACAATGATTTGGCACTGAAAACTGCACTCTGTGTAAAACAGGCTTTGTGCATAATAAAAAAGTTTGTTAAGGAATGGATCAGAATCACTTTTCTTAAATGCTCATTTTGAGTGCTGGGAGAGTGAGAAACAAGGATTTGGCACTGAAAACTGCACCCTGTGTAAAACTGGCTTTGTGCATAATAAAAAAGTTTGTTAAGGAATGGATCAGAATCACTTTTCTTAAACGCTCATTCTGAGTGCTGGGAGAGTGAGAAACAAGAATTTGGCACTGAATACTGCACCCTGTGTAAAACAGGCTTTGTGCATAATGAAATAGTTGGTTAAGGAATGGATCAGAATCACTTTTCTTAAACGCTCATTCTGAGTGCTTGGAGAGTGATAAACAATGATTTGGCACTGAAAACTGCACCCTGTGTAAAACTGGCTTTGTGCATAATAAAAAAAAAATTTAAGGAATGGATCAGAATCAGTTTTCTTAAACGCTCATTCTGAGTGCTTGGAGAGTGAGAAACAATGATTTGGCACTGAAAACTGCACTCTGTGTAAAACAGGCTTTGTGCATAATAAAAAAGTTTGTTAAGGAATGGATCAGAATCACTTTTCTTAAATGCTCATTTTGAGTGCTGGGAGAGTGAGAAACAAGGATTTGGCACTGAAAACTGCACCCTGTGTAAAACTGGCTTTGTGCATAATAAAAAAGTTTGTTAAGGAATGGATCAGAATCACTTTTCTTAAACGCTCATTCTGAGTGCTGGGAGAGTGAGAAACAAGAATTTGGCACTGAATACTGCACCCTGTGTAAAACAGGCTTTGTGCATAATGAAATAGTTGGTTAAGGAATGGATCAGAATCACTTTTCTTAAACGCTCATTCTGAGTGCTTGGAGAGTGATAAACAATGTTTTGGCACTGAAAACTGCACCCTGTGTAAAACTGGCTTTGTGCATAATAAAAAAGTTTGTTAAGGAATGGATCAGAATCAGTTTTCCTAAACGCTCATTCTGAGTGCTGGGAGAGTGAGAAACAATGATTTGGCACTGAAAACTGCACCCTGTGTAAAACAGGCTTTGTGCATAATAAAAAAAGTTTGTTAAGGAATGGATCAGAATCAGTTTTCTTAAACGCTCAATCTGAGTGCTGGGAGAGTGAGAAACAAGGATTTGGCACTGAAAACTGCACCCTGTGTAAAACTGGCTTTGTGCATAATGAAATAGTTCGTTAAGGAATGGATCAGAATCAGTTTTCTTAAAAGCTCATTCTGAGTAGTGGGAGAGTGATAAACAAGGATTTGGCACTGAAAACTGCACCCTGTGTAAAACTGGCTTTGTCCATAATAAAAAAGTTTGTTAAGGAATGGATCAGAATCAGTTTTCTTAAATGCTCATTCTGAGTGCTGGGAGAGTGAGAAACAAGGATTTGGCACTGAAAACTGCACCCTGTGTTAAACTGGCTTTGTGCATCATGAAAAAGTTTTTTAAGGAGTGGATAAGAATCAGTTTTCTTAAACGCTCAATCTGAGTGCTGGGAGAGTGAGAAACAAGGATTTGGCACTGAAAACTGCACCCTGTGTAAAACTGGCTTTGTGCATAATAAAAAAGTTTGTTAAGGAATGGATCAGAATCACATTTCTTAAAAGCTCATTCTGAGTGCTGGGAGGGTGAGAAACAAGGATTTGGCACTGAAAACTGCACCCTGTGTAAAACTGGCTTTGTGCATAATGAAATAGTTCGTTAAGGAATGGATCAGAATCAGTTTTCTTAAATGCTCATTCTGAGTGCTGGGAGAGTGAGAAACAAGGATTTGGCACTGAAAACTGCACCCTGTGTAAAACTGGCTTTGTGCATAATAAAAAAGTTTGTTAAGGAATGGATCAGAATCACTTTTCTTAAACGCTCATTCTGAGTGCTGGGAGAGTGAGAAACAAGAATTTGGCACTGAATACTGCACCCTGTGTAAAACAGGCTTTGTGCATAATGAAATAGTTGGTTAAGGAATGGATCAGAATCACTTTTCTTAAACGCTCATTCTGAGTGCTTGGAGAGTGATAAACAATGATTTGGCACTGAAAACTGCACCCTGTGTAAAACTGGCTTTGTGCATAATAAAAAAAAAATTTAAGGAATGGATCAGAATCAGTTTTCTTAAACGCTCATTCTGAGTGCTTGGAGAGTGAGAAACAATGATTTGGCACTGAAAACTGCACTCTGTGTAAAACAGGCTTTGTGCATAATAAAAAAAGTATGTTAAGGAATGGATCAGAATCACTTTTCTTAAACGCTCATTCTGAGTGCTGGGAGAGTGAGAAACAAGGATTTGGCACTGAAAACTGCACCCTGTGTAAAACTGGCTTTGTGCATAATGAAATAGTTCGTTAAGGAATGGATCAGAATCAGTTTTCTTAAAAGCTCATTCTGAGTAGTGGGAGAGTGATAAACAAGGATTTGGCACTGAAAACTGCACCCTGTGTAAAACTGGCTTTGTCCATAATAAAAAAGTTTGTTAAGGAATGGATCAGAATCAGTTTTCTTAAATGCTCATTCTGAGTGCTGGGAGAGTGAGAAACAAGGATTTGGCACTGAAAACTGCACCCTGTGTAAAACTGGCTTTGTGCATAATAAAAAAGTTTGTTAAGGAATGGATCAGAATCACTTTTCTTAAACGCTCATTCTGAGTGCTGGGAGAGTGAGAAACAAGAATTTGGCACTGAATACTGCACCCTGTGTAAAACAGGCTTTGTGCATAATGAAATAGTTGGTTAAGGAATGGATCAGAATCACTTTTCTTAAACGCTCATTCTGAGTGCTTGGAGAGTGATAAACAATGTTTTGGCACTGAAAACTGCACCCTGTGTAAAACTGGCTTTGTGCATAATAAAAAAAAAATTTAAGGAATGGATCAGAATCAGTTTTCTTAAACGCTCATTCTGAGTGCTGGGAGAGTGAGAAACAATGATTTGGCACTGAAAACTGCACCCTGTGTAAAACAGGCTTTGTGCATAATAAAAAAAGTTTGTTAAGGAATGGATCAGAATCACTTTTCTTAAACGCTCATTCTGAGTGCTGGGAGAGTGAGAAACAAGGATTTGGCACTGAAAACTGCACCCTGTGTAAAACTGGCTTTGTGCATAATGAAATAGTTCGTTAAGGAATGGATCAGAATCAGTTTTCTTAAAAGCTCATTCTGAGTAGTGGGAGAGTGATAAACAAGGATTTGGCACTGAAAACTGCACCCTGTGTAAAACTGGCTTTGTCCATAATAAAAAAGTTTGTTAAGGAATGGATCAGAATCAGTTTTCTTAAATGCTCATTCTGAGTGCTGGGAGAGTGAGAAACAAGGATTTGGCACTGAAAACTGCACCCTGTGTTAAACTGGCTTTGTGCATAATAAAAAAGTTTGTTAAGGAATGGATCAGAATCACTTTTCTTAAACGCTCATTCTGAGTGCTTGGAGAGTGATAAACAATGATTTGGCACTGAAAACTGCACCCTGTGTAAAACTGGCTTTGTGCATAATAAAAAAGTTTGTTAAGGAATGGATCAGAATCACTTTTCTTAAACGCTCATTCTGAGTGCTGGGAGAGTGAGAAACAATGATTTGGCACTGAAAACTGCACCCTGTGTAAAACAGGCTTTGTGCATAATAAAAAAAGTTTGTTAAGGAATGGATCAGAATCAGTTTTCTTAAACGCTCAATCTGAGTGCTGGGAGAGTGAGAAACAAGGATTTGGCACTGAAAACTGCACCCTGTGTAAAACTGGCTTTGTCCATAATAAAAAAGTTTGTTAAGGAATGGATCAGAATCAGTTTTCTTAAATGCTCATTCTGAGTGCTGGGAGAGTGACAAACAAGAATTTGGCACTGAATACTGCACCCTGTGTAAAACAGGCTTTGTGCATAATGAAATAGTTGGTTAAGGAATGGATCAGAATCACTTTTGTTAAACGCTCATTCTGAGTGCTTGGAGAGTGATAAACAATGATTTGGCACTGAAAACTGCACCCTGTGTAAAACTGGCTTTGTGCATAATAAAAAAGTTTGTTAAGGAATGGATCAGAATCAGTTTTCTTAAACGCTCATTCTGAGTGCTGGGAGAGTGAGAAACAATGATTTGGCACTGAAAACTGCACCCTGTGTAAAACAGGCTTTGTGCATAATAAAAAAAGTTTGTTAAGGAGTGGATAAGAATCAGTTTTCTTAAACGCTCAATCTGAGTGCTGGGAGAGTGAGAAACAATGATTTGGCACTGAAAACTGCACCCTGTGTAAAACTGGCTTTGTGCATAATAAAAAAGTTTGTTAAGGAATGGATCAGAATCAGTTTTCTTAAACGCTCATTCTGAGTGCTGGGAGAGTGAGAAACAATGATTTGGCACTGAAAACTGCACCCTGTGTAAAACAGGCTTTGTGCATAATAAAAAAAGTTTGTTAAGGAATGGATCAGAATCAGTTGTCTTAAACGCTCAATCTGAGTGCTGGGAGAGTGAGAAACAATGATTTGGCACTGAAAACTGCACCCTGTGTAAAACAGGCTTTGTGCATAATAAAAAAAGTTTGTTAAGGAGTGGATAAGAATCAGTTTTCTTAAACGCTCAATCTGAGTGCTGGGAGAGTGAGAAACAATGATTTGGCACTGAAAACTGCACCCTGTGTAAAACTGGCTTTGTGCATAATAAAAAAGTTTGTTAAGGAATGGATCAGAATCAGTTTTCTTAAACGCTCATTCTGAGTGCTGGGAGAGTGAGAAACAATGATTTGGCACTGAAAACTGCACCCTGTGTAAAACAGGCTTTGTGCATAATAAAAAAAGTTTGTTAAGGAATGGATCAGAATCAGTTGTCTTAAACGCTCAATCTGAGTGCTGGGAGAGTGAGAAACAATGATTTGGCACTGAAAACTGCACCCTGTGTAAAACAGGCTTTGTGCATAATAAAAAAAGTTTGTTAAGGAATGGATCAGAATCAGTTTTCTTAAACGCTTATTCTGAGTGCTGGGAGAGTGAGAAACAAGGATTTGGCACTGAAAACTGCACCCTGTGTAAAACTGGCTTTGTGCATAATGAAATAGTTCGTTAACGAATGTATCAGAATCAGTTTTCTTAAACGCTCATTCTGAGTGCTGGGAGAGTGAGAAACAATGATTTGGCACTGAAAACTGCACCCTGTGTAAAACTGGCTTTGTGCATCATGAAAAAGTTTTTTAAGGAGTGGATAAGAATCAGTTTTCTTAAACGCTCAATCTGAGTGCTGGGAGAGTGAGAAACAAAGATTTGGCACTGAAAACTGCACCCTGTGTAAAACTGGCTTTGTGCATAATAAAAAAGTTTGTTAAGGAATGGATCAGAATCACTTTTCTTAAAAGCTCATTCTGAGTGCTGGGAGGGTGAGAAACAAGGATTTGGCACTGAAGACTGCACCCTGTGTAAAACAGGCTTTGTGCATAATAAAAAAGTTTGTTAAGGAATGGATCAGAATCAGTTTTCTTAAACGCTCATTCTGAGTGGCGGGAGAGTGAGAAACAATGATTTGGCACTGAAAACTGCACCCTGTGTAAAACTGGCTTTGTCCATAATAAAAAAGTTTGTTAAGGAATGGATAAGAATCAGTTTTCTTAAACGCTCATTCTGAGTGCTGGGAGAGTGAGAAACAATGATTTGGCACTGAAAACTGCACCCTGTGTAAAACTGGCTTTGTGCATAATAAAAAAGTTTGTTAAGGAATGGATCAGAATCACTTTTCTTAAACGCTCATTCTGAGTGCTGGGAGAGTGAGAAACAATGATTTGGCACTGAAAACTGCACCCTGTGTTAAACTGGCTTTGTGCATAATAAAAAAGTTTGTTAAGGAATGGATCAGAATCACTTTTCTTAAACGCTCATTCTGAGTGCTTGGAGAGTGATAAACAATGATTTGGCACTGAAAACTGCACCCTGTGTAAAACTGGCTTTGTGCATAATAAAAAAGTTTGTTAAGGAATGGATCAGAATCACTTTTCTTAAACGCTCATTCTGAGTGCTGGGAGAGTGAGAAACAATGATTTGGCACTGAAAACTGCACCCTGTGTAAAACAGGCTTTGTGCATAATAAAAAGAGTTTGTTAAGGAATGGATCAGAATCAGTTTTCTTAAACGCTCAATCTGAGTGCTGGGAGAGTGAGAAACAAGGATTTGGCACTGAAAACTGCACCCTGTGTAAAACTGGCTTTGTCCATAATAAAAAAGTTTGTTAAGGAATGGATCAGAATCAGTTTTCTTAAATGCTCATTCTGAGTGCTGGGAGAGTGAGAAACAAGAATTTGGCACTGAATACTGCACCCTGTGTAAAACAGGCTTTGTGCATAATGAAATAGTTGGTTAAGGAATGGATCAGAATCACTTTTGTTAAACGCTCATTCTGAGTGCTTGGAGAGTGATAAACAATGATTTGGCACTGAAAACTGCACCCTGTGTAAAACTGGCTTTGTGCATAATAAAAAAGTTTGTTAAGGAATGGATCAGAATCAGTTTTCTTAAACGCTCATTCTGAGTGCTGGGAGAGTGAGAAACAATGATTTGGCACTGAAAACTGCACCCTGTGTAAAACAGGCTTTGTGCATAATAAAAAAAGTTTGTTAAGGAGTGGATAAGAATCAGTTTTCTTAAACGCTCAATCTGAGTGCTGGGAGAGTGAGAAACAATGATTTGGCACTGAAAACTGCACCCTGTGTAAAACTGGCTTTGTCCATAATAAAAAAGTTTGTTAAGGAATGGATAAGAATCAGTTTTCTTAAACGCTCATTCTGAGTGCTGGGAGAGTGAGAAACAATGATTTGGCACTGAAAACTGCACCCTGTGTAAAACTGGCTTTGTCCATAATAAAAAAGTTTGTTAAGGAATGGATAAGAATCAGTTTTCTTAAACGCTCATTCTGAGTGCTGGGAGAGTGAGAAACAAGAATTTGGCACTGAATACTGCACCCTGTGTAAAACAGGCTTTGTGCATAATGAAATAGTTGGTTAAGGAATGGATCAGAATCACTTTTCTTAAACGCTCATTCTGAGTGCTGGGAGAGTGATAAACAATGATTTGGCACTGAAAACTGCACCCTGTGTAAAACTGGTTTTGTGCATAATAAAAAAGTTTGTTAAGGAATGGATCAGAATCAGTTTTCTTAAACGCTCATTCTGAGTGCTGGGAGAGGGAGAAACAATGATTTGGCACTGAAAACTGCACCCTGTGTAAAACAGGCTTTGTGCATAATAAAAAAAGTTTGTTAAGGAATGGATCAGAATCAGTTTTCTTAAACGCTCAATCTGAGTGCTGGGAGAGTGAGAAACAAGGATTTGGCACTGAAAACTGCACCCTGTGTAAAACTGGCTTTGTGCATAATAAAAAAGTTTGTTAAGGAATGGATCAGAATCAGTTTTCTTAAACGCTCATTCTGAGTGCTGGGAGAGTGAGAAACAATGATTTGGCACTGAAAACTGCACCCTGTGTAAAACAGGCTTTGTGCATAATAAAAAAAGTTTGTTAAGGAATGGATCAGAATCAGTTGTCTTAAACGCTCAATCTGAGTGCTGGGAGAGTGAGAAACAATGATTTGGCACTGAAAACTGCACCCTGTGTAAAACAGGCTTTGTGCATAATAAAAAAAGTTTGTTAAGGAATGGATCAGAATCAGTTTTCTTAAACGCTTATTCTGAGTGCTGGGAGAGTGAGAAACAAGGATTTGGCACTGAAAACTGCACCCTGTGTAAAACTGGCTTTGTGCATAATGAAATAGTTCGTTAACGAATGGATCAGAATCAGTTTTCTTAAACGCTCATTCTGAGTGCTGGGAGAGTGAGAAACAATGATTTGGCACTGAAAACTGCACCCTGTGTAAAACTGGCTTTGTGCATCATGAAAAAGTTTTTTAAGGAGTGGATAAGAATCAGTTTTCTTAAACGCTCAATCTGAGTGCTGGGAGAGTGAGAAACAAAGATTTGGCACTGAAAACTGCACCCTGTGTAAAACTGGCTTTGTGCATAATAAAAAAGTTTGTTAAGGAATGGATCAGAATCACTTTTCTTAAAAACTCATTCTGAGTGCTGGGAGGGTGAGAAACAAGGATTTGGCACTGAAGACTGCACCCTGTGTAAAACAGGCTTTGTGCATAATAAAAAAGTTTGTTAAGGAATGGATCAGAATCAGTTTTCTTAAACGCTCAATCTGAGTGCTGGGAGAGTGAGAAACAAGGATTTGGCACTGAAAACTGCACCCTGTGTAAAACTGGCTTTGTCCATAATAAAAAAGTTTGTTAAGGAATGGATCAGAATCAGTTTTCTTAAATGCTCATTCTGAGTGCTGGGAGAGTGATAAACAAGGATTTGGCACTGAAAACTGCACCCTGTGTAAAACTGGCTTTGTGCATCATGAAAAAGTTTTTTAAGGAATGGATCAGAATCAGTTTTCTTAAACGCTCATTCTGAGTGGCGGGAGAGTGAGAAACAATGATTTGGCACTGAAAACTGCACCCTGTGTAAAACTGGCTTTGTGCATCATGAAAAAGTTTTTTAAGGAGTGGATAAGAATCAGTTTTCTTAAACGCTCAATCTGAGTGCTGGGAGAGTGAGAAACAAGGATTTGGCACTGAAAACTGCACCCTGTGTAAAACTGGCTTTGTGCATAATAAAAAAGTTTGTTAAGGAATGGATCAGAATCACTTTTCTTAAAAGCTCATTCTGAGTGCTGGGAGGGTGAGAAACAAGGATTTGGCACTGAAGACTGCACCCTGTGTAAAACAGGCTTTGTGCATAATAAAAAAGTTTGTTAAGGAATGGATCAGAATCAGTTTTCTTAAACGCTCATTCTGAGTGGCGGGAGAGTGAGAAACAATGATTTGGCACTGAAAACTGCACCCTGTGTAAAACTGGCTTTGTCCATAATAAAAAAGTTTGTTAAGGAATGGATCAGAATCAGTTTTCTTAAATGCTCATTCTGAGTGCTGGGAGAGTGAGAAACAAGAATTTGGCACTGAATACTGCACCCTGTGTAAAACAGGCTTTGTGCATAATGAAATAGTTGGTTAAGGAATGGATCAGAATCACTTTTCTTAAACGCTCATTCTGAGTGCTTGGAGAGTGATAAACAATGATTTGGCACTGAAAACTGCACCCTGTGTAAAACTGGCTTTGTGCATAATAAAAAAGTTTGTTAAGGAATGGATCAGAATCAGTTTTCTTAAACGCTCATTCTGAGTGCTGGGAGAGTGAGAAACAATGATTTGGCACTGAAAACTGCACCCTGTGTAAAACTGGCTTTGTGCATCATGAAAAAGTTTTTTAAGGAGTGGATAAGAATCAGTTTTCTTAAACGCTCAATCTGAGTGCTGGGAGAGTGAGAAACAAGGATTTGGCACTGAAAACTGCACCCTGTGTAAAACTGGCTTTGTGCATAATAAAAAAGTTTGTTAAGGAATGGATCAGAATCACTTTTCTTAAAAGCTCATTCTGAGTGCTGGGAGGGTGAGAAACAAGGATTTGGCACTGAAGACTGCACCCTGTGTAAAACAGGCTTTGTGCATAATAAAAAAGTTTGTTAAGGAATGGATCAGAATCAGTTTTCTTAAACGCTCATTCTGAGTGGCGGGAGAGTGAGAAACAATGATTTGGCACTGAAAACTGCACCCTGTGTAAAACTGGCTTTGTCCATAATAAAAAAGTTTGTTAAGGAATGGATCAGAATCAGTTTTCTTAAATGCTCATTCTGAGTGCTGGGAGAGTGAGAAACAAGAATTTGGCACTGAATACTGCACCCTGTGTAAAACAGGCTTTGTGCATAATGAAATAGTTGGTTAAGGAATGGATCAGAATCACTTTTCTTAAACGCTCATTCTGAGTGCTTGGAGAGTGATAAACAATGATTTGGCACTGAAAACTGCACCCTGTGTAAAACTGGCTTTGTGCATAATAAAAAAGTTTGTTAAGGAATGGATCAGAATCAGTTTTCTTAAACGCTCATTCTGAGTGCTGGGAGAGTGAGAAACAATGATTTGGCACTGAAAACTGCACCCTGTGTAAAACAGGCTTTGTGCATAATAAAAAAAGTTTGTTAAGGAATGGATCAGAATCAGTTGTCTTAAACGCTCAATCTGAGTGCTGGGAGAGTGAGAAACAATGATTTGGCACTGAAAACTGCACCCTGTGTAAAACAGGCTTTGTGCATAATAAAAAAAGTTTGTTAAGGAATGGATCAGAATCAGTTTTCTTAAACGCTTATTCTGAGTGCTGGGAGAGTGAGAAACAAGGATTTGGCACTGAAAACTGCACCCTGTGTAAAACTGGCTTTGTGCATAATGAAATAGTTCGTTAACGAATGGATCAGAATCAGTTTTCTTAAACGCTCATTCTGAGTGCTGGGAGAGTGAGAAACAATGATTTGGCACTGAAAACTGCACCCTGTGTAAAACTGGCTTTGTGCATCATGAAAAAGTTTTTTAAGGAGTGGATAAGAATCAGTTTTCTTAAACGCTCAATCTGAGTGCTGGGAGAGTGAGAAACAAGGATTTGGCACTGAAAACTGCACCCTGTGTAAAACTGGCTTTGTGCATAATAAAAAAGTTTGTTAAGGAATGGATCAGAATCACTTTTCTTAAAAGCTCATTCTGAGTAATGGGAGGGTGAGAAACAAGGATTTGGCACTGAAAACTGCACCCTGTGTAAAACAGGCTTTGTGCATAATAAAAAAGTTTGTTAAGGAATGGATCAGAATCAGTTTTCTTAAACGCTCATTCTGAGAGGCGGGAGAGTGAGAAACAATGATTTGGCACTGAAAACTGCACCCTGTGTAAAACTGGCTTTGTCCATAATAAAAAAGTTTGTTAAGGAATGGAAAAGAATCAGTTTTCTTAAACGCTCATTCTGAGTGCTGGGAGAGTGAGAAACAATGATTTGGCACTGAAAACTGCACCCTGTGTAAAACTGGCTTTGTGCATAATAAAAAAGTTTGTTAAGGAGTGGATAAGAATCAGTTTTCTTAAACGCTCAATCTGAGTGCTGGGAGAGTGAGAAACAATGATTTGGCACTGAAAACTGCACCCTGTGTAAAACTGGCTTTGTCCATAATAAAAAAGTTTGTTAAGGAATGGATAAGAATCAGTTTTTTTAAACGCTCATTCTGAGTGCTGGGAGAGTGAGAAACAATGATTTGGCACTGAAAACTGCACCCTGTGTAAAACTGGCTTTGTCCATAATAAAAAAGTTTGTTAAGGAATGGATAAGAAACAGTTTTCTTAAACGCTCATTCTGAGTGCTGGGAGAGTGAGAAACAAGAATTTGGCACTGAATACTGCACCCTGTGTAAAACAGGCTTTGTGCATAATGAAATAGTTGGTTAAGGAATGGATCAGAATCACTTTTCTTAAACGCTCATTCTGAGTGCTTGGAGAGTGATAAACAATGATTTGGCACTGAAAACTGCACCCTGTGTAAAACTGGCTTTGTGCATAATAAAAAAGTTTGTTAAGGAATGGATCAGAATCAGTTTTCTTAAACGCTCATTCTGAGTGCTGGGAGAGTGATAAACAATGATTTGGCACTGAAAACTGCACCCTGTGTAAAACAGGCTTTGTGCATAATAAAAAAAGTTTGTTAAGGAATGGATCAGAATCAGTTTTCTTAAACGCTCAATCTGAGTGCTGGGAGAGTGAGAAACAAGGATTTGGCACTGAAAACTGCACCCTGTGTAAAACTGGCTTTGTCCATAATAAAAAAGTTTGTTAAGGAATGGATCAGAATCAGTTTTCTTAAATGCTCATTCTGAGTGCTGGGAGAGTGATAAACAAGGATTTGGCACTGAAAACTGCACCCTGTGTAAAACTGGCTTTGTGCATCATGAAAAAGTTTTTTAAGGAATGGATCAGAATCAGTTTTCTTAAACGCTCATTCTGAGTGGCGGGAGAGTGAGAAACAATGATTTGGCACTGAAAACTGCACCCTGTGTAAAACTGGTTTTGTGCATAATAAAAAAGTTGGTTAAGGAATGGATCAGAATCAGTTTTCTTAAACGCTCATTCTGAGTGCTGGGAGAGGGAGAAACAATGATTTGGCACTGAAAACTGCACCCTGTGTAAAACAGGCTTTGTGCATAATAAAAAGAGTTTGTTAAGGAATGGATCAGAATCAGTTTTCTTAAACGCTCAATCTGAGTGCTGGGAGAGTGAGAAACAAGGATTTGGCACTGAAAACTGCACCCTGTGTAAAACTGGCTTTGTGCATAATAAAAAAGTTTGTTAAGGAATGGATCAGAATCAGTTTTCTTAAACGCTCATTCTGAGTGCTGGGAGAGTGAGAAACAATGATTTGGCACTGAAAACTGCACCCTGTGTAAAACAGGCTTTGTGCATAATAAAAAAAGTTTGTTAAGGAATGGATCAGAATCAGTTGTCTTAAACGCTCAATCTGAGTGCTGGGAGAGTGAGAAACAATGATTTGGCACTGAAAACTGCACCCTGTGTAAAACAGGCTTTGTGCATAATGAAAAAGTTTGTTAAGGAATGGATCAGAATCAGTTTTCTTAAACGCTTATTCTGAGTGCTGGGAGAGTGAGAAACAAGGATTTGGCACTGAAAACTGCACCCTGTGTAAAACTGGCTTTGTGCATAATGAAATAGTTCGTTAACGAATGTATCAGAATCAGTTTTCTTAAACGCTCATTCTGAGTGCTGGGAGAGTGAGAAACAATGATTTGGCACTGAAAACTGCACCCTGTGTAAAACTGGCTTTGTGCATCATGAAAAAGTTTTTTAAGGAGTGGATAAGAATCAGTTTTCTTAAACGCTCAATCTGAGTGCTGGGAGAGTGAGAAACAAGGATTTGGCACTGAAAACTGCACCCTGTGTAAAACTGGCTTTGTGCATAATAAAAAAGTTTGTTAAGGAATGGATCAGAATCAGTTTTCTTAAACGCTCATTCTGAGTGGCGGGAGAGTGAGAAACAATGATTTGGCACTGAAAACTGCACCCTGTGTAAAACTGGCTTTGTGCATAATGAAATAGTTCGTTAACGAATGTATCAGAATCAGTTTTCTTAAACGCTCATTCTGAGTGCTGGGAGAGTGAGAAACAATGATTTGGCACTGAAAACTGCACCCTGTGTAAAACTGGCTTTGTGCATCATGAAAAAGTTTTTTAAGGAGTGGATAAGAATCAGTTTTCTTAAACGCTCAATCTGAGTGCTGGGAGAGTGAGAAACAAGGATTTGGCACTGAAAACTGCACCCTGTGTAAAACTGGCTTTGTGCATAATAAAAAAGTTTGTTAAGGAATGGATCAGAATCAGTTTTCTTAAACGCTCATTCTGAGTGCTGGGAGAGTGAGAAACAATGATTTGGCACTGAAAACTGCACCCTGTGTAAAACAGGCTTTGTGCATAATAAAAAAAGTTTGTTGAGGAATGGATCAGAATCAGTTTTCTTAAACGCTCATTCTGAGTGCTGGGAGAGTGATAAACAAGGATTTGGCACTGAAAACTGCACCCTGTGTAAAACTGGCTTTGTGCATCATGAAAAAGTTTTTTAAGGAATGGATCAGAATCAGTTTTCTTAAACGCTCATTCTGAGTGGCGGGAGAGTGAGAAACAATGATTTGGCACTGAAAACTGCACCCTGTGTAAAACTGGCTTTGTGCATCATGAAAAAGTTTTTTAAGGAGTGGATAAGAATCAGTTTTCTTAAACGCTCAATCTGAGTGCTGGGAGAGTGAGAAACAAGGATTTGGCACTGAAAACTGCACCCTGTGTAAAACTGGCTTTGTGCATAATAAAAAAGTTTGTTAAGGAATGGATCAGAATCACTTTTCTTAAAAGCTCATTCTGAGTGCTGGGAGGGTGAGAAACAAGGATTTGGCACTGAAGACTGCACCCTGTGTAAAACAGGCTTTGTGCATAATAAAAAAGTTTGTTAAGGAATGGATCAGAATCAGTTTTCTTAAACGCTCATTCTGAGTGGCGGGAGAGTGAGAAACAATGATTTGGCACTGAAAACTGCACCCTGTGTAAAACTGGCTTTGTCCATAATAAAAAAGTTTGTTAAGGAATGGATCAGAATCAGTTTTCTTAAATGCTCATTCTGAGTGCTGGGAGAGTGAGAAACAAGAATTTGGCACTGAATACTGCACCCTGTGTAAAACAGGCTTTGTGCATAATGAAATAGTTGGTTAAGGAATGGATCAGAATCACTTTTCTTAAACGCTCATTCTGAGTGCTTGGAGAGTGATAAACAATGATTTGGCACTGAAAACTGCACCCTGTGTAAAACTGGCTTTGTGCATAATAAAAAAGTTTGTTAAGGAATGGATCAGAATCAGTTTTCTTAAACGCTCATTCTGAGTGCTGGGAGAGTGAGAAACAATGATTTGGCACTGAAAACTGCACCCTGTGTAAAACAGGCTTTGTGCATAATAAAAAAAGTTTGTTAAGGAATGGATCAGAATCAGTTGTCTTAAACGCTCAATCTGAGTGCTGGGAGAGTGAGAAACAATGATTTGGCACTGAAAACTGCACCCTGTGTAAAACAGGCTTTGTGCATAATAAAAAAAGTTTGTTAAGGAATGGATCAGAATCAGTTTTCTTAAACGCTTATTCTGAGTGCTGGGAGAGTGAGAAACAAGGATTTGGCACTGAAAACTGCACCCTGTGTAAAACTGGCTTTGTGCATAATGAAATAGTTCGTTAACGAATGGATCAGAATCAGTTTTCTTAAACGCTCATTCTGAGTGCTGGGAGAGTGAGAAACAATGATTTGGCACTGAAAACTGCACCCTGTGTAAAACTGGCTTTGTGCATCATGAAAAAGTTTTTTAAGGAGTGGATAAGAATCAGTTTTCTTAAACGCTCAATCTGAGTGCTGGGAGAGTGAGAAACAAGGATTTGGCACTGAAAACTGCACCCTGTGTAAAACTGGCCTTGTGCATAATAAAAAAGTTTGTTAAGGAATGGATCAGAATCACTTTTCTTAAAAGCTCATTCTGAGTAATGGGAGGGTGAGAAACAAGGATTTGGCACTGAAAACTGCACCCTGTGTAAAACAGGCTTTGTGCATAATAAAAAAGTTTGTTAAGGAATGGATCAGAATCAGTTTTCTTAAACGCTCATTCTGAGTGGCGGGAGAGTGAGAAACAATGATTTGGCACTGAAAACTGCACCCTGTGTAAAACTGGCTTTGTCCATAATAAAAAAGTTTGTTAAGGAATGGAAAAGAATCAGTTTTCTTAAACGCTCATTCTGAGTGCTGGGAGAGTGAGAAACAATGATTTGGCACTGAAAACTGCACCCTGTGTAAAACTGGCTTTGTGCATAATAAAAAAGTTTGTTAAGGAGTGGATAAGAATCAGTTTTCTTAAACGCTCAATCTGAGTGCTGGGAGAGTGAGAAACAATGATTTGGCACTGAAAACTGCACCCTGTGTAAAACTGGCTTTGTCCATAATAAAAAAGTTTGTTAAGGAATGGATAAGAATCAGTTTTTTTAAACGCTCATTCTGAGTGCTGGGAGAGTGAGAAACAATGATTTGGCACTGAAAACTGCACCCTGTGTAAAACTGGCTTTGTCCATAATAAAAAAGTTTGTTAAGGAATGGATAAGAAACAGTTTTCTTAAACGCTCATTCTGAGTGCTGGGAGAGTGAGAAACAAGAATTTGGCACTGAATACTGCACCCTGTGTAAAACAGGCTTTGTGCATAATGAAATAGTTGGTTAAGGAATGGATCAGAATCACTTTTCTTAAACGCTCATTCTGAGTGCTTGGAGAGTGATAAACAATGATTTGGCACTGAAAACTGCACCCTGTGTAAAACTGGCTTTGTGCATAATAAAAAAGTTTGTTAAGGAATGGATCAGAATCAGTTTTCTTAAACGCTCATTCTGAGTGCTGGGAGAGTGATAAACAATGATTTGGCACTGAAAACTGCACCCTGTGTAAAACAGGCTTTGTGCATAATAAAAAAAGTTTGTTAAGGAATGGATCAGAATCAGTTTTCTTAAACGCTCAAACTGAGTGCTGGGAGAGTGAGAAACAAGGATTTGGCACTGAAAACTGCACCCTGTGTAAAACTGGCTTTGTCCATAATAAAAAAGTTTGTTAAGGAATGGATCAGAATCAGTTTTCTTAAATGCTCATTCTGAGTGCTGGGAGAGTGATAAACAAGGATTTGGCACTGAAAACTGCACCCTGTGTAAAACTGGCTTTGTGCATCATGAAAAAGTTTTTTAAGGAATGGATCAGAATCAGTTTTCTTAAACGCTCATTCTGAGTGGCGGGAGAGTGAGAAACAATGATTTGGCACTGAAAACTGCACCCTGTGTAAAACTGGTTTTGTGCATAATAAAAAAGTTGGTTAAGGAATGGATCAGAATCAGTTTTCTTAAACGCTCATTCTGAGTGCTGGGAGAGGGAGAAACAATGATTTGGCACTGAAAACTGCACCCTGTGTAAAACAGGCTTTGTGCATAATAAAAAAAGTTTGTTAAGGAATGGATCAGAATCAGTTTTCTTAAACGCTCAATCTGAGTGCTGGGAGAGTGAGAAACAAGGATTTGGCACTGAAAACTGCACCCTGTGTAAAACTGGCTTTGTGCATAATAAAAAAGTTTGTTAAGGAATGGATCAGAATCAGTTTTCTTAAACGCTCATTCTGAGTGCTGGGAGAGTGAGAAACAATGATTTGGCACTGAAAACTGCACCCTGTGTAAAACAGGCTTTGTGCATAATAAAAAAAGTTTGTTAAGGAATGGATCAGAATCAGTTGTCTTAAACGCTCAATCTGAGTGCTGGGAGAGTGAGAAACAATGATTTGGCACTGAAAACTGCACCCTGTGTAAAACAGGCTTTGTGCATAATGAAAAAGTTTGTTAAGGAATGGATCAGAATCAGTTTTCTTAAACGCTTATTCTGAGTGCTGGGAGAGTGAGAAACAAGGATTTGGCACTGAAAACTGCACCCTGTGTAAAACTGGCTTTGTGCATAATGAAATAGTTCGTTAACGAATGTATCAGAATCAGTTTTCTTAAACGCTCATTCTGAGTGCTGGGAGAGTGAGAAACAATGATTTGGCACTGAAAACTGCACCCTGTGTAAAACTGGCTTTGTGCATCATGAAAAAGTTTTTTAAGGAGTGGATAAGAATCAGTTTTCTTAAACGCTCAATCTGAGTGCTGGGAGAGTGAGAAACAAGGATTTGGCACTGAAAACTGCACCCTGTGTAAAACTGGCTTTGTGCATAATAAAAAAGTTTGTTAAGGAATGGATCAGAATCAGTTTTCTTAAACGCTCATTCTGAGTGGCGGGAGAGTGAGAAACAATGATTTGGCACTGAAAACTGCACCCTGTGTAAAACTGGCTTTGTGCATAATGAAATAGTTCGTTAACGAATGTATCAGAATCAGTTTTCTTAAACGCTCATTCTGAGTGCTGGGAGAGTGAGAAACAATGATTTGGCACTGAAAACTGCACCCTGTGTAAAACTGGCTTTGTGCATCATGAAAAAGTTTTTTAAGGAGTGGATAAGAATCAGTTTTCTTAAACGCTCAATCTGAGTGCTGGGAGAGTGAGAAACAAGGATTTGGCACTGAAAACTGCACCCTGTGTAAAACTGGCTTTGTGCATAATAAAAAAGTTTGTTAAGGAATGGATCAGAATCAGTTTTCTTAAACGCTCATTCTGAGTGCTGGGAGAGTGAGAAACAATGATTTGGCACTGAAAACTGCACCCTGTGTAAAACAGGCTTTGTGCATAATAAAAAAAGTTTGTTGAGGAATGGATCAGAATCAGTTTTCTTAAACGCTCATTCTGAGTGCTGGGAGAGTGATAAACAAGAATTTGGCACTGAAAACTGCACCCTGTGTAAAACTGGCTTTGTGCATCATGAAAAAGTTTTTTAAGGAATGGATCAGAATCAGTTTTCTTAAACGCTCATTCTGAGTGGCGGGAGAGTGAGAAACAATGATTTGGCACTGAAAACTGCACCCTGTGTAAAACTGGCTTTGTGCATCATGAAAAAGTTTTTTAAGGAGTGGATAAGAATCAGTTTTCTTAAACGCTCAATCTGAGTGCTGGGAGAGTGAGAAACAAGGATTTGGCACTGAAAACTGCACCCTGTGTAAAACTGGCTTTGTGCATAATAAAAAAGTTTGTTAAGGAATGGATCAGAATCACTTTTCTTAAAAGCTCATTCTGAGTGCTGGGAGGGTGAGAAACAAGGATTTGGCACTGAAGACTGCACCCTGTGTAAAACAGGCTTTGTGCATAATAAAAAAGTTTGTTAAGGAATGGATCAGAATCAGTTTTCTTAAACGCTCATTCTGAGTGGCGGGAGAGTGAGAAACAATGATTTGGCACTGAAAACTGCACCCTGTGTAAAACTGGCTTTGTCCATAATAAAAAAGTTTGTTAAGGAATGGATCAGAATCAGTTTTCTTAAATGCTCATTCTGAGTGCTGGGAGAGTGAGAAACAAGAATTTGGCACTGAATACTGCACCCTGTGTAAAACAGGCTTTGTGCATAATGAAATAGTTGGTTAAGGAATGGATCAGAATCACTTTTCTTAAACGCTCATTCTGAGTGCTTGGAGAGTGATAAACAATGATTTGGCACTGAAAACTGCACCCTGTGTAAAACTGGCTTTGTGCATAATAAAAAAGTTTGTTAAGGAATGGATCAGAATCAGTTTTCTTAAACGCTCATTCTGAGTGCTGGGAGAGTGAGAAACAATGATTTGGCACTGAAAACTGCACCCTGTGTAAAACAGGCTTTGTGCATAATAAAAAAAGTTTGTTAAGGAATGGATCAGAATCAGTTGTCTTAAACGCTCAATCTGAGTGCTGGGAGAGTGAGAAACAATGATTTGGCACTGAAAACTGCACCCTGTGTAAAACAGGCTTTGTGCATAATAAAAAAAGTTTGTTAAGGAATGGATCAGAATCAGTTTTCTTAAACGCTTATTCTGAGTGCTGGGAGAGTGAGAAACAAGGATTTGGCACTGAAAACTGCACCCTGTGTAAAACTGGCTTTGTGCATAATGAAATAGTTCGTTAACGAATGGATCAGAATCAGTTTTCTTAAACGCTCATTCTGAGTGCTGGGAGAGTGAGAAACAATGATTTGGCACTGAAAACTGCACCCTGTGTAAAACTGGCTTTGTGCATCATGAAAAAGTTTTTTAAGGAGTGGATAAGAATCAGTTTTCTTAAACGCTCAATCTGAGTGCTGGGAGAGTGAGAAACAAGGATTTGGCACTGAAAACTGCACCCTGTGTAAAACTGGCTTTGTGCATAATAAAAAAGTTTGTTAAGGAATGGATCAGAATCACTTTTCTTAAAAGCTCATTCTGAGTAATGGGAGGGTGAGAAACAAGGATTTGGCACTGAAAACTGCACCCTGTGTAAAACAGGCTTTGTGCATAATAAAAAAGTTTGTTAAGGAATGGATCAGAATCAGTTTTCTTAAACGCTCATTCTGAGTGGCGGGAGAGTGAGAAACAATGATTTGGCACTGAAAACTGCACCCTGTGTAAAACTGGCTTTGTCCATAATAAAAAAGTTTGTTAAGGAATGGAAAAGAATCAGTTTTCTTAAACGCTCATTCTGAGTGCTGGGAGAGTGAGAAACAATGATTTGGCACTGAAAACTGCACCCTGTGTAAAACTGGCTTTGTGCATAATAAAAAAGTTTGTTAAGGAGTGGATAAGAATCAGTTTTCTTAAACGCTCAATCTGAGTGCTGGGAGAGTGAGAAACAATGATTTGGCACTGAAAACTGCACCCTGTGTAAAACTGGCTTTGTCCATAATAAAAAAGTTTGTTAAGGAATGGATAAGAATCAGTTTTTTTAAACGCTCATTCTGAGTGCTGGGAGAGTGAGAAACAATGATTTGGCACTGAAAACTGCACCCTGTGTAAAACTGGCTTTGTCCATAATAAAAAAGTTTGTTAAGGAATGGATAAGAAACAGTTTTCTTAAACGCTCATTCTGAGTGCTGGGAGAGTGAGAAACAAGAATTTGGCACTGAATACTGCACCCTGTGTAAAACAGGCTTTGTGCATAATGAAATAGTTGGTTAAGGAATGGATCAGAATCACTTTTCTTAAACGCTCATTCTGAGTGCTTGGAGAGTGATAAACAATGATTTGGCACTGAAAACTGCACCCTGTGTAAAACTGGCTTTGTGCATAATAAAAAAGTTTGTTAAGGAATGGATCAGAATCAGTTTTCTTAAACGCTCATTCTGAGTGCTGGGAGAGTGATAAACAATGATTTGGCACTGAAAACTGCACCCTGTGTAAAACAGGCTTTGTGCATAATAAAAAAAGTTTGTTAAGGAATGGATCAGAATCAGTTTTCTTAAACGCTCAATCTGAGTGCTGGGAGAGTGAGAAACAAGGATTTGGCACTGAAAACTGCACCCTGTGTAAAACTGGCTTTGTCCATAATAAAAAAGTTTGTTAAGGAATGGATCAGAATCAGTTTTCTTAAATG
This sequence comes from Triplophysa bombifrons, assembly GCA_029783895.1. Lineage (NCBI taxonomy): Eukaryota > Metazoa > Chordata > Actinopteri > Cypriniformes > Nemacheilidae > Triplophysa > Triplophysa bombifrons. The sequence goes on along the minus strand of CM056459.1, from coordinate 18,822,354 downwards.
CTCATTCTGAGTGCTGGGAGAGTGATAAACAAGGATTTGGCACTGAAAACTGCACCCTGTGTAAAACTGGCTTTGTGCATCATGAAAAAGTTTTTTAAGGAATGGATCAGAATCAGTTTTCTTAAACGCTCATTCTGAGTGGCGGGAGAGTGAGAAACAATGATTTGGCACTGAAAACTGCACCCTGTGTAAAACTGGTTTTGTGCATAATAAAAAAGTTGGTTAAGGAATGGATCAGAATCAGTTTTCTTAAACGCTCATTCTGAGTGCTGGGAGAGGGAGAAACAATGATTTGGCACTGAAAACTGCACCCTGTGTAAAACAGGCTTTGTGCATAATAAAAAAAGTTTGTTAAGGAATGGATCAGAATCAGTTTTCTTAAACGCTCAATCTGAGTGCTGGGAGAGTGAGAAACAAGGATTTGGCACTGAAAACTGCACCCTGTGTAAAACTGGCTTTGTGCATAATAAAAAAGTTTGTTAAGGAATGGATCAGAATCAGTTTTCTTAAACGCTCATTCTGAGTGCTGGGAGAGTGAGAAACAATGATTTGGCACTGAAAACTGCACCCTGTGTAAAACAGGCTTTGTGCATAATAAAAAAAGTTTGTTAAGGAATGGATCAGAATCAGTTGTCTTAAACGCTCAATCTGAGTGCTGGGAGAGTGAGAAACAATGATTTGGCACTGAAAACTGCACCCTGTGTAAAACAGGCTTTGTGCATAATGAAAAAGTTTGTTAAGGAATGGATCAGAATCAGTTTTCTTAAACGCTTATTCTGAGTGCTGGGAGAGTGAGAAACAAGGATTTGGCACTGAAAACTGCACCCTGTGTAAAACTGGCTTTGTGCATAATGAAATAGTTCGTTAACGAATGTATCAGAATCAGTTTTCTTAAACGCTCATTCTGAGTGCTGGGAGAGTGAGAAACAATGATTTGGCACTGAAAACTGCACCCTGTGTAAAACTGGCTTTGTGCATAATAAAAAAGTTTGTTAAGGAATGGATCAGAATCACTTTTCTTAAAAACTCATTCTGAGTGCTGGGAGGGTGAGAAACAAGGATTTGGCACTGAAGACTGCACCCTGTGTAAAACAGGCTTTGTGCATAATAAAAAAGTTTGTTAAGGAATGGATCAGAATCAGTTTTCTTAAACGCTCAATCTGAGTGCTGGGAGAGTGAGAAACAAGGATTTGGCACTGAAAACTGCACCCTGTGTAAAACTGGCTTTGTCCATAATAAAAAAGTTTGTTAAGGAATGGATCAGAATCAGTTTTCTTAAATGCTCATTCTGAGTGCTGGGAGAGTGATAAACAAGGATTTGGCACTGAAAACTGCACCCTGTGTAAAACTGGCTTTGTGCATCATGAAAAAGTTTTTTAAGGAATGGATCAGAATCAGTTTTCTTAAACGCTCATTCTGAGTGGCGGGAGAGTGAGAAACAATGATTTGGCACTGAAAACTGCACCCTGTGTAAAACTGGCTTTGTGCATCATGAAAAAGTTTTTTAAGGAGTGGATAAGAATCAGTTTTCTTAAACGCTCAATCTGAGTGCTGGGAGAGTGAGAAACAAGGATTTGGCACTGAAAACTGCACCCTGTGTAAAACTGGCTTTGTGCATAATAAAAAAGTTTGTTAAGGAATGGATCAGAATCACTTTTCTTAAAAGCTCATTCTGAGTGCTGGGAGGGTGAGAAACAAGGATTTGGCACTGAAGACTGCACCCTGTGTAAAACAGGCTTTGTGCATAATAAAAAAGTTTGTTAAGGAATGGATCAGAATCAGTTTTCTTAAACGCTCATTCTGAGTGGCGGGAGAGTGAGAAACAATGATTTGGCACTGAAAACTGCACCCTGTGTAAAACTGGCTTTGTCCATAATAAAAAAGTTTGTTAAGGAATGGATCAGAATCAGTTTTCTTAAATGCTCATTCTGAGTGCTGGGAGAGTGAGAAACAAGAATTTGGCACTGAATACTGCACCCTGTGTAAAACAGGCTTTGTGCATAATGAAATAGTTGGTTAAGGAATGGATCAGAATCACTTTTCTTAAACGCTCATTCTGAGTGCTTGGAGAGTGATAAACAATGATTTGGCACTGAAAACTGCACCCTGTGTAAAACTGGCTTTGTGCATAATAAAAAAGTTTGTTAAGGAATGGATCAGAATCAGTTTTCTTAAACGCTCATTCTGAGTGCTGGGAGAGTGAGAAACAATGATTTGGCACTGAAAACTGCACCCTGTGTAAAACAGGCTTTGTGCATAATAAAAAAAGTTTGTTAAGGAATGGATCAGAATCAGTTGTCTTAAACGCTCAATCTGAGTGCTGGGAGAGTGAGAAACAATGATTTGGCACTGAAAACTGCACCCTGTGTAAAACAGGCTTTGTGCATAATAAAAAAAGTTTGTTAAGGAATGGATCAGAATCAGTTTTCTTAAACGCTTATTCTGAGTGCTGGGAGAGTGAGAAACAAGGATTTGGCACTGAAAACTGCACCCTGTGTAAAACTGGCTTTGTGCATAATGAAATAGTTCGTTAACGAATGGATCAGAATCAGTTTTCTTAAACGCTCATTCTGAGTGCTGGGAGAGTGAGAAACAATGATTTGGCACTGAAAACTGCACCCTGTGTAAAACTGGCTTTGTGCATCATGAAAAAGTTTTTTAAGGAGTGGATAAGAATCAGTTTTCTTAAACGCTCAATCTGAGTGCTGGGAGAGTGAGAAACAAGGATTTGGCACTGAAAACTGCACCCTGTGTAAAACTGGCTTTGTGCATAATAAAAAAGTTTGTTAAGGAATGGATCAGAATCACTTTTCTTAAAAGCTCATTCTGAGTAATGGGAGGGTGAGAAACAAGGATTTGGCACTGAAAACTGCACCCTGTGTAAAACAGGCTTTGTGCATAATAAAAAAGTTTGTTAAGGAATGGATCAGAATCAGTTTTCTTAAACGCTCATTCTGAGTGGCGGGAGAGTGAGAAACAATGATTTGGCACTGAAAACTGCACCCTGTGTAAAACTGGCTTTGTCCATAATAAAAAAGTTTGTTAAGGAATGGAAAAGAATCAGTTTTCTTAAACGCTCATTCTGAGTGCTGGGAGAGTGAGAAACAATGATTTGGCACTGAAAACTGCACCCTGTGTAAAACTGGCTTTGTGCATAATAAAAAAGTTTGTTAAGGAGTGGATAAGAATCAGTTTTCTTAAACGCTCAATCTGAGTGCTGGGAGAGTGAGAAACAATGATTTGGCACTGAAAACTGCACCCTGTGTAAAACTGGCTTTGTCCATAATAAAAAAGTTTGTTAAGGAATGGATAAGAATCAGTTTTTTTAAACGCTCATTCTGAGTGCTGGGAGAGTGAGAAACAATGATTTGGCACTGAAAACTGCACCCTGTGTAAAACTGGCTTTGTCCATAATAAAAAAGTTTGTTAAGGAATGGATAAGAAACAGTTTTCTTAAACGCTCATTCTGAGTGCTGGGAGAGTGAGAAACAAGAATTTGGCACTGAATACTGCACCCTGTGTAAAACAGGCTTTGTGCATAATGAAATAGTTGGTTAAGGAATGGATCAGAATCACTTTTCTTAAACGCTCATTCTGAGTGCTTGGAGAGTGATAAACAATGATTTGGCACTGAAAACTGCACCCTGTGTAAAACTGGCTTTGTGCATAATAAAAAAGTTTGTTAAGGAATGGATCAGAATCAGTTTTCTTAAACGCTCATTCTGAGTGCTGGGAGAGTGATAAACAATGATTTGGCACTGAAAACTGCACCCTGTGTAAAACAGGCTTTGTGCATAATAAAAAAAGTTTGTTAAGGAATGGATCAGAATCAGTTTTCTTAAACGCTCAATCTGAGTGCTGGGAGAGTGAGAAACAAGGATTTGGCACTGAAAACTGCACCCTGTGTAAAACTGGCTTTGTCCATAATAAAAAAGTTTGTTAAGGAATGGATCAGAATCAGTTTTCTTAAATGCTCATTCTGAGTGCTGGGAGAGTGATAAACAAGGATTTGGCACTGAAAACTGCACCCTGTGTAAAACTGGCTTTGTGCATCATGAAAAAGTTTTTTAAGGAATGGATCAGAATCAGTTTTCTTAAACGCTCATTCTGAGTGGCGGGAGAGTGAGAAACAATGATTTGGCACTGAAAACTGCACCCTGTGTAAAACTGGTTTTGTGCATAATAAAAAAGTTGGTTAAGGAATGGATCAGAATCAGTTTTCTTAAACGCTCATTCTGAGTGCTGGGAGAGGGAGAAACAATGATTTGGCACTGAAAACTGCACCCTGTGTAAAACAGGCTTTGTGCATAATAAAAAAAGTTTGTTAAGGAATGGATCAGAATCAGTTTTCTTAAACGCTCAATCTGAGTGCTGGGAGAGTGAGAAACAAGGATTTGGCACTGAAAACTGCACCCTGTGTAAAACTGGCTTTGTGCATAATAAAAAAGTTTGTTAAGGAATGGATCAGAATCAGTTTTCTTAAACGCTCATTCTGAGTGCTGGGAGAGTGAGAAACAATGATTTGGCACTGAAAACTGCACCCTGTGTAAAACAGGCTTTGTGCATAATAAAAAAAGTTTGTTAAGGAATGGATCAGAATCAGTTGTCTTAAACGCTCAATCTGAGTGCTGGGAGAGTGAGAAACAATGATTTGGCACTGAAAACTGCACCCTGTGTAAAACAGGCTTTGTGCATAATGAAAAAGTTTGTTAAGGAATGGATCAGAATCAGTTTTCTTAAACGCTTATTCTGAGTGCTGGGAGAGTGAGAAACAAGGATTTGGCACTGAAAACTGCACCCTGTGTAAAACTGGCTTTGTGCATAATGAAATAGTTCGTTAACGAATGTATCAGAATCAGTTTTCTTAAACGCTCATTCTGAGTGCTGGGAGAGTGAGAAACAATGATTTGGCACTGAAAACTGCACCCTGTGTAAAACAGGCTTTGTGCATAATAAAAAAAGTTTGTTAAGGAATGGATCAGAATCAGTTGTCTTAAACGCTCAATCTGAGTGCTGGGAGAGTGAGAAACAATGATTTGGCACTGAAAACTGCACCCTGTGTAAAACAGGCTTTGTGCATAATGAAAAAGTTTGTTAAGGAATGGATCAGAATCAGTTTTCTTAAACGCTTATTCTGAGTGCTGGGAGAGTGAGAAACAAGGATTTGGCACTGAAAACTGCACCCTGTGTAAAACTGGCTTTGTGCATAATGAAATAGTTCGTTAACGAATGTATCAGAATCAGTTTTCTTAAACGCTCATTCTGAGTGCTGGGAGAGTGAGAAACAATGATTTGGCACTGAAAACTGCACCCTGTGTAAAACTGGCTTTGTGCATAATAAAAAAGTTTGTTAAGGAATGGATCAGAATCACTTTTCTTAAAAACTCATTCTGAGTGCTGGGAGGGTGAGAAACAAGGATTTGGCACTGAAGACTGCACCCTGTGTAAAACAGGCTTTGTGCATAATAAAAAAGTTTGTTAAGGAATGGATCAGAATCAGTTTTCTTAAACGCTCAATCTGAGTGCTGGGAGAGTGAGAAACAAGGATTTGGCACTGAAAACTGCACCCTGTGTAAAACTGGCTTTGTCCATAATAAAAAAGTTTGTTAAGGAATGGATCAGAATCAGTTTTCTTAAATGCTCATTCTGAGTGCTGGGAGAGTGATAAACAAGGATTTGGCACTGAAAACTGCACCCTGTGTAAAACTGGCTTTGTGCATCATGAAAAAGTTTTTTAAGGAATGGATCAGAATCAGTTTTCTTAAACGCTCATTCTGAGTGGCGGGAGAGTGAGAAACAATGATTTGGCACTGAAAACTGCACCCTGTGTAAAACTGGCTTTGTGCATCATGAAAAAGTTTTTTAAGGAGTGGATAAGAATCAGTTTTCTTAAACGCTCAATCTGAGTGCTGGGAGAGTGAGAAACAAGGATTTGGCACTGAAAACTGCACCCTGTGTAAAACTGGCTTTGTGCATAATAAAAAAGTTTGTTAAGGAATGGATCAGAATCACTTTTCTTAAAAGCTCATTCTGAGTGCTGGGAGGGTGAGAAACAAGGATTTGGCACTGAAGACTGCACCCTGTGTAAAACAGGCTTTGTGCATAATAAAAAAGTTTGTTAAGGAATGGATCAGAATCAGTTTTCTTAAACGCTCATTCTGAGTGGCGGGAGAGTGAGAAACAATGATTTGGCACTGAAAACTGCACCCTGTGTAAAACTGGCTTTGTCCATAATAAAAAAGTTTGTTAAGGAATGGATCAGAATCAGTTTTCTTAAATGCTCATTCTGAGTGCTGGGAGAGTGAGAAACAAGAATTTGGCACTGAATACTGCACCCTGTGTAAAACAGGCTTTGTGCATAATGAAATAGTTGGTTAAGGAATGGATCAGAATCACTTTTCTTAAACGCTCATTCTGAGTGCTTGGAGAGTGATAAACAATGATTTGGCACTGAAAACTGCACCCTGTGTAAAACTGGCTTTGTGCATAATAAAAAAGTTTGTTAAGGAATGGATCAGAATCAGTTTTCTTAAACGCTCATTCTGAGTGCTGGGAGAGTGAGAAACAATGATTTGGCACTGAAAACTGCACCCTGTGTAAAACAGGCTTTGTGCATAATAAAAAAAGTTTGTTAAGGAATGGATCAGAATCAGTTGTCTTAAACGCTCAATCTGAGTGCTGGGAGAGTGAGAAACAATGATTTGGCACTGAAAACTGCACCCTGTGTAAAACAGGCTTTGTGCATAATAAAAAAAGTTTGTTAAGGAATGGATCAGAATCAGTTTTCTTAAACGCTTATTCTGAGTGCTGGGAGAGTGAGAAACAAGGATTTGGCACTGAAAACTGCACCCTGTGTAAAACTGGCTTTGTGCATAATGAAATAGTTCGTTAACGAATGGATCAGAATCAGTTTTCTTAAACGCTCATTCTGAGTGCTGGGAGAGTGAGAAACAATGATTTGGCACTGAAAACTGCACCCTGTGTAAAACTGGCTTTGTGCATCATGAAAAAGTTTTTTAAGGAGTGGATAAGAATCAGTTTTCTTAAACGCTCAATCTGAGTGCTGGGAGAGTGAGAAACAAGGATTTGGCACTGAAAACTGCACCCTGTGTAAAACTGGCTTTGTGCATAATAAAAAAGTTTGTTAAGGAATGGATCAGAATCACTTTTCTTAAAAGCTCATTCTGAGTAATGGGAGGGTGAGAAACAAGGATTTGGCACTGAAAACTGCACCCTGTGTAAAACAGGCTTTGTGCATAATAAAAAAGTTTGTTAAGGAATGGATCAGAATCAGTTTTCTTAAACGCTCATTCTGAGTGGCGGGAGAGTGAGAAACAATGATTTGGCACTGAAAACTGCACCCTGTGTAAAACTGGCTTTGTCCATAATAAAAAAGTTTGTTAAGGAATGGAAAAGAATCAGTTTTCTTAAACGCTCATTCTGAGTGCTGGGAGAGTGAGAAACAATGATTTGGCACTGAAAACTGCACCCTGTGTAAAACTGGCTTTGTGCATAATAAAAAAGTTTGTTAAGGAGTGGATAAGAATCAGTTTTCTTAAACGCTCAATCTGAGTGCTGGGAGAGTGAGAAACAATGATTTGGCACTGAAAACTGCACCCTGTGTAAAACTGGCTTTGTCCATAATAAAAAAGTTTGTTAAGGAATGGATAAGAATCAGTTTTTTTAAACGCTCATTCTGAGTGCTGGGAGAGTGAGAAACAATGATTTGGCACTGAAAACTGCACCCTGTGTAAAACTGGCTTTGTCCATAATAAAAAAGTTTGTTAAGGAATGGATAAGAAACAGTTTTCTTAAACGCTCATTCTGAGTGCTGGGAGAGTGAGAAACAAGAATTTGGCACTGAATACTGCACCCTGTGTAAAACAGGCTTTGTGCATAATGAAATAGTTGGTTAAGGAATGGATCAGAATCACTTTTCTTAAACGCTCATTCTGAGTGCTTGGAGAGTGATAAACAATGATTTGGCACTGAAAACTGCACCCTGTGTAAAACTGGCTTTGTGCATAATAAAAAAGTTTGTTAAGGAATGGATCAGAATCAGTTTTCTTAAACGCTCATTCTGAGTGCTGGGAGAGTGATAAACAATGATTTGGCACTGAAAACTGCACCCTGTGTAAAACAGGCTTTGTGCATAATAAAAAAAGTTTGTTAAGGAATGGATCAGAATCAGTTTTCTTAAACGCTCAATCTGAGTGCTGGGAGAGTGAGAAACAAGGATTTGGCACTGAAAACTGCACCCTGTGTAAAACTGGCTTTGTCCATAATAAAAAAGTTTGTTAAGGAATGGATCAGAATCAGTTTTCTTAAATGCTCATTCTGAGTGCTGGGAGAGTGATAAACAAGGATTTGGCACTGAAAACTGCACCCTGTGTAAAACTGGCTTTGTGCATCATGAAAAAGTTTTTTAAGGAATGGATCAGAATCAGTTTTCTTAAACGCTCATTCTGAGTGGCGGGAGAGTGAGAAACAATGATTTGGCACTGAAAACTGCACCCTGTGTAAAACTGGTTTTGTGCATAATAAAAAAGTTGGTTAAGGAATGGATCAGAATCAGTTTTCTTAAACGCTCATTCTGAGTGCTGGGAGAGGGAGAAACAATGATTTGGCACTGAAAACTGCACCCTGTGTAAAACAGGCTTTGTGCATAATAAAAAAAGTTTGTTAAGGAATGGATCAGAATCAGTTTTCTTAAACGCTCAATCTGAGTGCTGGGAGAGTGAGAAACAAGGATTTGGCACTGAAAACTGCACCCTGTGTAAAACTGGCTTTGTGCATAATAAAAAAGTTTGTTAAGGAATGGATCAGAATCAGTTTTCTTAAACGCTCATTCTGAGTGCTGGGAGAGTGAGAAACAATGATTTGGCACTGAAAACTGCACCCTGTGTAAAACAGGCTTTGTGCATAATAAAAAAAGTTTGTTAAGGAATGGATCAGAATCAGTTGTCTTAAACGCTCAATCTGAGTGCTGGGAGAGTGAGAAACAATGATTTGGCACTGAAAACTGCACCCTGTGTAAAACAGGCTTTGTGCATAATGAAAAAGTTTGTTAAGGAATGGATCAGAATCAGTTTTCTTAAACGCTTATTCTGAGTGCTGGGAGAGTGAGAAACAAGGATTTGGCACTGAAAACTGCACCCTGTGTAAAACTGGCTTTGTGCATAATGAAATAGTTCGTTAACGAATGTATCAGAATCAGTTTTCTTAAACGCTCATTCTGAGTGCTGGGAGAGTGAGAAACAATGATTTGGCACTGAAAACTGCACCCTGTGTAAAACTGGCTTTGTGCATCATGAAAAAGTTTTTTAAGGAGTGGATAAGAATCAGTTTTCTTAAACGCTCAATCTGAGTGCTGGGAGAGTGAGAAACAAGGATTTGGCACTGAAAACTGCACCCTGTGTAAAACTGGCTTTGTGCATAATAAAAAAGTTTGTTAAGGAATGGATCAGAATCAGTTTTCTTAAACGCTCATTCTGAGTGGCGGGAGAGTGAGAAACAATGATTTGGCACTGAAAACTGCACCCTGTGTAAAACTGGCTTTGTGCATAATGAAATAGTTCGTTAACGAATGTATCAGAATCAGTTTTCTTAAACGCTCATTCTGAGTGCTGGGAGAGTGAGAAACAATGATTTGGCACTGAAAACTGCACCCTGTGTAAAACTGGCTTTGTGCATCATGAAAAAGTTTTTTAAGGAGTGGATAAGAATCAGTTTTCTTAAACGCTCAATCTGAGTGCTGGGAGAGTGAGAAACAAGGATTTGGCACTGAAAACTGCACCCTGTGTAAAACTGGCTTTGTGCATAATAAAAAAGTTTGTTAAGGAATGGATCAGAATCAGTTTTCTTAAACGCTCATTCTGAGTGCTGGGAGAGTGAGAAACAATGATTTGGCACTGAAAACTGCACCCTGTGTAAAACAGGCTTTGTGCATAATAAAAAAAGTTTGTTGAGGAATGGATCAGAATCAGTTTTCTTAAACGCTCAATCTGAGTGCTGGGAGAGTGAGAAACAAGGATTTGGCACTGAAAACTGCACCCTGTGTAAAACTGGCTTTGTGCATAATAAAAAAGTTTGTTAAGGAATGGATCAGAATCAGTTTTCTTAAACGCTCATTCTGAGTGCTGGGAGAGTGAGAAACAATGATTTGGCACTGAAAACTGCACCCTGTGTAAAACAGGCTTTGTGCATAATAAAAAAAGTTTGTTAAGGAATGGATCAGAATCAGTTGTCTTAAACGCTCAATCTGAGTGCTGGGAGAGTGAGAAACAATGATTTGGCACTGAAAACTGCACCCTGTGTAAAACAGGCTTTGTGCATAATAAAAAAAGTTTGTTAAGGAATGGATCAGAATCAGTTTTCTTAAACGCTTATTCTGAGTGCTGGGAGAGTGAGAAACAAGGATTTGGCACTGAAAACTGCACCCTGTGTAAAACTGGCTTTGTGCATAATGAAATAGTTCGTTAACGAATGGATCAGAATCAGTTTTCTTAAACGCTCATTCTGAGTGCTGGGAGAGTGAGAAACAATGATTTGGCACTGAAAACTGCACCCTGTGTAAAACTGGCTTTGTGCATCATGAAAAAGTTTTTTAAGGAGTGGATAAGAATCAGTTTTCTTAAACGCTCAATCTGAGTGCTGGGAGAGTGAGAAACAAGGATTTGGCACTGAAAACTGCACCCTGTGTAAAACTGGCTTTGTGCATAATAAAAAAGTTTGTTAAGGAATGGATCAGAATCACTTTTCTTAAAAGCTCATTCTGAGTAATGGGAGGGTGAGAAACAAGGATTTGGCACTGAAAACTGCACCCTGTGTAAAACAGGCTTTGTGCATAATAAAAAAGTTTGTTAAGGAATGGATCAGAATCAGTTTTCTTAAACGCTCATTCTGAGTGGCGGGAGAGTGAGAAACAATGATTTGGCACTGAAAACTGCACCCTGTGTAAAACTGGCTTTGTCCATAATAAAAAAGTTTGTTAAGGAATGGATAAGAATCAGTTTTCTTAAACGCTCATTCTGAGTGCTGGGAGAGTGAGAAACAAGAATTTGGCACTGAATACTGCACCCTGTGTAAAACAGGCTTTGTGCATAATGAAATAGTTGGTTAAGGAATGGATCAGAATCACTTTTCTTAAACGCTCATTCTGAGTGCTTGGAGAGTGATAAACAATGATTTGGCACTGAAAACTGCACCCTGTGTAAAACTGGCTTTGTGCATAATAAAAAAGTTTGTTAAGGAGTGGATAAGAATCAGTTTTCTTAAACGCTCAATCTGAGTGCTGGGAGAGTGAGAAACAATGATTTGGCACTGAAAACTGCACCCTGTGTAAAACTGGCTTTGTCCATAATAAAAAAGTTTGTTAAGGAATGGATAAGAATCAGTTTTCTTAAACGCTCATTCTGAGTGCTGGGAGAGTGAGAAACAATGATTTGGCACTGAAAACTGCACCCTGTGTAAAACTGGCTTTGTCCATAATAAAAAAGTTTGTTAAGGAATGGATAAGAATCAGTTTTCTTAAACGCTCATTCTGAGTGCTGGGAGAGTGAGAAACAAGAATTTGGCACTGAATACTGCACCCTGTGTAAAACAGGCTTTGTGCATAATGAAATAGTTGGTTAAGGAATGGATCAGAATCACTTTTCTTAAACGCTCATTCTGAGTGCTTGGAGAGTGATAAACAATGATTTGGCACTGAAAACTGCACCCTGTGTAAAACTGGCTTTGTCCATAATAAAAAAGTTTGTTAAGGAATGGATAAGAATCAGTTTTCTTAAACGCTCATTCTGAGTGCTGGGAGAGTGATAAACAATGATTTGGCACTGAAAACTGCACCCTGTGTAAAACAGGCTTTGTGCATAATAAAAAAAGTTTGTTAAGGAATGGATCAGAATCAGTTTTCTTAAACGCTCAATCTGAGTGCTGGGAGAGTGAGAAACAAGGATTTGGCACTGAAAACTGCACCCTGTGTAAAACTGGCTTTGTCCATAATAAAAAAGTTTGTTAAGGAATGGATCAGAATCAGTTTTCTTAAATGCTCATTCTGAGTGCTGGGAGAGTGATAAACAAGGATTTGGCACTGAAAACTGCACCCTGTGTAAAACTGGCTTTGTGCATCATGAAAAAGTTTTTTAAGGAATGGATCAGAATCAGTTTTCTTAAACGCTCATTCTGAGTGGCGGGAGAGTGAGAAACAATGATTTGGCACTGAAAACTGCACCCTGTGTAAAACTGGTTTTGTGCATAATAAAAAAGTTTGTTAAGGAATGGATCAGAATCAGTTTTCTTAAACGCTCATTCTGAGTGCTGGGAGAGGGAGAAACAATGATTTGGCACTGAAAACTGCACCCTGTGTAAAACAGGCTTTGTGCATAATAAAAAAAGTTTGTTAAGGAATGGATCAGAATCAGTTTTCTTAAACGCTCAATCTGAGTGCTGGGAGAGTGAGAAACAAGGATTTGGCACTGAAAACTGCACCCTGTGTAAAACTGGCTTTGTGCATAATAAAAAAGTTTGTTAAGGAATGGATCAGAATCAGTTTTCTTAAACGCTCATTCTGAGTGCTGGGAGAGTGAGAAACAATGATTTGGCACTGAAAACTGCACCCTGTGTAAAACAGGCTTTGTGCATAATAAAAAAAGTTTGTTAAGGAATGGATCAGAATCAGTTGTCTTAAACGCTCAATCTGAGTGCTGGGAGAGTGAGAAACAATGATTTGGCACTGAAAACTGCACCCTGTGTAAAACAGGCTTTGTGCATAATAAAAAAGTTTGTTAAGGAATGGATCAGAATCAGTTTTCTTAAACGCTCATTCTGAGTGGCGGGAGAGTGAGAAACAATGATTTGGCACTGAAAACTGCACCCTGTGTAAAACTGGCTTTGTCCATAATAAAAAAGTTTGTTAAGGAATGGATCAGAATCAGTTTTCTTAAATGCTCATTCTGAGTGCTGGGAGAGTGAGAAACAAGAATTTGGCACTGAATACTGCACCCTGTGTAAAACAGGCTTTGTGCATAATGAAATAGTTGGTTAAGGAATGGATCAGAATCACTTTTCTTAAACGCTCATTCTGAGTGCTTGGAGAGTGATAAACAATGATTTGGCACTGAAAACTGCACCCTGTGTAAAACTGGCTTTGTGCATAATAAAAAAGTTTGTTAAGGAATGGATCAGAATCAGTTTTCTTAAACGCTCATTCTGAGTGCTGGGAGAGTGAGAAACAATGATTTGGCACTGAAAACTGCACCCTGTGTAAAACAGGCTTTGTGCATAATAAAAAAAGTTTGTTAAGGAATGGATCAGAATCAGTTGTCTTAAACGCTCAATCTGAGTGCTGGGAGAGTGAGAAACAATGATTTGGCACTGAAAACTGCACCCTGTGTAAAACAGGCTTTGTGCATAATAAAAAAAGTTTGTTAAGGAATGGATCAGAATCAGTTTTCTTAAACGCTTATTCTGAGTGCTGGGAGAGTGAGAAACAAGGATTTGGCACTGAAAACTGCACCCTGTGTAAAACTGGCTTTGTGCATAATGAAATAGTTCGTTAACGAATGGATCAGAATCAGTTTTCTTAAACGCTCATTCTGAGTGCTGGGAGAGTGAGAAACAATGATTTGGCACTGAAAACTCTACCCTGTGTAAAACTGGCTTTGTGCATCATGAAAAAGTTTTTTAAGGAGTGGATAAGAATCAGTTTTCTTAAACGTTCAATCTGAGTGCTGGGAGAGTGAGAAACAAGAATTTGGCACTGAAAACTGCACCCTGTGTAAAACTGGCTTTGTGCATAATAAAAAAGTTTGTTAAGGAATGGATCAGAATCACTTTTCTTAAAAGCTCATTCTGAGTAATGGGAGGGTGAGAAACAAGGATTTGGCACTGAAAACTGCACCCTGTGTAAAACTGGCTTTGTGCATAATAAAAAAGTTTGTTAAGGAATGGATCAGAATCAGTTTTCTTAAACGCTCATTCTGAGTGCTTGGAGAGTGAGAAACAATGATTTGGCACTGAAAACTGCACTCTGTGTAAAACAGGCTTTGTGCATAATAAAAAAGTTTGTTAAGGAATGGATCAGAATCACTTTTCTTAAATGCTCATTTTGAGTGCTGGGAGAGTGAGAAACAAGGATTTGGCACTGAAAACTGCACCCTGTGTAAAACTGGCTTTGTGCATAATAAAAAAGTTTGTTAAGGAATGGATCAGAATCACTTTTCTTAAACGCTCATTCTGAGTGCTGGGAGAGTGAGAAACAAGAATTTGGCACTGAATACTGCACCCTGTGTAAAACAGGCTTTGTGCATAATGAAATAGTTGGTTAAGGAATGGATCAGAATCACTTTTCTTAAACGCTCATTCTGAGTGCTTGGAGAGTGATAAACAATGATTTGGCACTGAAAACTGCACCCTGTGTAAAACTGGCTTTGTGCATAATAAAAAAGTTTGTTAAGGAATGGATCAGAATCAGTTTTCCTAAACGCTCATTCTGAGTGCTGGGAGAGTGAGAAACAATGATTTGGCACTGAAAACTGCACCCTGTGTAAAACAGGCTTTGTGCATAATAAAAAAAGTTTGTTAAGGAATGGATCAGAATCAGTTTTCTTAAACGCTCAATCTGAGTGCTGGGAGAGTGAGAAACAAGGATTTGGCACTGAAAACTGCACCCTGTGTAAAACTGGCTTTGTGCATAATGAAATAGTTCGTTAAGGAATGGATCAGAATCACTTTTCTTAAACGCTCATTCTGAGTGCTGGGAGAGTGAGAAACAAGGATTTGGCACTGAAAACTGCACCCTGTGTAAAACTGGCTTTGTGCATAATAAAAAAGTTTGTTAAGGAATGGATCAGAATCACTTTTCTTAAATGCTCATTTTGAGTGCTGGGAGAGTGAGAAACAAGGATTTGGCACTGAAAACTGCACCCTGTGTAAAACTGGCTTTGTGCATAATAAAAAAGTTTGTTAAGGAATGGATCAGAATCACTTTTCTTAAACGCTCATTCTGAGTGCTGGGAGAGTGAGAAACAAGAATTTGGCACTGAATACTGCACCCTGTGTAAAACAGGCTTTGTGCATAATGAAATAGTTGGTTAAGGAATGGATCAGAATCACTTTTCTTAAACGCTCATTCTGAGTGCTTGGAGAGTGATAAACAATGATTTGGCACTGAAAACTGCACCCTGTGTAAAACTGGCTTTGTGCATAATAAAAAAGTTTGTTAAGGAATGGATCAGAATCAGTTTTCCTAAACGCTCATTCTGAGTGCTGGGAGAGTGAGAAACAATGATTTGGCACTGAAAACTGCACCCTGTGTAAAACAGGCTTTGTGCATAATAAAAAAAGTTTGTTAAGGAATGGATCAGAATCAGTTTTCTTAAACGCTCAATCTGAGTGCTGGGAGAGTGAGAAACAAGGATTTGGCACTGAAAACTGCACCCTGTGTAAAACTGGCTTTGTGCATAATGAAATAGTTCGTTAAGGAATGGATCAGAATCAGTTTTCTTAAAAGCTCATTCTGAGTAGTGGGAGAGTGATAAACAAGGATTTGGCACTGAAAACTGCACCCTGTGTAAAACTGGCTTTGTCCATAATAAAAAAGTTTGTTAAGGAATGGATCAGAATCAGTTTTCTTAAATGCTCATTCTGAGTGCTGGGAGAGTGAGAAACAAGGATTTGGCACTGAAAACTGCACCCTGTGTTAAACTGGCTTTGTGCATCATGAAAAAGTTTTTTAAGGAGTGGATAAGAATCAGTTTTCTTAAACGCTCAATCTGAGTGCTGGGAGAGTGAGAAACAAGGATTTGGCACTGAAAACTGCACCCTGTGTAAAACTGGCTTTGTGCATAATAAAAAAGTTTGTTAAGGAATGGATCAGAATCACTTTTCTTAAAAGCTCATTCTGAGTGCTGGGAGGGTGAGAAACAAGGATTTGGCACTGCAAACTGCACCCTGTGTAAAACAGGCTTTGTGCATAATAAAAAAGTTTGTTAAGGAATGGATCAGAATCAGTTTTCTTAAACGCTCATTCTGAGTGGCGGGAGAGTGAGAAACAATGATTTGGCACTGAAAACTGCACCCTGTGTAAAACTGGCTTTGTCCATAATAAAAAAGTTTGTTAAGGAATGGATAAGAATCAGTTTTCTTAAACGCTCATTCTGAGTGCTGGGAGAGTGAGAAACAAGGATTTGGCACTGAAAACTGCACCCTGTGTAAAACTGGCTTTGTGCATAATGAAATAGTTCGTTAAGGAATGGATCAGAATCAGTTTTCTTAAAAGCTCATTCTGAGTAGTGGGAGAGTGATAAACAAGGATTTGGCACTGAAAACTGCACCCTGTGTAAAACTGGCTTTGTGCATAATAAAAAAGTTTGTTAAGGAATGGATCAGAATCAGTTTTCTTAAATGCTCATTCTGAGTGCTGGGAGAGTGAGAAACAAGGATTTGGCACTGAAAACTGCACCCTGTGTAAAACTGGCTTTGTGCATAATAAAAAAGTTTGTTAAGGAATGGATCAGAATCACTTTTCTTAAACGCTCATTTTGAGTGCTGGGAGAGTGAGAAACAAGGATTTGGCACTGAAAACTGCACCCTGTGTAAAACTGGCTTTGTGCATAATAAAAAAGTTTGTTAAGGAATGGATCAGAATCACTTTTCTTAAACGCTCATTCTGAGTGCTGGGAGAGTGAGAAACAAGGATTTGGCACTGAAAACTGCACCCTGTGTTAAACTGGCTTTGTGCATCATGAAAAAGTTTTTTAAGGAGTGGATAAGAATCAGTTTTCTTAAACGCTCAATCTGAGTGCTGGGAGAGTGAGAAACAAGGATTTGGCACTGAAAACTGCACCCTGTGTAAAACTGGCTTTGTGCATAATAAAAAAGTTTGTTAAGGAATGGATCAGAATCACTTTTCTTAAAAGCTCATTCTGAGTGCTGGGAGGGTGAGAAACAAGGATTTGGCACTGCAAACTGCACCCTGTGTAAAACAGGCTTTGTGCATAATAAAAAAGTTTGTTAAGGAATGGATCAGAATCAGTTTTCTTAAACGCTCATTCTGAGTGGCGGGAGAGTGAGAAACAATGATTTGGCACTGAAAACTGCACCCTGTGTAAAACTGGCTTTGTCCATAATAAAAAAGTTTGTTAAGGAATGGATAAGAATCAGTTTTCTTAAACGCTCATTCTGAGTGCTGGGAGAGTGAGAAACAAGGATTTGGCACTGAAAACTGCACCCTGTGTAAAACTGGCTTTGTGCATAATGAAATAGTTCGTTAAGGAATGGATCAGAATCAGTTTTCTTAAAAGCTCATTCTGAGTAGTGGGAGAGTGATAAACAAGGATTTGGCACTGAAAACTGCACCCTGTGTAAAACTGGCTTTGTGCATAATAAAAAAGTTTGTTAAGGAATGGATCAGAATCAGTTTTCTTAAATGCTCATTCTGAGTGCTGGGAGAGTGAGAAACAAGGATTTGGCACTGAAAACTGCACCCTGTGTAAAACTGGCTTTGTGCATAATAAAAAAGTTTGTTAAGGAATGGATCAGAATCACTTTTCTTAAACGCTCATTTTGAGTGCTGGGAGAGTGAGAAACAAGGATTTGGCACTGAAAACTGCACCCTGTGTAAAACTGGCTTTGTGCATAATAAAAAAGTTTGTTAAGGAATGGATCAGAATCACTTTTCTTAAACGCTCATTCTGAGTGCTGGGAGAGTGAGAAACAAGAATTTGGCACTGAATACTGCACCCTGTGTAAAACAGGCTTTGTGCATAATGAAATAGTTGGTTAAGGAATGGATCAGAATCACTTTTCTTAAACGCTCATTCTGAGTGCTTGGAGAGTGATAAACAATGATTTGGCACTGAAAACTGCACCCTGTGTAAAACTGGCTTTGTGCATAATAAAAAAAAAATTTAAGGAATGGATCAGAATCAGTTTTCTTAAACGCTCATTCTGAGTGCTTGGAGAGTGAGAAACAATGATTTGGCACTGAAAACTGCACTCTGTGTAAAACAGGCTTTGTGCATAATAAAAAAGTTTGTTAAGGAATGGATCAGAATCACTTTTCTTAAATGCTCATTTTGAGTGCTGGGAGAGTGAGAAACAAGGATTTGGCACTGAAAACTGCACCCTGTGTAAAACTGGCTTTGTGCATAATAAAAAAGTTTGTTAAGGAATGGATCAGAATCACTTTTCTTAAACGCTCATTCTGAGTGCTGGGAGAGTGAGAAACAAGAATTTGGCACTGAATACTGCACCCTGTGTAAAACAGGCTTTGTGCATAATGAAATAGTTGGTTAAGGAATGGATCAGAATCACTTTTCTTAAACGCTCATTCTGAGTGCTTGGAGAGTGATAAACAATGATTTGGCACTGAAAACTGCACCCTGTGTAAAACTGGCTTTGTGCATAATAAAAAAAAAATTTAAGGAATGGATCAGAATCAGTTTTCTTAAACGCTCATTCTGAGTGCTTGGAGAGTGAGAAACAATGATTTGGCACTGAAAACTGCACTCTGTGTAAAACAGGCTTTGTGCATAATAAAAAAGTTTGTTAAGGAATGGATCAGAATCACTTTTCTTAAATGCTCATTTTGAGTGCTGGGAGAGTGAGAAACAAGGATTTGGCACTGAAAACTGCACCCTGTGTAAAACTGGCTTTGTGCATAATAAAAAAGTTTGTTAAGGAATGGATCAGAATCACTTTTCTTAAACGCTCATTCTGAGTGCTGGGAGAGTGAGAAACAAGAATTTGGCACTGAATACTGCACCCTGTGTAAAACAGGCTTTGTGCATAATGAAATAGTTGGTTAAGGAATGGATCAGAATCACTTTTCTTAAACGCTCATTCTGAGTGCTTGGAGAGTGATAAACAATGTTTTGGCACTGAAAACTGCACCCTGTGTAAAACTGGCTTTGTGCATAATAAAAAAGTTTGTTAAGGAATGGATCAGAATCAGTTTTCCTAAACGCTCATTCTGAGTGCTGGGAGAGTGAGAAACAATGATTTGGCACTGAAAATTGCACCCTGTGTAAAACAGGCTTTGTGCATAATAAAAAAAGTTTGTTAAGGAATGGATCAGAATCAGTTTTCTTAAACGCTCAATCTGAGTGCTGGGAGAGTGAGAAACAAGGATTTGGCACTGAAAACTGCACCCTGTGTAAAACTGGCTTTGTGCATAATGAAATAGTTCGTTAAGGAATGGATCAGAATCAGTTTTCTTAAAAGCTCATTCTGAGTAGTGGGAGAGTGATAAACAAGGATTTGGCACTGAAAACTGCACCCTGTGTAAAACTGGCTTTGTCCATAATAAAAAAGTTTGTTAAGGAATGGATCAGAATCAGTTTTCTTAAATGCTCATTCTGAGTGCTGGGAGAGTGAGAAACAAGGATTTGGCACTGAAAACTGCACCCTGTGTTAAACTGGCTTTGTGCATCATGAAAAAGTTTTTTAAGGAGTGGATAAGAATCAGTTTTCTTAAACGCTCAATCTGAGTGCTGGGAGAGTGAGAAACAAGGATTTGGCACTGAAAACTGCACCCTGTGTAAAACTGGCTTTGTGCATAATAAAAAAGTTTGTTAAGGAATGGATCAGAATCACATTTCTTAAAAGCTCATTCTGAGTGCTGGGAGGGTGAGAAACAAGGATTTGGCACTGAAAACTGCACCCTGTGTAAAACTGGCTTTGTGCATAATGAAATAGTTCGTTAAGGAATGGATCAGAATCAGTTTTCTTAAATGCTCATTCTGAGTGCTGGGAGAGTGAGAAACAAGGATTTGGCACTGAAAACTGCACCCTGTGTAAAACTGGCTTTGTGCATAATAAAAAAGTTTGTTAAGGAATGGATCAGAATCACTTTTCTTAAACGCTCATTCTGAGTGCTGGGAGAGTGAGAAACAAGAATTTGGCACTGAATACTGCACCCTGTGTAAAACAGGCTTTGTGCATAATGAAATAGTTGGTTAAGGAATGGATCAGAATCACTTTTCTTAAACGCTCATTCTGAGTGCTTGGAGAGTGATAAACAATGATTTGGCACTGAAAACTGCACCCTGTGTAAAACTGGCTTTGTGCATAATAAAAAAAAAATTTAAGGAATGGATCAGAATCAGTTTTCTTAAACGCTCATTCTGAGTGCTTGGAGAGTGAGAAACAATGATTTGGCACTGAAAACTGCACTCTGTGTAAAACAGGCTTTGTGCATAATAAAAAAAGTATGTTAAGGAATGGATCAGAATCACTTTTCTTAAACGCTCATTCTGAGTGCTGGGAGAGTGAGAAACAAGGATTTGGCACTGAAAACTGCACCCTGTGTAAAACTGGCTTTGTGCATAATGAAATAGTTCGTTAAGGAATGGATCAGAATCAGTTTTCTTAAAAGCTCATTCTGAGTAGTGGGAGAGTGATAAACAAGGATTTGGCACTGAAAACTGCACCCTGTGTAAAACTGGCTTTGTCCATAATAAAAAAGTTTGTTAAGGAATGGATCAGAATCAGTTTTCTTAAATGCTCATTCTGAGTGCTGGGAGAGTGAGAAACAAGGATTTGGCACTGAAAACTGCACCCTGTGTAAAACTGGCTTTGTGCATAATAAAAAAGTTTGTTAAGGAATGGATCAGAATCACTTTTCTTAAACGCTCATTCTGAGTGCTGGGAGAGTGAGAAACAAGAATTTGGCACTGAATACTGCACCCTGTGTAAAACAGGCTTTGTGCATAATGAAATAGTTGGTTAAGGAATGGATCAGAATCACTTTTCTTAAACGCTCATTCTGAGTGCTTGGAGAGTGATAAACAATGTTTTGGCACTGAAAACTGCACCCTGTGTAAAACTGGCTTTGTGCATAATAAAAAAAAAATTTAAGGAATGGATCAGAATCAGTTTTCTTAAACGCTCATTCTGAGTGCTGGGAGAGTGAGAAACAATGATTTGGCACTGAAAACTGCACCCTGTGTAAAACAGGCTTTGTGCATAATAAAAAAAGTTTGTTAAGGAATGGATCAGAATCACTTTTCTTAAACGCTCATTCTGAGTGCTGGGAGAGTGAGAAACAAGGATTTGGCACTGAAAACTGCACCCTGTGTAAAACTGGCTTTGTGCATAATGAAATAGTTCGTTAAGGAATGGATCAGAATCAGTTTTCTTAAAAGCTCATTCTGAGTAGTGGGAGAGTGATAAACAAGGATTTGGCACTGAAAACTGCACCCTGTGTAAAACTGGCTTTGTCCATAATAAAAAAGTTTGTTAAGGAATGGATCAGAATCAGTTTTCTTAAATGCTCATTCTGAGTGCTGGGAGAGTGAGAAACAAGGATTTGGCACTGAAAACTGCACCCTGTGTTAAACTGGCTTTGTGCATAATAAAAAAGTTTGTTAAGGAATGGATCAGAATCACTTTTCTTAAACGCTCATTCTGAGTGCTTGGAGAGTGATAAACAATGATTTGGCACTGAAAACTGCACCCTGTGTAAAACTGGCTTTGTGCATAATAAAAAAGTTTGTTAAGGAATGGATCAGAATCACTTTTCTTAAACGCTCATTCTGAGTGCTGGGAGAGTGAGAAACAATGATTTGGCACTGAAAACTGCACCCTGTGTAAAACAGGCTTTGTGCATAATAAAAAAAGTTTGTTAAGGAATGGATCAGAATCAGTTTTCTTAAACGCTCAATCTGAGTGCTGGGAGAGTGAGAAACAAGGATTTGGCACTGAAAACTGCACCCTGTGTAAAACTGGCTTTGTCCATAATAAAAAAGTTTGTTAAGGAATGGATCAGAATCAGTTTTCTTAAATGCTCATTCTGAGTGCTGGGAGAGTGACAAACAAGAATTTGGCACTGAATACTGCACCCTGTGTAAAACAGGCTTTGTGCATAATGAAATAGTTGGTTAAGGAATGGATCAGAATCACTTTTGTTAAACGCTCATTCTGAGTGCTTGGAGAGTGATAAACAATGATTTGGCACTGAAAACTGCACCCTGTGTAAAACTGGCTTTGTGCATAATAAAAAAGTTTGTTAAGGAATGGATCAGAATCAGTTTTCTTAAACGCTCATTCTGAGTGCTGGGAGAGTGAGAAACAATGATTTGGCACTGAAAACTGCACCCTGTGTAAAACAGGCTTTGTGCATAATAAAAAAAGTTTGTTAAGGAGTGGATAAGAATCAGTTTTCTTAAACGCTCAATCTGAGTGCTGGGAGAGTGAGAAACAATGATTTGGCACTGAAAACTGCACCCTGTGTAAAACTGGCTTTGTGCATAATAAAAAAGTTTGTTAAGGAATGGATCAGAATCAGTTTTCTTAAACGCTCATTCTGAGTGCTGGGAGAGTGAGAAACAATGATTTGGCACTGAAAACTGCACCCTGTGTAAAACAGGCTTTGTGCATAATAAAAAAAGTTTGTTAAGGAATGGATCAGAATCAGTTGTCTTAAACGCTCAATCTGAGTGCTGGGAGAGTGAGAAACAATGATTTGGCACTGAAAACTGCACCCTGTGTAAAACAGGCTTTGTGCATAATAAAAAAAGTTTGTTAAGGAGTGGATAAGAATCAGTTTTCTTAAACGCTCAATCTGAGTGCTGGGAGAGTGAGAAACAATGATTTGGCACTGAAAACTGCACCCTGTGTAAAACTGGCTTTGTGCATAATAAAAAAGTTTGTTAAGGAATGGATCAGAATCAGTTTTCTTAAACGCTCATTCTGAGTGCTGGGAGAGTGAGAAACAATGATTTGGCACTGAAAACTGCACCCTGTGTAAAACAGGCTTTGTGCATAATAAAAAAAGTTTGTTAAGGAATGGATCAGAATCAGTTGTCTTAAACGCTCAATCTGAGTGCTGGGAGAGTGAGAAACAATGATTTGGCACTGAAAACTGCACCCTGTGTAAAACAGGCTTTGTGCATAATAAAAAAAGTTTGTTAAGGAATGGATCAGAATCAGTTTTCTTAAACGCTTATTCTGAGTGCTGGGAGAGTGAGAAACAAGGATTTGGCACTGAAAACTGCACCCTGTGTAAAACTGGCTTTGTGCATAATGAAATAGTTCGTTAACGAATGTATCAGAATCAGTTTTCTTAAACGCTCATTCTGAGTGCTGGGAGAGTGAGAAACAATGATTTGGCACTGAAAACTGCACCCTGTGTAAAACTGGCTTTGTGCATCATGAAAAAGTTTTTTAAGGAGTGGATAAGAATCAGTTTTCTTAAACGCTCAATCTGAGTGCTGGGAGAGTGAGAAACAAAGATTTGGCACTGAAAACTGCACCCTGTGTAAAACTGGCTTTGTGCATAATAAAAAAGTTTGTTAAGGAATGGATCAGAATCACTTTTCTTAAAAGCTCATTCTGAGTGCTGGGAGGGTGAGAAACAAGGATTTGGCACTGAAGACTGCACCCTGTGTAAAACAGGCTTTGTGCATAATAAAAAAGTTTGTTAAGGAATGGATCAGAATCAGTTTTCTTAAACGCTCATTCTGAGTGGCGGGAGAGTGAGAAACAATGATTTGGCACTGAAAACTGCACCCTGTGTAAAACTGGCTTTGTCCATAATAAAAAAGTTTGTTAAGGAATGGATAAGAATCAGTTTTCTTAAACGCTCATTCTGAGTGCTGGGAGAGTGAGAAACAATGATTTGGCACTGAAAACTGCACCCTGTGTAAAACTGGCTTTGTGCATAATAAAAAAGTTTGTTAAGGAATGGATCAGAATCACTTTTCTTAAACGCTCATTCTGAGTGCTGGGAGAGTGAGAAACAATGATTTGGCACTGAAAACTGCACCCTGTGTTAAACTGGCTTTGTGCATAATAAAAAAGTTTGTTAAGGAATGGATCAGAATCACTTTTCTTAAACGCTCATTCTGAGTGCTTGGAGAGTGATAAACAATGATTTGGCACTGAAAACTGCACCCTGTGTAAAACTGGCTTTGTGCATAATAAAAAAGTTTGTTAAGGAATGGATCAGAATCACTTTTCTTAAACGCTCATTCTGAGTGCTGGGAGAGTGAGAAACAATGATTTGGCACTGAAAACTGCACCCTGTGTAAAACAGGCTTTGTGCATAATAAAAAGAGTTTGTTAAGGAATGGATCAGAATCAGTTTTCTTAAACGCTCAATCTGAGTGCTGGGAGAGTGAGAAACAAGGATTTGGCACTGAAAACTGCACCCTGTGTAAAACTGGCTTTGTCCATAATAAAAAAGTTTGTTAAGGAATGGATCAGAATCAGTTTTCTTAAATGCTCATTCTGAGTGCTGGGAGAGTGAGAAACAAGAATTTGGCACTGAATACTGCACCCTGTGTAAAACAGGCTTTGTGCATAATGAAATAGTTGGTTAAGGAATGGATCAGAATCACTTTTGTTAAACGCTCATTCTGAGTGCTTGGAGAGTGATAAACAATGATTTGGCACTGAAAACTGCACCCTGTGTAAAACTGGCTTTGTGCATAATAAAAAAGTTTGTTAAGGAATGGATCAGAATCAGTTTTCTTAAACGCTCATTCTGAGTGCTGGGAGAGTGAGAAACAATGATTTGGCACTGAAAACTGCACCCTGTGTAAAACAGGCTTTGTGCATAATAAAAAAAGTTTGTTAAGGAGTGGATAAGAATCAGTTTTCTTAAACGCTCAATCTGAGTGCTGGGAGAGTGAGAAACAATGATTTGGCACTGAAAACTGCACCCTGTGTAAAACTGGCTTTGTCCATAATAAAAAAGTTTGTTAAGGAATGGATAAGAATCAGTTTTCTTAAACGCTCATTCTGAGTGCTGGGAGAGTGAGAAACAATGATTTGGCACTGAAAACTGCACCCTGTGTAAAACTGGCTTTGTCCATAATAAAAAAGTTTGTTAAGGAATGGATAAGAATCAGTTTTCTTAAACGCTCATTCTGAGTGCTGGGAGAGTGAGAAACAAGAATTTGGCACTGAATACTGCACCCTGTGTAAAACAGGCTTTGTGCATAATGAAATAGTTGGTTAAGGAATGGATCAGAATCACTTTTCTTAAACGCTCATTCTGAGTGCTGGGAGAGTGATAAACAATGATTTGGCACTGAAAACTGCACCCTGTGTAAAACTGGTTTTGTGCATAATAAAAAAGTTTGTTAAGGAATGGATCAGAATCAGTTTTCTTAAACGCTCATTCTGAGTGCTGGGAGAGGGAGAAACAATGATTTGGCACTGAAAACTGCACCCTGTGTAAAACAGGCTTTGTGCATAATAAAAAAAGTTTGTTAAGGAATGGATCAGAATCAGTTTTCTTAAACGCTCAATCTGAGTGCTGGGAGAGTGAGAAACAAGGATTTGGCACTGAAAACTGCACCCTGTGTAAAACTGGCTTTGTGCATAATAAAAAAGTTTGTTAAGGAATGGATCAGAATCAGTTTTCTTAAACGCTCATTCTGAGTGCTGGGAGAGTGAGAAACAATGATTTGGCACTGAAAACTGCACCCTGTGTAAAACAGGCTTTGTGCATAATAAAAAAAGTTTGTTAAGGAATGGATCAGAATCAGTTGTCTTAAACGCTCAATCTGAGTGCTGGGAGAGTGAGAAACAATGATTTGGCACTGAAAACTGCACCCTGTGTAAAACAGGCTTTGTGCATAATAAAAAAAGTTTGTTAAGGAATGGAACAGAATCAGTTTTCTTAAACGCTTATTCTGAGTGCTGGGAGAGTGAGAAACAAGGATTTGGCACTGAAAACTGCACCCTGTGTAAAACTGGCTTTGTGCATAATGAAATAGTTCGTTAACGAATGTATCAGAATCAGTTTTCTTAAACGCTCATTCTGAGTGCTGGGAGAGTGAGAAACAATGATTTGGCACTGAAAACTGCACCCTGTGTAAAACTGGCTTTGTGCATCATGAAAAAGTTTTTTAAGGAGTGGATAAGAATCAGTTTTCTTAAACGCTCAATCTGAGTGCTGGGAGAGTGAGAAACAAAGATTTGGCACTGAAAACTGCACCCTGTGTAAAACTGGCTTTGTGCATAATAAAAAAGTTTGTTAAGGAATGGATCAGAATCACTTTTCTTAAAAACTCATTCTGAGTGCTGGGAGGGTGAGAAACAAGGATTTGGCACTGAAGACTGCACCCTGTGTAAAACAGGCTTTGTGCATAATAAAAAAGTTTGTTAAGGAATGGATCAGAATCAGTTTTCTTAAACGCTCAATCTGAGTGCTGGGAGAGTGAGAAACAAGGATTTGGCACTGAAAACTGCACCCTGTGTAAAACTGGCTTTGTCCATAATAAAAAAGTTTGTTAAGGAATGGATCAGAATCAGTTTTCTTAAATGCTCATTCTGAGTGCTGGGAGAGTGATAAACAAGGATTTGGCACTGAAAACTGCACCCTGTGTAAAACTGGCTTTGTGCATCATGAAAAAGTTTTTTAAGGAATGGATCAGAATCAGTTTTCTTAAACGCTCATTCTGAGTGGCGGGAGAGTGAGAAACAATGATTTGGCACTGAAAACTGCACCCTGTGTAAAACTGGCTTTGTGCATCATGAAAAAGTTTTTTAAGGAGTGGATAAGAATCAGTTTTCTTAAACGCTCAATCTGAGTGCTGGGAGAGTGAGAAACAAGGATTTGGCACTGAAAACTGCACCCTGTGTAAAACTGGCTTTGTGCATAATAAAAAAGTTTGTTAAGGAATGGATCAGAATCACTTTTCTTAAAAGCTCATTCTGAGTGCTGGGAGGGTGAGAAACAAGGATTTGGCACTGAAGACTGCACCCTGTGTAAAACAGGCTTTGTGCATAATAAAAAAGTTTGTTAAGGAATGGATCAGAATCAGTTTTCTTAAACGCTCATTCTGAGTGGCGGGAGAGTGAGAAACAATGATTTGGCACTGAAAACTGCACCCTGTGTAAAACTGGCTTTGTCCATAATAAAAAAGTTTGTTAAGGAATGGATCAGAATCAGTTTTCTTAAATGCTCATTCTGAGTGCTGGGAGAGTGAGAAACAAGAATTTGGCACTGAATACTGCACCCTGTGTAAAACAGGCTTTGTGCATAATGAAATAGTTGGTTAAGGAATGGATCAGAATCACTTTTCTTAAACGCTCATTCTGAGTGCTTGGAGAGTGATAAACAATGATTTGGCACTGAAAACTGCACCCTGTGTAAAACTGGCTTTGTCCATAATAAAAAAGTTTGTTAAGGAATGGATCAGAATCAGTTTTCTTAAATGCTCATTCTGAGTGCTGGGAGAGTGAGAAACAAGGATTTGGCACTGAAAACTGCACCCTGTGTTAAACTGGCTTTGTGCATAATAAAAAAGTTTGTTAAGGAATGGATCAGAATCACTTTTCTTAAACGCTCATTCTGAGTGCTTGGAGAGTGATAAACAATGATTTGGCACTGAAAACTGCACCCTGTGTAAAACTGGCTTTGTGCATAATAAAAAAGTTTGTTAAGGAATGGATCAGAATCACTTTTCTTAAACGCTCATTCTGAGTGCTGGGAGAGTGAGAAACAATGATTTGGCACTGAAAACTGCACCCTGTGTAAAACAGGCTTTGTGCATAATAAAAAAAGTTTGTTAAGGAATGGATCAGAATCAGTTTTCTTAAACGCTCAATCTGAGTGCTGGGAGAGTGAGAAACAAGGATTTGGCACTGAAAACTGCACCCTGTGTAAAACTGGCTTTGTCCATAATAAAAAAGTTTGTTAAGGAATGGATCAGAATCAGTTTTCTTAAATGCTCATTCTGAGTGCTGGGAGAGTGACAAACAAGAATTTGGCACTGAATACTGCACCCTGTGTAAAACAGGCTTTGTGCATAATGAAATAGTTGGTTAAGGAATGGATCAGAATCACTTTTGTTAAACGCTCATTCTGAGTGCTTGGAGAGTGATAAACAATGATTTGGCACTGAAAACTGCACCCTGTGTAAAACTGGCTTTGTGCATAATAAAAAAGTTTGTTAAGGAATGGATCAGAATCAGTTTTCTTAAACGCTCATTCTGAGTGCTGGGAGAGTGAGAAACAATGATTTGGCACTGAAAACTGCACCCTGTGTAAAACAGGCTTTGTGCATAATAAAAAAAGTTTGTTAAGGAGTGGATAAGAATCAGTTTTCTTAAACGCTCAATCTGAGTGCTGGGAGAGTGAGAAACAATGATTTGGCACTGAAAACTGCACCCTGTGTAAAACTGGCTTTGTGCATAATAAAAAAGTTTGTTAAGGAATGGATCAGAATCAGTTTTCTTAAACGCTCATTCTGAGTGCTGGGAGAGTGAGAAACAATGATTTGGCACTGAAAACTGCACCCTGTGTAAAACAGGCTTTGTGCATAATAAAAAAAGTTTGTTAAGGAATGGATCAGAATCAGTTGTCTTAAACGCTCAATCTGAGTGCTGGGAGAGTGAGAAACAATGATTTGGCACTGAAAACTGCACCCTGTGTAAAACAGGCTTTGTGCATAATAAAAAAAGTTTGTTAAGGAGTGGATAAGAATCAGTTTTCTTAAACGCTCAATCTGAGTGCTGGGAGAGTGAGAAACAATGATTTGGCACTGAAAACTGCACCCTGTGTAAAACTGGCTTTGTGCATAATAAAAAAGTTTGTTAAGGAATGGATCAGAATCAGTTTTCTTAAACGCTCATTCTGAGTGCTGGGAGAGTGAGAAACAATGATTTGGCACTGAAAACTGCACCCTGTGTAAAACAGGCTTTGTGCATAATAAAAAAAGTTTGTTAAGGAATGGATCAGAATCAGTTGTCTTAAACGCTCAATCTGAGTGCTGGGAGAGTGAGAAACAATGATTTGGCACTGAAAACTGCACCCTGTGTAAAACAGGCTTTGTGCATAATAAAAAAAGTTTGTTAAGGAATGGATCAGAATCAGTTTTCTTAAACGCTTATTCTGAGTGCTGGGAGAGTGAGAAACAAGGATTTGGCACTGAAAACTGCACCCTGTGTAAAACTGGCTTTGTGCATAATGAAATAGTTCGTTAACGAATGTATCAGAATCAGTTTTCTTAAACGCTCATTCTGAGTGCTGGGAGAGTGAGAAACAATGATTTGGCACTGAAAACTGCACCCTGTGTAAAACTGGCTTTGTGCATCATGAAAAAGTTTTTTAAGGAGTGGATAAGAATCAGTTTTCTTAAACGCTCAATCTGAGTGCTGGGAGAGTGAGAAACAAAGATTTGGCACTGAAAACTGCACCCTGTGTAAAACTGGCTTTGTGCATAATAAAAAAGTTTGTTAAGGAATGGATCAGAATCACTTTTCTTAAAAGCTCATTCTGAGTGCTGGGAGGGTGAGAAACAAGGATTTGGCACTGAAGACTGCACCCTGTGTAAAACAGGCTTTGTGCATAATAAAAAAGTTTGTTAAGGAATGGATCAGAATCAGTTTTCTTAAACGCTCATTCTGAGTGGCGGGAGAGTGAGAAACAATGATTTGGCACTGAAAACTGCACCCTGTGTAAAACTGGCTTTGTCCATAATAAAAAAGTTTGTTAAGGAATGGATAAGAATCAGTTTTCTTAAACGCTCATTCTGAGTGCTGGGAGAGTGAGAAACAATGATTTGGCACTGAAAACTGCACCCTGTGTAAAACTGGCTTTGTGCATAATAAAAAAGTTTGTTAAGGAATGGATCAGAATCACTTTTCTTAAACGCTCATTCTGAGTGCTGGGAGAGTGAGAAACAATGATTTGGCACTGAAAACTGCACCCTGTGTTAAACTGGCTTTGTGCATAATAAAAAAGTTTGTTAAGGAATGGATCAGAATCACTTTTCTTAAACGCTCATTCTGAGTGCTTGGAGAGTGATAAACAATGATTTGGCACTGAAAACTGCACCCTGTGTAAAACTGGCTTTGTGCATAATAAAAAAGTTTGTTAAGGAATGGATCAGAATCACTTTTCTTAAACGCTCATTCTGAGTGCTGGGAGAGTGAGAAACAATGATTTGGCACTGAAAACTGCACCCTGTGTAAAACAGGCTTTGTGCATAATAAAAAGAGTTTGTTAAGGAATGGATCAGAATCAGTTTTCTTAAACGCTCAATCTGAGTGCTGGGAGAGTGAGAAACAAGGATTTGGCACTGAAAACTGCACCCTGTGTAAAACTGGCTTTGTCCATAATAAAAAAGTTTGTTAAGGAATGGATCAGAATCAGTTTTCTTAAATGCTCATTCTGAGTGCTGGGAGAGTGAGAAACAAGAATTTGGCACTGAATACTGCACCCTGTGTAAAACAGGCTTTGTGCATAATGAAATAGTTGGTTAAGGAATGGATCAGAATCACTTTTGTTAAACGCTCATTCTGAGTGCTTGGAGAGTGATAAACAATGATTTGGCACTGAAAACTGCACCCTGTGTAAAACTGGCTTTGTGCATAATAAAAAAGTTTGTTAAGGAATGGATCAGAATCAGTTTTCTTAAACGCTCATTCTGAGTGCTGGGAGAGTGAGAAACAATGATTTGGCACTGAAAACTGCACCCTGTGTAAAACAGGCTTTGTGCATAATAAAAAAAGTTTGTTAAGGAGTGGATAAGAATCAGTTTTCTTAAACGCTCAATCTGAGTGCTGGGAGAGTGAGAAACAATGATTTGGCACTGAAAACTGCACCCTGTGTAAAACTGGCTTTGTCCATAATAAAAAAGTTTGTTAAGGAATGGATAAGAATCAGTTTTCTTAAACGCTCATTCTGAGTGCTGGGAGAGTGAGAAACAATGATTTGGCACTGAAAACTGCACCCTGTGTAAAACTGGCTTTGTCCATAATAAAAAAGTTTGTTAAGGAATGGATAAGAATCAGTTTTCTTAAACGCTCATTCTGAGTGCTGGGAGAGTGAGAAACAAGAATTTGGCACTGAATACTGCACCCTGTGTAAAACAGGCTTTGTGCATAATGAAATAGTTGGTTAAGGAATGGATCAGAATAACTTTTCTTAAACGCTCATTCTGAGTGCTGGGAGAGTGATAAACAATGATTTGGCACTGAAAACTGCACCCTGTGTAAAACTGGTTTTGTGCATAATAAAAAAGTTTGTTAAGGAATGGATCAGAATCAGTTTTCTTAAACGCTCATTCTGAGTGCTGGGAGAGGGAGAAACAATGATTTGGCACTGAAAACTGCACCCTGTGTAAAACAGGCTTTGTGCATAATAAAAAAAGTTTGTTAAGGAATGGATCAGAATCAGTTTTCTTAAACGCTCAATCTGAGTGCTGGGAGAGTGAGAAACAAGGATTTGGCACTGAAAACTGCACCCTGTGTAAAACTGGCTTTGTGCATAATAAAAAAGTTTGTTAAGGAATGGATCAGAATCAGTTTTCTTAAACGCTCATTCTGAGTGCTGGGAGAGTGAGAAACAATGATTTGGCACTGAAAACTGCACCCTGTGTAAAACAGGCTTTGTGCATAATAAAAAAAGTTTGTTAAGGAATGGATCAGAATCAGTTGTCTTAAACGCTCAATCTGAGTGCTGGGAGAGTGAGAAACAATGATTTGGCACTGAAAACTGCACCCTGTGTAAAACAGGCTTTGTGCATAATAAAAAAAGTTTGTTAAGGAATGGATCAGAATCAGTTTTCTTAAACGCTTATTCTGAGTGCTGGGAGAGTGAGAAACAAGGATTTGGCACTGAAAACTGCACCCTGTGTAAAACTGGCTTTGTGCATAATGAAATAGTTCGTTAACGAATGTATCAGAATCAGTTTTCTTAAACGCTCATTCTGAGTGCTGGGAGAGTGAGAAACAATGATTTGGCACTGAAAACTGCACCCTGTGTAAAACTGGCTTTGTGCATCATGAAAAAGTTTTTTAAGGAGTGGATAAGAATCAGTTTTCTTAAACGCTCAATCTGAGTGCTGGGAGAGTGAGAAACAAAGATTTGGCACTGAAAACTGCACCCTGTGTAAAACTGGCTTTGTGCATAATAAAAAAGTTTGTTAAGGAATGGATCAGAATCACTTTTCTTAAACGCTCATTCTGAGTGCTTGGAGAGTGATAAACAATGATTTGGCACTGAAAACTGCACCCTGTGTAAAACTGGCTTTGTGCATAATAAAAAAGTTTGTTAAGGAATGGATCAGAATCACTTTTCTTAAACGCTCATTCTGAGTGCTGGGAGAGTGAGAAACAATGATTTGGCACTGAAAACTGCACCCTGTGTAAAACAGGCTTTGTGCATAATAAAAAGAGTTTGTTAAGGAATGGATCAGAATCAGTTTTCTTAAACGCTCAATCTGAGTGCTGGGAGAGTGAGAAACAAGGATTTGGCACTGAAAACTGCACCCTGTGTAAAACTGGCTTTGTCCATAATAAAAAAGTTTGTTAAGGAATGGATCAGAATCAGTTTTCTTAAATGCTCATTCTGAGTGCTGGGAGAGTGAGAAACAAGAATTTGGCACTGAATACTGCACCCTGTGTAAAACAGGCTTTGTGCATAATGAAATAGTTGGTTAAGGAATGGATCAGAATCACTTTTGTTAAACGCTCATTCTGAGTGCTTGGAGAGTGATAAACAATGATTTGGCACTGAAAACTGCACCCTGTGTAAAACTGGCTTTGTGCATAATAAAAAAGTTTGTTAAGGAATGGATCAGAATCAGTTTTCTTAAACGCTCATTCTGAGTGCTGGGAGAGTGAGAAACAATGATTTGGCACTGAAAACTGCACCCTGTGTAAAACAGGCTTTGTGCATAATAAAAAAAGTTTGTTAAGGAGTGGATAAGAATCAGTTTTCTTAAACGCTCAATCTGAGTGCTGGGAGAGTGAGAAACAATGATTTGGCACTGAAAACTGCACCCTGTGTAAAACTGGCTTTGTCCATAATAAAAAAGTTTGTTAAGGAATGGATAAGAATCAGTTTTCTTAAACGCTCATTCTGAGTGCTGGGAGAGTGAGAAACAATGATTTGGCACTGAAAACTGCACCCTGTGTAAAACTGGCTTTGTCCATAATAAAAAAGTTTGTTAAGGAATGGATAAGAATCAGTTTTCTTAAACGCTCATTCTGAGTGCTGGGAGAGTGAGAAACAAGAATTTGGCACTGAATACTGCACCCTGTGTAAAACAGGCTTTGTGCATAATGAAATAGTTGGTTAAGGAATGGATCAGAATCACTTTTCTTAAACGCTCATTCTGAGTGCTGGGAGAGTGATAAACAATGATTTGGCACTGAAAACTGCACCCTGTGTAAAACTGGTTTTGTGCATAATAAAAAAGTTTGTTAAGGAATGGATCAGAATCAGTTTTCTTAAACGCTCATTCTGAGTGCTGGGAGAGGGAGAAACAATGATTTGGCACTGAAAACTGCACCCTGTGTAAAACAGGCTTTGTGCATAATAAAAAAAGTTTGTTAAGGAATGGATCAGAATCAGTTTTCTTAAACGCTCAATCTGAGTGCTGGGAGAGTGAGAAACAAGGATTTGGCACTGAAAACTGCACCCTGTGTAAAACTGGCTTTGTGCATAATAAAAAAGTTTGTTAAGGAATGGATCAGAATCAGTTTTCTTAAACGCTCATTCTGAGTGCTGGGAGAGTGAGAAACAATGATTTGGCACTGAAAACTGCACCCTGTGTAAAACAGGCTTTGTGCATAATAAAAAAAGTTTGTTAAGGAATGGATCAGAATCAGTTGTCTTAAACGCTCAATCTGAGTGCTGGGAGAGTGAGAAACAATGATTTGGCACTGAAAACTGCACCCTGTGTAAAACAGGCTTTGTGCATAATAAAAAAAGTTTGTTAAGGAATGGATCAGAATCAGTTTTCTTAAACGCTTATTCTGAGTGCTGGGAGAGTGAGAAACAAGGATTTGGCACTGAAAACTGCACCCTGTGTAAAACTGGCTTTGTGCATAATGAAATAGTTCGTTAACGAATGTATCAGAATCAGTTTTCTTAAACGCTCATTCTGAGTGCTGGGAGAGTGAGAAACAATGATTTGGCACTGAAAACTGCACCCTGTGTAAAACTGGCTTTGTGCATCATGAAAAAGTTTTTTAAGGAGTGGATAAGAATCAGTTTTCTTAAACGCTCAATCTGAGTGCTGGGAGAGTGAGAAACAAAGATTTGGCACTGAAAACTGCACCCTGTGTAAAACTGGCTTTGTGCATAATAAAAAAGTTTGTTAAGGAATGGATCAGAATCACTTTTCTTAAAAACTCATTCTGAGTGCTGGGAGGGTGAGAAACAAGGATTTGGCACTGAAGACTGCACCCTGTGTAAAACAGGCTTTGTGCATAATAAAAAAGTTTGTTAAGGAATGGATCAGAATCAGTTTTCTTAAACGCTCAATCTGAGTGCTGGGAGAGTGAGAAACAAGGATTTGGCACTGAAAACTGCACCCTGTGTAAAACTGGCTTTGTCCATAATAAAAAAGTTTGTTAAGGAATGGATCAGAATCAGTTTTCTTAAATGCTCATTCTGAGTGCTGGGAGAGTGATAAACAAGGATTTGGCACTGAAAACTGCACCCTGTGTAAAACTGGCTTTGTGCATCATGAAAAAGTTTTTTAAGGAATGGATCAGAATCAGTTTTCTTAAACGCTCATTCTGAGTGGCGGGAGAGTGAGAAACAATGATTTGGCACTGAAAACTGCACCCTGTGTAAAACTGGCTTTGTGCATCATGAAAAAGTTTTTTAAGGAGTGGATAAGAATCAGTTTTCTTAAACGCTCAATCTGAGTGCTGGGAGAGTGAGAAACAAGGATTTGGCACTGAAAACTGCACCCTGTGTAAAACTGGCTTTGTGCATAATAAAAAAGTTTGTTAAGGAATGGATCAGAATCACTTTTCTTAAAAGCTCATTCTGAGTGCTGGGAGGGTGAGAAACAAGGATTTGGCACTGAAGACTGCACCCTGTGTAAAACAGGCTTTGTGCATAATAAAAAAGTTTGTTAAGGAATGGATCAGAATCAGTTTTCTTAAACGCTCATTCTGAGTGGCGGGAGAGTGAGAAACAATGATTTGGCACTGAAAACTGCACCCTGTGTAAAACTGGCTTTGTCCATAATAAAAAAGTTTGTTAAGGAATGGATCAGAATCAGTTTTCTTAAATGCTCATTCTGAGTGCTGGGAGAGTGAGAAACAAGAATTTGGCACTGAATACTGCACCCTGTGTAAAACAGGCTTTGTGCATAATGAAATAGTTGGTTAAGGAATGGATCAGAATCACTTTTCTTAAACGCTCATTCTGAGTGCTTGGAGAGTGATAAACAATGATTTGGCACTGAAAACTGCACCCTGTGTAAAACTGGCTTTGTGCATAATAAAAAAGTTTGTTAAGGAATGGATCAGAATCAGTTTTCTTAAACGCTCATTCTGAGTGCTGGGAGAGTGAGAAACAATGATTTGGCACTGAAAACTGCACCCTGTGTAAAACAGGCTTTGTGCATAATAAAAAAAGTTTGTTAAGGAATGGATCAGAATCAGTTGTCTTAAACGCTCAATCTGAGTGCTGGGAGAGTGAGAAACAATGATTTGGCACTGAAAACTGCACCCTGTGTAAAACAGGCTTTGTGCATAATAAAAAAAGTTTGTTAAGGAATGGATCAGAATCAGTTTTCTTAAACGCTTATTCTGAGTGCTGGGAGAGTGAGAAACAAGGATTTGGCACTGAAAACTGCACCCTGTGTAAAACTGGCTTTGTGCATAATGAAATAGTTCGTTAACGAATGGATCAGAATCAGTTTTCTTAAACGCTCATTCTGAGTGCTGGGAGAGTGAGAAACAATGATTTGGCACTGAAAACTGCACCCTGTGTAAAACTGGCTTTGTGCATCATGAAAAAGTTTTTTAAGGAGTGGATAAGAATCAGTTTTCTTAAACGCTCAATCTGAGTGCTGGGAGAGTGAGAAACAAGGATTTGGCACTGAAAACTGCACCCTGTGTAAAACTGGCTTTGTGCATAATAAAAAAGTTTGTTAAGGAATGGATCAGAATCACTTTTCTTAAAAGCTCATTCTGAGTAATGGGAGGGTGAGAAACAAGGATTTGGCACTG
Source organism: Triplophysa bombifrons (assembly GCA_029783895.1). NCBI lineage: Eukaryota > Metazoa > Chordata > Actinopteri > Cypriniformes > Nemacheilidae > Triplophysa > Triplophysa bombifrons. The sequence continues at coordinate 18,786,414 of CM056459.1, read as the reverse complement.
AAAACTGCACCCTGTGTAAAACAGGCTTTGTGCATAATAAAAAAGTTTGTTAAGGAATGGATCAGAATCAGTTTTCTTAAACGCTCATTCTGAGAGGCGGGAGAGTGAGAAACAATGATTTGGCACTGAAAACTGCACCCTGTGTAAAACTGGCTTTGTCCATAATAAAAAAGTTTGTTAAGGAATGGAAAAGAATCAGTTTTCTTAAACGCTCATTCTGAGTGCTGGGAGAGTGAGAAACAATGATTTGGCACTGAAAACTGCACCCTGTGTAAAACTGGCTTTGTGCATAATAAAAAAGTTTGTTAAGGAGTGGATAAGAATCAGTTTTCTTAAACGCTCAATCTGAGTGCTGGGAGAGTGAGAAACAATGATTTGGCACTGAAAACTGCACCCTGTGTAAAACTGGCTTTGTCCATAATAAAAAAGTTTGTTAAGGAATGGATAAGAATCAGTTTTTTTAAACGCTCATTCTGAGTGCTGGGAGAGTGAGAAACAATGATTTGGCACTGAAAACTGCACCCTGTGTAAAACTGGCTTTGTCCATAATAAAAAAGTTTGTTAAGGAATGGATAAGAAACAGTTTTCTTAAACGCTCATTCTGAGTGCTGGGAGAGTGAGAAACAAGAATTTGGCACTGAATACTGCACCCTGTGTAAAACAGGCTTTGTGCATAATGAAATAGTTGGTTAAGGAATGGATCAGAATCACTTTTCTTAAACGCTCATTCTGAGTGCTTGGAGAGTGATAAACAATGATTTGGCACTGAAAACTGCACCCTGTGTAAAACTGGCTTTGTGCATAATAAAAAAGTTTGTTAAGGAATGGATCAGAATCAGTTTTCTTAAACGCTCATTCTGAGTGCTGGGAGAGTGATAAACAATGATTTGGCACTGAAAACTGCACCCTGTGTAAAACAGGCTTTGTGCATAATAAAAAAAGTTTGTTAAGGAATGGATCAGAATCAGTTTTCTTAAACGCTCAATCTGAGTGCTGGGAGAGTGAGAAACAAGGATTTGGCACTGAAAACTGCACCCTGTGTAAAACTGGCTTTGTCCATAATAAAAAAGTTTGTTAAGGAATGGATCAGAATCAGTTTTCTTAAATGCTCATTCTGAGTGCTGGGAGAGTGATAAACAAGGATTTGGCACTGAAAACTGCACCCTGTGTAAAACTGGCTTTGTGCATCATGAAAAAGTTTTTTAAGGAATGGATCAGAATCAGTTTTCTTAAACGCTCATTCTGAGTGGCGGGAGAGTGAGAAACAATGATTTGGCACTGAAAACTGCACCCTGTGTAAAACTGGTTTTGTGCATAATAAAAAAGTTGGTTAAGGAATGGATCAGAATCAGTTTTCTTAAACGCTCATTCTGAGTGCTGGGAGAGGGAGAAACAATGATTTGGCACTGAAAACTGCACCCTGTGTAAAACAGGCTTTGTGCATAATAAAAAAAGTTTGTTAAGGAATGGATCAGAATCAGTTTTCTTAAACGCTCAATCTGAGTGCTGGGAGAGTGAGAAACAAGGATTTGGCACTGAAAACTGCACCCTGTGTAAAACTGGCTTTGTGCATAATAAAAAAGTTTGTTAAGGAATGGATCAGAATCAGTTTTCTTAAACGCTCATTCTGAGTGCTGGGAGAGTGAGAAACAATGATTTGGCACTGAAAACTGCACCCTGTGTAAAACAGGCTTTGTGCATAATAAAAAAAGTTTGTTAAGGAATGGATCAGAATCAGTTGTCTTAAACGCTCAATCTGAGTGCTGGGAGAGTGAGAAACAATGATTTGGCACTGAAAACTGCACCCTGTGTAAAACAGGCTTTGTGCATAATGAAAAAGTTTGTTAAGGAATGGATCAGAATCAGTTTTCTTAAACGCTTATTCTGAGTGCTGGGAGAGTGAGAAACAAGGATTTGGCACTGAAAACTGCACCCTGTGTAAAACTGGCTTTGTGCATAATGAAATAGTTCGTTAACGAATGTATCAGAATCAGTTTTCTTAAACGCTCATTCTGAGTGCTGGGAGAGTGAGAAACAATGATTTGGCACTGAAAACTGCACCCTGTGTAAAACTGGCTTTGTGCATCATGAAAAAGTTTTTTAAGGAGTGGATAAGAATCAGTTTTCTTAAACGCTCAATCTGAGTGCTGGGAGAGTGAGAAACAAGGATTTGGCACTGAAAACTGCACCCTGTGTAAAACTGGCTTTGTGCATAATAAAAAAGTTTGTTAAGGAATGGATCAGAATCAGTTTTCTTAAACGCTCATTCTGAGTGGCGGGAGAGTGAGAAACAATGATTTGGCACTGAAAACTGCACCCTGTGTAAAACTGGCTTTGTGCATAATGAAATAGTTCGTTAACGAATGTATCAGAATCAGTTTTCTTAAACGCTCATTCTGAGTGCTGGGAGAGTGAGAAACAATGATTTGGCACTGAAAACTGCACCCTGTGTAAAACTGGCTTTGTGCATCATGAAAAAGTTTTTTAAGGAGTGGATAAGAATCAGTTTTCTTAAACGCTCAATCTGAGTGCTGGGAGAGTGAGAAACAAGGATTTGGCACTGAAAACTGCACCCTGTGTAAAACTGGCTTTGTGCATAATAAAAAAGTTTGTTAAGGAATGGATCAGAATCAGTTTTCTTAAACGCTCATTCTGAGTGCTGGGAGAGTGAGAAACAATGATTTGGCACTGAAAACTGCACCCTGTGTAAAACAGGCTTTGTGCATAATAAAAAAAGTTTGTTGAGGAATGGATCAGAATCAGTTTTCTTAAACGCTCATTCTGAGTGCTGGGAGAGTGATAAACAAGGATTTGGCACTGAAAACTGCACCCTGTGTAAAACTGGCTTTGTGCATCATGAAAAAGTTTTTTAAGGAATGGATCAGAATCAGTTTTCTTAAACGCTCATTCTGAGTGGCGGGAGAGTGAGAAACAATGATTTGGCACTGAAAACTGCACCCTGTGTAAAACTGGCTTTGTGCATCATGAAAAAGTTTTTTAAGGAGTGGATAAGAATCAGTTTTCTTAAACGCTCAATCTGAGTGCTGGGAGAGTGAGAAACAAGGATTTGGCACTGAAAACTGCACCCTGTGTAAAACTGGCTTTGTGCATAATAAAAAAGTTTGTTAAGGAATGGATCAGAATCACTTTTCTTAAAAGCTCATTCTGAGTGCTGGGAGGGTGAGAAACAAGGATTTGGCACTGAAGACTGCACCCTGTGTAAAACAGGCTTTGTGCATAATAAAAAAGTTTGTTAAGGAATGGATCAGAATCAGTTTTCTTAAACGCTCATTCTGAGTGGCGGGAGAGTGAGAAACAATGATTTGGCACTGAAAACTGCACCCTGTGTAAAACTGGCTTTGTCCATAATAAAAAAGTTTGTTAAGGAATGGATCAGAATCAGTTTTCTTAAATGCTCATTCTGAGTGCTGGGAGAGTGAGAAACAAGAATTTGGCACTGAATACTGCACCCTGTGTAAAACAGGCTTTGTGCATAATGAAATAGTTGGTTAAGGAATGGATCAGAATCACTTTTCTTAAACGCTCATTCTGAGTGCTTGGAGAGTGATAAACAATGATTTGGCACTGAAAACTGCACCCTGTGTAAAACTGGCTTTGTGCATAATAAAAAAGTTTGTTAAGGAATGGATCAGAATCAGTTTTCTTAAACGCTCATTCTGAGTGCTGGGAGAGTGAGAAACAATGATTTGGCACTGAAAACTGCACCCTGTGTAAAACAGGCTTTGTGCATAATAAAAAAAGTTTGTTAAGGAATGGATCAGAATCAGTTGTCTTAAACGCTCAATCTGAGTGCTGGGAGAGTGAGAAACAATGATTTGGCACTGAAAACTGCACCCTGTGTAAAACAGGCTTTGTGCATAATAAAAAAAGTTTGTTAAGGAATGGATCAGAATCAGTTTTCTTAAACGCTTATTCTGAGTGCTGGGAGAGTGAGAAACAAGGATTTGGCACTGAAAACTGCACCCTGTGTAAAACTGGCTTTGTGCATAATGAAATAGTTCGTTAACGAATGGATCAGAATCAGTTTTCTTAAACGCTCATTCTGAGTGCTGGGAGAGTGAGAAACAATGATTTGGCACTGAAAACTGCACCCTGTGTAAAACTGGCTTTGTGCATCATGAAAAAGTTTTTTAAGGAGTGGATAAGAATCAGTTTTCTTAAACGCTCAATCTGAGTGCTGGGAGAGTGAGAAACAAGGATTTGGCACTGAAAACTGCACCCTGTGTAAAACTGGCTTTGTGCATAATAAAAAAGTTTGTTAAGGAATGGATCAGAATCACTTTTCTTCAAAGCTCATTCTGAGTAATGGGAGGGTGAGAAACAAGGATTTGGCACTGAAAACTGCACCCTGTGTAAAACAGGCTTTGTGCATAATAAAAAAGTTTGTTAAGGAATGGATCAGAATCAGTTTTCTTAAACGCTCATTCTGAGTGGCGGGAGAGTGAGAAACAATGATTTGGCACTGAAAACTGCACCCTGTGTAAAACTGGCTTTGTCCATAATAAAAAAGTTTGTTAAGGAATGGAAAAGAATCAGTTTTCTTAAACGCTCATTCTGAGTGCTGGGAGAGTGAGAAACAATGATTTGGCACTGAAAACTGCACCCTGTGTAAAACTGGCTTTGTGCATAATAAAAAAGTTTGTTAAGGAGTGGATAAGAATCAGTTTTCTTAAACGCTCAATCTGAGTGCTGGGAGAGTGAGAAACAATGATTTGGCACTGAAAACTGCACCCTGTGTAAAACTGGCTTTGTCCATAATAAAAAAGTTTGTTAAGGAATGGATAAGAATCAGTTTTTTTAAACGCTCATTCTGAGTGCTGGGAGAGTGAGAAACAATGATTTGGCACTGAAAACTGCACCCTGTGTAAAACTGGCTTTGTCCATAATAAAAAAGTTTGTTAAGGAATGGATAAGAAACAGTTTTCTTAAACGCTCATTCTGAGTGCTGGGAGAGTGAGAAACAAGAATTTGGCACTGAATACTGCACCCTGTGTAAAACAGGCTTTGTGCATAATGAAATAGTTGGTTAAGGAATGGATCAGAATCACTTTTCTTAAACGCTCATTCTGAGTGCTTGGAGAGTGATAAACAATGATTTGGCACTGAAAACTGCACCCTGTGTAAAACTGGCTTTGTGCATAATAAAAAAGTTTGTTAAGGAATGGATCAGAATCAGTTTTCTTAAACGCTCATTCTGAGTGCTGGGAGAGTGATAAACAATGATTTGGCACTGAAAACTGCACCCTGTGTAAAACAGGCTTTGTGCATAATAAAAAAAGTTTGTTAAGGAATGGATCAGAATCAGTTTTCTTAAACGCTCAATCTGAGTGCTGGGAGAGTGAGAAACAAGGATTTGGCACTGAAAACTGCACCCTGTGTAAAACTGGCTTTGTCCATAATAAAAAAGTTTGTTAAGGAATGGATCAGAATCAGTTTTCTTAAATGCTCATTCTGAGTGCTGGGAGAGTGATAAACAAGGATTTGGCACTGAAAACTGCACCCTGTGTAAAACTGGCTTTGTGCATCATGAAAAAGTTTTTTAAGGAATGGATCAGAATCAGTTTTCTTAAACGCTCATTCTGAGTGGCGGGAGAGTGAGAAACAATGATTTGGCACTGAAAACTGCACCCTGTGTAAAACTGGTTTTGTGCATAATAAAAAAGTTGGTTAAGGAATGGATCAGAATCAGTTTTCTTAAACGCTCATTCTGAGTGCTGGGAGAGGGAGAAACAATGATTTGGCACTGAAAACTGCACCCTGTGTAAAACAGGCTTTGTGCATAATAAAAAAAGTTTGTTAAGGAATGGATCAGAATCAGTTTTCTTAAACGCTCAATCTGAGTGCTGGGAGAGTGAGAAACAAGGATTTGGCACTGAAAACTGCACCCTGTGTAAAACTGGCTTTGTGCATAATAAAAAAGTTTGTTAAGGAATGGATCAGAATCAGTTTTCTTAAACGCTCATTCTGAGTGCTGGGAGAGTGAGAAACAATGATTTGGCACTGAAAACTGCACCCTGTGTAAAACAGGCTTTGTGCATAATAAAAAAAGTTTGTTAAGGAATGGATCAGAATCAGTTGTCTTAAACGCTCAATCTGAGTGCTGGGAGAGTGAGAAACAATGATTTGGCACTGAAAACTGCACCCTGTGTAAAACAGGCTTTGTGCATAATGAAAAAGTTTGTTAAGGAATGGATCAGAATCAGTTTTCTTAAACGCTTATTCTGAGTGCTGGGAGAGTGAGAAACAAGGATTTGGCACTGAAAACTGCACCCTGTGTAAAACTGGCTTTGTGCATAATGAAATAGTTCGTTAACGAATGTATCAGAATCAGTTTTCTTAAACGCTCATTCTGAGTGCTGGGAGAGTGAGAAACAATGATTTGGCACTGAAAACTGCACCCTGTGTAAAACTGGCTTTGTGCATCATGAAAAAGTTTTTTAAGGAGTGGATAAGAATCAGTTTTCTTAAACGCTCAATCTGAGTGCTGGGAGAGTGAGAAACAAGGATTTGGCACTGAAAACTGCACCCTGTGTAAAACTGGCTTTGTGCATAATAAAAAAGTTTGTTAAGGAATGGATCAGAATCAGTTTTCTTAAACGCTCATTCTGAGTGGCGGGAGAGTGAGAAACAATGATTTGGCACTGAAAACTGCACCCTGTGTAAAACTGGCTTTGTGCATAATGAAATAGTTCGTTAACGAATGTATCAGAATCAGTTTTCTTAAACGCTCATTCTGAGTGCTGGGAGAGTGAGAAACAATGATTTGGCACTGAAAACTGCACCCTGTGTAAAACTGGCTTTGTGCATCATGAAAAAGTTTTTTAAGGAGTGGATAAGAATCAGTTTTCTTAAACGCTCAATCTGAGTGCTGGGAGAGTGAGAAACAAGGATTTGGCACTGAAAACTGCACCCTGTGTAAAACTGGCTTTGTGCATAATAAAAAAGTTTGTTAAGGAATGGATCAGAATCAGTTTTCTTAAACGCTCATTCTGAGTGCTGGGAGAGTGAGAAACAATGATTTGGCACTGAAAACTGCACCCTGTGTAAAACAGGCTTTGTGCATAATAAAAAAAGTTTGTTGAGGAATGGATCAGAATCAGTTTTCTTAAACGCTCATTCTGAGTGCTGGGAGAGTGATAAACAAGGATTTGGCACTGAAAACTGCACCCTGTGTAAAACTGGCTTTGTGCATCATGAAAAAGTTTTTTAAGGAATGGATCAGAATCAGTTTTCTTAAACGCTCATTCTGAGTGGCGGGAGAGTGAGAAACAATGATTTGGCACTGAAAACTGCACCCTGTGTAAAACTGGCTTTGTGCATCATGAAAAAGTTTTTTAAGGAGTGGATAAGAATCAGTTTTCTTAAACGCTCAATCTGAGTGCTGGGAGAGTGAGAAACAAGGATTTGGCACTGAAAACTGCACCCTGTGTAAAACTGGCTTTGTGCATAATAAAAAAGTTTGTTAAGGAATGGATCAGAATCACTTTTCTTAAAAGCTCATTCTGAGTGCTGGGAGGGTGAGAAACAAGGATTTGGCACTGAAGACTGCACCCTGTGTAAAACAGGCTTTGTGCATAATAAAAAAGTTTGTTAAGGAATGGATCAGAATCAGTTTTCTTAAACGCTCATTCTGAGTGGCGGGAGAGTGAGAAACAATGATTTGGCACTGAAAACTGCACCCTGTGTAAAACTGGCTTTGTCCATAATAAAAAAGTTTGTTAAGGAATGGATCAGAATCAGTTTTCTTAAATGCTCATTCTGAGTGCTGGGAGAGTGAGAAACAAGAATTTGGCACTGAATACTGCACCCTGTGTAAAACAGGCTTTGTGCATAATGAAATAGTTGGTTAAGGAATGGATCAGAATCACTTTTCTTAAACGCTCATTCTGAGTGCTTGGAGAGTGATAAACAATGATTTGGCACTGAAAACTGCACCCTGTGTAAAACTGGCTTTGTGCATAATAAAAAAGTTTGTTAAGGAATGGATCAGAATCAGTTTTCTTAAACGCTCATTCTGAGTGCTGGGAGAGTGAGAAACAATGATTTGGCACTGAAAACTGCACCCTGTGTAAAACAGGCTTTGTGCATAATAAAAAAAGTTTGTTAAGGAATGGATCAGAATCAGTTGTCTTAAACGCTCAATCTGAGTGCTGGGAGAGTGAGAAACAATGATTTGGCACTGAAAACTGCACCCTGTGTAAAACAGGCTTTGTGCATAATAAAAAAAGTTTGTTAAGGAATGGATCAGAATCAGTTTTCTTAAACGCTTATTCTGAGTGCTGGGAGAGTGAGAAACAAGGATTTGGCACTGAAAACTGCACCCTGTGTAAAACTGGCTTTGTGCATAATGAAATAGTTCGTTAACGAATGGATCAGAATCAGTTTTCTTAAACGCTCATTCTGAGTGCTGGGAGAGTGAGAAACAATGATTTGGCACTGAAAACTGCACCCTGTGTAAAACTGGCTTTGTGCATCATGAAAAAGTTTTTTAAGGAGTGGATAAGAATCAGTTTTCTTAAACGCTCAATCTGAGTGCTGGGAGAGTGAGAAACAAGGATTTGGCACTGAAAACTGCACCCTGTGTAAAACTGGCTTTGTGCATAATAAAAAAGTTTGTTAAGGAATGGATCAGAATCACTTTTCTTAAAAGCTCATTCTGAGTAATGGGAGGGTGAGAAACAAGGATTTGGCACTGAAAACTGCACCCTGTGTAAAACAGGCTTTGTGCATAATAAAAAAGTTTGTTAAGGAATGGATCAGAATCAGTTTTCTTAAACGCTCATTCTGAGTGGCGGGAGAGTGAGAAACAATGATTTGGCACTGAAAACTGCACCCTGTGTAAAACTGGCTTTGTCCATAATAAAAAAGTTTGTTAAGGAATGGAAAAGAATCAGTTTTCTTAAACGCTCATTCTGAGTGCTGGGAGAGTGAGAAACAATGATTTGGCACTGAAAACTGCACCCTGTGTAAAACTGGCTTTGTGCATAATAAAAAAGTTTGTTAAGGAGTGGATAAGAATCAGTTTTCTTAAACGCTCAATCTGAGTGCTGGGAGAGTGAGAAACAATGATTTGGCACTGAAAACTGCACCCTGTGTAAAACTGGCTTTGTCCATAATAAAAAAGTTTGTTAAGGAATGGATAAGAATCAGTTTTTTTAAACGCTCATTCTGAGTGCTGGGAGAGTGAGAAACAATGATTTGGCACTGAAAACTGCACCCTGTGTAAAACTGGCTTTGTCCATAATAAAAAAGTTTGTTAAGGAATGGATAAGAAACAGTTTTCTTAAACGCTCATTCTGAGTGCTGGGAGAGTGAGAAACAAGAATTTGGCACTGAATACTGCACCCTGTGTAAAACAGGCTTTGTGCATAATGAAATAGTTGGTTAAGGAATGGATCAGAATCACTTTTCTTAAACGCTCATTCTGAGTGCTTGGAGAGTGATAAACAATGATTTGGCACTGAAAACTGCACCCTGTGTAAAACTGGCTTTGTGCATAATAAAAAAGTTTGTTAAGGAATGGATCAGAATCAGTTTTCTTAAACGCTCATTCTGAGTGCTGGGAGAGTGATAAACAATGATTTGGCACTGAAAACTGCACCCTGTGTAAAACAGGCTTTGTGCATAATAAAAAAAGTTTGTTAAGGAATGGATCAGAATCAGTTTTCTTAAACGCTCAATCTGAGTGCTGGGAGAGTGAGAAACAAGGATTTGGCACTGAAAACTGCACCCTGTGTAAAACTGGCTTTGTCCATAATAAAAAAGTTTGTTAAGGAATGGATCAGAATCAGTTTTCTTAAATGCTCATTCTGAGTGCTGGGAGAGTGATAAACAAGGATTTGGCACTGAAAACTGCACCCTGTGTAAAACTGGCTTTGTGCATCATGAAAAAGTTTTTTAAGGAATGGATCAGAATCAGTTTTCTTAAACGCTCATTCTGAGTGGCGGGAGAGTGAGAAACAATGATTTGGCACTGAAAACTGCACCCTGTGTAAAACTGGTTTTGTGCATAATAAAAAAGTTGGTTAAGGAATGGATCAGAATCAGTTTTCTTAAACGCTCATTCTGAGTGCTGGGAGAGGGAGAAACAATGATTTGGCACTGAAAACTGCACCCTGTGTAAAACAGGCTTTGTGCATAATAAAAAAAGTTTGTTAAGGAATGGATCAGAATCAGTTTTCTTAAACGCTCAATCTGAGTGCTGGGAGAGTGAGAAACAAGGATTTGGCACTGAAAACTGCACCCTGTGTAAAACTGGCTTTGTGCATAATAAAAAAGTTTGTTAAGGAATGGATCAGAATCAGTTTTCTTAAACGCTCATTCTGAGTGCTGGGAGAGTGAGAAACAATGATTTGGCACTGAAAACTGCACCCTGTGTAAAACAGGCTTTGTGCATAATAAAAAAAGTTTGTTAAGGAATGGATCAGAATCAGTTGTCTTAAACGCTCAATCTGAGTGCTGGGAGAGTGAGAAACAATGATTTGGCACTGAAAACTGCACCCTGTGTAAAACAGGCTTTGTGCATAATGAAAAAGTTTGTTAAGGAATGGATCAGAATCAGTTTTCTTAAACGCTTATTCTGAGTGCTGGGAGAGTGAGAAACAAGGATTTGGCACTGAAAACTGCACCCTGTGTAAAACTGGCTTTGTGCATAATGAAATAGTTCGTTAACGAATGTATCAGAATCAGTTTTCTTAAACGCTCATTCTGAGTGCTGGGAGAGTGAGAAACAATGATTTGGCACTGAAAACTGCACCCTGTGTAAAACTGGCTTTGTGCATAATAAAAAAGTTTGTTAAGGAATGGATCAGAATCACTTTTCTTAAAAACTCATTCTGAGTGCTGGGAGGGTGAGAAACAAGGATTTGGCACTGAAGACTGCACCCTGTGTAAAACAGGCTTTGTGCATAATAAAAAAGTTTGTTAAGGAATGGATCAGAATCAGTTTTCTTAAACGCTCAATCTGAGTGCTGGGAGAGTGAGAAACAAGGATTTGGCACTGAAAACTGCACCCTGTGTAAAACTGGCTTTGTCCATAATAAAAAAGTTTGTTAAGGAATGGATCAGAATCAGTTTTCTTAAATGCTCATTCTGAGTGCTGGGAGAGTGATAAACAAGGATTTGGCACTGAAAACTGCACCCTGTGTAAAACTGGCTTTGTGCATCATGAAAAAGTTTTTTAAGGAATGGATCAGAATCAGTTTTCTTAAACGCTCATTCTGAGTGGCGGGAGAGTGAGAAACAATGATTTGGCACTGAAAACTGCACCCTGTGTAAAACTGGCTTTGTGCATCATGAAAAAGTTTTTTAAGGAGTGGATAAGAATCAGTTTTCTTAAACGCTCAATCTGAGTGCTGGGAGAGTGAGAAACAAGGATTTGGCACTGAAAACTGCACCCTGTGTAAAACTGGCTTTGTGCATAATAAAAAAGTTTGTTAAGGAATGGATCAGAATCACTTTTCTTAAAAGCTCATTCTGAGTGCTGGGAGGGTGAGAAACAAGGATTTGGCACTGAAGACTGCACCCTGTGTAAAACAGGCTTTGTGCATAATAAAAAAGTTTGTTAAGGAATGGATCAGAATCAGTTTTCTTAAACGCTCATTCTGAGTGGCGGGAGAGTGAGAAACAATGATTTGGCACTGAAAACTGCACCCTGTGTAAAACTGGCTTTGTCCATAATAAAAAAGTTTGTTAAGGAATGGATCAGAATCAGTTTTCTTAAATGCTCATTCTGAGTGCTGGGAGAGTGAGAAACAAGAATTTGGCACTGAATACTGCACCCTGTGTAAAACAGGCTTTGTGCATAATGAAATAGTTGGTTAAGGAATGGATCAGAATCACTTTTCTTAAACGCTCATTCTGAGTGCTTGGAGAGTGATAAACAATGATTTGGCACTGAAAACTGCACCCTGTGTAAAACTGGCTTTGTGCATAATAAAAAAGTTTGTTAAGGAATGGATCAGAATCAGTTTTCTTAAACGCTCATTCTGAGTGCTGGGAGAGTGAGAAACAATGATTTGGCACTGAAAACTGCACCCTGTGTAAAACAGGCTTTGTGCATAATAAAAAAAGTTTGTTAAGGAATGGATCAGAATCAGTTGTCTTAAACGCTCAATCTGAGTGCTGGGAGAGTGAGAAACAATGATTTGGCACTGAAAACTGCACCCTGTGTAAAACAGGCTTTGTGCATAATAAAAAAAGTTTGTTAAGGAATGGATCAGAATCAGTTTTCTTAAACGCTTATTCTGAGTGCTGGGAGAGTGAGAAACAAGGATTTGGCACTGAAAACTGCACCCTGTGTAAAACTGGCTTTGTGCATAATGAAATAGTTCGTTAACGAATGGATCAGAATCAGTTTTCTTAAACGCTCATTCTGAGTGCTGGGAGAGTGAGAAACAATGATTTGGCACTGAAAACTGCACCCTGTGTAAAACTGGCTTTGTGCATCATGAAAAAGTTTTTTAAGGAGTGGATAAGAATCAGTTTTCTTAAACGCTCAATCTGAGTGCTGGGAGAGTGAGAAACAAGGATTTGGCACTGAAAACTGCACCCTGTGTAAAACTGGCTTTGTGCATAATAAAAAAGTTTGTTAAGGAATGGATCAGAATCACTTTTCTTAAAAGCTCATTCTGAGTAATGGGAGGGTGAGAAACAAGGATTTGGCACTGAAAACTGCACCCTGTGTAAAACAGGCTTTGTGCATAATAAAAAAGTTTGTTAAGGAATGGATCAGAATCAGTTTTCTTAAACGCTCATTCTGAGTGGCGGGAGAGTGAGAAACAATGATTTGGCACTGAAAACTGCACCCTGTGTAAAACTGGCTTTGTCCATAATAAAAAAGTTTGTTAAGGAATGGAAAAGAATCAGTTTTCTTAAACGCTCATTCTGAGTGCTGGGAGAGTGAGAAACAATGATTTGGCACTGAAAACTGCACCCTGTGTAAAACTGGCTTTGTGCATAATAAAAAAGTTTGTTAAGGAGTGGATAAGAATCAGTTTTCTTAAACGCTCAATCTGAGTGCTGGGAGAGTGAGAAACAATGATTTGGCACTGAAAACTGCACCCTGTGTAAAACTGGCTTTGTCCATAATAAAAAAGTTTGTTAAGGAATGGATAAGAATCAGTTTTTTTAAACGCTCATTCTGAGTGCTGGGAGAGTGAGAAACAATGATTTGGCACTGAAAACTGCACCCTGTGTAAAACTGGCTTTGTCCATAATAAAAAAGTTTGTTAAGGAATGGATAAGAAACAGTTTTCTTAAACGCTCATTCTGAGTGCTGGGAGAGTGAGAAACAAGAATTTGGCACTGAATACTGCACCCTGTGTAAAACAGGCTTTGTGCATAATGAAATAGTTGGTTAAGGAATGGATCAGAATCACTTTTCTTAAACGCTCATTCTGAGTGCTTGGAGAGTGATAAACAATGATTTGGCACTGAAAACTGCACCCTGTGTAAAACTGGCTTTGTGCATAATAAAAAAGTTTGTTAAGGAATGGATCAGAATCAGTTTTCTTAAACGCTCATTCTGAGTGCTGGGAGAGTGATAAACAATGATTTGGCACTGAAAACTGCACCCTGTGTAAAACAGGCTTTGTGCATAATAAAAAAAGTTTGTTAAGGAATGGATCAGAATCAGTTTTCTTAAACGCTCAATCTGAGTGCTGGGAGAGTGAGAAACAAGGATTTGGCACTGAAAACTGCACCCTGTGTAAAACTGGCTTTGTCCATAATAAAAAAGTTTGTTAAGGAATGGATCAGAATCAGTTTTCTTAAATGCTCATTCTGAGTGCTGGGAGAGTGATAAACAAGGATTTGGCACTGAAAACTGCACCCTGTGTAAAACTGGCTTTGTGCATCATGAAAAAGTTTTTTAAGGAATGGATCAGAATCAGTTTTCTTAAACGCTCATTCTGAGTGGCGGGAGAGTGAGAAACAATGATTTGGCACTGAAAACTGCACCCTGTGTAAAACTGGTTTTGTGCATAATAAAAAAGTTGGTTAAGGAATGGATCAGAATCAGTTTTCTTAAACGCTCATTCTGAGTGCTGGGAGAGGGAGAAACAATGATTTGGCACTGAAAACTGCACCCTGTGTAAAACAGGCTTTGTGCATAATAAAAAAAGTTTGTTAAGGAATGGATCAGAATCAGTTTTCTTAAACGCTCAATCTGAGTGCTGGGAGAGTGAGAAACAAGGATTTGGCACTGAAAACTGCACCCTGTGTAAAACTGGCTTTGTGCATAATAAAAAAGTTTGTTAAGGAATGGATCAGAATCAGTTTTCTTAAACGCTCATTCTGAGTGCTGGGAGAGTGAGAAACAATGATTTGGCACTGAAAACTGCACCCTGTGTAAAACAGGCTTTGTGCATAATAAAAAAAGTTTGTTAAGGAATGGATCAGAATCAGTTGTCTTAAACGCTCAATCTGAGTGCTGGGAGAGTGAGAAACAATGATTTGGCACTGAAAACTGCACCCTGTGTAAAACAGGCTTTGTGCATAATGAAAAAGTTTGTTAAGGAATGGATCAGAATCAGTTTTCTTAAACGCTTATTCTGAGTGCTGGGAGAGTGAGAAACAAGGATTTGGCACTGAAAACTGCACCCTGTGTAAAACTGGCTTTGTGCATAATGAAATAGTTCGTTAACGAATGTATCAGAATCAGTTTTCTTAAACGCTCATTCTGAGTGCTGGGAGAGTGAGAAACAATGATTTGGCACTGAAAACTGCACCCTGTGTAAAACTGGCTTTGTGCATCATGAAAAAGTTTTTTAAGGAGTGGATAAGAATCAGTTTTCTTAAACGCTCAATCTGAGTGCTGGGAGAGTGAGAAACAAGGATTTGGCACTGAAAACTGCACCCTGTGTAAAACTGGCTTTGTGCATAATAAAAAAGTTTGTTAAGGAATGGATCAGAATCAGTTTTCTTAAACGCTCATTCTGAGTGGCGGGAGAGTGAGAAACAATGATTTGGCACTGAAAACTGCACCCTGTGTAAAACTGGCTTTGTGCATAATGAAATAGTTCGTTAACGAATGTATCAGAATCAGTTTTCTTAAACGCTCATTCTGAGTGCTGGGAGAGTGAGAAACAATGATTTGGCACTGAAAACTGCACCCTGTGTAAAACTGGCTTTGTGCATCATGAAAAAGTTTTTTAAGGAGTGGATAAGAATCAGTTTTCTTAAACGCTCAATCTGAGTGCTGGGAGAGTGAGAAACAAGGATTTGGCACTGAAAACTGCACCCTGTGTAAAACTGGCTTTGTGCATAATAAAAAAGTTTGTTAAGGAATGGATCAGAATCAGTTTTCTTAAACGCTCATTCTGAGTGCTGGGAGAGTGAGAAACAATGATTTGGCACTGAAAACTGCACCCTGTGTAAAACAGGCTTTGTGCATAATAAAAAAAGTTTGTTGAGGAATGGATCAGAATCAGTTTTCTTAAACGCTCAATCTGAGTGCTGGGAGAGTGAGAAACAAGGATTTGGCACTGAAAACTGCACCCTGTGTAAAACTGGCTTTGTGCATAATAAAAAAGTTTGTTAAGGAATGGATCAGAATCAGTTTTCTTAAACGCTCATTCTGAGTGCTGGGAGAGTGAGAAACAATGATTTGGCACTGAAAACTGCACCCTGTGTAAAACTGGCTTTGTGCATCATGAAAAAGTTTTTTAAGGAGTGGATAAGAATCAGTTTTCTTAAACGCTCAATCTGAGTGCTGGGAGAGTGAGAAACAAGGATTTGGCACTGAAAACTGCACCCTGTGTAAAACTGGCTTTGTGCATAATAAAAAAGTTTGTTAAGGAATGGATCAGAATCACTTTTCTTAAAAGCTCATTCTGAGTAATGGGAGGGTGAGAAACAAGGATTTGGCACTGAAAACTGCACCCTGTGTAAAACAGGCTTTGTGCATAATAAAAAAGTTTGTTAAGGAATGGATCAGAATCAGTTTTCTTAAACGCTCATTCTGAGTGGCGGGAGAGTGAGAAACAATGATTTGGCACTGAAAACTGCACCCTGTGTAAAACTGGCTTTGTCCATAATAAAAAAGTTTGTTAAGGAATGGATAAGAATCAGTTTTCTTAAACGCTCATTCTGAGTGCTGGGAGAGTGAGAAACAAGAATTTGGCACTGAATACTGCACCCTGTGTAAAACAGGCTTTGTGCATAATGAAATAGTTGGTTAAGGAATGGATCAGAATCACTTTTCTTAAACGCTCATTCTGAGTGCTTGGAGAGTGATAAACAATGATTTGGCACTGAAAACTGCACCCTGTGTAAAACTGGCTTTGTGCATAATAAAAAAGTTTGTTAAGGAGTGGATAAGAATCAGTTTTCTTAAACGCTCAATCTGAGTGCTGGGAGAGTGAGAAACAATGATTTGGCACTGAAAACTGCACCCTGTGTAAAACTGGCTTTGTCCATAATAAAAAAGTTTGTTAAGGAATGGATAAGAATCAGTTTTCTTAAACGCTCATTCTGAGTGCTGGGAGAGTGAGAAACAATGATTTGGCACTGAAAACTGCACCCTGTGTAAAACTGGCTTTGTCCATAATAAAAAAGTTTGTTAAGGAATGGATAAGAATCAGTTTTCTTAAACGCTCATTCTGAGTGCTGGGAGAGTGAGAAACAAGAATTTGGCACTGAATACTGCACCCTGTGTAAAACAGGCTTTGTGCATAATGAAATAGTTGGTTAAGGAATGGATCAGAATCACTTTTCTTAAACGCTCATTCTGAGTGCTTGGAGAGTGATAAACAATGATTTGGCACTGAAAACTGCACCCTGTGTAAAACTGGCTTTGTCCATAATAAAAAAGTTTGTTAAGGAATGGATAAGAATCAGTTTTCTTAAACGCTCATTCTGAGTGCTGGGAGAGTGATAAACAATGATTTGGCACTGAAAACTGCACCCTGTGTAAAACAGGCTTTGTGCATAATAAAAAAAGTTTGTTAAGGAATGGATCAGAATCAGTTTTCTTAAACGCTCAATCTGAGTGCTGGGAGAGTGAGAAACAAGGATTTGGCACTGAAAACTGCACCCTGTGTAAAACTGGCTTTGTCCATAATAAAAAAGTTTGTTAAGGAATGGATCAGAATCAGTTTTCTTAAATGCTCATTCTGAGTGCTGGGAGAGTGATAAACAAGGATTTGGCACTGAAAACTGCACCCTGTGTAAAACTGGCTTTGTGCATCATGAAAAAGTTTTTTAAGGAATGGATCAGAATCAGTTTTCTTAAACGCTCATTCTGAGTGGCGGGAGAGTGAGAAACAATGATTTGGCACTGAAAACTGCACCCTGTGTAAAACTGGTTTTGTGCATAATAAAAAAGTTTGTTAAGGAATGGATCAGAATCAGTTTTCTTAAACGCTCATTCTGAGTGCTGGGAGAGGGAGAAACAATGATTTGGCACTGAAAACTGCACCCTGTGTAAAACAGGCTTTGTGCATAATAAAAAAAGTTTGTTAAGGAATGGATCAGAATCAGTTTTCTTAAACGCTCAATCTGAGTGCTGGGAGAGTGAGAAACAAGGATTTGGCACTGAAAACTGCACCCTGTGTAAAACTGGCTTTGTGCATAATAAAAAAGTTTGTTAAGGAATGGATCAGAATCAGTTTTCTTAAACGCTCATTCTGAGTGCTGGGAGAGTGAGAAACAATGATTTGGCACTGAAAACTGCACCCTGTGTAAAACAGGCTTTGTGCATAATAAAAAAAGTTTGTTAAGGAATGGATCAGAATCAGTTGTCTTAAACGCTCAATCTGAGTGCTGGGAGAGTGAGAAACAATGATTTGGCACTGAAAACTGCACCCTGTGTAAAACAGGCTTTGTGCATAATAAAAAAGTTTGTTAAGGAATGGATCAGAATCAGTTTTCTTAAACGCTCATTCTGAGTGGCGGGAGAGTGAGAAACAATGATTTGGCACTGAAAACTGCACCCTGTGTAAAACTGGCTTTGTCCATAATAAAAAAGTTTGTTAAGGAATGGATCAGAATCAGTTTTCTTAAATGCTCATTCTGAGTGCTGGGAGAGTGAGAAACAAGAATTTGGCACTGAATACTGCACCCTGTGTAAAACAGGCTTTGTGCATAATGAAATAGTTGGTTAAGGAATGGATCAGAATCACTTTTCTTAAACGCTCATTCTGAGTGCTTGGAGAGTGATAAACAATGATTTGGCACTGAAAACTGCACCCTGTGTAAAACTGGCTTTGTGCATAATAAAAAAGTTTGTTAAGGAATGGATCAGAATCAGTTTTCTTAAACGCTCATTCTGAGTGCTGGGAGAGTGAGAAACAATGATTTGGCACTGAAAACTGCACCCTGTGTAAAACAGGCTTTGTGCATAATAAAAAAAGTTTGTTAAGGAATGGATCAGAATCAGTTGT
This sequence comes from Triplophysa bombifrons, assembly GCA_029783895.1. Taxonomy (NCBI): domain Eukaryota; kingdom Metazoa; phylum Chordata; class Actinopteri; order Cypriniformes; family Nemacheilidae; genus Triplophysa; species Triplophysa bombifrons. The sequence goes on along the minus strand of CM056459.1, from coordinate 18,768,010 downwards.
CTTAAACGCTCAATCTGAGTGCTGGGAGAGTGAGAAACAATGATTTGGCACTGAAAACTGCACCCTGTGTAAAACAGGCTTTGTGCATAATAAAAAAAGTTTGTTAAGGAATGGATCAGAATCAGTTTTCTTAAACGCTTATTCTGAGTGCTGGGAGAGTGAGAAACAAGGATTTGGCACTGAAAACTGCACCCTGTGTAAAACTGGCTTTGTGCATAATGAAATAGTTCGTTAACGAATGGATCAGAATCAGTTTTCTTAAACGCTCATTCTGAGTGCTGGGAGAGTGAGAAACAATGATTTGGCACTGAAAACTCTACCCTGTGTAAAACTGGCTTTGTGCATCATGAAAAAGTTTTTTAAGGAGTGGATAAGAATCAGTTTTCTTAAACGTTCAATCTGAGTGCTGGGAGAGTGAGAAACAAGAATTTGGCACTGAAAACTGCACCCTGTGTAAAACTGGCTTTGTGCATAATAAAAAAGTTTGTTAAGGAATGGATCAGAATCACTTTTCTTAAAAGCTCATTCTGAGTAATGGGAGGGTGAGAAACAAGGATTTGGCACTGAAAACTGCACCCTGTGTAAAACAGGCTTTGTGCATAATAAAAAAGTTTGTTAAGGAATGGATCAGAATCAGTTTTCTTAAACGCTCATTCTGAGTGGCGGGAGAGTGAGAAACAATGATTTGGCACTGAAAACTGCACCCTGTGTAAAACTGGCTTTGTGCATAATAAAAAAGTTTGTTAAGGAATGGATCAGAATCAGTTTTCTTAAACGCTCATTCTGAGTGGCGGGAGAGTGAGAAACAATGATTTGGCACTGAAAACTGCACCCTGTGTAAAACTGGCTTTGTGCATAATGAAATAGTTCGTTAACGAATGTATCAGAATCAGTTTTCTTAAACGCTCATTCTGAGTGCTGGGAGAGTGAGAAACAATGATTTGGCACTGAAAACTGCACCCTGTGTAAAACTGGCTTTGTGCATCATGAAAAAGTTTTTTAAGGAGTGGATAAGAATCAGTTTTCTTAAACGCTCAATCTGAGTGCTGGGAGAGTGAGAAACAAGGATTTGGCACTGAAAACTGCACCCTGTGTAAAACTGGCTTTGTGCATAATAAAAAAGTTTGTTAAGGAATGGATCAGAATCAGTTTTCTTAAACGCTCATTCTGAGTGCTGGGAGAGTGAGAAACAATGATTTGGCACTGAAAACTGCACCCTGTGTAAAACAGGCTTTGTGCATAATAAAAAAAGTTTGTTGAGGAATGGATCAGAATCAGTTTTCTTAAACGCTCAATCTGAGTGCTGGGAGAGTGAGAAACAAGGATTTGGCACTGAAAACTGCACCCTGTGTAAAACTGGCTTTGTGCATAATAAAAAAGTTTGTTAAGGAATGGATCAGAATCAGTTTTCTTAAACGCTCATTCTGAGTGCTGGGAGAGTGAGAAACAATGATTTGGCACTGAAAACTGCACCCTGTGTAAAACTGGCTTTGTGCATCATGAAAAAGTTTTTTAAGGAGTGGATAAGAATCAGTTTTCTTAAACGCTCAATCTGAGTGCTGGGAGAGTGAGAAACAAGGATTTGGCACTGAAAACTGCACCCTGTGTAAAACTGGCTTTGTGCATAATAAAAAAGTTTGTTAAGGAATGGATCAGAATCACTTTTCTTAAAAGCTCATTCTGAGTAATGGGAGGGTGAGAAACAAGGATTTGGCACTGAAAACTGCACCCTGTGTAAAACAGGCTTTGTGCATAATAAAAAAGTTTGTTAAGGAATGGATCAGAATCAGTTTTCTTAAACGCTCATTCTGAGTGGCGGGAGAGTGAGAAACAATGATTTGGCACTGAAAACTGCACCCTGTGTAAAACTGGCTTTGTCCATAATAAAAAAGTTTGTTAAGGAATGGATAAGAATCAGTTTTCTTAAACGCTCATTCTGAGTGCTGGGAGAGTGAGAAACAAGAATTTGGCACTGAATACTGCACCCTGTGTAAAACAGGCTTTGTGCATAATGAAATAGTTGGTTAAGGAATGGATCAGAATCACTTTTCTTAAACGCTCATTCTGAGTGCTTGGAGAGTGATAAACAATGATTTGGCACTGAAAACTGCACCCTGTGTAAAACTGGCTTTGTGCATAATAAAAAAGTTTGTTAAGGAGTGGATAAGAATCAGTTTTCTTAAACGCTCAATCTGAGTGCTGGGAGAGTGAGAAACAATGATTTGGCACTGAAAACTGCACCCTGTGTAAAACTGGCTTTGTCCATAATAAAAAAGTTTGTTAAGGAATGGATAAGAATCAGTTTTCTTAAACGCTCATTCTGAGTGCTGGGAGAGTGAGAAACAATGATTTGGCACTGAAAACTGCACCCTGTGTAAAACTGGCTTTGTCCATAATAAAAAAGTTTGTTAAGGAATGGATAAGAATCAGTTTTCTTAAACGCTCATTCTGAGTGCTGGGAGAGTGAGAAACAAGAATTTGGCACTGAATACTGCACCCTGTGTAAAACAGGCTTTGTGCATAATGAAATAGTTGGTTAAGGAATGGATCAGAATCACTTTTCTTAAACGCTCATTCTGAGTGCTTGGAGAGTGATAAACAATGATTTGGCACTGAAAACTGCACCCTGTGTAAAACTGGCTTTGTCCATAATAAAAAAGTTTGTTAAGGAATGGATAAGAATCAGTTTTCTTAAACGCTCATTCTGAGTGCTGGGAGAGTGATAAACAATGATTTGGCACTGAAAACTGCACCCTGTGTAAAACAGGCTTTGTGCATAATAAAAAAAGTTTGTTAAGGAATGGATCAGAATCAGTTTTCTTAAACGCTCAATCTGAGTGCTGGGAGAGTGAGAAACAAGGATTTGGCACTGAAAACTGCACCCTGTGTAAAACTGGCTTTGTCCATAATAAAAAAGTTTGTTAAGGAATGGATCAGAATCAGTTTTCTTAAATGCTCATTCTGAGTGCTGGGAGAGTGATAAACAAGGATTTGGCACTGAAAACTGCACCCTGTGTAAAACTGGCTTTGTGCATCATGAAAAAGTTTTTTAAGGAATGGATCAGAATCAGTTTTCTTAAACGCTCATTCTGAGTGGCGGGAGAGTGAGAAACAATGATTTGGCACTGAAAACTGCACCCTGTGTAAAACTGGTTTTGTGCATAATAAAAAAGTTTGTTAAGGAATGGATCAGAATCAGTTTTCTTAAACGCTCATTCTGAGTGCTGGGAGAGGGAGAAACAATGATTTGGCACTGAAAACTGCACCCTGTGTAAAACAGGCTTTGTGCATAATAAAAAAAGTTTGTTAAGGAATGGATCAGAATCAGTTTTCTTAAACGCTCAATCTGAGTGCTGGGAGAGTGAGAAACAAGGATTTGGCACTGAAAACTGCACCCTGTGTAAAACTGGCTTTGTGCATAATAAAAAAGTTTGTTAAGGAATGGATCAGAATCAGTTTTCTTAAACGCTCATTCTGAGTGCTGGGAGAGTGAGAAACAATGATTTGGCACTGAAAACTGCACCCTGTGTAAAACAGGCTTTGTGCATAGTAAAAAAAGTTTGTTAAGGAATGGATCAGAATCAGTTGTCTTAAACGCTCAATCTGAGTGCTGGGAGAGTGAGAAACAATGATTTGGCACTGAAAACTGCACCCTGTGTAAAACAGGCTTTGTGCATAATAAAAAAGTTTGTTAAGGAATGGATCAGAATCAGTTTTCTTAAACGCTCATTCTGAGTGGCGGGAGAGTGAGAAACAATGATTTGGCACTGAAAACTGCACCCTGTGTAAAACTGGCTTTGTCCATAATAAAAAAGTTTGTTAAGGAATGGATCAGAATCAGTTTTCTTAAATGCTCATTCTGAGTGCTGGGAGAGTGAGAAACAAGAATTTGGCACTGAATACTGCACCCTGTGTAAAACAGGCTTTGTGCATAATGAAATAGTTGGTTAAGGAATGGATCAGAATCACTTTTCTTAAACGCTCATTCTGAGTGCTTGGAGAGTGATAAACAATGATTTGGCACTGAAAACTGCACCCTGTGTAAAACTGGCTTTGTGCATAATAAAAAAGTTTGTTAAGGAATGGATCAGAATCAGTTTTCTTAAACGCTCATTCTGAGTGCTGGGAGAGTGAGAAACAATGATTTGGCACTGAAAACTGCACCCTGTGTAAAACAGGCTTTGTGCATAATAAAAAAAGTTTGTTAAGGAATGGATCAGAATCAGTTGTCTTAAACGCTCAATCTGAGTGCTGGGAGAGTGAGAAACAATGATTTGGCACTGAAAACTGCACCCTGTGTAAAACAGGCTTTGTGCATAATAAAAAAAGTTTGTTAAGGAATGGATCAGAATCAGTTTTCTTAAACGCTTATTCTGAGTGCTGGGAGAGTGAGAAACAAGGATTTGGCACTGAAAACTGCACCCTGTGTAAAACTGGCTTTGTGCATAATGAAATAGTTCGTTAACGAATGGATCAGAATCAGTTTTCTTAAACGCTCATTCTGAGTGCTGGGAGAGTGAGAAACAATGATTTGGCACTGAAAACTCTACCCTGTGTAAAACTGGCTTTGTGCATCATGAAAAAGTTTTTTAAGGAGTGGATAAGAATCAGTTTTCTTAAACGTTCAATCTGAGTGCTGGGAGAGTGAGAAACAAGAATTTGGCACTGAAAACTGCACCCTGTGTAAAACTGGCTTTGTGCATAATAAAAAAGTTTGTTAAGGAATGGATCAGAATCACTTTTCTTAAAAGCTCATTCTGAGTAATGGGAGGGTGAGAAACAAGGATTTGGCACTGAAAACTGCACCCTGTGTAAAACAGGCTTTGTGCATAATAAAAAAGTTTGTTAAGGAATGGATCAGAATCAGTTTTCTTAAACGCTCATTCTGAGTGGCGGGAGAGTGAGAAACAATGATTTGGCACTGAAAACTGCACCCTGTGTAAAACTGGCTTTGTCCATAATAAAAAAGTTTGTTAAGGAATGGATAAGAATCAGTTTTCTTAAACGCTCATTCTGAGTGCTGGGAGAGTGAGAAACAAGAATTTGGCACTGAATACTGCACCCTGTGTAAAACAGGCTTTGTGCATAATGAAATAGTTGGTTAAGGAATGGATCAGAATCACTTTTCTTAAACGCTCATTCTGAGTGCTTGGAGAGTGATAAACAATGATTTGGCACTGAAAACTGCACCCTGTGTAAAACTGGCTTTGTGCATAATAAAAAAGTTTGTTAAGGAGTGGATAAGAATCAGTTTTCTTAAACGCTCAATCTGAGTGCTGGGAGAGTGAGAAACAAGAATTTGGCACTGAATACTGCACCCTGTGTAAAACAGGCTTTGTGCATAATGAAATAGTTGGTTAAGGAATGGATCAGAATCACTTTTCTTAAACGCTCATTCTGAGTGCTTGGAGAGTGATAAACAATGATTTGGCACTGAAAACTGCACCCTGTGTAAAACTGGCTTTGTGCATAATAAAAAAGTTTGTTAAGGAATGGATCAGAATCAGTTTTCTTAAACGCTCATTCTGAGTGCTGGGAGAGTGATAAACAATGATTTGGCACTGAAAACTGCACCCTGTGTAAAACAGGCTTTGTGCATAATAAAAAAAGTTTGTTAAGGAATGGATCAGAATCAGTTTTCTTAAACGCTCAATCTGAGTGCTGGGAGAGTGAGAAACAAGGATTTGGCACTGAAAACTGCACCCTGTGTAAAACTGGCTTTGTCCATAATAAAAAAGTTTGTTAAGGAATGGATCAGAATCAGTTTTCTTAAATGCTCATTCTGAGTGCTGGGAGAGTGATAAACAAGGATTTGGCACTGAAAACTGCACCCTGTGTAAAACTGGCTTTGTGCATCATGAAAAAGTTTTTTAAGGAATGGATCAGAATCAGTTTTCTTAAACGCTCATTCTGAGTGGCGGGAGAGTGAGAAACAATGATTTGGCACTGAAAACTGCACCCTGTGTAAAACTGGTTTTGTGCATGATAAAAAAGTTTGTTAAGGAATGGATCAGAATCAGTTTTCTTAAACGCTCATTCTGAGTGCTGGGAGAGGGAGAAACAATGATTTGGCACTGAAAACTGCACCCTGTGTAAAACAGGCTTTGTGCATAATAAAAAAAGTTTGTTAAGGAATGGATCAGAATCAGTTTTCTTAAACGCTCAATCTGAGTGCTGGGAGAGTGAGAAACAAGGATTTGGCACTGAAAACTGCACCCTGTGTAAAACTGGCTTTGTGCATAATAAAAAAGTTTGTTAAGGAATGGATCAGAATCAGTTTTCTTAAACGCTCATTCTGAGTGCTGGGAGAGTGAGAAACAATGATTTGGCACTGAAAACTGCACCCTGTGTAAAACAGGCTTTGTGCATAATAAAAAAAGTTTGTTAAGGAATGGATCAGAATCAGTTGTCTTAAACGCTCAATCTGAGTGCTGGGAGAGTGAGAAACAATGATTTGGCACTGAAAACTGCACCCTGTGTAAAACAGGCTTTGTGCATAATAAAAAAGTTTGTTAAGGAATGGATCAGAATCAGTTTTCTTAAACGCTCATTCTGAGTGGCGGGAGAGTGAGAAACAATGATTTGGCACTGAAAACTGCACCCTGTGTAAAACTGGCTTTGTCCATAATAAAAAGTTTGTTAACGAATGGATCAGAATCAGTTTTCTTAAATGCTCATTCTGAGTGCTGGGAGAGTGAGAAACAAGAATTTGGCACTGAATACTGCACCCTGTGTAAAACAGGCTTTGTGCATAATGAAATAGTTGGTTAAGGAATGGATCAGAATCACTTTTCTTAAACGCTCATTCTGAGTGCTTGGAGAGTGATAAACAATGATTTGGCACTGAAAACTGCACCCTGTGTAAAACTGGCTTTGTGCATAATAAAAAAGTTTGTTAAGGAATGGATCAGAATCAGTTTTCTTAAACGCTCATTCTGAGTGCTGGGAGAGTGAGAAACAATGATTTGGCACTGAAAACTGCACCCTGTGTAAAACAGGCTTTGTGCATAATAAAAAAAGTTTGTTAAGGAATGGATCAGAATCAGTTTTCTTAAACGCTCAATCTGAGTGCTGGGAGAGTGAGAAACAAGGATTTGGCACTGAAAACTGCACCCTGTGTAAAACTGGCTTTGTGCATAATAAAAAAGTTTGTTAAGGAATGGATCAGAATCAGTTTTCTTAAACGCTCATTCTGAGTGCTGGGAGAGTGAGAAACAATGATTTGGCACTGAAAACTGCACCCTGTGTAAAACAGGCTTTGTGCATAATAAAAAAAGTTTGTTAAGGAATGGATCAGAATCAGTTGTCTTAAACGCTCAATCTGAGTGCTGGGAGAGTGAGAAACAAGGATTTGGCACTGAAAACTGCACCCTGTGTAAAACTGGCTTTGTGCATAATGAAATAGTTCGTTAACGAATGGATCAGAATCAGTTTTCTTAAACGCTCATTCTGAGTGCTGGGAGAGTGAGAAACAATGATTTGGCACTGAAAACTGCACCCTGTGTAAAACTGGCTTTGTGCATCATGAAAAAGTTTTTTAAGGAGTGGATAAGAATCAGTTTTCTTAAACGCTCAATCTGAGTGCTGGGAGAGTGAGAAACAAGGATTTGGCACTGAAAACTGCACCCTGTGTAAAACTGGCTTTGTGCATAATAAAAAAGTTTGTTAAGGAATGGATCAGAATCACTTTTCTTAAAAGCTCATTCTGAGTAATGGGAGGGTGAGAAACAAGGATTTGGCACTGAAAACTGCACCCTGTGTAAAACAGGCTTTGTGCATAATAAAAAAGTTTGTTAAGGAATGGATCAGAATCAGTTTTCTTAAACGCTCATTCTGAGTGGCGGGAGAGTGAGAAACAATGATTTGGCACTGAAAACTGCACCCTGTGTAAAACTGGCTTTGTCCATAATAAAAAAGTTTGTTAAGGAATGGATAAGAATCAGTTTTCTTAAACGCTCATTCTGAGTGCTGGGAGAGTGAGAAACAAGAATTTGGCACTGAATACTGCACCCTGTGTAAAACAGGCTTTGTGCATAATGAAATAGTTGGTTAAGGAATGGATCAGAATCACTTTTCTTAAACGCTCATTCTGAGTGCTTGGAGAGTGATAAACAATGATTTGGCACTGAAAACTGCACCCTGTGTAAAACTGGCTTTGTGCATAATAAAAAAGTTTGTTAAGGAGTGGATAAGAATCAGTTTTCTTAAACGCTCATTCTGAGTGCTGGGAGAGTGAGAAACAATGATTTGGCACTGAAAACTGCACCCTGTGTAAAACTGGCTTTGTCCATAATAAAAAAGTTTGTTAAGGAATGGATAAGAATCAGTTTTCTTAAACGCTCATTCTGAGTGCTGGGAGAGTGAGAAACAAGAATTTGGCACTGAATACTGCACCCTGTGTAAAACAGGCTTTGTGCATAATGAAATAGTTGGTTAAGGAATGGATCAGAATCACTTTTCTTAAACGCTCATTCTGAGTGCTTGGAGAGTGATAAACAATGATTTGGCACTGAAAACTGCACCCTGTGTAAAACTGGCTTTGTGCATAATAAAAAAGTTTGTTAAGGAATGGATCAGAATCAGTTTTCTTAAACGTTCATTCTGAGTGCTGGGAGAGTGATAAACAATGATTTGGCACTGAAAACTGCACCCTGTGTAAAACAGGCTTTGTGCATAATAAAAAAAGTTTGTTAAGGAATGGATCAGAATCAGTTTTCTTAAACGCTCAATCTGAGTGCTGGGAGAGTGATAAACAAGGATTTGGCACTGAAAACTGCACCCTGTGTAAAACTGGCTTTGTGCATCATGAAAAAGTTTTTTAAGGAATGGATCAGAATCAGTTTTCTTAAACGCTCATTCTGAGTGGCGGGAGAGTGAGAAACAATGATTTGGCACTGAAAACTGCACCCTGTGTAAAACTGGCTTTGTGCATCATGAAAAAGTTTTTTAAGGAGTGGATAAGAATCAGTTTTCTTAAACGCTCAATCTGAGTGCTGGGAGAGTGAGAAACAAGGATTTGGCACTGAAAACTGCACCCTGTGTAAAACTGGCTTTGTGCATAATAAAAAAGTTTGTTAAGGAATGGATCAGAATCACTTTTCTTAAAAGCTCATTCTGAGTGCTGGGAGGGTGAGAAACAAGGATTTGGCACTGAAGACTGCACCCTGTGTAAAACAGGCTTTGTGCATAATAAAAAAGTTTGTTAAGGAATGGATCAGAATCAGTTTTCTTAAACGCTCATTCTGAGTGGCGGGAGAGTGAGAAACAATGATTTGGCACTGAAAACTGCACCCTGTGTAAAACTGGCTTTGTCCATAATAAAAAGTTTGTTAAGGAATGGATCAGAATCAGTTTTCTTAAATGCTCATTCTGAGTGCTGGGAGAGTGAGAAACAAGAATTTGGCACTGAATACTGCACCCTGTGTAAAACAGGCTTTGTGCATAATGAAATAGTTGGTTAAGGAATGGATCAGAATCACTTTTCTTAAACGCTCATTCTGAGTGCTTGGAGAGTGATAAACAATGATTTGGCACTGAAAACTGCACCCTGTGTAAAACTGGCTTTGTGCATAATAAAAAAGTTTGTTAAGGAATGGATCAGAATCAGTTTTCTTAAACGCTCAATCTGAGTGCTGGGAGAGTGAGAAACAATGATTTGGCACTGAAAACTGCACCCTGTGTAAAACAGGCTTTGTGCATAATAAAAAAGTTTGTTAAGGAATGGATCAGAATCAGTTTTCTTAAACGCTCATTCTGAGTGGCGGGAGAGTGAGAAACAATGATTTGGCACTGAAAACTGCACCCTGTGTAAAACTGGCTTTGTCCATAATAAAAAAGTTTGTTAAGGAATGGATCAGAATCAGTTTTCTTAAATGCTCATTCTGAGTGCTGGGAGAGTGAGAAACAATGATTTGGCACTGAAAACTGCACCCTGTGTAAAACAGGCTTTGTGCATAATAAAAAAAGTTTGTTAAGGAATGGATCAGAATCAGTTTTCTTAAACGCTCAATCTGAGTGCTGGGAGAGTGAGAAACAAGGATTTGGCACTGAAAACTGCACCCTGTGTAAAACTGGCTTTGTGCATAATAAAAAAGTTTGTTAAGGAATGGATCAGAATCAGTTTTCTTAAACGCTCATTCTGAGTGCTGGGAGAGTGAGAAACAATGATTTGGCACTGAAAACTGCACCCTGTGTAAAACAGGCTTTGTGCATAATAAAAAAAGTTTGTTAAGGAATGGATCAGAATCAGTTGTCTTAAACGCTCAATCTGAGTGCTGGGAGAGTGAGAAACAATGATTTGGCACTGAAAACTGCACCCTGTGTAAAACAGGCTTTGTGCATAATAAAAAAAGTTTGTTAAGGAATGGATCAGAATCAGTTTTCTTAAACGCTTATTCTGAGTGCTGGGAGAGTGAGAAACAAGGATTTGGCACTGAAAACTGCACCCTCTGTAAAACTGGCTTTGTGCATAATGAAATAGTTCGTTAACGAATGGATCAGAATCAGTTTTCTTAAACGCTCATTCTGAGTGCTGGGAGAGTGAGAAACAATGATTTGGCACTGAAAACTCTACCCTGTGTAAAACTGGCTTTGTGCATCATGAAAAAGTTTTTTAAGGAGTGGATAAGAATCAGTTTTCTTAAACGCTCAATCTGAGTGCTGGGAGAGTGAGAAACAAGGATTTGGCACTGAAAACTGCACCCTGTGTAAAACTGGCTTTGTGCATAATAAAAAAGTTTGTTAAGGAATGGATCAGAATCACTTTTCTTAAAAGCTCATTCTGAGTGCTGGGAGGGTGAGAAACAAGGATTTGGCACTGAAGACTGCACCCTGTGTAAAACAGGCTTTGTGCATAATAAAAAAGTTTGTTAAGGAATGGATCAGAATCAGTTTTCTTAAACGCTCATTCTGAGTGGCGGGAGAGTGAGAAACAATGATTTGGCACTGAAAACTGCACCCTGTGTAAAACTGGCTTTGTCCATAATAAAAAGTTTGTTAAGGAATGGATCAGAATCAGTTTTCTTAAATGCTCATTCTGAGTGCTGGGAGAGTGAGAAACAAGAATTTGGCACTGAATACTGCACCCTGTGTAAAACAGGCTTTGTGCATAATGAAATAGTTGGTTAAGGAATGGATCAGAATCACTTTTCTTAAACGCTCATTCTGAGTGCTTGGAGAGTGATAAACAATGATTTGGCACTGAAAACTGCACCCTGTGTAAAACTGGCTTTGTGCATAATAAAAAAGTTTGTTAAGGAATGGATCAGAATCAGTTTTCTTAAACGCTCATTCTGAGTGCTGGGAGAGTGAGAAACAATGATTTGGCACTGAAAACTGCACCCTGTGTAAAACAGGCTTTGTGCATAATAAAAAAAGTTTGTTAAGGAATGGATCAGAATCAGTTTTCTTAAACGCTCAATCTGAGTGCTGGGAGAGTGAGAAACAAGGATTTGGCACTGAAAACTGCACCCTGTGTAAAACTGGCTTTGTGCATAATAAAAAAGTTTGTTAAGGAATGGATCAGAATCAGTTTTCTTAAACGCTCATTCTGAGTGCTGGGAGAGTGAGAAACAATGATTTGGCACTGAAAACTGCACCCTGTGTAAAACAGGCTTTGTGCATAATAAAAAAAGTTTGTTAAGGAATGGATCAGAATCAGTTGTCTTAAACGCTCAATCTGAGTGCTGGGAGAGTGAGAAACAAGGATTTGGCACTGAAAACTGCACCCTGTGTAAAACTGGCTTTGTGCATAATGAAATAGTTCGTTAACGAATGGATCAGAATCAGTTTTCTTAAACGCTCATTCTGAGTGCTGGGAGAGTGAGAAACAATGATTTGGCACTGAAAACTGCACCCTGTGTAAAACTGGCTTTGTGCATCATGAAAAAGTTTTTTAAGGAGTGGATAAGAATCAGTTTTCTTAAACGCTCAATCTGAGTGCTGGGAGAGTGAGAAACAAGGATTTGGCACTGAAAACTGCACCCTGTGTAAAACTGGCTTTGTGCATAATAAAAAAGTTTGTTAAGGAATGGATCAGAATCACTTTTCTTAAAAGCTCATTCTGAGTAATGGGAGGGTGAGAAACAAGGATTTGTCACTGAAAACTGCACCCTGTGTAAAACAGGCTTTGTGCATAATAAAAAAGTTTGTTAAGGAATGGATCAGAATCAGTTTTCTTAAACGCTCATTCTGAGTGGCGGGAGAGTGAGAAACAATGATTTGGCACTGAAAACTGCACCCTGTGTAAAACTGGCTTTGTCCATAATAAAAAAGTTTGTTAAGGAATGGATAAGAATCAGTTTTCTTAAACGCTCATTCTGAGTGCTGGGAGAGTGAGAAACAAGAATTTGGCACTGAATACTGCACCCTGTGTAAAACAGGCTTTGTGCATAATGAAATAGTTGGTTAAGGAATGGATCAGAATCACTTTTCTTAAACGCTCATTCTGAGTGCTTGGAGAGTGATAAACAATGATTTGGCACTGAAAACTGCACCCTGTGTAAAACTGGCTTTGTGCATAATAAAAAAGTTTGTTAAGGAGTGGATAAGAATCAGTTTTCTTAAACGCTCATTCTGAGTGCTGGGAGAGTGAGAAACAATGATTTGGCACTGAAAACTGCACCCTGTGTAAAACTGGCTTTGTCCATAATAAAAAAGTTTGTTAAGGAATGGATAAGAATCAGTTTTCTTAAACGCTCATTCTGAGTGCTGGGAGAGTGAGAAACAAGAATTTGGCACTGAATACTGCACCCTGTGTAAAACAGGCTTTGTGCATAATGAAATAGTTGGTTAAGGAATGGATCAGAATCACTTTTCTTAAACGCTCATTCTGAGTGCTTGGAGAGTGATAAACAATGATTTGGCACTGAAAACTGCACCCTGTGTAAAACTGGCTTTGTGCATAATAAAAAAGTTTGTTAAGGAATGGATCAGAATCAGTTTTCTTAAACGTTCATTCTGAGTGCTGGGAGAGTGATAAACAATGATTTGGCACTGAAAACTGCACCCTGTGTAAAACAGGCTTTGTGCATAATAAAAAAAGTTTGTTAAGGAATGGATCAGAATCAGTTTTCTTAAACGCTCAATCTGAGTGCTGGGAGAGTGATAAACAAGGATTTGGCACTGAAAACTGCACCCTGTGTAAAACTGGCTTTGTGCATCATGAAAAAGTTTTTTAAGGAATGGATCAGAATCAGTTTTCTTAAACGCTCATTCTGAGTGGCGGGAGAGTGAGAAACAATGATTTGGCACTGAAAACTGCACCCTGTGTAAAACTGGCTTTGTGCATCATGAAAAAGTTTTTTAAGGAGTGGATAAGAATCAGTTTTCTTAAACGCTCAATCTGAGTGCTGGGAGAGTGAGAAACAAGGATTTGGCACTGAAAACTGCACCCTGTGTAAAACTGGCTTTGTGCATAATAAAAAAGTTTGTTAAGGAATGGATCAGAATCACTTTTCTTAAAAGCTCATTCTGAGTGCTGGGAGGGTGAGAAACAAGGATTTGGCACTGAAGACTGCACCCTGTGTAAAACAGGCTTTGTGCATAATAAAAAAGTTTGTTAAGGAATGGATCAGAATCAGTTTTCTTAAACGCTCATTCTGAGTGGCGGGAGAGTGAGAAACAATGATTTGGCACTGAAAACTGCACCCTGTGTAAAACTGGCTTTGTCCATAATAAAAAGTTTGTTAAGGAATGGATCAGAATCAGTTTTCTTAAATGCTCATTCTGAGTGCTGGGAGAGTGAGAAACAAGAATTTGGCACTGAATACTGCACCCTGTGTAAAACAGGCTTTGTGCATAATGAAATAGTTGGTTAAGGAATGGATCAGAATCACTTTTCTTAAACGCTCATTCTGAGTGCTTGGAGAGTGATAAACAATGATTTGGCACTGAAAACTGCACCCTGTGTAAAACTGGCTTTGTGCATAATAAAAAAGTTTGTTAAGGAATGGATCAGAATCAGTTTTCTTAAACGCTCATTCTGAGTGCTGGGAGAGTGAGAAACAATGATTTGGCACTGAAAACTGCACCCTGTGTAAAACAGGCTTTGTGCATAATAAAAAAAGTTTGTTAAGGAATGGATCAGAATCAGTTTTCTTAAACGCTCAATCTGAGTGCTGGGAGAGTGAGAAACAAGGATTTGGCACTGAAAACTGCACCCTGTGTAAAACTGGCTTTGTGCATAATAAAAAAGTTTGTTAAGGAATGGATCAGAATCAGTTTTCTTAAACGCTCATTCTGAGTGCTGGGAGAGTGAGAAACAATGATTTGGCACTGAAAACTGCACCCTGTGTAAAACAGGCTTTGTGCATAATAAAAAAAGTTTGTTAAGGAATGGATCAGAATCAGTTGTCTTAAACGCTCAATCTGAGTGCTGGGAGAGTGAGAAACAAGGATTTGGCACTGAAAACTGCACCCTGTGTAAAACTGGCTTTGTGCATAATGAAATAGTTCGTTAACGAATGGATCAGAATCAGTTTTCTTAAACGCTCATTCTGAGTGCTGGGAGAGTGAGAAACAATGATTTGGCACTGAAAACTGCACCCTGTGTAAAACTGGCTTTGTGCATCATGAAAAAGTTTTTTAAGGAGTGGATAAGAATCAGTTTTCTTAAACGCTCAATCTGAGTGCTGGGAGAGTGAGAAACAAGGATTTGGCACTGAAAACTGCACCCTGTGTAAAACTGGCTTTGTGCATAATAAAAAAAGTTTGTTAAGGAATGGATCAGAATCAGTTTTCTTAAACGCTCAATCTGAGTGCTGGGAGAGTGATAAACAAGGATTTGGCACTGAAAACTGCACCCTGTGTAAAACTGGCTTTGTGCATCATGAAAAAGTTTTTTAAGGAATGGATCAGAATCAGTTTTCTTAAACGCTCATTCTGAGTGGCGGGAGAGTGAGAAACAATGATTTGGCACTGAAAACTGCACCCTGTGTAAAACTGGCTTTGTGCATCATGAAAAAGTTTTTTAAGGAGTGGATAAGAATCAGTTTTCTTAAACGCTCAATCTGAGTGCTGGGAGAGTGAGAAACAAGGATTTGGCACTGAAAACTGCACCCTGTGTAAAACTGGCTTTGTGCATAATAAAAAAGTTTGTTAAGGAATGGATCAGAATCACTTTTCTTAAAAGCTCATTCTGAGTGCTGGGAGGGTGAGAAACAAGGATTTGGCACTGAAGACTGCACCCTGTGTAAAACAGGCTTTGTGCATAATAAAAAAGTTTGTTAAGGAATGGATCAGAATCAGTTTTCTTAAACGCTCATTCTGAGTGGCGGGAGAGTGAGAAACAATGATTTGGCACTGAAAACTGCACCCTGTGTAAAACTGGCTTTGTCCATAATAAAAAGTTTGTTAAGGAATGGATCAGAATCAGTTTTCTTAAATGCTCATTCTGAGTGCTGGGAGAGTGAGAAACAAGAATTTGGCACTGAATACTGCACCCTGTGTAAAACAGGCTTTGTGCATAATGAAATAGTTGGTTAAGGAATGGATCAGAATCACTTTTCTTAAACGCTCATTCTGAGTGCTTGGAGAGTGATAAACAATGATTTGGCACTGAAAACTGCACCCTGTGTAAAACTGGCTTTGTGCATAATAAAAAAGTTTGTTAAGGAATGGATCAGAATCAGTTTTCTTAAACGCTCATTCTGAGTGCTGGGAGAGTGAGAAACAATGATTTGGCACTGAAAACTGCACCCTGTGTAAAACAGGCTTTGTGCATAATAAAAAAAGTTTGTTAAGGAATGGATCAGAATCAGTTTTCTTAAACGCTCAATCTGAGTGCTGGGAGAGTGAGAAACAAGGATTTGGCACTGAAAACTGCACCCTGTGTAAAACTGGCTTTGTGCATAATAAAAAAGTTTGTTAAGGAATGGATCAGAATCAGTTTTCTTAAACGCTCATTCTGAGTGCTGGGAGAGTGAGAAACAATGATTTGGCACTGAAAACTGCACCCTGTGTAAAACAGGCTTTGTGCATAATAAAAAAAGTTTGTTAAGGAATGGATCAGAATCAGTTGTCTTAAACGCTCAATCTGAGTGCTGGGAGAGTGAGAAACAAGGATTTGGCACTGAAAACTGCACCCTGTGTAAAACTGGCTTTGTGCATAATGAAATAGTTCGTTAACGAATGGATCAGAATCAGTTTTCTTAAACGCTCATTCTGAGTGCTGGGAGAGTGAGAAACAATGATTTGGCACTGAAAACTGCACCCTGTGTAAAACTGGCTTTGTGCATCATGAAAAAGTTTTTTAAGGAGTGGATAAGAATCAGTTTTCTTAAACGCTCAATCTGAGTGCTGGGAGAGTGAGAAACAAGGATTTGGCACTGAAAACTGCACCCTGTGTAAAACTGGCTTTGTGCATAATAAAAAAGTTTGTTAAGGAATGGATCAGAATCACTTTTCTTAAAAGCTCATTCTGAGTAATGGGAGGGTGAGAAACAAGGATTTGGCACTGAAAACTGCACCCTGTGTAAAACAGGCTTTGTGCATAATAAAAAAGTTTGTTAAGGAATGGATCAGAATCAGTTTTCTTAAACGCTCATTCTGAGTGGCGGGAGAGTGAGAAACAATGATTTGGCACTGAAAACTGCACCCTGTGTAAAACTGGCTTTGTCCATAATAAAAAAGTTTGTTAAGGAATGGATAAGAATCAGTTTTCTTAAACGCTCATTCTGAGTGCTGGGAGAGTGAGAAACAAGAATTTGGCACTGAATACTGCACCCTGTGTAAAACAGGCTTTGTGCATAATGAAATAGTTGGTTAAGGAATGGATCAGAATCACTTTTCTTAAACGCTCATTCTGAGTGCTTGGAGAGTGATAAACAATGATTTGGCACTGAAAACTGCACCCTGTGTAAAACTGGCTTTGTGCATAATAAAAAAGTTTGTTAAGGAGTGGATAAGAATCAGTTTTCTTAAACGCTCAATCTGAGTGCTGGGAGAGTGAGAAACAATGATTTGGCACTGAAAACTGCACCCTGTGTAAAACTGGCTTTGTCCATAATAAAAAAGTTTGTTAAGGAATGGATAAGAATCAGTTTTCTTAAACGCTCATTCTGAGTGCTGGGAGAGTGAGAAACAATGATTTGGCACTGAAAACTGCACCCTGTGTAAAACTGGCTTTGTCCATAATAAAAAAGTTTGTTAAGGAATGGATAAGAATCAGTTTTCTTAAACGCTCATTCTGAGTGCTGGGAGAGTGAGAAACAAGAATTTGGCACTGAATACTGCACCCTGTGTAAAACAGGCTTTGTGCATAATGAAATAGTTGGTTAAGGAATGGATCAGAATCACTTTTCTTAAACGCTCATTCTGAGTGCTTGGAGAGTGATAAACAATGATTTGGCACTGAAAACTGCACCCTGTGTAAAACTGGCTTTGTGCATAATAAAAAAGTTTGTTAAGGAATGGATCAGAATCAGTTTTCTTAAACGCTCATTCTGAGTGCTGGGAGAGTGATAAACAATGATTTGGCACTGAAAACTGCACCCTGTGTAAAACAGGCTTTGTGCATAATAAAAAAAGTTTGTTAAGGAATGGATCAGAATCAGTTTTCTTAAACGCTCAATCTGAGTGCTGGGAGAGTGAGAAACAAGGATTTGGCACTGAAAACTGCACCCTGTGTAAAACTGGCTTTGTCCATAATAAAAAAGTTTCTTAAGGAATGGATCAGAATCAGTTTTCTTAAATGCTCATTCTGAGTGCTGGGAGAGTGATAAACAAGGATTTGGCACTGAAAACTGCACCCTGTGTAAAACTGGCTTTGTGCATCATGAAAAAGTTTTTTAAGGAATGGATCAGAATCAGTTTTCTTAAACGCTCATTCTGAGTGGCGGGAGAGTGAGAAACAATGATTTGGCACTGAAAACTGCACCCTGTTTAAAACTGGTTTTGTGCATAATAAAAAAGTTTGTTAAGGAATGGATCAGAATCAGTTTTCTTAAACGCTCATTCTGAGTGCTGGGAGAGGGAGAAACAATGATTTGGCACTGAAAACTGCACCCTGTGTAAAACAGGCTTTGTGCATAATAAAAAAAGTTTGTTAAGGAATGGATCAGAATCAGTTTTCTTAAACGCTCAATCTGAGTGCTGGGAGAGTGAGAAACAAGGATTTGGCACTGAAAACTGCACCCTGTGTAAAACTGGCTTTGTGCATAATAAAAAAGTTTGTTAAGGAATGGATCAGAATCAGTTTTCTTAAACGCTCATTCTGAGTGCTGGGAGAGTGAGAAACAATGATTTGGCACTGAAAACTGCACCCTGTGTAAAACAGGCTTTGTGCATAATAAAAAAAGTTTGTTAAGGAATGGATCAGAATCAGTTGTCTTAAACGCTCAATCTGAGTGCTGGGAGAGTGAGAAACAATGATTTGGCACTGAAAACTGCACCCTGTGTAAAACAGGCTTTGTGCATAATGAAAAAGTTTGTTAAGGAATGGATCAGAATCAGTTTTCTTAAACGCTCATTCTGAGTGCTGGGAGAGTGAGAAACAATGATTTGGCACTGAAAACTGCACCCTGTGTAAAACTGGCTTTGTGCATCATGAAAAAGTTTTTTAAGGAGTGGATAAGAATCAGTTTTCTTAAACGCTCAATCTGAGTGCTGGGAGAGTGAGAAACAAGGATTTGGCACTGAAAACTGCACCCTGTGTAAAACTGGCTTTGTGCATAATAAAAAAGTTTGTTAAGGAATGGATCAGAATCACTTTTCTTAAAAGCTCATTCTGAGTGCTGGGAGGGTGAGAAACAAGGATTTGGCACTGAAGACTGCACCCTGTGTAAAACAGGCTTTGTGCATAATAAAAAAGTTTGTTAAGGAATGCATCAGAATCAGTTTTCTTAAACGCTCATTCTGAGTGGCGGGAGAGTGAGAAACAATGATTTGGCACTGAAAACTGCACCCTGTGTAAAACAGGCTTTGTGCATAATGAAATAGTTGGTTAAGGAATGGATCAGAATCACTTTTCTTAAACGCTCATTCTGAGTGCTTGGAGAGTGATAAACAATGATTTGGCACTGAAAACTGCACCCTGTGTAAAACTGGCTTTGTGCATAATAAAAAAGTTTGTTAAGGAATGGATCAGAATCAGTTTTCTTAAACGCTCATTCTGAGTGCTGGGAGAGTGAGAAACAATGATTTGGCACTGAAAACTGCACCCTGTGTAAAACAGGCTTTGTGCATAATAAAAAAAGTTTGTTAAGGAATGGATCAGAATCAGTTTTCTTAAACGCTCAATCTGAGTGCTGGGAGAGTGAGAAACAAGGATTTGGCACTGAAAACTGCACCCTGTGTAAAACTGGCTTTGTCCATAATAAAAAAGTTTGTTAAGGAATGGATCAGAATCAGTTTTCTTAAATGCTCATTCTGAGTGCTGGGAGAGTGATAAACAAGGATTTGGCACTGAAAACTGCACCCTGTGTAAAACTGGCTTTGTGCATCATGAAAAAGTTTTTTAAGGAATGGATCAGAATCAGTTTTCTTAAACGCTCATTCTGAGTGGCGGGAGAGTGAGAAACAATGATTTGGCACTGAAAACTGCACCCTGTGTAAAACTGGCTTTGTGCATAATAAAAAAGTTTGTTAAGGAATGGATCAGAATCAGTTTTCTTAAACGCTCATTCTGAGTGCTGGGAGAGTGAGAAACAATGATTTGGCACTGAAAACTGCACCCTGTGTAAAACAGGCTTTGTGCATAATAAAAAAAGTTTGTTAAGGAATGGATCAGAATCAGTTGTCTTAAACGCTCAATCTGAGTGCTGGGAGAGTGAGAAACAATGATTTGGCACTGAAAACTGCACCCTGTGTAAAACAGGCTTTGTGCATAATAAAAAAAGTTTGTTAAGGAATGGATCAGAATCAGTTTTCTTAAACGCTTATTCTGAGTGCTGGGAGAGTGAGAAACAAGGATTTGGCACTGAAAACTGCACCCTGTGTAAAACTGGCTTTGTGCATAATGAAATAGTTCGTTAACGAATGGATAAGAATGAGTTTTCTTAAACGCTCAATCTGAGTGGCGGGAGAGTGAGAAACAATGATTTGGCACTGAAAACTGCACCCTGTGTAAAACTGGCTTTGTGCATCATGAAAAAGTTTTTTAAGGAGTGGATAAGAATCAGTTTTCTTAAACGCTCAATCTGAGTGCTGGGAGAGTGAGAAACAAGGATTTGGCACTGAAAACTGCACCCTGTGTAAAACTGGCTTTGTGCATAATAAAAAAGTTTGTTAAGGAATGGATCAGAATCACTTTTCTTAAAAGCTCATTCTGAGTGCTGGGAGGGTGAGAAACAAGGATTTGGCACTGAAGACTGCACCCTGTGTAAAACAGGCTTTGTGCATAATAAAAAAGTTTGTTAAGGAATGGATCAGAATCAGTTTTCTTAAACGCTCATTCTGAGTGGCGGGAGAGTGAGAAACAATGATTTGGCACTGAAAACTGCACCCTGTGTAAAACTGGCTTTGTCCATAATAAAAAAGTTTGTTAAGGAATGGATAAGAATCAGTTTTCTTAAACGCTCATTCTGAGTGCTGGGAGAGTGAGAAACAAGAATTTGGCACTGAATACTGCACCCTGTGTAAAACAGGCTTTGTGCATAATGAAATAGTTGGTTAAGGAATGGATCAGAATCACTTTTCTTAAACGCTCATTCTGAGTGCTTGGAGAGTGATAAACAATGATTTGGCACTGAAAACTGCACCCTGTGTAAAACTGGCTTAGTGCATAATAAAAAAGTTTGTTAAGGAATGGATCAGAATCAGTTTTCTTAAACGCTCATTCTGAGTGCTGGGAGAGTGAGAAACAATGATTTGGCACTGAAAACTGCACCCTGTGTAAAACAGGCTTTGTGCATAATAAAAAAAGTTTGTTAAGGAATGGATCAGAATCAGTTTTCTTAAACGCTTATTCTGAGTGCTGGGAGAGTGAGAAACAAGGATTTGGCACTGAAAACTGCACCCTGTGTAAAACTGGCTTTGTGCATAATGAAATAGTTCGTTAACGAATGGATAAGAATGAGTTTTCTTAAACGCTCAATCTGAGTGCTGGGAGAGTGAGAAACAATGATTTGGCACTGAAAACTGCACCCTGTGTAAAACTGGCTTTGTGCATAATAAAAAAGTTTGTTAAGGAATGGATCAGAATCACTTTTCTTAAAAGCTCATTCTGAGTGCTGGGAGGGTGAGAAACAAGGATTTGGCACTGAAAACTGCACCCTGTGTAAAACAGGCTTTGTGCATAATAAAAAAGTTTGTTAAGGAATGGATCAGAATCAGTTTTCTTAAACGCTCATTCTGAGTGCTGGGAGAGTGAGAAACAAGAATTTGGCACTGAATACTGCACCCTGTGTAAAACAGGCTTTGTGCATAATGAAATAGTTGGTTAAGGAATGGATCAGAATCACTTTTCTTAAACGCTCATTCTGAGTGCTTGGAGAGTGATAAACAATGATTTGGCACTGAAAACTGCACCCTGTGTAAAACTGGCTTTGTGCATAATAAAAAAGTTTGTTAAGGAGTGGATAAGAATCAGTTTTCTTAAACGCTCAATCTGAGTGCTGGGAGAGTGAGAAACAATGATTTGGCACTGAAAACTGCACCCTGTGTAAAACTGGCTTTGTCCATAATAAAAAAGTTTGTTAAGGAATGGATCAGAATCAGTTTTCTTAAATGCTCATTCTGAGTGCTGGGAGAGTGATAAACAAGGATTTGGCACTGAAAACTGCACCCTGTGTAAAACTGGCTTTGTGCATCATGAAAAAGTTTTTTAAGGAATGGATCAGAATCAGTTTTCTTAAACGCTCATTCTGAGTGGCGGGAGAGTGAGAAACAATGATTTGGCACTGAAAACTGCACCCTGTGTAAAACTGGCTTTGTGCATCATGAAAAAGTTTTTTAAGGAGTGGATAAGAATCAGTTTTCTTAAACGCTCAATCTGAGTGCTGGGAGAGTGAGAAACAAGGATTTGGCACTGAAAACTGCACCCTGTGTAAAACTGGCTTTGTGCATAATAAAAAAGTTTGTTAAGGAATGGATCAGAATCACTTTTCTTAAACGCTCAATCTGAGTGCTGGGAGAGTGAGAAACAAGGATTTGGCACTGAAGACTGCACCCTGTGTAAAACAGGCTTTGTGCATAATAAAAAAGTTTGTTAAGGAATGGATCAGAATCAGTTTTCTTAAACGCTCATTCTGAGTGGCGGGAGAGTGAGAAACAATGATTTGGCACTGAAAACTGCACCCTGTGTAAAACTGGCTTTGTCCATAATAAAAAAGTTTGTTAAGGAATGGATAAGAATCAGTTTTCTTAAACGCTCATTCTGAGTGCTGGGAGGGTGAGAAACAAGGATTTGGCACTGAAGACTGCACCCTGTGTAAAACAGGCTTTGTGCATAATAAAAAAGTTTGTTAAGGAATGGATCAGAATCAGTTTTCTTAAACGCTCATTCTGAGTGGCGGGAGAGTGAGAAACAATGATTTGGCACTGAAAACTGCACCCTGTGTAAAACTGGCTTTGTCCATAATAAAAAAGTTTGTTAAGGAATGGATCAGAATCACTTTTCTTAAACGCTCAATCTGAGTGCTGGGAGAGTGAGAAACAAGGATTTGGCACCGAAGACTGCACCCTGTGTAAAACAGGCTTTGTGCATAATAAAAAAGTTTGTTAAGGAATGGATCAGAATCAGTTTTCTTAAACGCTCAATCTGAGTGCTGGGAGAGTGAGAAACAAGGATTTGGCACTGAAGACTGCACCCTGTGTAAAACAGGCTTTGTGCATAATAAAAAAGTTTGTTAAGGAATGGATCAGAATCAGTTTTCTTAAACGCTCATTCTGAGTGGCGGGAGAGTGAGAAACAATGATTTGGCACTGAAAACTGCACCCTGTGTAAAACTGGCTTTGTCCATAATAAAAAAGTTTGTTAAGGAATGGATCAGAATCACTTTTCTTAAACGCTCATTCTGAGTGCTGGGAGGGTGAGAAACAAGGATTTGGCACTGAAGACTGCACCCTGTGTAAAACAGGCTTTGTGCATAATAAAAAAGTTTGTTAAGGAATGGATCAGAATCAGTTTTCTTAAACGCTCATTCTGAGTGGCGGGAGAGTGAGAAACAATGATTTGGCACTGAAAACTGCACCCTGTGTAAAACTGGCTTTGTCCATAATAAAAAAGTTTGTTAAGGAATGGATAAGAATCAGTTTTCTTAAACGCTCATTCTGAGTGCTGGGAGAGTGAGAAACAAGAATTTGGCACTGAATACTGCACCCTGTGTAAAACAGGCTTTGTGCATAATGAAATAGTTGGTTAAGGAATGGATCAGAATCACTTTTCTTAAACGCTCATTCTGAGTGCTTGGAGAGTGATAAACAATGATTTGGCACTGAAAACTGCACCCTGTGTAAAACTGGCTTTGTGCATAATAAAAAAGTTTGTTAAGGAATGGATCAGAATCAGTTTTCTTAAACGCTCATTCTGAGTGCTGGGAGAGTGAGAAACAATGATTTGGCACTGAAAACTGCACCCTGTGTAAAACAGGCTTTGTGCATAATAAAAAAAGTTTGTTAAGGAATGGATCAGAATCAGTTTTCTTAAACGCTCAATCTGAGTGCTGGGAGAGTGAGAAACAAGGATTTGGCACTGAAAACTGCACCCTGTGTAAAACTGGCTTTGTCCATAATAAAAAAGTTTGTTAAGGAATGGATCAGAATCAGTTTTCTTAAATGCTCATTCTGAGTGCTGGGAGAGTGATAAACAAGGATTTGGCACTGAAAACTGCACCCTGTGTAAAACTGGCTTTGTGCATCATGAAAAAGTTTTTTAAGGAATGGATCAGAATCAGTTTTCTTAAACGCTCATTCTGAGTGGCGGGAGAGTGAGAAACAATGATTTGGCACTGAAAACTGCACCCTGTGTAAAACTGGCTTTGTGCATAATAAAAAAGTTTGTTAAGGAATGGATCAGAATCAGTTTTCTTAAACGCTCATTCTGAGTGCTGGGAGAGTGAGAAACAATGATTTGGCACTGAAAACTGCACCCTGTGTAAAACAGGCTTTGTGCATAATAAAAAAAGTTTGTTAAGGAATGGATCAGAATCCGTTGTCTTAAACGCTCAATCTGAGTGCTGGGAGAGTGAGAAACAATGATTTGGCACTGAAAACTGCACCCTGTGTAAAACAGGCTTTGTGCATAATAAAAAAAGTTTGTTAAGGAATGGATCAGAATCAGTTTTCTTAAACGCTTATTCTGAGTGCTGGGAGAGTGAGAAGCAAGGATTTGGCACTGAAAACTGCACCCTGTGTAAAACTGGCTTTGTGCATAATGAAATAGTTCGTTAACGAATGGATCAGAATCAGTTTTCTTAAACGCTCATTCTGAGTGCTAGGAGAGTGAGAAACAATGATTTGGCACTGAAAACTGCACCCTGTGTAAAACTGGCTTTGTCCATAATAAAAAAGTTTGTTAAGGAATGGATAAGAATCAGTTTTCTTAAACGCTCATTCTGAGTGCTGGGAGAGTGAGAAACAAGAATTTGGCACTGAATACTGCACCCTGTGTAAAACAGGCTTTGTGCATAATGAAATAGTTGGTTAAGGAATGGATCAGAATCACTTTTCTTAAACGCTCATTCTGAGTGCTTGGAGAGTGATAAACAATGCTTTGGCACTGAAAACTGCACCCTGTGTAAAACTGGCTTTGTGCATAATAAAAAAGTTTGTTAAGGAATGGATCAGAATCAGTTTTCTTAAACGCTCATTCTGAGTGCTGGGAGAGTGAGAAACAATGATTTGGCACTGAAAACTGCACCCTGTGTAAAACAGGCTTTGTGCATAATAAAAAAAGTTTGTTAAGGAATGGATCAGAATCAGTTTTCTTAAACGCTCAATCTGAGTGCTGGGAGAGTGAGAAACAAGGATTTGGCACTGAAAACTGCACCCTGTGTAAAACTGGCTTTGTCCATAATAAAAAAGTTTGTTAAGGAATGGATCAGAATCAGTTTTCTTAAATGCTCATTCTGAGGGCTGGGAGAGTGATAAACAAGGATTTGGCACTGAAAACTGCACCCTGTGTAAAACTGGCTTTGTGCATCATGAAAAAGTTTTTTAAGGAATGGATCAGAATCAGTTTTCTTAAACGCTCATTCTGAGTGGCGGGAGAGTGAGAAACAATGATTTGGCACTGAAAACTGCACCCTGTGTAAAACAGGCTTTGTGCATAATAAAAAAAGTTTGTTAAGGAATGGATCAG
This sequence comes from Triplophysa bombifrons, assembly GCA_029783895.1. Lineage (NCBI taxonomy): Eukaryota > Metazoa > Chordata > Actinopteri > Cypriniformes > Nemacheilidae > Triplophysa > Triplophysa bombifrons. The sequence continues at coordinate 18,742,773 of CM056459.1, read as the reverse complement.
AATCAGTTTTCTTAAACGCTCAATCTGAGTGCTGGGAGAGTGAGAAACAAGGATTTGGCACTGAAAACTGCACCCTGTGTAAAACTGGCTTTGTGCATAATGAAATAGTTCGTTAACGAATGGATCAGAATCAGTTTTCTTAAACGCTCATTCTGAGTGCTGGGAGAGTGAGAAACAATGATTTGGCACTGAAAACTGCACCCTGTGTAAAACTGGCTTTGTCCATAATAAAAAAGTTTGTTAAGGAATGGATAAGAATCAGTTTTCTTAAACGCTCATTCTGAGTGCTGGGAGAGTGAGAAACAAGAATTTGGCACTGAATACTGCACCCTGTGTAAAACAGGCTTTGTGCATAATGAAATAGTTGGTTAAGGAATGGATCAGAATCACTTTTCTTAAACGCTCATTCTGAGTGCTTCGAGAGTGATAAACAATGATTTGGCACTGAAAACTGCACCCTGTGTAAAACTGGCTTTGTGCATAATAAAAAAGTTTGTTAAGGAATGGATCAGAATCAGTTTTCTTAAACGCTCATTCTGAGTGCTGGGAGAGTGAGAAACAATGATTTGGCACTGAAAACTGCACCCTGTGTAAAACAGGCTTTGTGCATAATAAAAAAAGTTTGTTAAGGAATGGATCAGAATCAGTTTTCTTAAACGCTCAATCTGAGTGCTGGGAGAGTGAGAAACAAGGATTTGGCACTGAAAACTGCACCCTGTGTAAAACTGGCTTTGTCCATAATAAAAAAGTTTGTTAAGGAATGGATCAGAATCAGTTTTCTTAAATGCTCATTCTGAGGGCTGGGAGAGTGATAAACAAGGATTTGGCACTGAAAACTGCACCCTGTGTAAAACTGGCTTTGTGCATCATGAAAAAGTTTTTTAAGGAATGGATCAGAATCAGTTTTCTTAAACGCTCATTCTGAGTGGCGGGAGAGTGAGAAACAATGATTTGGCACTGAAAACTGCACCCTGTGTAAAACAGGCTTTGTGCATAATAAAAAAAGTTTGTTAAGGAATGGATCAGAATCAGTTTTCTTAAACGCTCAATCTGAGTGCTGGGAGAGTGAGAAACAAGGTTTTGGCACTGAAAACTGCACCCTGTGTAAAACTGGCTTTGTGCATAATGAAATAGTTCGTTAACGAATGGATCAGAATCAGTTTTCTTAAACGCTCATTCTGAGTGCTGGGAGAGTGATAAACAATGATTTGGCACTGAAAACTGCACCCTGTGTAAAACTGGCTTTGTGCATAATAAAAAAGTTTGTTAAGGAATGGATCAGAATCAGTTTTCTTAAACGCTCATTCTGAGTGCTGGGAGAGTGAGAAACAATGATTTGGCACTGAAAACTGCACCCTGTGTAACACAGGCTTTGTGCATAATAAAAAAAGTTTGTTAAGGAATGGATCAGAATCAGTTTTCTTAAACGCTCAATCTGAGTGCTGGGAGAGTGAGAAACAAGGATTTGGCACTGAAAACTGCACCCTGTGTAAAACTGGCTTTGTGCATAATAAAAAAGTTTGTTAAGGAATGGTTCAGAATCAGTTTTCTTAAACGCTCATTCTGAGTGCTGGGAGAGTGAGAAACAATGATTTGGCACTGAAAACTGCACCCTGTGTAAAACAGGCTTTGTGCATAATAAAAAAAGTTTGTTAAGGAATGGATCAGAATCAGTTTTCTTAAACACTTATTCTGAGTGCTGGGAGAGTGAGAAACAAGGATTTGGCACTGAAAACTGCACCCTGTGTAAAACTGGCTTTGTGCATAATGAAATAGTTCGTTAACGAATGGATCAGAATCAGTTTTCTTAAACGCTCATTCTGAGTGCTGGGAGAGTGAGAAACAATGATTTGGCACTGAAAACTGCACCCTGTGTAAAACTGGCTTTGTGCATCATGAAAAAGTTTTTTAAGGAGTGGATAAGAATCAGTTTTCTTAAACGCTCAATCTGAGTGCTGGGAGAGTGAGAAACAAGGATTTGGCACTGAAAACTGCACCCTGTGTAAAACTGGCTTTGTGCATAATAAAAAAAGTTTGTTAAGGAATGGATCAGAATCAGTTGTCTTAAACGCTCAATCTGAGTGCTGGGAGAGTGAGAAACAATGATTTGGCACTGAAAACTGCACCCTGTGTAAAACTGGCTTTGTCCATAATAAAAAAGTTTGTTAAGGAATGGATCAGAATCAGTTTTCTTAAATGCTCATTCTGAGTGCTGGGAGAGTGATAAACAAGGATTTGGCACTGAAAACTGCACCCTGTGTAAAACTGGCTTTGTGCATCATGAAAAAGTTTTTTAAGGAATGGATCAGAATCAGTTTTCTTAAACGCTCATTCTGAGTGGCGGGAGAGTGAGAAACAATGATTTGGCACTGAAAACTGCACCCTGTGTAAAACTGGCTTTGTGCATCATGAAAAAGTTTTTTAAGGAGTGGATAAGAATCAGTTTTCTTAAACGCTCAATCTGAGTGCTGGGAGAGTGAGAAACAAGGATTTGGCACTGAAAACTGCACCCTGTGTAAAACTGGCTTTGTGCATAATAAAAAAGTTTGTTAAGGAATGGATCAGAATCACTTTTCTTAAAAGCTCATTCTGAGTGCTGGGAGGGTGAGAAACAAGGATTTGGCACTGAAGACTGCACCCTGTGTAAAACAGGCTTTGTGCATAATAAAAAAGTTTGTTAAGGAATGGATCAGAATCAGTTTTCTTAAACGCTCATTCTGAGTGGCGGGAGAGTGAGAAACAATGATTTGGCACTGAAAACTGCACCCTGTGTAAAACTGGCTTTGTCCATAATAAAAAAGTTTGTTAAGGAATGGATAAGAATCAGTTTTCTTAAACGCTCATTCTGAGTGCTGGGAGAGTGAGAAACAAGAATTTGGCACTGAATACTGCACCCTGTGTAAAACAGGCTTTGTGCATAATGAAATAGTTGGTTAAGGAATGGATCAGAATCACTTTTCTTAAACGCTCATTCTGAGTGCTTGGAGAGTGATAAACAATGATTTGGCACTGAAAACTGCACCCTGTGTAAAACTGGCTTAGTGCATAATAAAAAAGTTTGTTAAGGAATGGATCAGAATCAGTTTTCTTAAACGCTCATTCTGAGTGCTGGGAGAGTGAGAAACAATGATTTGGCACTGAAAACTGCACCCTGTGTAAAACAGGCTTTGTGCATAATAAAAAAAGTTTGTTAAGGAATGGATCAGAATCAGTTTTCTTAAACGCTTATTCTGAGTGCTGGGAGAGTGAGAAACAAGGATTTGGCACTGAAAACTGCACCCTGTGTAAAACTGGCTTTGTGCATAATGAAATAGTTCGTTAACGAATGGATAAGAATGAGTTTTCTTAAACGCTCAATCTGAGTGCTGGGAGAGTGAGAAACAATGATTTGGCACTGAAAACTGCACCCTGTGTAAAACTGGCTTTGTGCATAATAAAAAAGTTTGTTAAGGAATGGATCAGAATCACTTTTCTTAAAAGCTCATTCTGAGTGCTGGGAGGGTGAGAAACAAGGATTTGGCACTGAAAACTGCACCCTGTGTAAAACAGGCTTTGTGCATAATAAAAAAGTTTGTTAAGGAATGGATCAGAATCAGTTTTCTTAAACGCTCATTCTGAGTGCTGGGAGAGTGAGAAACAAGAATTTGGCACTGAATACTGCACCCTGTGTAAAACAGGCTTTGTGCATAATGAAATAGTTGGTTAAGGAATGGATCAGAATCACTTTTCTTAAACGCTCATTCTGAGTGCTTGGAGAGTGATAAACAATGATTTGGCACTGAAAACTGCACCCTGTGTAAAACTGGCTTTGTGCATAATAAAAAAGTTTGTTAAGGAGTGGATAAGAATCAGTTTTCTTAAACGCTCAATCTGAGTGCTGGGAGAGTGAGAAACAATGATTTGGCACTGAAAACTGCACCCTGTGTAAAACTGGCTTTGTCCATAATAAAAAAGTTTGTTAAGGAATGGATCAGAATCAGTTTTCTTAAATGCTCATTCTGAGTGCTGGGAGAGTGATAAACAAGGATTTGGCACTGAAAACTGCACCCTGTGTAAAACTGGCTTTGTGCATCATGAAAAAGTTTTTTAAGGAATGGATCAGAATCAGTTTTCTTAAACGCTCATTCTGAGTGGCGGGAGAGTGAGAAACAATGATTTGGCACTGAAAACTGCACCCTGTGTAAAACTGGCTTTGTGCATCATGAAAAAGTTTTTTAAGGAGTGGATAAGAATCAGTTTTCTTAAACGCTCAATCTGAGTGCTGGGAGAGTGAGAAACAAGGATTTGGCACTGAAAACTGCACCCTGTGTAAAACTGGCTTTGTGCATAATAAAAAAGTTTGTTAAGGAATGGATCAGAATCACTTTTCTTAAACGCTCAATCTGAGTGCTGGGAGAGTGAGAAACAAGGATTTGGCACTGAAGACTGCACCCTGTGTAAAACAGGCTTTGTGCATAATAAAAAAGTTTGTTAAGGAATGGATCAGAATCAGTTTTCTTAAACGCTCATTCTGAGTGGCGGGAGAGTGAGAAACAATGATTTGGCACTGAAAACTGCACCCTGTGTAAAACTGGCTTTGTCCATAATAAAAAAGTTTGTTAAGGAATGGATAAGAATCAGTTTTCTTAAACGCTCATTCTGAGTGCTGGGAGGGTGAGAAACAAGGATTTGGCACTGAAGACTGCACCCTGTGTAAAACAGGCTTTGTGCATAATAAAAAAGTTTGTTAAGGAATGGATCAGAATCAGTTTTCTTAAACGCTCATTCTGAGTGGCGGGAGAGTGAGAAACAATGATTTGGCACTGAAAACTGCACCCTGTGTAAAACTGGCTTTGTCCATAATAAAAAAGTTTGTTAAGGAATGGATCAGAATCACTTTTCTTAAACGCTCAATCTGAGTGCTGGGAGAGTGAGAAACAAGGATTTGGCACTGAAGACTGCACCCTGTGTAAAACAGGCTTTGTGCATAATAAAAAAGTTTGTTAAGGAATGGATCAGAATCAGTTTTCTTAAACGCTCAATCTGAGTGCTGGGAGAGTGAGAAACAAGGATTTGGCACTGAAGACTGCACCCTGTGTAAAACAGGCTTTGTGCATAATAAAAAAGTTTGTTAAGGAATGGATCAGAATCAGTTTTCTTAAACGCTCATTCTGAGTGGCGGGAGAGTGAGAAACAATGATTTGGCACTGAAAACTGCACCCTGTGTAAAACTGGCTTTGTCCATAATAAAAAAGTTTGTTAAGGAATGGATCAGAATCACTTTTCTTAAACGCTCATTCTGAGTGCTGGGAGGGTGAGAAACAAGGATTTGGCACTGAAGACTGCACCCTGTGTAAAACAGGCTTTGTGCATAATAAAAAAGTTTGTTAAGGAATGGATCAGAATCAGTTTTCTTAAACGCTCATTCTGAGTGGCGGGAGAGTGAGAAACAATGATTTGGCACTGAAAACTGCACCCTGTGTAAAACTGGCTTTGTCCATAATAAAAAAGTTTGTTAAGGAATGGATAAGAATCAGTTTTCTTAAACGCTCATTCTGAGTGCTGGGAGAGTGAGAAACAAGAATTTGGCACTGAATACTGCACCCTGTGTAAAACAGGCTTTGTGCATAATGAAATAGTTGGTTAAGGAATGGATCAGAATCACTTTTCTTAAACGCTCATTCTGAGTGCTTGGAGAGTGATAAACAATGATTTGGCACTGAAAACTGCACCCTGTGTAAAACTGGCTTTGTGCATAATAAAAAAGTTTGTTAAGGAATGGATCAGAATCAGTTTTCTTAAACGCTCATTCTGAGTGCTGGGAGAGTGAGAAACAATGATTTGGCACTGAAAACTGCACCCTGTGTAAAACAGGCTTTGTGCATAATAAAAAAAGTTTGTTAAGGAATGGATCAGAATCAGTTTTCTTAAACGCTCAATCTGAGTGCTGGGAGAGTGAGAAACAAGGATTTGGCACTGAAAACTGCACCCTGTGTAAAACTGGCTTTGTCCATAATAAAAAAGTTTGTTAAGGAATGGATCAGAATCAGTTTTCTTAAATGCTCATTCTGAGTGCTGGGAGAGTGATAAACAAGGATTTGGCACTGAAAACTGCACCCTGTGTAAAACTGGCTTTGTGCATCATGAAAAAGTTTTTTAAGGAATGGATCAGAATCAGTTTTCTTAAACGCTCATTCTGAGTGGCGGGAGAGTGAGAAACAATGATTTGGCACTGAAAACTGCACCCTGTGTAAAACTGGCTTTGTGCATAATAAAAAAGTTTGTTAAGGAATGGATCAGAATCAGTTTTCTTAAACGCTCATTCTGAGTGCTGGGAGAGTGAGAAACAATGATTTGGCACTGAAAACTGCACCCTGTGTAAAACAGGCTTTGTGCATAATAAAAAAAGTTTGTTAAGGAATGGATCAGAATCCGTTGTCTTAAACGCTCAATCTGAGTGCTGGGAGAGTGAGAAACAATGATTTGGCACTGAAAACTGCACCCTGTGTAAAACAGGCTTTGTGCATAATAAAAAAAGTTTGTTAAGGAATGGATCAGAATCAGTTTTCTTAAACGCTTATTCTGAGTGCTGGGAGAGTGAGAAGCAAGGATTTGGCACTGAAAACTGCACCCTGTGTAAAACTGGCTTTGTGCATAATGAAATAGTTCGTTAACGAATGGATCAGAATCAGTTTTCTTAAACGCTCATTCTGAGTGCTAGGAGAGTGAGAAACAATGATTTGGCACTGAAAACTGCACCCTGTGTAAAACTGGCTTTGTCCATAATAAAAAAGTTTGTTAAGGAATGGATAAGAATCAGTTTTCTTAAACGCTCATTCTGAGTGCTGGGAGAGTGAGAAACAAGAATTTGGCACTGAATACTGCACCCTGTGTAAAACAGGCTTTGTGCATAATGAAATAGTTGGTTAAGGAATGGATCAGAATCACTTTTCTTAAACGCTCATTCTGAGTGCTTGGAGAGTGATAAACAATGCTTTGGCACTGAAAACTGCACCCTGTGTAAAACTGGCTTTGTGCATAATAAAAAAGTTTGTTAAGGAATGGATCAGAATCAGTTTTCTTAAACGCTCATTCTGAGTGCTGGGAGAGTGAGAAACAATGATTTGGCACTGAAAACTGCACCCTGTGTAAAACAGGCTTTGTGCATAATAAAAAAAGTTTGTTAAGGAATGGATCAGAATCAGTTTTCTTAAACGCTCAATCTGAGTGCTGGGAGAGTGAGAAACAAGGATTTGGCACTGAAAACTGCACCCTGTGTAAAACTGGCTTTGTCCATAATAAAAAAGTTTGTTAAGGAATGGATCAGAATCAGTTTTCTTAAATGCTCATTCTGAGGGCTGGGAGAGTGATAAACAAGGATTTGGCACTGAAAACTGCACCCTGTGTAAAACTGGCTTTGTGCATCATGAAAAAGTTTTTTAAGGAATGGATCAGAATCAGTTTTCTTAAACGCTCATTCTGAGTGGCGGGAGAGTGAGAAACAATGATTTGGCACTGAAAACTGCACCCTGTGTAAAACAGGCTTTGTGCATAATAAAAAAAGTTTGTTAAGGAATGGATCAGAATCAGTTTTCTTAAACGCTCAATCTGAGTGCTGGGAGAGTGAGAAACAAGGATTTGGCACTGAAAACTGCACCCTGTGTAAAACTGGCTTTGTGCATAATGAAATAGTTCGTTAACGACTGGATCAGAATCAGTTTTCTTAAACGCTCATTCTGAGTGCTGGGAGAGTGAGAAACAATGATTTGGCACTGAAAACTGCACCCTGTGTAAAACTGGCTTTGTCCATAATAAAAAAGTTTGTTAAGGAATGGATAAGAATCAGTTTTCTTAAACGCTCATTCTGAGTGCTGGGAGAGTGAGAAACAAGAATTTGGCACTGAATACTGCACCCTGTGTAAAACAGGCTTTGTGCATAATGAAATAGTTGGTTAAGGAATGGATCAGAATCACTTTTCTTAAACGCTCATTCTGAGTGCTTCGAGAGTGATAAACAATGATTTGGCACTGAAAACTGCACCCTGTGTAAAACTGGCTTTGTGCATAATAAAAAAGTTTGTTAAGGAATGGATCAGAATCAGTTTTCTTAAACGCTCATTCTGAGTGCTGGGAGAGTGAGAAACAATGATTTGGCACTGAAAACTGCACCCTGTGTAAAACAGGCTTTGTGCATAATAAAAAAAGTTTGTTAAGGAATGGATCAGAATCAGTTTTCTTAAACGCTCAATCTGAGTGCTGGGAGAGTGAGAAACAAGGATTTGGCACTGAAAACTGCACCCTGTGTAAAACTGGCTTTGTCCATAATAAAAAAGTTTGTTAAGGAATGGATCAGAATCAGTTTTCTTAAATGCTCATTCTGAGGGCTGGGAGAGTGATAAACAAGGATTTGGCACTGAAAACTGCACCCTGTGTAAAACTGGCTTTGTGCATCATGAAAAAGTTTTTTAAGGAATGGATCAGAATCAGTTTTCTTAAACGCTCATTCTGAGTGGCGGGAGAGTGAGAAACAATGATTTGGCACTGAAAACTGCACCCTGTGTAAAACAGGCTTTGTGCATAATAAAAAAAGTTTGTTAAGGAATGGATCAGAATCAGTTTTCTTAAACGCTCAATCTGAGTGCTGGGAGAGTGAGAAACAAGGTTTTGGCACTGAAAACTGCACCCTGTGTAAAACTGGCTTTGTGCATAATGAAATAGTTCGTTAACGAATGGATCAGAATCAGTTTTCTTAAACGCTCATTCTGAGTGCTGGGAGAGTGATAAACAATGATTTGGCACTGAAAACTGCACCCTGTGTAAAACTGGCTTTGTGCATAATAAAAAAGTTTGTTAAGGAATGGATCAGAATCAGTTTTCTTAAACGCTCATTCTGAGTGCTGGGAGAGTGAGAAACAATGATTTGGCACTGAAAACTGCACCCTGTGTAACACAGGCTTTGTGCATAATAAAAAAAGTTTGTTAAGGAATGGATCAGAATCAGTTTTCTTAAACGCTCAATCTGAGTGCTGGGAGAGTGAGAAACAAGGATTTGGCACTGAAAACTGCACCCTGTGTAAAACTGGCTTTGTGCATAATAAAAAAGTTTGTTAAGGAATGGATCAGAATCAGTTTTCTTAAACGCTCATTCTGAGTGCTGGGAGAGTGAGAAACAATGATTTGGCACTGAAAACTGCACCCTGTGTGAAACAGGCTTTGTGCATAATAAAAAAAGTTTGTTAAGGAATGGATCAGAATCAGTTTTCTTAAACACTTATTCTGAGTGCTGGGAGAGTGAGAAACAAGGATTTGGCACTGAAAACTGCACCCTGTGTAAAACTGGCTTTGTGCATAATGAAATAGTTCGTTAACGAATGGATCAGAATCAGTTTTCTTAAACGCTCATTCTGAGTGCTGGGAGAGTGAGAAACAATGATTTGGCACTGAAAACTGCACCCTGTGTAAAACTGGCTTTGTGCATCATGAAAAAGTTTTTTAAGGAGTGGATAAGAATCAGTTTTCTTAAACGCTCAATCTGAGTGCTGGGAGAGTGAGAAACAAGGATTTGGCACTGAAAACTGCACCCTGTGTAAAACTGGCTTTGTGCATAATAAAAAAGTTTGTTAAGGAATGGATCAGAATCACTTTTCTTAAAAGCTCATTCTGAGTGCTGGGAGGGTGAGAAACAAGGATTTGGCACTGAAAACTGCACCCTGTGTAAAACAGGCTTTGTGCATAATAAAAAAGTTTGTTAAGGAATGGATCAGAATCAGTTTTCTTAAACGCTCATTCTGAGTGGCGGGAGAGTGAGAAACAATGATTTGGCACTGAAAACTGCACCCTGTGTAAAACTGGCTTTGTCCATAATAAAAAAAGTTTGTTAAGGAATGGATAAGAATCAGTTTTCTTAAACGCTCATTCTGAGTGCTGGGAGAGTGAGAAACAAGAATTTGGCACTGAATACTGCACCCTGTGTAAAACAGGCTTTGTGCATAATGAAATAGTTGGTTAAGGAATGGATCAGAATCACTTTTCTTAAACGCTCATTCTGAGTGCTTGGAGAGTGATAAACAATGATTTGGCACTGAAAACTGCACCCTGTGTAAAACTGGCTTTGTGCATAATAAAAAAGTTTGTTAAGGAGTGGATAAGAATCAGTTTTCTTAAACGCTCAATCTGAGTGCTGGGAGAGTGAGAAACAATGATTTGGCACTGAAAACTGCACCCTGTGTAAAACTGGCTTTGTCCATAATAAAAAAGTTTGTTAAGGAATGGATAAGAATCAGTTTTCTTAAACGCTCATTCTGAGTGCTGGGAGAGTGAGAAACAATGATTTGGCACTGAAAACTGCACCCTGTGTAAAACTGGCTTTGTCCATAATAAAAAAGTTTGTTAAGGAATGGATAAGAATCAGTTTTCTTAAACGCTCATTCTGAGTGCTGGGAGAGTGAGAAACAAGAATTTGGCACTGAATACTGCACCCTGTGTAAAACAGGCTTTGTCCATAATAAAAAAGTTTGTTAAGGAATGGATAAGAATCAGTTTTCTTAAACGCTCATTCTGAGTGCTGGGAGAGTGAGAAACAAGAATTTGGCACTGAATACTGCACCCTGTGTAAAACAGGCTTTGTGCATAATGAAATAGTTGGTTAAGGAATGGATCAGAATCACTTTTCTTAAACGCTCATTCTGAGTGCTTGGAGAGTGATAAACAATGATTTGGCACTGAAAACTGCACCCTGTGTAAAACTGGCTTTGTGCATAATAAAAAAGTTTGTTAAGGAATGGATCAGAATCAGTTTTCTTAAACGCTCATTCTGAGTGCTGGGAGAGTGAGAAACAATGATTTGGCACTGAAAACTGCACCCTGTGTAACACAGGCTTTGTGCATAATAAAAAAAGTTTGTTAAGGAATGGATCAGAATCAGTTTTCTTAAACGCTCAATCTGAGTGCTGGGAGAGTGAGAAACAAGGATTTGGCACTGAAAACTGCACCCTGTGTAAAACTGGCTTTGTGCATAATAAAAAAGTTTGTTAAGGAATGGATCAGAATCAGTTTTCTTAAACGCTCATTCTGAGTGCTGGGAGAGTGAGAAACAATGATTTGGCACTGAAAACTGCACCCTGTGTAAAACAGGCTTTGTGCATAATAAAAAAAGTTTGTTAAGGAATGGATCAGAATCAGTTTTCTTAAACGCTCAATCTGAGTGCTGGGAGAGTGAGAAACAAGGATTTGGCACTGAAAACTGCACCCTGTGTAAAACTGGCTTTGTGCATAATAAAAAAGTTTGTTAAGGAATGGATCAGAATCAGTTTTCTTAAACGCTCATTCTGAGTGCTGGGAGAGTGAGAAACAATGATTTGGCACTGAAAACTGCACCCTGTGTAAAACAGGCTTTGTGCATAATAAAAAAAGTTTGTTAAGGAATGGATCAGAATCAGTTTTCTTAAACGCTCAATCTGAGTGCTGGGAGAGTGAGAAACAAGGATTTGGCACTGAAAACTGCACCCTGTGTAAAACTGGCTTTGTGCATAATAAAAAAGTTTGTTAAGGAATGGATCAGAATCAGTTTTCTTAAACGCTCATTCTGAGTGCTGGGAGAGTGAGAAACAATGATTTGGCACTGAAAACTGCACCCTGTGTAAAACAGGCTTTGTGCATAATAAAAAAGTTTGTTAAGGAATGGATCAGAATCAGTTTTCTTAAACGCTCATTCTGAGTGGCGGGAGAGTGAGAAACAATGATTTGGCACTGAAAACTGCACCCTGTGTAAAACTGGCTTTGTCCATAATAAAAAAGTTTGTTAAGGAATGGATAAGAATCAGTTTTCTTAAACGCTCATTCTGAGTGCTGGGAGAGTGAGAAACAAGAATTTGGCACTGAATACTGCACCCTGTGTAAAACAGGCTTTGTGCATAATGAAATAGTTGGTTAAGGAATGGATCAGAATCACTTTTCTTAAACGCTCATTCTGAGTGCTTGGAGAGTGATAAACAATGATTTGACACTGAAAACTGCACCCTGTGTAAAACTGGCTTTGTGCATAATAAAAAAGTTTGTTAAGGAGTGGATAAGAATCAGTTTTCTTAAACGCTCATTCTGAGTGCTTGGAGAGTGATAAACAATGATTTGGCACTGAAAACTGCACCCTGTGTAAAACTGGCTTTGTGCATAATAAAAAAGTTTGTTAAGGAGTGGATAAGAATCAGTTTTCTTAAACGCTCAATCTGAGTGCTGGGAGAGTGAGAAACAATGATTTGGCACTGAAAACTGCACCCTGTGTAAAACTGGCTTTATCCATAATAAAAAAGTTTGTTAAGGAATGGATAAGAATCAGTTTTCTTAAACGCTCATTCTGAGTGCTGGGAGAGTGAGAAAAAATGATTTGGCACTGAAAACTGCACCCTGTGTAAAACTGGCTTTGTCCATAATAAAAAAGTTTGTTAAGGAATGGATAAGAATCAGTTTTCTTAAACGCTCATTCTGAGTGCTGGGAGAGTGAGAAACAAGAATTTGGCACTGAATACTGCACCCTGTGTAAAACAGGCTTTGTCCATAATAAAAAAGTTTGTTAAGGAATGGATAAGTATCAGTTTTCTTAAACGCTCATTCTGAGTGCTGGGAGAGTGAGAAACAATGATTTGGCACTGAAAACTGCACCCTGTGTAAAACAGGCTTTGTGCATAATAAAAAAGTTTGTTAAGGAATGGATCAGAATCAGTTTTCTTAAACGCTCATTCTGAGTGGCGGGAGAGTGAGAAACAATGATTTGGCACTGAAAACTGCACCCTGTGTAAAACTGGCTTTGTCCATAATAAAAAAGTTTGTTAAGGAATGGATAAGAATCAGTTTTCTTAAACGCTCATTCTGAGTGCTGGGAGAGTGAGAAACAAGAATTTGGCACTGAATACTGCACCCTGTGTAAAACAGGCTTTGTGCATAATGAAATAGTTGGTTAAGGAATGGATCAGAATCACTTTTCTTAAACGCTCATTCTGAGTGCTTGGAGAGTGATAAACAATGATTTGGCACTGAAAACTGCACCCTGTGTAAAACTGGCTTTGTGCATAATAAAAAAGTTTGTTAAGGAGTGGATAAGAATCAGTTTTCTTAAACGCTCAATCTGAGTGCTGGGAGAGTGAGAAACAATGATTTGGCACTGAAAACTGCACCCTGTGTAAAACTGGCTTTGTCCATAATAAAAAAGTTTGTTAAGGAATGGATAAGAATCAGTTTTCTTAAACGCTCATTCTGAGTGCTGGGAGAGTGAGAAACAATGATTTGGCACTGAAAACTGCACCCTGTGTAAAACTGGCTTTGTCCATAATAAAAAAGTTTGTTAAGGAATGGATAAGAATCAGTTTTCTTAAACGCTCATTCTGAGTGCTGGGAGAGTGAGAAACAAGAATTTGGCACTGAATACTGCACCCTGTGTAAAACAGGCTTTGTCCATAATAAAAAAGTTTGTTAAGGAATGGATAAGAATCAGTTTTCTTAAACGCTCATTCTGAGTGCTGGGAGAGTGAGAAACAAGAATTTGGCACTGAATACTGCACCCTGTGTAAAACAGGCTTTGTGCATAATGAAATAGTTGGTTAAGGAATGGATCAGAATCACTTTTCTTAAACGCTCATTCTGAGTGCTTGGAGAGTGATAAACAATGATTTGGCACTGAAAACTGCACCCTGTGTAAAACTGGCTTTGTGCATAATAAAAAAGTTTGTTAAGGAATGGATCAGAATCAGTTTTCTTAAACGCTCATTCTGAGTGCTGGGAGAGTGAGAAACAAGGATTTGGCACTGAAAACTGCACCCTGTGTAACACAGGCTTTGTGCATAATAAAAAAAGTTTGTTAAGGAATGGATCAGAATCAGTTTTCTTAAACGCTCAATCTGAGTGCTGGGAGAGTGAGAAACAAGGATTTGGCACTGAAAACTGCACCCTGTGTAAAACTGGCTTTGTGCATAATAAAAAAGTTTGTTAAGGAATGGATCAGAATCAGTTTTCTTAAACGCTCATTCTGAGTGCTGGGAGAGTGAGAAACAATGATTTGGCACTGAAAACTGCACCCTGTGTAAAACAGGCTTTGTGCATAATAAAAAAAGTTTGTTAAGGAATGGATCAGAATCAGTTTTCTTAAACGCTCAATCTGAGTGCTGGGAGAGTGAGAAACAAGGATTTGGCACTGAAAACTGCACCCTGTGTAAAACTGGCTTTGTGCATAATAAAAAAGTTTGTTAAGGAATGGATCAGAATCAGTTTTCTTAAACGCTCATTCTGAGTGCTGGGAGAGTGAGAAACAATGATTTGGCACTGAAAACTGCACCCTGTGTAAAACAGGCTTTGTGCATAATAAAAAAAGTTTGTTAAGGAATGGATCAGAATCAGTTTTCTTAAACGCTCAATCTGAGTGCTGGGAGAGTGAGAAACAAGGATTTGGCACTGAAAACTGCACCCTGTGTAAAACTGGCTTTGTGCATAATAAAAAAGTTTGTTAAGGAATGGTTCAGAATCAGTTTTCTTAAACGCTCATTCTGAGTGCTGGGAGAGTGAGAAACAATGATTTGGCACTGAAAACTGCACCCTGTGTAACACAGGCTTTGTGCATAATAAAAAAAGTTTGTTAAGGAATGGATCAGAATCAGTTTTCTTAAACGCTCAATCTGAGTGCTGGGAGAGTGAGAAACAATGATTTGGCACTGAAAACTGCACCCTGTGTAAAACTGGCTTTGTGCATCATGAAAAAGTTTTTTAAGGAGTGGATAAGAATCAGTTTTCTTAAACGCTCAATCTGAGTGCTGGGAGAGTGAGAAACAAGGATTTGGCACTGAAAACTGCACCCTGTGTAAAACTGGCTTTGTGCATAATAAAAAAGTTTGTTAAGGAATGGATCAGAATCACTTTTCTTAAAAGCTCATTCTGAGTGCTGGGAGGGTGAGAAACAAGGATTTGGCACTGAATACTGCACCCTGTGTAAAACTGGCTTTGTCCATAATAAAAAAGTTTGTTAAGGAATGGATCAGAATCAGTTTTCTTAAACGCTCATTCTGAGTGGCGGGAGAGTGAGAAACAATGATTTGGCACTGAAAACTGCACCCTGTGTAAAACTGGCTTTGTCCATAATAAAAAAGTTTGTTAAGGAATGGATAAGAATCAGTTTTCTTAAACGCTCATTCTGAGTGCTGGGAGAGTGAGAAACAAGAATTTGGCACTGAATACTGCACCCTGTGTAAAACAGGCTTTGTGCATAATGAAATAGTTGGTTAAGGAATGGATCAGAATCACTTTTCTTAAACGCTCATTCTGAGTGCTTGGAGAGTGAGAAACAATGATTTGGCACTGAAAACTGCACCCTGTGTAAAACAGGCTTTGTGCATAATAAAAAAGTTTTTTAAGGAGTGGATAAGAATCAGTTTTCTTAAAAGCTCATTCTGAGTGCTGGGAGAGTGAGAAACAATGATTTGGCACTGAAAACTGCACCCTGTGTAAAACTGGCTTTGTGCATCATGAAAAAGTTTTTTAAGGAGTGGATAAGAATCAGTTTTCTTAAAAGCTCATTCTGAGTGCTGGGAGAGTGAGAAACAATGATTTGGCACTGAAAACTGCACCCTGTGTAAAACAGGCTTTGTGCATAATAAAAAAGTTTGTTAAGGAATGGATCAGAATCAGTTTTCTTAAACACTTATTCTGAGTGCTGGGAGAGTGAGAAACAAGGATTTGGCACTGAAAACTGCACCCTGTGTAAAACTGGCTTTGTGCATAATGAAATAGTTCGTTAACGAATGGATCAGAATCAGTTTTCTTAAACGCTCATTCTGAGTGCTGGGAGAGTGAGAAACAATGATTTGGCACTGAAAACTGCACCCTGTGTAAAACTGGCTTTGTGCATCATGAAAAAGTTTTTTAAGGAGTGGATAAGAATCAGTTTTCTTAAACGCTCAATCTGAGTGCTGGGAGAGTGAGAAACAAGGATTTGGCACTGAAAACTGCACCCTGTGTAAAACTGGCTTTGTGCATAATAAAAAAGTTTGTTAAGGAATGGATCAGAATCACTTTTCTTAAAAGCTCATTCTGAGTGCTGGGAGGGTGAGAAACAAGGATTTGGCACTGAAAACTGCACCCTGTGTAAAACAGGCTTTGTGCATAATAAAAAAGTTTGTTAAGGAATGGATCAGAATCAGTTTTCTTAAACGCTCATTCTGAGTGGCGGGAGAGTGAGAAACAATGATTTGGCACTGAAAACTGCACCCTGTGTAAAACTGGCTTTGTCCATAATAAAAAAAGTTTGTTAAGGAATGGATAAGAATCAGTTTTCTTAAACGCTCATTCTGAGTGCTGGGAGAGTGAGAAACAAGAATTTGGCACTGAATACTGCACCCTGTGTAAAACAGGCTTTGTGCATAATGAAATAGTTGGTTAAGGAATGGATCAGAATCACTTTTCTTAAACGCTCATTCTGAGTGCTTGGAGAGTGATAAACAATGATTTGGCACTGAAAACTGCACCCTGTGTAAAACTGGCTTTGTGCATAATAAAAAAGTTTGTTAAGGAGTGGATAAGAATCAGTTTTCTTAAACGCTCAATCTGAGTGCTGGGAGAGTGAGAAACAATGATTTGGCACTGAAAACTGCACCCTGTGTAAAACTGGCTTTGTCCATAATAAAAAAGTTTGTTAAGGAATGGATCAGAATCAGTTTTCTTAAATGCTCATTCTGAGTGCTGGGAGAGTGATAAACAAGGATTTGGCACTGAAAACTGCACCCTGTGTAAAACTGGCTTTGTGCATCATGAAAAAGTTTTTTAAGGAATGGATCAGAATCAGTTTTCTTAAACGCTCATTCTGAGTGGCGGGAGAGTGAGAAACAATGATTTGGCACTGAAAACTGCACCCTGTGTAAAACTGGCTTTGTGCATCATGAAAAAGTTTTTTAAGGAGTGGATAAGAATCAGTTTTCTTAAACGCTCAATCTGAGTGCTGGGAGAGTGAGAAACAAGGATTTGGCACTGAAAACTGCACCCTGTGTAAAACTGGCTTTGTGCATAATAAAAAAGTTTGTTAAGGAATGGATCAGAATCACTTTTCTTAAACGCTCAATCTGAGTGCTGGGAGAGTGAGAAACAAGGATTTGGCACTGAAGACTGCACCCTGTGTAAAACAGGCTTTGTGCATAATAAAAAAGTTTGTTAAGGAATGGATCAGAATCAGTTTTCTTAAACGCTCATTCTGAGTGGCGGGAGAGTGAGAAACAATGATTTGGCACTGAAAACTGCACCCTGTGTAAAACTGGCTTTGTCCATAATAAAAAAGTTTGTTAAGGAATGGATAAGAATCAGTTTTCTTAAACGCTCATTCTGAGTGCTGGGAGGGTGAGAAACAAGGATTTGGCACTGAAGACTGCACCCTGTGTAAAACAGGCTTTGTGCATAATAAAAAAGTTTGTTAAGGAATGGATCAGAATCAGTTTTCTTAAACGCTCATTCTGAGTGGCGGGAGAGTGAGAAACAATGATTTGGCACTGAAAACTGCACCCTGTGTAAAACTGGCTTTGTCCATAATAAAAAAGTTTGTTAAGGAATGGATCAGAATCACTTTTCTTAAACGCTCAATCTGAGTGCTGGGAGAGTGAGAAACAAGGATTTGGCACTGAAGACTGCACCCTGTGTAAAACAGGCTTTGTGCATAATAAAAAAGTTTGTTAAGGAATGGATCAGAATCAGTTTTCTTAAACGCTCAATCTGAGTGCTGGGAGAGTGAGAAACAAGGATTTGGCACTGAAGACTGCACCCTGTGTAAAACAGGCTTTGTGCATAATAAAAAAGTTTGTTAAGGAATGGATCAGAATCAGTTTTCTTAAACGCTCATTCTGAGTGGCGGGAGAGTGAGAAACAATGATTTGGCACTGAAAACTGCACCCTGTGTAAAACTGGCTTTGTCCATAATAAAAAAGTTTGTTAAGGAATGGATCAGAATCACTTTTCTTAAACGCTCATTCTGAGTGCTGGGAGGGTGAGAAACAAGGATTTGGCACTGAAGACTGCACCCTGTGTAAAACAGGCTTTGTGCATAATAAAAAAGTTTGTTAAGGAATGGATCAGAATCAGTTTTCTTAAACGCTCATTCTGAGTGGCGGGAGAGTGAGAAACAATGATTTGGCACTGAAAACTGCACCCTGTGTAAAACTGGCTTTGTCCATAATAAAAAAGTTTGTTAAGGAATGGATAAGAATCAGTTTTCTTAAACGCTCATTCTGAGTGCTGGGAGAGTGAGAAACAAGAATTTGGCACTGAATACTGCACCCTGTGTAAAACAGGCTTTGTGCATAATGAAATAGTTGGTTAAGGAATGGATCAGAATCACTTTTCTTAAACGCTCATTCTGAGTGCTTGGAGAGTGATAAACAATGATTTGGCACTGAAAACTGCACCCTGTGTAAAACTGGCTTTGTGCATAATAAAAAAGTTTGTTAAGGAATGGATCAGAATCAGTTTTCTTAAACGCTCATTCTGAGTGCTGGGAGAGTGAGAAACAATGATTTGGCACTGAAAACTGCACCCTGTGTAAAACAGGCTTTGTGCATAATAAAAAAAGTTTGTTAAGGAATGGATCAGAATCAGTTTTCTTAAACGCTCAATCTGAGTGCTGGGAGAGTGAGAAACAAGGATTTGGCACTGAAAACTGCACCCTGTGTAAAACTGGCTTTGTCCATAATAAAAAAGTTTGTTAAGGAATGGATCAGAATCAGTTTTCTTAAATGCTCATTCTGAGTGCTGGGAGAGTGATAAACAAGGATTTGGCACTGAAAACTGCACCCTGTGTAAAACTGGCTTTGTGCATCATGAAAAAGTTTTTTAAGGAATGGATCAGAATCAGTTTTCTTAAACGCTCATTCTGAGTGGCGGGAGAGTGAGAAACAATGATTTGGCACTGAAAACTGCACCCTGTGTAAAACTGGCTTTGTGCATAATAAAAAAGTTTGTTAAGGAATGGATCAGAATCAGTTTTCTTAAACGCTCATTCTGAGTGCTGGGAGAGTGAGAAACAATGATTTGGCACTGAAAACTGCACCCTGTGTAAAACAGGCTTTGTGCATAATAAAAAAAGTTTGTTAAGGAATGGATCAGAATCCGTTGTCTTAAACGCTCAATCTGAGTGCTGGGAGAGTGAGAAACAATGATTTGGCACTGAAAACTGCACCCTGTGTAAAACAGGCTTTGTGCATAATAAAAAAAGTTTGTTAAGGAATGGATCAGAATCAGTTTTCTTAAACGCTTATTCTGAGTGCTGGGAGAGTGAGAAGCAAGGATTTGGCACTGAAAACTGCACCCTGTGTAAAACTGGCTTTGTGCATAATGAAATAGTTCGTTAACGAATGGATCAGAATCAGTTTTCTTAAACGCTCATTCTGAGTGCTAGGAGAGTGAGAAACAATGATTTGGCACTGAAAACTGCACCCTGTGTAAAACTGGCTTTGTCCATAATAAAAAAGTTTGTTAAGGAATGGATAAGAATCAGTTTTCTTAAACGCTCATTCTGAGTGCTGGGAGAGTGAGAAACAAGAATTTGGCACTGAATACTGCACCCTGTGTAAAACAGGCTTTGTGCATAATGAAATAGTTGGTTAAGGAATGGATCAGAATCACTTTTCTTAAACGCTCATTCTGAGTGCTTGGAGAGTGATAAACAATGCTTTGGCACTGAAAACTGCACCCTGTGTAAAACTGGCTTTGTGCATAATAAAAAAGTTTGTTAAGGAATGGATCAGAATCAGTTTTCTTAAACGCTCATTCTGAGTGCTGGGAGAGTGAGAAACAATGATTTGGCACTGAAAACTGCACCCTGTGTAAAACAGGCTTTGTGCATAATAAAAAAAGTTTGTTAAGGAATGGATCAGAATCAGTTTTCTTAAACGCTCAATCTGAGTGCTGGGAGAGTGAGAAACAAGGATTTGGCACTGAAAACTGCACCCTGTGTAAAACTGGCTTTGTCCATAATAAAAAAGTTTGTTAAGGAATGGATCAGAATCAGTTTTCTTAAATGCTCATTCTGAGGGCTGGGAGAGTGATAAACAAGGATTTGGCACTGAAAACTGCACCCTGTGTAAAACTGGCTTTGTGCATCATGAAAAAGTTTTTTAAGGAATGGATCAGAATCAGTTTTCTTAAACGCTCATTCTGAGTGGCGGGAGAGTGAGAAACAATGATTTGGCACTGAAAACTGCACCCTGTGTAAAACAGGCTTTGTGCATAATAAAAAAAGTTTGTTAAGGAATGGATCAGAATCAGTTTTCTTAAACGCTCAATCTGAGTGCTGGGAGAGTGAGAAACAAGGATTTGGCACTGAAAACTGCACCCTGTGTAAAACTGGCTTTGTGCATAATGAAATAGTTCGTTAACGAATGTATCAGAATCAGTTTTCTTAAACGCTCATTCTGAGTGCTGGGAGAGTGAGAAACAATGATTTGGCACTGAAAACTGCACCCTGTGTAAAACTGGCTTTGTGCATAATAAAAAAGTTTGTTAAGGAATGGATCAGAATCACTTTTCTTAAAAACTCATTCTGAGTGCTGGGAGGGTGAGAAACAAGGATTTGGCACTGAAGACTGCACCCTGTGTAAAACAGGCTTTGTGCATAATAAAAAAGTTTGTTAAGGAATGGATCAGAATCAGTTTTCTTAAACGCTCAATCTGAGTGCTGGGAGAGTGAGAAACAAGGATTTGGCACTGAAAACTGCACCCTGTGTAAAACTGGCTTTGTCCATAATAAAAAAGTTTGTTAAGGAATGGATCAGAATCAGTTTTCTTAAATGCTCATTCTGAGTGCTGGGAGAGTGATAAACAAGGATTTGGCACTGAAAACTGCACCCTGTGTAAAACTGGCTTTGTGCATCATGAAAAAGTTTTTTAAGGAATGGATCAGAATCAGTTTTCTTAAACGCTCATTCTGAGTGGCGGGAGAGTGAGAAACAATGATTTGGCACTGAAAACTGCACCCTGTGTAAAACTGGCTTTGTGCATCATGAAAAAGTTTTTTAAGGAGTGGATAAGAATCAGTTTTCTTAAACGCTCAATCTGAGTGCTGGGAGAGTGAGAAACAAGGATTTGGCACTGAAAACTGCACCCTGTGTAAAACTGGCTTTGTGCATAATAAAAAAGTTTGTTAAGGAATGGATCAGAATCACTTTTCTTAAAAGCTCATTCTGAGTGCTGGGAGGGTGAGAAACAAGGATTTGGCACTGAAGACTGCACCCTGTGTAAAACAGGCTTTGTGCATAATAAAAAAGTTTGTTAAGGAATGGATCAGAATCAGTTTTCTTAAACGCTCATTCTGAGTGGCGGGAGAGTGAGAAACAATGATTTGGCACTGAAAACTGCACCCTGTGTAAAACTGGCTTTGTCCATAATAAAAAAGTTTGTTAAGGAATGGATCAGAATCAGTTTTCTTAAATGCTCATTCTGAGTGCTGGGAGAGTGAGAAACAAGAATTTGGCACTGAATACTGCACCCTGTGTAAAACAGGCTTTGTGCATAATGAAATAGTTGGTTAAGGAATGGATCAGAATCACTTTTCTTAAACGCTCATTCTGAGTGCTTGGAGAGTGATAAACAATGATTTGGCACTGAAAACTGCACCCTGTGTAAAACTGGCTTTGTGCATAATAAAAAAGTTTGTTAAGGAATGGATCAGAATCAGTTTTCTTAAACGCTCATTCTGAGTGCTGGGAGAGTGAGAAACAATGATTTGGCACTGAAAACTGCACCCTGTGTAAAACAGGCTTTGTGCATAATAAAAAAAGTTTGTTAAGGAATGGATCAGAATCAGTTGTCTTAAACGCTCAATCTGAGTGCTGGGAGAGTGAGAAACAATGATTTGGCACTGAAAACTGCACCCTGTGTAAAACAGGCTTTGTGCATAATAAAAAAAGTTTGTTAAGGAATGGATCAGAATCAGTTTTCTTAAACGCTTATTCTGAGTGCTGGGAGAGTGAGAAACAAGGATTTGGCACTGAAAACTGCACCCTGTGTAAAACTGGCTTTGTGCATAATGAAATAGTTCGTTAACGAATGGATCAGAATCAGTTTTCTTAAACGCTCATTCTGAGTGCTGGGAGAGTGAGAAACAATGATTTGGCACTGAAAACTGCACCCTGTGTAAAACTGGCTTTGTGCATCATGAAAAAGTTTTTTAAGGAGTGGATAAGAATCAGTTTTCTTAAACGCTCAATCTGAGTGCTGGGAGAGTGAGAAACAAGGATTTGGCACTGAAAACTGCACCCTGTGTAAAACTGGCTTTGTGCATAATAAAAAAGTTTGTTAAGGAATGGATCAGAATCACTTTTCTTAAAAGCTCATTCTGAGTAATGGGAGGGTGAGAAACAAGGATTTGGCACTGAATACTGCACCCTGTGTAAAACAGGCTTTGTGCATAATGAAATAGTTGGTTAAGGAATGGATCAGAATCACTTTTCTTAAACGCTCATTCTGAGTGCTTGGAGAGTGATAAACAATGATTTGGCACTGAAAACTGCACCCTGTGTAAAACTGGCTTTGTCCATAATAAAAAAGTTTGTTAAGGAATGGATAAGAATCAGTTTTCTTAAACGCTCATTCTGAGTGCTGGGAGAGTGATAAACAATGATTTGGCACTGAAAACTGCACCCTGTGTAAAACAGGCTTTGTGCATAATAAAAAAAGTTTGTTAAGGAATGGATCAGAATCAGTTTTCTTAAACGCTCAATCTGAGTGCTGGGAGAGTGAGAAACAAGGATTTGGCACTGAAAACTGCACCCTGTGTAAAACTGGCTTTGTCCATAATAAAAAAGTTTGTTAAGGAATGGATCAGAATCAGTTTTCTTAAATGCTCATTCTGAGTGCTGGGAGAGTGATAAACAAGGATTTGGCACTGAAAACTGCACCCTGTGTAAAACTGGCTTTGTGCATCATGAAAAAGTTTTTTAAGGAATGGATCAGAATCAGTTTTCTTAAACGCTCATTCTGAGTGGCGGGAGAGTGAGAAACAATGATTTGGCACTGAAAACTGCACCCTGTGTAAAACTGGTTTTGTGCATAATAAAAAAGTTTGTTAAGGAATGGATCAGAATCAGTTTTCTTAAACGCTCATTCTGAGTGCTGGGAGAGGGAGAAACAATGATTTGGCACTGAAAACTGCACCCTGTGTAAAACAGGCTTTGTGCATAATAAAAAAAGTTTGTTAAGGAATGGATCAGAATCAGTTTTCTTAAACGCTCAATCTGAGTGCTGGGAGAGTGAGAAACAAGGATTTGGCACTGAAAACTGCACCCTGTGTAAAACTGGCTTTGTGCATAATAAAAAAGTTTGTTAAGGAATGGATCAGAATCAGTTTTCTTAAACGCTCATTCTGAGTGCTGGGAGAGTGAGAAACAATGATTTGGCACTGAAAACTGCACCCTGTGTAAAACAGGCTTTGTGCATAATAAAAAAAGTTTGTTAAGGAATGGATCAGAATCAGTTGTCTTAAACGCTCAATCTGAGTGCTGGGAGAGTGAGAAACAATGATTTGGCACTGAAAACTGCACCCTGTGTAAAACAGGCTTTGTGCATAATAAAAAAGTTTGTTAAGGAATGGATCAGAATCAGTTTTCTTAAACGCTCATTCTGAGTGGCGGGAGAGTGAGAAACAATGATTTGGCACTGAAAACTGCACCCTGTGTAAAACTGGCTTTGTCCATAATAAAAAAGTTTGTTAAGGAATGGATCAGAATCAGTTTTCTTAAATGCTCATTCTGAGTGCTGGGAGAGTGAGAAACAAGAATTTGGCACTGAATACTGCACCCTGTGTAAAACAGGCTTTGTGCATAATGAAATAGTTGGTTAAGGAATGGATCAGAATCACTTTTCTTAAACGCTCATTCTGAGTGCTTGGAGAGTGATAAACAATGATTTGGCACTGAAAACTGCACCCTGTGTAAAACTGGCTTTGTGCATAATAAAAAAGTTTGTTAAGGAATGGATCAGAATCAGTTTTCTTAAACGCTCATTCTGAGTGCTGGGAGAGTGAGAAACAATGATTTGGCACTGAAAACTGCACCCTGTGTAAAACAGGCTTTGTGCATAATAAAAAAAGTTTGTTAAGGAATGGATCAGAATCAGTTGTCTTAAACGCTCAATCTGAGTGCTGGGAGAGTGAGAAACAATGATTTGGCACTGAAAACTGCACCCTGTGTAAAACAGGCTTTGTGCATAATAAAAAAAGTTTGTTAAGGAATGGATCAGAATCAGTTTTCTTAAACGCTTATTCTGAGTGCTGGGAGAGTGAGAAACAAGGATTTGGCACTGAAAACTGCACCCTGTGTAAAACTGGCTTTGTGCATAATGAAATAGTTCGTTAACGAATGGATCAGAATCAGTTTTCTTAAACGCTCATTCTGAGTGCTGGGAGAGTGAGAAACAATGATTTGGCACTGAAAACTCTACCCTGTGTAAAACTGGCTTTGTGCATCATGAAAAAGTTTTTTAAGGAGTGGATAAGAATCAGTTTTCTTAAACGTTCAATCTGAGTGCTGGGAGAGTGAGAAACAAGAATTTGGCACTGAAAACTGCACCCTGTGTAAAACTGGCTTTGTGCATAATAAAAAAGTTTGTTAAGGAATGGATCAGAATCACTTTTCTTAAAAGCTCATTCTGAGTAATGGGAGGGTGAGAAACAAGGATTTGGCACTGAAAACTGCACCCTGTGTAAAACAGGCTTTGTGCATAATAAAAAAGTTTGTTAAGGAATGGATCAGAATCAGTTTTCTTAAACGCTCATTCTGAGTGGCGGGAGAGTGAGAAACAATGATTTGGCACTGAAAACTGCACCCTGTGTAAAACTGGCTTTGTCCATAATAAAAAAGTTTGTTAAGGAATGGATAAGAATCAGTTTTCTTAAACGCTCATTCTGAGTGCTGGGAGAGTGAGAAACAAGAATTTGGCACTGAATACTGCACCCTGTGTAAAACAGGCTTTGTGCATAATGAAATAGTTGGTTAAGGAATGGATCAGAATCACTTTTCTTAAACGCTCATTCTGAGTGCTTGGAGAGTGATAAACAATGATTTGGCACTGAAAACTGCACCCTGTGTAAAACTGGCTTTGTGCATAATAAAAAAGTTTGTTAAGGAGTGGATAAGAATCAGTTTTCTTAAACGCTCAATCTGAGTGCTGGGAGAGTGAGAAACAAGAATTTGGCACTGAATACTGCACCCTGTGTAAAACAGGCTTTGTGCATAATGAAATAGTTGGTTAAGGAATGGATCAGAATCACTTTTCTTAAACGCTCATTCTGAGTGCTTGGAGAGTGATAAACAATGATTTGGCACTGAAAACTGCACCCTGTGTAAAACTGGCTTTGTGCATAATAAAAAAGTTTGTTAAGGAATGGATCAGAATCAGTTTTCTTAAACGCTCATTCTGAGTGCTGGGAGAGTGATAAACAATGATTTGGCACTGAAAACTGCACCCTGTGTAAAACAGGCTTTGTGCATAATAAAAAAAGTTTGTTAAGGAATGGATCAGAATCAGTTTTCTTAAACGCTCAATCTGAGTGCTGGGAGAGTGAGAAACAAGGATTTGGCACTGAAAACTGCACCCTGTGTAAAACTGGCTTTGTCCATAATAAAAAAGTTTGTTAAGGAATGGATCAGAATCAGTTTTCTTAAATGCTCATTCTGAGTGCTGGGAGAGTGATAAACAAGGATTTGGCACTGAAAACTGCACCCTGTGTAAAACTGGCTTTGTGCATCATGAAAAAGTTTTTTAAGGAATGGATCAGAATCAGTTTTCTTAAACGCTCATTCTGAGTGGCGGGAGAGTGAGAAACAATGATTTGGCACTGAAAACTGCACCCTGTGTAAAACTGGTTTTGTGCATGATAAAAAAGTTTGTTAAGGAATGGATCAGAATCAGTTTTCTTAAACGCTCATTCTGAGTGCTGGGAGAGGGAGAAACAATGATTTGGCACTGAAAACTGCACCCTGTGTAAAACAGGCTTTGTGCATAATAAAAAAAGTTTGTTAAGGAATGGATCAGAATCAGTTTTCTTAAACGCTCAATCTGAGTGCTGGGAGAGTGAGAAACAAGGATTTGGCACTGAAAACTGCACCCTGTGTAAAACTGGCTTTGTGCATAATAAAAAAGTTTGTTAAGGAATGGATCAGAATCAGTTTTCTTAAACGCTCATTCTGAGTGCTGGGAGAGTGAGAAACAATGATTTGGCACTGAAAACTGCACCCTGTGTAAAACAGGCTTTGTGCATAATAAAAAAAGTTTGTTAAGGAATGGATCAGAATCAGTTGTCTTAAACGCTCAATCTGAGTGCTGGGAGAGTGAGAAACAATGATTTGGCACTGAAAACTGCACCCTGTGTAAAACAGGCTTTGTGCATAATAAAAAAGTTTGTTAAGGAATGGATCAGAATCAGTTTTCTTAAATGCTCATTCTGAGTGCTGGGAGAGTGAGAAACAAGAATTTGGCACTGAATACTGCACCCTGTGTAAAACAGGCTTTGTGCATAATGAAATAGTTGGTTAAGGAATGGATCAGAATCACTTTTCTTAAACGCTCATTCTGAGTGCTTGGAGAGTGATAAACAATGATTTGGCACTGAAAACTGCACCCTGTGTAAAACTGGCTTTGTGCATAATAAAAAAGTTTGTTAAGGAATGGATCAGAATCAGTTTTCTTAAACGCTCATTCTGAGTGCTGGGAGAGTGAGAAACAATGATTTGGCACTGAAAACTGCACCCTGTGTAAAACAGGCTTTGTGCATAATAAAAAAAGTTTGTTAAGGAATGGATCAGAATCAGTTTTCTTAAACGCTCAATCTGAGTGCTGGGAGAGTGAGAAACAAGGATTTGGCACTGAAAACTGCACCCTGTGTAAAACTGGCTTTGTGCATAATAAAAAAGTTTGTTAAGGAATGGATCAGAATCAGTTTTCTTAAACGCTCATTCTGAGTGCTGGGAGAGTGAGAAACAATGATTTGGCACTGAAAACTGCACCCTGTGTAAAACAGGCTTTGTGCATAATAAAAAAAGTTTGTTAAGGAATGGATCAGAATCAGTTGTCTTAAACGCTCAATCTGAGTGCTGGGAGAGTGAGAAACAAGGATTTGGCACTGAAAACTGCACCCTGTGTAAAACTGGCTTTGTGCATAATGAAATAGTTCGTTAACGAATGGATCAGAATCAGTTTTCTTAAACGCTCATTCTGAGTGCTGGGAGAGTGAGAAACAATGATTTGGCACTGAAAACTGCACCCTGTGTAAAACTGGCTTTGTGCATCATGAAAAAGTTTTTTAAGGAGTGGATAAGAATCAGTTTTCTTAAACGCTCAATCTGAGTGCTGGGAGAGTGAGAAACAAGGATTTGGCACTGAAAACTGCACCCTGTGTAAAACTGGCTTTGTGCATAATAAAAAAGTTTGTTAAGGAATGGATCAGAATCACTTTTCTTAAAAGCTCATTCTGAGTAATGGGAGGGTGAGAAACAAGGATTTGGCACTGAAAACTGCACCCTGTGTAAAACAGGCTTTGTGCATAATAAAAAAGTTTGTTAAGGAATGGATCAGAATCAGTTTTCTTAAACGCTCATTCTGAGTGGCGGGAGAGTGAGAAACAATGATTTGGCACTGAAAACTGCACCCTGTGTAAAACTGGCTTTGTCCATAATAAAAAAGTTTGTTAAGGAATGGATAAGAATCAGTTTTCTTAAACGCTCATTCTGAGTGCTGGGAGAGTGAGAAACAAGAATTTGGCACTGAATACTGCACCCTGTGTAAAACAGGCTTTGTGCATAATGAAATAGTTGGTTAAGGAATGGATCAGAATCACTTTTCTTAAACGCTCATTCTGAGTGCTTGGAGAGTGATAAACAATGATTTGGCACTGAAAACTGCACCCTGTGTAAAACTGGCTTTGTGCATAATAAAAAAGTTTGTTAAGGAGTGGATAAGAATCAGTTTTCTTAAACGCTCATTCTGAGTGCTGGGAGAGTGAGAAACAATGATTTGGCACTGAAAACTGCACCCTGTGTAAAACTGGCTTTGTCCATAATAAAAAAGTTTGTTAAGGAATGGATAAGAATCAGTTTTCTTAAACGCTCATTCTGAGTGCTGGGAGAGTGAGAAACAAGAATTTGGCACTGAATACTGCACCCTGTGTAAAACAGGCTTTGTGCATAATGAAATAGTTGGTTAAGGAATGGATCAGAATCACTTTTCTTAAACGCTCATTCTGAGTGCTTGGAGAGTGATAAACAATGATTTGGCACTGAAAACTGCACCCTGTGTAAAACTGGCTTTGTGCATAATAAAAAAGTTTGTTAAGGAATGGATCAGAATCAGTTTTCTTAAACGTTCATTCTGAGTGCTGGGAGAGTGATAAACAATGATTTGGCACTGAAAACTGCACCCTGTGTAAAACAGGCTTTGTGCATAATAAAAAAAGTTTGTTAAGGAATGGATCAGAATCAGTTTTCTTAAACGCTCAATCTGAGTGCTGGGAGAGTGATAAACAAGGATTTGGCACTGAAAACTGCACCCTGTGTAAAACTGGCTTTGTGCATCATGAAAAAGTTTTTTAAGGAATGGATCAGAATCAGTTTTCTTAAACGCTCATTCTGAGTGGCGGGAGAGTGAGAAACAATGATTTGGCACTGAAAACTGCACCCTGTGTAAAACTGGCTTTGTGCATCATGAAAAAGTTTTTTAAGGAGTGGATAAGAATCAGTTTTCTTAAACGCTCAATCTGAGTGCTGGGAGAGTGAGAAACAAGGATTTGGCACTGAAAACTGCACCCTGTGTAAAACTGGCTTTGTGCATAATAAAAAAGTTCGTTAACGAATGGATCAGAATCAGTTTTCTTAAACGCTCATTCTGAGTGCTGGGAGAGTGAGAAACAATGATTTGGCACTGAAAACTGCACCCTGTGTAAAACTGGCTTTGTGCATCATGAAAAAGTTTTTTAAGGAGTGGATAAGAATCAGTTTTCTTAAACGCTCAATCTGAGTGCTGGGAGAGTGAGAAACAAGGATTTGGCACTGAAAACTGCACCCTGTGTAAAACTGGCTTTGTGCATAATAAAAAAAGTTTGTTAAGGAATGGATCAGAATCAGTTTTCTTAAACGCTCAATCTGAGTGCTGGGAGAGTGATAAACAAGGATTTGGCACTGAAAACTGCACCCTGTGTAAAACTGGCTTTGTGCATCATGAAAAAGTTTTTTAAGGAATGGATCAGAATCAGTTTTCTTAAACGCTCATTCTGAGTGGCGGGAGAGTGAGAAACAATGATTTGGCACTGAAAACTGCACCCTGTGTAAAACTGGCTTTGTGCATCATGAAAAAGTTTTTTAAGGAGTGGATAAGAATCAGTTTTCTTAAACGCTCAATCTGAGTGCTGGGAGAGTGAGAAACAAGGATTTGGCACTGAAAACTGCACCCTGTGTAAAACTGGCTTTGTGCATAATAAAAAAGTTTGTTAAGGAATGGATCAGAATCACTTTTCTTAAAAGCTCATTCTGAGTGCTGGGAGGGTGAGAAACAAGGATTTGGCACTGAAGACTGCACCCTGTGTAAAACAGGCTTTGTGCATAATAAAAAAGTTTGTTAAGGAATGGATCAGAATCAGTTTTCTTAAACGCTCATTCTGAGTGGCGGGAGAGTGAGAAACAATGATTTGGCACTGAAAACTGCACCCTGTGTAAAACTGGCTTTGTCCATAATAAAAAGTTTGTTAAGGAATGGATCAGAATCAGTTTTCTTAAATGCTCATTCTGAGTGCTGGGAGAGTGAGAAACAAGAATTTGGCACTGAATACTGCACCCTGTGTAAAACAGGCTTTGTGCATAATGAAATAGTTGGTTAAGGAATGGATCAGAATCACTTTTCTTAAACGCTCATTCTGAGTGCTTGGAGAGTGATAAACAATGATTTGGCACTGAAAACTGCACCCTGTGTAAAACTGGCTTTGTGCATAATAAAAAAGTTTGTTAAGGAATGGATCAGAATCAGTTTTCTTAAACGCTCATTCTGAGTGCTGGGAGAGTGAGAAACAATGATTTGGCACTGAAAACTGCACCCTGTGTAAAACAGGCTTTGTGCATAATAAAAAAAGTTTGTTAAGGAATGGATCAGAATCAGTTTTCTTAAACGCTCAATCTGAGTGCTGGGAGAGTGAGAAACAAGGATTTGGCACTGAAAACTGCACCCTGTGTAAAACTGGCTTTGTGCATAATAAAAAAGTTTGTTAAGGAATGGATCAGAATCAGTTTTCTTAAACGCTCATTCTGAGTGCTGGGAGAGTGAGAAACAATGATTTGGCACTGAAAACTGCACCCTGTGTAAAACAGGCTTTGTGCATAATAAAAAAAGTTTGTTAAGGAATGGATCAGAATCAGTTGTCTTAAACGCTCAATCTGAGTGCTGGGAGAGTGAGAAACAAGGATTTGGCACTGAAAACTGCACCCTGTGTAAAACTGGCTTTGTGCATAATGAAATAGTTCGTTAACGAATGGATCAGAATCAGTTTTCTTAAACGCTCATTCTGAGTGCTGGGAGAGTGAGAAACAATGATTTGGCACTGAAAACTGCACCCTGTGTAAAACTGGCTTTGTGCATCATGAAAAAGTTTTTTAAGGAGTGGATAAGAATCAGTTTTCTTAAACGCTCAATCTGAGTGCTGGGAGAGTGAGAAACAAGGATTTGGCACTGAAAACTGCACCCTGTGTAAAACTGGCTTTGTGCATAATAAAAAAGTTTGTTAAGGAATGGATCAGAATCACTTTTCTTAAAAGCTCATTCTGAGTAATGGGAGGGTGAGAAACAAGGATTTGGCACTGAAAACTGCACCCTGTGTAAAACAGGCTTTGTGCATAATAAAAAAGTTTGTTAAGGAATGGATCAGAATCAGTTTTCTTAAACGCTCATTCTGAGTGGCGGGAGAGTGAGAAACAATGATTTGGCACTGAAAACTGCACCCTGTGTAAAACTGGCTTTGTCCATAATAAAAAAGTTTGTTAAGGAATGGATAAGAATCAGTTTTCTTAAACGCTCATTCTGAGTGCTGGGAGAGTGAGAAACAAGAATTTGGCACTGAATACTGCACCCTGTGTAAAACAGGCTTTGTGCATAATGAAATAGTTGGTTAAGGAATGGATCAGAATCACTTTTCTTAAACGCTCATTCTGAGTGCTTGGAGAGTGATAAACAATGATTTGGCACTGAAAACTGCACCCTGTGTAAAACTGGCTTTGTGCATAATAAAAAAGTTTGTTAAGGAGTGGATAAGAATCAGTTTTCTTAAACGCTCATTCTGAGTGCTGGGAGAGTGAGAAACAATGATTTGGCACTGAAAACTGCACCCTGTGTAAAACTGGCTTTGTCCATAATAAAAAAGTTTGTTAAGGAATGGATAAGAATCAGTTTTCTTAAACGCTCATTCTGAGTGCTGGGAGAGTGAGAAACAAGAATTTGGCACTGAATACTGCACCCTGTGTAAAACAGGCTTTGTGCATAATGAAATAGTTGGTTAAGGAATGGATCAGAATCACTTTTCTTAAACGCTCATTCTGAGTGCTTGGAGAGTGATAAACAATGATTTGGCACTGAAAACTGCACCCTGTGTAAAACTGGCTTTGTGCATAATAAAAAAGTTTGTTAAGGAATGGATCAGAATCAGTTTTCTTAAACGTTCATTCTGAGTGCTGGGAGAGTGATAAACAATGATTTGGCACTGAAAACTGCACCCTGTGTAAAACAGGCTTTGTGCATAATAAAAAAAGTTTGTTAAGGAATGGATCAGAATCAGTTTTCTTAAACGCTCAATCTGAGTGCTGGGAGAGTGATAAACAAGGATTTGGCACTGAAAACTGCACCCTGTGTAAAACTGGCTTTGTGCATCATGAAAAAGTTTTTTAAGGAATGGATCAGAATCAGTTTTCTTAAACGCTCATTCTGAGTGGCGGGAGAGTGAGAAACAAGGATTTGGCACTGAAGACTGCACCCTGTGTAAAACAGGCTTTGTGCATAATAAAAAAGTTTGTTAAGGAATGCATCAGAATCAGTTTTCTTAAACGCTCATTCTGAGTGGCGGGAGAGTGAGAAACAATGATTTGGCACTGAAAACTGCACCCTGTGTAAAACAGGCTTTGTGCATAATGAAATAGTTGGTTAAGGAATGGATCAGAATCACTTTTCTTAAACGCTCATTCTGAGTGCTTGGAGAGTGATAAACAATGATTTGGCACTGAAAACTGCACCCTGTGTAAAACTGGCTTTGTGCATAATAAAAAAGTTTGTTAAGGAATGGATCAGAATCAGTTTTCTTAAACGCTCATTCTGAGTGCTGGGAGAGTGAGAAACAATGATTTGGCACTGAAAACTGCACCCTGTGTAAAACAGGCTTTGTGCATAATAAAAAAAGTTTGTTAAGGAATGGATCAGAATCAGTTTTCTTAAACGCTCAATCTGAGTGCTGGGAGAGTGATAAACAAGGATTTGGCACTGAAAACTGCACCCTGTGTAAAACTGGCTTTGTGCATCATGAAAAAGTTTTTTAAGGAATGGATCAGAATCAGTTTTCTTAAACGCTCATTCTGAGTGGCGGGAGAGTGAGAAACAATGATTTGGCACTGAAAACTGCACCCTGTGTAAAACTGGCTTTGTGCATAATAAAAAAGTTTGTTAAGGAATGGATCAGAATCAGTTTTCTTAAACGCTCATTCTGAGTGCTGGGAGAGTGAGAAACAATGATTTGGCACTGAAAACTGCACCCTGTGTAAAACAGGCTTTGTGCATAATAAAAAAAGTTTGTTAAGGAATGGATCAGAATCAGTTGTCTTAAACGCTCAATCTGAGTGCTGGGAGAGTGAGAAACAATGATTTGGCACTGAAAACTGCACCCTGTGTAAAACAGGCTTTGTGCATAATAAAAAAAGTTTGTTAAGGAATGGATCAGAATCAGTTTTCTTAAACGCTTATTCTGAGTGCTGGGAGAGTGAGAAACAAGGATTTGGCACTGAAAACTGCACCCTGTGTAAAACTGGCTTTGTGCATAATGAAATAGTTCGTTAACGAATGGATAAGAATGAGTTTTCTTAAACGCTCAATCTGAGTGGCGGGAGAGTGAGAAACAATGATTTGGCACTGAAAACTGCACCCTGTGTAAAACTGGCTTTGTGCATCATGAAAAAGTTTTTTAAGGAGTGGATAAGAATCAGTTTTCTTAAACGCTCAATCTGAGTGCTGGGAGAGTGAGAAACAAGGATTTGGCACTGAAAACTGCACCCTGTGTAAAACTGGCTTTGTGCATAATAAAAAAGTTTGTTAAGGAATGGATCAGAATCACTTTTCTTAAAAGCTCATTCTGAGTGCTGGGAGGGTGAGAAACAAGGATTTGGCACTGAAGACTGCACCCTGTGTAAAACAGGCTTTGTGCATAATAAAAAAGTTTGTTAAGGAATGGATCAGAATCAGTTTTCTTAAACGCTCATTCTGAGTGGCGGGAGAGTGAGAAACAATGATTTGGCACTGAAAACTGCACCCTGTGTAAAACTGGCTTTGTCCATAATAAAAAAGTTTGTTAAGGAATGGATAAGAATCAGTTTTCTTAAACGCTCATTCTGAGTGCTGGGAGAGTGAGAAACAAGAATTTGGCACTGAATACTGCACCCTGTGTAAAACAGGCTTTGTGCATAATGAAATAGTTGGTTAAGGAATGGATCAGAATCACTTTTCTTAAACGCTCATTCTGAGTGCTTGGAGAGTGATAAACAATGATTTGGCACTGAAAACTGCACCCTGTGTAAAACTGGCTTAGTGCATAATAAAAAAGTTTGTTAAGGAATGGATCAGAATCAGTTTTCTTAAACGCTCATTCTGAGTGCTGGGAGAGTGAGAAACAATGATTTGGCACTGAAAACTGCACCCTGTGTAAAACAGGCTTTGTGCATAATAAAAAAAGTTTGTTAAGGAATGGATCAGAATCAGTTTTCTTAAACGCTTATTCTGAGTGCTGGGAGAGTGAGAAACAAGGATTTGGCACTGAAAACTGCACCCTGTGTAAAACTGGCTTTGTGCATAATGAAATAGTTCGTTAACGAATGGATAAGAATGAGTTTTCTTAAACGCTCAATCTGAGTGCTGGGAGAGTGAGAAACAATGATTTGGCACTGAAAACTGCACCCTGTGTAAAACTGGCTTTGTGCATAATAAAAAAGTTTGTTAAGGAATGGATCAGAATCACTTTTCTTAAAAGCTCATTCTGAGTGCTGGGAGGGTGAGAAACAAGGATTTGGCACTGAAAACTGCACCCTGTGTAAAACAGGCTTTGTGCATAATAAAAAAGTTTGTTAAGGAATGGATCAGAATCAGTTTTCTTAAACGCTCATTCTGAGTGCTGGGAGAGTGAGAAACAAGAATTTGGCACTGAATACTGCACCCTGTGTAAAACAGGCTTTGTGCATAATGAAATAGTTGGTTAAGGAATGGATCAGAATCACTTTTCTTAAACGCTCATTCTGAGTGCTTGGAGAGTGATAAACAATGATTTGGCACTGAAAACTGCACCCTGTGTAAAACTGGCTTTGTGCATAATAAAAAAGTTTGTTAAGGAGTGGATAAGAATCAGTTTTCTTAAACGCTCAATCTGAGTGCTGGGAGAGTGAGAAACAATGATTTGGCACTGAAAACTGCACCCTGTGTAAAACTGGCTTTGTCCATAATAAAAAAGTTTGTTAAGGAATGGATCAGAATCAGTTTTCTTAAATGCTCATTCTGAGTGCTGGGAGAGTGATAAACAAGGATTTGGCACTGAAAACTGCACCCTGTGTAAAACTGGCTTTGTGCATCATGAAAAAGTTTTTTAAGGAATGGATCAGAATCAGTTTTCTTAAACGCTCATTCTGAGTGGCGGGAGAGTGAGAAACAATGATTTGGCACTGAAAACTGCACCCTGTGTAAAACTGGCTTTGTGCATCATGAAAAAGTTTTTTAAGGAGTGGATAAGAATCAGTTTTCTTAAACGCTCAATCTGAGTGCTGGGAGAGTGAGAAACAAGGATTTGGCACTGAAAACTGCACCCTGTGTAAAACTGGCTTTGTGCATAATAAAAAAGTTTGTTAAGGAATGGATCAGAATCACTTTTCTTAAACGCTCAATCTGAGTGCTGGGAGAGTGAGAAACAAGGATTTGGCACTGAAGACTGCACCCTGTGTAAAACAGGCTTTGTGCATAATAAAAAAGTTTGTTAAGGAATGGATCAGAATCAGTTTTCTTAAACGCTCATTCTGAGTGGCGGGAGAGTGAGAAACAATGATTTGGCACTGAAAACTGCACCCTGTGTAAAACTGGCTTTGTCCATAATAAAAAAGTTTGTTAAGGAATGGATAAGAATCAGTTTTCTTAAACGCTCATTCTGAGTGCTGGGAGGGTGAGAAACAAGGATTTGGCACTGAAGACTGCACCCTGTGTAAAACAGGCTTTGTGCATAATAAAAAAGTTTGTTAAGGAATGGATCAGAATCAGTTTTCTTAAACGCTCATTCTGAGTGGCGGGAGAGTGAGAAACAATGATTTGGCACTGAAAACTGCACCCTGTGTAAAACTGGCTTTGTCCATAATAAAAAAGTTTGTTAAGGAATGGATCAGAATCACTTTTCTTAAACGCTCAATCTGAGTGCTGGGAGAGTGAGAAACAAGGATTTGGCACTGAAGACTGCACCCTGTGTAAAACAGGCTTTGTGCATAATAAAAAAGTTTGTTAAGGAATGGATCAGAATCAGTTTTCTTAAACGCTCAATCTGAGTGCTGGGAGAGTGAGAAACAAGGATTTGGCACTGAAGACTGCACCCTGTGTAAAACAGGCTTTGTGCATAATAAAAAAGTTTGTTAAGGAATGGATCAGAATCAGTTTTCTTAAACGCTCATTCTGAGTGGCGGGAGAGTGAGAAACAATGATTTGGCACTGAAAACTGCACCCTGTGTAAAACTGGCTTTGTCCATAATAAAAAAGTTTGTTAAGGAATGGATCAGAATCACTTTTCTTAAACGCTCATTCTGAGTGCTGGGAGGGTGAGAAAAAAGGATTTGGCACTGAAGACTGCACCCTGTGTAAAACAGGCTTTGTGCATAATAAAAAAGTTTGTTAAGGAATGGATCAGAATCAGTTTTCTTAAACGCTCATTCTGAGTGGCGGGAGAGTGAGAAACAATGATTTGGCACTGAAAACTGCACCCTGTGTAAAACTGGCTTTGTCCATAATAAAAAAGTTTGTTAAGGAATGGATAAGAATCAGTTTTCTTAAACGCTCATTCTGAGTGCTGGGAGAGTGAGAAACAAGAATTTGGCACTGAATACTGCACCCTGTGTAAAACAGGCTTTGTGCATAATGAAATAGTTGGTTAAGGAATGGATCAGAATCACTTTTCTTAAACGCTCATTCTGAGTGCTTGGAGAGTGATAAACAATGATTTGGCACTGAAAACTGCACCCTGTGTAAAACTGGCTTTGTGCATAATAAAAAAGTTTGTTAAGGAATGGATCAGAATCAGTTTTCTTAAACGCTCATTCTGAGTGCTGGGAGAGTGAGAAACAATGATTTGGCACTGAAAACTGCACCCTGTGTAAAACAGGCTTTGTGCATAATAAAAAAAGTTTGTTAAGGAATGGATCAGAATCAGTTTTCTTAAACGCTCAATCTGAGTGCTGGGAGAGTGAGAAACAAGGATTTGGCACTGAAAACTGCACCCTGTGTAAAACTGGCTTTGTCCATAATAAAAAAGTTTGTTAAGGAATGGATCAGAATCAGTTTTCTTAAATGCTCATTCTGAGTGCTGGGAGAGTGATAAACAAGGATTTGGCACTGAAAACTGCACCCTGTGTAAAACTGGCTTTGTGCATCATGAAAAAGTTTTTTAAGGAATGGATCAGAATCAGTTTTCTTAAACGCTCATTCTGAGTGGCGGGAGAGTGAGAAACAATGATTTGGCACTGAAAACTGCACCCTGTGTAAAACTGGCTTTGTGCATAATAAAAAAGTTTGTTAAGGAATGGATCAGAATCAGTTTTCTTAAACGCTCATTCTGAGTGCTGGGAGAGTGAGAAACAATGATTTGGCACTGAAAACTGCACCCTGTGTAAAACAGGCTTTGTGCATAATAAAAAAAGTTTGTTAAGGAATGGATCAGAATCCGTTGTCTTAAACGCTCAATCTGAGTGCTGGGAGAGTGAGAAACAATGATTTGGCACTGAAAACTGCACCCTGTGTAAAACAGGCTTTGTGCATAATAAAAAAAGTTTGTTAAGGAATGGATCAGAATCAGTTTTCTTAAACGCTTATTCTGAGTGCTGGGAGAGTGAGAAGCAAGGATTTGGCACTGAAAACTGCACCCTGTGTAAAACTGGCTTTGTGCATAATGAAATAGTTCGTTAACGAATGGATCAGAATCAGTTTTCTTAAACGCTCATTCTGAGTGCTAGGAGAGTGAGAAACAATGATTTGGCACTGAAAACTGCACCCTGTGTAAAACTGGCTTTGTCCATAATAAAAAAGTTTGTTAAGGAATGGATAAGAATCAGTTTTCTTAAACGCTCATTCTGAGTGCTGGGAGAGTGAGAAACAAGAATTTGGCACTGAATACTGCACCCTGTGTAAAACAGGCTTTGTGCATAATGAAATAGTTGGTTAAGGAATGGATCAGAATCACTTTTCTTAAACGCTCATTCTGAGTGCTTGGAGAGTGATAAACAATGCTTTGGCACTGAAAACTGCACCCTGTGTAAAACTGGCTTTGTGCATAATAAAAAAGTTTGTTAAGGAATGGATCAGAATCAGTTTTCTTAAACGCTCATTCTGAGTGCTGGGAGAGTGAGAAACAATGATTTGGCACTGAAAACTGCACCCTGTGTAAAACAGGCTTTGTGCATAATAAAAAAAGTTTGTTAAGGAATGGATCAGAATCAGTTTTCTTAAACGCTCAATCTGAGTGCTGGGAGAGTGAGAAACAAGGATTTGGCACTGAAAACTGCACCCTGTGTAAAACTGGCTTTGTCCATAATAAAAAAGTTTGTTAAGGAATGGATCAGAATCAGTTTTCTTAAATGCTCATTCTGAGTGCTGGGAGAGTGATAAACAAGGATTTGGCACTGAAAACTGCACCCTGTGTAAAACTGGCTTTGTGCATCATGAAAAAGTTTTTTAAGGAATGGATCAGAATCAGTTTTCTTAAACGCTCATTCTGAGTGGCGGGAGAGTGAGAAACAATGATTTGGCACTGAAAACTGCACCCTGTGTAAAACAGGCTTTGTGCATAATAAAAAAAGTTTGTTAAGGAATGGATCAGAATCAGTTTTCTTAAACGCTCAATCTGAGTGCTGGGAGAGTGAGAAACAAGGATTTGGCACTGAAAACTGCACCCTGTGTAAAACTGGCTTTGTGCATAATGAAATAGTTCGTTAACGAATGGATCAGAATCAGTTTTCTTAAACGCTCATTCTGAGTGCTGGGAGAGTGAGAAACAATGATTTGGCACTGAAAACTGCACCCTGTGTAAAACTGGCTTTGTCCATAATAAAAAAGTTTGTTAAGGAATGGATAAGAATCAGTTTTCTTAAACGCTCATTCTGAGTGCTGGGAGAGTGAGAAACAAGAATTTGGCACTGAATACTGCACCCTGTGTAAAACAGGCTTTGTGCATAATGAAATAGTTGGTTAAGGAATGGATCAGAATCACTTTTCTTAAACGCTCATTCTGAGTGCTTCGAGAGTGATAAACAATGATTTGGCACTGAAAACTGCACCCTGTGTAAAACTGGCTTTGTGCATAATAAAAAAGTTTGTTAAGGAATGGATCAGAATCAGTTTTCTTAAACGCTCATTCTGAGTGCTGGGAGAGTGAGAAACAATGATTTGGCACTGAAAACTGCACCCTGTGTAAAACAGGCTTTGTGCATAATAAAAAAAGTTTGTTAAGGAATGGATCAGAATCAGTTTTCTTAAACGCTCAATCTGAGTGCTGGGAGAGTGAGAAACAAGGATTTGGCACTGAAAACTGCACCCTGTGTAAAACTGGCTTTGTCCATAATAAAAAAGTTTGTTAAGGAATGGATCAGAATCAGTTTTCTTAAATGCTCATTCTGAGGGCTGGGAGAGTGATAAACAAGGATTTGGCACTGAAAACTGCACCCTGTGTAAAACTGGCTTTGTGCATCATGAAAAAGTTTTTTAAGGAATGGATCAGAATCAGTTTTCTTAAACGCTCATTCTGAGTGGCGGGAGAGTGAGAAACAATGATTTGGCACTGAAAACTGCACCCTGTGTAAAACAGGCTTTGTGCATAATAAAAAAAGTTTGTTAAGGAATGGATCAGAATCAGTTTTCTTAAACGCTCAATCTGAGTGCTGGGAGAGTGAGAAACAAGGTTTTGGCACTGAAAACTGCACCCTGTGTAAAACTGGCTTTGTGCATAATGAAATAGTTCGTTAACGAATGGATCAGAATCAGTTTTCTTAAACGCTCATTCTGAGTGCTGGGAGAGTGATAAACAATGATTTGGCACTGAAAACTGCACCCTGTGTAAAACTGGCTTTGTGCATAATAAAAAAGTTTGTTAAGGAATGGATCAGAATCAGTTTTCTTAAACGCTCATTCTGAGTGCTGGGAGAGTGAGAAACAATGATTTGGCACTGAAAACTGCACCCTGTGTAACACAGGCTTTGTGCATAATAAAAAAAGTTTGTTAAGGAATGGATCAGAATCAGTTTTCTTAAACGCTCAATCTGAGTGCTGGGAGAGTGAGAAACAAGGATTTGGCACTGAAAACTGCACCCTGTGTAAAACTGGCTTTGTGCATAATAAAAAAGTTTGTTAAGGAATGGTTCAGAATCAGTTTTCTTAAACGCTCATTCTGAGTGCTGGGAGAGTGAGAAACAATGATTTGGCACTGAAAACTGCACCCTGTGTAAAACAGGCTTTGTGCATAATAAAAAAAGTTTGTTAAGGAATGGATCAGAATCAGTTTTCTTAAACACTTATTCTGAGTGCTGGGAGAGTGAGAAACAAGGATTTGGCACTGAAAACTGCACCCTGTGTAAAACTGGCTTTGTGCATAATGAAATAGTTCGTTAACGAATGGATCAGAATCAGTTTTCTTAAACGCTCATTCTGAGTGCTGGGAGAGTGAGAAACAATGATTTGGCACTGAAAACTGCACCCTGTGTAAAACTGGCTTTGTGCATCATGAAAAAGTTTTTTAAGGAGTGGATAAGAATCAGTTTTCTTAAACGCTCAATCTGAGTGCTGGGAGAGTGAGAAACAAGGATTTGGCACTGAAAACTGCACCCTGTGTAAAACTGGCTTTGTGCATAATAAAAAAAGTTTGTTAAGGAATGGATCAGAATCAGTTGTCTTAAACGCTCAATCTGAGTGCTGGGAGAGTGAGAAACAATGATTTGGCACTGAAAACTGCACCCTGTGTAAAACTGGCTTTGTCCATAATAAAAAAGTTTGTTAAGGAATGGATCAGAATCAGTTTTCTTAAATGCTCATTCTGAGTGCTGGGAGAGTGATAAACAAGGATTTGGCACTGAAAACTGCACCCTGTGTAAAACTGGCTTTGTGCATCATGAAAAAGTTTTTTAAGGAATGGATCAGAATCAGTTTTCTTAAACGCTCATTCTGAGTGGCGGGAGAGTGAGAAACAATGATTTGGCACTGAAAACTGCACCCTGTGTAAAACTGGCTTTGTGCATCATGAAAAAGTTTTTTAAGGAGTGGATAAGAATCAGTTTTCTTAAACGCTCAATCTGAGTGCTGGGAGAGTGAGAAACAAGGATTTGGCACTGAAAACTGCACCCTGTGTAAAACTGGCTTTGTGCATAATAAAAAAGTTTGTTAAGGAATGGATCAGAATCACTTTTCTTAAAAGCTCATTCTGAGTGCTGGGAGGGTGAGAAACAAGGATTTGGCACTGAAGACTGCACCCTGTGTAAAACAGGCTTTGTGCATAATAAAAAAGTTTGTTAAGGAATGGATCAGAATCAGTTTTCTTAAACGCTCATTCTGAGTGGCGGGAGAGTGAGAAACAATGATTTGGCACTGAAAACTGCACCCTGTGTAAAACTGGCTTTGTCCATAATAAAAAAGTTTGTTAAGGAATGGATAAGAATCAGTTTTCTTAAACGCTCATTCTGAGTGCTGGGAGAGTGAGAAACAAGAATTTGGCACTGAATACTGCACCCTGTGTAAAACAGGCTTTGTGCATAATGAAATAGTTGGTTAAGGAATGGATCAGAATCACTTTTCTTAAACGCTCATTCTGAGTGCTTGGAGAGTGATAAACAATGATTTGGCACTGAAAACTGCACCCTGTGTAAAACTGGCTTAGTGCATAATAAAAAAGTTTGTTAAGGAATGGATCAGAATCAGTTTTCTTAAACGCTCATTCTGAGTGCTGGGAGAGTGAGAAACAATGATTTGGCACTGAAAACTGCACCCTGTGTAAAACAGGCTTTGTGCATAATAAAAAAAGTTTGTTAAGGAATGGATCAGAATCAGTTTTCTTAAACGCTTATTCTGAGTGCTGGGAGAGTGAGAAACAAGGATTTGGCACTGAAAACTGCACCCTGTGTAAAACTGGCTTTGTGCATAATGAAATAGTTCGTTAACGAATGGATAAGAATGAGTTTTCTTAAACGCTCAATCTGAGTGCTGGGAGAGTGAGAAACAATGATTTGGCACTGAAAACTGCACCCTGTGTAAAACTGGCTTTGTGCATAATAAAAAAGTTTGTTAAGGAATGGATCAGAATCACTTTTCTTAAAAGCTCATTCTGAGTGCTGGGAGGGTGAGAAACAAGGATTTGGCACTGAAAACTGCACCCTGTGTAAAACAGGCTTTGTGCATAATAAAAAAGTTTGTTAAGGAATGGATCAGAATCAGTTTTCTTAAACGCTCATTCTGAGTGCTGGGAGAGTGAGAAACAAGAATTTGGCACTGAATACTGCACCCTGTGTAAAACAGGCTTTGTGCATAATGAAATAGTTGGTTAAGGAATGGATCAGAATCACTTTTCTTAAACGCTCATTCTGAGTGCTTGGAGAGTGATAAACAATGATTTGGCACTGAAAACTGCACCCTGTGTAAAACTGGCTTTGTGCATAATAAAAAAGTTTGTTAAGGAATGGATCAGAATCACTTTTCTTAAACGCTCAATCTGAGTGCTGGGAGAGTGAGAAACAAGGATTTGGCACTGAAGACTGCACCCTGTGTAAAACTGGCTTTGTCCATAATAAAAAAGTTTGTTAAGGAATGGATCAGAATCAGTTTTCTTAAATGCTCATTCTGAGTGCTGGGAGAGTGATAAACAAGGATTTGGCACTGAAAACTGCACCCTGTGTAAAACTGGCTTTGTGCATCATGAAAAAGTTTTTTAAGGAATGGATCAGAATCAGTTTTCTTAAACGCTCATTCTGAGTGGCGGGAGAGTGAGAAACAATGATTTGGCACTGAAAACTGCACCCTGTGTAAAACTGGCTTTGTGCATCATGAAAAAGTTTTTTAAGGAGTGGATAAGAATCAGTTTTCTTAAACGCTCAATCTGAGTGCTGGGAGAGTGAGAAACAAGGATTTGGCACTGAAAACTGCACCCTGTGTAAAACTGGCTTTGTGCATAATAAAAAAGTTTGTTAAGGAATGGATCAGAATCACTTTTCTTAAACGCTCAATCTGAGTGCTGGGAGAGTGAGAAACAAGGATTTGGCACTGAAGACTGCACCCTGTGTAAAACAGGCTTTGTGCATAATAAAAAAGTTTGTTAAGGAATGGATCAGAATCAGTTTTCTTAAACGCTCATTCTGAGTGGCGGGAGAGTGAGAAACAATGATTTGGCACTGAAAACTGCACCCTGTGTAAAACTGGCTTTGTCCATAATAAAAAAGTTTGTTAAGGAATGGATAAGAATCAGTTTTCTTAAACGCTCATTCTGAGTGCTGGGAGGGTGAGAAACAAGGATTTGGCACTGAAGACTGCACCCTGTGTAAAACAGGCTTTGTGCATAATAAAAAAGTTTGTTAAGGAATGGATCAGAATCAGTTTTCTTAAACGCTCATTCTGAGTGGCGGGAGAGTGAGAAACAATGATTTGGCACTGAAAACTGCACCCTGTGTAAAACTGGCTTTGTCCATAATAAAAAAGTTTGTTAAGGAATGGATCAGAATCACTTTTCTTAAACGCTCAATCTGAGTGCTGGGAGAGTGAGAAACAAGGATTTGGCACTGAAGACTGC
The DNA here is from genome assembly GCA_029783895.1 of Triplophysa bombifrons. Lineage (NCBI taxonomy): Eukaryota > Metazoa > Chordata > Actinopteri > Cypriniformes > Nemacheilidae > Triplophysa > Triplophysa bombifrons. Next base: position 18,699,506 of record CM056459.1, on the reverse strand, counting down.
ACCCTGTGTAAAACAGGCTTTGTGCATAATAAAAAAGTTTGTTAAGGAATGGATCAGAATCAGTTTTCTTAAACGCTCAATCTGAGTGCTGGGAGAGTGAGAAACAAGGATTTGGCACTGAAGACTGCACCCTGTGTAAAACAGGCTTTGTGCATAATAAAAAAGTTTGTTAAGGAATGGATCAGAATCAGTTTTCTTAAACGCTCATTCTGAGTGGCGGGAGAGTGAGAAACAATGATTTGGCACTGAAAACTGCACCCTGTGTAAAACTGGCTTTGTCCATAATAAAAAAGTTTGTTAAGGAATGGATCAGAATCACTTTTCTTAAACGCTCATTCTGAGTGCTGGGAGGGTGAGAAACAAGGATTTGGCACTGAAGACTGCACCCTGTGTAAAACAGGCTTTGTGCATAATAAAAAAGTTTGTTAAGGAATGGATCAGAATCAGTTTTCTTAAACGCTCATTCTGAGTGGCGGGAGAGTGAGAAACAATGATTTGGCACTGAAAACTGCACCCTGTGTAAAACTGGCTTTGTCCATAATAAAAAAGTTTGTTAAGGAATGGATAAGAATCAGTTTTCTTAAACGCTCATTCTGAGTGCTGGGAGAGTGAGAAACAAGAATTTGGCACTGAATACTGCACCCTGTGTAAAACAGGCTTTGTGCATAATGAAATAGTTGGTTAAGGAATGGATCAGAATCACTTTTCTTAAACGCTCATTCTGAGTGCTTGGAGAGTGATAAACAATGATTTGGCACTGAAAACTGCACCCTGTGTAAAACTGGCTTTGTGCATAATAAAAAAGTTTGTTAAGGAATGGATCAGAATCAGTTTTCTTAAACGCTCATTCTGAGTGCTGGGAGAGTGAGAAACAATGATTTGGCACTGAAAACTGCACCCTGTGTAAAACAGGCTTTGTGCATAATAAAAAAAGTTTGTTAAGGAATGGATCAGAATCAGTTTTCTTAAACGCTCAATCTGAGTGCTGGGAGAGTGAGAAACAAGGATTTGGCACTGAAAACTGCACCCTGTGTAAAACTGGCTTTGTCCATAATAAAAAAGTTTGTTAAGGAATGGATCAGAATCAGTTTTCTTAAATGCTCATTCTGAGTGCTGGGAGAGTGATAAACAAGGATTTGGCACTGAAAACTGCACCCTGTGTAAAACTGGCTTTGTGCATCATGAAAAAGTTTTTTAAGGAATGGATCAGAATCAGTTTTCTTAAACGCTCATTCTGAGTGGCGGGAGAGTGAGAAACAATGATTTGGCACTGAAAACTGCACCCTGTGTAAAACTGGCTTTGTGCATAATAAAAAAGTTTGTTAAGGAATGGATCAGAATCAGTTTTCTTAAACGCTCATTCTGAGTGCTGGGAGAGTGAGAAACAATGATTTGGCACTGAAAACTGCACCCTGTGTAAAACAGGCTTTGTGCATAATAAAAAAAGTTTGTTAAGGAATGGATCAGAATCCGTTGTCTTAAACGCTCAATCTGAGTGCTGGGAGAGTGAGAAACAATGATTTGGCACTGAAAACTGCACCCTGTGTAAAACAGGCTTTGTGCATAATAAAAAAAGTTTGTTAAGGAATGGATCAGAATCAGTTTTCTTAAACGCTTATTCTGAGTGCTGGGAGAGTGAGAAGCAAGGATTTGGCACTGAAAACTGCACCCTGTGTAAAACTGGCTTTGTGCATAATGAAATAGTTCGTTAACGAATGGATCAGAATCAGTTTTCTTAAACGCTCATTCTGAGTGCTAGGAGAGTGAGAAACAATGATTTGGCACTGAAAACTGCACCCTGTGTAAAACTGGCTTTGTCCATAATAAAAAAGTTTGTTAAGGAATGGATAAGAATCAGTTTTCTTAAACGCTCATTCTGAGTGCTGGGAGAGTGAGAAACAAGAATTTGGCACTGAATACTGCACCCTGTGTAAAACAGGCTTTGTGCATAATGAAATAGTTGGTTAAGGAATGGATCAGAATCACTTTTCTTAAACGCTCATTCTGAGTGCTTGGAGAGTGATAAACAATGCTTTGGCACTGAAAACTGCACCCTGTGTAAAACTGGCTTTGTGCATAATAAAAAAGTTTGTTAAGGAATGGATCAGAATCAGTTTTCTTAAACGCTCATTCTGAGTGCTGGGAGAGTGAGAAACAATGATTTGGCACTGAAAACTGCACCCTGTGTAAAACAGGCTTTGTGCATAATAAAAAAAGTTTGTTAAGGAATGGATCAGAATCAGTTTTCTTAAACGCTCAATCTGAGTGCTGGGAGAGTGAGAAACAAGGATTTGGCACTGAAAACTGCACCCTGTGTAAAACTGGCTTTGTCCATAATAAAAAAGTTTGTTAAGGAATGGATCAGAATCAGTTTTCTTAAATGCTCATTCTGAGGGCTGGGAGAGTGATAAACAAGGATTTGGCACTGAAAACTGCACCCTGTGTAAAACTGGCTTTGTGCATCATGAAAAAGTTTTTTAAGGAATGGATCAGAATCAGTTTTCTTAAACGCTCATTCTGAGTGGCGGGAGAGTGAGAAACAATGATTTGGCACTGAAAACTGCACCCTGTGTAAAACAGGCTTTGTGCATAATAAAAAAAGTTTGTTAAGGAATGGATCAGAATCAGTTTTCTTAAACGCTCAATCTGAGTGCTGGGAGAGTGAGAAACAAGGATTTGGCACTGAAAACTGCACCCTGTGTAAAACTGGCTTTGTGCATAATGAAATAGTTCGTTAACGACTGGATCAGAATCAGTTTTCTTAAACGCTCATTCTGAGTGCTGGGAGAGTGAGAAACAATGATTTGGCACTGAAAACTGCACCCTGTGTAAAACTGGCTTTGTCCATAATAAAAAAGTTTGTTAAGGAATGGATAAGAATCAGTTTTCTTAAACGCTCATTCTGAGTGCTGGGAGAGTGAGAAACAAGAATTTGGCACTGAATACTGCACCCTGTGTAAAACAGGCTTTGTGCATAATGAAATAGTTGGTTAAGGAATGGATCAGAATCACTTTTCTTAAACGCTCATTCTGAGTGCTTCGAGAGTGATAAACAATGATTTGGCACTGAAAACTGCACCCTGTGTAAAACTGGCTTTGTGCATAATAAAAAAGTTTGTTAAGGAATGGATCAGAATCAGTTTTCTTAAACGCTCATTCTGAGTGCTGGGAGAGTGAGAAACAATGATTTGGCACTGAAAACTGCACCCTGTGTAAAACAGGCTTTGTGCATAATAAAAAAAGTTTGTTAAGGAATGGATCAGAATCAGTTTTCTTAAACGCTCAATCTGAGTGCTGGGAGAGTGAGAAACAAGGATTTGGCACTGAAAACTGCACCCTGTGTAAAACTGGCTTTGTCCATAATAAAAAAGTTTGTTAAGGAATGGATCAGAATCAGTTTTCTTAAATGCTCATTCTGAGGGCTGGGAGAGTGATAAACAAGGATTTGGCACTGAAAACTGCACCCTGTGTAAAACTGGCTTTGTGCATCATGAAAAAGTTTTTTAAGGAATGGATCAGAATCAGTTTTCTTAAACGCTCATTCTGAGTGGCGGGAGAGTGAGAAACAATGATTTGGCACTGAAAACTGCACCCTGTGTAAAACAGGCTTTGTGCATAATAAAAAAAGTTTGTTAAGGAATGGATCAGAATCAGTTTTCTTAAACGCTCAATCTGAGTGCTGGGAGAGTGAGAAACAAGGTTTTGGCACTGAAAACTGCACCCTGTGTAAAACTGGCTTTGTGCATAATGAAATAGTTCGTTAACGAATGGATCAGAATCAGTTTTCTTAAACGCTCATTCTGAGTGCTGGGAGAGTGATAAACAATGATTTGGCACTGAAAACTGCACCCTGTGTAAAACTGGCTTTGTGCATAATAAAAAAGTTTGTTAAGGAATGGATCAGAATCAGTTTTCTTAAACGCTCATTCTGAGTGCTGGGAGAGTGAGAAACAATGATTTGGCACTGAAAACTGCACCCTGTGTAACACAGGCTTTGTGCATAATAAAAAAAGTTTGTTAAGGAATGGATCAGAATCAGTTTTCTTAAACGCTCAATCTGAGTGCTGGGAGAGTGAGAAACAAGGATTTGGCACTGAAAACTGCACCCTGTGTAAAACTGGCTTTGTGCATAATAAAAAAGTTTGTTAAGGAATGGATCAGAATCAGTTTTCTTAAACGCTCATTCTGAGTGCTGGGAGAGTGAGAAACAATGATTTGGCACTGAAAACTGCACCCTGTGTGAAACAGGCTTTGTGCATAATAAAAAAAGTTTGTTAAGGAATGGATCAGAATCAGTTTTCTTAAACACTTATTCTGAGTGCTGGGAGAGTGAGAAACAAGGATTTGGCACTGAAAACTGCACCCTGTGTAAAACTGGCTTTGTGCATAATGAAATAGTTCGTTAACGAATGGATCAGAATCAGTTTTCTTAAACGCTCATTCTGAGTGCTGGGAGAGTGAGAAACAATGATTTGGCACTGAAAACTGCACCCTGTGTAAAACTGGCTTTGTGCATCATGAAAAAGTTTTTTAAGGAGTGGATAAGAATCAGTTTTCTTAAACGCTCAATCTGAGTGCTGGGAGAGTGAGAAACAAGGATTTGGCACTGAAAACTGCACCCTGTGTAAAACTGGCTTTGTGCATAATAAAAAAGTTTGTTAAGGAATGGATCAGAATCACTTTTCTTAAAAGCTCATTCTGAGTGCTGGGAGGGTGAGAAACAAGGATTTGGCACTGAAAACTGCACCCTGTGTAAAACAGGCTTTGTGCATAATAAAAAAGTTTGTTAAGGAATGGATCAGAATCAGTTTTCTTAAACGCTCATTCTGAGTGGCGGGAGAGTGAGAAACAATGATTTGGCACTGAAAACTGCACCCTGTGTAAAACTGGCTTTGTCCATAATAAAAAAAGTTTGTTAAGGAATGGATAAGAATCAGTTTTCTTAAACGCTCATTCTGAGTGCTGGGAGAGTGAGAAACAAGAATTTGGCACTGAATACTGCACCCTGTGTAAAACAGGCTTTGTGCATAATGAAATAGTTGGTTAAGGAATGGATCAGAATCACTTTTCTTAAACGCTCATTCTGAGTGCTTGGAGAGTGATAAACAATGATTTGGCACTGAAAACTGCACCCTGTGTAAAACTGGCTTTGTGCATAATAAAAAAGTTTGTTAAGGAGTGGATAAGAATCAGTTTTCTTAAACGCTCAATCTGAGTGCTGGGAGAGTGAGAAACAATGATTTGGCACTGAAAACTGCACCCTGTGTAAAACTGGCTTTGTCCATAATAAAAAAGTTTGTTAAGGAATGGATAAGAATCAGTTTTCTTAAACGCTCATTCTGAGTGCTGGGAGAGTGAGAAACAATGATTTGGCACTGAAAACTGCACCCTGTGTAAAACTGGCTTTGTCCATAATAAAAAAGTTTGTTAAGGAATGGATAAGAATCAGTTTTCTTAAACGCTCATTCTGAGTGCTGGGAGAGTGAGAAACAAGAATTTGGCACTGAATACTGCACCCTGTGTAAAACAGGCTTTGTCCATAATAAAAAAGTTTGTTAAGGAATGGATAAGAATCAGTTTTCTTAAACGCTCATTCTGAGTGCTGGGAGAGTGAGAAACAAGAATTTGGCACTGAATACTGCACCCTGTGTAAAACAGGCTTTGTGCATAATGAAATAGTTGGTTAAGGAATGGATCAGAATCACTTTTCTTAAACGCTCATTCTGAGTGCTTGGAGAGTGATAAACAATGATTTGGCACTGAAAACTGCACCCTGTGTAAAACTGGCTTTGTGCATAATAAAAAAGTTTGTTAAGGAATGGATCAGAATCAGTTTTCTTAAACGCTCATTCTGAGTGCTGGGAGAGTGAGAAACAATGATTTGGCACTGAAAACTGCACCCTGTGTAAAACAGGCTTTGTGCATAATAAAAAAGTTTGTTAAGGAATGGATCAGAATCAGTTTTCTTAAACGCTCATTCTGAGTGGCGGGAGAGTGAGAAACAATGATTTGGCACTGAAAACTGCACCCTGTGTAAAACTGGCTTTGTCCATAATAAAAAAGTTTGTTAAGGAATGGATAAGAATCAGTTTTCTTAAACGCTCATTCTGAGTGCTGGGAGAGTGAGAAACAAGAATTTGGCACTGAATACTGCACCCTGTGTAAAACAGGCTTTGTGCATAATGAAATAGTTGGTTAAGGAATGGATCAGAATCACTTTTCTTAAACGCTCATTCTGAGTGCTTGGAGAGTGATAAACAATGATTTGACACTGAAAACTGCACCCTGTGTAAAACTGGCTTTGTGCATAATAAAAAAGTTTGTTAAGGAGTGGATAAGAATCAGTTTTCTTAAACGCTCATTCTGAGTGCTTGGAGAGTGATAAACAATGATTTGGCACTGAAAACTGCACCCTGTGTAAAACTGGCTTTGTGCATAATAAAAAAGTTTGTTAAGGAGTGGATAAGAATCAGTTTTCTTAAACGCTCAATCTGAGTGCTGGGAGAGTGAGAAACAATGATTTGGCACTGAAAACTGCACCCTGTGTAAAACTGGCTTTGTCCATAATAAAAAAGTTTGTTAAGGAATGGATAAGAATCAGTTTTCTTAAACGCTCATTCTGAGTGCTGGGAGAGTGAGAAAAAATGATTTGGCACTGAAAACTGCACCCTGTGTAAAACTGGCTTTGTCCATAATAAAAAAGTTTGTTAAGGAATGGATAAGAATCAGTTTTCTTAAACGCTCATTCTGAGTGCTGGGAGAGTGAGAAACAAGAATTTGGCACTGAATACTGCACCCTGTGTAAAACAGGCTTTGTCCATAATAAAAAAGTTTGTTAAGGAATGGATAAGTATCAGTTTTCTTAAACGCTCATTCTGAGTGCTGGGAGAGTGAGAAACAATGATTTGGCACTGAAAACTGCACCCTGTGTAAAACAGGCTTTGTGCATAATAAAAAAGTTTGTTAAGGAATGGATCAGAATCAGTTTTCTTAAACGCTCATTCTGAGTGGCGGGAGAGTGAGAAACAATGATTTGGCACTGAAAACTGCACCCTGTGTAAAACTGGCTTTGTCCATAATAAAAAAGTTTGTTAAGGAATGGATAAGAATCAGTTTTCTTAAACGCTCATTCTGAGTGCTGGGAGAGTGAGAAACAAGAATTTGGCACTGAATACTGCACCCTGTGTAAAACAGGCTTTGTGCATAATGAAATAGTTGGTTAAGGAATGGATCAGAATCACTTTTCTTAAACGCTCATTCTGAGTGCTTGGAGAGTGATAAACAATGATTTGGCACTGAAAACTGCACCCTGTGTAAAACTGGCTTTGTGCATAATAAAAAAGTTTGTTAAGGAGTGGATAAGAATCAGTTTTCTTAAACGCTCAATCTGAGTGCTGGGAGAGTGAGAAACAATGATTTGGCACTGAAAACTGCACCCTGTGTAAAACTGGCTTTGTCCATAATAAAAAAGTTTGTTAAGGAATGGATAAGAATCAGTTTTCTTAAACGCTCATTCTGAGTGCTGGGAGAGTGAGAAACAATGATTTGGCACTGAAAACTGCACCCTGTGTAAAACTGGCTTTGTCCATAATAAAAAAGTTTGTTAAGGAATGGATAAGAATCAGTTTTCTTAAACGCTCATTCTGAGTGCTGGGAGAGTGAGAAACAAGAATTTGGCACTGAATACTGCACCCTGTGTAAAACAGGCTTTGTCCATAATAAAAAAGTTTGTTAAGGAATGGATAAGAATCAGTTTTCTTAAACGCTCATTCTGAGTGCTGGGAGAGTGAGAAACAAGAATTTGGCACTGAATACTGCACCCTGTGTAAAACAGGCTTTGTGCATAATGAAATAGTTGGTTAAGGAATGGATCAGAATCACTTTTCTTAAACGCTCATTCTGAGTGCTTGGAGAGTGATAAACAATGATTTGGCACTGAAAACTGCACCCTGTGTAAAACTGGCTTTGTGCATAATAAAAAAGTTTGTTAAGGAATGGATCAGAATCAGTTTTCTTAAACGCTCATTCTGAGTGCTGGGAGAGTGAGAAACAATGATTTGGCACTGAAAACTGCACCCTGTGTAACACAGGCTTTGTGCATAATAAAAAAAGTTTGTTAAGGAATGGATCAGAATCAGTTTTCTTAAACGCTCAATCTGAGTGCTGGGAGAGTGAGAAACAAGGATTTGGCACTGAAAACTGCACCCTGTGTAAAACTGGCTTTGTGCATAATAAAAAAGTTTGTTAAGGAATGGATCAGAATCAGTTTTCTTAAACGCTCATTCTGAGTGCTGGGAGAGTGAGAAACAATGATTTGGCACTGAAAACTGCACCCTGTGTAAAACAGGCTTTGTGCATAATAAAAAAAGTTTGTTAAGGAATGGATCAGAATCAGTTTTCTTAAACGCTCAATCTGAGTGCTGGGAGAGTGAGAAACAAGGATTTGGCACTGAAAACTGCACCCTGTGTAAAACTGGCTTTGTGCATAATAAAAAAGTTTGTTAAGGAATGGATCAGAATCAGTTTTCTTAAACGCTCATTCTGAGTGCTGGGAGAGTGAGAAACAATGATTTGGCACTGAAAACTGCACCCTGTGTAAAACAGGCTTTGTGCATAATAAAAAAAGTTTGTTAAGGAATGGATCAGAATCAGTTTTCTTAAACGCTCAATCTGAGTGCTGGGAGAGTGAGAAACAAGGATTTGGCACTGAAAACTGCACCCTGTGTAAAACTGGCTTTGTGCATAATAAAAAAGTTTGTTAAGGAATGGATCAGAATCAGTTTTCTTAAACGCTCATTCTGAGTGCTGGGAGAGTGAGAAACAATGATTTGGCACTGAAAACTGCACCCTGTGTAAAACAGGCTTTGTGCATAATAAAAAAGTTTGTTAAGGAATGGATCAGAATCAGTTTTCTTAAACGCTCATTCTGAGTGGCGGGAGAGTGAGAAACAATGATTTGGCACTGAAAACTGCACCCTGTGTAAAACTGGCTTTGTCCATAATAAAAAAGTTTGTTAAAAAATGGATAAGAATCAGTTTTCTTAAACGCTCATTCTGAGTGCTGGGAGAGTGAGAAACAAGAATTTGGCACTGAATACTGCACCCTGTGTAAAACAGGCTTTGTGCATAATGAAATAGTTGGTTAAGGAATGGATCAGAATCACTTTTCTTAAACGCTCATTCTGAGTGCTTGGAGAGTGATAAACAATGATTTGACACTGAAAACTGCACCCTGTGTAAAACTGGCTTTGTGCATAATAAAAAAGTTTGTTAAGGAGTGGATAAGAATCAGTTTTCTTAAACGCTCATTCTGAGTGCTTGGAGAGTGATAAACAATGATTTGGCACTGAAAACTGCACCCTGTGTAAAACTGGCTTTGTGCATAATAAAAAAGTTTGTTAAGGAGTGGATAAGAATCAGTTTTCTTAAACGCTCAATCTGAGTGCTGGGAGAGTGAGAAACAATGATTTGGCACTGAAAACTGCACCCTGTGTAAAACTGGCTTTGTCCATAATAAAAAAGTTTGTTAAGGAATGGATAAGAATCAGTTTTCTTAAACGCTCATTCTGAGTGCTGGGAGAGTGAGAAAAAATGATTTGGCACTGAAAACTGCACCCTGTGTAAAACTGGCTTTGTCCATAATAAAAAAGTTTGTTAAGGAATGGATAAGAATCAGTTTTCTTAAACGCTCATTCTGAGTGCTGGGAGAGTGAGAAACAAGAATTTGGCACTGAATACTGCACCCTGTGTAAAACAGGCTTTGTCCATAATAAAAAAGTTTGTTAAGGAATGGATAAGTATCAGTTTTCTTAAACGCTCATTCTGAGTGCTGGGAGAGTGAGAAACAATGATTTGGCACTGAAAACTGCACCCTGTGTAAAACAGGCTTTGTGCATAATAAAAAAGTTTGTTAAGGAATGGATCAGAATCAGTTTTCTTAAACGCTCATTCTGAGTGGCGGGAGAGTGAGAAACAATGATTTGGCACTGAAAACTGCACCCTGTGTAAAACTGGCTTTGTCCATAATAAAAAAGTTTGTTAAGGAATGGATAAGAATCAGTTTTCTTAAACGCTCATTCTGAGTGCTGGGAGAGTGAGAAACAAGAATTTGGCACTGAATACTGCACCCTGTGTAAAACAGGCTTTGTGCATAATGAAATAGTTGGTTAAGGAATGGATCAGAATCACTTTTCTTAAACGCTCATTCTGAGTGCTTGGAGAGTGATAAACAATGATTTGGCACTGAAAACTGCACCCTGTGTAAAACTGGCTTTGTGCATAATAAAAAAGTTTGTTAAGGAGTGGATAAGAATCAGTTTTCTTAAACGCTCAATCTGAGTGCTGGGAGAGTGAGAAACAATGATTTGGCACTGAAAACTGCACCCTGTGTAAAACTGGCTTTGTCCATAATAAAAAAGTTTGTTAAGGAATGGATAAGAATCAGTTTTCTTAAACGCTCATTCTGAGTGCTGGGAGAGTGAGAAACAATGATTTGGCACTGAAAACTGCACCCTGTGTAAAACTGGCTTTGTCCATAATAAAAAAGTTTGTTAAGGAATGGATAAGAATCAGTTTTCTTAAACGCTCATTCTGAGTGCTGGGAGAGTGAGAAACAAGAATTTGGCACTGAATACTGCACCCTGTGTAAAACAGGCTTTGTCCATAATAAAAAAGTTTGTTAAGGAATGGATAAGAATCAGTTTTCTTAAACGCTCATTCTGAGTGCTGGGAGAGTGAGAAACAAGAATTTGGCACTGAATACTGCACCCTGTGTAAAACAGGCTTTGTGCATAATGAAATAGTTGGTTAAGGAATGGATCAGAATCACTTTTCTTAAACGCTCATTCTGAGTGCTTGGAGAGTGATAAACAATGATTTGGCACTGAAAACTGCACCCTGTGTAAAACTGGCTTTGTGCATAATAAAAAAGTTTGTTAAGGAATGGATCAGAATCAGTTTTCTTAAACGCTCATTCTGAGTGCTGGGAGAGTGAGAAACAAGGATTTGGCACTGAAAACTGCACCCTGTGTAACACAGGCTTTGTGCATAATAAAAAAAGTTTGTTAAGGAATGGATCAGAATCAGTTTTCTTAAACGCTCAATCTGAGTGCTGGGAGAGTGAGAAACAAGGATTTGGCACTGAAAACTGCACCCTGTGTAAAACTGGCTTTGTGCATAATAAAAAAGTTTGTTAAGGAATGGATCAGAATCAGTTTTCTTAAACGCTCATTCTGAGTGCTGGGAGAGTGAGAAACAATGATTTGGCACTGAAAACTGCACCCTGTGTAAAACAGGCTTTGTGCATAATAAAAAAAGTTTGTTAAGGAATGGATCAGAATCAGTTTTCTTAAACGCTCAATCTGAGTGCTGGGAGAGTGAGAAACAAGGATTTGGCACTGAAAACTGCACCCTGTGTAAAACTGGCTTTGTGCATAATAAAAAAGTTTGTTAAGGAATGGATCAGAATCAGTTTTCTTAAACGCTCATTCTGAGTGCTGGGAGAGTGAGAAACAATGATTTGGCACTGAAAACTGCACCCTGTGTAAAACAGGCTTTGTGCATAATAAAAAAAGTTTGTTAAGGAATGGATCAGAATCAGTTTTCTTAAACGCTCAATCTGAGTGCTGGGAGAGTGAGAAACAAGGATTTGGCACTGAAAACTGCACCCTGTGTAAAACTGGCTTTGTGCATAATAAAAAAGTTTGTTAAGGAATGGTTCAGAATCAGTTTTCTTAAACGCTCATTCTGAGTGCTGGGAGAGTGAGAAACAATGATTTGGCACTGAAAACTGCACCCTGTGTAACACAGGCTTTGTGCATAATAAAAAAAGTTTGTTAAGGAATGGATCAGAATCAGTTTTCTTAAACGCTCAATCTGAGTGCTGGGAGAGTGAGAAACAATGATTTGGCACTGAAAACTGCACCCTGTGTAAAACTGGCTTTGTGCATCATGAAAAAGTTTTTTAAGGAGTGGATAAGAATCAGTTTTCTTAAACGCTCAATCTGAGTGCTGGGAGAGTGAGAAACAAGGATTTGGCACTGAAAACTGCACCCTGTGTAAAACTGGCTTTGTGCATAATAAAAAAGTTTGTTAAGGAATGGATCAGAATCACTTTTCTTAAAAGCTCATTCTGAGTGCTGGGAGGGTGAGAAACAAGGATTTGGCACTGAATACTGCACCCTGTGTAAAACTGGCTTTGTCCATAATAAAAAAGTTTGTTAAGGAATGGATCAGAATCAGTTTTCTTAAACGCTCATTCTGAGTGGCGGGAGAGTGAGAAACAATGATTTGGCACTGAAAACTGCACCCTGTGTAAAACTGGCTTTGTCCATAATAAAAAAGTTTGTTAAGGAATGGATAAGAATCAGTTTTCTTAAACGCTCATTCTGAGTGCTGGGAGAGTGAGAAACAAGAATTTGGCACTGAATACTGCACCCTGTGTAAAACAGGCTTTGTGCATAATGAAATAGTTGGTTAAGGAATGGATCAGAATCACTTTTCTTAAACGCTCATTCTGAGTGCTTGGAGAGTGAGAAACAATGATTTGGCACTGAAAACTGCACCCTGTGTAAAACAGGCTTTGTGCATAATAAAAAAGTTTTTTAAGGAGTGGATAAGAATCAGTTTTCTTAAAAGCTCATTCTGAGTGCTGGGAGAGTGAGAAACAATGATTTGGCACTGAAAACTGCACCCTGTGTAAAACTGGCTTTGTGCATCATGAAAAAGTTTTTTAAGGAGTGGATAAGAATCAGTTTTCTTAAAAGCTCATTCTGAGTGCTGGGAGAGTGAGAAACAATGATTTGGCACTGAAAACTGCACCCTGTGTAAAACAGGCTTTGTGCATAATAAAAAAGTTTGTTAAGGAATGGATCAGAATCAGTTTTCTTAAACACTTATTCTGAGTGCTGGGAGAGTGAGAAACAAGGATTTGGCACTGAAAACTGCACCCTGTGTAAAACTGGCTTTGTGCATAATGAAATAGTTCGTTAACGAATGGATCAGAATCAGTTTTCTTAAACGCTCATTCTGAGTGCTGGGAGAGTGAGAAACAATGATTTGGCACTGAAAACTGCACCCTGTGTAAAACTGGCTTTGTGCATCATGAAAAAGTTTTTTAAGGAGTGGATAAGAATCAGTTTTCTTAAACGCTCAATCTGAGTGCTGGGAGAGTGAGAAACAAGGATTTGGCACTGAAAACTGCACCCTGTGTAAAACTGGCTTTGTGCATAATAAAAAAGTTTGTTAAGGAATGGATCAGAATCACTTTTCTTAAAAGCTCATTCTGAGTGCTGGGAGGGTGAGAAACAAGGATTTGGCACTGAAAACTGCACCCTGTGTAAAACAGGCTTTGTGCATAATAAAAAAGTTTGTTAAGGAATGGATCAGAATCAGTTTTCTTAAACGCTCATTCTGAGTGGCGGGAGAGTGAGAAACAATGATTTGGCACTGAAAACTGCACCCTGTGTAAAACTGGCTTTGTCCATAATAAAAAAAGTTTGTTAAGGAATGGATAAGAATCAGTTTTCTTAAACGCTCATTCTGAGTGCTGGGAGAGTGAGAAACAAGAATTTGGCACTGAATACTGCACCCTGTGTAAAACAGGCTTTGTGCATAATGAAATAGTTGGTTAAGGAATGGATCAGAATCACTTTTCTTAAACGCTCATTCTGAGTGCTTGGAGAGTGATAAACAATGATTTGGCACTGAAAACTGCACCCTGTGTAAAACTGGCTTTGTGCATAATAAAAAAGTTTGTTAAGGAGTGGATAAGAATCAGTTTTCTTAAACGCTCAATCTGAGTGCTGGGAGAGTGAGAAACAATGATTTGGCACTGAAAACTGCACCCTGTGTAAAACTGGCTTTGTCCATAATAAAAAAGTTTGTTAAGGAATGGATCAGAATCAGTTTTCTTAAATGCTCATTCTGAGTGCTGGGAGAGTGATAAACAAGGATTTGGCACTGAAAACTGCACCCTGTGTAAAACTGGCTTTGTGCATCATGAAAAAGTTTTTTAAGGAATGGATCAGAATCAGTTTTCTTAAACGCTCATTCTGAGTGGCGGGAGAGTGAGAAACAATGATTTGGCACTGAAAACTGCACCCTGTGTAAAACTGGCTTTGTGCATCATGAAAAAGTTTTTTAAGGAGTGGATAAGAATCAGTTTTCTTAAACGCTCAATCTGAGTGCTGGGAGAGTGAGAAACAAGGATTTGGCACTGAAAACTGCACCCTGTGTAAAACTGGCTTTGTGCATAATAAAAAAGTTTGTTAAGGAATGGATCAGAATCACTTTTCTTAAACGCTCAATCTGAGTGCTGGGAGAGTGAGAAACAAGGATTTGGCACTGAAGACTGCACCCTGTGTAAAACAGGCTTTGTGCATAATAAAAAAGTTTGTTAAGGAATGGATCAGAATCAGTTTTCTTAAACGCTCATTCTGAGTGGCGGGAGAGTGAGAAACAATGATTTGGCACTGAAAACTGCACCCTGTGTAAAACTGGCTTTGTCCATAATAAAAAAGTTTGTTAAGGAATGGATAAGAATCAGTTTTCTTAAACGCTCATTCTGAGTGCTGGGAGGGTGAGAAACAAGGATTTGGCACTGAAGACTGCACCCTGTGTAAAACAGGCTTTGTGCATAATAAAAAAGTTTGTTAAGGAATGGATCAGAATCAGTTTTCTTAAACGCTCATTCTGAGTGGCGGGAGAGTGAGAAACAATGATTTGGCACTGAAAACTGCACCCTGTGTAAAACTGGCTTTGTCCATAATAAAAAAGTTTGTTAAGGAATGGATCAGAATCACTTTTCTTAAACGCTCAATCTGAGTGCTGGGAGAGTGAGAAACAAGGATTTGGCACTGAAGACTGCACCCTGTGTAAAACAGGCTTTGTGCATAATAAAAAAGTTTGTTAAGGAATGGATCAGAATCAGTTTTCTTAAACGCTCAATCTGAGTGCTGGGAGAGTGAGAAACAAGGATTTGGCACTGAAGACTGCACCCTGTGTAAAAAAGGCTTTGTGCATAATAAAAAAGTTTGTTAAGGAATGGATCAGAATCAGTTTTCTTAAACGCTCATTCTGAGTGGCGGGAGAGTGAGAAACAATGATTTGGCACTGAAAACTGCACCCTGTGTAAAACTGGCTTTGTCCATAATAAAAAAGTTTGTTAAGGAATGGATCAGAATCACTTTTCTTAAACGCTCATTCTGAGTGCTGGGAGGGTGAGAAACAAGGATTTGGCACTGAAGACTGCACCCTGTGTAAAACAGGCTTTGTGCATAATAAAAAAGTTTGTTAAGGAATGGATCAGAATCAGTTTTCTTAAACGCTCATTCTGAGTGGCGGGAGAGTGAGAAACAATGATTTGGCACTGAAAACTGCACCCTGTGTAAAACTGGCTTTGTCCATAATAAAAAAGTTTGTTAAGGAATGGATAAGAATCAGTTTTCTTAAACGCTCATTCTGAGTGCTGGGAGAGTGAGAAACAAGAATTTGGCACTGAATACTGCACCCTGTGTAAAACAGGCTTTGTGCATAATGAAATAGTTGGTTAAGGAATGGATCAGAATCACTTTTCTTAAACGCTCATTCTGAGTGCTTGGAGAGTGATAAACAATGATTTGGCACTGAAAACTGCACCCTGTGTAAAACTGGCTTTGTGCATAATAAAAAAGTTTGTTAAGGAATGGATCAGAATCAGTTTTCTTAAACGCTCATTCTGAGTGCTGGGAGAGTGAGAAACAATGATTTGGCACTGAAAACTGCACCCTGTGTAAAACAGGCTTTGTGCATAATAAAAAAAGTTTGTTAAGGAATGGATCAGAATCAGTTTTCTTAAACGCTCAATCTGAGTGCTGGGAGAGTGAGAAACAAGGATTTGGCACTGAAAACTGCACCCTGTGTAAAACTGGCTTTGTCCATAATAAAAAAGTTTGTTAAGGAATGGATCAGAATCAGTTTTCTTAAATGCTCATTCTGAGTGCTGGGAGAGTGATAAACAAGGATTTGGCACTGAAAACTGCACCCTGTGTAAAACTGGCTTTGTGCATCATGAAAAAGTTTTTTAAGGAATGGATCAGAATCAGTTTTCTTAAACGCTCATTCTGAGTGGCGGGAGAGTGAGAAACAATGATTTGGCACTGAAAACTGCACCCTGTGTAAAACTGGCTTTGTGCATAATAAAAAAGTTTGTTAAGGAATGGATCAGAATCAGTTTTCTTAAACGCTCATTCTGAGTGCTGGGAGAGTGAGAAACAATGATTTGGCACTGAAAACTGCACCCTGTGTAAAACAGGCTTTGTGCATAATAAAAAAAGTTTGTTAAGGAATGGATCAGAATCCGTTGTCTTAAACGCTCAATCTGAGTGCTGGGAGAGTGAGAAACAATGATTTGGCACTGAAAACTGCACCCTGTGTAAAACAGGCTTTGTGCATAATAAAAAAAGTTTGTTAAGGAATGGATCAGAATCAGTTTTCTTAAACGCTTATTCTGAGTGCTGGGAGAGTGAGAAGCAAGGATTTGGCACTGAAAACTGCACCCTGTGTAAAACTGGCTTTGTGCATAATGAAATAGTTCGTTAACGAATGGATCAGAATCAGTTTTCTTAAACGCTCATTCTGAGTGCTAGGAGAGTGAGAAACAATGATTTGGCACTGAAAACTGCACCCTGTGTAAAACTGGCTTTGTCCATAATAAAAAAGTTTGTTAAGGAATGGATAAGAATCAGTTTTCTTAAACGCTCATTCTGAGTGCTGGGAGAGTGAGAAACAAGAATTTGGCACTGAATACTGCACCCTGTGTAAAACAGGCTTTGTGCATAATGAAATAGTTGGTTAAGGAATGGATCAGAATCACTTTTCTTAAACGCTCATTCTGAGTGCTTGGAGAGTGATAAACAATGCTTTGGCACTGAAAACTGCACCCTGTGTAAAACTGGCTTTGTGCATAATAAAAAAGTTTGTTAAGGAATGGATCAGAATCAGTTTTCTTAAACGCTCATTCTGAGTGCTGGGAGAGTGAGAAACAATGATTTGGCACTGAAAACTGCACCCTGTGTAAAACAGGCTTTGTGCATAATAAAAAAAGTTTGTTAAGGAATGGATCAGAATCAGTTTTCTTAAACGCTCAATCTGAGTGCTGGGAGAGTGAGAAACAAGGATTTGGCACTGAAAACTGCACCCTGTGTAAAACTGGCTTTGTCCATAATAAAAAAGTTTGTTAAGGAATGGATCAGAATCAGTTTTCTTAAATGCTCATTCTGAGGGCTGGGAGAGTGATAAACAAGGATTTGGCACTGAAAACTGCACCCTGTGTAAAACTGGCTTTGTGCATCATGAAAAAGTTTTTTAAGGAATGGATCAGAATCAGTTTTCTTAAACGCTCATTCTGAGTGGCGGGAGAGTGAGAAACAATGATTTGGCACTGAAAACTGCACCCTGTGTAAAACAGGCTTTGTGCATAATAAAAAAAGTTTGTTAAGGAATGGATCAGAATCAGTTTTCTTAAACGCTCAATCTGAGTGCTGGGAGAGTGAGAAACAAGGATTTGGCACTGAAAACTGCACCCTGTGTAAAACTGGCTTTGTGCATAATGAAATAGTTCGTTAACGAATGGATCAGAATCAGTTTTCTTAAACGCTCATTCTGAGTGCTGGGAGAGTGAGAAACAATGATTTGGCACTGAAAACTGCACCCTGTGTAAAACTGGCTTTGTCCATAATAAAAAAGTTTGTTAAGGAATGGATAAGAATCAGTTTTCTTAAACGCTCATTCTGAGTGCTGGGAGAGTGAGAAACAAGAATTTGGCACTGAATACTGCACCCTGTGTAAAACAGGCTTTGTGCATAATGAAATAGTTGGTTAAGGAATGGATCAGAATCACTTTTCTTAAACGCTCATTCTGAGTGCTTCGAGAGTGATAAACAATGATTTGGCACTGAAAACTGCACCCTGTGTAAAACTGGCTTTGTGCATAATAAAAAAGTTTGTTAAGGAATGGATCAGAATCAGTTTTCTTAAACGCTCATTCTGAGTGCTGGGAGAGTGAGAAACAATGATTTGGCACTGAAAACTGCACCCTGTGTAAAACAGGCTTTGTGCATAATAAAAAAAGTTTGTTAAGGAATGGATCAGAATCAGTTTTCTTAAACGCTCAATCTGAGTGCTGGGAGAGTGAGAAACAAGGATTTGGCACTGAAAACTGCACCCTGTGTAAAACTGGCTTTGTCCATAATAAAAAAGTTTGTTAAGGAATGGATCAGAATCAGTTTTCTTAAATGCTCATTCTGAGGGCTGGGAGAGTGATAAACAAGGATTTGGCACTGAAAACTGCACCCTGTGTAAAACTGGCTTTGTGCATCATGAAAAAGTTTTTTAAGGAATGGATCAGAATCAGTTTTCTTAAACGCTCATTCTGAGTGGCGGGAGAGTGAGAAACAATGATTTGGCACTGAAAACTGCACCCTGTGTAAAACAGGCTTTGTGCATAATAAAAAAAGTTTGTTAAGGAATGGATCAGAATCAGTTTTCTTAAACGCTCAATCTGAGTGCTGGGAGAGTGAGAAACAAGGTTTTGGCACTGAAAACTGCACCCTGTGTAAAACTGGCTTTGTGCATAATGAAATAGTTCGTTAACGAATGGATCAGAATCAGTTTTCTTAAACGCTCATTCTGAGTGCTGGGAGAGTGATAAACAATGATTTGGCACTGAAAACTGCACCCTGTGTAAAACTGGCTTTGTGCATAATAAAAAAGTTTGTTAAGGAATGGATCAGAATCAGTTTTCTTAAACGCTCATTCTGAGTGCTGGGAGAGTGAGAAACAATGATTTGGCACTGAAAACTGCACCCTGTGTAACACAGGCTTTGTGCATAATAAAAAAAGTTTGTTAAGGAATGGATCAGAATCAGTTTTCTTAAACGCTCAATCTGAGTGCTGGGAGAGTGAGAAACAAGGATTTGGCACTGAAAACTGCACCCTGTGTAAAACTGGCTTTGTGCATAATAAAAAAGTTTGTTAAGGAATGGTTCAGAATCAGTTTTCTTAAACGCTCATTCTGAGTGCTGGGAGAGTGAGAAACAATGATTTGGCACTGAAAACTGCACCCTGTGTAAAACAGGCTTTGTGCATAATAAAAAAAGTTTGTTAAGGAATGGATCAGAATCAGTTTTCTTAAACACTTATTCTGAGTGCTGGGAGAGTGAGAAACAAGGATTTGGCACTGAAAACTGCACCCTGTGTAAAACTGGCTTTGTGCATAATGAAATAGTTCGTTAACGAATGGATCAGAATCAGTTTTCTTAAACGCTCATTCTGAGTGCTGGGAGAGTGAGAAACAATGATTTGGCACTGAAAACTGCACCCTGTGTAAAACTGGCTTTGTGCATCATGAAAAAGTTTTTTAAGGAGTGGATAAGAATCAGTTTTCTTAAACGCTCAATCTGAGTGCTGGGAGAGTGAGAAACAAGGATTTGGCACTGAAAACTGCACCCTGTGTAAAACTGGCTTTGTGCATAATAAAAAAAGTTTGTTAAGGAATGGATCAGAATCAGTTGTCTTAAACGCTCAATCTGAGTGCTGGGAGAGTGAGAAACAATGATTTGGCACTGAAAACTGCACCCTGTGTAAAACTGGCTTTGTCCATAATAAAAAAGTTTGTTAAGGAATGGATCAGAATCAGTTTTCTTAAATGCTCATTCTGAGTGCTGGGAGAGTGATAAACAAGGATTTGGCACTGAAAACTGCACCCTGTGTAAAACTGGCTTTGTGCATCATGAAAAAGTTTTTTAAGGAATGGATCAGAATCAGTTTTCTTAAACGCTCATTCTGAGTGGCGGGAGAGTGAGAAACAATGATTTGGCACTGAAAACTGCACCCTGTGTAAAACTGGCTTTGTGCATCATGAAAAAGTTTTTTAAGGAGTGGATAAGAATCAGTTTTCTTAAACGCTCAATCTGAGTGCTGGGAGAGTGAGAAACAAGGATTTGGCACTGAAAACTGCACCCTGTGTAAAACTGGCTTTGTGCATAATAAAAAAGTTTGTTAAGGAATGGATCAGAATCACTTTTCTTAAAAGCTCATTCTGAGTGCTGGGAGGGTGAGAAACAAGGATTTGGCACTGAAGACTGCACCCTGTGTAAAACAGGCTTTGTGCATAATAAAAAAGTTTGTTAAGGAATGGATCAGAATCAGTTTTCTTAAACGCTCATTCTGAGTGGCGGGAGAGTGAGAAACAATGATTTGGCACTGAAAACTGCACCCTGTGTAAAACTGGCTTTGTCCATAATAAAAAAGTTTGTTAAGGAATGGATAAGAATCAGTTTTCTTAAACGCTCATTCTGAGTGCTGGGAGAGTGAGAAACAAGAATTTGGCACTGAATACTGCACCCTGTGTAAAACAGGCTTTGTGCATAATGAAATAGTTGGTTAAGGAATGGATCAGAATCACTTTTCTTAAACGCTCATTCTGAGTGCTTGGAGAGTGATAAACAATGATTTGGCACTGAAAACTGCACCCTGTGTAAAACTGGCTTAGTGCATAATAAAAAAGTTCGTTAAGGAATGGATCAGAATCAGTTTTCTTAAACGCTCATTCTGAGTGCTGGGAGAGTGAGAAACAATGATTTGGCACTGAAAACTGCACCCTGTGTAAAACAGGCTTTGTGCATAATAAAAAAAGTTTGTTAAGGAATGGATCAGAATCAGTTTTCTTAAACGCTTATTCTGAGTGCTGGGAGAGTGAGAAACAAGGATTTGGCACTGAAAACTGCACCCTGTGTAAAACTGGCTTTGTGCATAATGAAATAGTTCGTTAACGAATGGATAAGAATGAGTTTTCTTAAACGCTCAATCTGAGTGCTGGGAGAGTGAGAAACAATGATTTGGCACTGAAAACTGCACCCTGTGTAAAACTGGCTTTGTGCATAATAAAAAAGTTTGTTAAGGAATGGATCAGAATCACTTTTCTTAAAAGCTCATTCTGAGTGCTGGGAGGGTGAGAAACAAGGATTTGGCACTGAAAACTGCACCCTGTGTAAAACAGGCTTTGTGCATAATAAAAAAGTTTGTTAAGGAATGGATCAGAATCAGTTTTCTTAAACGCTCATTCTGAGTGCTGGGAGAGTGAGAAACAAGAATTTGGCACTGAATACTGCACCCTGTGTAAAACAGGCTTTGTGCATAATGAAATAGTTGGTTAAGGAATGGATCAGAATCACTTTTCTTAAACGCTCATTCTGAGTGCTTGGAGAGTGATAAACAATGATTTGGCACTGAAAACTGCACCCTGTGTAAAACTGGCTTTGTGCATAATAAAAAAGTTTGTTAAGGAGTGGATAAGAATCAGTTTTCTTAAACGCTCAATCTGAGTGCTGGGAGAGTGAGAAACAATGATTTGGCACTGAAAACTGCACCCTGTGTAAAACTGGCTTTGTCCATAATAAAAAAGTTTGTTAAGGAATGGATCAGAATCAGTTTTCTTAAATGCTCATTCTGAGTGCTGGGAGAGTGATAAACAAGGATTTGGCACTGAAAACTTCACCCTGTGTAAAACTGGCTTTGTGCATCATGAAAAAGTTTTTTAAGGAATGGATCAGAATCAGTTTTCTTAAACGCTCATTCTGAGTGGCGGGAGAGTGAGAAACAATGATTTGGCACTGAAAACTGCACCCTGTGTAAAACTGGCTTTGTGCATCATGAAAAAGTTTTTTAAGGAGTGGATAAGAATCAGTTTTCTTAAACGCTCAATCTGAGTGCTGGGAGAGTGAGAAACAAGGATTTGGCACTGAAAACTGCACCCTGTGTAAAACTGGCTTTGTGCATAATAAAAAAGTTTGTTAAGGAATGGATCAGAATCACTTTTCTTAAACGCTCAATCTGAGTGCTGGGAGAGTGAGAAACAAGGATTTGGCACTGAAGACTGCACCCTGTGTAAAACAGGCTTTGTGCATAATAAAAAAGTTTGTTAAGGAATGGATCAGAATCAGTTTTCTTAAACGCTCATTCTGAGTGGCGGGAGAGTGAGAAACAATGATTTGGCACTGAAAACTGCACCCTGTGTAAAACTGGCTTTGTCCATAATAAAAAAGTTTGTTAAGGAATGGATAAGAATCAGTTTTCTTAAACGCTCATTCTGAGTGCTGGGAGGGTGAGAAACAAGGATTTGGCACTGAAGACTGCACCCTGTGTAAAACAGGCTTTGTGCATAATAAAAAAGTTTGTTAAGGAATGGATCAGAATCACTTTTCTTAAACGCTCATTCTGAGTGGCGGGAGAGTGAGAAACAATGATTTGGCACTGAAAACTGCACCCTGTGTAAAACTGGCTTTGTCCATAATAAAAAAGTTTGTTAAGGAATGGATCAGAATCACTTTTCTTAAACGCTCAATCTGAGTGCTGGGAGAGTGAGAAACAAGGATTTGGCACTGAAGACTGCACCCTGTGTAAAACAGGCTTTGTGCATAATAAAAAAGTTTGTTAAGGAATGGATCAGAATCAGTTTTCTTAAACGCTCAATCTGAGTGCTGGGAGAGTGAGAAACAAGGATTTGGCACTGAAGACTGCACCCTGTGTAAAACAGGCTTTGTGCATAATAAAAAAGTTTGTTAAGGAATGGATCAGAATCAGTTTTCTTAAACGCTCATTCTGAGTGGCGGGAGAGTGAGAAACAATGATTTGGCACTGAAAACTGCACCCTGTGTAAAACTGGCTTTGTCCATAATAAAAAAGTTTGTTAAGGAATGGATCAGAATCACTTTTCTTAAACGCTCATTCTGAGTGCTGGGAGGGTGAGAAACAAGGATTTGGCACTGAAGACTGCACCCTGTGTAAAACAGGCTTTGTGCATAATAAAAAAGTTTGTTAAGGAATGGATCAGAATCAGTTTTCTTAAACGCTCATTCTGAGTGGCGGGAGAGTGAGAAACAATGATTTGGCACTGAAAACTGCACCCTGTGTAAAACTGGCTTTGTCCATAATAAAAAAGTTTGTTAAGGAATGGATAAGAATCAGTTTTCTTAAACGCTCATTCTGAGTGCTGGGAGAGTGAGAAACAAGAATTTGGCACTGAATACTGCACCCTGTGTAAAACAGGCTTTGTGCATAATGAAATAGTTGGTTAAGGAATGGATCAGAATCACTTTTCTTAAACGCTCATTCTGAGTGCTTGGAGAGTGATAAACAATGATTTGGCACTGAAAACTGCACCCTGTGTAAAACTGGCTTTGTGCATAATAAAAAAGTTTGTTAAGGAATGGATCAGAATCAGTTTTCTTAAACGCTCATTCTGAGTGCTGGGAGAGTGAGAAACAATGATTTGGCACTGAAAACTGCACCCTGTGTAAAACAGGCTTTGTGCATAATAAAAAAAGTTTGTTAAGGAATGGATCAGAATCAGTTTTCTTAAACGCTCAATCTGAGTGCTGGGAGAGTGAGAAACAAGGATTTGGCACTGAAAACTGCACCCTGTGTAAAACTGGCTTTGTCCATAATAAAAAAGTTTGTTAAGGAATGGATCAGAATCAGTTTTCTTAAATGCTCATTCTGAGTGCTGGGAGAGTGATAAACAAGGATTTGGCACTGAAAACTGCACCCTGTGTAAAACTGGCTTTGTGCATCATGAAAAAGTTTTTTAAGGAATGGATCAGAATCAGTTTTCTTAAACGCTCATTCTGAGTGGCGGGAGAGTGAGAAACAATGATTTGGCACTGAAAACTGCACCCTGTGTAAAACTGGCTTTGTGCATAATAAAAAAGTTTGTTAAGGAATGGATCAGAATCAGTTTTCTTAAACGCTCATTCTGAGTGCTGGGAGAGTGAGAAACAATGATTTGGCACTGAAAACTGCACCCTGTGTAAAACAGGCTTTGTGCATAATAAAAAAAGTTTGTTAAGGAATGGATCAGAATCCGTTGTCTTAAACGCTCAATCTGAGTGCTGGGAGAGTGAGAAACAATGATTTGGCACTGAAAACTGCACCCTGTGTAAAACAGGCTTTGTGCATAATAAAAAAAGTTTGTTAAGGAATGGATCAGAATCAGTTTTCTTAAACGCTTATTCTGAGTGCTGGGAGAGTGAGAAGCAAGGATTTGGCACTGAAAACTGCACCCTGTGTAAAACTGGCTTTGTGCATAATGAAATAGTTCGTTAACGAATGGATCAGAATCAGTTTTCTTAAACGCTCATTCTGAGTGCTAGGAGAGTGAGAAACAATGATTTGGCACTGAAAACTGCACCCTGTGTAAAACTGGCTTTGTCCATAATAAAAAAGTTTGTTAAGGAATGGATAAGAATCAGTTTTCTTAAACGCTCATTCTGAGTGCTGGGAGAGTGAGAAACAAGAATTTGGCACTGAATACTGCACCCTGTGTAAAACAGGCTTTGTGCATAATGAAATAGTTGGTTAAGGAATGGATCAGAATCACTTTTCTTAAACGCTCATTCTGAGTGCTTGGAGAGTGATAAACAATGCTTTGGCACTGAAAACTGCACCCTGTGTAAAACTGGCTTTGTGCATAATAAAAAAGTTTGTTAAGGAATGGATCAGAATCAGTTTTCTTAAACGCTCATTCTGAGTGCTGGGAGAGTGAGAAACAATGATTTGGCACTGAAAACTGCACCCTGTGTAAAACAGGCTTTGTGCATAATAAAAAAAGTTTGTTAAGGAATGGATCAGAATCAGTTTTCTTAAACGCTCAATCTGAGTGCTGGGAGAGTGAGAAACAAGGATTTGGCACTGAAAACTGCACCCTGTGTAAAACTGGCTTTGTCCATAATAAAAAAGTTTGTTAAGGAATGGATCAGAATCAGTTTTCTTAAAT
Source organism: Triplophysa bombifrons (assembly GCA_029783895.1). NCBI lineage: Eukaryota > Metazoa > Chordata > Actinopteri > Cypriniformes > Nemacheilidae > Triplophysa > Triplophysa bombifrons. The sequence goes on along the minus strand of CM056459.1, from coordinate 18,674,695 downwards.
GCTCATTCTGAGGGCTGGGAGAGTGATAAACAAGGATTTGGCACTGAAAACTGCACCCTGTGTAAAACTGGCTTTGTGCATCATGAAAAAGTTTTTTAAGGAATGGATCAGAATCAGTTTTCTTAAACGCTCATTCTGAGTGGCGGGAGAGTGAGAAACAATGATTTGGCACTGAAAACTGCACCCTGTGTAAAACAGGCTTTGTGCATAATAAAAAAAGTTTGTTAAGGAATGGATCAGAATCAGTTTTCTTAAACGCTCAATCTGAGTGCTGGGAGAGTGAGAAACAAGGATTTGGCACTGAAAACTGCACCCTGTGTAAAACTGGCTTTGTGCATAATGAAATAGTTCGTTAACGAATGGATCAGAATCAGTTTTCTTAAACGCTCATTCTGAGTGCTGGGAGAGTGAGAAACAATGATTTGGCACTGAAAACTGCACCCTGTGTAAAACTGGCTTTGTCCATAATAAAAAAGTTTGTTAAGGAATGGATAAGAATCAGTTTTCTTAAACGCTCATTCTGAGTGCTGGGAGAGTGAGAAACAAGAATTTGGCACTGAATACTGCACCCTGTGTAAAACAGGCTTTGTGCATAATGAAATAGTTGGTTAAGGAATGGATCAGAATCACTTTTCTTAAACGCTCATTCTGAGTGCTTCTAGAGTGATAAACAATGATTTGGCACTGAAAACTGCACCCTGTGTAAAACTGGCTTTGTGCATAATAAAAAAGTTTGTTAAGGAATGGATCAGAATCAGTTTTCTTAAACGCTCATTCTGAGTGCTGGGAGAGTGAGAAACAATGATTTGGCACTGAAAACTGCACCCTGTGTAAAACAGGCTTTGTGCATAATAAAAAAAGTTTGTTAAGGAATGGATCAGAATCAGTTTTCTTAAACGCTCAATCTGAGTGCTGGGAGAGTGAGAAACAAGGATTTGGCACTGAAAACTGCACCCTGTGTAAAACTGGCTTTGTCCATAATAAAAAAGTTTGTTAAGGAATGGATCAGAATCAGTTTTCTTAAATGCTCATTCTGAGGGCTGGGAGAGTGATAAACAAGGATTTGGCACTGAAAACTGCACCCTGTGTAAAACTGGCTTTGTGCATCATGAAAAAGTTTTTTAAGGAATGGATCAGAATCAGTTTTCTTAAACGCTCATTCTGAGTGGCGGGAGAGTGAGAAACAATGATTTGGCACTGAAAACTGCACCCTGTGTAAAACAGGCTTTGTGCATAATAAAAAAAGTTTGTTAAGGAATGGATCAGAATCAGTTTTCTTAAACGCTCAATCTGAGTGCTGGGAGAGTGAGAAACAAGGTTTTGGCACTGAAAACTGCACCCTGTGTAAAACTGGCTTTGTGCATAATGAAATAGTTCGTTAACGAATGGATCAGAATCAGTTTTCTTAAACGCTCATTCTGAGTGCTGGGAGAGTGATAAACAATGATTTGGCACTGAAAACTGCACCCTGTGTAAAACTGGCTTTGTGCATAATAAAAAAGTTTGTTAAGGAATGGATCAGAATCAGTTTTCTTAAACGCTCATTCTGAGTGCTGGGAGAGTGAGAAACAATGATTTGGCACTGAAAACTGCACCCTGTGTAACACAGGCTTTGTGCATAATAAAAAAAGTTTGTTAAGGAATGGATCAGAATCAGTTTTCTTAAACGCTCAATCTGAGTGCTGGGAGAGTGAGAAACAAGGATTTGGCACTGAAAACTGCACCCTGTGTAAAACTGGCTTTGTGCATAATAAAAAAGTTTGTTAAGGAATGGATCAGAATCAGTTTTCTTAAACGCTCATTCTGAGTGCTGGGAGAGTGAGAAACAATGATTTGGCACTGAAAACTGCACCCTGTGTGAAACAGGCTTTGTGCATAATAAAAAAAGTTTGTTAAGGAATGGATCAGAATCAGTTTTCTTAAACACTTATTCTGAGTGCTGGGAGAGTGAGAAACAAGGATTTGGCACTGAAAACTGCACCCTGTGTAAAACTGGCTTTGTGCATAATGAAATAGTTCGTTAACGAATGGATCAGAATCAGTTTTCTTAAACGCTCATTCTGAGTGCTGGGAGAGTGAGAAACAATGATTTGGCACTGAAAACTGCACCCTGTGTAAAACTGGCTTTGTGCATCATGAAAAAGTTTTTTAAGGAGTGGATAAGAATCAGTTTTCTTAAACGCTCAATCTGAGTGCTGGGAGAGTGAGAAACAAGGATTTGGCACTGAAAACTGCACCCTGTGTAAAACTGGCTTTGTGCATAATAAAAAAGTTTGTTAAGGAATGGATCAGAATCACTTTTCTTAAAAGCTCATTCTGAGTGCTGGGAGGGTGAGAAACAAGGATTTGGCACTGAAAACTGCACCCTGTGTAAAACAGGCTTTGTGCATAATAAAAAAGTTTGTTAAGGAATGGATCAGAATCAGTTTTCTTAAACGCTCATTCTGAGTGGCGGGAGAGTGAGAAACAATGATTTGGCACTGAAAACTGCACCCTGTGTAAAACTGGCTTTGTCCATAATAAAAAAAGTTTGTTAAGGAATGGATAAGAATCAGTTTTCTTAAACGCTCATTCTGAGTGCTGGGAGAGTGAGAAACAAGAATTTGGCACTGAATACTGCACCCTGTGTAAAACAGGCTTTGTGCATAATGAAATAGTTGGTTAAGGAATGGATCAGAATCACTTTTCTTAAACGCTCATTCTGAGTGCTTGGAGAGTGATAAACAATGATTTGGCACTGAAAACTGCACCCTGTGTAAAACTGGCTTTGTGCATAATAAAAAAGTTTGTTAAGGAGTGGATAAGAATCAGTTTTCTTAAACGCTCAATCTGAGTGCTGGGAGAGTGAGAAACAATGATTTGGCACTGAAAACTGCACCCTGTGTAAAACTGGCTTTGTCCATAATAAAAAAGTTTGTTAAGGAATGGATAAGAATCAGTTTTCTTAAACGCTCATTCTGAGTGCTGGGAGAGTGAGAAACAATGATTTGGCACTGAAAACTGCACCCTGTGTAAAACTGGCTTTGTCCATAATAAAAAAGTTTGTTAAGGAATGGATAAGAATCAGTTTTCTTAAACGCTCATTCTGAGTGCTGGGAGAGTGAGAAACAAGAATTTGGCACTGAATACTGCACCCTGTGTAAAACAGGCTTTGTCCATAATAAAAAAGTTTGTTAAGGAATGGATAAGAATCAGTTTTCTTAAACGCTCATTCTGAGTGCTGGGAGAGTGAGAAACAAGAATTTGGCACTGAATACTGCACCCTGTGTAAAACAGGCTTTGTGCATAATGAAATAGTTGGTTAAGGAATGGATCAGAATCACTTTTCTTAAACGCTCATTCTGAGTGCTTGGAGAGTGATAAACAATGATTTGGCACTGAAAACTGCACCCTGTGTAAAACTGGCTTTGTGCATAATAAAAAAGTTTGTTAAGGAATGGATCAGAATCAGTTTTCTTAAACGCTCATTCTGAGTGCTGGGAGAGTGAGAAACAATGATTTGGCACTGAAAACTGCACCCTGTGTAACACAGGCTTTGTGCATAATAAAAAAAGTTTGTTAAGGAATGGATCAGAATCAGTTTTCTTAAACGCTCAATCTGAGTGCTGGGAGAGTGAGAAACAAGGATTTGGCACTGAAAACTGCACCCTGTGTAAAACTGGCTTTGTGCATAATAAAAAAGTTTGTTAAGGAATGGATCAGAATCAGTTTTCTTAAACGCTCATTCTGAGTGCTGGGAGAGTGAGAAACAATGATTTGGCACTGAAAACTGCACCCTGTGTAAAACAGGCTTTGTGCATAATAAAAAAAGTTTGTTAAGGAATGGATCAGAATCAGTTTTCTTAAACGCTCAATCTGAGTGCTGGGAGAGTGAGAAACAAGGATTTGGCACTGAAAACTGCACCCTGTGTAAAACTGGCTTTGTGCATAATAAAAAAGTTTGTTAAGGAATGGATCAGAATCAGTTTTCTTAAACGCTCATTCTGAGTGCTGGGAGAGTGAGAAACAATGATTTGGCACTGAAAACTGCACCCTGTGTAAAACAGGCTTTGTGCATAATAAAAAAAGTTTGTTAAGGAATGGATCAGAATCAGTTTTCTTAAACGCTCAATCTGAGTGCTGGGAGAGTGAGAAACAAGGATTTGGCACTGAAAACTGCACCCTGTGTAAAACTGGCTTTGTGCATAATAAAAAAGTTTGTTAAGGAATGGATCAGAATCAGTTTTCTTAAACGCTCATTCTGAGTGCTGGGAGAGTGAGAAACAATGATTTGGCACTGAAAACTGCACCCTGTGTAAAACAGGCTTTGTGCATAATAAAAAAGTTTGTTAAGGAATGGATCAGAATCAGTTTTCTTAAACGCTCATTCTGAGTGGCGGGAGAGTGAGAAACAATGATTTGGCACTGAAAACTGCACCCTGTGTAAAACTGGCTTTGTCCATAATAAAAAAGTTTGTTAAGGAATGGATAAGAATCAGTTTTCTTAAACGCTCATTCTGAGTGCTGGGAGAGTGAGAAACAAGAATTTGGCACTGAATACTGCACCCTGTGTAAAACAGGCTTTGTGCATAATGAAATAGTTGGTTAAGGAATGGATCAGAATCACTTTTCTTAAACGCTCATTCTGAGTGCTTGGAGAGTGATAAACAATGATTTGACACTGAAAACTGCACCCTGTGTAAAACTGGCTTTGTGCATAATAAAAAAGTTTGTTAAGGAATGGATAAGAATCAGTTTTCTTAAACGCTCATTCTGAGTGCTGGGAGAGTGAGAAACAATGATTTGGCACTGAAAACTGCACCCTGTGTAAAACTGGCTTTGTCCATAATAAAAAAGTTTGTTAAGGAATGGATAAGAATCAGTTTTCTTAAACGCTCATTCTGAGTGCTGGGAGAGTGAGAAACAAGAATTTGGCACTGAATACTGCACCCTGTGTAAAACAGGCTTTGTCCATAATAAAAAAGTTTGTTAAGGAATGGATAAGAATCAGTTTTCTTAAACGCTCATTCTGAGTGCTGGGAGAGTGAGAAACAAGAATTTGGCACTGAATACTGCACCCTGTGTAAAACAGGCTTTGTGCATAATGAAATAGTTGGTTAAGGAATGGATCAGAATCACTTTTCTTAAACGCTCATTCTGAGTGCTTGGAGAGTGATAAACAATGATTTGGCACTGAAAACTGCACCCTGTGTAAAACTGGCTTTGTGCATAATAAAAAAGTTTGTTAAGGAATGGATCAGAATCAGTTTTCTTAAACGCTCATTCTGAGTGGCGGGAGAGTGAGAAACAATGATTTGGCACTGAAAACTGCACCCTGTGTAAAACTGGCTTTGTCCATAATAAAAAAGTTTGTTAAGGAATGGATCAGAATCACTTTTCTTAAACGCTCATTCTGAGTGCTGGGAGGGTGAGAAACAAGGATTTGGCACTGAAGACTGCACCCTGTGTAAAACAGGCTTTGTGCATAATAAAAAAGTTTGTTAAGGAATGGATCAGAATCAGTTTTCTTAAACGCTCATTCTGAGTGGCGGGAGAGTGAGAAACAATGATTTGGCACTGAAAACTGCACCCTGTGTAAAACTGGCTTTGTCCATAATAAAAAAGTTTGTTAAGGAATGGATAAGAATCAGTTTTCTTAAACGCTCATTCTGAGTGCTGGGAGAGTGAGAAACAAGAATTTGGCACTGAATACTGCACCCTGTGTAAAACAGGCTTTGTGCATAATGAAATAGTTGGTTAAGGAATGGATCAGAATCACTTTTCTTAAACGCTCATTCTGAGTGCTTGGAGAGTGATAAACAATGATTTGGCACTGAAAACTGCACCCTGTGTAAAACTGGCTTTGTGCATAATAAAAAAGTTTGTTAAGGAATGGATCAGAATCAGTTTTCTTAAACGCTCATTCTGAGTGCTGGGAGAGTGAGAAACAATGATTTGGCACTGAAAACTGCACCCTGTGTAAAACAGGCTTTGTGCATAATAAAAAAAGTTTGTTAAGGAATGGATCAGAATCAGTTTTCTTAAACGCTCAATCTGAGTGCTGGGAGAGTGAGAAACAAGGATTTGGCACTGAAAACTGCACCCTGTGTAAAACTGGCTTTGTCCATAATAAAAAAGTTTGTTAAGGAATGGATCAGAATCAGTTTTCTTAAATGCTCATTCTGAGTGCTGGGAGAGTGATAAACAAGGATTTGGCACTGAAAACTGCACCCTGTGTAAAACTGGCTTTGTGCATCATGAAAAAGTTTTTTAAGGAATGGATCAGAATCAGTTTTCTTAAACGCTCATTCTGAGTGGCGGGAGAGTGAGAAACAATGATTTGGCACTGAAAACTGCACCCTGTGTAAAACTGGCTTTGTGCATAATAAAAAAGTTTGTTAAGGAATGGATCAGAATCAGTTTTCTTAAACGCTCATTCTGAGTGCTGGGAGAGTGAGAAACAATGATTTGGCACTGAAAACTGCACCCTGTGTAAAACAGGCTTTGTGCATAATAAAAAAAGTTTGTTAAGGAATGGATCAGAATCCGTTGTCTTAAACGCTCAATCTGAGTGCTGGGAGAGTGAGAAACAATGATTTGGCACTGAAAACTGCACCCTGTGTAAAACAGGCTTTGTGCATAATAAAAAAAGTTTGTTAAGGAATGGATCAGAATCAGTTTTCTTAAACGCTTATTCTGAGTGCTGGGAGAGTGAGAAGCAAGGATTTGGCACTGAAAACTGCACCCTGTGTAAAACTGGCTTTGTGCATAATGAAATAGTTCGTTAACGAATGGATCAGAATCAGTTTTCTTAAACGCTCATTCTGAGTGCTAGGAGAGTGAGAAACAATGATTTGGCACTGAAAACTGCACCCTGTGTAAAACTGGCTTTGTCCATAATAAAAAAGTTTGTTAAGGAATGGATAAGAATCAGTTTTCTTAAACGCTCATTCTGAGTGCTGGGAGAGTGAGAAACAAGAATTTGGCACTGAATACTGCACCCTGTGTAAAACAGGCTTTGTGCATAATGAAATAGTTGGTTAAGGAATGGATCAGAATCACTTTTCTTAAACGCTCATTCTGAGTGCTTGGAGAGTGATAAACAATGCTTTGGCACTGAAAACTGCACCCTGTGTAAAACTGGCTTTGTGCATAATAAAAAAGTTTGTTAAGGAATGGATCAGAATCAGTTTTCTTAAACGCTCATTCTGAGTGCTGGGAGAGTGAGAAACAATGATTTGGCACTGAAAACTGCACCCTGTGTAAAACAGGCTTTGTGCATAATAAAAAAAGTTTGTTAAGGAATGGATCAGAATCAGTTTTCTTAAACGCTCAATCTGAGTGCTGGGAGAGTGAGAAACAAGGATTTGGCACTGAAAACTGCACCCTGTGTAAAACTGGCTTTGTCCATAATAAAAAAGTTTGTTAAGGAATGGATCAGAATCAGTTTTCTTAAATGCTCATTCTGAGGGCTGGGAGAGTGATAAACAAGGATTTGGCACTGAAAACTGCACCCTGTGTAAAACTGGCTTTGTGCATCATGAAAAAGTTTTTTAAGGAATGGATCAGAATCAGTTTTCTTAAACGCTCATTCTGAGTGGCGGGAGAGTGAGAAACAATGATTTGGCACTGAAAACTGCACCCTGTGTAAAACAGGCTTTGTGCATAATAAAAAAAGTTTGTTAAGGAATGGATCAGAATCAGTTTTCTTAAACGCTCAATCTGAGTGCTGGGAGAGTGAGAAACAAGGATTTGGCACTGAAAACTGCACCCTGTGTAAAACTGGCTTTGTGCATAATGAAATAGTTCGTTAACGAATGGATCAGAATCAGTTTTCTTAAACGCTCATTCTGAGTGCTGGGAGAGTGAGAAACAATGATTTGGCACTGAAAACTGCACCCTGTGTAAAACTGGCTTTGTCCATAATAAAAAAGTTTGTTAAGGAATGGATAAGAATCAGTTTTCTTAAACGCTCATTCTGAGTGCTGGGAGAGTGAGAAACAAGAATTTGGCACTGAATACTGCACCCTGTGTAAAACAGGCTTTGTGCATAATGAAATAGTTGGTTAAGGAATGGATCAGAATCACTTTTCTTAAACGCTCATTCTGAGTGCTTCGAGAGTGATAAACAATGATTTGGCACTGAAAACTGCACCCTGTGTAAAACTGGCTTTGTGCATAATAAAAAAGTTTGTTAAGGAATGGATCAGAATCAGTTTTCTTAAACGCTCATTCTGAGTGCTGGGAGAGTGAGAAACAATGATTTGGCACTGAAAACTGCACCCTGTGTAAAACAGGCTTTGTGCATAATAAAAAAAGTTTGTTAAGGAATGGATCAGAATCAGTTTTCTTAAACGCTCAATCTGAGTGCTGGGAGAGTGAGAAACAAGGATTTGGCACTGAAAACTGCACCCTGTGTAAAACTGGCTTTGTCCATAATAAAAAAGTTTGTTAAGGAATGGATCAGAATCAGTTTTCTTAAATGCTCATTCTGAGGGCTGGGAGAGTGATAAACAAGGATTTGGCACTGAAAACTGCACCCTGTGTAAAACTGGCTTTGTGCATCATGAAAAAGTTTTTTAAGGAATGGATCAGAATCAGTTTTCTTAAACGCTCATTCTGAGTGGCGGGAGAGTGAGAAACAATGATTTGGCACTGAAAACTGCACCCTGTGTAAAACAGGCTTTGTGCATAATAAAAAAAGTTTGTTAAGGAATGGATCAGAATCAGTTTTCTTAAACGCTCAATCTGAGTGCTGGGAGAGTGAGAAACAAGGTTTTGGCACTGAAAACTGCACCCTGTGTAAAACTGGCTTTGTGCATAATGAAATAGTTCGTTAACGAATGGATCAGAATCAGTTTTCTTAAACGCTCATTCTGAGTGCTGGGAGAGTGATAAACAATGATTTGGCACTGAAAACTGCACCCTGTGTAAAACTGGCTTTGTGCATAATAAAAAAGTTTGTTAAGGAATGGATCAGAATCAGTTTTCTTAAACGCTCATTCTGAGTGCTGGGAGAGTGAGAAACAATGATTTGGCACTGAAAACTGCACCCTGTGTAACACAGGCTTTGTGCATAATAAAAAAAGTTTGTTAAGGAATGGATCAGAATCAGTTTTCTTAAACGCTCAATCTGAGTGCTGGGAGAGTGAGAAACAAGGATTTGGCACTGAAAACTGCACCCTGTGTAAAACTGGCTTTGTGCATAATAAAAAAGTTTGTTAAGGAATGGATCAGAATCAGTTTTCTTAAACGCTCATTCTGAGTGCTGGGAGAGTGAGAAACAATGATTTGGCACTGAAAACTGCACCCTGTGTGAAACAGGCTTTGTGCATAATAAAAAAAGTTTGTTAAGGAATGGATCAGAATCAGTTTTCTTAAACACTTATTCTGAGTGCTGGGAGAGTGAGAAACAAGGATTTGGCACTGAAAACTGCACCCTGTGTAAAACTGGCTTTGTGCATAATGAAATAGTTCGTTAACGAATGGATCAGAATCAGTTTTCTTAAACGCTCATTCTGAGTGCTGGGAGAGTGAGAAACAATGATTTGGCACTGAAAACTGCACCCTGTGTAAAACTGGCTTTGTGCATCATGAAAAAGTTTTTTAAGGAGTGGATAAGAATCAGTTTTCTTAAACGCTCAATCTGAGTGCTGGGAGAGTGAGAAACAAGGATTTGGCACTGAAAACTGCACCCTGTGTAAAACTGGCTTTGTGCATAATAAAAAAGTTTGTTAAGGAATGGATCAGAATCACTTTTCTTAAAAGCTCATTCTGAGTGCTGGGAGGGTGAGAAACAAGGATTTGGCACTGAAAACTGCACCCTGTGTAAAACAGGCTTTGTGCATAATAAAAAAGTTTGTTAAGGAATGGATCAGAATCAGTTTTCTTAAACGCTCATTCTGAGTGGCGGGAGAGTGAGAAACAATGATTTGGCACTGAAAACTGCACCCTGTGTAAAACTGGCTTTGTCCATAATAAAAAAAGTTTGTTAAGGAATGGATAAGAATCAGTTTTCTTAAACGCTCATTCTGAGTGCTGGGAGAGTGAGAAACAAGAATTTGGCACTGAATACTGCACCCTGTGTAAAACAGGCTTTGTGCATAATGAAATAGTTGGTTAAGGAATGGATCAGAATCACTTTTCTTAAACGCTCATTCTGAGTGCTTGGAGAGTGATAAACAATGATTTGGCACTGAAAACTGCACCCTGTGTAAAACTGGCTTTGTGCATAATAAAAAAGTTTGTTAAGGAGTGGATAAGAATCAGTTTTCTTAAACGCTCAATCTGAGTGCTGGGAGAGTGAGAAACAATGATTTGGCACTGAAAACTGCACCCTGTGTAAAACTGGCTTTGTCCATAATAAAAAAGTTTGTTAAGGAATGGATAAGAATCAGTTTTCTTAAACGCTCATTCTGAGTGCTGGGAGAGTGAGAAACAATGATTTGGCACTGAAAACTGCACCCTGTGTAAAACTGGCTTTGTCCATAATAAAAAAGTTTGTTAAGGAATGGATAAGAATCAGTTTTCTTAAACGCTCATTCTGAGTGCTGGGAGAGTGAGAAACAAGAATTTGGCACTGAATACTGCACCCTGTGTAAAACAGGCTTTGTCCATAATAAAAAAGTTTGTTAAGGAATGGATAAGAATCAGTTTTCTTAAACGCTCATTCTGAGTGCTGGGAGAGTGAGAAACAAGAATTTGGCACTGAATACTGCACCCTGTGTAAAACAGGCTTTGTGCATAATGAAATAGTTGGTTAAGGAATGGATCAGAATCACTTTTCTTAAACGCTCATTCTGAGTGCTTGGAGAGTGATAAACAATGATTTGGCACTGAAAACTGCACCCTGTGTAAAACTGGCTTTGTGCATAATAAAAAAGTTTGTTAAGGAATGGATCAGAATCAGTTTTCTTAAACGCTCATTCTGAGTGCTGGGAGAGTGAGAAACAATGATTTGGCACTGAAAACTGCACCCTGTGTAACACAGGCTTTGTGCATAATAAAAAAAGTTTGTTAAGGAATGGATCAGAATCAGTTTTCTTAAACGCTCAATCTGAGTGCTGGGAGAGTGAGAAACAAGGATTTGGCACTGAAAACTGCACCCTGTGTAAAACTGGCTTTGTGCATAATAAAAAAGTTTGTTAAGGAATGGATCAGAATCAGTTTTCTTAAACGCTCATTCTGAGTGCTGGGAGAGTGAGAAACAATGATTTGGCACTGAAAACTGCACCCTGTGTAAAACAGGCTTTGTGCATAATAAAAAAAGTTTGTTAAGGAATGGATCAGAATCAGTTTTCTTAAACGCTCAATCTGAGTGCTGGGAGAGTGAGAAACAAGGATTTGGCACTGAAAACTGCACCCTGTGTAAAACTGGCTTTGTGCATAATAAAAAAGTTTGTTAAGGAATGGATCAGAATCAGTTTTCTTAAACGCTCATTCTGAGTGCTGGGAGAGTGAGAAACAATGATTTGGCACTGAAAACTGCACCCTGTGTAAAACAGGCTTTGTGCATAATAAAAAAAGTTTGTTAAGGAATGGATCAGAATCAGTTTTCTTAAACGCTCAATCTGAGTGCTGGGAGAGTGAGAAACAAGGATTTGGCACTGAAAACTGCACCCTGTGTAAAACTGGCTTTGTGCATAATAAAAAAGTTTGTTAAGGAATGGATCAGAATCAGTTTTCTTAAACGCTCATTCTGAGTGCTGGGAGAGTGAGAAACAATGATTTGGCACTGAAAACTGCACCCTGTGTAAAACAGGCTTTGTGCATAATAAAAAAGTTTGTTAAGGAATGGATCAGAATCAGTTTTCTTAAACGCTCATTCTGAGTGGCGGGAGAGTGAGAAACAATGATTTGGCACTGAAAACTGCACCCTGTGTAAAACTGGCTTTGTCCATAATAAAAAAGTTTGTTAAGGAATGGATAAGAATCAGTTTTCTTAAACGCTCATTCTGAGTGCTGGGAGAGTGAGAAACAAGAATTTGGCACTGAATACTGCACCCTGTGTAAAACAGGCTTTGTGCATAATGAAATAGTTGGTTAAGGAATGGATCAGAATCACTTTTCTTAAACGCTCATTCTGAGTGCTTGGAGAGTGATAAACAATGATTTGACACTGAAAACTGCACCCTGTGTAAAACTGGCTTTGTGCATAATAAAAAAGTTTGTTAAGGAATGGATAAGAATCAGTTTTCTTAAACGCTCATTCTGAGTGCTGGGAGAGTGAGAAACAATGATTTGGCACTGAAAACTGCACCCTGTGTAAAACTGGCTTTGTCCATAATAAAAAAGTTTGTTAAGGAATGGATAAGAATCAGTTTTCTTAAACGCTCATTCTGAGTGCTGGGAGAGTGAGAAACAAGAATTTGGCACTGAATACTGCACCCTGTGTAAAACAGGCTTTGTCCATAATAAAAAAGTTTGTTAAGGAATGGATAAGAATCAGTTTTCTTAAACGCTCATTCTGAGTGCTGGGAGAGTGAGAAACAAGAATTTGGCACTGAATACTGCACCCTGTGTAAAACAGGCTTTGTGCATAATGAAATAGTTGGTTAAGGAATGGATCAGAATCACTTTTCTTAAACGCTCATTCTGAGTGCTTGGAGAGTGATAAACAATGATTTGGCACTGAAAACTGCACCCTGTGTAAAACTGGCTTTGTGCATAATAAAAAAGTTTGTTAAGGAATGGATCAGAATCAGTTTTCTTAAACGCTCATTCTGAGTGCTGGGAGAGTGAGAAACAATGATTTGGCACTGAAAACTGCACCCTGTGTAACACAGGCTTTGTGCATAATAAAAAAAGTTTGTTAAGGAATGGATCAGAATCAGTTTTCTTAAACGCTCAATCTGAGTGCTGGGAGAGTGAGAAACAAGGATTTGGCACTGAAAACTGCACCCTGTGTAAAACTGGCTTTGTGCATAATAAAAAAGTTTGTTATGGAATGGATCAGAATCAGTTTTCTTAAACGCTCATTCTGAGTGCTGGGAGAGTGAGAAACAATGATTTGGCACTGAAAACTGCACCCTGTGTAAAACAGGCTTTGTGCATAATAAAAAAAGTTTGTTAAGGAATGGATCAGAATCAGTTTTCTTAAACGCTCAATCTGAGTGCTGGGAGAGTGAGAAACAAGGATTTGGCACTGAAAACTGCACCCTGTGTAAAACTGGCTTTGTGCATAATAAAAAAGTTTGTTAAGGAATGGTTCAGAATCAGTTTTCTTAAACGCTCATTCTGAGTGCTGGGAGAGTGAGAAACAATGATTTGGCACTGAAAACTGCACCCTGTGTAACACAGGCTTTGTGCATAATAAAAAAAGTTTGTTAAGGAATGGATCAGAATCAGTTTTCTTAAACGCTCAATCTGAGTGCTGGGAGAGTGAGAAACAATGATTTGGCACTGAAAACTGCACCCTGTGTAAAACTGGCTTTGTGCATCATGAAAAAGTTTTTTAAGGAGTGGATAAGAATCAGTTTTCTTAAACGCTCAATCTGAGTGCTGGGAGAGTGAGAAACAAGGATTTGGCACTGAAAACTGCACCCTGTGTAAAACTGGCTTTGTGCATAATAAAAAAGTTTGTTAAGGAATGGATCAGAATCACTTTTCTTAAAAGCTCATTCTGAGTGCTGGGAGGGTGAGAAACAAGGATTTGGCACTGAATACTGCACCCTGTGTAAAACTGGCTTTGTCCATAATAAAAAAGTTTGTTAAGGAATGGATCAGAATCAGTTTTCTTAAACGCTCATTCTGAGTGGCGGGAGAGTGAGAAACAATGATTTGGCACTGAAAACTGCACCCTGTGTAAAACTGGCTTTGTCCATAATAAAAAAGTTTGTTAAGGAATGGATAAGAATCAGTTTTCTTAAACGCTCATTCTGAGTGCTGGGAGAGTGAGAAACAAGAATTTGGCACTGAATACTGCACCCTGTGTAAAACAGGCTTTGTGCATAATGAAATAGTTGGTTAAGGAATGGATCAGAATCACTTTTCTTAAACGCTCATTCTGAGTGCTTGGAGAGTGAGAAACAATGATTTGGCACTGAAAACTGCACCCTGTGTAAAACAGGCTTTGTGCATAATAAAAAAGTTTTTTAAGGAGTGGATAAGAATCAGTTTTCTTAAAAGCTCATTCTGAGTGCTGGGAGAGTGAGAAACAATGATTTGGCACTGAAAACTGCACCCTGTGTAAAACTGGCTTTGTGCATCATGAAAAAGTTTTTTAAGGAGTGGATAAGAATCAGTTTTCTTAAAAGCTCATTCTGAGTGCTGGGAGAGTGAGAAACAATGATTTGGCACTGAAAACTGCACCCTGTGTAAAACAGGCTTTGTGCATAATAAAAAAGTTTGTTAAGGAATGGATCAGAATCAGTTTTCTTAAACACTTATTCTGAGTGCTGGGAGAGTGAGAAACAAGGATTTGGCACTGAAAACTGCACCCTGTGTAAAACTGGCTTTGTGCATAATGAAATAGTTCGTTAACGAATGGATCAGAATCAGTTTTCTTAAACGCTCATTCTGAGTGCTGGGAGAGTGAGAAACAATGATTTGGCACTGAAAACTGCACCCTGTGTAAAACTGGCTTTGTGCATCATGAAAAAGTTTTTTAAGGAGTGGATAAGAATCAGTTTTCTTAAACGCTCAATCTGAGTGCTGGGAGAGTGAGAAACAAGGATTTGGCACTGAAAACTGCACCCTGTGTAAAACTGGCTTTGTGCATAATAAAAAAGTTTGTTAAGGAATGGATCAGAATCACTTTTCTTAAAAGCTCATTCTGAGTGCTGGGAGGGTGAGAAACAAGGATTTGGCACTGAAAACTGCACCCTGTGTAAAACAGGCTTTGTGCATAATAAAAAAGTTTGTTAAGGAATGGATCAGAATCAGTTTTCTTAAACGCTCATTCTGAGTGGCGGGAGAGTGAGAAACAATGATTTGGCACTGAAAACTGCACCCTGTGTAAAACTGGCTTTGTCCATAATAAAAAAAGTTTGTTAAGGAATGGATAAGAATCAGTTTTCTTAAACGCTCATTCTGAGTGCTGGGAGAGTGAGAAACAAGAATTTGGCACTGAATACTGCACCCTGTGTAAAACAGGCTTTGTGCATAATGAAATAGTTGGTTAAGGAATGGATCAGAATCACTTTTCTTAAACGCTCATTCTGAGTGCTTGGAGAGTGATAAACAATGATTTGGCACTGAAAACTGCACCCTGTGTAAAACTGGCTTTGTGCATAATAAAAAAGTTTGTTAAGGAGTGGATAAGAATCAGTTTTCTTAAACGCTCAATCTGAGTGCTGGGAGAGTGAGAAACAATGATTTGGCACTGAAAACTGCACCCTGTGTAAAACTGGCTTTGTCCATAATAAAAAAGTTTGTTAAGGAATGGATAAGAATCAGTTTTCTTAAACGCTCATTCTGAGTGCTGGGAGAGTGAGAAACAATGATTTGGCACTGAAAACTGCACCCTGTGTAAAACTGGCTTTGTCCATAATAAAAAAGTTTGTTAAGGAATGGATAAGAATCAGTTTTCTTAAACGCTCATTCTGAGTGCTGGGAGAGTGAGAAACAAGAATTTGGCACTGAATACTGCACCCTGTGTAAAACAGGCTTTGTCCATAATGAAATAGTTGGTTAAGGAATGGATCAGAATCACTTTTCTTAAACGCTCATTCTGAGTGCTTGGAGAGTGATAAACAATGATTTGGCACTGAAAACTGCACCCTGTGTAAAACTGGCTTTGTGCATAATAAAAAAGTTTGTTAAGGAGTGGATAAGAATCAGTTTTCTTAAACGCTCAATCTGAGTGCTGGGAGAGTGAGAAACAATGATTTGGCACTGAAAACTGCACCCTGTGTAAAACTGGCTTTGTCCATAATAAAAAAGTTTGTTAAGGAATGGATAAGAATCAGTTTTCTTAAACGCTCATTCTGAGTGCTGGGAGAGTGAGAAACAATGATTTGGCACTGAAAACTGCACCCTGTGTAAAACTGGCTTTGTCCATAATAAAAAAGTTTGTTAAGGAATGGATAAGAATCAGTTTTCTTAAACGCTCATTCTGAGTGCTGGGAGAGTGAGAAACAAGAATTTGGCACTGAATACTGCACCCTGTGTAAAACAGGCTTTGTCCATAATAAAAAAGTTTGTTAAGGAATGGATAAGAATCAGTTTTCTTAAACGCTCATTCTGAGTGCTGGGAGAGTGAGAAACAAGAATTTGGCACTGAATACTGCACCCTGTGTAAAACAGGCTTTGTGCATAATGAAATAGTTGGTTAAGGAATGGATCAGAATCACTTTTCTTAAACGCTCATTCTGTGTGCTTGGAGAGTGATAAACAATGATTTGGCACTGAAAACTGCACCCTGTGTAAAACTGGCTTTGTGCATAATAAAAAAGTTTGTTAAGGAATGGATCAGAATCAGTTTTCTTAAACGCTCATTCTGAGTGCTGGGAGAGTGAGAAACAATGATTTGGCACTGAAAACTGCACCCTGTGTAACACAGGCTTTGTGCATAATAAAAAAAGTTTGTTAAGGAATGGATCAGAATCAGTTTTCTTAAACGCTCAATCTGAGTGCTGGGAGAGTGAGAAACAAGGATTTGGCACTGAAAACTGCACCCTGTGTAAAACTGGCTTTGTGCATAATAAAAAAGTTTGTTAAGGAATGGATCAGAATCAGTTTTCTTAAACGCTCATTCTGAGTGCTGGGAGAGTGAGAAACAATGATTTGGCACTGAAAACTGCACCCTGTGTAAAACAGGCTTTGTGCATAATAAAAAAAGTTTGTTAAGGAATGGATCAGAATCAGTTTTCTTAAACGCTCAATCTGAGTGCTGGGAGAGTGAGAAACAAGGATTTGGCACTGAAAACTGCACCCTGTGTAAAACTGGCTTTGTGCATAATAAAAAAGTTTGTTAAGGAATGGTTCAGAATCAGTTTTCTTAAACGCTCATTCTGAGTGCTGGGAGAGTGAGAAACAATGATTTGGCACTGAAAACTGCACCCTGTGTAACACAGGCTTTGTGCATAATAAAAAAAGTTTGTTAAGGAATGGATCAGAATCAGTTTTCTTAAACGCTCAATCTGAGTGCTGGGAGAGTGAGAAACAAGGATTTGGCACTGAAAACTGCACCCTGTGTAAAACTGGCTTTGTGCATAATAAAAAAGTTTGTTAAGGAATGGATCAGAATCACTTTTCTTAAACGCTCATTCTGAGTGCTGGGAGAGTGAGAAACAATGATTTGGCACTGAAAACTGCACCCTGTGTAAAACAGGCTTAGTGCATAATAAAAAAAGTTTGTTGAGGAATGGATCAGAATCAGTTTTCTTAAACGCTCAATCTGAGTGCTGGGAGAGTGAGAAACAAGGATTTGGCACTGAAAACTGCACCCTGTGTAAAACTGGCTTTGTGCATAATAAAAAAGTTTGTTAAGGAATGGATCAGAATCAGTTTTCTTAAACGCTCATTCTGAGTGCTGGGAGAGTGAGAAACAATGATTTGGCACTGAAAACTGCACCCTGTGTAAAACAGGCTTTGTGCATAATAAAAAAAGTTTGTTAAGGAATGGATCAGAATCAGTTTTCTTAAACACTTATTCTGAGTGCTGGGAGAGTGAGAAACAAGGATTTGGCACTGAAAACTGCACCCTGTGTAAAACTGGCTTTGTGCATAATGAAATAGTTCGTTAACGAATGGATCAGAATCAGTTTTCTTAAACGCTCATTCTGAGTGCTGGGAGAGTGAGAAACAATGATTTGGCACTGAAAACTGCACCCTGTGTAAAACTGGCTTTGTGCATCATGAAAAAGTTTTTTAAGGAGTGGATAAGAATCAGTTTTCTTAAACGCTCAATCTGAGTGCTGGGAGAGTGAGAAACAAGGATTTGGCACTGAAAACTGCACCCTGTGTAAAACTGGCTTTGTGCATAATAAAAAAGTTTGTTAAGGAATGGATCAGAATCACTTTTCTTAAAAGCTCATTCTGAGTGCTGGGAGGGTGAGAAACAAGGATTTGGCACTGAAAACTGCACCCTGTGTAAAACTGGCTTTGTCCATAATAAAAAAGTTTGTTAAGGAATGGATCAGAATCAGTTTTCTTAAACGCTCATTCTGAGTGGCGGGAGAGTGAGAAACAATGATTTGGCACTGAAAACTGCACCCTGTGTAAAACTGGCTTTGTCCATAATAAAAAAGTTTGTTAAGGAATGGATAAGAATCAGTTTTCTTAAACGCTCATTCTGAGTGCTGGGAGAGTGAGAAACAAGAATTTGGCACTGAATACTGCACCCTGTGTAAAACAGGCTTTGTGCATAATGAAATAGTTGGTTAAGGAATGGATCAGAATCACTTTTCTTAAACGCTCATTCTGAGTGCTTGGAGAGTGAGAAACAATGATTTGGCACTGAAAACTGCACCCTGTGTAAAACAGGCTTTGTGCATAATGAAATAGTTCGTTAACGAATGGATCAGAATCAGTTTTCTTAAACGCTCATTCTGAGTGCTGGGAGAGTGAGAAACAATGATTTGGCACTGAAAACTGCACCCTGTGTAAAACTGGCTTTGTGCATCATGAAAAAGTTTTTTAAGGAGTGGATAAGAATCAGTTTTCTTAAAAGCTCATTCTGAGTGCTGGGAGGGTGAGAAACAAGGATTTGGCACTGAAAACTGCACCCTGTGTAAAACAGGCTTTGTGCATAATAAAAAAGTTTGTTAAGGAATGGATCAGAATCAGTTTTCTTAAACGCTCATTCTGAGTGGCGGGAGAGTGAGAAACAAGGATTTGGCACTGAAAACTGCACCCTGTGTAAAACTGGCTTTGTCCATAATAAAAAAGTTTGTTAAGAAATGGATAAGAATCAGTTTTCTTAAACGCTCATTCTGAGTGCTGGGAGAGTGAGAAACAAGAATTTGGCACTGAATACTGCACCCTGTGTAAAACAGGCTTTGTGCATAATGAAATAGTTGGTTAAGGAATGGATCAGAATCACTTTTCTTAAACGCTCATTCTGAGTGCTTGGAGAGTGATAAACAATGATTTGGCACTGAAAACTGCACCCTGTGTAAAACTGGCTTTGTGCATAATAAAAAAGTTTGTTAAGGAGTGGATAAGAATCAGTTTTCTTAAACGCTCAATCTGAGTGCTGGGAGAGTGAGAAACAATGATTTGGCACTGAAAACTGCACCCTGTGTAAAACTGGCTTTGTCCATAATAAAAAAGTTTGTTAAGGAATGGATAAGAATCAGTTTTCTTAAACGCTCATTCTGAGTGCTGGGAGAGTGAGAAACAATGATTTGGCACTGAAAACTGCACCCTGTGTAAAACTGGCTTTGTCCATAATAAAAAAGTTTGTTAAGGAATGGATAAGAATCAGTTTTCTTAAACGCTCATTCTGAGTGCTGGGAGAGTGAGAAACAATGATTTGGCACTGAAAACTGCACCCTGTGTAAAACTGGCTTTGTCCATAATAAAAAAGTTTGTTAAGGAATGGATAAGAATCAGTTTTCTTAAACGCTCATTCTGAGTGCTGGGAGAGTGAGAAACAAGGATTTGGCACTGAAAACTGCACCCTGTGTAAAACTGGCTTTGTGCATAATAAAAAAGTTTGTTAAGGAATGGATCAGAATCAGTTTTCTTAAACGCTCATTCTGAGTGCTGGGAGAGTGAGAAACAAGGATTTGGCACTGAATACTGCACCCTGTGTAAAACTGGCTTTGTGCATAATAAAAAAGTTTGTTAAGGAATGGATCAGAATCAGTTTTCTTAAACGCTCATTCTGAGTGCTGGGAGAGTGAGAAACAAGGATTTGGCACTGAATACTGCACCCTGTGTAAAACTGGCTTTGTGCATAATAAAAAAGTTTGTTAAGGAATGGATCAGAATCAGTTTTCTTAAACGCTCATTCTGAGTGCTGGGAGAGTGAGAAACAAGGATTTGGCACTGAATACTGCACCCTGTGTAAAACTGGCTTTGTGCATAATGAAATAGTTCGTTAACGAATGGATCAGAATCAGTTTTCTTAAACGCTCATTCTGAGTGCTGGGAGAGTGAGAAACAATGATTTGGCACTGAAAACTGCACCCTGTGTAAAACTGGCTTTGTGCATCATGAAAAAGTTTTTTAAGGAGTGGATAAGAATCAGTTTTCTTAAAAGCTCATTCTGAGTGCTGGGAGGGTGAGAAACAAGGATTTGGCACTGAAAACTGCACCCTGTGTAAAACAGGCTTTGTGCATAATAAAAAAGTTTGTTAAGGAATGGATCAGAATCAGTTTTCTTAAACGCTCATTCTGAGTGGCGGGAGAGTGAGAAACAAGGATTTGGCACTGAAAACTGCACCCTGTGTAAAACTGGCTTTGTCCATAATAAAAAAGTTTGTTAAGGAATGGATAAGAATCAGTTTTCTTAAACGCTCATTCTGAGTGCTGGGAGAGTGAGAAACAAGAATTTGGCACTGAATACTGCACCCTGTGTAAAACAGGCTTTGTGCATAATGAAATAGTTGGTTAAGGAATGGATCAGAATCACTTTTCTTAAACGCTCATTCTGAGTGCTTGGAGAGTGATAAACAATGATTTGGCACTGAAAACTGCACCCTGTGTAAAACTGGCTTTGTGCATAATAAAAAAGTTTGTTAAGGAGTGGATAAGAATCAGTTTTCTTAAACGCTCAATCTGAGTGCTGGGAGAGTGAGAAACAATGATTTGGCACTGAAAACTGCACCCTGTGTAAAACTGGCTTTGTCCATAATAAAAAAGTTTGTTAAGGAATGGATAAGAATCAGTTTTCTTAAACGCTCATTCTGAGTGCTGGGAGAGTGAGAAACAATGATTTGGCACTGAAAACTGCACCCTGTGTAAAACTGGCTTTGTCCATAATAAAAAAGTTTGTTAAGGAATGGATAAGAATCAGTTTTCTTAAACGCTCATTCTGAGTGCTGGGAGAGTGAGAAACAATGATTTGGCACTGAAAACTGCACCCTGTGTAAAACTGGCTTTGTCCATAATAAAAAAGTTTGTTAAGGAATGGATAAGAATCAGTTTTCTTAAACGCTCATTCTAAGTGCTGGGAGAGTGAGAAACAATGATTTGGCACTGAAAACTGCACCCTGTGTAAAACTGGCTTTGTCCATAATAAAAAAGTTTGTTAAGGAATGGATAAGAATCAGTTTTCTTAAACGCTCATTCTGAGTGCTGGGAGAGTGAGAAACAAGGATTTGGCACTGAAAACTGCACCCTGTGTAAAACTGGCTTTGTGCATAATAAAAAAGTTTGTTAAGGAATGGATCAGAATCAGTTTTCTTAAACGCTCATTCTGAGTGCTGGGAGAGTGAGAAACAAGGATTTGGCACTGAATACTGCACCCTGTGTAAAACTGGCTTTGTGCATAATAAAAAAGTTTGTTAAGGAATGGATCAGAATCAGTTTTCTTAAACGCTCATTCTGAGTGCTGGGAGAGTGAGAAACAAGGATTTGGCACTGAATACTGCACCCTGTGTAAAACTGGCTTTGTGCATAATAAAAAAGTTTGTTAAGGAATGGATCAGAATCAGTTTTCTTAAACGCTCATTCTGAGTGCTGGGAGAGTGAGAAACAATGATTTGGCACTGAAAACTGCACCCTGTGTAAAACAGG
This sequence comes from Triplophysa bombifrons, assembly GCA_029783895.1. Taxonomy (NCBI): domain Eukaryota; kingdom Metazoa; phylum Chordata; class Actinopteri; order Cypriniformes; family Nemacheilidae; genus Triplophysa; species Triplophysa bombifrons. Next base: position 18,653,089 of record CM056459.1, on the reverse strand, counting down.
CTTTGTGCATAATAAAAAAAGTTTGTTAAGGAATGGATCAGAATCAGTTTTCTTAAACGCTCAATCTGAGTGCTGGGAGAGTGAGAAACAAGGATTTGGCACTGAAAACTGCACCCTGTGTAAAACTGGCTTTGTCCATAATAAAAAAGTTTGTTAAGGAATGGATCAGAATCAGTTTTCTTAAATGCTCATTCTGAGTGCTGGGAGAGTGATAAACAAGGATTTGGCACTGAAAACTGCACCCTGTGTAAAACTGGCTTTGTGCATCATGAAAAAGTTTTTTAAGGAATGGATCAGAATCAGTTTTCTTAAACGCTCATTCTGAGTGGCGGGAGAGTGAGAAACAATGATTTGGCACTGAAAACTGCACCCTGTGTAAAACTGGCTTTGTGCATAATAAAAAAGTTTGTTAAGGAATGGATCAGAATCAGTTTTCTTAAACGCTCATTCTGAGTGCTGGGAGAGTGAGAAACAAGAATTTGGCTCTGAATACTGCACCCTGTGTAAAACAGGCTTTGTGCATAATGAAATAGTTGGTTAAGGAATGGATCAGAATCACTTTTCTTAAACGCTCATTCTGAGTGCTTGGAGAGTGATAAACAATGATTTGGCACTGAAAACTGCACCCTGTGTAAAACTGGCTTTGTGCATAATAAAAAAGTTTGTTAAGGAGTGGATGAGAATCAGTTTTCTTAAACGCTCAATCTGAGTGCTGGGAGAGTGAGAAACAATGATTTGGCACTGAAAACTGCACCCTGTGTAAAACTGGCTTTGTCCATAATAAAAAAGTTTGTTAAGGAATGGATAAGAATCAGTTTTCTTAAACGCTCATTCTGAGTGCTGGGAGAGTGAGAAACAATGATTTGGCACTGAAAACTGCACCCTGTGTAAAACTGGCTTTGTCCATAATAAAAAAGTTTGTTAAGGAATGGATAAGAATCAGTTTTCTTAAACGCTCATTCTGAGTGCTGGGAGAGTGAGAAACAAGAATTTGGCACTGAATACTGCACCCTGTGTAAAACAGGCTTTGTGCATAATGAAATAGTTGGTTAAGGAATGGATCAGAATCACTTTTCTTAAACGCTCATTCTGAGTGCTTGGAGAGTGATAAACAATGATTTGGCACTGAAAACTGCACCCTGTGTAAAACTGGCTTTGTGCATAATAAAAAAGTTTGTTAAGGAATGGATCAGAATCAGTTTTCTTAAACGCTCATTCTGAGTGCTGGGAGAGTGAGAAACAATGATTTGGCACTGAAAACTGCACCCTGTGTAAAACAGGCTTTGTGCATAATAAAAAAAGTTTGTTAAGGAATGGATCAGAATCAGTTTTCTTAAACGCTCATTCTGAGTGCTTGGAGAGTGATAAACAATGATTTGGCATTGAAAACTGCACCCTGTGTAAAACAGGCTTTGTGCATAATAAAAAAGTTTGTTAAGGAATGGATCAGAATCAGTTTTCTTAAACGCTCATTCTGAGTGCTTGGAGAGTGATAAACAATGATTTGGCACTGAAAACTGCACCCTGTGTAAAACTGGCTTTGTGCATAATAAAAAAGTTTGTTAAGGAGTGGATAAGAATCAGTTTTCTTAAACGCTCAATCTGAGTGCTGGGAGAGTGAGAAACAATGATTTGGCACTGAAAACTGCACCCTGTGTAAAACTGGCTTTGTCCATAATAAAAAAGTTTGTTAAGGAATGGATAAGAATCAGTTTTCTTAAACGCTCATTCTGAGTGCTGGGAGAGTGAGAAACAATGATTTGGCACTGAAAACTGCACCCTGTGTAAAACTGGCTTTGTCCATAATAAAAAAGTTTGTTAAGGAATGGATAAGAATCAGTTTTCTTAAACGCTCATTCTGAGTGCTGGGAGAGTGAGAAACAATGATTTGGCACTGAAAACTGCACCCTGTGTAAAACTGGCTTTGTCCATAATAAAAAAGTTTGTTAAGGAATGGATAAGAATCAGTTTTCTTAAACGCTCATTCTAAGTGCTGGGAGAGTGAGAAACAATGATTTGGCACTGAAAACTGCACCCTGTGTAAAACTGGCTTTGTCCATAATAAAAAAGTTTGTTAAGGAATGGATAAGAATCAGTTTTCTTAAACGCTCATTCTGAGTGCTGGGAGAGTGAGAAACAAGGATTTGGCACTGAAAACTGCACCCTGTGTAAAACTGGCTTTGTGCATAATAAAAAAGTTTGTTAAGGAATGGATCAGAATCAGTTTTCTTAAACGCTCATTCTGAGTGCTGGGAGAGTGAGAAACAAGGATTTGGCACTGAATACTGCACCCTGTGTAAAACTGGCTTTGTGCATAATAAAAAAGTTTGTTAAGGAATGGATCAGAATCAGTTTTCTTAAACGCTCATTCTGAGTGCTGGGAGAGTGAGAAACAAGGATTTGGCACTGAATACTGCACCCTGTGTAAAACTGGCTTTGTGCATAATGAAATAGTTCGTTAACGAATGGATCAGAATCAGTTTTCTTAAACGCTCATTCTGAGTGCTGGGAGAGTGAGAAACAATGATTTGGCACTGAAAACTGCACCCTGTGTAAAACTGGCTTTGTGCATCATGAAAAAGTTTTTTAAGGAGTGGATAAGAATCAGTTTTCTTAAAAGCTCATTCTGAGTGCTGGGAGGGTGAGAAACAAGGATTTGGCACTGAAAACTGCACCCTGTGTAAAACAGGCTTTGTGCATAATAAAAAAGTTTGTTAAGGAATGGATCAGAATCAGTTTTCTTAAACGCTCATTCTGAGTGGCGGGAGAGTGAGAAACAAGGATTTGGCACTGAAAACTGCACCCTGTGTAAAACTGGCTTTGTCCATAATAAAAAAGTTTGTTAAGGAATGGATAAGAATCAGTTTTCTTAAACGCTCATTCTGAGTGCTGGGAGAGTGAGAAACAAGAATTTGGCACTGAATACTGCACCCTGTGTAAAACAGGCTTTGTGCATAATGAAATAGTTGGTTAAGGAATGGATCAGAATCACTTTTCTTAAACGCTCATTCTGAGTGCTTGGAGAGTGATAAACAATGATTTGGCACTGAAAACTGCACCCTGTGTAAAACTGGCTTTGTGCATAATAAAAAAGTTTGTTAAGGAGTGGATAAGAATCAGTTTTCTTAAACGCTCAATCTGAGTGCTGGGAGAGTGAGAAACAATGATTTGGCACTGAAAACTGCACCCTGTGTAAAACTGGCTTTGTCCATAATAAAAAAGTTTGTTAAGGAATGGATAAGAATCAGTTTTCTTAAACGCTCATTCTGAGTGCTGGGAGAGTGAGAAACAATGATTTGGCACTGAAAACTGCACCCTGTGTAAAACTGGCTTTGTCCATAATAAAAAAGTTTGTTAAGGAATGGATAAGAATCAGTTTTCTTAAACGCTCATTCTGAGTGCTGGGAGAGTGAGAAACAATGATTTGGCACTGAAAACTGCACCCTGTGTAAAACTGGCTTTGTCCATAATAAAAAAGTTTGTTAAGGAATGGATAAGAATCAGTTTTCTTAAACGCTCATTCTAAGTGCTGGGAGAGTGAGAAACAATGATTTGGCACTGAAAACTGCACCCTGTGTAAAACTGGCTTTGTCCATAATAAAAAAGTTTGTTAAGGAATGGATAAGAATCAGTTTTCTTAAACGCTCATTCTGAGTGCTGGGAGAGTGAGAAACAAGGATTTGGCACTGAAAACTGCACCCTGTGTAAAACTGGCTTTGTGCATAATAAAAAAGTTTGTTAAGGAATGGATCAGAATCAGTTTTCTTAAACGCTCATTCTGAGTGCTGGGAGAGTGAGAAACAAGGATTTGGCACTGAATACTGCACCCTGTGTAAAACTGGCTTTGTGCATAATAAAAAAGTTTGTTAAGGAATGGATCAGAATCAGTTTTCTTAAACGCTCATTCTGAGTGCTGGGAGAGTGAGAAACAAGGATTTGGCACTGAATACTGCACCCTGTGTAAAACTGGCTTTGTGCATAATAAAAAAGTTTGTTAAGGAATGGATCAGAATCAGTTTTCTTAAACGCTCATTCTGAGTGCTGGGAGAGTGAGAAACAATGATTTGGCACTGAAAACTGCACCCTGTGTAAAACAGGCTTTGTGCATAATAAAAAAAGTTTGTTAAGGAATGGATCAGAATCAGTTTTCTTAAACGCTCAATCTGAGTGCTGGGAGAGTGAGAAACAAGGATTTGGCACTGAAAACTGCACCCTGTGTAAAACTGGCTTTGTCCATAATAAAAAAGTTTGTTAAGGAATGGATCAGAATCAGTTTTCTTAAATGCTCATTCTGAGTGCTGGGAGAGTGATAAACAAGGATTTGGCACTGAAAACTGCACCCTGTGTAAAACTGGCTTTGTGCATCATGAAAAAGTTTTTTAAGGAATGGATCAGAATCAGTTTTCTTAAACGCTCATTCTGAGTGGCGGGAGAGTGAGAAACAATGATTTGGCACTGAAAACTGCACCCTGTGTAAAACTGGCTTTGTGCATAATAAAAAAGTTTGTTAAGGAATGGATCAGAATCAGTTTTCTTAAACGCTCATTCTGAGTGCTGGGAGAGTGAGAAACAAGAATTTGGCTCTGAATACTGCACCCTGTGTAAAACAGGCTTTGTGCATAATGAAATAGTTGGTTAAGGAATGGATCAGAATCACTTTTCTTAAACGCTCATTCTGAGTGCTGGGAGAGTGATAAACAATGATTTGGCACTGAAAACTGCACCCTGTGTAAAACTGGCTTTGTGCATAATAAAAAAGTTTGTTAAGGAGTGGATAAGAATCAGTTTTCTTAAACGCTCAATCTGAGTGCTGGGAGAGTGAGAAACAATGATTTGGCACTGAAAACTGCACCCTGTGTAAAACTGGCTTTGTCCATAATAAAAAAGTTTGTTAAGGAATGGATAAGAATCAGTTTTCTTAAACGCTCATTCTGAGTGCTGGGAGAGTGAGAAACAATGATTTGGCACTGAAAACTGCACCCTGTGTAAAACTGGCTTTGTCCATAATAAAAAAGTTTGTTAAGGAATGGATAAGAATCAGTTTTCTTAAACGCTCATTCTGAGTGCTGGGAGAGTGAGAAACAAGAATTTGGCACTGAATACTGCACCCTGTGTAAAACAGGCTTTGTGCATAATGAAATAGTTGGTTAAGGAATGGATCAGAATCACTTTTCTTAAACGCTCATTCTGAGTGCTTGGAGAGTGATAAACAATGATTTGGCACTGAAAACTGCACCCTGTGTAAAACTGGCTTTGTGCATAATAAAAAAGTTTGTTAAGGAATGGATCAGAATCAGTTTTCTTAAACGCTCATTCTGAGTGCTGGGAGAGTGAGAAACAATGATTTGGCACTGAAAACTGCACCCTGTGTAAAACAGGCTTTGTGCATAATAAAAAAAGTTTGTTAAGGAATGGATCAGAATCAGTTTTCTTAAACGCTCATTCTGAGTGCTTGGAGAGTGATAAACAATGATTTGGCATTGAAAACTGCACCCTGTGTAAAACAGGCTTTGTGCATAATAAAAAAGTTTGTTAAGGAATGGATCAGAATCAGTTTTCTTAAACGCTCATTCTGAGTGGCGGGAGAGTGAGAAACAATGATTTGGCACTGAAAACTGCACCCTGTGTAAAACTGGCTTTGTCCATAATAAAAAAGTTCGTTGAGGAATGGATAAGAATCAGTTTTCTTAAACGCTCATTCTGAGTGCTGGGAGAGTGAGAAACAAGAATTTGGCACTGAATACTGCACCCTGTGTAAAACAGGCTTTGTGCATAATGAAATAGTTGGTTAAGGAATGGATCAGAATCACTTTTCTTAAACGCTCATTCTGAGTGCTTGGAGAGTGATAAACAATGATTTGGCACTGAAAACTGCACCCTGTGTAAAACAGGCTTTGTGCATAATAAAAAAGTTTGTTAAGGAATGGATAAGAATCAGTTTTCTTAAACGCTCATTCTGAGTGCTGGGAGAGTGAGAAACAATGATTTGGCACTGAAAACTGCACCCTGTGTAAAACTGGCTTTGTACATAATAAAAAAGTTTGTTAAGGAATGGATAAGAATCAGTTTTCTTAAACGCTCATTCTGAGTGCTGGGAGAGTGAGAAACAAGAATTTGGCACTGAATACTGCACCCTGTGTAAAACTGGCTTTGTGCATAATAATAAAGTTTGTTAAGGAATGGATCAGAATCAGTTTTCTTAAACGCTCATTCTGAGTGCTGGGAGAGTGAGAAACAATGATTTGGCACTGAAAACTGCACCCTGTGTAACACAGGCTTTGTGCATAATAAAAAAAGTTTGTTAAGGAATGGATCAGAATCAGTTTTCTTAAACGCTCAATCTGAGTGCTGGGAGAGTGAGAAACAAGGATTTGGCACTGAAAACTGCACCCTGTGTAAAACAGGCTTTGTGCATAATAAAAAAAGTTTGTTAAGGAATGGATCAGAATCAGTTTTCTTAAACGCTCAATCTGAGTGCTGGGAGAGTGAGAAACAAGGATTTGGCACTGAAAACTGCACCCTGTGTAAAACTGGCTTTGTGCATAATAAAAAAAGTTTGTTAAGGAATGGATCAGAATCAGTTGTCTTAAACGCTCAATCTGAGTGCTGGGAGAGTGAGAAACAATGATTTGGCACTGAAAACTGCACCCTGTGTAAAACAGGCTTTGTGCATAATAAAAAAAGTTTGTTAAGGAATGAATCAGAATCAGTTTTCTTAAACGCTCAATCTGAGTGCTGGGAGAGTGAGAAACAAGGATTTGGCACTGAAAACTGCACCCTGTGTAAAACTGGCTTTGTGCATAATAAAAAAGTTTGTTAAGGAATGGATCAGAATCAGTTTTCTTAAACGCTCATTCTGAGTGCTGGGAGAGTGAGAAACAATGATTTGGCACTGAAAACTGCACCCTGTGTAAAACAGGCTTTGTGCATAATAAAAAAGTTTGTTAAGGAATGGATCAGAATCAGTTTTCTTAAACGCTCATTCTGAGTGCTGGGAGAGTGAGAAACAAGAATTTGGCTCTGAATACTGCACCCTGTGTAAAACAGGCTTTGTGCATAATGAAATAGTTGGTTAAGGAATGGATCAGAATCACTTTTCTTAAACGCTCATTCTGAGTGCTTGGAGAGTGATAAACAATGATTTGGCACTGAAAACTGCACCCTGTGTAAAACTGGCTTTGTGCATAATAAAAAAGTTTGTTAAGGAGTGGATAAGAATCAGTTTTCTTAAACGCTCAATCTGAGTGCTGGGAGAGTGAGAAACAATGATTTGGCACTGAAAACTGCACCCTGTGTAAAACTGGCTTTGTCCATAATAAAAAAGTTTGTTAAGGAATGGATAAGAATCAGTTTTCTTAAACGCTCATTCTGAGTGCTGGGAGAGTGAGAAACAATGATTTGGCACTGAAAACTGCACCCTGTGTAAAACTGGCTTTGTCCATAATAAAAAAGTTTGTTAAGGAATGGATAAGAATCAGTTTTCTTAAACGCTCATTCTGAGTGCTGGGAGAGTGAGAAACAAGAATTTGGCACTGAATACTGCACCCTGTGTAAAACAGGCTTTGTGCATAATGAAATAGTTGGTTAAGGAATGGATCAGAATCACTTTTCTTAAACGCTCATTCTGAGTGCTTGGAGAGTGATAAACAATGATTTGGCACTGAAAACTGCACCCTGTGTAAAACTGGCTTTGTGCATAATAAAAAAGTTTGTTAAGGAATGGATCAGAATCAGTTTTCTTAAACGCTCATTCTGAGTGCTGGGAGAGTGAGAAACAATGATTTGGCACTGAAAACTGCACCCTGTGTAAAACAGGCTTTGTGCATAATAAAAAAAGTTTGTTAAGGAATGGATCAGAATCAGTTTTCTTAAACGCTCATTCTGAGTGCTGGGAGAGTGAGAAACAATGATTTGGCACTGAAAACTGCACCCTGTGTAAAACTGGCTTTGTCCATAATAAAAAAGTTTGTTAAGGAATGGATAAGAATCAGTTTTCTTAAACGCTCATTCTGAGTGCTGGGAGAGTGAGAAACAAGAATTTGGCACTGAATACTGCACCCTGTGTAAAACAGGCTTTGTGCATAATGAAATAGTTGGTTAAGGAATGGATCAGAATCACTTTTCTTAAACGCTCATTCTGAGTGCTTGGAGAGTGATAAACAATGATTTGGCACTGAAAACTGCACCCTGTGTAAAACTGGCCTTGTGCATAATAAAAAAGTTTGTTAAGGAGTGGATAAGAATCAGTTTTCTTAAACGCTCAATCTGAGTGCTGGGAGAGTGAGAAACAATGATTTGGCACTGAAAACTGCACCCTGTGTAAAACTGGCTTTGTCCATAATAAAAAAGTTTGTTAAGGAATGGATAAGAATCAGTTTTCTTAAACGCTCATTCTGAGTGCTGGGAGAGTGAGAAACAATGATTTGGCACTGAAAACTGCACCCTGTGTAAAACTGGCTTTGTCCATAATAAAAAAGTTTGTTAAGGAATGGATAAGAATCAGTTTTCTTAAACGCTCATTCTGAGTGCTGGGAGAGTGAGAAACAAGAATTTGGCACTGAATACTGCACCCTGTGTAAAACACTCTTTGTGCATAATGAAATAGTTGGTTAAGGAATGGATCAGAATCACTTTTCTTAAACGCTCAATCTGAGTGCTGGGAGAGTGAGAAACAAGAATTTGGCACTGAATACTGCACCCTGTGTAAAACAGGCTTTGTGCATAATGAAATAGTTGGTTAAGGAATGGATCAGAATCACTTTTCTTAAACGCTCATTCTGAGTGCTTGGAGAGTGATAAACAATGATTTGGCACTGAAAACTGCACCCTGTGTAAAACTGGCTTTGTGCATAATAAAAAAGTTTGTTAAGGAATGGATCAGAATCAGTTTTCTTAAACGCTCATTCTGAGTGCTGGGAGAGTGAGAAACAATGATTTGGCACTGAAAACTGCACCCTGTGTAAAACAGGCTTTGTGCATAATAAAAAAAGTTTGTTAAGGAATGGATCAGAATCAGTTTTCTTAAACGCTCAATTCTGAGTGCTTGGAGAGTGATAAACAATGATTTGGCACTGAAAACTGCACCCTGTGTAAAACAGGCTTTGTGCATAATAAAAAAGTTTGTTAAGGAATGGATCAGAATCAGTTTTCTTAAACGCTCATTCTGAGTGGCGGGAGAGTGAGAAACAATTATTTGGCACTGAAAACTGCACCCTGTGTAAAACTGGCTTTGTCCATAATAAAAAAGTTCGTTGAGGAATGGATAAGAATCAGTTTTCTTAAACGCTCATTCTGAGTGCTGGGAGAGTGAGAAACAAGGATTTGGCACTGAAAACTGCACCCTGTGTAAAACTGGCTTTGTGCATCATGAAAAAGTTTTTTAAGGAGTGGATAAGAATCAGTTTTCTTAAACGCTCAATCTGAGTGCTGGGAGAGTGAGAAACAATGATTTGGCACTGAAAACTGCACCCTGTGTAAAACTGGCTTTGTCCATAATAAAAAAGTTTGTTAAGGAATGGATAAGAATCAGTTTTCTTAAACGCTCATTCTGAGTGCTGGGAGAGTGAGAAACAATGATTTGGCACTGAAAACTGCACCCTGTGTAAAACTGGCTTTGTCCATAATAAAAAAGTTTGTTAAGGAATGGATAAGAATCAGTTTTCTTAAACGCTCATTCTGAGTGCTGGGAGAGTGAGAAACAAGAATTTGGCACTGAATACTGCACCCTGTGTAAAACACTCTTTGTGCATAATGAAATAGTTGGTTAAGGAATGGATCAGAATCACTTTTCTTAAACGCTCATTCTGAGTGCTGGGAGAGTGAGAAACAAGAATTTGGCACTGAATACTGCACCCTGTGTAAAACAGGCTTTGTGCATAATGAAATAGTTGGTTAAGGAATGGATCAGAATCACTTTTCTTAAACGCTCATTCTGAGTGCTTGGAGAGTGATAAACAATGATTTGGCACTGAAAACTGCACCCTGTGTAAAACTGGCTTTGTGCATAATAAAAAAGTTTGTTAAGGAATGGATCAGAATCAGTTTTCTTAAACGCTCATTCTGAGTGCTGGGAGAGTGAGAAACAATGATTTGGCACTGAAAACTGCACCCTGTGTAAAACAGGCTTTGTGCATAATAAAAAAAGTTTGTTAAGGAATGGATCAGAATCAGTTTTCTTAAACGCTCATTCTGAGTGCTTGGAGAGTGATAAACAATGATTTGGCACTGAAAACTGCACCCTGTGTAAAACAGGCTTTGTGCATAATAAAAAAGTTTGTTAAGGAATGGATCAGAATCAGTTTTCTTAAACGCTCATTCTGAGTGGCGGGAGAGTGAGAAACAATGATTTGGCACTGAAAACTGCACCCTGTGTAAAACTGGCTTTGTCCATAATAAAAAAGTTCGTTGAGGAATGGATAAGAATCAGTTTTCTTAAACGCTCATTCTGAGTGCTGGGAGAGTGAGAAACAAGAATTTGGCACTGAATACTGCACCCTGTGTAAAACAGGCTTTGTGCATAATGAAATAGTTGGTTAAGGAATGGATCAGAATCACTTTTCTTAAACGCTCATTCTGAGTGCTTGGAGAGTGATAAACAATGATTTGGCACTGAAAACTGCACCCTGTGTAAAACAGGCTTTGTGCATAATAAAAAAGTTTGTTAAGGAATGGATAAGAATCAGTTTTCTTAAACGCTCATTCTGAGTGCTGGGAGAGTGAGAAACAATGATTTGGCACTGAAAACTGCACCCTGTGTAAAACTGGCTTTGTACATAATAAAAAAGTTTGTTAAGGAATGGATAAGAATCAGTTTTCTTAAACGCTCATTCTGAGTGCTGGGAGAGTGAGAAACAAGAATTTGGCACTGAATACTGCACCCTGTGTAAAACTGGCTTTGTGCATAATAATAAAGTTTGTTAAGGAATGGATCAGAATCAGTTTTCTTAAACGCTCATTCTGAGTGCTGGGAGAGTGAGAAACAATGATTTGGCACTGAAAACTGCACCCTGTGTAACACAGGCTTTGTGCATAATAAAAAAAGTTTGTTAAGGAATGGATCAGAATCAGTTTTCTTAAACGCTCAATCTGAGTGCTGGGAGAGTGAGAAACAAGGATTTGGCACTGAAAACTGCACCCTGTGTAAAACAGGCTTTGTGCATAATAAAAAAAGTTTGTTAAGGAATGGATCAGAATCAGTTTTCTTAAACGCTCAATCTGAGTGCTGGGAGAGTGAGAAACAAGGATTTGGCACTGAAAACTGCACCCTGTGTAAAACTGGCTTTGTGCATAATAAAAAAAGTTTGTTAAGGAATGGATCAGAATCAGTTGTCTTAAACGCTCAATCTGAGTGCTGGGAGAGTGAGAAACAATGATTTGGCACTGAAAACTGCACCCTGTGTAAAACAGGCTTTGTGCATAATAAAAAAAGTTTGTTAAGGAATGAATCAGAATCAGTTTTCTTAAACGCTCAATCTGAGTGCTGGGAGAGTGAGAAACAAGGATTTGGCACTGAAAACTGCACCCTGTGTAAAACTGGCTTTGTGCATAATAAAAAAGTTTGTTAAGGAATGGATCAGAATCAGTTTTCTTAAACGCTCATTCTGAGTGCTGGGAGAGTGAGAAACAATGATTTGGCACTGAAAACTGCACCCTGTGTAAAACAGGCTTTGTGCATAATAAAAAAGTTTGTTAAGGAATGGATCAGAATCAGTTTTCTTAAACGCTCATTCTGAGTGCTGGGAGAGTGAGAAACAAGAATTTGGCTCTGAATACTGCACCCTGTGTAAAACAGGCTTTGTGCATAATGAAATAGTTGGTTAAGGAATGGATCAGAATCACTTTTCTTAAACGCTCATTCTGAGTGCTTGGAGAGTGATAAACAATGATTTGGCACTGAAAACTGCACCCTGTGTAAAACTGGCTTTGTGCATAATAAAAAAGTTTGTTAAGGAGTGGATAAGAATCAGTTTTCTTAAACGCTCAATCTGAGTGCTGGGAGAGTGAGAAACAATGATTTGGCACTGAAAACTGCACCCTGTGTAAAACTGGCTTTGTCCATAATAAAAAAGTTTGTTAAGGAATGGATAAGAATCAGTTTTCTTAAACGCTCATTCTGAGTGCTGGGAGAGTGAGAAACAATGATTTGGCACTGAAAACTGCACCCTGTGTAAAACTGGCTTTGTCCATAATAAAAAAGTTTGTTAAGGAATGGATAAGAATCAGTTTTCTTAAACGCTCATTCTGAGTGCTGGGAGAGTGAGAAACAAGAATTTGGCACTGAATACTGCACCCTGTGTAAAACAGGCTTTGTGCATAATGAAATAGTTGGTTAAGGAATGGATCAGAATCACTTTTCTTAAACGCTCATTCTGAGTGCTTGGAGAGTGATAAACAATGATTTGGCACTGAAAACTGCACCCTGTGTAAAACTGGCTTTGTGCATAATAAAAAAGTTTGTTAAGGAATGGATCAGAATCAGTTTTCTTAAACGCTCATTCTGAGTGCTGGGAGAGTGAGAAACAATGATTTGGCACTGAAAACTGCACCCTGTGTAAAACAGGCTTTGTGCATAATAAAAAAAGTTTGTTAAGGAATGGATCAGAATCAGTTTTCTTAAACGCTCATTCTGAGTGCTGGGAGAGTGAGAAACAATGATTTGGCACTGAAAACTGCACCCTGTGTAAAACTGGCTTTGTCCATAATAAAAAAGTTTGTTAAGGAATGGATAAGAATCAGTTTTCTTAAACGCTCATTCTGAGTGCTGGGAGAGTGAGAAACAAGAATTTGGCACTGAATACTGCACCCTGTGTAACACAGGCTTTGTGCATAATGAAATAGTTGGTTAAGGAATGGATCAGAATCACTTTTCTTAAACGCTCATTCTGAGTGCTTGGAGAGTGATAAACAATGATTTGGCACTGAAAACTGCACCCTGTGTAAAACTGGCCTTGTGCATAATAAAAAAGTTTGTTAAGGAGTGGATAAGAATCAGTTTTCTTAAACGCTCAATCTGAGTGCTGGGAGAGTGAGAAACAATGATTTGGCACTGAAAACTGCACCCTGTGTAAAACTGGCTTTGTCCATAATAAAAAAGTTTGTTAAGGAATGGATAAGAATCAGTTTTCTTAAACGCTCATTCTGAGTGCTGGGAGAGTGAGAAACAATGATTTGGCACTGAAAACTGCACCCTGTGTAAAACTGGCTTTGTCCATAATAAAAAAGTTTGTTAAGGAATGGATAAGAATCAGTTTTCTTAAACGCTCATTCTGAGTGCTGGGAGAGTGAGAAACAAGAATTTGGCACTGAATACTGCACCCTGTGTAAAACACTCTTTGTGCATAATGAAATAGTTGGTTAAGGAATGGATCAGAATCACTTTTCTTAAACGCTCAATCTGAGTGCTGGGAGAGTGAGAAACAAGAATTTGGCACTGAATACTGCACCCTGTGTAAAACAGGCTTTGTGCATAATGAAATAGTTGGTTAAGGAATGGATCAGAATCACTTTTCTTAAACGCTCATTCTGAGTGCTTGGAGAGTGATAAACAATGATTTGGCACTGAAAACTGCACCCTGTGTAAAACTGGCTTTGTGCATAATAAAAAAGTTTGTTAAGGAATGGATCAGAATCAGTTTTCTTAAACGCTCATTCTGAGTGCTGGGAGAGTGAGAAACAATGATTTGGCACTGAAAACTGCACCCTGTGTAAAACAGGCTTTGTGCATAATAAAAAAAGTTTGTTAAGGAATGGATCAGAATCAGTTTTCTTAAACGCTCAATTCTGAGTGCTTGGAGAGTGATAAACAATGATTTGGCACTGAAAACTGCACCCTGTGTAAAACAGGCTTTGTGCATAATAAAAAAGTTTGTTAAGGAATGGATCAGAATCAGTTTTCTTAAACGCTCATTCTGAGTGGCGGGAGAGTGAGAAACAATTATTTGGCACTGAAAACTGCACCCTGTGTAAAACTGGCTTTGTCCATTATAAAAAAGTTCGTTGAGGAATGGATAAGAATCAGTTTTCTTAAACGCTCATTCTGAGTGCTGGGAGAGTGAGAAACAATGATTTGGCACTGAAAACTGCACCCTGTGTAAAACTGGCTTTGTCCATAATAAAAAAGTTTGTTAAGGAATGGATAAGAATCAGTTTTCTTAAACGCTCATTCTGAGTGCTGGGAGAGTGAGAAACAAGGATTTGGCACTGAAAACTGCACCCTGTGTAAAACTGGCTTTGTGCATCATGAAAAAGTTTTTTAAGGAGTGGATAAGAATCAGTTTTCTTAAACGCTCAATCTGAGTGCTGGGAGAGTGAGAAACAATGATTTGGCACTGAAAACTGCACCCTGTGTAAAACTGGCTTTGTCCATAATAAAAAAGTTTGTTAAGGAATGGATCAGAATCAGTTTTCTTAAACGCTCATTCTGAGTGCTGGGAGAGTGAGAAACAATGATTTGGCACTGAAAACTGCACCCTGTGTAAAACAGGCTTTGTGCATAATAAAAAAAGTTTGTTAAGGAATGGATCAGAATCAGTTTTCTTAAACGCTCATTCTGAGTGCTTGGAGAGTGATAAACAATGATTTGGCACTGAAAACTGCACCCTGTGTAAAACAGGCTTTGTGCATAATAAAAAAGTTTGTTAAGGAATGGATCAGAATCAGTTTTCTTAAACGCTCATTCTGAGTGGCGGGAGAGTGAGAAACAATGATTTGGCACTGAAAACTGCACCCTGTGTAAAACTGGCTTTGTCCATAATAAAAAAGTTCGTTGAGGAATGGATAAGAATCAGTTTTCTTAAACGCTCATTCTGAGTGCTGGGAGAGTGAGAAACAAGAATTTGGCACTGAATACTGCACCCTGTGTAAAACAGGCTTTGTGCATAATGAAATAGTGTGTTAAGGAATGGATCAGAATCACTTTTCTTAAACGCTCATTCTGAGTGCTTGGAGAGTGATAAACAATGATTTGGCACTGAAAACTTGCACCCTGTGTAAAACTGGCTTTGTGCATAATAAAAAAGTTTGTTAAGGAGTGGATAAGAATCAGTTTTCTTAAACGCTCAATCTGAGTGCTGGGAGAGTGAGAAACAATGATTTGGCACTGAAAACTGCACCCTGTGTAAAACTGGCTTTGTCCATAATAAAAAAGTTTGTTAAGGAATGGATAAGAATCAGTTTTCTTAAACGCTCATTCTGAGTGCTGGGAGAGTGAGAAACAATGATTTGGCACTGAAAACTGCACCCTGTGTAAAACTGGCTTTGTCCATAATAAAAAAGTTTGTTAAGGAATGGATAAGAATCAGTTTTCTTAAACGCTCATTCTGAGTGCTGGGAGAGTGAGAAACAAGAATTTGGCACTGAATACTGCACCCTGTGTAAAACAGGCTTTGTGCATAATGAAATAGTTGGTTAAGGAATGGATCAGAATCAGTTTTCTTAAACACTTATTCTGAGTGCTGGGAGAGTGAGAAACAAGGATTTGGCACTGAAAACTGCACCCTGTGTAAAACTGGCTTTGTGCATCATGAAAAAGTTTTTTAAGGAGTGGATAAGAATCAGTTTTCTTAAACGCTCAATCTGAGTGCTGGGAGAGTGAGAAACAAGGATTTGGCACTGAAAACTGCACCCTGTGTAAAACTGGCTTTGTGCATAATAAAAAAGTTTGTTAAGGAATGGATCAGAATCACTTTTCTTAAAAGCTCATTCTGAGTGCTGGGAGGGTGAGAAACAAGGATTTGGCACTGAAAACTGCACCCTGTGTAAAACTGGCTTTGTCCATAATAAAAAAGTTTGTTAAGGAATGGATAAGAATCAGTTTTCTTAAACGCTCATTCTGAGTGCTGGGAGAGTGAGAAACAATGATTTGGCACTGAAAACTGCACCCTGTGTAAAACTGGCTTTGTCCATAATAAAAAAGTTTGTTAAGGAATGGATAAGAATCAGTTTTCTTAAACGCTCATTCTGAGTGCTGGGAGAGTGAGAAACAAGAATTTGGCACTGAATACTGCACCCTGTGTAAAACACTCTTTGTGCATAATGAAATAGTTGGTTAAGGAATGGATCAGAATCGCTTTTCTTAAACGCTCATTCTGAGTGCTGGGAGAGTGAGAAACAAGGATTTGGCACTGAAAACTGCACCCTGTGTAAAACTGGCTTTGTGCATACTAAAAAAGTTTGTTAAGGAATGGATCAGAATCAGTTTTCTTAAACGCTCATTCTGAGTGCTGGGAGAGTGAGAAACAATGATTTGGCACTGAAAACTGCACCCTGTGTAAAACTGGCTTTGTGCATAATAAAAAAGTTTGTTAAGGAGTGGATAAGAATCAGTTTTCTTAAACGCTCAATCTGAGTGCTGGGAGAGTGAGAAACAATGATTTGGCACTGAAAACTGCACCCTGTGTAAAACTGGCTTTGTCCATAATAAAAAAGTTTGTTAAGGAATGGATAAGAATCAGTTTTCTTAAACGCTCATTCTGAGTGCTGGGAGAGTGAGAAACAATGATTTGGCACTGAAAACTGCACCCTGTGTAAAACTGGCTTTGTCCATAATAAAAAAGTTTGTTAAGGAATGGATAAGAATCAGTTTTCTTAAACGCTCATTCTGAGTGCTGGGAGAGTGAGAAACAAGAATTTGGCACTGAATACTGCACCCTGTGTAAAACAGGCTTTGTGCATAATGAAATAGTTGGTTAAGGAATGGATCAGAATCAGTTTTCTTAAACACTTATTCTGAGTGCTGGGAGAGTGAGAAACAAGGATTTGGCACTGAAAACTGCACCCTGTGTAAAACTGGCTTTGTGAATCATGAAAAAGTTTTTTAAGGAGTGGATAAGAATCAGTTTTCTTAAACGCTCAATCTGAGTGCTGGGAGAGTGAGAAACAAGGATTTGGCACTGAAAACTGCACCTTGTGTAAAACTGGCTTTGTGCATAATAAAAAAGTTTGTTAAGGAATGGATCAGAATCACTTTTCTTAAAAGCTCATTCTGAGTGCTGGGAGGGTGAGAAACAAGGATTTGGCACTGAAAACTGCACCCTGTGTAAAACTGGCTTTGTCCATAATAAAAAAGTTTGTTAAGGAATGGATAAGAATCAGTTTTCTTAAACGCTCATTCTGAGTGCTGGGAGAGTGAGAAACAATGATTTGGCACTGAAAACTGCACCCTGTGTAAAACTGGCTTTGTCCATAATAAAAAAGTTTGTTAAGGAATGGATAAGAATCAGTTTTCTTAAACGCTCATTCTGAGTGCTGGGAGAGTGAGAAACAAGAATTTGGCACTGAATACTGCACCCTGTGTAAAACACTCTTTGTGCATAATGAAATAGTTGGTTAAGGAATGGATCAGAATCACTTTTCTTAAACGCTCAATCTGAGTGCTGGGAGAGTGAGAAACAAGGATTTGGCACTGAAAACTGCACCCTGTGTAAAACTGGCTTTGTGCATAATAAAAAAGTTTGTTAAGGAATGGTTCAGAATCAGTTTTCTTAAACGCTCATTCTGAGTGCTGGGAGAGTGAGAAACAATGATTTGGCACTGAAAACTGCACCCTGTGTAACACAGGCTTTGTGCATAATAAAAAAAGTTTGTTAAGGAATGGATCAGAATCAGTTTTCTTAAACGCTCAATCTGAGTGCTGGGAGAGTGAGAAACAATGATTTGGCACTGAAAACTGCACCCTGTGTAAAACTGGCTTTGTGCATCATGAAAAAGTTTTTTAAGGAGTGGATAAGAATCAGTTTTCTTAAACGCTCAATCTGAGTGCTGGGAGAGTGAGAAACAAGGATTTGGCACTGAAAACTGCACCCTGTGTAAAACTGGCTTTGTGCATAATAAAAAAGTTTGTTAAGGAATGGATCAGAATCACTTTTCTTAAAAGCTCATTCTGAGTGCTGGGAGGGTGAGAAACAAGGATTTGGCACTGAATACTGCACCCTGTGTAAAACTGGCTTTGTCCATAATAAAAAAGTTTGTTAAGGAATGGATCAGAATCAGTTTTCTTAAACGCTCATTCTGAGTGGCGGGAGAGTGAGAAACAATGATTTGGCACTGAAAACTGCACCCTGTGTAAAACTGGCTTTGTCCATAATAAAAAAGTTTGTTAAGGAATGGATAAGAATCAGTTTTCTTAAACGCTCATTCTGAGTGCTGGGAGAGTGAGAAACAAGAATTTGGCACTGAATACTGCACCCTGTGTAAAACAGGCTTTGTGCATAATGAAATAGTTGGTTAAGGAATGGATCAGAATCACTTTTCTTAAACGCTCATTCTGAGTGCTTGGAGAGTGAGAAACAATGATTTGGCACTGAAAACTGCACCCTGTGTAAAACAGGCTTTGTGCATAATAAAAAAGTTTTTTAAGGAGTGGATAAGAATCAGTTTTCTTAAAAGCTCATTCTGAGTGCTGGGAGAGTGAGAAACAATGATTTGGCACTGAAAACTGCACCCTGTGTAAAACTGGCTTTGTGCATCATGAAAAAGTTTTTTAAGGAGTGGATAAGAATCAGTTTTCTTAAAAGCTCATTCTGAGTGCTGGGAGAGTGAGAAACAATGATTTGGCACTGAAAACTGCACCCTGTGTAAAACAGGCTTTGTGCATAATAAAAAAGTTTGTTAAGGAATGGATCAGAATCAGTTTTCTTAAACACTTATTCTGAGTGCTGGGAGAGTGAGAAACAAGGATTTGGCACTGAAAACTGCACCCTGTGTAAAACTGGCTTTGTGCATAATGAAATAGTTCGTTAACGAATGGATCAGAATCAGTTTTCTTAAACGCTCATTCTGAGTGCTGGGAGAGTGAGAAACAATGATTTGGCACTGAAAACTGCACCCTGTGTAAAACTGGCTTTGTGCATCATGAAAAAGTTTTTTAAGGAGTGGATAAGAATCAGTTTTCTTAAACGCTCAATCTGAGTGCTGGGAGAGTGAGAAACAAGGATTTGGCACTGAAAACTGCACCCTGTGTAAAACTGGCTTTGTGCATAATAAAAAAGTTTGTTAAGGAATGGATCAGAATCACTTTTCTTAAAAGCTCATTCTGAGTGCTGGGAGGGTGAGAAACAAGGATTTGGCACTGAAAACTGCACCCTGTTCAAAACAGGCTTTGTGCATAATAAAAAAGTTTGTTAAGGAATGGATCAGAATCAGTTTTCTTAAACGCTCATTCTGAGTGGCGGGAGAGTGAGAAACAATGATTTGGCACTGAAAACTGCACCCTGTGTAAAACTGGCTTTGTCCATAATAAAAAAAGTTTGTTAAGGAATGGATAAGAATCAGTTTTCTTAAACGCTCATTCTGAGTGCTGGGAGAGTGAGAAACAAGAATTTGGCACTGAATACTGCACCCTGTGTAAAACAGGCTTTGTGCATAATGAAATAGTTGGTTAAGGAATGGATCAGAATCACTTTTCTTAAACGCTCATTCTGAGTGCTTGGAGAGTGATAAACAATGATTTGGCACTGAAAACTGCACCCTGTGTAAAACTGGCTTTGTGCATAATAAAAAAGTTTGTTAAGGAGTGGATAAGAATCAGTTTTCTTAAACGCTCAATCTGAGTGCTGGGAGAGTGAGAAACAATGATTTGGCACTGAAAACTGCACCCTGTGTAAAACTGGCTTTGTCCATAATAAAAAAGTTTGTTAAGGAATGGATAAGAATCAGTTTTCTTAAACGCTCATTCTGAGTGCTGGGAGAGTGAGAAACAATGATTTGGCACTGAAAACTGCACCCTGTGTAAAACTGGCTTTGTCCATAATAAAAAAGTTTGTTAAGGAATGGATAAGAATCAGTTTTCTTAAACGCTCATTCTGAGTGCTGGGAGAGTGAGAAACAAGAATTTGGCACTGAATACTGCACCCTGTGTAAAACAGGCTTTGTCCATAATGAAATAGTTGGTTAAGGAATGGATCAGAATCACTTTTCTTAAACGCTCATTCTGAGTGCTTGGAGAGTGATAAACAATGATTTGGCACTGAAAACTGCACCCTGTGTAAAACTGGCTTTGTGCATAATAAAAAAGTTTGTTAAGGAGTGGATAAGAATCAGTTTTCTTAAACGCTCAATCTGAGTGCTGGGAGAGTGAGAAACAATGATTTGGCACTGAAAACTGCACCCTGTGTAAAACTGGCTTTGTCCATAATAAAAAAGTTTGTTAAGGAATGGATAAGAATCAGTTTTCTTAAACGCTCATTCTGAGTGCTGGGAGAGTGAGAAACAATGATTTGGCACTGAAAACTGCACCCTGTGTAAAACTGGCTTTGTCCATAATAAAAAAGTTTGTTAAGGAATGGATAAGAATCAGTTTTCTTAAACGCTCATTCTGAGTGCTGGGAGAGTGAGAAACAAGAATTTGGCACTGAATACTGCACCCTGTGTAAAACAGGCTTTGTCCATAATAAAAAAGTTTGTTAAGGAATGGATAAGAATCAGTTTTCTTAAACGCTCATTCTGAGTGCTGGGAGAGTGAGAAACAAGAATTTGGCACTGAATACTGCACCCTGTGTAAAACAGGCTTTGTGCATAATGAAATAGTTGGTTAAGGAATGGATCAGAATCACTTTTCTTAAACGCTCATTCTGTGTGCTTGGAGAGTGATAAACAATGATTTGGCACTGAAAACTGCACCCTGTGTAAAACTGGCTTTGTGCATAATAAAAAAGTTTGTTAAGGAATGGATCAGAATCAGTTTTCTTAAACGCTCATTCTGAGTGCTGGGAGAGTGAGAAACAATGATTTGGCACTGAAAACTGCACCCTGTGTAACACAGGCTTTGTGCATAATAAAAAAAGTTTGTTAAGGAATGGATCAGAATCAGTTTTCTTAAACGCTCAATCTGAGTGCTGGGAGAGTGAGAAACAAGGATTTGGCACTGAAAACTGCACCCTGTGTAAAACTGGCTTTGTGCATAATAAAAAAGTTTGTTAAGGAATGGATCAGAATCAGTTTTCTTAAACGCTCATTCTGAGTGCTGGGAGAGTGAGAAACAATGATTTGGCACTGAAAACTGCACCCTGTGTAAAACAGGCTTTGTGCATAATAAAAAAAGTTTGTTAAGGAATGGATCAGAATCAGTTTTCTTAAACGCTCAATCTGAGTGCTGGGAGAGTGAGAAACAAGGATTTGGCACTGAAAACTGCACCCTGTGTAAAACTGGCTTTGTGCATAATAAAAAAGTTTGTTAAGGAATGGTTCAGAATCAGTTTTCTTAAACGCTCATTCTGAGTGCTGGGAGAGTGAGAAACAATGATTTGGCACTGAAAACTGCACCCTGTGTAACACAGGCTTTGTGCATAATAAAAAAAGTTTGTTAAGGAATGGATCAGAATCAGTTTTCTTAAACGCTCAATCTGAGTGCTGGGAGAGTGAGAAACAAGGATTTGGCACTGAAAACTGCACCCTGTGTAAAACTGGCTTTGTGCATAATAAAAAAGTTTGTTAAGGAATGGATCAGAATCACTTTTCTTAAACGCTCATTCTGAGTGCTGGGAGAGTGAGAAACAATGATTTGGCACTGAAAACTGCACCCTGTGTAAAACAGGCTTAGTGCATAATAAAAAAAGTTTGTTGAGGAATGGATCAGAATCAGTTTTCTTAAACGCTCAATCTGAGTGCTGGGAGAGTGAGAAACAAGGATTTGGCACTGAAAACTGCACCCTGTGTAAAACTGGCTTTGTGCATAATAAAAAAGTTTGTTAAGGAATGGATCAGAATCAGTTTTCTTAAACGCTCATTCTGAGTGCTGGGAGAGTGAGAAACAATGATTTGGCACTGAAAACTGCACCCTGTGTAAAACAGGCTTTGTGCATAATAAAAAAAGTTTGTTAAGGAATGGATCAGAATCAGTTTTCTTAAACACTTATTCTGAGTGCTGGGAGAGTGAGAAACAAGGATTTGGCACTGAAAACTGCACCCTGTGTAAAACTGGCTTTGTGCATAATGAAATAGTTCGTTAACGAATGGATCAGAATCAGTTTTCTTAAACGCTCATTCTGAGTGCTGGGAGAGTGAGAAACAATGATTTGGCACTGAAAACTGCACCCTGTGTAAAACTGGCTTTGTGCATCATGAAAAAGTTTTTTAAGGAGTGGATAAGAATCAGTTTTCTTAAACGCTCAATCTGAGTGCTGGGAGAGTGAGAAACAAGGATTTGGCACTGAAAACTGCACCCTGTGTAAAACTGGCTTTGTGCATAATAAAAAAGTTTGTTAAGGAATGGATCAGAATCACTTTTCTTAAAAGCTCATTCTGAGTGCTGGGAGGGTGAGAAACAAGGATTTGGCACTGAAAACTGCACCCTGTGTAAAACTGGCTTTGTCCATAATAAAAAAGTTTGTTAAGGAATGGATCAGAATCAGTTTTCTTAAACGCTCATTCTGAGTGGCGGGAGAGTGAGAAACAATGATTTGGCACTGAAAACTGCACCCTGTGTAAAACTGGCTTTGTCCATAATAAAAAAGTTTGTTAAGGAATGGATAAGAATCAGTTTTCTTAAACGCTCATTCTGAGTGCTGGGAGAGTGAGAAACAAGAATTTGGCACTGAATACTGCACCCTGTGTAAAACAGGCTTTGTGCATAATGAAATAGTTGGTTAAGGAATGGATCAGAATCACTTTTCTTAAACGCTCATTCTGAGTGCTTGGAGAGTGAGAAACAATGATTTGGCACTGAAAACTGCACCCTGTGTAAAACAGGCTTTGTGCATAATGAAATAGTTCGTTAACGAATGGATCAGAATCAGTTTTCTTAAACGCTCATTCTGAGTGCTGGGAGAGTGAGAAACAATGATTTGGCACTGAAAACTGCACCCTGTGTAAAACTGGCTTTGTGCATCATGAAAAAGTTTTTTAAGGAGTGGATAAGAATCAGTTTTCTTAAAAGCTCATTCTGAGTGCTGGGAGGGTGAGAAACAAGGATTTGGCACTGAAAACTGCACCCTGTGTAAAACAGGCTTTGTGCATAATAAAAAAGTTTGTTAAGGAATGGATCAGAATCAGTTTTCTTAAACGCTCATTCTGAGTGGCGGGAGAGTGAGAAACAAGGATTTGGCACTGAAAACTGCACCCTGTGTAAAACTGGCTTTGTCCATAATAAAAAAGTTTGTTAAGAAATGGATAAGAATCAGTTTTCTTAAACGCTCATTCTGAGTGCTGGGAGAGTGAGAAACAAGAATTTGGCACTGAATACTGCACCCTGTGTAAAACAGGCTTTGTGCATAATGAAATAGTTGGTTAAGGAATGGATCAGAATCACTTTTCTTAAACGCTCATTCTGAGTGCTTGGAGAGTGATAAACAATGATTTGGCACTGAAAACTGCACCCTGTGTAAAACTGGCTTTGTGCATAATAAAAAAGTTTGTTAAGGAGTGGATAAGAATCAGTTTTCTTAAACGCTCAATCTGAGTGCTGGGAGAGTGAGAAACAATGATTTGGCACTGAAAACTGCACCCTGTGTAAAACTGGCTTTGTCCATAATAAAAAAGTTTGTTAAGGAATGGATAAGAATCAGTTTTCTTAAACGCTCATTCTGAGTGCTGGGAGAGTGAGAAACAATGATTTGGCACTGAAAACTGCACCCTGTGTAAAACTGGCTTTGTCCATAATAAAAAAGTTTGTTAAGGAATGGATAAGAATCAGTTTTCTTAAACGCTCATTCTGAGTGCTGGGAGAGTGAGAAACAATGATTTGGCACTGAAAACTGCACCCTGTGTAAAACTGGCTTTGTCCATAATAAAAAAGTTTGTTAAGGAATGGATAAGAATCAGTTTTCTTAAACGCTCATTCTGAGTGCTGGGAGAGTGAGAAACAAGGATTTGGCACTGAAAACTGCACCCTGTGTAAAACTGGCTTTGTGCATAATAAAAAAGTTTGTTAAGGAATGGATCAGAATCAGTTTTCTTAAACGCTCATTCTGAGTGCTGGGAGAGTGAGAAACAAGGATTTGGCACTGAATACTGCACCCTGTGTAAAACTGGCTTTGTGCATAATAAAAAAGTTTGTTAAGGAATGGATCAGAATCAGTTTTCTTAAACGCTCATTCTGAGTGCTGGGAGAGTGAGAAACAAGGATTTGGCACTGAATACTGCACCCTGTGTAAAACTGGCTTTGTGCATAATAAAAAAGTTTGTTAAGGAATGGATCAGAATCAGTTTTCTTAAACGCTCATTCTGAGTGCTGGGAGAGTGAGAAACAAGGATTTGGCACTGAATACTGCACCCTGTGTAAAACTGGCTTTGTGCATAATGAAATAGTTCGTTAACGAATGGATCAGAATCAGTTTTCTTAAACGCTCATTCTGAGTGCTGGGAGAGTGAGAAACAATGATTTGGCACTGAAAACTGCACCCTGTGTAAAACTGGCTTTGTGCATCATGAAAAAGTTTTTTAAGGAGTGGATAAGAATCAGTTTTCTTAAAAGCTCATTCTGAGTGCTGGGAGGGTGAGAAACAAGGATTTGGCACTGAAAACTGCACCCTGTGTAAAACAGGCTTTGTGCATAATAAAAAAGTTTGTTAAGGAATGGATCAGAATCAGTTTTCTTAAACGCTCATTCTGAGTGGCGGGAGAGTGAGAAACAAGGATTTGGCACTGAAAACTGCACCCTGTGTAAAACTGGCTTTGTCCATAATAAAAAAGTTTGTTAAGGAATGGATAAGAATCAGTTTTCTTAAACGCTCATTCTGAGTGCTGGGAGAGTGAGAAACAAGAATTTGGCACTGAATACTGCACCCTGTGTAAAACAGGCTTTGTGCATAATGAAATAGTTGGTTAAGGAATGGATCAGAATCACTTTTCTTAAACGCTCATTCTGAGTGCTTGGAGAGTGATAAACAATGATTTGGCACTGAAAACTGCACCCTGTGTAAAACTGGCTTTGTGCATAATAAAAAAGTTTGTTAAGGAGTGGATAAGAATCAGTTTTCTTAAACGCTCAATCTGAGTGCTGGGAGAGTGAGAAACAATGATTTGGCACTGAAAACTGCACCCTGTGTAAAACTGGCTTTGTCCATAATAAAAAAGTTTGTTAAGGAATGGATAAGAATCAGTTTTCTTAAACGCTCATTCTGAGTGCTGGGAGAGTGAGAAACAATGATTTGGCACTGAAAACTGCACCCTGTGTAAAACTGGCTTTGTCCATAATAAAAAAGTTTGTTAAGGAATGGATAAGAATCAGTTTTCTTAAACGCTCATTCTGAGTGCTGGGAGAGTGAGAAACAATGATTTGGCACTGAAAACTGCACCCTGTGTAAAACTGGCTTTGTCCATAATAAAAAAGTTTGTTAAGGAATGGATAAGAATCAGTTTTCTTAAACGCTCATTCTAAGTGCTGGGAGAGTGAGAAACAATGATTTGGCACTGAAAACTGCACCCTGTGTAAAACTGGCTTTGTCCATAATAAAAAAGTTTGTTAAGGAATGGATAAGAATCAGTTTTCTTAAACGCTCATTCTGAGTGCTGGGAGAGTGAGAAACAAGGATTTGGCACTGAAAACTGCACCCTGTGTAAAACTGGCTTTGTGCATAATAAAAAAGTTTGTTAAGGAATGGATCAGAATCAGTTTTCTTAAACGCTCATTCTGAGTGCTGGGAGAGTGAGAAACAAGGATTTGGCACTGAATACTGCACCCTGTGTAAAACTGGCTTTGTGCATAATAAAAAAGTTTGTTAAGGAATGGATCAGAATCAGTTTTCTTAAACGCTCATTCTGAGTGCTGGGAGAGTGAGAAACAAGGATTTGGCACTGAATACTGCACCCTGTGTAAAACTGGCTTTGTGCATAATAAAAAAGTTTGTTAAGGAATGGATCAGAATCAGTTTTCTTAAACGCTCATTCTGAGTGCTGGGAGAGTGAGAAACAATGATTTGGCACTGAAAACTGCACCCTGTGTAAAACAGGCTTTGTGCATAATAAAAAAAGTTTGTTAAGGAATGGATCAGAATCAGTTTTCTTAAACGCTCAATCTGAGTGCTGGGAGAGTGAGAAACAAGGATTTGGCACTGAAAACTGCACCCTGTGTAAAACTGGCTTTGTCCATAATAAAAAAGTTTGTTAAGGAATGGATCAGAATCAGTTTTCTTAAATGCTCATTCTGAGTGCTGGGAGAGTGATAAACAAGGATTTGGCACTGAAAACTGCACCCTGTGTAAAACTGGCTTTGTGCATCATGAAAAAGTTTTTTAAGGAATGGATCAGAATCAGTTTTCTTAAACGCTCATTCTGAGTGGCGGGAGAGTGAGAAACAATGATTTGGCACTGAAAACTGCACCCTGTGTAAAACTGGCTTTGTGCATAATAAAAAAGTTTGTTAAGGAATGGATCAGAATCAGTTTTCTTAAACGCTCATTCTGAGTGCTGGGAGAGTGAGAAACAAGAATTTGGCTCTGAATACTGCACCCTGTGTAAAACAGGCTTTGTGCATAATGAAATAGTTGGTTAAGGAATGGATCAGAATCACTTTTCTTAAACGCTCATTCTGAGTGCTTGGAGAGTGATAAACAATGATTTGGCACTGAAAACTGCACCCTGTGTAAAACTGGCTTTGTGCATAATAAAAAAGTTTGTTAAGGAGTGGATGAGAATCAGTTTTCTTAAACGCTCAATCTGAGTGCTGGGAGAGTGAGAAACAATGATTTGGCACTGAAAACTGCACCCTGTGTAAAACTGGCTTTGTCCATAATAAAAAAGTTTGTTAAGGAATGGATAAGAATCAGTTTTCTTAAACGCTCATTCTGAGTGCTGGGAGAGTGAGAAACAATGATTTGGCACTGAAAACTGCACCCTGTGTAAAACTGGCTTTGTCCATAATAAAAAAGTTTGTTAAGGAATGGATAAGAATCAGTTTTCTTAAACGCTCATTCTGAGTGCTGGGAGAGTGAGAAACAAGAATTTGGCACTGAATACTGCACCCTGTGTAAAACAGGCTTTGTGCATAATGAAATAGTTGGTTAAGGAATGGATCAGAATCACTTTTCTTAAACGCTCATTCTGAGTGCTTGGAGAGTGATAAACAATGATTTGGCACTGAAAACTGCACCCTGTGTAAAACTGGCTTTGTGCATAATAAAAAAGTTTGTTAAGGAATGGATCAGAATCAGTTTTCTTAAACGCTCATTCTGAGTGCTGGGAGAGTGAGAAACAATGATTTGGCACTGAAAACTGCACCCTGTGTAAAACAGGCTTTGTGCATAATAAAAAAAGTTTGTTAAGGAATGGATCAGAATCAGTTTTCTTAAACGCTCATTCTGAGTGCTTGGAGAGTGATAAACAATGATTTGGCATTGAAAACTGCACCCTGTGTAAAACAGGCTTTGTGCATAATAAAAAAGTTTGTTAAGGAATGGATCAGAATCAGTTTTCTTAAACGCTCATTCTGAGTGCTTGGAGAGTGATAAACAATGATTTGGCACTGAAAACTGCACCCTGTGTAAAACTGGCTTTGTGCATAATAAAAAAGTTTGTTAAGGAGTGGATAAGAATCAGTTTTCTTAAACGCTCAATCTGAGTGCTGGGAGAGTGAGAAACAATGATTTGGCACTGAAAACTGCACCCTGTGTAAAACTGGCTTTGTCCATAATAAAAAAGTTTGTTAAGGAATGGATAAGAATCAGTTTTCTTAAACGCTCATTCTGAGTGCTGGGAGAGTGAGAAACAATGATTTGGCACTGAAAACTGCACCCTGTGTAAAACTGGCTTTGTCCATAATAAAAAAGTTTGTTAAGGAATGGATAAGAATCAGTTTTCTTAAACGCTCATTCTGAGTGCTGGGAGAGTGAGAAACAATGATTTGGCACTGAAAACTGCACCCTGTGTAAAACTGGCTTTGTCCATAATAAAAAAGTTTGTTAAGGAATGGATAAGAATCAGTTTTCTTAAACGCTCATTCTAAGTGCTGGGAGAGTGAGAAACAATGATTTGGCACTGAAAACTGCACCCTGTGTAAAACTGGCTTTGTCCATAATAAAAAAGTTTGTTAAGGAATGGATAAGAATCAGTTTTCTTAAACGCTCATTCTGAGTGCTGGGAGAGTGAGAAACAAGGATTTGGCACTGAAAACTGCACCCTGTGTAAAACTGGCTTTGTGCATAATAAAAAAGTTTGTTAAGGAATGGATCAGAATCAGTTTTCTTAAACGCTCATTCTGAGTGCTGGGAGAGTGAGAAACAAGGATTTGGCACTGAATACTGCACCCTGTGTAAAACTGGCTTTGTGCATAATAAAAAAGTTTGTTAAGGAATGGATCAGAATCAGTTTTCTTAAACGCTCATTCTGAGTGCTGGGAGAGTGAGAAACAAGGATTTGGCACTGAATACTGCACCCTGTGTAAAACTGGCTTTGTGCATAATGAAATAGTTCGTTAACGAATGGATCAGAATCAGTTTTCTTAAACGCTCATTCTGAGTGCTGGGAGAGTGAGAAACAATGATTTGGCACTGAAAACTGCACCCTGTGTAAAACTGGCTTTGTGCATCATGAAAAAGTTTTTTAAGGAGTGGATAAGAATCAGTTTTCTTAAAAGCTCATTCTGAGTGCTGGGAGGGTGAGAAACAAGGATTTGGCACTGAAAACTGCACCCTGTGTAAAACAGGCTTTGTGCATAATAAAAAAGTTTGTTAAGGAATGGATCAGAATCAGTTTTCTTAAACGCTCATTCTGAGTGGCGGGAGAGTGAGAAACAAGGATTTGGCACTGAAAACTGCACCCTGTGTAAAACTGGCTTTGTCCATAATAAAAAAGTTTGTTAAGGAATGGATAAGAATCAGTTTTCTTAAACGCTCATTCTGAGTGCTGGGAGAGTGAGAAACAAGAATTTGGCACTGAATACTGCACCCTGTGTAAAACAGGCTTTGTGCATAATGAAATAGTTGGTTAAGGAATGGATCAGAATCACTTTTCTTAAACGCTCATTCTGAGTGCTTGGAGAGTGATAAACAATGATTTGGCACTGAAAACTGCACCCTGTGTAAAACTGGCTTTGTGCATAATAAAAAAGTTTGTTAAGGAGTGGATAAGAATCAGTTTTCTTAAACGCTCAATCTGAGTGCTGGGAGAGTGAGAAACAATGATTTGGCACTGAAAACTGCACCCTGTGTAAAACTGGCTTTGTCCATAATAAAAAAGTTTGTTAAGGAATGGATAAGAATCAGTTTTCTTAAACGCTCATTCTGAGTGCTGGGAGAGTGAGAAACAATGATTTGGCACTGAAAACTGCACCCTGTGTAAAACTGGCTTTGTCCATAATAAAAAAGTTTGTTAAGGAATGGATAAGAATCAGTTTTCTTAAACGCTCATTCTGAGTGCTGGGAGAGTGAGAAACAATGATTTGGCACTGAAAACTGCACCCTGTGTAAAACTGGCTTTGTCCATAATAAAAAAGTTTGTTAAGGAATGGATAAGAATCAGTTTTCTTAAACGCTCATTCTAAGTGCTGGGAGAGTGAGAAACAATGATTTGGCACTGAAAACTGCACCCTGTGTAAAACTGGCTTTGTCCATAATAAAAAAGTTTGTTAAGGAATGGATAAGAATCAGTTTTCTTAAACGCTCATTCTGAGTGCTGGGAGAGTGAGAAACAAGGATTTGGCACTGAAAACTGCACCCTGTGTAAAACTGGCTTTGTGCATAATAAAAAAGTTTGTTAAGGAATGGATCAGAATCAGTTTTCTTAAACGCTCATTCTGAGTGCTGGGAGAGTGAGAAACAAGGATTTGGCACTGAATACTGCACCCTGTGTAAAACTGGCTTTGTGCATAATAAAAAAGTTTGTTAAGGAATGGATCAGAATCAGTTTTCTTAAACGCTCATTCTGAGTGCTGGGAGAGTGAGAAACAAGGATTTGGCACTGAATACTGCACCCTGTGTAAAACTGGCTTTGTGCATAATAAAAAAGTTTGTTAAGGAATGGATCAGAATCAGTTTTCTTAAACGCTCATTCTGAGTGCTGGGAGAGTGAGAAACAATGATTTGGCACTGAAAACTGCACCCTGTGTAAAACAGGCTTTGTGCATAATAAAAAAAGTTTGTTAAGGAATGGATCAGAATCAGTTTTCTTAAACGCTCAATCTGAGTGCTGGGAGAGTGAGAAACAAGGATTTGGCACTGAAAACTGCACCCTGTGTAAAACTGGCTTTGTCCATAATAAAAAAGTTTGTTAAGGAATGGATCAGAATCAGTTTTCTTAAATGCTCATTCTGAGTGCTGGGAGAGTGATAAACAAGGATTTGGCACTGAAAACTGCACCCTGTGTAAAACTGGCTTTGTGCATCATGAAAAAGTTTTTTAAGGAATGGATCAGAATCAGTTTTCTTAAACGCTCATTCTGAGTGGCGGGAGAGTGAGAAACAATGATTTGGCACTGAAAACTGCACCCTGTGTAAAACTGGCTTTGTGCATAATAAAAAAGTTTGTTAAGGAATGGATCAGAATCAGTTTTCTTAAACGCTCATTCTGAGTGCTGGGAGAGTGAGAAACAAGAATTTGGCTCTGAATACTGCACCCTGTGTAAAACAGGCTTTGTGCATAATGAAATAGTTGGTTAAGGAATGGATCAGAATCACTTTTCTTAAACGCTCATTCTGAGTGCTTGGAGAGTGATAAACAATGATTTGGCACTGAAAACTGCACCCTGTGTAAAACTGGCTTTGTGCATAATAAAAAAGTTTGTTAAGGAGTGGATAAGAATCAGTTTTCTTAAACGCTCAATCTGAGTGCTGGGAGAGTGAGAAACAATGATTTGGCACTGAAAACTGCACCCTGTGTAAAACTGGCTTTGTCCATAATAAAAAAGTTTGTTAAGGAATGGATAAGAATCAGTTTTCTTAAACGCTCATTCTGAGTGCTGGGAGAGTGAGAAACAATGATTTGGCACTGAAAACTGCACCCTGTGTAAAACTGGCTTTGTCCATAATAAAAAAGTTTGTTAAGGAATGGATAAGAATCAGTTTTCTTAAACGCTCATTCTGAGTGCTGGGAGAGTGAGAAACAAGAATTTGGCACTGAATACTGCACCCTGTGTAAAACAGGCTTTGTGCATAATGAAATAGTTGGTTAAGGAATGGATCAGAATCACTTTTCTTAAACGCTCATTCTGAGTGCTTGGAGAGTGATAAACAATGATTTGGCACTGAAAACTGCACCCTGTGTAAAACTGGCTTTGTGCATAATAAAAAAGTTTGTTAAGGAATGGATCAGAATCAGTTTTCTTAAACGCTCATTCTGAGTGCTGGGAGAGTGAGAAACAATGATTTGGCACTGAAAACTGCACCCTGTGTAAAACAGGCTTTGTGCATAATAAAAAAAGTTTGTTAAGGAATGGATCAGAATCAGTTTTCTTAAACGCTCATTCTGAGTGCTTGGAGAGTGATAAACAATGATTTGGCATTGAAAACTGCACCCTGTGTAAAACAGGCTTTGTGCATAATAAAAAAGTTTGTTAAGGAATGGATCAGAATCAGTTTTCTTAAACGCTCATTCTGAGTGGCGGGAGAGTGAGAAACAATGATTTGGCACTGAAAACTGCACCCTGTGTAAAACTGGCTTTGTCCATAATAAAAAAGTTCGTTGAGGAATGGATAAGAATCAGTTTTCTTAAACGCTCATTCTGAGTGCTGGGAGAGTGAGAAACAAGAATTTGGCACTGAATACTGCACCCTGTGTAAAACAGGCTTTGTGCATAATGAAATAGTTGGTTAAGGAATGGATCAGAATCACTTTTCTTAAACGCTCATTCTGAGTGCTTGGAGAGTGATAAACAATGATTTGGCACTGAAAACTGCACCCTGTGTAAAACAGGCTTTGTGCATAATAAAAAAGTTTGTTAAGGAATGGATAAGAATCAGTTTTCTTAAACGCTCATTCTGAGTGCTGGGAGAGTGAGAAACAATGATTTGGCACTGAAAACTGCACCCTGTGTAAAACTGGCTTTGTACATAATAAAAAAGTTTGTTAAGGAATGGATAAGAATCAGTTTTCTTAAACGCTCATTCTGAGTGCTGGGAGAGTGAGAAACAAGAATTTGGCACTGAATACTGCACCCTGTGTAAAACTGGCTTTGTGCATAATAATAAAGTTTGTTAAGGAATGGATCAGAATCAGTTTTCTTAAACGCTCATTCTGAGTGCTGGGAGAGTGAGAAACAATGATTTGGCACTGAAAACTGCACCCTGTGTAACACAGGCTTTGTGCATAATAAAAAAAGTTTGTTAAGGAATGGATCAGAATCAGTTTTCTTAAACGCTCAATCTGAGTGCTGGGAGAGTGAGAAACAAGGATTTGGCACTGAAAACTGCACCCTGTGTAAAACAGGCTTTGTGCATAATAAAAAAAGTTTGTTAAGGAATGGATCAGAATCAGTTTTCTTAAACGCTCAATCTGAGTGCTGGGAGAGTGAGAAACAAGGATTTGGCACTGAAAACTGCACCCTGTGTAAAACTGGCTTTGTGCATAATAAAAAAAGTTTGTTAAGGAATGGATCAGAATCAGTTGTCTTAAACGCTCAATCTGAGTGCTGGGAGAGTGAGAAACAATGATTTGGCACTGAAAACTGCACCCTGTGTAAAACAGGCTTTGTGCATAATAAAAAAAGTTTGTTAAGGAATGAATCAGAATCAGTTTTCTTAAACGCTCAATCTGAGTGCTGGGAGAGTGAGAAACAAGGATTTGGCACTGAAAACTGCACCCTGTGTAAAACTGGCTTTGTGCATAATAAAAAAGTTTGTTAAGGAATGGATCAGAATCAGTTTTCTTAAACGCTCATTCTGAGTGCTGGGAGAGTGAGAAACAATGATTTGGCACTGAAAACTGCACCCTGTGTAAAACAGGCTTTGTGCATAATAAAAAAGTTTGTTAAGGAATGGATCAGAATCAGTTTTCTTAAACGCTCATTCTGAGTGCTGGGAGAGTGAGAAACAAGAATTTGGCTCTGAATACTGCACCCTGTGTAAAACAGGCTTTGTGCATAATGAAATAGTTGGTTAAGGAATGGATCAGAATCACTTTTCTTAAACGCTCATTCTGAGTGCTTGGAGAGTGATAAACAATGATTTGGCACTGAAAACTGCACCCTGTGTAAAACTGGCTTTGTGCATAATAAAAAAGTTTGTTAAGGAGTGGATAAGAATCAGTTTTCTTAAACGCTCAATCTGAGTGCTGGGAGAGTGAGAAACAATGATTTGGCACTGAAAACTGCACCCTGTGTAAAACTGGCTTTGTCCATAATAAAAAAGTTTGTTAAGGAATGGATAAGAATCAGTTTTCTTAAACGCTCATTCTGAGTGCTGGGAGAGTGAGAAACAATGATTTGGCACTGAAAACTGCACCCTGTGTAAAACTGGCTTTGTCCATAATAAAAAAGTTTGTTAAGGAATGGATAAGAATCAGTTTTCTTAAACGCTCATTCTGAGTGCTGGGAGAGTGAGAAACAAGAATTTGGCACTGAATACTGCACCCTGTGTAAAACAGGCTTTGTGCATAATGAAATAGTTGGTTAAGGAATGGATCAGAATCACTTTTCTTAAACGCTCATTCTGAGTGCTTGGAGAGTGATAAACAATGATTTGGCACTGAAAACTGCACCCTGTGTAAAACTGGCTTTGTGCATAATAAAAAAGTTTGTTAAGGAATGGATCAGAATCAGTTTTCTTAAACGCTCATTCTGAGTGCTGGGAGAGTGAGAAACAATGATTTGGCACTGAAAACTGCACCCTGTGTAAAACAGGCTTTGTGCATAATAAAAAAAGTTTGTTAAGGAATGGATCAGAATCAGTTTTCTTAAACGCTCATTCTGAGTGCTGGGAGAGTGAGAAACAATGATTTGGCACTGAAAACTGCACCCTGTGTAAAACTGGCTTTGTCCATAATAAAAAAGTTTGTTAAGGAATGGATAAGAATCAGTTTTCTTAAACGCTCATTCTGAGTGCTGGGAGAGTGAGAAACAAGAATTTGGCACTGAATACTGCACCCTGTGTAAAACAGGCTTTGTGCATAATGAAATAGTTGGTTAAGGAATGGATCAGAATCACTTTTCTTAAACGCTCATTCTGAGTGCTTGGAGAGTGATAAACAATGATTTGGCACTGAAAACTGCACCCTGTGTAAAACTGGCCTTGTGCATAATAAAAAAGTTTGTTAAGGAGTGGATAAGAATCAGTTTTCTTAAACGCTCAATCTGAGTGCTGGGAGAGTGAGAAACAATGATTTGGCACTGAAAACTGCACCCTGTGTAAAACTGGCTTTGTCCATAATAAAAAAGTTTGTTAAGGAATGGATAAGAATCAGTTTTCTTAAACGCTCATTCTGAGTGCTGGGAGAGTGAGAAACAATGATTTGGCACTGAAAACTGCACCCTGTGTAAAACTGGCTTTGTCCATAATAAAAAAGTTTGTTAAGGAATGGATAAGAATCAGTTTTCTTAAACGCTCATTCTGAGTGCTGGGAGAGTGAGAAACAAGAATTTGGCACTGAATACTGCACCCTGTGTAAAACACTCTTTGTGCATAATGAAATAGTTGGTTAAGGAATGGATCAGAATCACTTTTCTTAAACGCTCAATCTGAGTGCTGGGAGAGTGAGAAACAAGAATTTGGCACTGAATACTGCACCCTGTGTAAAACAGGCTTTGTGCATAATGAAATAGTTGGTTAAGGAATGGATCAGAATCACTTTTCTTAAACGCTCATTCTGAGTGCTTGGAGAGTGATAAACAATGATTTGGCACTGAAAACTGCACCCTGTGTAAAACTGGCTTTGTGCATAATAAAAAAGTTTGTTAAGGAATGGATCAGAATCAGTTTTCTTAAACGCTCATTCTGAGTGCTGGGAGAGTGAGAAACAATGATTTGGCACTGAAAACTGCACCCTGTGTAAAACAGGCTTTGTGCATAATAAAAAAAGTTTGTTAAGGAATGGATCAGAATCAGTTTTCTTAAACGCTCAATTCTGAGTGCTTGGAGAGTGATAAACAATGATTTGGCACTGAAAACTGCACCCTGTGTAAAACAGGCTTTGTGCATAATAAAAAAGTTTGTTAAGGAATGGATCAGAATCAGTTTTCTTAAACGCTCATTCTGAGTGGCGGGAGAGTGAGAAACAATTATTTGGCACTGAAAACTGCACCCTGTGTAAAACTGGCTTTGTCCATAATAAAAAAGTTCGTTGAGGAATGGATAAGAATCAGTTTTCTTAAACGCTCATTCTGAGTGCTGGGAGAGTGAGAAACAAGGATTTGGCACTGAAAACTGCACCCTGTGTAAAACTGGCTTTGTGCATCATGAAAAAGTTTTTTAAGGAGTGGATAAGAATCAGTTTTCTTAAACGCTCAATCTGAGTGCTGGGAGAGTGAGAAACAATGATTTGGCACTGAAAACTGCACCCTGTGTAAAACTGGCTTTGTCCATAATAAAAAAGTTTGTTAAGGAATGGATAAGAATCAGTTTTCTTAAACGCTCATTCTGAGTGCTGGGAGAGTGAGAAACAATGATTTGGCACTGAAAACTGCACCCTGTGTAAAACTGGCTTTGTCCATAATAAAAAAGTTTGTTAAGGAATGGATAAGAATCAGTTTTCTTAAACGCTCATTCTGAGTGCTGGGAGAGTGAGAAACAAGAATTTGGCACTGAATACTGCACCCTGTGTAAAACACTCTTTGTGCATAATGAAATAGTTGGTTAAGGAATGGATCAGAATCACTTTTCTTAAACGCTCATTCTGAGTGCTGGGAGAGTGAGAAACAAGAATTTGGCACTGAATACTGCACCCTGTGTAAAACAGGCTTTGTGCATAATGAAATAGTTGGTTAAGGAATGGATCAGAATCACTTTTCTTAAACGCTCATTCTGAGTGCTTGGAGAGTGATAAACAATGATTTGGCACTGAAAACTGCACCCTGTGTAAAACTGGCTTTGTGCATAATAAAAAAGTTTGTTAAGGAATGGATCAGAATCAGTTTTCTTAAACGCTCATTCTGAGTGCTGGGAGAGTGAGAAACAATGATTTGGCACTGAAAACTGCACCCTGTGTAAAACAGGCTTTGTGCATAATAAAAAAAGTTTGTTAAGGAATGGATCAGAATCAGTTTTCTTAAACGCTCATTCTGAGTGCTTGGAGAGTGATAAACAATGATTTGGCACTGAAAACTGCACCCTGTGTAAAACAGGCTTTGTGCATAATAAAAAAGTTTGTTAAGGAATGGATCAGAATCAGTTTTCTTAAACGCTCATTCTGAGTGGCGGGAGAGTGAGAAACAATGATTTGGCACTGAAAACTGCACCCTGTGTAAAACTGGCTTTGTCCATAATAAAAAAGTTCGTTGAGGAATGGATAAGAATCAGTTTTCTTAAACGCTCATTCTGAGTGCTGGGAGAGTGAGAAACAAGAATTTGGCACTGAATACTGCACCCTGTGTAAAACAGGCTTTGTGCATAATGAAATAGTTGGTTAAGGAATGGATCAGAATCACTTTTCTTAAACGCTCATTCTGAGTGCTTGGAGAGTGATAAACAATGATTTGGCACTGAAAACTGCACCCTGTGTAAAACAGGCTTTGTGCATAATAAAAAAGTTTGTTAAGGAATGGATAAGAATCAGTTTTCTTAAACGCTCATTCTGAGTGCTGGGAGAGTGAGAAACAATGATTTGGCACTGAAAACTGCACCCTGTGTAAAACTGGCTTTGTACATAATAAAAAAGTTTGTTAAGGAATGGATAAGAATCAGTTTTCTTAAACGCTCATTCTGAGTGCTGGGAGAGTGAGAAACAAGAATTTGGCACTGAATACTGCACCCTGTGTAAAACTGGCTTTGTGCATAATAATAAAGTTTGTTAAGGAATGGATCAGAATCAGTTTTCTTAAACGCTCATTCTGAGTGCTGGGAGAGTGAGAAACAATGATTTGGCACTGAAAACTGCACCCTGTGTAACACAGGCTTTGTGCATAATAAAAAAAGTTTGTTAAGGAATGGATCAGAATCAGTTTTCTTAAACGCTCAATCTGAGTGCTGGGAGAGTGAGAAACAAGGATTTGGCACTGAAAACTGCACCCTGTGTAAAACAGGCTTTGTGCATAATAAAAAAAGTTTGTTAAGGAATGGATCAGAATCAGTTTTCTTAAACGCTCAATCTGAGTGCTGGGAGAGTGAGAAACAAGGATTTGGCACTGAAAACTGCACCCTGTGTAAAACTGGCTTTGTGCATAATAAAAAAAGTTTGTTAAGGAATGGATCAGAATCAGTTGTCTTAAACGCTCAATCTGAGTGCTGGGAGAGTGAGAAACAATGATTTGGCACTGAAAACTGCACCCTGTGTAAAACAGGCTTTGTGCATAATAAAAAAAGTTTGTTAAGGAATGAATCAGAATCAGTTTTCTTAAACGCTCAATCTGAGTGCTGGGAGAGTGAGAAACAAGGATTTGGCACTGAAAACTGCACCCTGTGTAAAACTGGCTTTGTGCATAATAAAAAAGTTTGTTAAGGAATGGATCAGAATCAGTTTTCTTAAACGCTCATTCTGAGTGCTGGGAGAGTGAGAAACAATGATTTGGCACTGAAAACTGCACCCTGTGTAAAACAGGCTTTGTGCATAATAAAAAAGTTTGTTAAGGAATGGATCAGAATCAGTTTTCTTAAACGCTCATTCTGAGTGCTGGGAGAGTGAGAAACAAGAATTTGGCTCTGAATACTGCACCCTGTGTAAAACAGGCTTTGTGCATAATGAAATAGTTGGTTAAGGAATGGATCAGAATCACTTTTCTTAAACGCTCATTCTGAGTGCTTGGAGAGTGATAAACAATGATTTGGCACTGAAAACTGCACCCTGTGTAAAACTGGCTTTGTGCATAATAAAAAAGTTTGTTAAGGAGTGGATAAGAATCAGTTTTCTTAAACGCTCAATCTGAGTGCTGGGAGAGTGAGAAACAATGATTTGGCACTGAAAACTGCACCCTGTGTAAAACTGGCTTTGTCCATAATAAAAAAGTTTGTTAAGGAATGGATAAGAATCAGTTTTCTTAAACGCTCATTCTGAGTGCTGGGAGAGTGAGAAACAATGATTTGGCACTGAAAACTGCACCCTGTGTAAAACTGGCTTTGTCCATAATAAAAAAGTTTGTTAAGGAATGGATAAGAATCAGTTTTCTTAAACGCTCATTCTGAGTGCTGGGAGAGTGAGAAACAAGAATTTGGCACTGAATACTGCACCCTGTGTAAAACAGGCTTTGTGCATAATGAAATAGTTGGTTAAGGAATGGATCAGAATCACTTTTCTTAAACGCTCATTCTGAGTGCTTGGAGAGTGATAAACAATGATTTGGCACTGAAAACTGCACCCTGTGTAAAACTGGCTTTGTGCATAATAAAAAAGTTTGTTAAGGAATGGATCAGAATCAGTTTTCTTAAACGCTCATTCTGAGTGCTGGGAGAGTGAGAAACAATGATTTGGCACTGAAAACTGCACCCTGTGTAAAACAGGCTTTGTGCATAATAAAAAAAGTTTGTTAAGGAATGGATCAGAATCAGTTTTCTTAAACGCTCATTCTGAGTG
Organism: Triplophysa bombifrons; assembly: GCA_029783895.1. Lineage (NCBI taxonomy): Eukaryota > Metazoa > Chordata > Actinopteri > Cypriniformes > Nemacheilidae > Triplophysa > Triplophysa bombifrons. Next base: position 18,614,573 of record CM056459.1, on the reverse strand, counting down.
CTGGGAGAGTGAGAAACAATGATTTGGCGCTGAAAACTGCACCCTGTGTAAAACTGGCTTTGTCCATAATAAAAAAGTTTGTTAAGGAATGGATAAGAATCAGTTTTCTTAAACGCTCATTCTGAGTGCTGGGAGAGTGAGAAACAAGAATTTGGCACTGAATACTGCACCCTGTGTAACACAGGCTTTGTGCATAATGAAATAGTTGGTTAAGGAATGGATCAGAATCACTTTTCTTAAACGCTCATTCTGAGTGCTTGGAGAGTGATAAACAATGATTTGGCACTGAAAACTGCACCCTGTGTAAAACTGGCCTTGTGCATAATAAAAAAGTTTGTTAAGGAGTGGATAAGAATCAGTTTTCTTAAACGCTCAATCTGAGTGCTGGGAGAGTGAGAAACAATGATTTGGCACTGAAAACTGCACCCTGTGTAAAACTGGCTTTGTCCATAATAAAAAAGTTTGTTAAGGAATGGATAAGAATCAGTTTTCTTAAACGCTCATTCTGAGTGCTGGGAGAGTGAGAAACAATGATTTGGCACTGAAAACTGCACCCTGTGTAAAACTGGCTTTGTCCATAATAAAAAAGTTTGTTAAGGAATGGATAAGAATCAGTTTTCTTAAACGCTCATTCTGAGTGCTGGGAGAGTGAGAAACAAGAATTTGGCACTGAATACTGCACCCTGTGTAAAACACTCTTTGTGCATAATGAAATAGTTGGTTAAGGAATGGATCAGAATCACTTTTCTTAAACGCTCAATCTGAGTGCTGGGAGAGTGAGAAACAAGAATTTGGCACTGAATACTGCACCCTGTGTAAAACAGGCTTTGTGCATAATGAAATAGTTGGTTAAGGAATGGATCAGAATCACTTTTCTTAAACGCTCATTCTGAGTGCTTGGAGAGTGATAAACAATGATTTGGCACTGAAAACTGCACCCTGTGTAAAACTGGCTTTGTGCATAATAAAAAAGTTTGTTAAGGAATGGATCAGAATCAGTTTTCTTAAACGCTCATTCTGAGTGCTGGGAGAGTGAGAAACAATGATTTGGCACTGAAAACTGCACCCTGTGTAAAACAGGCTTTGTGCATAATAAAAAAAGTTTGTTAAGGAATGGATCAGAATCAGTTTTCTTAAACGCTCAATTCTGAGTGCTTGGAGAGTGATAAACAATGATTTGGCACTGAAAACTGCACCCTGTGTAAAACAGGCTTTGTGCATAATAAAAAAGTTTGTTAAGGAATGGATCAGAATCAGTTTTCTTAAACGCTCATTCTGAGTGGCGGGAGAGTGAGAAACAATTATTTGGCACTGAAAACTGCACCCTGTGTAAAACTGGCTTTGTCCATTATAAAAAAGTTCGTTGAGGAATGGATAAGAATCAGTTTTCTTAAACGCTCATTCTGAGTGCTGGGAGAGTGAGAAACAATGATTTGGCACTGAAAACTGCACCCTGTGTAAAACTGGCTTTGTCCATAATAAAAAAGTTTGTTAAGGAATGGATAAGAATCAGTTTTCTTAAACGCTCATTCTGAGTGCTGGGAGAGTGAGAAACAAGGATTTGGCACTGAAAACTGCACCCTGTGTAAAACTGGCTTTGTGCATCATGAAAAAGTTTTTTAAGGAGTGGATAAGAATCAGTTTTCTTAAACGCTCAATCTGAGTGCTGGGAGAGTGAGAAACAATGATTTGGCACTGAAAACTGCACCCTGTGTAAAACTGGCTTTGTCCATAATAAAAAAGTTTGTTAAGGAATGGATAAGAATCAGTTTTCTTAAACGCTCATTCTGAGTGCTGGGAGAGTGAGAAACAATGATTTGGCACTGAAAACTGCACCCTGTGTAAAACTGGCTTTGTCCATAATAAAAAAGTTTGTTAAGGAATGGATAAGAATCAGTTTTCTTAAACGCTCATTCTGAGTGCTGGGAGAGTGAGAAACAAGAATTTGGCACTGAATACTGCACCCTGTGTAAAACACTCTTTGTGCATAATGAAATAGTTGGTTAAGGAATGGATCAGAATCACTTTTCTTAAACGCTCATTCTGAGTGCTGGGAGAGTGAGAAACAAGAATTTGGCACTGAATACTGCACCCTGTGTAAAACAGGCTTTGTGCATAATGAAATAGTTGGTTAAGGAATGGATCAGAATCACTTTTCTTAAACGCTCATTCTGAGTGCTTGGAGAGTGATAAACAATGATTTGGCACTGAAAACTGCACCCTGTGTAAAACTGGCTTTGTGCATAATAAAAAAGTTTGTTAAAGAATGGATCAGAATCAGTTTTCTTAAACGCTCATTCTGAGTGCTGGGAGAGTGAGAAACAATGATTTGGCACTGAAAACTGCACCCTGTGTAAAACAGGCTTTGTGCATAATAAAAAAAGTTTGTTAAGGAATGGATCAGAATCAGTTTTCTTAAACGCTCATTCTGAGTGCTTGGAGAGTGATAAACAATGATTTGGCACTGAAAACTGCACCCTGTGTAAAACAGGCTTTGTGCATAATAAAAAAGTTTGTTAAGGAATGGATCAGAATCAGTTTTCTTAAACGCTCATTCTGAGTGGCGGGAGAGTGAGAAACAATGATTTGGCACTGAAAACTGCACCCTGTGTAAAACTGGCTTTGTCCATAATAAAAAAGTTCGTTGAGGAATGGATAAGAATCAGTTTTCTTAAACGCTCATTCTGAGTGCTGGGAGAGTGAGAAACAAGAATTTGGCACTGAATACTGCACCCTGTGTAAAACAGGCTTTGTGCATAATGAAATAGTGTGTTAAGGAATGGATCAGAATCACTTTTCTTAAACGCTCATTCTGAGTGCTTGGAGAGTGATAAACAATGATTTGGCACTGAAAACTTGCACCCTGTGTAAAACTGGCTTTGTGCATAATAAAAAAGTTTGTTAAGGAGTGGATAAGAATCAGTTTTCTTAAACGCTCAATCTGAGTGCTGGGAGAGTGAGAAACAATGATTTGGCACTGAAAACTGCACCCTGTGTAAAACTGGCTTTGTCCATAATAAAAAAGTTCGTTGAGGAATGGATAAGAATCAGTTTTCTTAAACGCTCATTCTGAGTGCTGGGAGAGTGAGAAACAAGAATTTGGCACTGAATACTGCACCCTGTGTAAAACAGGCTTTGTGCATAATGAAATAGTTGGTTAAGGAATGGATCAGAATCACTTTTCTTAAACGCTCATTCTGAGTGCTTGGAGAGTGATAAACAATGATTTGGCACTGAAAACTGCACCCTGTGTAAAACAGGCTTTGTGCATAATAAAAAAGTTTGTTAAGGAATGGATAAGAATCAGTTTTCTTAAACGCTCATTCTGAGTGCTGGGAGAGTGAGAAACAATGATTTGGCACTGAAAACTGCACCCTGTGTAAAACTGGCTTTGTACATAATAAAAAAGTTTGTTAAGGAATGGATAAGAATCAGTTTTCTTAAACGCTCATTCTGAGTGCTGGGAGAGTGAGAAACAAGAATTTGGCACTGAATACTGCACCCTGTGTAAAACTGGCTTTGTGCATAATAATAAAGTTTGTTAAGGAATGGATCAGAATCAGTTTTCTTAAACGCTCATTCTGAGTGCTGGGAGAGTGAGAAACAATGATTTGGCACTGAAAACTGCACCCTGTGTAACACAGGCTTTGTGCATAATAAAAAAAGTTTGTTAAGGAATGGATCAGAATCAGTTTTCTTAAACGCTCAATCTGAGTGCTGGGAGAGTGAGAAACAAGGATTTGGCACTGAAAACTGCACCCTGTGTAAAACAGGCTTTGTGCATAATAAAAAAAGTTTGTTAAGGAATGGATCAGAATCAGTTTTCTTAAACGCTCAATCTGAGTGCTGGGAGAGTGAGAAACAAGGATTTGGCACTGAAAACTGCACCCTGTGTAAAACTGGCTTTGTGCATAATAAAAAAAGTTTGTTAAGGAATGGATCAGAATCAGTTGTCTTAAACGCTCAATCTGAGTGCTGGGAGAGTGAGAAACAATGATTTGGCACTGAAAACTGCACCCTGTGTAAAACAGGCTTTGTGCATAATAAAAAAAGTTTGTTAAGGAATGAATCAGAATCAGTTTTCTTAAACGCTCAATCTGAGTGCTGGGAGAGTGAGAAACAAGGATTTGGCACTGAAAACTGCACCCTGTGTAAAACTGGCTTTGTGCATAATAAAAAAGTTTGTTAAGGAATGGATCAGAATCAGTTTTCTTAAACGCTCATTCTGAGTGCTGGGAGAGTGAGAAACAATGATTTGGCACTGAAAACTGCACCCTGTGTAAAACAGGCTTTGTGCATAATAAAAAAGTTTGTTAAGGAATGGATCAGAATCAGTTTTCTTAAACGCTCATTCTGAGTGCTGGGAGAGTGAGAAACAAGAATTTGGCTCTGAATACTGCACCCTGTGTAAAACAGGCTTTGTGCATAATGAAATAGTTGGTTAAGGAATGGATCAGAATCACTTTTCTTAAACGCTCATTCTGAGTGCTTGGAGAGTGATAAACAATGATTTGGCACTGAAAACTGCACCCTGTGTAAAACTGGCTTTGTGCATAATAAAAAAGTTTGTTAAGGAGTGGATAAGAATCAGTTTTCTTAAACGCTCAATCTGAGTGCTGGGAGAGTGAGAAACAATGATTTGGCACTGAAAACTGCACCCTGTGTAAAACTGGCTTTGTCCATAATAAAAAAGTTTGTTAAGGAATGGATAAGAATCAGTTTTCTTAAACGCTCATTCTGAGTGCTGGGAGAGTGAGAAACAATGATTTGGCACTGAAAACTGCACCCTGTGTAAAACTGGCTTTGTCCATAATAAAAAAGTTTGTTAAGGAATGGATAAGAATCAGTTTTCTTAAACGCTCATTCTGAGTGCTGGGAGAGTGAGAAACAAGAATTTGGCACTGAATACTGCACCCTGTGTAAAACAGGCTTTGTGCATAATGAAATAGTTGGTTAAGGAATGGATCAGAATCACTTTTCTTAAACGCTCATTCTGAGTGCTTGGAGAGTGATAAACAATGATTTGGCACTGAAAACTGCACCCTGTGTAAAACTGGCTTTGTGCATAATAAAAAAGTTTGTTAAGGAATGGATCAGAATCAGTTTTCTTAAACGCTCATTCTGAGTGCTGGGAGAGTGAGAAACAATGATTTGGCACTGAAAACTGCACCCTGTGTAAAACAGGCTTTGTGCATAATAAAAAAAGTTTGTTAAGGAATGGATCAGAATCAGTTTTCTTAAACGCTCATTCTGAGTGCTGGGAGAGTGAGAAACAATGATTTGGCACTGAAAACTGCACCCTGTGTAAAACTGGCTTTGTCCATAATAAAAAAGTTTGTTAAGGAATGGATAAGAATCAGTTTTCTTAAACGCTCATTCTGAGTGCTGGGAGAGTGAGAAACAAGAATTTGGCACTGAATACTGCACCCTGTGTAACACAGGCTTTGTGCATAATGAAATAGTTGGTTAAGGAATGGATCAGAATCACTTTTCTTAAACGCTCATTCTGAGTGCTTGGAGAGTGATAAACAATGATTTGGCACTGAAAACTGCACCCTGTGTAAAACTGGCCTTGTGCATAATAAAAAAGTTTGTTAAGGAGTGGATAAGAATCAGTTTTCTTAAACGCTCAATCTGAGTGCTGGGAGAGTGAGAAACAATGATTTGGCACTGAAAACTGCACCCTGTGTAAAACTGGCTTTGTCCATAATAAAAAAGTTTGTTAAGGAATGGATAAGAATCAGTTTTCTTAAACGCTCATTCTGAGTGCTGGGAGAGTGAGAAACAATGATTTGGCACTGAAAACTGCACCCTGTGTAAAACTGGCTTTGTCCATAATAAAAAAGTTTGTTAAGGAATGGATAAGAATCAGTTTTCTTAAACGCTCATTCTGAGTGCTGGGAGAGTGAGAAACAAGAATTTGGCACTGAATACTGCACCCTGTGTAAAACACTCTTTGTGCATAATGAAATAGTTGGTTAAGGAATGGATCAGAATCACTTTTCTTAAACGCTCAATCTGAGTGCTGGGAGAGTGAGAAACAAGAATTTGGCACTGAATACTGCACCCTGTGTAAAACAGGCTTTGTGCATAATGAAATAGTTGGTTAAGGAATGGATCAGAATCACTTTTCTTAAACGCTCATTCTGAGTGCTTGGAGAGTGATAAACAATGATTTGGCACTGAAAACTGCACCCTGTGTAAAACTGGCTTTGTGCATAATAAAAAAGTTTGTTAAGGAATGGATCAGAATCAGTTTTCTTAAACGCTCATTCTGAGTGCTGGGAGAGTGAGAAACAATGATTTGGCACTGAAAACTGCACCCTGTGTAAAACAGGCTTTGTGCATAATAAAAAAAGTTTGTTAAGGAATGGATCAGAATCAGTTTTCTTAAACGCTCAATTCTGAGTGCTTGGAGAGTGATAAACAATGATTTGGCACTGAAAACTGCACCCTGTGTAAAACAGGCTTTGTGCATAATAAAAAAGTTTGTTAAGGAATGGATCAGAATCAGTTTTCTTAAACGCTCATTCTGAGTGGCGGGAGAGTGAGAAACAATTATTTGGCACTGAAAACTGCACCCTGTGTAAAACTGGCTTTGTCCATTATAAAAAAGTTCGTTGAGGAATGGATAAGAATCAGTTTTCTTAAACGCTCATTCTGAGTGCTGGGAGAGTGAGAAACAATGATTTGGCACTGAAAACTGCACCCTGTGTAAAACTGGCTTTGTCCATAATAAAAAAGTTTGTTAAGGAATGGATAAGAATCAGTTTTCTTAAACGCTCAATTCTGAGTGCTTGGAGAGTGATAAACAATGATTTGGCACTGAAAACTGCACCCTGTGTAAAACAGGCTTTGTGCATAATAAAAAAAGTTTGTTAAGGAATGAATCAGAATCAGTTTTCTTAAACGCTCAATCTGAGTGCTGGGAGAGTGAGAAACAAGGATTTGGCACTGAAAACTGCACCCTGTGTAAAACTGGCTTTGTGCATAATAAAAAAGTTTGTTAAGGAATGGATCAGAATCAGTTTTCTTAAACGCTCATTCTGAGTGCTGGGAGAGTGAGAAACAATGATTTGGCACTGAAAACTGCACCCTGTGTAAAACAGGCTTTGTGCATAATAAAAAAGTTTGTTAAGGAATGGATCAGAATCAGTTTTCTTAAACGCTCATTCTGAGTGCTGGGAGAGTGAGAAACAAGAATTTGGCTCTGAATACTGCACCCTGTGTAAAACAGGCTTTGTGCATAATGAAATAGTTGGTTAAGGAATGGATCAGAATCACTTTTCTTAAACGCTCATTCTGAGTGCTTGGAGAGTGATAAACAATGATTTGGCACTGAAAACTGCACCCTGTGTAAAACTGGCTTTGTGCATAATAAAAAAGTTTGTTAAGGAGTGGATAAGAATCAGTTTTCTTAAACGCTCAATCTGAGTGCTGGGAGAGTGAGAAACAATGATTTGGCACTGAAAACTGCACCCTGTGTAAAACTGGCTTTGTCCATAATAAAAAAGTTTGTTAAGGAATGGATAAGAATCAGTTTTCTTAAACGCTCATTCTGAGTGCTGGGAGAGTGAGAAACAATGATTTGGCACTGAAAACTGCACCCTGTGTAAAACTGGCTTTGTCCATAATAAAAAAGTTTGTTAAGGAATGGATAAGAATCAGTTTTCTTAAACGCTCATTCTGAGTGCTGGGAGAGTGAGAAACAAGAATTTGGCACTGAATACTGCACCCTGTGTAAAACAGGCTTTGTGCATAATGAAATAGTTGGTTAAGGAATGGATCAGAATCACTTTTCTTAAACGCTCATTCTGAGTGCTTGGAGAGTGATAAACAATGATTTGGCACTGAAAACTGCACCCTGTGTAAAACTGGCTTTGTGCATAATAAAAAAGTTTGTTAAGGAATGGATCAGAATCAGTTTTCTTAAACGCTCATTCTGAGTGCTGGGAGAGTGAGAAACAATGATTTGGCACTGAAAACTGCACCCTGTGTAAAACAGGCTTTGTGCATAATAAAAAAAGTTTGTTAAGGAATGGATCAGAATCAGTTTTCTTAAACGCTCATTCTGAGTGCTGGGAGAGTGAGAAACAATGATTTGGCACTGAAAACTGCACCCTGTGTAAAACTGGCTTTGTCCATAATAAAAAAGTTTGTTAAGGAATGGATAAGAATCAGTTTTCTTAAACGCTCATTCTGAGTGCTGGGAGAGTGAGAAACAAGAATTTGGCACTGAATACTGCACCCTGTGTAACACAGGCTTTGTGCATAATGAAATAGTTGGTTAAGGAATGGATCAGAATCACTTTTCTTAAACGCTCATTCTGAGTGCTTGGAGAGTGATAAACAATGATTTGGCACTGAAAACTGCACCCTGTGTAAAACTGGCCTTGTGCATAATAAAAAAGTTTGTTAAGGAGTGGATAAGAATCAGTTTTCTTAAACGCTCAATCTGAGTGCTGGGAGAGTGAGAAACAATGATTTGGCACTGAAAACTGCACCCTGTGTAAAACTGGCTTTGTCCATAATAAAAAAGTTTGTTAAGGAATGGATAAGAATCAGTTTTCTTAAACGCTCATTCTGAGTGCTGGGAGAGTGAGAAACAATGATTTGGCACTGAAAACTGCACCCTGTGTAAAACTGGCTTTGTCCATAATAAAAAAGTTTGTTAAGGAATGGATAAGAATCAGTTTTCTTAAACGCTCATTCTGAGTGCTGGGAGAGTGAGAAACAAGAATTTGGCACTGAATACTGCACCCTGTGTAAAACACTCTTTGTGCATAATGAAATAGTTGGTTAAGGAATGGATCAGAATCACTTTTCTTAAACGCTCAATCTGAGTGCTGGGAGAGTGAGAAACAAGAATTTGGCACTGAATACTGCACCCTGTGTAAAACAGGCTTTGTGCATAATGAAATAGTTGGTTAAGGAATGGATCAGAATCACTTTTCTTAAACGCTCATTCTGAGTGCTTGGAGAGTGATAAACAATGATTTGGCACTGAAAACTGCACCCTGTGTAAAACTGGCTTTGTGCATAATAAAAAAGTTTGTTAAGGAATGGATCAGAATCAGTTTTCTTAAACGCTCATTCTGAGTGCTGGGAGAGTGAGAAACAATGATTTGGCACTGAAAACTGCACCCTGTGTAAAACAGGCTTTGTGCATAATAAAAAAAGTTTGTTAAGGAATGGATCAGAATCAGTTTTCTTAAACGCTCAATTCTGAGTGCTTGGAGAGTGATAAACAATGATTTGGCACTGAAAACTGCACCCTGTGTAAAACAGGCTTTGTGCATAATAAAAAAGTTTGTTAAGGAATGGATCAGAATCAGTTTTCTTAAACGCTCATTCTGAGTGGCGGGAGAGTGAGAAACAATTATTTGGCACTGAAAACTGCACCCTGTGTAAAACTGGCTTTGTCCATTATAAAAAAGTTCGTTGAGGAATGGATAAGAATCAGTTTTCTTAAACGCTCATTCTGAGTGCTGGGAGAGTGAGAAACAATGATTTGGCACTGAAAACTGCACCCTGTGTAAAACTGGCTTTGTCCATAATAAAAAAGTTTGTTAAGGAATGGATAAGAATCAGTTTTCTTAAACGCTCATTCTGAGTGCTGGGAGAGTGAGAAACAAGGATTTGGCACTGAAAACTGCACCCTGTGTAAAACTGGCTTTGTGCATCATGAAAAAGTTTTTTAAGGAGTGGATAAGAATCAGTTTTCTTAAACGCTCAATCTGAGTGCTGGGAGAGTGAGAAACAATGATTTGGCACTGAAAACTGCACCCTGTGTAAAACTGGCTTTGTCCATAATAAAAAAGTTTGTTAAGGAATGGATAAGAATCAGTTTTCTTAAACGCTCATTCTGAGTGCTGGGAGAGTGAGAAACAATGATTTGGCACTGAAAACTGCACCCTGTGTAAAACTGGCTTTGTCCATAATAAAAAAGTTTGTTAAGGAATGGATAAGAATCAGTTTTCTTAAACGCTCATTCTGAGTGCTGGGAGAGTGAGAAACAAGAATTTGGCACTGAATACTGCACCCTGTGTAAAACACTCTTTGTGCATAATGAAATAGTTGGTTAAGGAATGGATCAGAATCACTTTTCTTAAACGCTCATTCTGAGTGCTGGGAGAGTGAGAAACAAGAATTTGGCACTGAATACTGCACCCTGTGTAAAACAGGCTTTGTGCATAATGAAATAGTTGGTTAAGGAATGGATCAGAATCACTTTTCTTAAACGCTCATTCTGAGTGCTTGGAGAGTGATAAACAATGATTTGGCACTGAAAACTGCACCCTGTGTAAAACTGGCTTTGTGCATAATAAAAAAGTTTGTTAAAGAATGGATCAGAATCAGTTTTCTTAAACGCTCATTCTGAGTGCTGGGAGAGTGAGAAACAATGATTTGGCACTGAAAACTGCACCCTGTGTAAAACAGGCTTTGTGCATAATAAAAAAAGTTTGTTAAGGAATGGATCAGAATCAGTTTTCTTAAACGCTCATTCTGAGTGCTTGGAGAGTGATAAACAATGATTTGGCACTGAAAACTGCACCCTGTGTAAAACAGGCTTTGTGCATAATAAAAAAGTTTGTTAAGGAATGGATCAGAATCAGTTTTCTTAAACGCTCATTCTGAGTGGCGGGAGAGTGAGAAACAATGATTTGGCACTGAAAACTGCACCCTGTGTAAAACTGGCTTTGTCCATAATAAAAAAGTTCGTTGAGGAATGGATAAGAATCAGTTTTCTTAAACGCTCATTCTGAGTGCTGGGAGAGTGAGAAACAAGAATTTGGCACTGAATACTGCACCCTGTGTAAAACAGGCTTTGTGCATAATGAAATAGTGTGTTAAGGAATGGATCAGAATCACTTTTCTTAAACGCTCATTCTGAGTGCTTGGAGAGTGATAAACAATGATTTGGCACTGAAAACTTGCACCCTGTGTAAAACTGGCTTTGTGCATAATAAAAAAGTTTGTTAAGGAGTGGATAAGAATCAGTTTTCTTAAACGCTCAATCTGAGTGCTGGGAGAGTGAGAAACAATGATTTGGCACTGAAAACTGCACCCTGTGTAAAACTGGCTTTGTCCATAATAAAAAAGTTTGTTAAGGAATGGATAAGAATCAGTTTTCTTAAACGCTCATTCTGAGTGCTGGGAGAGTGAGAAACAATGATTTGGCACTGAAAACTGCACCCTGTGTAAAACTGGCTTTGTCCATAATAAAAAAGTTTGTTAAGGAATGGATAAGAATCAGTTTTCTTAAACGCTCATTCTGAGTGCTGGGAGAGTGAGAAACAAGAATTTGGCACTGAATACTGCACCCTGTGTAAAACAGGCTTTGTGCATAATGAAATAGTTGGTTAAGGAATGGATCAGAATCAGTTTTCTTAAACACTTATTCTGAGTGCTGGGAGAGTGAGAAACAAGGATTTGGCACTGAAAACTGCACCCTGTGTAAAACTGGCTTTGTGCATCATGAAAAAGTTTTTTAAGGAGTGGATAAGAATCAGTTTTCTTAAACGCTCAATCTGAGTGCTGGGAGAGTGAGAAACAAGGATTTGGCACTGAAAACTGCACCCTGTGTAAAACTGGCTTTGTGCATAATAAAAAAGTTTGTTAAGGAATGGATCAGAATCACTTTTCTTAAAAGCTCATTCTGAGTGCTGGGAGGGTGAGAAACAAGGATTTGGCACTGAAAACTGCACCCTGTGTAAAACTGGCTTTGTCCATAATAAAAAAGTTTGTTAAGGAATGGATAAGAATCAGTTTTCTTAAACGCTCATTCTGAGTGCTGGGAGAGTGAGAAACAATGATTTGGCACTGAAAACTGCACCCTGTGTAAAACTGGCTTTGTCCATAATAAAAAAGTTTGTTAAGGAATGGATAAGAATCAGTTTTCTTAAACGCTCATTCTGAGTGCTGGGAGAGTGAGAAACAAGAATTTGGCACTGAATACTGCACCCTGTGTAAAACACTCTTTGTGCATAATGAAATAGTTGGTTAAGGAATGGATCAGAATCGCTTTTCTTAAACGCTCATTCTGAGTGCTGGGAGAGTGAGAAACAAGGATTTGGCACTGAAAACTGCACCCTGTGTAAAACTGGCTTTGTGCATACTAAAAAAGTTTGTTAAGGAATGGATCAGAATCAGTTTTCTTAAACGCTCATTCTGAGTGCTGGGAGAGTGAGAAACAATGATTTGGCACTGAAAACTGCACCCTGTGTAAAACTGGCTTTGTGCATAATAAAAAAGTTTGTTAAGGAGTGGATAAGAATCAGTTTTCTTAAACGCTCAATCTGAGTGCTGGGAGAGTGAGAAACAATGATTTGGCACTGAAAACTGCACCCTGTGTAAAACTGGCTTTGTCCATAATAAAAAAGTTTGTTAAGGAATGGATAAGAATCAGTTTTCTTAAACGCTCATTCTGAGTGCTGGGAGAGTGAGAAACAATGATTTGGCACTGAAAACTGCACCCTGTGTAAAACTGGCTTTGTCCATAATAAAAAAGTTTGTTAAGGAATGGATAAGAATCAGTTTTCTTAAACGCTCATTCTGAGTGCTGGGAGAGTGAGAAACAAGAATTTGGCACTGAATACTGCACCCTGTGTAAAACAGGCTTTGTGCATAATGAAATAGTTGGTTAAGGAATGGATCAGAATCAGTTTTCTTAAACACTTATTCTGAGTGCTGGGAGAGTGAGAAACAAGGATTTGGCACTGAAAACTGCACCCTGTGTAAAACTGGCTTTGTGCATCATGAAAAAGTTTTTTAAGGAGTGGATAAGAATCAGTTTTCTTAAACGCTCAATCTGAGTGCTGGGAGAGTGAGAAACAAGGATTTGGCACTGAAAACTGCACCTTGTGTAAAACTGGCTTTGTGCATAATAAAAAAGTTTGTTAAGGAATGGATCAGAATCACTTTTCTTAAAAGCTCATTCTGAGTGCTGGGAGGGTGAGAAACAAGGATTTGGCACTGAAAACTGCACCCTGTGTAAAACTGGCTTTGTCCATAATAAAAAAGTTTGTTAAGGAATGGATAAGAATCAGTTTTCTTAAACGCTCATTCTGAGTGCTGGGAGAGTGAGAAACAATGATTTGGCACTGAAAACTGCACCCTGTGTAAAACTGGCTTTGTCCATAATAAAAAAGTTTGTTAAGGAATGGATAAGAATCAGTTTTCTTAAACGCTCATTCTGAGTGCTGGGAGAGTGAGAAACAAGAATTTGGCACTGAATACTGCACCCTGTGTAAAACACTCTTTGTGCATAATGAAATAGTTGGTTAAGGAATGGATCAGAATCACTTTTCTTAAACGCTCATTCTGAGTGCTGGGAGAGTGAGAAACAAGAATTTGGCACTGAATACTGCACCCTGTGTAAAACAGGCTTTGTGCATAATGAAATAGTTGGTTAAGGAATGGATCAGAACCACTTTTCTTAAACGCTCATTCTGAGTGCTTGGAGAGTGATAAACAATGATTTGGCACTGAAAACTGCACCCTGTGTAAAACTGGCTTTGTGCATAATAAAAAAGTTTGTTAAGGAGTGGATAAGAATCAGTTTTCTTAAACGCTCAATCTGAGTGCTGGGAGAGTGAGAAACAATGATTTGGCACTGAAAACTGCACCCTGTGTAAAACTGGCTTTGTCCATAATAAAAAAGTTTGTTAAGGAATGGATAAGAATCAGTTTTCTTAAACGCTCATTCTGAGTGCTGGGAGAGTGAGAAACAATGATTTGGCACTGAAAACTGCACCCTGTGTAAAACTGGCTTTGTCCATAATAAAAAAGTTTGTTAAGGAATGGATAAGAATCAGTTTTCTTAAACGCTCATTCTGAGTGCTGGGAGAGTGAGAAACAAGAATTTGGCACTGAATACTGCACCCTGTGTAAAACACTCTTTGTGCATAATGAAATAGTTGGTTAAGGAATGGATCAGAATCACTTTTCTTAAACGCTCATTCTGAGTGCTGGGAGAGTGAGAAACAAGAATTTGGCACTGAATACTGCACCCTGTGTAAAACAGGCTTTGTGCATAATGAAATAGTTGGTTAAGGAATGGATCAGAATCACTTTTCTTAAACGCTCATTCTGAGTGCTTGGAGAGTGATAAACAATGATTTGGCACTGAAAACTGCACCCTGTGTAAAACTGGCTTTGTGCATAATAAAAAAGTTTGTTAAAGAATGGATCAGAATCAGTTTTCTTAAACGCTCATTCTGAGTGCTGGGAGAGTGAGAAACAATGATTTGGCACTGAAAACTGCACCCTGTGTAAAACAGGCTTTGTGCATAATAAAAAAAGTTTGTTAAGGAATGGATCAGAATCAGTTTTCTTAAACGCTCATTCTGAGTGCTTGGAGAGTGATAAACAATGATTTGGCACTGAAAACTGCACCCTGTGTAAAACAGGCTTTGTGCATAATAAAAAAGTTTGTTAAGGAATGGATCAGAATCAGTTTTCTTAAACGCTCATTCTGAGTGGCGGGAGAGTGAGAAACAATGATTTGGCACTGAAAACTGCACCCTGTGTAAAACTGGCTTTGTCCATAATAAAAAAGTTCGTTGAGGAATGGATAAGAATCAGTTTTCTTAAACGCTCATTCTGAGTGCTGGGAGAGTGAGAAACAAGAATTTGGCACTGAATACTGCACCCTGTGTAAAACAGGCTTTGTGCATAATGAAATAGTGTGTTAAGGAATGGATCAGAATCACTTTTCTTAAACGCTCATTCTGAGTGCTTGGAGAGTGATAAACAATGATTTGGCACTGAAAACTTGCACCCTGTGTAAAACTGGCTTTGTGCATAATAAAAAAGTTTGTTAAGGAGTGGATAAGAATCAGTTTTCTTAAACGCTCAATCTGAGTGCTGGGAGAGTGAGAAACAATGATTTGGCACTGAAAACTGCACCCTGTGTAAAACTGGCTTTGTCCATAATAAAAAAGTTTGTTAAGGAATGGATAAGAATCAGTTTTCTTAAACGCTCATTCTGAGTGCTGGGAGAGTGAGAAACAATGATTTGGCACTGAAAACTGCACCCTGTGTAAAACTGGCTTTGTCCATAATAAAAAAGTTTGTTAAGGAATGGATAAGAATCAGTTTTCTTAAACGCTCATTCTGAGTGCTGGGAGAGTGAGAAACAAGAATTTGGCACTGAATACTGCACCCTGTGTAAAACAGGCTTTGTGCATAATGAAATAGTTGGTTAAGGAATGGATCAGAATCAGTTTTCTTAAACACTTATTCTGAGTGCTGGGAGAGTGAGAAACAAGGATTTGGCACTGAAAACTGCACCCTGTGTAAAACTGGCTTTGTGCATCATGAAAAAGTTTTTTAAGGAGTGGATAAGAATCAGTTTTCTTAAACGCTCAATCTGAGTGCTGGGAGAGTGAGAAACAAGGATTTGGCACTGAAAACTGCACCCTGTGTAAAACTGGCTTTGTGCATAATAAAAAAGTTTGTTAAGGAATGGATCAGAATCACTTTTCTTAAAAGCTCATTCTGAGTGCTGGGAGGGTGAGAAACAAGGATTTGGCACTGAAAACTGCACCCTGTGTAAAACTGGCTTTGTCCATAATAAAAAAGTTTGTTAAGGAATGGATAAGAATCAGTTTTCTTAAACGCTCATTCTGAGTGCTGGGAGAGTGAGAAACAATGATTTGGCACTGAAAACTGCACCCTGTGTAAAACTGGCTTTGTCCATAATAAAAAAGTTTGTTAAGGAATGGATAAGAATCAGTTTTCTTAAACGCTCATTCTGAGTGCTGGGAGAGTGAGAAACAAGAATTTGGCACTGAATACTGCACCCTGTGTAAAACACTCTTTGTGCATAATGAAATAGTTGGTTAAGGAATGGATCAGAATCGCTTTTCTTAAACGCTCATTCTGAGTGCTGGGAGAGTGAGAAACAAGGATTTGGCACTGAAAACTGCACCCTGTGTAAAACTGGCTTTGTGCATACTAAAAAAGTTTGTTAAGGAATGGATCAGAATCAGTTTTCTTAAACGCTCATTCTGAGTGCTGGGAGAGTGAGAAACAATGATTTGGCACTGAAAACTGCACCCTGTGTAAAACTGGCTTTGTGCATAATAAAAAAGTTTGTTAAGGAGTGGATAAGAATCAGTTTTCTTAAACGCTCAATCTGAGTGCTGGGAGAGTGAGAAACAATGATTTGGCACTGAAAACTGCACCCTGTGTAAAACTGGCTTTGTCCATAATAAAAAAGTTTGTTAAGGAATGGATAAGAATCAGTTTTCTTAAACGCTCATTCTGAGTGCTGGGAGAGTGAGAAACAATGATTTGGCACTGAAAACTGCACCCTGTGTAAAACTGGCTTTGTCCATAATAAAAAAGTTTGTTAAGGAATGGATAAGAATCAGTTTTCTTAAACGCTCATTCTGAGTGCTGGGAGAGTGAGAAACAAGAATTTGGCACTGAATACTGCACCCTGTGTAAAACAGGCTTTGTGCATAATGAAATAGTTGGTTAAGGAATGGATCAGAATCAGTTTTCTTAAACACTTATTCTGAGTGCTGGGAGAGTGAGAAACAAGGATTTGGCACTGAAAACTGCACCCTGTGTAAAACTGGCTTTGTGCATCATGAAAAAGTTTTTTAAGGAGTGGATAAGAATCAGTTTTCTTAAACGCTCAATCTGAGTGCTGGGAGAGTGAGAAACAAGGATTTGGCACTGAAAACTGCACCTTGTGTAAAACTGGCTTTGTGCATAATAAAAAAGTTTGTTAAGGAATGGATCAGAATCACTTTTCTTAAAAGCTCATTCTGAGTGCTGGGAGGGTGAGAAACAAGGATTTGGCACTGAAAACTGCACCCTGTGTAAAACTGGCTTTGTCCATAATAAAAAAGTTTGTTAAGGAATGGATAAGAATCAGTTTTCTTAAACGCTCATTCTGAGTGCTGGGAGAGTGAGAAACAATGATTTGGCACTGAAAACTGCACCCTGTGTAAAACTGGCTTTGTCCATAATAAAAAAGTTTGTTAAGGAATGGATAAGAATCAGTTTTCTTAAACGCTCATTCTGAGTGCTGGGAGAGTGAGAAACAAGAATTTGGCACTGAATACTGCACCCTGTGTAAAACACTCTTTGTGCATAATGAAATAGTTGGTTAAGGAATGGATCAGAATCACTTTTCTTAAACGCTCATTCTGAGTGCTGGGAGAGTGAGAAACAAGAATTTGGCACTGAATACTGCACCCTGTGTAAAACAGGCTTTGTGCATAATGAAATAGTTGGTTAAGGAATGGATCAGAACCACTTTTCTTAAACGCTCATTCTGAGTGCTTGGAGAGTGATAAACAATGATTTGGCACTGAAAACTGCACCCTGTGTAAAACTGGCTTTGTGCATAATAAAAAAGTTTGTTAAGGAGTGGATAAGAATCAGTTTTCTTAAACGCTCAATCTGAGTGCTGGGAGAGTGAGAAACAATGATTTGGCACTGAAAACTGCACCCTGTGTAAAACTGGCTTTGTCCATAATAAAAAAGTTTGTTAAGGAATGGATAAGAATCAGTTTTCTTAAACGCTCATTCTGAGTGCTGGGAGAGTGAGAAACAAGGATTTGGCACTGAAAACTGCACCCTGTGTAAAACTGGCTTTGTCCATAATAAAAAAGTTTGTTAAGGAATGGATAAGAATCAGTTTTCTTAAACACTTATTCTGAGTGCTGGGAGAGTGAGAAACAAGGATTTGGCACTGAAAACTGCACCCTGTGTAAAACTGGCTTTGTGCATCATGAAAAAGTTTTTTAAGGAGTGGATAAGAATCAGTTTTCTTAAACGCTCAATCTGAGTGCTGGGAGAGTGAGAAACAAGGATTTGGCACTGAAAACTGCACCCTGTGTAAAACTGGCTTTGTGCATAATAAAAAAGTTTGTTAAGGAATGGATCAGAATCACTTTTCTTAAAAGCTCATTCTGAGTGCTGGGAGGGTGAGAAACAAGGATTTGGCACTGAAAACGGCACCCTGTGTAAAACTGGCTTTGTCCATAATAAAAAAGTTTGTTAAGGAATGGATAAGAATCAGTTTTCTTAAACGCTCATTCTGAGTGCTGGGAGAGTGAGAAACAATGATTTGGCACTGAAAACTGCACCCTGTGTAAAACTGGCTTTGTCCATAATAAAAAAGTTTGTTAAGGAATGGATAAGAATCAGTTTTCTTAAACGCTCATTCTGAGTGCTGGGAGAGTGAGAAACAAGAATTTGGCACTGAATACTGCACCCTGTGTAAAACACTCTTTGTGCATAATGAAATAGTTGGTTAAGGAATGGATCAGAATCACTTTTCTTAAACGCTCATTCTGAGTGCTGGGAGAGTGAGAAACAAGGATTTGGCACTGAAAACTGCACCCTGTGTAAAACTGGCTTTGTGCATACTAAAAAAGTTTGTTAAGGAATGGATCAGAATCAGTTTTCTTAAACGCTCATTCTGAGTGCTGGGAGAGTGAGAAACAATGATTTGGCACTGAAAACTGCACCCTGTGTAAAACTGGCTTTGTGCATAATAAAAAAGTTTGTTAAGGAGTGGATAAGAATCAGTTTTCTTAAACGCTCAATCTGAGTGCTGGGAGAGTGAGAAACAATGATTTGGCACTGAAAACTGCACCCTGTGTAAAACTGGCTTTGTCCATAATAAAAAAGTTTGTTAAGGAATGGATAAGAATCAGTTTTCTTAAACGCTCATTCTGAGTGCTGGGAGAGTGAGAAACAAGAATTTGGCACTGAATACTGCACCCTGTGTAAAACACTCTTTGTGCATAATGAAATAGTTGGTTAAGGAATGGATCAGAATCACTTTTCTTAAACGCTCATTCTGAGTGCTGGGAGAGTGAGAAACAATGATTTGGCACTGAAAACTGCACCCTGTGTAAAACTGGCTTTGTCCATAATAAAAAAGTTTGTTAAGGAATGGATAAGAATCAGTTTTCTTAAACGCTCATTCTGAGTGCTGGGAGAGTGAGAAACAAGAATTTGGCACTGAATACTGCACCCTGTGTAAAACAGGCTTTGTGCATAATGAAATAGTTGGTTAAGGAATGGATCAGAATCAGTTTTCTTAAACACTTATTCTGAGTGCTGGGAGAGTGAGAAACAAGGATTTGGCACTGAAAACTGCACCCTGTGTAAAACTGGCTTTGTGCATCATGAAAAAGTTTTTTAAGGAGTGGATAAGAATCAGTTTTCTTAAACGCTCAATCTGAGTGCTGGGAGAGTGAGAAACAAGGATTTGGCACTGAAAACTGCACCCTGTGTAAAACTGGCTTTGTGCATAATAAAAAAGTTTGTTAAGGAATGGATCAGAATCACTTTTCTTAAAAGCTCATTCTGAGTGCTGGGAGGGTGAGAAACAAGGATTTGGCACTGAAAACTGCACCCTGTGTAAAACTGGCTTTGTCCATAATAAAAAAGTTTGTTAAGGAATGGATAAGAATCAGTTTTCTTAAACGCTCATTCTGAGTGCTGGGAGAGTGAGAAACAATGATTTGGCACTGAAAACTGCACCCTGTGTAAAACTGGCTTTGTCCATAATAAAAAAGTTTGTTAAGGAATGGATAAGAATCAGTTTTCTTAAACGCTCATTCTGAGTGCTGGGAGAGTGAGAAACAAGAATTTGGCACTGAATACTGCACCCTGTGTAAAACACTCTTTGTGCATAATGAAATAGTTGGTTAAGGAATGGATCAGAATCACTTTTCTTAAACGCTCATTCTGAGTGCTGGGAGAGTGAGAAACAAGAATTTGGCACTGAATACTGCACCCTGTGTAAAACAGGCTTTGTGCATAATGAAATAGTTGGTTAAGGAATGGATCAGAATCACTTTTCTTAAACGCTCATTCTGAGTGCTTGGAGAGTGATAAACAATGATTTGGCACTGAAAACTGCACCCTGTGTAAAACTGGCTTTGTGCATAATAAAAAAGTTTGTTAAGGAATGGATAAGAATCAGTTTTCTTAAACGCTCAATCTGAGTGCTGGGAGAGTGAGAAACAATGATTTGGCACTGAAAACTGCACCCTGTGTAAAACTGGCTTTGTCCATAATAAAAAAGTTTGTTAAGGAATGGATAAGAATCAGTTTTCTTAAACGCTCATTCTGAGTGCTGGGAGAGTGAGAAACAATGATTTGGCACTGAAAACTGCACCCTGTGTAAAACTGGCTTTGTCCATAATAAAAAAGTTTGTTAAGGAATGGATAAGAATCAGTTTTCTTAAACGCTCATTCTGAGTGCTGGGAGAGTGAGAAACAAGAATTTGGCACTGAATACTGCACCCTGTGTAAAACAGGCTTTGTGCATAATGAAATAGTTGGTTAAGGAATGGATCAGAATCAGTTTTCTTAAACACTTATTCTGAGTGCTGGGAGAGTGAGAAACAAGGATTTGGCACTGAAAACTGCACCCTGTGTAAAACTGGCTTTGTGCATCATGAAAAAGTTTTTTAAGGAGTGGATAAGAATCAGTTTTCTTAAACGCTCAATCTGAGTGCTGGGAGAGTGAGAAACAAGGATTTGGCACTGAAAACTGCACCCTGTGTAAAACTGGCTTTGTGCATAATAAAAAAGTTTGTTAAGGAGTGGATAAGAATCAGTTTTCTTAAACGCTCAATCTGAGTGCTGGGAGAGTGAGAAACAATGATTTGGCACTGAAAACTGCACCCTGTGTAAAACTGGCTTTGTCCATAATAAAAAAGTTTATTAAGGAATGGATAAGAATCAGTTTTCTTAAACGCTCATTCTGAGTGCTGGGAGAGTGAGAAACAATGATTTGGCACTGAAAACTGCACCCTGTGTAAAACTGGCTTTGTCCATAATAAAAAAGTTTGTTAAGGAATGGATAAGAATCAGTTTTCTTAAACGCTCATTCTGAGTGCTGGGAGAGTGAGAAACAAGAATTTGGCACTGAATACTGCACCCTGTGTAAAACACTCTTTGTGCATAATGAAATAGTTGGTTAAGGAATGGATCAGAATCACTTTTCTTAAACGCTCATTCTGAGTGCTGGGAGAGTGAGAAACAAGAATTTGGCACTGAATACTTCACCCTGTGTAAAACAGGCTTTGTGCATAATGAAATAGTTGGTTAAGGAATGGATCAGAATCACTTTTCTTAAACGCTCATTCTGAGTGCTTGGAGAGTGATAAACAATGATTTGGCACTGAAAACTGCACCCTGTGTAAAACAGGCTTTGTGCATAATAAAAAAGTTTGTTAAGGAATGGATCAGAATCAGTTTTCTTAAACGCTCATTCTGAGTGGCGGGAGAGTGAGAAACAATGATTTGGCACTGAAAACTGCACCCTGTGTAAAACTGGCTTTGTCCATAATAAAAAAGTTCGTTGAGGAATGGATAAGAATCAGTTTTCTTAAACGCTCATTCTGAGTGCTGGGAGAGTGAGAAACAAGAATTTGGCACTGAATACTGCACCCTGTGTAAAACAGGCTTTGTGCATAATGAAATAGTTGGTTAAGGAATGGATCAGAATCACTCTTCTTAAACGCTCATTCTGAGTGCTTGGAGAGTGATAAACAATGATTTGGCACTGAAAACTGCACCCTGTGTAAAACTGGCTTTGTGCATAATGAAATAGTTGGTTAAGGAATGGATCAGAATCAGTTTTCTTAAACACTTATTCTGAGTGCTGGGAGAGTGAGAAACAATGATTTGGCACTGAAAACTGCACCCTGTGTAAAACTGGCTTTGTCCATAATAAAAAAGTTCGTTGAGGAATGGATAAGAATCAGTTTTCTTAAACGCTCATTCTGAGTGCTGGGAGAGTGAGAAACAAGAATTTGGCACTGAATACTGCACCCTGTGTAAAACAGGCTTTGTGCATAATGAAATAGTTGGTTAAGGAATGGATCAGAATCAGTTTTCTTAAACACTTATTCTGAGTGCTGGGAGAGTGAGAAACAAGGATTTGGCACTGAAAACTGCACCCTGTGTAAAACTGGCTTTGTGCATACTAAAAAAGTTTGTTAAGGAATGGATCAGAATCAGTTTTCTTAAACGCTCATTCTGAGTGCTGGGAGAGTGAGAAACAATGATTTGGCACTGAAAACTGCACCCTGTGTAAAACAGGCTTTGTGCATAATAAAAAAGTTTGTTAAGGAATGGATCAGAATCAGTTTTCTTAAACGCTCATTCTGAGTGGCGGGAGAGTGAGAAACAATGATTTGGCACTGAAAACTGCACCCTGTGTAAAACTGGCTTTGTCCATAATAAAAAAGTTCGTTGAGGAATGGATAAGAATCAGTTTTCTTAAACGCTCATTCTGAGTGCTGGGAGAGTGAGAAACAAGAATTTGGCACTGAATACTGCACCCTGTGTAAAACAGGCTTTGTGCATAATGAAATAGTTGGTTAAGGAATGGATCAGAATCACTCTTCTTAAACGCTCATTCTGAGTGCTTGGAGAGTGATAAACAATGATTTGGCACTGAAAACTGCACCCTGTGTAAAACTGGCTTTGTGCATAATGAAATAGTTGGTTAAGGAATGGATCAGAATCAGTTTTCTTAAACACTTATTCTGAGTGCTGGGAGAGTGAGAAACAATGATTTGGCACTGAAAACTGCACCCTGTGTAAAACTGGCTTTGTCCATAATAAAAAAGTTCGTTGAGGAATGGATAAGAATCAGTTTTCTTAAACGCTCATTCTGAGTGCTGGGAGAGTGAGAAACAAGAATTTGGCACTGAATACTGCACCCTGTGTAAAACAGGCTTTGTGCATAATGAAATAGTTGGTTAAGGAATGGATCAGAATCACTCTTCTTAAACGCTCATTCTGAGTGCTTGGAGAGTGATAAACAATGATTTGGCACTGAAAACTGCACTCTGTGTAAAACTGGCTTTGTGCATAATGAAATAGTTGGTTAAGGAATGGATCAGAATCAGTTTTCTTAAACACTTATTCTGAGTGCTGGGAGAGTGAGAAACAATGATTTGGCACTGAAAACTGCACCCTGTGTAAAACTGGCTTTGTCCATAATAAAAAAGTTTGTTAAGGAATGGATAAGAATCAGTTTTCTTAAACGCTCATTCTGAGTGCTGGGAGAGTGAGAAACAAGAATTTGGCACTGAATACTGCACCCTGTGTAAAACACTCTTTGTGCATAATGAAATAGTTGGTTAAGGAATGGATCAGAATCACTTTTCTTAAACGCTCATTCTGAGTGCTGGGAGAGTGAGAAACAAGGATTTGGCACTGAAAACTGCACCCTGTGTAAAACTGGCTTTGTGCATACTAAAAAAGTTTGTTAAGGAATGGATCAGAATCAGTTTTCTTAAACGCTCATTCTGAGTGCTGGGAGAGTGAGAAACAATGATTTGGCACTGAAAACTGCACCCTGTGTAAAACTGGCTTTGTGCATAATAAAAAAGTTTGTTAAGGAGTGGATAAGAATCAGTTTTCTTAAACGCTCAATCTGAGTGCTGGGAGAGTGAGAAACAATGATTTGGCACTGAAAACTGCACCCTGTGTAAAACTGGCTTTGTCCATAATAAAAAAGTTTGTTAAGGAATGGATAAGAATCAGTTTTCTTAAACGCTCATTCTGAGTGCTGGGAGAGTGAGAAACAATGATTTGGCACTGAAAACTGCACCCTGTGTAAAACTGGCTTTGTCCATAATAAAAAAGTTTGTTAAGGAATGGATAAGAATCAGTTTTCTTAAACGCTCATTCTGAGTGCTGGGAGAGTGAGAAACAAGAATTTGGCACTGAATACTGCACCCTGTGTAAAACAGGCTTTGTGCATAATGAAATAGTTGGTTAAGGAATGGATCAGAATCACTCTTCTTAAACGCTCATTCTGAGTGCTTGGAGAGTGATAAACAATGATTTGGCACTGAAAACTGCACCCTGTGTAAAACTGGCTTTGTGCATAATAAAAAAGTTTGTTAAGGAGTGGATAAGAATCAGTTTTCTTAAACGCTCAATCTGAGTGCTGGGAGAGTGAGAAACAATGATTTGGCACTGAAAACTGCACCCTGTGTAAAACTGGCTTTGTCCATAATAAAAAAGTTTGTTAAGGAATGGATAAGAATCAGTTTTCTTAAACGCTCATTCTGAGTGCTGGGAGAGTGAGAAACAATGATTTGGCACTGAAAACTGCACCCTGTGTAAACCTGGCTTTGTCCATAATAAAAAAGTTTGTTAAGGAATGGATAAGAATCAGTTTTCTTAAACGCTCATTCTGAGTGCTGGGAGAGTGAGAAACAAGAATTTGGCACTGAATACTGCACCCTGTGTAAAACAGGCTTTGTGCATAATGAAATAGTTGGTTAAGGAATGGATCAGAATCAGTTTTCTTAAACACTTATTCTGAGTGCTGGGAGAGTGAGAAACAATGATTTGGCACTGAAAACTGCACCCTGTGTAAAACTGGCTTTGTCCATAATAAAAAAGTTTGTTAAGGAATGGATAAGAATCAGTTTTCTTAAACGCTCATTCTGAGTGCTGGGAGAGTGAGAAACAAGAATTTGGCACTGAATACTGCACCCTGTGTAAAACACTCTTTGTGCATAATGAAATAGTTGGTTAAGGAATGGATCAGAATCACTTTTCTTAAACGCTCATTCTGAGTGCTGGGAGAGTGAGAAACAAGGATTTGGCACTGAAAACTGCACCCTGTGTAAAACTGGCTTTGTGCATACTAAAAAAGTTTGTTAAGGAATGGATCAGAATCAGTTTTCTTAAACGCTCATTCTGAGTGCTGGGAGAGTGAGAAACAATGATTTGGCACTGAAAACTGCACCCTGTGTAAAACTGGCTTTGTGCATAATAAAAAAGTTTGTTAAGGAGTGGATAAGAATCAGTTTTCTTAAACGCTCAATCTGAGTGCTGGGAGAGTGAGAAACAATGATTTGGCACTGAAAACTGCACCCTGTGTAAAACTGGCTTTGTCCATAATAAAAAAGTTTGTTAAGGAATGGATAAGAATCAGTTTTCTTAAACGCTCATTCTGAGTGCTGGGAGAGTGAGAAACAATGATTTGGCACTGAAAACTGCACCCTGTGTAAAACTGGCTTTGTCCATAATAAAAAAGTTTGTTAAGGAATGGATAAGAATCAGTTTTCTTAAACGCTCATTCTGAGTGCTGGGAGAGTGAGAAACAAGAATTTGGCACTGAATACTGCACCCTGTGTAAAACAGTCTTTGTGCATAATGAAATAGTTGGTTAAGGAATGGATCAGAATCACTTTTCTTAAACGCTCATTCTGAGTGCTGGGAGAGTGAGAAACAAGAATTTGGCACTGAATACTGCACCCTGTGTAAAACAGGCTTTGTGCATAATGAAATAGTTGGTTAAGGAATGGATCAGAATCACTTTTCTTAAACGCTCATTCTGAGTGCTTGGAGAGTGATAAACAATGATTTGGCACTGAAAACTGCACCCTGTGTAAAACTGGCTTTGTGCATAATAAAAAAGTTTGTTAAGGAATGGATCAGAATCACTTTTCTTAAAAGCTCATTCTGAGTGCTGGGAGGGTGAGAAACAAGGATTTGGCACTGAAAACTGCACCCTGTGTAAAACTGGCTTTGTCCATAATAAAAAAGTTTGTTAAGGAATGGATAAGAATCAGTTTTCTTAAACGCTCATTCTGAGTGCTGGGAGAGTGAGAAACAATGATTTGGCACTGAAAACTGCACCCTGTGTAAAACTGGCTTTGTCCATAATAAAAAAGTTTGTTAAGGAATGGATAAGAATCAGTTTTCTTAAACGCTCATTCTGAGTGCTGGGAGAGTGAGAAACAAGAATTTGGCACTGAATACTGCACCCTGTGTAAAACAGGCTTTGTGCATAATGAAATAGTTGGTTAAGGAATGGATCAGAATCAGTTTTCTTAAACGCTCATTCTGAGTGCTGGGAGAGTGAGAAACAATGATTTGGCACTGAAAACTGCACCCTGTGTAAAACAGGCTTTGTGCATAATAAAAAAAGTTTGTTAAGGAATGGATCAGAATCAGTTTTCTTAAACGCTCATTCTGAGTGCTTGGAGAGTGATAAACAATGATTTGGCACTGAAAACTGCACCCTGTGTAAAACTGGCTTTGTGCATAATAAAAAAGTTTGTTAAGGAATGGATCAGAATCAGTTTTCTTAAACGCTCATTCTGAGTGGCGGGAGAGTGAGAAACAATGATTTGGCACTGAAAACTGCACCCTGTGTAAAACTGGCTTTGTCCATAATAAAAAAGTTCGTTGAGGAATGGATAAGAATCAGTTTTCTTAAACGCTCATTCTGAGTGCTGGGAGAGTGAGAAACAAGAATTTGGCACTGAATACTGCACCCTGTGTAAAACAGGCTTTGTGCATAATGAAATAGTTGGTTAAGGAATGGATCAGAATCACTTTTCTTAAACGCTCATTCTGAGTGCTTGGAGAGTGATAAACAATGATTTGGCACTGAAAACTGCACCCTGTGTAAAACTGGTTTTGTGCATAATAAAAAAGTTTGTTAAGGAGTGGATAAGAATCAGTTTTCTTAAACGCTCAATCTGAGTGCTGGGAGAGTGAGAAACAATGATTTGGCACTGAAAACTGCACCCTGTGTAAAACTGGCTTTGTCCATAATAAAAAAGTTTGTTGAGGAATGGATAAGAATCAGTTTTCTTAAACGCTCATTCTGAGTGCTGGGAGAGTGAGAAACAATGATTTGGCACTGAAAACTGCACCCTGTGTAAAACTGGCTTTGTCCATAATAAAAAAGTTTGTTAAGGAATGGATAAGAATCAGTTTTCTTAAACGCTCATTCTGAGTGCTGGGAGAGTGAGAAACAAGAATTTGGCACTGAATACTGCACCCTGTGTAAAACAGGCTTTGTGCATAATGAAATAGTTGGTTAAGGAATGGATCAGAATCACTTTTCTTAAACGCTCATTCTGAGTGCTTGGAGAGTGATAAACAATGATTTGGCACTGAAAACTGCACCCTGTGTAAAACTGGCTTTGTGCATAATAATAAAGTTTGTTAAGGAATGGATCAGAATCAGTTTTCTTAAACGCTCATTCTGAGTGCTGGGAGAGTGAGAAACAATGATTTGGCACTGAAAACTGCACCCTGTGTAACACAGGCTTTGTGCATAATAAAAAAAGTTTGTTAAGGAATGGATCAGAATCAGTTTTCTTAAACGCTCAATCTGAGTGCTGGGAGAGTGAGAAACAAGGATTTGGCACTGAAAACTGCACCCTTTGTAAAACTGGCTTTGTGCATAATAAAAAAGTTTGTTAAGGAATGGATCAGAATCAGTTTTCTTAAACGCTCATTCTGAGTGCTGGGAGAGTGAGAAACAATGATTTGGCACTGAAAACTGCACCCTGTGTAAAACAGGCTTTGTGCATAATAAAAAAAGTTTGTTAAGGAATGGATCAGAATCAGTTTTCTTAAACGCTCAATCTGAGTGCTGGGAGAGTGAGAAACAAGGATTTGGCACTGAAAACTGCACCCTGTGTAAAACTGGCTTTGTGCATAATAAAAAAGTTTGTTAAGGAATGGATCAGAATCAGTTTTCTTAAACGCTCAATCTGAGTGCTGGGAGAGTGAGAAACAATGATTTGGCACTGAAAACTGCACCCTGTGTAAAACTGGCTTTGTCCATAATAAAAAAGTTTGTTAAGGAATGGATAAGAATCAGTTTTCTTAAACGCTCATTCTGAGTGCTGGGAGAGTGAGAAACAATGATTTGGCACTGAAAACTGCACCCTGTGTAAAACTGGCTTTGTCCATAATAAAAAAGTTTGTTAAGGAATGGATAAGAATCAGTTTTCTTAAACGCTCATTCTGAGTGCTGGGAGAGTGAGAAACAAGAATTTGGCACTGAATACTGCACCCTGTGTAAAACACTCTTTGTGCATAATGAAATAGTTGGTTAAGGAATGGATCAGAATCACTTTTCTTAAACGCTCATTCTGAGTGCTGGGAGAGTGAGAAACAAGAATTTGGCACTGAATACTGCACCCTGTGTAAAACAGGCTTTGTGCATAATGAAATAGTTGGTTAAGGAATGGATCAGAATCACTTTTCTTAAACGCTCATTCTGAGTGCTTGGAGAGTGATAAACAATGATTTGGCACTGAAAACTGCACCCTGTGTAAAACTGGCTTTGTGCATAATAAAAAAGTTTGTTAAGGAATGGATCAGAATCAGTTTTCTTAAACGCTCAATCTGAGTGCTGGGAGAGTGAGAAACAATGATTTGGCACTGAAAACTGCACCCTGTGTAAAACTGGCTTTGTCCATAATAAAAAAGTTTGTTAAGGAATGGATAAGAATCAGTTTTCTTAAACGCTCATTCTGAGTGCTGGGAGAGTGAGAAACAAGAATTTGGCACTGAATACTGCACCCTGTGTAAAACACTCTTTGTGCATAATGAAATAGTTGGTTAAGGAATGGATCAGAATCACTTTTCTTAAACGCTCATTCTGAGTGCTGGGAGAGTGAGAAACAAGAATTTGGCACTGAATACTGCACCCTGTGTAAAACAGGCTTTGTGCATAATGAAATAGTTGGTTAAGGAATGGATCAGAATCACTTTTCTTAAACGCTCATTCTGAGTGCTTGGAGAGTGATAAACAATGATTTGGCACTGAAAACTGCACCCTGTGTAAAACTGGCTTTGTGCATAATAAAAAAGTTTGTTAAGGAATGGATCAGAATCAGTTTTCTTAAACGCTCATTCTGAGTGCTGGGAGAGTGAGAAACAATGATTTGGCACTGAAAACTGCACCCTGTGTAAAACAGGCTTTGTGCATAATAAAAAAAGTTTGTTAAGGAATGGATCAGAATCAGTTTTCTTAAACGCTCATTCTGAGTGCTTGGAGAGTGATAAACAATGATTTGGCACTGAAAACTGCACCCTGTGTAAAACTGGCTTTGTGCATAATAAAAAAGTTTGTTAAGGAGTGGATAAGAATCAGTTTTCTTAAACGCTCAATCTGAGTGCTGGGAGAGTGAGAAACAATGATTTGGCACTGAAAACTGCACCCTGTGTAAAACTGGCTTTGTCCATAATAAAAAAGTTTGTTGAGGAATGGATAAGAATCAGTTTTCTTAAACGCTCATTCTGAGTGCTGGGAGAGTGAGAAACAATGATTTGGCACTGAAAACTGCACCCTGTGTAAAACTGGCTTTGTCCATAATAAAAAAGTTTGTTAAGGAATGGATAAGAATCAGTTTTCTTAAACGCTCATTCTGAGTGCTGGGAGAGTGAGAAACAAGAATTTGGCACTGAATACTGCACCCTGTGTAAAACAGGCTTTGTGCATAATGAAATAGTTGGTTAAGGAATGGATCAGAATCACTTTTGTTAAACGCTCATTCTGAGTGCTTGGAGAGTGATAAACAATGATTTGGCACTGAAAACTGCACCCTGTGTAAAACTGGCTTTGTGCATAATAATAAAGTTTGTTAAGGAATGGATCAGAATCAGTTTTCTTAAACGCTCATTCTGAGTGCTGGGAGAGTGAGAAACAATGATTTGGCACTGAAAACTGCACCCTGTGTAACACAGGCTTTGTGCATAATAAAAAAAGTTTGTTAAGGAATGGATCAGAATCAGTTTTCTTAAACGCTCAATCTGAGTGCTGGGAGAGTGAGAAACAAGGATTTGGCACTGAAAACTGCACCCTTTGTAAAACTGGCTTTGTGCATAATAAAAAAGTTTGTTAAGGAATGGATCAGAATCAGTTTTCTTAAACGCTCATTCTGAGTGCTGGGAGAGTGAGAAACAATGATTTGGCACTGAAAACTGCACCCTGTGTAAAACAGGCTTTGTGCATAATAAAAAAAGTTTGTTAAGGAATGGATCAGAATCAGTTTTCTTAAACGCTCAATCTGAGTGCTGGGAGAGTGAGAAACAAGGATTTGGCACTGAAAACTGCACCCTGTGTAAAACTGGCTTTGTGCATAATAAAAAAGTTTGTTAAGGAATGGATAAGAATCAGTTTTCTTAAACGCTCATTCTGAGTGCTGGGAGAGTGAGAAACAATGATTTGGCACTGAAAACTGCACCCTGTGTAAAACTGGCTTTGTCCATAATAAAAAAGTTTGTTAAGGAATGGATAAGAATCAGTTTTCTTAAACGCTCATTCTGAGTGCTGGGAGAGTGAGAAACAAGAATTTGGCACTGAATACTGCACCCTGTGTAAAACACTCTTTGTGCATAATGAAATAGTTGGTTAAGGAATGGATCAGAATCACTTTTCTTAAACGCTCATTCTGAGTGCTGGGAGAGTGAGAAACAAGAATTTGGCACTGAATACTGAACCCTGTGTAAAACAGGCTTTGTGCATAATGAAATAGTTGGTTAAGGAATGGATCAGAATCACTTTTCTTAAACGCTCATTCTGAGTGCTTGGAGAGTGATAAACAATGATTTGGCACTGAAAACTGCACCCTGTGTAAAACTGGCTTTGTGCATAATAAAAAAGTTTGTTAAGGAGTGGATAAGAATCAGTTTTCTTAAACGCTCAATCTGAGTGCTGGGAGAGTGAGAAACAATGATTTGGCACTGAAAACTGCACCCTGTGTAAAACTGGCTTTGTCCATAATAAAAAAGTTTGTTGAGGAATGGATAAGAATCAGTTTTCTTAAACGCTCATTCTGAGTGCTGGGAGAGTGAGAAACAATGATTTGGCACTGAAAACTGCACCCTGTGTAAAACTGGCTTTGTCCATAATAAAAAAGTTTGTTAAGGAATGGATAAGAATCAGTTTTCTTAAACGCTCATTCTGAGTGCTGGGAGAGTGAGAAACAAGAATTTGGCACTGAATACTGCACCCTGTGTAAAACAGGCTTTGTGCATAATGAAATAGTTGGTTAAGGAATGGATCAGAATCACTTTTCTTAAACGCTCATTCTGAGTGCTTGGAGAGTGATAAACAATGATTTGGCACTGAAAACTGCACCCTGTGTAAAACTGGCTTTGTGCATAATAATAAAGTTTGTTAAGGAATGGATCAGAATCAGTTTTCTTAAACGCTCATTCTGAGTGCTGGGAGAGTGAGAAACAATGATTTGGCACTGAAAACTGCACCCTGTGTAACACAGGCTTTGTGCATAATAAAAAAAGTTTGTTAAGGAATGGATCAGAATCAGTTTTCTTAAACGCTCAATCTGAGTGCTGGGAGAGTGAGAAACAAGGATTTGGCACTGAAAACTGCACCCTTTGTAAAACTGGCTTTGTGCATAATAAAAAAGTTTGTTAAGGAATGGATCAGAATCAGTTTTCTTAAACGCTCATTCTGAGTGCTGGGAGAGTGAGAAACAATGATTTGGCACTGAAAACTGCACCCTGTGTAAAACAGGCTTTGTGCATAATAAAAAAAGTTTGTTAAGGAATGGATCAGAATCAGTTTTCTTAAACGCTCAATCTGAGTGCTGGGAGAGTGAGAAACAAGGATTTGGCACTGAAAACTGCACCCTGTGTAAAACTGGCTTTGTGCATAATAAAAAAGTTTGTTAAGGAATGGATCAGAATCAGTTTTCTTAAACGCTCAATCTGAGTGCTGGGAGAGTGAGAAACAATGATTTGGCACTGAAAACTGCACCCTGTGTAAAACTGGCTTTGTCCATAATAAAAAAGTTTGTTAAGGAATGGATAAGAATCAGTTTTCTTAAACGCTCATTCTGAGTGCTGGGAGAGTGAGAAACAATGATT
Source organism: Triplophysa bombifrons (assembly GCA_029783895.1). Lineage (NCBI taxonomy): Eukaryota > Metazoa > Chordata > Actinopteri > Cypriniformes > Nemacheilidae > Triplophysa > Triplophysa bombifrons. The sequence continues at coordinate 18,582,905 of CM056459.1, read as the reverse complement.
TGGCACTGAAAACTGCACCCTGTGTAAAACTGGCTTTGTCCATAATAAAAAAGTTTGTTAAGGAATGGATCAGAATCAGTTTTCTTAAACGCTCATTCTGAGTGCTGGGAGAGTGAGAAACAATGATTTGGCACTGAAAACTGCACCCTGTGTAAAACAGGCTTTGTGCATAATAAAAAAAGTTTGTTAAGGAATGGATCAGAATCAGTTTTCTTAAACGCTCATTCTGAGTGCTTGGAGAGTGATAAACAATGATTTGGCACTGAAAACTGCACCCTGTGTAAAACAGGCTTTGTGCATAATAAAAAAGTTTGTTAAGGAATGGATCAGAATCAGTTTTCTTAAACGCTCATTCTGAGTGCTGGGAGAGTGAGAAACAAGAATTTGGCACTGAATACTGCACCCTGTGTAAAACAGGCTTTGTGCATAATGAAATAGTTGGTTAAGGAATGGATCAGAATCACTTTTCTTAAACGCTCATTCTGAGTGCTTGGAGAGTGATAAACAATGATTTGGCACTGAAAACTGCACCCTGTGTAAAACTGGCTTTGTGCATAATAAAAAAGTTTGTTAAGGAATGGATCAGAATCAGTTTTCTTAAACGCTCATTCTGAGTGGCGGGAGAGTGAGAAACAATGATTTGGCACTGAAAACTGCACCCTGTGTAAAACTGGCTTTGTCCATAATAAAAAAGTTCGTTGAGGAATGGATAAGAATCAGTTTTCTTAAACGCTCATTCTGAGTGCTGGGAGAGTGAGAAACAAGAATTTGGCACTGAATACTGCACCCTGTGTAAAACAGGCTTTGTGCATAATGAAATAGTTGGTTAAGGAATGGATCAGAATCACTTTTCTTAAACGCTCATTCTGAGTGCTTGGAGAATGATAAACAATGATTTGGCACTGAAAACTGCACCCTGTGTAAAACTGGCTTTGTGCATAATAAAAAAGTTTGTTAAGGAGTGGATAAGAATCAGTTTTCTTAAACGCTCAATCTGAGTGCTGGGAGAGTGAGAAACAATGATTTGGCACTGAAAACTGCACCCTGTGTAAAACTGGCTTTGTCCATAATAAAAAAGTTTGTTAAGGAATGGATAAGAATCAGTTTTCTTAAACGCTCATTCTGAGTGCTGGGAGAGTGAGAAACAAGAATTTGGCACTGAATACTGCACCCTGTGTAAAACAGGCTTTGTGCATAATGAAATAGTTGGTTAAGGAATGGATCAGAATCAGTTTTCTTAAACACTTATTCTGAGTGCTGGGAGAGTGAGAAACAAGGATTTGGCACTGAAAACTGCACCCTGTGTAAAACTGGCTTTGTGCATCATGAAAAAGTTTTTTAAGGAGTGGATAAGAATCAGTTTTCTTAAACGCTCAATCTGAGTGCTGGGAGAGTGAGAAACAAGGATTTGGCACTGAAAACTGCACCCTGTGTAAAACTGGCTTTGTGCATAATAAAAAAGTTTGTTAAGGAATGGATCAGAATCACTTTTCTTAAAAGCTCATTCTGAGTGCTGGGAGGGTGAGAAACAAGGATTTGGCACTGAAAACTGCACCCTGTGTAAAACAGGCTTTGTGCATAATAAAAAAGTTTGTTAAGGAATGGATCAGAATCAGTTTTCTTAAACGCTCAATCTGAGTGCTGGGAGAGTGAGAAACAAGGATTTGGCACTGAAAACTGCACCCTGTGTAAAACTGGCTTTGTGCATAATAAAAAAGTTTGTTAAGGAATGGATCAGAATCAGTTTTCTTAAACGCTCATTCTGAGTGCTGGGAGAGTGAGAAACAATGATTTGGCACTGAAAACTGCACCCTGTGTAAAACTGGCTTTGTGCATAATAAAAAAGTTTGTTAAGGAGTGGATAAGAATCAGTTTTCTTAAACGCTCAATCTGAGTGCTGGGAGAGTGAGAAACAATGATTTGGCACTGAAAACTGCACCCTGTGTAAAACTGGCTTTGTCCATAATAAAAAAGTTTGTTAAGGAATGGATAAGAATCAGTTTTCTTAAACGCTCATTCTGAGTGCTGGGAGAGTGAGAAACAATGATTTGGCACTGAAAACTGCACCCTGTGTAAAACTGGCTTTGTCCATAATAAAAAAGTTTGTTAAGGAATGGATAAGAATCAGTTTTCTTAAACGCTCATTCTGAGTGCTGGGAGAGTGATAAACAAGAATTTGGCACTGAATACTGCACCCTGTGTAAAACAGGCTTTGTGCATAATGAAATAGTTGGTTAAGGAATGGATCAGAATCACTTTTCTTAAACGCTCATTCTGAGTGCTGGGAGAGTGAGAAACAATGATTTGGCACTGAAAACTGCACCCTGTGTAACACAGGCTTTGTGCATAATAAAAAAAGTTTGTTAAGGAATGGATCAGAATCAGTTTTCTTAAACGCTCAATCTGAGTGCTGGGAGAGTGAGAAACAAGGATTTGGCACTGAAAACTGCACCCTGTGTAAAACTGGCTTTGTGCATAATAAAAAAGTTTGTTAAGGAATGGATCAGAATCAGTTTTCTTAAACGCTCATTCTGAGTGCTGGGAGAGTGAGAAACAATGATTTGGCACTGAAAACTGCACCCTGTGTAAAACTGGCTTTGTGCATCATGAAAAAGTTTTTTAAGGAGTGGATAAGAATCAGTTTTCTTAAACGCTCAATCTGAGTGCTGGGAGAGTGAGAAACAAGGATTTGGCACTGAAAACTGCACCCTGTGTAAAACTGGCTTTGTGCATAATAAAAAAGTTTGTTAAGGAATGGATCAGAATCACTTTTCTTAAAAGCTCATTCTGAGTGCTGGGAGGGTGAGAAACAAGGATTTGGCACTGAAAACTGCACCCTGTGTAAAACTGGCTTTGTGCATAATAAAAAAGTTTGTTAAGGAATGGATCAGAATCAGTTTTCTTAAACACTTATTCTGAGTGCTGGGAGAGTGAGAAACAAGGATTTGGCACTGAAAACTGCACCCTGTGTAAAACTGGCTTTGTGCATCATGAAAAAGTTTTTTAAGGAGTGGATAAGAATCAGTTTTCTTAAACGCTCAATCTGAGTGCTGGGAGGGTGAGAAACAAGGATTTGGCACTGAAAACTGCACCCTGTGTAAAACAGGCTTTGTGCATAATAAAAAAGTTTGTTAAGGAATGGATCAGAATCAGTTTTCTTAAACGCTCAATCTGAGTGCTGGGAGAGTGAGAAACAAGGATTTGGCACTGAAAACTGCACCCTGTATAAAACAGGCTTTGTGCATAATAAAAAAAGTTTGTTAAGGAATGGATCAGAATCAGTTTTCTTAAACACTTATTCTGAGTGCTGGGAGAGTGAGAAACAAGGATTTGGCACTGAAAACTGCACCCTGTGTAAAACTGGCTTTGTGCATAATGAAATAGTTCGTTAACGAATGGATCAGAATCAGTTTTCTTAAACGCTCATTCTGAGTGCTGGGAGAGTGAGAAACAATGATTTGGCACTGAAAACTGCACCCTGTGTAAAACTGGCTTTGTGCATCATGAAAAAGTTTTTTAAGGAATGGATAAGAATCAGTATTCTTAAACGCTCAATCTGAGTGCTGGGAGAGTGAGAAACAAGGATTTGGCACTGAAAACTGCACCCTGTGTAAAACTGGCTTTTTGCATAATAAAAAAGTTTGTTAAGGAATGGATCAGAATCACTTTTCTTAAAAGCTCATTCTGAGTGCTGGGAGGGTGAGAAACAAGGATTTGGCACTGAAAACTGCACCCTGTGTAAAACAGGCTTTGTGCATAATAAAAAAGTTTGTTAAGGAATGGATCAGAATCAGTTTTCTTAAACGCTCATTCTGAGTGGCGGGAGAGTGAGAAACAATGATTTGGCACTGAAAACTGCACCCTGTGTAAAACTGGCTTTGTCCATAATAAAAAAGTTTGTTAAGGAATGGATAAGAATCAGTTTTCTTAAACGCTCATTCTGAGTGCTGGGAGAGTGAGAAACAAGAATTTGGCACTGAATACTGCACCCTGTGTAAAACAGGCTTTGTGCATAATGAAATAGTTGGTTAAGGAATGGATCAGAATCACTTTTCTTAAACGCTCATTCTGAGTGCTTGGAGAGTGATAAACAATGATTTGGCACTGAAAACTGCACCCTGTGTAAAACAGGCTTTGTGCATAATAAAAAAGTTTGTTAAGGAATGGATCAGAATCAGTTTTCTTAAACGCTCATTCTGAGTGGCGGGAGAGTGAGAAACAATGATTTGGCACTGAAAACTGCACCCTGTGTAAAACTGGCTTTGTCCATAATAAAAAAGTTCGTTGAGGAATGGATAAGAATCAGTTTTCTTAAACGCTCATTCTGAGTGCTGGGAGAGTGAGAAACAAGAATTTGGCACTGAATACTGCACCCTGTGCAAAACACTCTTTGTGCATAATGAAATAGTTGGTTAAGGAATGGATCAGAATCACTTTTCTTAAACGCTCATTCTGAGTGCTTGGAGAGTGATAAACAATGATTTGGCACTGAAAACTGCACCCTGTGTAAAACTGGCTTTGTGCATAATAATAAAGTTTGTTAAGGAATGGATCAGAATCAGTTTTCTTAAACGCTCATTCTGAGTGCTGGGAGAGTGAGAAACAATGATTTGGCACTGAAAACTGCACCCTGTGTAACACAGGCTTTGTGCATAATAAAAAAAGTTTGTTAAGGAATGGATCAGAATCAGTTTTCTTAAACGCTCATTCTGAGTGCTGGGAGAGTGAGAAACAATGATTTGGCACTGAAAACTGCACCCTGTGTAAAACAGGCTTTGTGCATAATAAAAAAAGTTTGTTAAGGAATGGATCAGAATCAGTTTTCTTAAACGCTCAATCTGAGTGCTGGGAGAGTGAGAAACAAGGATTTGGCACTGAAAACTGCACCCTGTGTAAAACTGGCTTTGTGCATAATAAAAAAGTTTGTTAAGGAGTGGATAAGAATCAGTTTTCTTAAACGCTCAATCTGAGTGCTGGGAGAGTGAGAAACAATGATTTGGCACTGAAAACTGCACCCTGTGTAAAACTGGCTTTGTCCATAATAAAAAAGTTTGTTAAGGGATGGATAAGAATCAGTTTTCTTAAACGCTCATTCTGAGTGCTGGGAGAGTGAGAAACAATGATTTGGCACTGAAAACTGCACCCTGTGTAAAACTGGCTTTGTGCATAATAAAAAAGTTTGTTAAGGAATGGATCAGAATCAGTTTTCTTAAACGCTCATTCTGAGTGCTGGGAGAGTGAGAAACAAGGATTTGGCACTGAAAACTGCACCCTGTGTAAAACTGGCTTTGTGCATAATAAAAAAGTTTGTTAAGGAGTGGATAAGAATCAGTTTTCTTAAACGCTCAATCTGAGTGCTGGGAGAGTGAGAAACAATGATTTGGCACTGAAAACTGCACCCTGTGTAAAACTGGCTTTGTCCATAATAAAAAAGTTTGTTAAGGAGTGGATAAGAATCAGTTTTCTTAAACGCTCAATCTGAGTGCTGGGAGAGTGAGAAACAATGATTTGGCACTGAAAACTGCACCCTGTGTAAAACTGGCTTTGTGCATAATAAAAAAGTTTGTTAAGGAGTGGATAAGAATCAGTTTTCTTAAACGCTCAATCTGAGTGCTGGGAGAGTGAGAAACAATGATTTGGCACTGAAAACTGCACCCTGTGTAAAACTGGCTTTGTGCATAATAAAAAAGTTTGTTAAGGAGTGGATAAGAATCAGTTTTCTTAAACGCTCAATCTGAGTGCTGGGAGAGTGAGAAACAATGATTTGGCACTGAAAACTGCACCCTGTGTAAAACTGGCTTTGTCCATAATAAAAAAGTTTGTTAAGGAGTGGATAAGAATCAGTTTTCTTAAACGCTCAATCTGAGTGCTGGGAGAGTGAGAAACAATGATTTGGCACTGAAAACTGCACCCTGTGTAAAACTGGCTTTGTGCATAATAAAAAAGTTTGTTAAGGAGTGGATAAGAATCAGTTTTCTTAAACGCTCAATCTGAGTGCTGGGAGAGTGAGAAACAATGATTTGGCACTGAAAACTGCACCCTGTGTAAAACTGGCTTTGTCCATAATAAAAAAGTTTGTTAAGGAATGGATAAGAATCAGTTTTCTTAAACGCTCATTCTGAGTGCTGGGAGAGTGAGAAACAATGATTTGGCACTGAAAACTGCACCCTGTGTAAAACTGGCTTTGTCCATAATAAAAAAGTTTGTTAAGGAATGGATAAGAATCAGTTTTCTTAAACGCTCATTCTGAGTGCTGGGAGAGTGAGAAACAAGAATTTGGCACTGAATACTGCACCCTGTGCAAAACACTCTTTGTGCATAATGAAATAGTTGGTTAAGGAATGGATCAGAATCACTTTTCTTAAACGCTCATTCTGAGTGCTGGGAGAGTGAGAAACAAGAATTTGGCACTGAATACTGCACCCTGTGTAAAACAGGCTTTGTGCATAATGAAATAGTTGGTTAAGGAATGGATCAGAATCACTTTTCTTAAACGCTCATTCTGAGTGCTTGGAGAGTGATAAACAATGATTTGGCACTGAAAACTGCACCCTGTGTAAAACTGGCTTTGTGCATAATAATAAAGTTTGTTAAGGAATGGATCAGAATCAGTTTTCTTAAACGCTCATTCTGAGTGCTGGGAGAGTGAGAAACAATGATTTGGCACTGAAAACTGCACCCTGTGTAACACAGGCTTTGTGCATAATAAAAAAAGTTTGTTAAGGAATGGATCAGAAACAGTTTTCTTAAACGCTCAATCTGAGTGCTGGGAGAGTGAGAAACAAGGATTTGGCACTGAAAACTTCACCCTGTGTAAAACTGGCTTTGTGCATAATAAAAAAGTTTGTTAAGGAATGGATCAGAATCAGTTTTCTTAAACGCTCATTCTGAGTGCTGGGAGAGTGAGAAACAATGATTTGGCACTGAAAACTGCACCCTGTGTAAAACAGGCTTTGTGCATAATAAAAAAAGTTTGTTAAGGAATGGATCAGAATCAGTTTTCTTAAACGCTCAATCTGAGTGCTGGGAGAGTGAGAAACAAGGATTTGGCACTGAAAACTGCACCCTGTGTAAAACTGGCTTTGTGCATAATAAAAAAAGTTTGTTAAGGAATGGATCAGAATCAGTTTTCTTAAACGCTCATTCTGAGTGCTGGGAGAGTGAGAAACAATGATTTGGCACTGAAAACTGCACCCTGTGTAAAACTGGCTTTGTGCATAATAAAAAAGTTTGTTAAGGAGTGGATAAGAATCAGTTTTCTTAAACGCTCAATCTGAGTGCTGGGAGAGTGAGAAACAATGATTTGGCACTGAAAACTGCACCCTGTGTAAAACTGGCTTTGTCCATAATAAAAAAGTTTGTTAAGGAATGGATAAGAATCAGTTTTCTTAAACGCTCATTCTGAGTGCTGGGAGAGTGAGAAACAATGATTTGGCACTGAAAACTGCACCCTGTGTAAAACTGGCTTTGTCCATAATAAAAAAGTTTGTTAAGGAATGGATAAGAATCAGTTTTCTTAAACGCTCAATCTGAGTGCTGGGAGAGTGAGAAACAAGGATTTGGCACTGAAAACTGCACCCTGTGTAAAACTGGCTTTGTGCATAATAAAAAAGTTTGTTAAGGAATGGATCAGAATCAGTTTTCTTAAACGCTCATTCTGAGTGCTGGGAGAGTGAGAAACAATGATTTGGCACTGAAAACTGCACCCTGTGTAAAACAGGCTTTGTGCATAATAAAAAAAGTTTGTTAAGGAGTGGATAAGAATCAGTTTTCTTAAACGCTCAATCTGAGTGCTGGGAGAGTGAGAAACAAGGATTTGGCACTGAAAACTGCACCCTGTGTAAAACTGGCTTTGTCCATAATAAAAAAGTTTGTTAAGGAATGGATAAGAATCAGTTTTCTTAAACGCTCATTCTGAGTGCTGGGAGAGTGAGAAACAAGAGTTTGGCACTGAATACTGCACCCTGTGTAAAACTGGCTTTGTCCATAATAAAAAAGTTTGTTAAGGAATGGATAAGAATCAGTTTTCTTAAACGCTCATTCTGAGTGCTGGGAGAGTGAGAAACAAGAATTTGGCACTGAATACTGCACCCTGTGTAAAACACTCTTTGTGCATAATGAAATAGTTGGTTAAGGAATGGATCAGAATCACTTTTCTTAAACGCTCATTCTGAGTGCTTGGAGAGTGATAAACAATGATTTGGCACTGAAAACTGCACCCTGTGTAAAACTGGCTTTGTCCATAATAAAAAAGTTTGTTAAGGAATGGATCAGAATCAGTTTTCTTAAACGCTCAATCTGAGTGCTGGGAGAGTGAGAAACAAGGATTTGGCACTGAAAACTGCACCCTGTGTAAAACTGGCTTTGTCCATAATAAAAAAGTTTGTTAAGGAATGGATCAGAATCAGTTTTCTTAAACGCTCATTCTGAGTGCTGGGAGAGTGAGAAACAATGATTTGGCACTGAAAACTGCACCCTGTGTAAAACAGGCTTTGTGCATAATAAAAAAAGTTTGTTAAGGAATGGATCAGAATCAGTTTTCTTAAACGCTCAATCTGAGTGCTGGGAGAGTGAGAAACAATGATTTGGCACTGAAAACTGCACCCTGTGTAAAACAGGCTTTGTGCATAGTAAAAAAAGTTTGTTAAGGAATGGATCAGAATCAGTTGTCTTAAACGCTCAATCTGAGTGCTGGGAGAGTGAGAAACAAGGATTTGGCACTGAAAACTACACCCTGTGTAAAACAGGCTTTGTGCATAATAAAAAAAGTTTGTTAAGGAATGGATCAGAATCAGTTTTCTTAAACGCTTATTCTGAGTGCTGGGAGAGTGAGAAACAAGGATTTGGCACTGAAAACTGCACCCTGTGTAAAACTGGCTTTGTGCATCATGAAAAAGTTTTTTAAGGAGTGGATCAGAATCAGTTTTCTTAAACGCTCAATCTGAGTGCTGGGAGAGTGAGAAACAATGATTTGGCACTGAAAACTGCACCCTGTGTAAAACAGGCTTTGTGCATAATAAAAAAAGTTTGTTAAGGAATGGATCAGAAACAGTTTTCTTAAACGCTCAATCTGAGTGCTGGGAGAGTGAGAAACAAGGATTTGGCACTGAAAACTGCACCCTGTGTAAAACTGGCTTTGTGCATAATAAAAAAGTTTGTTAAGGAATGGATCAGAATCAGTTTTCTTAAACGCTCATTCTGAGTGCTGGGAGAGTGAGAAACAATGATTTGGCACTGAAAACTGCACCCTGTGTAAAACAGGCTTTGTGCATAATAAAAAAAGTTTGTTAAGGAATGGATCAGAATCAGTTTTCTTAAACGCTCAATCTGAGTGCTGGGAGAGTGAGAAACAAGGATTTGGCACTGAAAACTGCACCCTGTGTAAAACTGGCTTTGTGCATAATAAAAAAAGTTTGTTAAGGAATGGATCAGAATCAGTTTTCTTAAACGCTCATTCTGAGTGCTGGGAGAGTGAGAAACAATGATTTGGCACTGAAAACTGCACCCTGTGTAAAACTGGCTTTGTGCATAATAAAAAAGTTTGTTAAGGAGTGGATAAGAATCAGTTTTCTTAAACGCTCAATCTGAGTGCTGGGAGAGTGAGAAACAATGATTTGGCACTGAAAACTGCACCCTGTGTAAAACTGGCTTTGTCCATAATAAAAAAGTTTGTTAAGGAATGGATAAGAATCAGTTTTCTTAAACGCTCATTCTGAGTGCTGGGAGAGTGAGAAACAATGATTTGGCACTGAAAACTGCACCCTGTGTAAAACTGGCTTTGTCCATAATAAAAAAGTTTGTTAAGGAATGGATAAGAATCAGTTTTCTTAAACGCTCAATCTGAGTGCTGGGAGAGTGAGAAACAAGGATTTGGCACTGAAAACTGCACCCTGTGTAAAACTGGCTTTGTGCATAATAAAAAAGTTTGTTAAGGAATGGATCAGAATCAGTTTTCTTAAACGCTCATTCTGAGTGCTGGGAGAGTGAGAAACAATGATTTGGCACTGAAAACTGCACCCTGTGTAAAACAGGCTTTGTGCATAATAAAAAAAGTTTGTTAAGGAGTGGATAAGAATCAGTTTTCTTAAACGCTCAATCTGAGTGCTGGGAGAGTGAGAAACAAGGATTTGGCACTGAAAACTGCACCCTGTGTAAAACAGGCTTTGTGCATAATGAAATAGTTGGTTAAGGAATGGATCAGAATCACTTTTCTTAAACGCTCATTCTGAGTGCTTGGAGAGTGATAAACAATGATTTGGCACTGAAAACTGCACCCTGTGTAAAACTGGCTTTGTGCATAATAAAAAAGTTTGTTAAGGAGTGGATAAGAATCAGTTTTCTTAAACGCTCAATCTGAGTGCTGGGAGAGTGAGAAACAATGATTTGGCACTGAAAACTGCACCCTGTGTAAAACTGGCTTTGTCCATAATAAAAAAGTTTGTTAAGGAATGGATAAGAATCAGTTTTCTTAAACGCTCATTCTGAGTGCTGGGAGAGTGAGAAACAAGAGTTTGGCACTGAATACTGCACCCTGTGTAAAACTGGCTTTGTCCATAATAAAAAAGTTTGTTAAGGAATGGATAAGAATCAGTTTTCTTAAACGCTCATTCTGAGTGCTGGGAGAGTGAGAAACAAGAATTTGGCACTGAATACTGCACCCTGTGTAAAACACTCTTTGTGCATAATGAAATAGTTGGTTAAGGAATGGATCAGAATCACTTTTCTTAAACGCTCATTCTGAGTGCTTGGAGAGTGATAAACAATGATTTGGCACTGAAAACTGCACCCTGTGTAAAACTGGCTTTGTCCATAATAAAAAAGTTTGTTAAGGAATGGATCAGAATCAGTTTTCTTAAACGCTCAATCTGAGTGCTGGGAGAGTGAGAAACAAGGATTTGGCACTGAAAACTGCACCCTGTGTAAAACTGGCTTTGTCCATAATAAAAAAGTTTGTTAAGGAATGGATCAGAATCAGTTTTCTTAAACGCTCATTCTGAGTGCTGGGAGAGTGAGAAACAATGATTTGGCACTGAAAACTGCACCCTGTGTAAAACAGGCTTTGTGCATAATAAAAAAAGTTTGTTAAGGAATGGATCAGAATCAGTTTTCTTAAACGCTCAATCTGAGTGCTGGGAGAGTGAGAAACAATGATTTGGCACTGAAAACTGCACCCTGTGTAAAACAGGCTTTGTGCATAGTAAAAAAAGTTTGTTAAGGAATGGATCAGAATCAGTTGTCTTAAACGCTCAATCTGAGTGCTGGGAGAGTGAGAAACAAGGATTTGGCACTGAAAACTGCACCCTGTGTAAAACAGGCTTTGTGCATAATAAAAAAAGTTTGTTAAGGAATGGATCAGAATCAGTTTTCTTAAACGCTTATTCTGAGTGCTGGGAGAGTGAGAAACAAGGATTTGGCACTGAAAACTGCACCCTGTGTAAAACTGGCTTTGTGCATCATGAAAAAGTTTTTTAAGGAGTGGATCAGAATCAGTTTTCTTAAACGCTCAATCTGAGTGCTGGGAGAGTGAGAAACAATGATTTGGCACTGAAAACTGCACCCTGTGTAAAACAGGCTTTGTGCATAGTAAAAAAAGTTTGTTAAGGAATGGATCAGAATCAGTTGTCTTAAACGCTCAATCTGAGTGCTGGGAGAGTGAGAAACAATGATTTGGCACTGAAAACTGCACCCTGTGTAAAACAGGCTTTGTGCATAATAAAAAAGTTTGTTAAGGAATGGATCAGAATCAGTTTTCTTAAACGCTCATTCTGAGTGGCGGGAGAGTGAGAAACAATGATTTGGCACTGAAAACTGCACCCTGTGTAAAACTGGCTTTGTCCATAATAAAAAAGTTTGTTAAGGAATGGATAAGAATCAGTTTTCTTAAACGCTCATTCTGAGTGCTGGGAGAGTGAGAAACAAGAATTTGGCACTGAATACTGCACCCTGTGTAAAACAGGCTTTGTGCATAATGAAATAGTTGGTTAAGGAATGGATCAGAATCACTTTTCTTAAACGCTCATTCTGAGTGCTTGGAGAGTGATAAACAATGATTTGGCACTGAAAACTGCACCCTGTGTAAAACTGGCTTTGTGCATAATAAAAAAGTTTGTTAAGGAGTGGATAAGAATCAGTTTTCTTAAACGCTCAATCTGAGTGCTGGGAGAGTGAGAAACAATGATTTGGCACTGAAAACTGCACCCTGTGTAAAACTGGCTTTGTCCATAATAAAAAAGTTTGTTAAGGAATGGATCAGAATCAGTTTTCTTAAACGCTCATTCTGAGTGCTGGGAGAGTGATAAACAAGGATTTGGCACTGAAAACTGCACCCTGTGTAAAACTGGCTTTGTGCATCATGAAAAAGTTTTTTAAGGAATGGATCAGAATCAGTTTTCTTAAACGCTCATTCTGAGTGGCGGGAGAGTGAGAAACAATGATTTGGCACTGAAAACTGCACCCTGTGTAAAACTGGCTTTGTGCATAATAATAAAGTTTGTTAAGGAATGGATCAGAATCAGTTTTCTTAAACGCTCATTCTGAGTGCTGGGAGAGGGAGAAACAATGATTTGGCACTGAAAACTGCACCCTGTGTAACACAGGCTTTGTGCATAATAAAAAAAGTTTGTTAAGGAATGGATCAGAAACAGTTTTCTTAAACGCTCAATCTGAGTGCTGGGAGAGTGAGAAACAAGGATTTGGCACTGAAAACTGCACCCTGTGTAAAACTGGCTTTGTGCATAATAAAAAAGTTTGTTAAGGAATGGATCAGAATCAGTTTTCTTAAACGCTCATTCTGAGTGCTGGGAGAGTGAGAAACAATGATTTGGCACTGAAAACTGCACCCTGTGTAAAACTGGCTTTGTGCATAATAAAAAAGTTTGTTAAGGAATGGATCAGAATCAGTTTTCTTAAACGCTCATTCTGAGTGCTGGGAGAGTGAGAAACAATGATTTGGCACTGAAAACTGCACCCTGTGTAAAACAGGCTTTGTGCATAATAAAAAAAGTTTGTTAAGGAGTGGATAAGAATCAGTTTTCTTAAACGCTCAATCTGAGTGCTGGGAGAGTGAGAAACAAGGATTTGGCACTGAAAACTGCACCCTGTGTAAAACAGGCTTTGTGCATAATGAAATAGTTGGTTAAGGAATGGATCAGAATCACTTTTCTTAAACGCTCATTCTGAGTGCTTGGAGAGTGATAAACAATGATTTGGCACTGAAAACTGCACCCTGTGTAAAACTGGCTTTGTGCATAATAAAAAAGTTTGTTAAGGAGTGGATAAGAATCAGTTTTCTTAAACGCTCAATCTGAGTGCTGGGAGAGTGAGAAACAATGATTTGGCACTGAAAACTGCACCCTGTGTAAAACTGGCTTTGTCCATAATAAAAAAGTTTGTTAAGGAATGGATAAGAATCAGTTTTCTTAAACGCTCATTCTGAGTGCTGGGAGAGTGAGAAACAAGAGTTTGGCACTGAATACTGCACCCTGTGTAAAACTGGCTTTGTCCATAATAAAAAAGTTTGTTAAGGAATGGATAAGAATCAGTTTTCTTAAACGCTCATTCTGAGTGCTGGGAGAGTGAGAAACAAGAATTTGGCACTGAATACTGCACCCTGTGTAAAACACTCTTTGTGCATAATGAAATAGTTGGTTAAGGAATGGATCAGAATCACTTTTCTTAAACGCTCATTCTGAGTGCTTGGAGAGTGATAAACAATGATTTGGCACTGAAAACTGCACCCTGTGTAAAACTGGCTTTGTCCATAATAAAAAAGTTTGTTAAGGAATGGATCAGAATCAGTTTTCTTAAACGCTCAATCTGAGTGCTGGGAGAGTGAGAAACAAGGATTTGGCACTGAAAACTGCACCCTGTGTAAAACTGGCTTTGTCCATAATAAAAAAGTTTGTTAAGGAATGGATCAGAATCAGTTTTCTTAAACGCTCATTCTGAGTGCTGGGAGAGTGAGAAACAATGATTTGGCACTGAAAACTGCACCCTGTGTAAAACAGGCTTTGTGCATAATAAAAAAAGTTTGTTAAGGAATGGATCAGAATCAGTTTTCTTAAACGCTCAATCTGAGTGCTGGGAGAGTGAGAAACAATGATTTGGCACTGAAAACTGCACCCTGTGTAAAACAGGCTTTGTGCATAGTAAAAAAAGTTTGTTAAGGAATGGATCAGAATCAGTTGTCTTAAACGCTCAATCTGAGTGCTGGGAGAGTGAGAAACAAGGATTTGGCACTGAAAACTGCACCCTGTGTAAAACAGGCTTTGTGCATAATAAAAAAAGTTTGTTAAGGAATGGATCAGAATCAGTTTTCTTAAACGCTTATTCTGAGTGCTGGGAGAGTGAGAAACAATGATTTGGCACTGAAAACTGCACCCTGTGTAAAACTGGCTTTGTGCATAATAAAAAAGTTTGTTAAGGAGTGGATAAGAATCAGTTTTCTTAAACGCTCAATCTGAGTGCTGGGAGAGTGAGAAACAATGATTTGGCACTGAAAACTGCACCCTGTGTAAAACTGGCTTTGTCCATAATAAAAAAGTTTGTTAAGGAATGGATAAGAATCAGTTTTCTTAAACGCTCATTCTGAGTGCTGGGAGAGTGAGAAACAATGATTTGGCACTGAAAACTGCACCCTGTGTAAAACTGGCTTTGTCCATAATAAAAAAGTTTGTTAAGGAATGGATAAGAATCAGTTTTCTTAAACGCTCATTCTGAGTGCTGGGAGAGTGAGAAACAAGAATTTGGCACTGAATACTGCACCCTGTGCAAAACACTCTTTGTGCATAATGAAATAGTTGGTTAAGGAATGGATCAGAATCACTTTTCTTAAACGCTCATTCTGAGTGCTGGGAGAGTGAGAAACAAGAATTTGGCACTGAATACTGCACCCTGTGTAAAACAGGCTTTGTGCATAATGAAATAGTTGGTTAAGGAATGGATCAGAATCACTTTTCTTAAACGCTCATTCTGAGTGCTTGGAGAGTGATAAACAATGATTTGGCACTGAAAACTGCACCCTGTGTAAAACTGGCTTTGTGCATAATAATAAAGTTTGTTAAGGAATGGATCAGAATCAGTTTTCTTAAACGCTCATTCTGAGTGCTGGGAGAGTGAGAAACAATGATTTGGCACTGAAAACTGCACCCTGTGTAACACAGGCTTTGTGCATAATAAAAAAAGTTTGTTAAGGAATGGATCAGAAACAGTTTTCTTAAACGCTCAATCTGAGTGCTGGGAGAGTGAGAAACAAGGATTTGGCACTGAAAACTTCACCCTGTGTAAAACTGGCTTTGTGCATAATAAAAAAGTTTGTTAAGGAATGGATCAGAATCAGTTTTCTTAAACGCTCATTCTGAGTGCTGGGAGAGTGAGAAACAATGATTTGGCACTGAAAACTGCACCCTGTGTAAAACAGGCTTTGTGCATAATAAAAAAAGTTTGTTAAGGAATGGATCAGAATCAGTTTTCTTAAACGCTCAATCTGAGTGCTGGGAGAGTGAGAAACAAGGATTTGGCACTGAAAACTGCACCCTGTGTAAAACTGGCTTTGTGCATAATAAAAAAAGTTTGTTAAGGAATGGATCAGAATCAGTTTTCTTAAACGCTCATTCTGAGTGCTGGGAGAGTGAGAAACAATGATTTGGCACTGAAAACTGCACCCTGTGTAAAACTGGCTTTGTGCATAATAAAAAAGTTTGTTAAGGAGTGGATAAGAATCAGTTTTCTTAAACGCTCAATCTGAGTGCTGGGAGAGTGAGAAACAATGATTTGGCACTGAAAACTGCACCCTGTGTAAAACTGGCTTTGTCCATAATAAAAAAGTTTGTTAAGGAATGGATAAGAATCAGTTTTCTTAAACGCTCATTCTGAGTGCTGGGAGAGTGAGAAACAATGATTTGGCACTGAAAACTGCACCCTGTGTAAAACTGGCTTTGTCCATAATAAAAAAGTTTGTTAAGGAATGGATAAGAATCAGTTTTCTTAAACGCTCAATCTGAGTGCTGGGAGAGTGAGAAACAAGGATTTGGCACTGAAAACTGCACCCTGTGTAAAACTGGCTTTGTGCATAATAAAAAAGTTTGTTAAGGAATGGATCAGAATCAGTTTTCTTAAACGCTCATTCTGAGTGCTGGGAGAGTGAGAAACAATGATTTGGCACTGAAAACTGCACCCTGTGTAAAACAGGCTTTGTGCATAATAAAAAAAGTTTGTTAAGGAGTGGATAAGAATCAGTTTTCTTAAACGCTCAATCTGAGTGCTGGGAGAGTGAGAAACAAGGATTTGGCACTGAAAACTGCACCCTGTGTAAAACAGGCTTTGTGCATAATGAAATAGTTGGTTAAGGAATGGATCAGAATCACTTTTCTTAAACGCTCATTCTGAGTGCTTGGAGAGTGATAAACAATGATTTGGCACTGAAAACTGCACCCTGTGTAAAACTGGCTTTGTGCATAATAAAAAAGTTTGTTAAGGAGTGGATAAGAATCAGTTTTCTTAAACGCTCAATCTGAGTGCTGGGAGAGTGAGAAACAATGATTTGGCACTGAAAACTGCACCCTGTGTAAAACTGGCTTTGTCCATAATAAAAAAGTTTGTTAAGGAATGGATAAGAATCAGTTTTCTTAAACGCTCATTCTGAGTGCTGGGAGAGTGAGAAACAAGAGTTTGGCACTGAATACTGCACCCTGTGTAAAACTGGCTTTGTCCATAATAAAAAAGTTTGTTAAGGAATGGATAAGAATCAGTTTTCTTAAACGCTCATTCTGAGTGCTGGGAGAGTGAGAAACAAGAATTTGGCACTGAATACTGCACCCTGTGTAAAACACTCTTTGTGCATAATGAAATAGTTGGTTAAGGAATGGATCAGAATCACTTTTCTTAAACGCTCATTCTGAGTGCTTGGAGAGTGATAAACAATGATTTGGCACTGAAAACTGCACCCTGTGTAAAACTGGCTTTGTCCATAATAAAAAAGTTTGTTAAGGAATGGATCAGAATCAGTTTTCTTAAACGCTCAATCTGAGTGCTGGGAGAGTGAGAAACAAGGATTTGGCACTGAAAACTGCACCCTGTGTAAAACTGGCTTTGTCCATAATAAAAAAGTTTGTTAAGGAATGGATCAGAATCAGTTTTCTTAAACGCTCATTCTGAGTGCTGGGAGAGTGAGAAACAATGATTTGGCACTGAAAACTGCACCCTGTGTAAAACAGGCTTTGTGCATAATAAAAAAAGTTTGTTAAGGAATGGATCAGAATCAGTTTTCTTAAACGCTCAATCTGAGTGCTGGGAGAGTGAGAAACAATGATTTGGCACTGAAAACTGCACCCTGTGTAAAACAGGCTTTGTGCATAGTAAAAAAAGTTTGTTAAGGAATGGATCAGAATCAGTTGTCTTAAACGCTCAATCTGAGTGCTGGGAGAGTGAGAAACAAGGATTTGGCACTGAAAACTGCACCCTGTGTAAAACAGGCTTTGTGCATAATAAAAAAAGTTTGTTAAGGAATGGATCAGAATCAGTTTTCTTAAACGCTTATTCTGAGTGCTGGGAGAGTGAGAAACAAGGATTTGGCACTGAAAACTGCACCCTGTGTAAAACTGGCTTTGTGCATCATGAAAAAGTTTTTTAAGGAGTGGATCAGAATCAGTTTTCTTAAACGCTCAATCTGAGTGCTGGGAGAGTGAGAAACAATGATTTGGCACTGAAAACTGCACCCTGTGTAAAACAGGCTTTGTGCATAATAAAAAAAGTTTGTTAAGGAATGGATCAGAAACAGTTTTCTTAAACGCTCAATCTGAGTGCTGGGAGAGTGAGAAACAAGGATTTGGCACTGAAAACTGCACCCTGTGTAAAACTGGCTTTGTGCATAATAAAAAAGTTTGTTAAGGAATGGATCAGAATCAGTTTTCTTAAACGCTCATTCTGAGTGCTGGGAGAGTGAGAAACAATGATTTGGCACTGAAAACTGCACCCTGTGTAAAACAGGCTTTGTGCATAATAAAAAAAGTTTGTTAAGGAATGGATCAGAATCAGTTTTCTTAAACGCTCAATCTGAGTGCTGGGAGAGTGAGAAACAAGGATTTGGCACTGAAAACTGCACCCTGTGTAAAACTGGCTTTGTGCATAATAAAAAAAGTTTGTTAAGGAATGGATCAGAATCAGTTTTCTTAAACGCTCATTCTGAGTGCTGGGAGAGTGAGAAACAATGATTTGGCACTGAAAACTGCACCCTGTGTAAAACTGGCTTTGTGCATAATAAAAAAGTTTGTTAAGGAGTGGATAAGAATCAGTTTTCTTAAACGCTCAATCTGAGTGCTGGGAGAGTGAGAAACAATGATTTGGCACTGAAAACTGCACCCTGTGTAAAACTGGCTTTGTCCATAATAAAAAAGTTTGTTAAGGAATGGATAAGAATCAGTTTTCTTAAACGCTCATTCTGAGTGCTGGGAGAGTGAGAAACAATGATTTGGCACTGAAAACTGCACCCTGTGTAAAACTGGCTTTGTCCATAATAAAAAAGTTTGTTAAGGAATGGATAAGAATCAGTTTTCTTAAACGCTCAATCTGAGTGCTGGGAGAGTGAGAAACAAGGATTTGGCACTGAAAACTGCACCCTGTGTAAAACTGGCTTTGTGCATAATAAAAAAGTTTGTTAAGGAATGGATCAGAATCAGTTTTCTTAAACGCTCATTCTGAGTGCTGGGAGAGTGAGAAACAATGATTTGGCACTGAAAACTGCACCCTGTGTAAAACAGGCTTTGTGCATAATAAAAAAAGTTTGTTAAGGAGTGGATAAGAATCAGTTTTCTTAAACGCTCAATCTGAGTGCTGGGAGAGTGAGAAACAAGGATTTGGCACTGAAAACTGCACCCTGTGTAAAACAGGCTTTGTGCATAATGAAATAGTTGGTTAAGGAATGGATCAGAATCACTTTTCTTAAACGCTCATTCTGAGTGCTTGGAGAGTGATAAACAATGATTTGGCACTGAAAACTGCACCCTGTGTAAAACAGGCTTTGTCCATAATAAAAAAGTTTGTTAAGGAATGGATAAGAATCAGTTTTCTTAAACGCTCATTCTGAGTGCTGGGAGAGTGAGAAACAAGAGTTTGGCACTGAATACTGCACCCTGTGTAAAACTGGCTTTGTCCATAATAAAAAAGTTTGTTAAGGAATGGATAAGAATCAGTTTTCTTAAACGCTCATTCTGAGTGCTTGGAGAGTGAGAAACAAGAGTTTGGCACTGAATACTGCACCCTGTGTAAAACTGGCTTTGTCCATAATAAAAAAGTTTGTTAAGGAATGGATAAGAATCAGTTTTCTTAAACGCTCATTCTGAGTGCTGGGAGAGTGAGAAACAAGAATTTGGCACTGAATACTGCACCCTGTGTAAAACACTCTTTGTGCATAATGAAATAGTTGGTTAAGGAATGGATCAGAATCACTTTTCTTAAACGCTCATTCTGAGTGCTTGGAGAGTGATAAACAATGATTTGGCACTGAAAACTGCACCCTGTGTAAAACTGGCTTTGTCCATAATAAAAAAGTTTGTTAAGGAATGGATCAGAATCAGTTTTCTTAAACGCTCAATCTGAGTGCTGGGAGAGTGAGAAACAAGGATTTGGCACTGAAAACTGCACCCTGTGTAAAACTGGCTTTGTCCATAATAAAAAAGTTTGTTAAGGAATGGATCAGAATCAGTTTTCTTAAACGCTCATTCTGAGTGCTGGGAGAGTGAGAAACAATGATTTGGCACTGAAAACTGCACCCTGTGTAAAACTGGCTTTGTCCATAATAAAAAAGTTTGTTAAGGAATGGATAAGAATCAGTTTTCTTAAACGCTCATTCTGAGTGCTTGGAGAGTGAGAAACAAGAGTTTGGCACTGAATACTGCACCCTGTGTAAAACTGGCTTTGTCCATAATAAAAAAGTTTGTTAAGGAATGGATCAGAATCAGTTTTCTTAAACGCTCAATCTGAGTGCTGGGAGAGTGAGAAACAAGGATTTGGCACTGAAAACTGCACCCTGTGTAAAACTGGCTTTGTCCATAATAAAAAAGTTTGTTAAGGAATGGATCAGAATCAGTTTTCTTAAACGCTCATTCTGAGTGCTGGGAGAGTGAGAAACAATGATTTGGCACTGAAAACTGCACCCTGTGTAAAACAGGCTTTGTGCATAATAAAAAAAGTTTGTTAAGGAATGGATCAGAATCAGTTTTCTTAAACGCTCAATCTGAGTGCTGGGAGAGTGAGAAACAATGATTTGGCACTGAAAACTGCACCCTGTGTAAAACAGGCTTTGTGCATAGTAAAAAAAGTTTGTTAAGGAATGGATCAGAATCAGTTGTCTTAAACGCTCAATCTGAGTGCTGGGAGAGTGAGAAACAAGGATTTGGCACTGAAAACTGCACCCTGTGTAAAACAGGCTTTGTGCATAATAAAAAAAGTTTGTTAAGGAATGGATCAGAATCAGTTTTCTTAAACGCTTATTCTGAGTGCTGGGAGAGTGAGAAACAAGGATTTGGCACTGAAAACTGCACCCTGTGTAAAACTGGCTTTGTGCATCATGAAAAAGTTTTTTAAGGAGT
The DNA here is from genome assembly GCA_029783895.1 of Triplophysa bombifrons. Classification (NCBI taxonomy): domain Eukaryota; kingdom Metazoa; phylum Chordata; class Actinopteri; order Cypriniformes; family Nemacheilidae; genus Triplophysa; species Triplophysa bombifrons. Next base: position 18,562,320 of record CM056459.1, on the reverse strand, counting down.
GGATCAGAATCAGTTTTCTTAAACGCTCAATCTGAGTGCTGGGAGAGTGAGAAACAATGATTTGGCACTGAAAACTGCACCCTGTGTAAAACAGGCTTTGTGCATAGTAAAAAAAGTTTGTTAAGGAATGGATCAGAATCAGTTGTCTTAAACGCTCAATCTGAGTGCTGGGAGAGTGAGAAACAATGATTTGGCACTGAAAACTGCACCCTGTGTAAAACAGGCTTTGTGCATAATAAAAAAGTTTGTTAAGGAATGGATCAGAATCAGTTTTCTTAAACGCTCATTCTGAGTGGCGGGAGAGTGAGAAACAATGATTTGGCACTGAAAACTGCACCCTGTGTAAAACTGGCTTTGTCCATAATAAAAAAGTTTGTTAAGGAATGGATAAGAATCAGTTTTCTTAAACGCTCATTCTGAGTGCTGGGAGAGTGAGAAACAAGAATTTGGCACTGAATACTGCACCCTGTGTAAAACAGGCTTTGTGCATAATGAAATAGTTGGTTAAGGAATGGATCAGAATCACTTTTCTTAAACGCTCATTCTGAGTGCTTGGAGAGTGATAAACAATGATTTGGCACTGAAAACTGCACCCTGTGTAAAACTGGCTTTGTGCATAATAAAAAAGTTTGTTAAGGAGTGGATAAGAATCAGTTTTCTTAAACGCTCAATCTGAGTGCTGGGAGAGTGAGAAACAATGATTTGGCACTGAAAACTGCACCCTGTGTAAAACAGGCTTTGTGCATAATAAAAAAGTTTGTTAAGGAATGGATCAGAATCAGTTTTCTTAAACGCTCATTCTGAGTGGCGGGAGAGTGAGAAACAATGATTTGGCACTGAAAACTGCACCCTGTGTAAAACTGGCTTTGTCCATAATAAAAAAGTTTGTTAAGGAATGGATAAGAATCAGTTTTCTTAAACGCTCATTCTGAGTGCAGGGAGAGTGAGAAACAAGAATTTGGCACTGAATACTGCACCCTGTGTAAAACAGGCTTTGTGCATAATGAAATAGTTGGTTAAGGAATGGATCAGAATCACTTTTCTTAAACGCTCATTCTGAGTGCTTGGAGAGTGATAAACAATGATTTGGCACTGAAAACTGCACCCTGTGTAAAACTGGCTTTGTGCATAATAAAAAAGTTTGTTAAGGAGTGGATAAGAATCAGTTTTCTTAAACGCTCAATCTGAGTGCTGGGAGAGTGAGAAACAATGATTTGGCACTGAAAACTGCACCCTGTGTAAAACTGGCTTTGTCCATAATAAAAAAGTTTGTTAAGGAATGGATAAGAATCAGTTTTCTTAAACGCTCATTCTGAGTGCTGGGAGAGTGAGAAACAATGATTTGGCACTGAAAACTGCACCCTGTGTAAAACTGGCTTTGTGCATAATAAAAAAGTTTGTTAAGGAATGGATCAGAATCAGTTTTCTTAAACGCTCATTCTGAGTGCTGGGAGAGTGATAAACAATGATTTGGCACTGAAAACTGCACCCTGTGTAAAACAGGCTTTTTGCATAATAAAAAAAGTTTGTTAAGGAATGGATCAGAATCAGTTTTCTTAAACGCTCAATCTGAGTGCTGGGAGAGTGAGAAACAAGGATTTGGCACTGAAAACTGCACCCTGTGTATAACTGGCTTTGTCCATAATAAAAAAGTTTGTTAAGGAATGGATCAGAATCAGTTTTCTTAAACGCTCATTCTGAGTGCTGGGAGAGTGATAAACAAGGATTTGGCACTGAAAACTGCACCCTGTGTAAAACTGGCTTTGTGCATCATGAAAAAGTTTTTTAAGGAATGGATCAGAATCAGTTTTCTTAAACGCTCATTCTGAGTGGCGGGAGAGTGAGAAACAATGATTTGGCACTGAAAACTGCACCCTGTGTAAAACTGGCTTTGTGCATAATAATAAAGTTTGTTAAGGAATGGATCAGAATCAGTTTTCTTAAACGCTCATTCTGAGTGCTGGGAGAGTGAGAAACAATGATTTGGCACTGAAAACTGCACCCTGTGTAACACAGGCTTTGTGCATAATAAAAAAAGTTTGTTAAGGAATGGATCAGAAACAGTTTTCTTAAACGCTCAATCTGAGTGCTGGGAGAGTGAGAAACAAGGATTTGGCACTGAAAACTGCACCCTGTGTAAAACTGGCTTTGTGCATAATAAAAAAGTTTGTTAAGGAATGGATCAGAATCAGTTTTCTTAAACGCTCATTCTGAGTGCTGGGAGAGTGAGAAACAATGATTTGGCACTGAAAACTGCACCCTGTGTAAAACAGGCTTTGTGCATAATAAAAAAAGTTTGTTAAGGAATGGATCCGAATCAGTTTTCTTAAACGCTCAATCTGAGTGCTGGGAGAGTGAGAAACAAGGATTTGGCACTGAAAACTGCACCCTGTGTAAAACTGGCTTTGTGCATAATAAAAAAAGTTTGTTAAGGAATGGATCAGAATCAGTTTTCTTAAACGCTCATTCTGAGTGCTGGGAGAGTGAGAAACAATGATTTGGCACTGAAAACTGCACCCTGTGTAAAACTGGCTTTGTGCATAATAAAAAAGTTTGTTAAGGAGTGGATAAGAATCAGTTTTCTTAAACGCTCAATCTGAGTGCTGGGAGAGTGAGAAACAATGATTTGGCACTGAAAACTGCACCCTGTGTAAAACTGGCTTTGTCCATAATAAAAAAGTTTGTTAAGGAATGGATAAGAATCAGTTTTCTTAAACGCTCATTCTGAGTGCTGGGAGAGTGAGAAACAATGATTTGGCACTGAAAACTGCACCCTGTGTAAAACTGGCTTTGTCCATAATAAAAAAGTTTGTTAAGGAATGGATAAGAATCAGTTTTCTTAAACGCTCAATCTGAGTGCTGGGAGAGTGAGAAACAAGGATTTGGCACTGAAAACTGCACCCTGTGTAAAACTGGCTTTGTGCATAATAAAAAAGTTTGTTAAGGAATGGATCAGAATCAGTTTTCTTAAACGCTCATTCTGAGTGCTGGGAGAGTGAGAAACAATGATTTGGCACTGAAAACTGCACCCTGTGTAAAACAGGCTTTGTGCATAATAAAAAAAGTTTGTTAAGGAGTGGATAAGAATCAGTTTTCTTAAACGCTCAATCTGAGTGCTGGGAGAGTGAGAAACAAGGATTTGGCACTGAAAACTGCACCCTGTGTAAAACAGGCTTTGTGCATAATGAAATAGTTGGTTAAGGAATGGATCAGAATCACTTTTCTTAAACGCTCATTCTGAGTGCTTGGAGAGTGATAAACAATGATTTGGCACTGAAAACTGCACCCTGTGTAAAACTGGCTTTGTGCATAATAAAAAAGTTTGTTAAGGAGTGGATAAGAATCAGTTTTCTTAAACGCTCAATCTGAGTGCTGGGAGAGTGAGAAACAATGATTTGGCACTGAAAACTGCACCCTGTGTAAAACTGGCTTTGTCCATAATAAAAAAGTTTGTTAAGGAATGGATAAGAATCAGTTTTCTTAAACGCTCATTCTGAGTGCTGGGAGAGTGAGAAACAAGAGTTTGGCACTGAATACTGCACCCTGTGTAAAACTGGCTTTGTCCATAATAAAAAAGTTTGTTAAGGAATGGATAAGAATCAGTTTTCTTAAACGCTCATTCTGAGTGCTGGGAGAGTGAGAAACAAGAATTTGGCACTGAATACTGCACCCTGTGTAAAACACTCTTTGTGCATAATGAAATAGTTGGTTAAGGAATGGATCAGAATCACTTTTCTTAAACGCTCATTCTGAGTGCTTGGAGAGTGATAAACAATGATTTGGCACTGAAAACTGCACCCTGTGTAAAACTGGCTTTGTCCATAATAAAAAAGTTTGTTAAGGAATGGATCAGAATCAGTTTTCTTAAACGCTCAATCTGAGTGCTGGGAGAGTGAGAAACAAGGATTTGGCACTGAAAACTGCACCCTGTGTAAAACTGGCTTTGTCCATAATAAAAAAGTTTGTTAAGGAATGGATCAGAATCAGTTTTCTTAAACGCTCATTCTGAGTGCTGGGAGAGTGAGAAACAATGATTTGGCACTGAAAACTGCACCCTGTGTAAAACAGGCTTTGTGCATAATAAAAAAAGTTTGTTAAGGAATGGATCAGAATCAGTTTTCTTAAACGCTCAATCTGAGTGCTGGGAGAGTGAGAAACAATGATTTGGCACTGAAAACTGCACCCTGTGTAAAACAGGCTTTGTGCATAGTAAAAAAAGTTTGTTAAGGAATGGATCAGAATCAGTTGTCTTAAACGCTCAATCTGAGTGCTGGGAGAGTGAGAAACAAGGATTTGGCACTGAAAACTGCACCCTGTGTAAAACAGGCTTTGTGCATAATAAAAAAAGTTTGTTAAGGAATGGATCAGAATCAGTTTTCTTAAACGCTTATTCTGAGTGCTGGGAGAGTGAGAAACAAGGATTTGGCACTGAAAACTGCACCCTGTGTAAAACTGGCTTTGTGCATCATGAAAAAGTTTTTTAAGGAGTGGATCAGAATCAGTTTTCTTAAACGCTCAATCTGAGTGCTGGGAGAGTGAGAAACAAGGATTTGGCACTGAAAACTGCACCCTGTGTAAAACTGGCTTTGTGCATAACAAAAAAGTTTGTTAAGCAATGGATCAGAATCACTTTTCTTAAAAGCTCATTCTGAGTGCTGGGAGAGTGAGAAACAAGGATTTGGCACTGAAAACTGCACCCTGTGTAAAACAGGCTTTGTGCATAATAAAAAAGTTTGTTAAGGAATGGATCAGAATCAGTTTTCTTAAACGCTCATTCTGAGTGGCGGGAGAGTGAGAAACAATGATTTGGCACTGAAAACTGCACCCTGTGTAAAACTGGCTTTGTCCATAATAAAAAAGTTTGTTAAGGAATGGATAAGAATCAGTTTTCTTAAACGCTCATTCTGAGTGCTGGGAGAGTGAGAAACAAGAATTTGGCACTGAATACTGCACCCTGTGTAAAACAGGCTTTGTGCATAATGAAATAGTTGGTTAAGGAATGGATCAGAATCACTTTTCTTAAACGCTCATTCTGAGTGCTTGGAGAGTGATAAACAATGATTTGGCACTGAAAACTGCACCCTGTGTAAAACTGGCTTTGTGCATAATAAAAAAGTTTGTTAAGGAGTGGATAAGAATCAGTTTTCTTAAACGCTCAATCTGAGTGCTGGGAGAGTGAGAAACAATGATTTGGCACTGAAAACTGCACCCTGTGTAAAACTGGCTTTGTCCATAATAAAAAAGTTTGTTAAGGAATGGATAAGAATCAGTTTTCTTAAACGCTCATTCTGAGTGCTGGGAGAGTGAGAAACAATGATTTGGCACTGAAAACTGCACCCTGTGTAAAACTGGCTTTGTGCATAATAAAAAAGTTTGTTAAGGAATGGATCAGAATCAGTTTTCTTAAACGCTCATTCTGAGTGCTGGGAGAGTGATAAACAATGATTTGGCACTGAAAACTGCACCCTGTGTAAAACAGGCTTTGTGCATAATAAAAAAAGTTTGTTAAGGAATGGATCAGAATCAGTTTTCTTAAACGCTCAATCTGAGTGCTGGGAGAGTGAGAAACAAGGATTTGGCACTGAAAACTGCACCCTGTGTATAACTGGCTTTGTCCATAATAAAAAAGTTTGTTAAGGAATGGATCAGAATCAGTTTTCTTAAACGCTCATTCTGAGTGCTGGGAGAGTGATAAACAAGGATTTGGCACTGAAAACTGCACCCTGTGTAAAACTGGTTTTGTGCATCATGAAAAAGTTTTTTAAGGAATGGATCAGAATCAGTTTTCTTAAACGCTCATTCTGAGTGGCGGGAGAGTGAGAAACAATGATTTGGCACTGAAAACTGCACCCTGTGTATAACTGGCTTTGTCCATAATAAAAAAGTTTGTTAAGGAATGGATCAGAATCAGTTTTCTTAAACGCTCATTCTGAGTGCTGGGAGAGTGATAAACAAGGATTTGGCACTGAAAACTGCACCCTGTGTAAAACTGGCTTTGTGCATCATGAAAAAGTTTTTTAAGGAATGGATCAGAATCAGTTTTCTTAAACGCTCATTCTGAGTGGCGGGAGAGTGAGAAACAATGATTTGGCACTGAAAACTGCACCCTGTGTAAAACTGGCTTTGTGCATAATAATAAAGTTTGTTAAGGAATGGATCAGAATCAGTTTTCTTAAACGCTCATTCTGACTGCTGGGAGAGTGAGAAACAATGATTTGGCACTGAAAACTGCACCCTGTGTAACACAGGCTTTGTGCATAATAAAAAAAGTTTGTTAAGGAATGGATCAGAAACAGTTTTCTTAAACGCTCAATCTGAGTGCTGGGAGAGTGAGAAACAAGGATTTGGCACTGAAAACTGCACCCTGTGTAAAACTGGCTTTGTGCATAATAAAAAAGTTTGTTAAGGAATGGATCAGAATCAGTTTTCTTAAACGCTCATTCTGAGTGCTGGGAGAGTGAGAAACAATGATTTGGCACTGAAAACTGCACCCTGTGTAAAACAGGCTTTGTGCATAATAAAAAAAGTTTGTTAAGGAATGGATCAGAATCAGTTTTCTTAAACGCTCAATCTGAGTGCTGGGAGAGTGAGAAACAAGGATTTGGCACTGAAAACTGCACCCTGTGTAAAACTGGCTTTGTGCATAATAAAAAAAGTTTGTTAAGGAATGGATCAGAATCAGTTTTCTTAAACGCTCATTCTGAGTGCTGGGAGAGTGAGAAACAATGATTTGGCACTGAAAACTGCACCCTGTGTAAAACTGGCTTTGTGCATAATAAAAAAGTTTGTTAAGGAGTGGATAAGAATCAGTTTTCTTAAACGCTCAATCTGAGTGCTGGGAGAGTGAGAAACAATGATTTGGCACTGAAAACTGCACCCTGTGTAAAACTGGCTTTGTCCATAATAAAAAAGTTTGTTAAGGAATGGATAAGAATCAGTTTTCTTAAACGCTCATTCTGAGTGCTGGGAGAGTGAGAAACAATGATTTGGCACTGAAAACTGCACCCTGTGTAAAACTGGCTTTGTCCATAATAAAAAAGTTTGTTAAGGAATGGATAAGAATCAGTTTTCTTAAACGCTCAATCTGAGTGCTGGGAGAGTGAGAAACAAGGATTTGGCACTGAAAACTGCACCCTGTGTAAAACTGGCTTTGTGCATAATAAAAAAGTTTGTTAAGGAATGGATCAGAATCAGTTTTCTTAAACGCTCATTCTGAGTGCTGGGAGAGTGAGAAACAATGATTTGGCACTGAAAACTGCACCCTGTGTAAAACAGGCTTTGTGCATAATAAAAAAAGTTTGTTAAGGAGTGGATAAGAATCAGTTTTCTTAAACGCTCAATCTGAGTGCTGGGAGAGTGAGAAACAAGGATTTGGCACTGAAAACTGCACCCTGTGTAAAACAGGCTTTGTGCATAATGAAATAGTTGGTTAAGGAATGGATCAGAATCACTTTTCTTAAACGCTCATTCTGAGTGCTTGGAGAGTGATAAACAATGATTTGGCACTGAAAACTGCACCCTGTGTAAAACTGGCTTTGTGCATAATAAAAAAGTTTGTTAAGGAGTGGATAAGAATCAGTTTTCTTAAACGCTCAATCTGAGTGCTGGGAGAGTGAGAAACAATGATTTGGCACTGAAAACTGCACCCTGTGTAAAACTGGCTTTGTCCATAATAAAAAAGTTTGTTAAGGAATGGATAAGAATCAGTTTTCTTAAACGCTCATTCTGAGTGCTGGGAGAGTGAGAAACAAGAGTTTGGCACTGAATACTGCACCCTGTGTAAAACTGGCTTTCTCCATAATAAAAAAGTTTGTTAAGGAATGGATAAGAATCAGTTTTCTTAAACGCTCATTCTGAGTGCTGGGAGAGTGAGAAACAAGAATTTGGCACTGAATACTGCACCCTGTGTAAAACACTCTTTGTGCATAATGAAATAGTTGGTTAAGGAATGGATCAGAATCACTTTTCTTAAACGCTCATTCTGAGTGCTTGGAGAGTGATAAACAATGATTTGGCACTGAAAACTGCACCCTGTGTAAAACTGGCTTTGTCCATAATAAAAAAGTTTGTTAAGGAATGGATCAGAATCAGTTTTCTTAAACGCTCAATCTGAGTGCTGGGAGAGTGAGAAACAAGGATTTGGCACTGAAAACTGCACCCTGTGTAAAACTGGCTTTGTCCATAATAAAAAAGTTTGTTAAGGAATGGATCAGAATCAGTTTTCTTAAACGCTCATTCTGAGTGCTGGGAGAGTGAGAAACAATGATTTGGCACTGAAAACTGCACCCTGTGTAAAACAGGCTTTGTGCATAATAAAAAAAGTTTGTTAAGGAATGGATCAGAATCAGTTTTCTTAAACGCTCAATCTGAGTGCTGGGAGAGTGAGAAACAATGATTTGGCACTGAAAACTGCACCCTGTGTAAAACAGGCTTTGTGCATAGTAAAAAAAGTTTGTTAAGGAATGGATCAGAATCAGTTGTCTTAAACGCTCAATCTGAGTGCTGGGAGAGTGAGAAACAAGGATTTGGCACTGAAAACTGCACCCTGTGTAAAACAGGCTTTGTGCATAATAAAAAAAGTTTGTTAAGGAATGGATCAGAATCAGTTTTCTTAAACGCTTATTCTGAGTGCTGGGAGAGTGAGAAACAAGGATTTGGCACTGAAAACTGCACCCTGTGTAAAACTGGCTTTGTGCATCATGAAAAAGTTTTTTAAGGAGTGGATCAGAATCAGTTTTCTTAAACGCTCAATCTGAGTGCTGGGAGAGTGAGAAACAAGGATTTGGCACTGAAAACTGCACCCTGTGTAAAACTGGCTTTGTGCATAACAAAAAAGTTTGTTAAGCAATGGATCAGAATCACTTTTCTTAAAAGCTCATTCTGAGTGCTGGGAGAGTGAGAAACAAGGATTTGGCACTGAAAACTGCACCCTGTGTAAAACAGGCTTTGTGCATAATAAAAAAGTTTGTTAAGGAATGGATCAGAATCAGTTTTCTTAAACGCTCATTCTGAGTGGCGGGAGAGTGAGAAACAATGATTTGGCACTGAAAACTGCACCCTGTGTAAAACTGGCTTTGTCCATAATAAAAAAGTTTGTTAAGGAATGGATAAGAATCAGTTTTCTTAAACGCTCATTCTGAGTGCTGGGAGAGTGAGAAACAAGAATTTGGCACTGAATACTGCACCCTGTGTAAAACAGGCTTTGTGCATAATGAAATAGTTGGTTAAGGAATGGATCAGAATCACTTTTCTTAAACGCTCATTCTGAGTGCTTGGAGAGTGATAAACAATGATTTGGCACTGAAAACTGCACCCTGTGTAAAACTGGCTTTGTGCATAATAAAAAAGTTTGTTAAGGAGTGGATAAGAATCAGTTTTCTTAAACGCTCAATCTGAGTGCTGGGAGAGTGAGAAACAATGATTTGGCACTGAAAACTGCACCCTGTGTAAAACTGGCTTTGTCCATAATAAAAAAGTTTGTTAAGGAATGGATAAGAATCAGTTTTCTTAAACGCTCATTCTGAGTGCTGGGAGAGTGAGAAACAATGATTTGGCACTGAAAACTGCACCCTGTGTAAAACTGGCTTTGTCCATAATAAAAAAGTTTGTTAAGGAATGGATAAGAATCAGTTTTCTTAAACGCTCATTCTGAGTGCTGGGAGAGTGAGAAACAAGAATTTGGCACTGAATACTGCACCCTGTGTAAAACAGGCTTTGTGCATAATGAAATAGTTGGTTAAGGAATGGATCAGAATCACTTTTCTTAAACGCTCATTCTGAGTGCTTGGAGAGTGATAAACAATGATTTGGCACTGAAAACTGCACCCTGTGTAAAACTGGCTTTGTGCATAATAATAAAGTTTGTTAAGGAATGGATCAGAATCAGTTTTCTTAAACGCTCATTCTGAGTGCTGGGAAAGTGAGAAACAATGATTTGGCACTGAAAACTGCACCCTGTGTAAAACAGGCTTTGTCCATAATAAAAAAGTTTGTTAAGTAAAGGATAAGAATCAGTTTTCTTAAACGCTCATTCTGAGTGCTGGGAGAGTGAGAAACAAGAGTTTGGCACTGAATACTGCACCCTGTGTAAAACTGGCTTTGTCCATAATAAAAAAGTTTGTTAAGGAATGGATAAGAATCAGTTTTCTTAAACGCTCATTCTGAGTGCTGGGAGAGTGAGAAACAAGAATTTGGCACTGAATACTGCACCCTGTGTAAAACACTCTTTGTGCATAATGAAATAGTTGGTTAAGGAATGGATCAGAATCACTTTTCTTAAACGCTCATTCTGAGTGCTTGGAGAGTGATAAACAATGATTTGGCACTGAAAACTGCACCCTGTGTAAAACAGGCTTTGTCCATAATAAAAAAGTTTGTTAAGGAATGGATCAGAATCAGTTTTCTTAAACGCTCAATCTGAGTGCTGGGAGAGTGAGAAACAAGGATTTGGCACTGAAAACTGCACCCTGTGTAAAACTGGCTTTGTCCATAATAAAAAAGTTTGTTAAGGAATGGATCAGAATCAGTTTTCTTAAACGCTCATTCTGAGTGCTGGGAGAGTGAGAAACAATGATTTGGCACTGAAAACTGCACCCTGTGTAAAACAGGCTTTGTGCATAATAAAAAAAGTTTGTTAAGGAATGGATCAGAATCAGTTTTCTTAAACGCTCAATCTGAGTGCTGGGAGAGTGAGAAACAATGATTTGGCACTGAAAACTGCACCCTGTGTAAAACAGGCTTTGTGCATAATAAAAAAAGTTTGTTAAGGAATGGATCAGAATCAGTTTTCTTAAACGCTCATTCTGAGTGCTTGGAGAGTGATAAACAATGATTTGGCACTGAAAACTGCACCCTGTGTAAAACTGGCTTTGTGCATAATAAAAAAGTTTGTTAAGGAATGGATCAGAATCAGTTTTCTTAAACGCTCATTCTGAGTGCTGGGAGAGTGAGAAACAATGATTTGGCACTGAAAACTGCACCCTGTGTAAAACAGGCTTTGTGCATAATAAAAAAAGTTTGTTAAGGAATGGATCAGAATCAGTTTTCTTAAACGCTCATTCTGAGTGCTTGGAGAGTGATAAACAATGATTTGGCACTGAAAACTGCACCCTGTGTAAAACAGGCTTTGTCCATAATAAAAAAGTTCGTTGAGGAATGGATAAGAATTAGTTTTCTTAAACGCTCATTCTGAGTGCTGGGAGAGTGAGAAACAAGAATTTGGCACTGAATACTGCACCCTGTGTAAAACAGGCTTTGTGCATAATGAAATAGTTGGTTAAGGAATGGATCAGAATCACTTTTCTTAAACGCTCATTCTGAGTGCTTGGAGAGTGATAAACAATGATTTGGCACTGAAAACTGCACCCTGTGTAAAACTGGCTTTGTGCATAATAAAAAAGTTTGTTAAGGAGTGGATAAGAATCAGTTTTCTTAAACGCTCAATCTGAGTGCTGGGAGAGTGAGAAACAATGATTTGGCACTGAAAACTGCACCCTGTGTAAAACTGGCTTTGTCCATAATAAAAAAGTTTGTTAAGGAATGGATAAGAATCAGTTTTCTTAAACGCTCATTCTGAGTGCTGGGAGAGTGAGAAACAATGATTTGGCACTGAAAACTGCACCCTGTGTAAAACTGGCTTTGTCCATAATAAAAAAGTTTGTTAAGGAATGGATAAGAATCAGTTTTCTTAAACGCTCATTCTGAGTGCTGGGAGAGTGAGAAACAATGATTTGGCACTGAAAACTGCACCCTGTGTAAAACTGGCTTTGTCCATAATAAAAAAGTTTGTTAAGGAATGGATAAGAATCAGTTTTCTTAAACGCTCATTCTGAGTGCTGGGAGAGTGAGAAACAAGAATTTGGCACTGAATACTGCACCCTGTGTAAAACAGGCTTTGTGCATAATGAAATAGTTGGTTAAGGAATGGATCAGAATCACTTTTCTTAAACGCTCATTCTGAGTGCTTGGAGAGTGATAAACAATGATTTGGCACTGAAAACTGCACCCTGTGTAAAACTGGCTTTGTGCATAATAATAAAGTTTGTTAAGGAATGGATCAGAATCAGTTTTCTTAAACGCTCATTCTGAGTGCTGGGAAAGTGAGAAACAATGATTTGGCACTGAAAACTGCACCCTGTGTAAAACAGGCTTTGTCCATAATAAAAAAGTTTGTTAAGTAAAGGATAAGAATCAGTTTTCTTAAACGCTCATTCTGAGTGCTGGGAGAGTGAGAAACAAGAGTTTGGCACTGAATACTGCACCCTGTGTAAAACTGGCTTTGTCCATAATAAAAAAGTTTGTTAAGGAATGGATAAGAATCAGTTTTCTTAAACGCTCATTCTGAGTGCTGGGAGAGTGAGAAACAAGAATTTGGCACTGAATACTGCACCCTGTGTAAAACAGGCTTTGTGCATAATGAAATAGTTGGTTAAGGAATGGATCAGAATCACTTTTCTTAAACGCTCATTCTGAGTGCTTGGAGAGTGATAAACAATGATTTGGCACTGAAAACTGCACCCTGTGTAAAACTGGCTTTGTGCATAATAAAAAAGTTTGTTAAGGAGTGGATAAGAATCAGTTTTCTTAAACGCTCAATCTGAGTGCTGGGAGAGTGAGAAACAATGATTTGGCACTGAAAACTGCACCCTGTGTAAAACTGGCTTTGTCCATAATAAAAAAGTTTGTTAAGGAATGGATAAGAATCAGTTTTCTTAAACGCTCATTCTGAGTGCTGGGAGAGTGAGAAACAATGATTTGGCACTGAAAACTGCACCCTGTGTAAAACTGGCTTTGTCCATAATAAAAAAGTTTGTTAAGGAATGGATAAGAATCAGTTTTCTTAAACGCTCATTCTGAGTGCTGGGAGAGTGAGAAACAAGAATTTGGCACTGAATACTGCACCCTGTGTAAAACAGGCTTTGTGCATAATAATAAAGTTTGTTAAGGAATGGATCAGAATCAGTTTTCTTAAACGCTCATTCTGAGTGCTGGGAAAGTGAGAAACAATGATTTGGCACTGAAAACTGCACCCTGTGTAAAACAGGCTTTGTCCATAATAAAAAAGTTTGTTAAGTAAAGGATAAGAATCAGTTTTCTTAAACGCTCATTCTGAGTGCTGGGAGAGTGAGAAACAAGAGTTTGGCACTGAATACTGCACCCTGTGTAAAACTGGCTTTGTCCATAATAAAAAAGTTTGTTAAGGAATGGATAAGAATCAGTTTTCTTAAACGCTCATTCTGAGTGCTGGGAGAGTGAGAAACAAGAATTTGGCACTGAATACTGCACCCTGTGTAAAACACTCTTTGTGCATAATGAAATAGTTGGTTAAGGAATGGATCAGAATCACTTTTCTTAAACGCTCATTCTGAGTGCTTGGAGAGTGATAAACAATGATTTGGCACTGAAAACTGCACCCTGTGTAAAACTGGCTTTGTCCATAATAAAAAAGTTTGTTAAGGAATGGATCAGAATCAGTTTTCTTAAACGCTCAATCTGAGTGCTGGGAGAGTGAGAAACAAGGATTTGGCACTGAAAACTGCACCCTGTGTAAAACTGGCTTTGTCCATAATAAAAAAGTTTGTTAAGGAATGGATCAGAATCAGTTTTCTTAAACGCTCATTCTGAGTGCTGGGAGAGTGAGAAACAATGATTTGGCACTGAAAACTGCACCCTGTGTAAAACAGGCTTTGTGCATAATAAAAAAAGTTTGTTAAGGAATGGATCAGAATCAGTTTTCTTAAACGCTCAATCTGAGTGCTGGGAGAGTGAGAAACAATGATTTGGCACTGAAAACTGCACCCTGTGTAAAACAGGCTTTGTGCATAGTAAAAAAAGTTTGTTAAGGAATGGATCAGAATCAGTTGTCTTAAACGCTCAATCTGAGTGCTGGGAGAGTGAGAAACAATGATTTGGCACTGAAAACTGCACCCTGTGTAAAACAGGCTTTGTGCATAATAAAAAAAGTTTGTTAAGGAATGGATCAGAATCAGTTTTCTTAAACGCTTATTCTGAGTGCTGGGAGAGTGAGAAACAAGGATTTGGCACTGAAAACTGCACCCTGTGTAAAACTGGCTTTGTGCATCATGAAAAAGTTTTTTAAGGAGTGGATAAGAATCAGTTTTCTTAAACGCTCAATCTGAGTGCTGGGAGAGTGAGAAACAAGGATTTGGCACTGAAAACTGCACCCTGTGTAAAACTGGCTTTGTCCATAATAAAAAAGTTTGTTAAGGAATGGATCAGAATCAGTTTTCTTAAACGCTCAATCTGAGTGCTGGGAGAGTGAGAAACAAGGATTTGGCACTGAAAACTGCACCCTGTGTAAAACTGGCTTTGTCCATAATAAAAAAGTTTGTTAAGGAATGGATCAGAATCAGTTTTCTTAAACGCTCATTCTGAGTGCTGGGAGAGTGAGAAACAATGATTTGGCACTGAAAACTGCACCCTGTGTAAAACAGGCTTTGTGCATAATAAAAAAAGTTTGTTAAGGAATGGATCAGAATCAGTTTTCTTAAACGCTCAATCTGAGTGCTGGGAGAGTGAGAAACAATGATTTGGCACTGAAAACTGCACCCTGTGTAAAACAGGCTTTGTGCATAGTAAAAAAAGTTTGTTAAGGAATGGATCAGAATCAGTTGTCTTAAACGCTCAATCTGAGTGCTGGGAGAGTGAGAAACAATGATTTGGCACTGAAAACTGCACCCTGTGTAAAACAGGCTTTGTGCATAATAAAAAAAGTTTGTTAAGGAATGGATCAGAATCAGTTTTCTTAAACGCTTATTCTGAGTGCTGGGAGAGTGAGAAACAAGGATTTGGCACTGAAAACTGCACCCTGTGTAAAACTGGCTTTGTGCATCATGAAAAAGTTTTTTAAGGAGTGGATAAGAATCAGTTTTCTTAAACGCTCAATCTGAGTGCTGGGAGAGTGAGAAACAAGGATTTGGCACTGAAAACTGCACCCTGTGTAAAACTGGCTTTGTGCATAACAAAAAAGTTTGTTAAGCAATGGATCAGAATCACTTTTCTTAAAAGCTCATTCTGAGTGCTGGGAGGGTGAGAAACAAGGATTTGGCACTGAAAACTGCACCCTGTGTAAAACAGGCTTTGTGCATAATAAAAAAGTTTGTTAAGGAATGGATCAGAATCAGTTTTCTTAAACGCTCATTCTGAGTGGCGGGAGAGTGAGAAACAATGATTTGGCACTGAAAACTGCACCCTGTGTAAAACTGGCTTTGTCCATAATAAAAAAGTTTGTTAAGGAATGGATCAGAATCAGTTTTCTTAAACGCTCAATCTGAGTGCTGGGAGAGTGAGAAACAATGATTTGGCACTGAAAACTGCACCCTGTGTAAAACAGGCTTTGTGCATAGTAAAAAAAGTTTGTTAAGGAATGGATCAGAATCAGTTTTCTTAAACGCTTATTCTGAGTGCTGGGAGAGTGAGAAACAAGGATTTGGCACTGAAAACTGCACCCTGTGTAAAACTGGCTTTGTGCATCATGAAAAAGTTTTTTAAGGAGTGGATAAGAATCAGTTTTCTTAAACGCTCAATCTGAGTGCTGGGAGAGTGAGAAACAAGGATTTGGCACTGAAAACTGCACCCTGTGTAAAACTGGCTTTGTGCATAATAATAAAGTTTGTTAAGGAATGGATCAGAATCAGTTTTCTTAAACGCTCATTCTGAGTGCTGGGAAAGTGAGAAACAATGATTTGGCACTGAAAACTGCACCCTGTGTAAAACAGGCTTTGTCCATAATAAAAAAGTTTGTTAAGTAAAGGATAAGAATCAGTTTTCTTAAACGCTCATTCTGAGTGCTGGGAGAGTGAGAAACAAGAGTTTGGCACTGAATACTGCACCCTGTGTAAAACTGGCTTTGTCCCTAATAAAAAAGTTTGTTAAGGAATGGATAAGAATCAGTTTTCTTAAACGCTCATTCTGAGTGCTGGGAGAGTGAGAAACAAGAATTTGGCACTGAATACTGCACCCTGTGTAAAACACTCTTTGTGCATAATGAAATAGTTGGTTAAGGAATGGATCAGAATCACTTTTCTTAAACGCTCATTCTGAGTGCTTGGAGAGTGATAAACAATGATTTGGCACTGAAAACTGCACCCTGTGTAAAACTGGCTTTGTCCATAATAAAAAAGTTTGTTAAGGAATGGATCAGAATCAGTTTTCTTAAACGCTCAATCTGAGTGCTGGGAGAGTGAGAAACAAGGATTTGGCACTGAAAACTGCACCCTGTGTAAAACTGGCTTTGTCCATAATAAAAAAGTTTGTTAAGGAATGGATCAGAATCAGTTTTCTTAAACGCTCATTCTGAGTGCTGGGAGAGTGAGAAACAATGATTTGGCACTGAAAACTGCACCCTGTGTAAAACAGGCTTTGTGCATAATAAAAAAAGTTTGTTAAGGAATGGATCAGAATCAGTTTTCTTAAACGCTCAATCTGAGTGCTGGGAGAGTGAGAAACAATGATTTGGCACTGAAAACTGCACCCTGTGTAAAACAGGCTTTGTGCATAGTAAAAAAAGTTTGTTAAGGAATGGATCAGAATCAGTTGTCTTAAACGCTCAATCTGAGTGCTGGGAGAGTGAGAAACAATGATTTGGCACTGAAAACTGCACCCTGTGTAAAACAGGCTTTGTGCATAATAAAAAAAGTTTGTTAAGGAATGGATCAGAATCAGTTTTCTTAAACGCTTATTCTGAGTGCTGGGAGAGTGAGAAACAAGGATTTGGCACTGAAAACTGCACCCTGTGTAAAACTGGCTTTGTGCATCATGAAAAAGTTTTTTAAGGAGTGGATAAGAATCAGTTTTCTTAAACGCTCAATCTGAGTGCTGGGAGAGTGAGAAACAAGGATTTGGCACTGAAAACTGCACCCTGTGTAAAACTGGCTTTGTCCATAATAAAAAAGTTTGTTAAGGAATGGATCAGAATCAGTTTTCTTAAACGCTCAATCTGAGTGCTGGGAGAGTGAGAAACAAGGATTTGGCACTGAAAACTGCACCCTGTGTAAAACTGGCTTTGTCCATAATAAAAAAGTTTGTTAAGGAATGGATCAGAATCAGTTTTCTTAAACGCTCATTCTGAGTGCTGGGAGAGTGAGAAACAATGATTTGGCACTGAAAACTGCACCCTGTGTAAAACAGGCTTTGTGCATAATAAAAAAAGTTTGTTAAGGAATGGATCAGAATCAGTTTTCTTAAACGCTCAATCTGAGTGCTGGGAGAGTGAGAAACAATGATTTGGCACTGAAAACTGCACCCTGTGTAAAACAGGCTTTGTGCATAGTAAAAAAAGTTTGTTAAGGAATGGATCAGAATCAGTTGTCTTAAACGCTCAATCTGAGTGCTGGGAGAGTGAGAAACAATGATTTGGCACTGAAAACTGCACCCTGTGTAAAACAGGCTTTGTGCATAATAAAAAAAGTTTGTTAAGGAATGGATCAGAATCAGTTTTCTTAAACGCTTATTCTGAGTGCTGGGAGAGTGAGAAACAAGGATTTGGCACTGAAAACTGCACCCTGTGTAAAACTGGCTTTGTGCATCATGAAAAAGTTTTTTAAGGAGTGGATAAGAATCAGTTTTCTTAAACGCTCAATCTGAGTGCTGGGAGAGTGAGAAACAAGGATTTGGCACTGAAAACTGCACCCTGTGTAAAACTGGCTTTGTGCATAACAAAAAAGTTTGTTAAGCAATGGATCAGAATCACTTTTCTTAAAAGCTCATTCTGAGTGCTGGGAGGGTGAGAAACAAGGATTTGGCACTGAAAACTGCACCCTGTGTAAAACAGGCTTTGTGCATAATAAAAAAGTTTGTTAAGGAATGGATCAGAATCAGTTTTCTTAAACGCTCATTCTGAGTGGCGGGAGAGTGAGAAACAATGATTTGGCACTGAAAACTGCACCCTGTGTAAAACTGGCTTTGTCCATAATAAAAAAGTTTGTTAAGGAATGGATCAGAATCAGTTTTCTTAAACGCTCAATCTGAGTGCTGGGAGAGTGAGAAACAATGATTTGGCACTGAAAACTGCACCCTGTGTAAAACAGGCTTTGTGCATAGTAAAAAAAGTTTGTTAAGGAATGGATCAGAATCAGTTTTCTTAAACGCTTATTCTGAGTGCTGGGAGAGTGAGAAACAAGGATTTGGCACTGAAAACTGCACCCTGTGTAAAACTGGCTTTGTGCATCATGAAAAAGTTTTTTAAGGAGTGGATAAGAATCAGTTTTCTTAAACGCTCAATCTGAGTGCTGGGAGAGTGAGAAACAAGGATTTGGCACTGAAAACTGCACCCTGTGTAAAACTGGCTTTGTGCATAACAAAAAAGTTTGTTAAGCAATGGATCAGAATCACTTTTCTTAAAAGCTCATTCTGAGTGCTGGGAGGGTGAGAAACAAGGATTTGGCACTGAAAACTGCACCCTGTGTAAAACAGGCTTTGTGCATAATAAAAAAGTTTGTTAAGGAATGGATCAGAATCAGTTTTCTTAAACGCTCATTCTGAGTGGCGGGAGAGTGAGAAACAATGATTTGGCACTGAAAACTGCACCCTGTGTAAAACAGGCTTTGTCCATAATAAAAAAGTTCGTTGAGGAATGGATAAGAATTAGTTTTCTTAAACGCTCATTCTGAGTGCTGGGAGAGTGAGAAACAAGAATTTGGCACTGAATACTGCACCCTGTGTAAAACAGGCTTTGTGCATAATGAAATAGTTGGTTAAGGAATGGATCAGAATCACTTTTCTTAAACGCTCATTCTGAGTGCTTGGAGAGTGATAAACAATGATTTGGCACTGAAAACTGCACCCTGTGTAAAACTGGCTTTGTGCATAATAAAAAAGTTTGTTAAGGAGTGGATAAGAATCAGTTTTCTTAAACGCTCAATCTGAGTGCTGGGAGAGTGAGAAACAATGATTTGGCACTGAAAACTGCACCCTGTGTAAAACTGGCTTTGTCCATAATAAAAAAGTTTGTTAAGGAATGGATAAGAATCAGTTTTCTTAAACGCTCATTCTGAGTGCTGGGAGAGTGAGAAACAATGATTTGGCACTGAAAACTGCACCCTGTGTAAAACTGGCTTTGTCCATAATAAAAAAGTTTGTTAAGGAATGGATAAGAATCAGTTTTCTTAAACGCTCATTCTGAGTGCTGGGAGAGTGAGAAACAAGAATTTGGCACTGAATACTGCACCCTGTGTAAAACAGGCTTTGTGCATAATGAAATAGTTGGTTAAGGAATGGATCAGAATCACTTTTCTTAAACGCTCATTCTGAGTGCTTGGAGAGTGATAAACAATGATTTGGCACTGAAAACTGCACCCTGTGTAAAACTGGCTTTGTGCATAATAAAAAAGTTTGTTAAGGAGTGGATAAGAATCAGTTTTCTTAAACGCTCAATCTGAGTGCTGGGAGAGTGAGAAACAATGATTTGGCACTGAAAACTGCACCCTGTGTAAAACTGGCTTTGTCCATAATAAAAAAGTTTGTTAAGGAATGGATAAGAATCAGTTTTCTTAAACGCTCATTCTGAGTGCTGGGAGAGTGAGAAACAATGATTTGGCACTGAAAACTGCACCCTGTGTAAAACTGGCTTTGTCCATAATAAAAAAGTTTGTTAAGGAATGGATAAGAATCAGTTTTCTTAAACGCTCATTCTGAGTGCTGGGAGAGTGAGAAACAAGAATTTGGCACTGAATACTGCACCCTGTGTAAAACAGGCTTTGTGCATAATGAAATAGTTGGTTAAGGAATGGATCAGAATCACTTTTCTTAAACGCTCATTCTGAGTGCTTGGAGAGTGATAAACAATGATTTGGCACTGAAAACTGCACCCTGTGTAAAACTGGCTTTGTGCATAATAATAAAGTTTGTTAAGGAATGGATCAGAATCAGTTTTCTTAAACGCTCATTCTGAGTGCTGGGAAAGTGAGAAACAATGATTTGGCACTGAAAACTGCACCCTGTGTAAAACAGGCTTTGTCCATAATAAAAAAGTTTGTTAAGTAAAGGATAAGAATCAGTTTTCTTAAACGCTCATTCTGAGTGCTGGGAGAGTGAGAAACAAGAGTTTGGCACTGAATACTGCACCCTGTGTAAAACTGGCTTTGTCCATAATAAAAAAGTTTGTTAAGGAATGGATAAGAATCAGTTTTCTTAAACGCTCATTCTGAGTGCTGGGAGAGTGAGAAACAAGAATTTGGCACTGAATACTGCACCCTGTGTAAAACAGGCTTTGTGCATAATGAAATAGTTGGTTAAGGAATGGATCAGAATCACTTTTCTTAAACGCTCATTCTGAGTGCTTGGAGAGTGATAAACAATGATTTGGCACTGAAAACTGCACCCTGTGTAAAACTGGCTTTGTGCATAATAAAAAAGTTTGTTAAGGAGTGGATAAGAATCAGTTTTCTTAAACGCTCAATCTGAGTGCTGGGAGAGTGAGAAACAATGATTTGGCACTGAAAACTGCACCCTGTGTAAAACTGGCTTTGTCCATAATAAAAAAGTTTGTTAAGGAATGGATAAGAATCAGTTTTCTTAAACGCTCATTCTGAGTGCTGGGAGAGTGAGAAACAATGATTTGGCACTGAAAACTGCACCCTGTGTAAAACTGGCTTTGTCCATAATAAAAAAGTTTGTTAAGGAATGGATAAGAATCAGTTTTCTTAAACGCTCATTCTGAGTGCTGGGAGAGTGAGAAACAAGAATTTGGCACTGAATACTGCACCCTGTGTAAAACAGGCTTTGTGCATAATGAAATAGTTGGTTAAGGAATGGATCAGAATCACTTTTCTTAAACGCTCATTCTGAGTGCTTGGAGAGTGATAAACAATGATTTGGCACTGAAAACTGCACCCTGTGTAAAACTGGCTTTGTGCATAATAATAAAGTTTGTTAAGGAATGGATCAGAATCAGTTTTCTTAAACGCTCATTCTGAGTGCTGGGAAAGTGAGAAACAATGATTTGGCACTGAAAACTGCACCCTGTGTAAAACAGGCTTTGTCCATAATAAAAAAGTTTGTTAAGTAAAGGATAAGAATCAGTTTTCTTAAACGCTCATTCTGAGTGCTGGGAGAGTGAGAAACAAGAGTTTGGCACTGAATACTGCACCCTGTGTAAAACTGGCTTTGTCCATAATAAAAAAGTTTGTTAAGGAATGGATAAGAATCAGTTTTCTTAAACGCTCATTCTGAGTGCTGGGAGAGTGAGAAACAAGAATTTGGCACTGAATACTGCACCCTGTGTAAAACACTCTTTGTGCATAATGAAATAGTTGGTTAAGGAATGGATCAGAATCACTTTTCTTAAACGCTCATTCTGAGTGCTTGGAGAGTGATAAACAATGATTTGGCACTGAAAACTGCACCCTGTGTAAAACTGGCTTTGTCCATAATAAAAAAGTTTGTTAAGGAATGGATCAGAATCAGTTTTCTTAAACGCTCAATCTGAGTGCTGGGAGAGTGAGAAACAAGGATTTGGCACTGAAAACTGCACCCTGTGTAAAACTGGCTTTGTCCATAATAAAAAAGTTTGTTAAGGAATGGATCAGAATCAGTTTTCTTAAACGCTCATTCTGAGTGCTGGGAGAGTGAGAAACAATGATTTGGCACTGAAAACTGCACCCTGTGTAAAACAGGCTTTGTGCATAATAAAAAAAGTTTGTTAAGGAATGGATCAGAATCAGTTTTCTTAAACGCTCAATCTGAGTGCTGGGAGAGTGAGAAACAATGATTTGGCACTGAAAACTGCACCCTGTGTAAAACAGGCTTTGTGCATAGTAAAAAAAGTTTGTTAAGGAATGGATCAGAATCAGTTGTCTTAAACGCTCAATCTGAGTGCTGGGAGAGTGAGAAACAATGATTTGGCACTGAAAACTGCACCCTGTGTAAAACAGGCTTTGTGCATAATAAAAAAAGTTTGTTAAGGAATGGATCAGAATCAGTTTTCTTAAACGCTTATTCTGAGTGCTGGGAGAGTGAGAAACAAGGATTTGGCACTGAAAACTGCACCCTGTGTAAAACTGGCTTTGTGCATCATGAAAAAGTTTTTTAAGGAGTGGATCAGAATCAGTTTTCTTAAACGCTCAATCTGAGTGCTGGGAGAGTGAGAAACAATGATTTGGCACTGAAAACTGCACCCTGTGTAAAACAGGCTTTGTGCATAGTAAAAAAAGTTTGTTAAGGAATGGATCAGAATCAGTTGTCTTAAACGCTCAATCTGAGTGCTGGGAGAGTGAGAAACAATGATTTGGCACTGAAAACTGCACCCTGTGTAAAACAGGCTTTGTGCATAATAAAAAAAGTTTGTTAAGGAATGGATCAGAATCAGTTTTCTTAAACGCTTATTCTGAGTGCTGGGAGAGTGAGAAACAAGGATTTGGCACTGAAAACTGCACCCTGTGTAAAACTGGCTTTGTGCATCATGAAAAAGTTTTTTAAGGAGTGGATAAGAATCAGTTTTCTTAAACGCTCAATCTGAGTGCTGGGAGAGTGAGAAACAAGGATTTGGCACTGAAAACTGCACCCTGTGTAAAACTGGCTTTGTGCATAACAAAAAAGTTTGTTAAGCAATGGATCAGAATCACTTTTCTTAAAAGCTCATTCTGAGTGCTGGGAGGGTGAGAAACAAGGATTTGGCACTGAAAACTGCACCCTGTGTAAAACAGGCTTTGTGCATAATAAAAAAGTTTGTTAAGGAATGGATCAGAATCAGTTTTCTTAAACGCTCATTCTGAGTGGCGGGAGAGTGAGAAACAATGATTTGGCACTGAAAACTGCACCCTGTGTAAAACTGGCTTTGTCCATAATAAAAAAGTTTGTTAAGGAATGGATCAGAATCAGTTTTCTTAAACGCTCAATCTGAGTGCTGGGAGAGTGAGAAACAATGATTTGGCACTGAAAACTGCACCCTGTGTAAAACAGGCTTTGTGCATAGTAAAAAAAGTTTGTTAAGGAATGGATCAGAATCAGTTTTCTTAAACGCTTATTCTGAGTGCTGGGAGAGTGAGAAACAAGGATTTGGCACTGAAAACTGCACCCTGTGTAAAACTGGCTTTGTGCATCATGAAAAAGTTTTTTAAGGAGTGGATAAGAATCAGTTTTCTTAAACGCTCAATCTGAGTGCTGGGAGAGTGAGAAACAAGGATTTGGCACTGAAAACTGCACCCTGTGTAAAACTGGCTTTGTGCATAACAAAAAAGTTTGTTAAGCAATGGATCAGAATCACTTTTCTTAAAAGCTCATTCTGAGTGCTGGGAGGGTGAGAAACAAGGATTTGGCACTGAAAACTGCACCCTGTGTAAAACAGGCTTTGTGCATAATAAAAAAGTTTGTTAAGGAATGGATCAGAATCAGTTTTCTTAAACGCTCATTCTGAGTGGCGGGAGAGTGAGAAACAATGATTTGGCACTGAAAACTGCACCCTGTGTAAAACTGGCTTTGTCCATAATAAAAAAGTTTGTTAAGGAATGGATCAGAATCAGTTTTCTTAAACGCTCAATCTGAGTGCTGGGAGAGTGAGAAACAAGGATTTGGCACTGAAAACTGCACCCTGTGTAAAACTGGCTTTGTCCATAATAAAAAAGTTTGTTAAGGAATGGATCAGAATCAGTTTTCTTAAACGCTCATTCTGAGTGCTGGGAGAGTGAGAAACAATGATTTGGCACTGAAAACTGCACCCTGTGTAAAAGGCTTTGTGCATAATAAAAAAAGTTTGTTAAGGAATGGATCAGAATCAGTTTTCTTAAACGCTCAATCTGAGTGCTGGGAGAGTGAGAAACAATGATTTGGCACTGAAAACTGCACCCTGTGTAAAACAGGCTTTGTGCATAATAAAAAAGTTTGTTAAGGAATGGATCAGAATCAGTTTTCTTAAACGCTCATTCTGAGTGGCGGGAGAGTGAGAAACAATGATTTGGCACTGAAAACTGCACCCTGTGTAAAACTGGCTTTGTCCATAATAAAAAAGTTTGTTAAGGAATGGATAAGAATCAGTTTTCTTAAACGCTCATTCTGAGTGCTGGGAGAGTGAGAAACAATAATTTGGCACTGAATACTGCACCCTGTGTAAAACAGGCTTTGTGCATAATGAAATAGTTGGTTAAGGAATGGATCAGAATCACTTTTCTTAAACGCTCATTCTGAGTGCTTGGAGAGTGATAAACAATGATTTGGCACTGAAAACTGCACCCTGTGTAAAACTGGCTTTGTGCATAATAAAAAAAGTTTGTTAAGGAATGGATCAGAATCAGTTTTCTTAAACGCTCAATCTGAGTGCTGGGAGAGTGAGAAACAAGGATTTGGCACTGAAAACTGCACCCTGTGTATAACTGGCTTTGTCCATAATAAAAAAGTTTGTTAAGGAATGGATCAGAATCAGTTTTCTTAAACGCTCATTCTGAGTGCTGGGAGAGTGATAAACAAGGATTTGGCACTGAAAACTGCACCCTGTGTAAAACTGGCTTTGTGCATCATGAAAAAGTTTTTTAAGGAATGGATCAGAATCAGTTTTCTTAAACGCTCATTCTGAGTGGCGGGAGAGTGAGAAACAATGATTTGGCACTGAAAACTGCACCCTGTGTAAAACTGGCTTTGTGCATAATAAAAAAGTTTGTTAAGGAATGGATCAGAATCAGTTTTCTTAAACGCTCATTCTGAGTGCTGGGAGAGTGAGAAACAATGATTTGGCACTGAATACTGCACCCTGTGCAAAACACTCTTTGTGCATAATGAAATAGTTGGTTAAGGAATGGATCAGAATCACTTTTCTTAAACGCTCATTCTGAGTGCTGGGAGAGTGAGAAACAAGAATTTGGCACTGAATACTGCACCCTGTGTAAAACAGGCTTTGTGCATAATGAAATAGTTGGTTAAGGAATGGATCAGAATCACTTTTCTTAAACGCTCATTCTGAGTGCTTGGAGAGTGATAAACAATGATTTGGCACTGAAAACTGCACCCTGTGTAAAACTGGCTTTGTGCATAATGAAAAAGTTTGTTAAGGAATGGATCAGAATCAGTTTTCTTAAACGCTCATTCTGAGTGCTGGGAGAGTGAGAAACAATGATTTGGCACTGAAAACTGCACCCTGTGTAAAACAGGCTTTGTGCATAATAAAAAAAGTTTGTTAAGGAATGGATCAGAATCAGTTTTCTTAAACGCTCATTCTGAGTGCTTGGAGAGTGATAAACAATGATTTGGCACTGAAAACTGCACCCTGTGTAAAACAGGCTTTGTGCATAATAAAAAAGTTTGTTAAGGAATGGATCAGAATCAGTTTTCTTAAACGCTCATTCTGAGTGGCGGGAGAGTGAGAAACAATGATTTGGCACTGAAAACTGCACCCTGTGTAAAACTGGCTTTGTCCATAATAAAAAAGTTCGTTGAGGAATGGATAAGAATTAGTTTTCTTAAACGCTCATTCTGAGTGCTGGGAGAGTGAGAAACAAGAATTTGGCACTGAATACTGCACCCTGTGTAAAACAGGCTTTGTGCATAATGAAATAGTTGGTTAAGGAATGGATCAGAATCACTTTTCTTAAACGCTCATTCTGAGTGCTTGGAGAGTGATAAACAATGATTTGGCACTGAAAACTGCACCCTGTGTAAAACTGGCTTTGTGCATAATAAAAAAGTTTGTTAAGGAGTGGATAAGAATCAGTTTTCTTAAACGCTCAATCTGAGTGCTGGGAGAGTGAGAAACAATGATTTGGCACTGAAAACTGCACCCTGTGTAAAACTGGCTTTGTCCATAATAAAAAAGTTTGTTAAGGAATGGATAAGAATCAGTTTTCTTAAACGCTCATTCTGAGTGCTGGGAGAGTGAGAAACAATGATTTGGCACTGAAAACTGCACCCTGTGTAAAACTGGCTTTGTCCATAATAAAAAAGTTTGTTAAGGAATGGATAAGAATCAGTTTTCTTAAACGCTCATTCTGAGTGCTGGGAGAGTGAGAAACAAGAATTTGGCACTGAATACTGCACCCTGTGTAAAACAGGCTTTGTGCATAATGAAATAGTTGGTTAAGGAATGGATCAGAATCACTTTTCTTAAACGCTCATTCTGAGTGCTTGGAGAGTGATAAACAATGATTTGGCACTGAAAACTGCACCCTGTGTAAAACTGGCTTTGTGCATAATAAAAAAGTTTGTTAAGGAGTGGATAAGAATCAGTTTTCTTAAACGCTCAATCTGAGTGCTGGGAGAGTGAGAAACAATGATTTGGCACTGAAAACTGCACCCTGTGTAAAACTGGCTTTGTCCATAATAAAAAAGTTTGTTAAGGAATGGATAAGAATCAGTTTTCTTAAACGCTCATTCTGAGTGCTGGGAGAGTGAGAAACAATGATTTGGCACTGAAAACTGCACCCTGTGTAAAACTGGCTTTGTCCATAATAAAAAAGTTTGTTAAGGAATGGATAAGAATCAGTTTTCTTAAACGCTCATTCTGAGTGCTGGGAGAGTGAGAAACAAGAATTTGGCACTGAATACTGCACCCTGTGTAAAACAGGCTTTGTGCATAATGAAATAGTTGGTTAAGGAATGGATCAGAATCACTTTTCTTAAACGCTCATTCTGAGTGCTTGGAGAGTGATAAACAATGATTTGGCACTGAAAACTGCACCCTGTGTAAAACTGGCTTTGTGCATAATAATAAAGTTTGTTAAGGAATGGATCAGAATCAGTTTTCTTAAACGCTCATTCTGAGTGCTGGGAAAGTGAGAAACAATGATTTGGCACTGAAAACTGCACCCTGTGTAAAACAGGCTTTGTCCATAATAAAAAAGTTTGTTAAGTAAAGGATAAGAATCAGTTTTCTTAAACGCTCATTCTGAGTGCTGGGAGAGTGAGAAACAAGAGTTTGGCACTGAATACTGCACCCTGTGTAAAACTGGCTTTGTCCATAATAAAAAAGTTTGTTAAGGAATGGATAAGAATCAGTTTTCTTAAACGCTCATTCTGAGTGCTGGGAGAGTGAGAAACAAGAATTTGGCACTGAAAACTGCACCCTGTGTAAAACAGGCTTTGTGCATAGTAAAAAAAGTTTGTTAAGGAATGGATCAGAATCAGTTGTCTTAAACGCTCAATCTGAGTGCTGGGAGAGTGAGAAACAATGATTTGGCACTGAAAACTGCACCCTGTGTAAAACAGGCTTTGTGCATAATAAAAAAAGTTTGTTAAGGAATGGATCAGAATCAGTTTTCTTAAACGCTTATTCTGAGTGCTGGGAGAGTGAGAAACAAGGATTTGGCACTGAAAACTGCACCCTGTGTAAAACTGGCTTTGTGCATCATGAAAAAGTTTTTTAAGGAGTGGATAAGAATCAGTTTTCTTAAACGCTCAATCTGAGTGCTGGGAGAGTGAGAAACAAGGATTTGGGACTGAAAACTGCACCCTGTGTAAAACTGGCTTTGTGCATAACAAAAAAGTTTGTTAAGCAATGGATCAGAATCACTTTTCTTAAAAGCTCATTCTGAGTGCTGGGAGGGTGAGAAACAAGGATTTGGCACTGAAAACTGCACCCTGTGTAAAACAGGCTTTGTGCATAATAAAAAAGTTTGTTAAGGAATGGATCAGAATCAGTTTTCTTAAACGCTCATTCTGAGTGGCGGGAGAGTGAGAAACAATGATTTGGCACTGAAAACTGCACCCTGTGTAAAACTGGCTTTGTCCATAATAAAAAAGTTTGTTAAGGAATGGATCAGAATCAGTTTTCTTAAACGCTCAATCTGAGTGCTGGGAGAGTGAGAAACAATGATTTGGCACTGAAAACTGCACCCTGTGTAAAACAGGCTTTGTGCATAGTAAAAAAAGTTTGTTAAGGAATGGATCAGAATCAGTTTTCTTAAACGCTTATTCTGAGTGCTGGGAGAGTGAGAAACAAGGATTTGGCACTGAAAACTGCACCCTGTGTAAAACTGGCTTTGTGCATCATGAAAAAGTTTTTTAAGGAGTGGATAAGAATCAGTTTTCTTAAACGCTCAATCTGAGTGCTGGGAGAGTGAGAAACAAGGATTTGGCACTGAAAACTGCACCCTGTGTAAAACTGGCTTTGTGCATAACAAAAAAGTTTGTTAAGCAATGGATCAGAATCACTTTTCTTAAAAGCTCATTCTGAGTGCTGGGAGGGTGAGAAACAAGGATTTGGCACTGAAAACTGCACCCTGTGTAAAACAGGCTTTGTGCATAATAAAAAAGTTTGTTAAGGAATGGATCAGAATCAGTTTTCTTAAACGCTCATTCTGAGTGGCGGGAGAGTGAGAAACAATGATTTGGCACTGAAAACTGCACCCTGTGTAAAACTGGCTTTGTCCATAATAAAAAAGTTTGTTAAGGAATGGATCAGAATCAGTTTTCTTAAACGCTCAATCTGAGTGCTGGGAGAGTGAGAAACAAGGATTTGGCACTGAAAACTGCACCCTGTGTAAAACTGGCTTTGTCCATAATAAAAAAGTTTGTTAAGGAATGGATCAGAATCAGTTTTCTTAAACGCTCATTCTGAGTGCTGGGAGAGTGAGAAACAATGATTTGGCACTGAAAACTGCACCCTGTGTAAAAGGCTTTGTGCATAATAAAAAAAGTTTGTTAAGGAATGGATCAGAATCAGTTTTCTTAAACGCTCAATCTGAGTGCTGGGAGAGTGAGAAACAATGATTTGGCACTGAAAACTGCACCCTGTGTAAAACAGGCTTTGTGCATAGTAAAAAAAGTTTGTTAAGGAATGGATCAGAATCAGTTGTCTTAAACGCTCAATCTGAGTGCTGGGAGAGTGAGAAACAATGATTTGGCACTGAAAACTGCACCCTGTGTAAAACTGGCTTTGTGCATAATAAAAAAGTTTGTTAAGGAGTGGATAAGAATCAGTTTTCTTAAACGCTCAATCTGAGTGCTGGGAGAGTGAGAAACAATGATTTGGCACTGAAAACTGCACCCTGTGTAAAACAGGCTTTGTGCATAATAAAAAAAGTTTGTTAAGGAATGGATCAGAATCAGTTTTCTTAAACGCTTATTCTGAGTGCTGGGAGAGTGAGAAACAAGGATTTGGCACTGAAAACTGCACCCTGTGTAAAACTGGCTTTGTGCATAACAAAAAAGTTTGTTAAGCAATGGATCAGAATCACTTTTCTTAAAAGCTCATTCTGAGTGCTGGGAGGGTGAGAAACAAGGATTTGGCACTGAAAACTGCACCCTGTGTAAAACAGGCTTTGTGCATAATAAAAAAGTTTGTTAAGGAATGGATCAGAATCAGTTTTCTTAAACGCTCATTCTGAGTGGCGGGAGAGTGAGAAACAATGATTTGGCACTGAAAACTGCACCCTGTGTAAAACTGGCTTTGTCCATAATAAAAAAGTTTGTTAAGGAATGGATAAGAATCAGTTTTCTTAAACGCTCATTCTGAGTGCTGGGAGAGTGAGAAACAAGAATTTGGCACTGAATACTGCACCCTGTGTAAAACAGGCTTTGTGCATAATGAAATAGTTGGTTAAGGAATGGATCAGAATCACTTTTCTTAAACGCTCATTCTGAGTGCTTGGAGAGTGATAAACAATGATTTGGCACTGAAAACTGCACCCTGTGTAAAACTGGCTTTGTGCATAATAAAAAAGTTTGTTAAGGAGTGGATAAGAATCAGTTTTCTTAAACGCTCAATCTGAGTGCTGGGAGAGTGAGAAACAATGATTTGGCACTGAAAACTGCACCCTGTGTAAAACTGGCTTTGTCCATAATAAAAAAGTTTGTTAAGGAATGGATAAGAATCAGTTTTCTTAAACGCTCATTCTGAGTGCTGGGAGAGTGATAAACAATGATTTGGCACTGAAAACTGCACCCTGTGTAAAACTGGCTTTGTGCATAATAAAAAAAGTTTGTTAAGGAATGGATCAGAATCAGTTTTCTTAAACGCTCAATCTGAGTGCTGGGAGAGTGAGAAACAAGGATTTGGCACTGAAAACTGCACCCTGTGTATAACTGGCTTTGTCCATAATAAAAAAGTTTGTTAAGGAATGGATCAGAATCAGTTTTCTTAAACGCTCATTCTGAGTGCTGGGAGAGTGATAAACAAGGATTTGGCACTGAAAACTGCACCCTGTGTAAAACTGGCTTTGTGCATCATGAAAAAGTTTTTTAAGGAATGGATCAGAATCAGTTTTCTTAAACGCTCATTCTGAGTGGCGGGAGAGTGAGAAACAATGATTTGGCACTGAAAACTGCACCCTGTGTAAAACTGGCTTTGTGCATAATAAAAAAGTTTGTTAAGGAATGGATCAGAATCAGTTTTCTTAAACGCTCATTCTGAGTGCTGGGAGAGTGAGAAACAATGATTTGGCACTGAATACTGCACCCTGTGCAAAACACTCTTTGTGCATAATGAAATAGTTGGTTAAGGAATGGATCAGAATCACTTTTCTTAAACGCTCATTCTGAGTGCTGGGAGAGTGAGAAACAAGAATTTGGCACTGAATACTGCACCCTGTGTAAAACAGGCTTTGTGCATAATGAAATAGTTGGTTAAGGAATGGATCAGAATCACTTTTCTTAAACGCTCATTCTGAGTGCTTGGAGAGTGATAAACAATGATTTGGCACTGAAAACTGCACCCTGTGTAAAACTGGCTTTGTGCATAATGAAAAAGTTTGTTAAGGAATGGATCAGAATCAGTTTTCTTAAACGCTCATTCTGAGTGCTGGGAGAGTGAGAAACAATGATTTGGCACTGAAAACTGCACCCTGTGTAAAACAGGCTTTGTGCATAATAAAAAAAGTTTGTTAAGGAATGGATCAGAATCAGTTTTCTTAAACGCTCATTCTGAGTGCTTGGAGAGTGATAAACAATGATTTGGCACTGAAAACTGCACCCTGTGTAAAACAGGCTTTGTGCATAATAAAAAAGTTTGTTAAGGAATGGATCAGAATCAGTTTTCTTAAACGCTCATTCTGAGTGGCGGGAGAGTGAGAAACAATGATTTGGCACTGAAAACTGCACCCTGTGTAAAACTGGCTTTGTCCATAATAAAAAAGTTCGTTGAGGAATGGATAAGAATTAGTTTTCTTAAACGCTCATTCTGAGTGCTGGGAGAGTGAGAAACAAGAATTTGGCACTGAATACTGCACCCTGTGTAAAACAGGCTTTGTGCATAATGAAATAGTTGGTTAAGGAATGGATCAGAATCACTTTTCTTAAACGCTCATTCTGAGTGCTTGGAGAGTGATAAACAATGATTTGGCACTGAAAACTGCACCCTGTGTAAAACTGGCTTTGTGCATAATAAAAAAGTTTGTTAAGGAGTGGATAAGAATCAGTTTTCTTAAACGCTCAATCTGAGTGCTGGGAGAGTGAGAAACAATGATTTGGCACTGAAAACTGCACCCTGTGTAAAACTGGCTTTGTCCATAATAAAAAAGTTTGTTAAGGAGTGGATAAGAATCAGTTTTCTTAAACGCTCATTCTGAGTGCTGGGAGAGTGAGAAACAATGATTTGGCACTGAAAACTGCACCCTGTGTAAAACTGGCTTTGTCCATAATAAAAAAGTTTGTTAAGGAATGGATAAGAATCAGTTTTCTTAAACGCTCATTCTGAGTGCTGGGAGAGTGAGAAACAAGAATTTGGCACTGAATACTGCACCCTGTGTAAAACAGGCTTTGTGCATAATGAAATAGTTGGTTAAGGAATGGATCAGAATCACTTTTCTTAAACGCTCATTCTGAGTGCTTGGAGAGTGATAAACAATGATTTGGCACTGAAAACTGCACCCTGTGTAAAACTGGCTTTGTGCATAATAAAAAAGTTTGTTAAGGAGTGGATAAGAATCAGTTTTCTTAAACGCTCAATCTGAGTGCTGGGAGAGTGAGAAACAATGATTTGGCACTGAAAACTGCACCCTGTGTAAAACTGGCTTTGTCCATAATAAAAAAGTTTGTTAAGGAATGGATAAGAATCAGTTTTCTTAAACGCTCATTCTGAGTGCTGGGAGAGTGAGAAACAATGATTTGGCACTGAAAACTGCACCCTGTGTAAAACTGGCTTTGTCCATAATAAAAAAGTTTGTTAAGGAATGGATAAGAATCAGTTTTCTTAAACGCTCATTCTGAGTGCTGGGAGAGTGAGAAACAAGAATTTGGCACTGAATACTGCACCCTGTGTAAAACAGGCTTTGTGCATAATGAAATAGTTGGTTAAGGAATGGATCAGAATCACTTTTCTTAAACGCTCATTCTGAGTGCTTGGAGAGTGATAAACAATGATTTGGCACTGAAAACTGCACCCTGTGTAAAACTGGCTTTGTGCATAATAATAAAGTTTGTTAAGGAATGGATCAGAATCAGTTTTCTTAAACGCTCATTCTGAGTGCTGGGAAAGTGAGAAACAATGATTTGGCACTGAAAACTGCACCCTGTGTAAAACAGGCTTTGTCCATAATAAAAAAGTTTGTTAAGTAAAGGATAAGAATCAGTTTTCTTAAACGCTCATTCTGAGTGCTGGGAGAGTGAGAAACAAGAGTTTGGCACTGAATACTGCACCCTGTGTAAAACTGGCTTTGTCCATAATAAAAAAGTTTGTTAAGGAATGGATAAGAATCAGTTTTCTTAAACGCTCATTCTGAGTGCTGGGAGAGTGAGAAACAAGAATTTGGCACTGAATACTGCACCCTGTGTAAAACACTCTTTGTGCATAATGAAATAGTTGGTTAAGGAATGGATCAGAATCACTTTTCTTAAACGCTCATTCTGAGTGCTTGGAGAGTGATAAACAATGATTTGGCACTGAAAACTGCACCCTGTGTAAAACTGGCTTTGTCCATAATAAAAAAGTTTGTTAAGGAATGGATCAGAATCAGTTTTCTTAAACGCTCAATCTGAGTGCTGGGAGAGTGAGAAACAAGGATTTGGCACTGAAAACTGCACCCTGTGTAAAACTGGCTTTGTCCATAATAAAAAAGTTTGTTAAGGAATGGATCAGAATCAGTTTTCTTAAACGCTCATTCTGAGTGCTGGGAGAGTGAGAAACAATGATTTGGCACTGAAAACTGCACCCTGTGTAAAACAGGCTTTGTGCATAATAAAAAAAGTTTGTTAAGGAATGGATCAGAATCAGTTTTCTTAAACGCTCATTCTGAGTGCTGGGAGAGTGAGAAACAAGAATTTGGCACTGAATACTGCACCCTGTGTAAAACAGGCTTTGTGCATAATGAAATAGTTGGTTAAGGAATGGATCAGAATCACTTTTCTTAAACGCTCATTCTGAGTGCTTGGAGAGTGATAAACAATGATTTGGCACTGAAAACTGCACCCTGTGTAAAACTGGCTTTGTGCATAATAAAAAAGTTTGTTAAGGAGTGGATAAGAATCAGTTTTCTTAAACGCTCAATCTGAGTGCTGGGAGAGTGAGAAACAATGATTTGGCACTGAAAACTGCACCCTGTGTAAAACTGGCTTTGTCCATAATAAAAAAGTTTGTTAAGGAATGGATAAGAATCAGTTTTCTTAAACGCTCATTCTGAGTGCTGGGAGAGTGAGAAACAATGATTTGGCACTGAAAACTGCACCCTGTGTAAAACTGGCTTTGTGCATAATAAAAAAGTTTGTTAAGGAATGGATCAGAATCAGTTTTCTTAAACGCTCAATCTGAGTGCTGGGAGAGTGAGAAACAAGAATTTGGCACTGAATACTGCACCCTGTGTAAAACACTCTTTGTGCATAATGAAATAGTTGGTTAAGGAATGGATCAGAATCACTTTTCTTAAACGCTCATTCTGAGTGCTTGGAGAGTGATAAACAATGATTTGGCACTGAAAACTGCACCCTGTGTAAAACTGGCTTTGTCCATAATAAAAAAGTTTGTTAAGGAATGGATCAGAATCAGTTTTCTTAAACGCTCAATCTGAGTGCTGGGAGAGTGAGAAACAAGGATTTGGCACTGAAAACTGCACCCTGTGTAAAACTGGCTTTGTCCATAATAAAAAAGTTTGTTAAGGAATGGATCAGAATCAGTTTTCTTAAACGCTCATTCTGAGTGCTGGGAGAGTGAGAAACAATGATTTGGCACTGAAAACTGCACCCTGTGTAAAACAGGCTTTGTGCATAATAAAAAAAGTTTGTTAAGGAATGGATCAGAATCAGTTTTCTTAAACGCTCATTCTGAGTGCTGGGAGAGTGAGAAACAAGAATTTGGCACTGAATACTGCACCCTGTGTAAAACAGGCTTTGTGCATAATGAAATAGTTGGTTAAGGAATGGATCAGAATCACTTTTCTTAAACGCTCATTCTGAGTGCTTGGAGAGTGATAAACAATGATTTGGCACTGAAAACTGCACCCTGTGTAAAACTGGCTTTGTGCATAATAAAAAAGTTTGTTAAGGAGTGGATAAGAATCAGTTTTCTTAAACGCTCAATCTGAGTGCTGGGAGAGTGAGAAACAATGATTTGGCACTGAAAACTGCACCCTGTGTAAAACTGGCTTTGTCCATAATAAAAAAGTTTGTTAAGGAATGGATAAGAATCAGTTTTCTTAAACGCTCATTCTGAGTGCTGGGAGAGTGAGAAACAATGATTTGGCACTGAAAACTGCACCCTGTGTAAAACTGGCTTTGTGCATAATAAAAAAGTTTGTTAAGGAATGGATCAGAATCAGTTTTCTTAAACGCTCAATCTGAGTGCTGGGAGAGTGAGAAACAAGGATTTGGCACTGAAAACTGCACCCTGTGTAAAACTGGCTTTGTGCATAATAAAAAAGTTTGTTAAGGAATGGATCAGAATCAGTTTTCTTAAACGCTCATTCTGAGTGCTGGGAGAGTGAGAAACAATGATTTGGCACTGAAAACTGCACCCTGTGTAAAACTGGCTTTGTGCATAATAAAAAAGTTTGTTAAGGAGTGGATAAGAATCAGTTTTCTTAAACGCTCAATCTGAGTGCTGGGAGAGTGAGAAACAATGATTTGGCACTGAAACGTGCACCCTGTGTAAAACTGGCTTTGTCCATAATAAAAAAGTTTGTTAAGGAATGGATAAGAATCAGTTTTCTTAAACGGTCATTCTGAGTGCTGGGAGAGTGAGAAACAAGAATTTGGCACTGAATACTGCACCCTGTGCAAAACACTCTTTGTGCATAATGAAATAGTTGGTTAAGGAATGGATCAGAATCACTTTTCTTAAACGCTCATTCTGAGTGCTGGGAGAGTGAGAAACAAGAATTTGGCACTGAATACTGCACCCTGTGTAAAACAGGCTTTGTGCATAATGAAATAGTTGGTTAAGGAATGGATCAGAATCACTTTTCTTAAACGCTCCTTCTGAGTGCTTGGAGAGTGATAAACAATGATTTGGCACTGAAAACTGCACCCTGTGTAAAACTGGCTTTGTGCATAATAAAAAAGTTTGTTAAGGAATGGATCAGAATCAGTTTTCTTAAACGCTCATTCTGAGTGCTGGGAGAGTGAGAAACAATGATTTGGCACTGAAAACTGCACCCTGTGTAAAACAGGCTTTGTGCATAATAATTTAAGGAATGGATCAGAATCAGTTTTCTTAAACGCTCATTCTGAGTGGCGGGAGAGTGAGAAACAATGATTTGGCACTGAAAACTGCACCCTGTGTAAAACTGGCTTTGTGCATAATAAAAAAGTTTGTTAAGGAATGGATCAGAATCAGTTTTCTTAAACGCTCATTCTGAGTGCTGGGAGAGTGAGAAACAATGATTTGGCACTGAATACTGCACCCTGTGCAAAACACTCTTTGTGCATAATGAAATAGTTGGTTAAGGAATGGATCAGAATCACTTTTCTTAAACGCTCATTCTGAGTGCTGGGAGAGTGAGAAACAAGAATTTGGCACTGAATACTGCACCCTGTGTAAAACAGGCTTTGTGCATAATGAAATAGTTGGTTAAGGAATGGATCAGAATCACTTTTCTTAAACGCTCTTTCTGAGTGCTGGGAGAGTGAGAAACAATGATTTGGCACTGAAAACTGCACCCTGTGTAAAACAGGCTTTGTGCATAATAAAAAAAGTTTGTTAAGGAATGGATCAGAATCAGTTTTCTTAAACGCTCATTCTGAGTGCTTGGAGAGTGATAAACAATGATTTGGCACTGAAAACTGCACCCTGTGTAAAACAGGCTTTGTGCATAATAAAAAAGTTTGTTAAGGAATGGATAAGAATCAGTTTTCTTAAACGCTCATTCTGAGTGCTGGGAGAGTGAGAAACAATGATTTGGCACTGAAAACTGCACCCTGTGTAAAACTGGCTTTGTCCATATTAAAAAAGTTTGTTAAGGAATGGATAAGAATCAGTTTTCTTAAACGCTCATTCTGAGTGCTGGGAGAGTGAGAAACAAGAATTTGGCACTGAATACTGCACCCTGTGTAAAACAGGCTTTGTGCATAATGAAATAGTTGGTTAA
This sequence comes from Triplophysa bombifrons, assembly GCA_029783895.1. Classification (NCBI taxonomy): domain Eukaryota; kingdom Metazoa; phylum Chordata; class Actinopteri; order Cypriniformes; family Nemacheilidae; genus Triplophysa; species Triplophysa bombifrons. The sequence goes on along the minus strand of CM056459.1, from coordinate 18,525,931 downwards.
GGAATGGATCAGAATCACTTTTCTTAAACGCTCATTCTGAGTGCTTGGAGAGTGATAAACAATGATTTGGCACTGAAAACTGCACCCTGTGTAAAACTGGCTTTGTGCATAATAATAAAGTTTGTTAAGGAATGGATCAGAATCAGTTTTCTTAAACGCTCATTCTGAGTGCTGGGAAAGTGAGAAACAATGATTTGGCACTGAAAACTGCACCCTGTGTAACACAGGCTTTGTGCATAATAAAAAAAGTTTGTTAAGGAATGGATCAGAATCAGTTTTCTTAAACGCTCAATCTGAGTGCTGGGAGAGTGAGAAACAAGGATTTGGCACTGAAAACTGCACCCTGTGTAAAACTGGCTTTGTGCATAATAAAAAAGTTTGTTAAGGAATGGATCAGAATCAGTTTTCTTAAACGCTCATTCTGAGTGCTGGGAGAGTGAGAAACAATGATTTGGCACTGAAAACTGCACCCTGTGTAAAACTGGCTTTGTCCATAATAAAAAAGTTTGTTAAGGAATGGATAAGAATCAGTTTTCTTAAACGCTCAATCTGAGTGCTGGGAGAGTGAGAAACAATGATTTGGCACTGAATACTGCACCCTGTGTAAAACAGGCTTTGTGCATAATGAAATAGTTGGTTAAGGAATGGATCAGAATCACTTTTCTTAAACGCTCATTCTGAGTGCTTGGAGAGTGATAAACAATGATTTGGCACTGAAAACTGCACCCTGTGTAAAACTGGCTTTGTGCATAATAATAAAGTTTGTTAAGGAATGGATCAGAATCAGTTTTCTTAAACGCTCATTCTGAGTGCTGGGAAAGTGAGAAACAATGATTTGGCACTGAAAACTGCACCCTGTGTAAAACAGGCTTTGTCCATAATAAAAAAGTTTGTTAAGTAAAGGATAAGAATCAGTTTTCTTAAACGCTCATTCTGAGTGCTGGGAGAGTGAGAAACAAGAGTTTGGCACTGAATACTGCACCCTGTGTAAAACTGGCTTTGTCCATAATAAAAAAGTTTGTTAAGGAATGGATAAGAATCAGTTTTCTTAAACGCTCATTCTGAGTGCTGGGAGAGTGAGAAACAAGAATTTGGCACTGAATACTGCACCCTGTGTAAAACACTCTTTGTGCATAATGAAATAGTTGGTTAAGGAATGGATCAGAATCACTTTTCTTAAACGCTCATTCTGAGTGCTTGGAGAGTGATAAACAATGATTTGGCACTGAAAACTGCACCCTGTGTAAAACTGGCTTTGTCCATAATAAAAAAGTTTGTTAAGGAATGGATCAGAATCAGTTTTCTTAAACGCTCAATCTGAGTGCTGGGAGAGTGAGAAACAAGGATTTGGCACTGAAAACTGCACCCTGTGTAAAACTGGCTTTGTCCATAATAAAAAAGTTTGTTAAGGAATGGATCAGAATCAGTTTTCTTAAACGCTCATTCTGAGTGCTGGGAGAGTGAGAAACAATGATTTGGCACTGAAAACTGCACCCTGTGTAAAACAGGCTTTGTGCATAATAAAAAAAGTTTGTTAAGGAATGGATCAGAATCAGTTTTCTTAAACGCTCAATCTGAGTGCTGGGAGAGTGAGAAACAATGATTTGGCACTGAAAACTGCACCCTGTGTAAAACAGGCTTTGTGCATAGTAAAAAAAGTTTGTTAAGGAATGGATCAGAATCAGTTGTCTTAAACGCTCAATCTGAGTGCTGGGAGAGTGAGAAACAATGATTTGGCACTGAAAACTGCACCCTGTGTAAAACAGGCTTTGTGCATAATAAAAAAAGTTTGTTAAGGAATGGATCAGAATCAGTTTTCTTAAACGCTTATTCTGAGTGCTGGGAGAGTGAGAAACAAGGATTTGGCACTGAAAACTGCACCCTGTGTAAAACTGGCTTTGTGCATCATGAAAAAGTTTTTTAAGGAGTGGATCAGAATCAGTTTTCTTAAACGCTCAATCTGAGTGCTGGGAGAGTGAGAAACAATGATTTGGCACTGAAAACTGCACCCTGTGTAAAACAGGCTTTGTGCATAGTAAAAAAAGTTTGTTAAGGAATGGATCAGAATCAGTTGTCTTAAACGCTCAATCTGAGTGCTGGGAGAGTGAGAAACAATGATTTGGCACTGAAAACTGCACCCTGTGTAAAACAGGCTTTGTGCATAATAAAAAAAGTTTGTTAAGGAATGGATCAGAATCAGTTTTCTTAAACGCTTATTCTGAGTGCTGGGAGAGTGAGAAACAAGGATTTGGCACTGAAAACTGCACCCTGTGTAAAACTGGCTTTGTGCATCATGAAAAAGTTTTTTAAGGAGTGGATAAGAATCAGTTTTCTTAAACGCTCAATCTGAGTGCTGGGAGAGTGAGAAACAAGGATTTGGCACTGAAAACTGCACCCTGTGTAAAACTGGCTTTGTGCATAACAAAAAAGTTTGTTAAGCAATGGATCAGAATCACTTTTCTTAAAAGCTCATTCTGAGTGCTGGGAGGGTGAGAAACAAGGATTAGGCACTGAAAACTGCACCCTGTGTAAAACAGGCTTTGTGCATAATAAAAAAGTTTGTTAAGTAAAGGATAAGAATCAGTTTTCTTAAACGCTCATTCTGAGTGCTGGGAGAGTGAGAAACAAGAGTTTGGCACTGAATACTGCACCCTGTGTAAAACTGGCTTTGTCCATAATAAAAAAGTTTGTTAAGGAATGGATAAGAATCAGTTTTCTTAAACGCTCATTCTGAGTGCTGGGAGAGTGAGAAACAAGAATTTGGCACTGAATACTGCACCCTGTGTAAAACACTCTTTGTGCATAATGAAATAGTTGGTTAAGGAATGGATCAGAATCACTTTTCTTAAACGCTCATTCTGAGTGCTTGGAGAGTGATAAACAATGATTTGGCACTGAAAACTGCACCCTGTGTAAAACTGGCTTTGTCCATAATAAAAAAGTTTGTTAAGGAATGGATCAGAATCAGTTTTCTTAAACGCTCAATCTGAGTGCTGGGAGAGTGAGAAACAAGGATTTGGCACTGAAAACTGCACCCTGTGTAAAACTGGCTTTGTCCATAATAAAAAAGTTTGTTAAGGAATGGATCAGAATCAGTTTTCTTAAACGCTCATTCTGAGTGCTGGGAGAGTGAGAAACAATGATTTGGCACTGAAAACTGCACCCTGTGTAAAACAGGCTTTGTGCATAATAAAAAAAGTTTGTTAAGGAATGGATCAGAATCAGTTTTCTTAAACGCTCATTCTGAGTGCTGGGAGAGTGAGAAACAAGAATTTGGCACTGAATACTGCACCCTGTGTAAAACAGGCTTTGTGCATAATGAAATAGTTGGTTAAGGAATGGATCAGAATCACTTTTCTTAAACGCTCATTCTGAGTGCTTGGAGAGTGATAAACAATGATTTGGCACTGAAAACTGCACCCTGTGTAAAACTGGCTTTGTGCATAATAAAAAAGTTTGTTAAGGAGTGGATAAGAATCAGTTTTCTTAAACGCTCAATCTGAGTGCTGGGAGAGTGAGAAACAATGATTTGGCACTGAAAACTGCACCCTGTGTAAAACTGGCTTTGTCCATAATAAAAAAGTTTGTTAAGGAATGGATAAGAATCAGTTTTCTTAAACGCTCATTCTGAGTGCTGGGAGAGTGAGAAACAATGATTTGGTACTGAAAACTGCACCCTGTGTAAAACTGGCTTTGTGCATAATAAAAAAGTTTGTTAAGGAATGGATCAGAATCAGTTTTCTTAAACGCTCAATCTGAGTGCTGGGAGAGTGAGAAACAAGGATTTGGCACTGAAAACTGCACCCTGTGTAAAACTGGCTTTGTGCATAATAAAAAAGTTTGTTAAGGAATGGATCAGAATCAGTTTTCTTAAACGCTCATTCTGAGTGCTGGGAGAGTGAGAAACAATGATTTGGCACTGAAAACTGCCCCCCCTGTGTAAAACTGGCTTTGTGCATAATAAAAAAGTTTGTTAAGGAGTGGATAAGAATCAGTTTTCTTAAACGCTCAATCTGAGTGCTGGGAGAGTGAGAAACAATGATTTGGCACTGAAACGTGCACCCTGTGTAAAACTGGCTTTGTCCATAATAAAAAAGTTTGTTAAGGAATGGATAAGAATCAGTTTTCTTAAACGGTCATTCTGAGTGCTGGGAGAGTGAGAAACAAGAATTTGGCACTGAATACTGCACCCTGTGCAAAACACTCTTTGTGCATAATGAAATAGTTGGTTAAGGAATGGATCAGAATCACTTTTCTTAAACGCTCATTCTGAGTGCTGGGAGAGTGAGAAACAAGAATTTGGCACTGAATACTGCACCCTGTGTAAAACAGGCTTTGTGCATAATGAAATAGTTGGTTAAGGAATGGATCAGAATCACTTTTCTTAAACGCTCCTTCTGAGTGCTTGGAGAGTGATAAACAATGATTTGGCACTGAAAACTGCACCCTGTGTAAAACTGGCTTTGTGCATAATAAAAAAGTTTGTTAAGGAATGGATCAGAATCAGTTTTCTTAAACGCTCAATCTGAGTGCTGGGAGAGTGAGAAACAATGATTTGGCACTGAAAACTGCACCCTGTGTAAAACAGGCTTTGTGCATAGTAAAAAAAGTTTGTTAAGGAATGGATCAGAATCACTTTTCTTAAACGCTCATTCTGAGTGCTGGGAGAGTGAGAAACAAGAATTTGGCACTGAATACTGCACCCTGTGTAAAACAGGCTTTGTGCATAATGAAATAGTTGGTTAAGGAATGGATCAGAATCACTTTTCTTAAACGCTCATTCTGAGTGCTTGGAGAGTGATAAACAATGATTTGGCACTGAAAACTGCACCCTGTGTAAAACTGGCTTTGTGCATAATAAAAAAGTTTGTTAAGGAGTGGATAAGAATCAGTTTTCTTAAACGCTCAATCTGAGTGCTGGGAGAGTGAGAAACAATGATTTGGCACTGAAAACTGCACCCTGTGTAAAACTGGCTTTGTCCATAATAAAAAAGTTTGTTAAGGAATGGATAAGAATCAGTTTTCTTAAACGCTCATTCTGAGTGCTGGGAGAGTGATAAACAATGATTTGGCACTGAAAACTGCACCCTGTGTAAAACTGGCTTTGTGCATAATAAAAAAAGTTTGTTAAGGAATGGATCAGAATCAGTTTTCTTAAACGCTCAATCTGAGTGCTGGGAGAGTGAGAAACAAGGATTTGGCACTGAAAACTGCACCCTGTGTATAACTGGCTTTGTCCATAATAAAAAAGTTTGTTAAGGAATGGATCAGAATCAGTTTTCTTAAACGCTCATTCTGAGTGCTGGGAGAGTGATAAACAAGGATTTGGCACTGAAAACTGCACCCTGTGTAAAACTGGCTTTGTGCATCATGAAAAAGTTTTTTAAGGAATGGATCAGAATCAGTTTTCTTAAACGCTCATTCTGAGTGGCGGGAGAGTGAGAAACAATGATTTGGCACTGAAAACTGCACCCTGTGTAAAACTGGCTTTGTGCATAATAAAAAAGTTTGTTAAGGAATGGATCAGAATCAGTTTTCTTAAACGCTCATTCTGAGTGCTGGGAGAGTGAGAAACAATGATTTGGCACTGAATACTGCACCCTGTGCAAAACACTCTTTGTGCATAATGAAATAGTTGGTTAAGGAATGGATCAGAATCACTTTTCTTAAACGCTCATTCTGAGTGCTGGGAGAGTGAGAAACAAGAATTTGGCACTGAATACTGCACCCTGTGTAAAACAGGCTTTGTGCATAATGAAATAGTTGGTTAAGGAATGGATCAGAATCACTTTTCTTAAACGCTCATTCTGAGTGCTTGGAGAGTGATAAACAATGATTTGGCACTGAAAACTGCACCCTGTGTAAAACTGGCTTTGTGCATAATGAAAAAGTTTGTTAAGGAATGGATCAGAATCAGTTTTCTTAAACGCTCATTCTGAGTGCTGGGAGAGTGAGAAACAATGATTTGGCACTGAAAACTGCACCCTGTGTAAAACAGGCTTTGTGCATAATAAAAAAAGTTTGTTAAGGAATGGATCAGAATCAGTTTTCTTAAACGCTCATTCTGAGTGCTTGGAGAGTGATAAACAATGATTTGGCACTGAAAACTGCACCCTGTGTAAAACAGGCTTTGTGCATAATAAAAAAGTTTGTTAAGGAATGGATCAGAATCAGTTTTCTTAAACGCTCATTCTGAGTGGCGGGAGAGTGAGAAACAATGATTTGGCACTGAAAACTGCACCCTGTGTAAAACTGGCTTTGTCCATAATAAAAAAGTTCGTTGAGGAATGGATAAGAATTAGTTTTCTTAAACGCTCATTCTGAGTGCTGGGAGAGTGAGAAACAAGAATTTGGCACTGAATACTGCACCCTGTGTAAAACAGGCTTTGTGCATAATGAAATAGTTGGTTAAGGAATGGATCAGAATCACTTTTCTTAAACGCTCATTCTGAGTGCTTGGAGAGTGATAAACAATGATTTGGCACTGAAAACTGCACCCTGTGTAAAACTGGCTTTGTGCATAATAAAAAAGTTTGTTAAGGAGTGGATAAGAATCAGTTTTCTTAAACGCTCAATCTGAGTGCTGGGAGAGTGAGAAACAATGATTTGGCACTGAAAACTGCACCCTGTGTAAAACTGGCTTTGTCCATAATAAAAAAGTTTGTTAAGGAATGGATAAGAATCAGTTTTCTTAAACGCTCATTCTGAGTGCTGGGAGAGTGAGAAACAATGATTTGGCACTGAAAACTGCACCCTGTGTAAAACTGGCTTTGTCCATAATAAAAAAGTTTGTTAAGGAATGGATAAGAATCAGTTTTCTTAAACGCTCATTCTGAGTGCTGGGAGAGTGAGAAACAAGAATTTGGCACTGAATACTGCACCCTGTGTAAAACAGGCTTTGTGCATAATGAAATAGTTGGTTAAGGAATGGATCAGAATCACTTTTCTTAAACGCTCATTCTGAGTGCTTGGAGAGTGATAAACAATGATTTGGCACTGAAAACTGCACCCTGTGTAAAACTGGCTTTGTGCATAATAAAAAAGTTTGTTAAGGAGTGGATAAGAATCAGTTTTCTTAAACGCTCAATCTGAGTGCTGGGAGAGTGAGAAACAATGATTTGGCACTGAAAACTGCACCCTGTGTAAAACTGGCTTTGTCCATAATAAAAAAGTTTGTTAAGGAATGGATAAGAATCAGTTTTCTTAAACGCTCATTCTGAGTGCTGGGAGAGTGAGAAACAATGATTTGGCACTGAAAACTGCACCCTGTGTAAAACTGGCTTTGTCCATAATAAAAAAGTTTGTTAAGGAATGGATAAGAATCAGTTTTCTTAAACGCTCATTCTGAGTGCTGGGAGAGTGAGAAACAAGAATTTGGCACTGAATACTGCACCCTGTGTAAAACAGGCTTTGTGCATAATGAAATAGTTGGTTAAGGAATGGATCAGAATCACTTTTCTTAAACGCTCATTCTGAGTGCTTGGAGAGTGATAAACAATGATTTGGCACTGAAAACTGCACCCTGTGTAAAACTGGCTTTGTGCATAATAATAAAGTTTGTTAAGGAATGGATCAGAATCAGTTTTCTTAAACGCTCATTCTGAGTGGTGGGAAAGTGAGAAACAATGATTTGGCACTGAAAACTGCACCCTGTGTAAAACAGGCTTTGTCCATAATAAAAAAGTTTGTTAAGTAAAGGATAAGAATCAGTTTTCTTAAACGCTCATTCTGAGTGCTGGGAGAGTGAGAAACAAGAGTTTGGCACTGAATACTGCACCCTGTGTAAAACTGGCTTTGTCCATAATAAAAAAGTTTGTTAAGGAATGGATAAGAATCAGTTTTCTTAAACGCTCATTCTGAGTGCTGGGAGAGTGAGAAACAAGAATTTGGCACTGAATACTGCACCCTGTGTAAAACACTCTTTGTGCATAATGAAATAGTTGGTTAAGGAATGGATCAGAATCACTTTTCTTAAACGCTCATTCTGAGTGCTTGGAGAGTGATAAACAATGATTTGGCACTGAAAACTGCACCCTGTGTAAAACTGGCTTTGTCCATAATAAAAAAGTTTGTTAAGGAATGGATCAGAATCAGTTTTCTTAAACGCTCAATCTGAGTGCTGGGAGAGTGAGAAACAAGGATTTGGCACTGAAAACTGCACCCTGTGTAAAACTGGCTTTGTCCATAATAAAAAAGTTTGTTAAGGAATGGATCAGAATCAGTTTTCTTAAACGCTCATTCTGAGTGCTGGGAGAGTGAGAAACAATGATTTGGCACTGAAAACTGCACCCTGTGTAAAACAGGCTTTGTGCATAATAAAAAAAGTTTGTTAAGGAATGGATCAGAATCAGTTTTCTTAAACGCTCAATCTGAGTGCTGGGAGAGTGAGAAACAATGATTTGGCACTGAAAACTGCACCCTGTGTAAAACAGGCTTTGTGCATAGTAAAAAAAGTTTGTTAAGGAATGGATCAGAATCAGTTGTCTTAAACGCTCAATCTGAGTGCTGGGAGAGTGAGAAACAATGATTTGGCACTGAAAACTGCACCCTGTGTAAAACAGGCTTTGTGCATAATAAAAAAAGTTTGTTAAGGAATGGATCAGAATCAGTTTTCTTAAACGCTTATTCTGAGTGCTGGGAGAGTGAGAAACAAGGATTTGGCACTGAAAACTGCACCCTGTGTAAAACTGGCTTTGTGCATCATGAAAAAGTTTTTTAAGGAGTGGATCAGAATCAGTTTTCTTAAACGCTCAATCTGAGTGCTGGGAGAGTGAGAAACAATGATTTGGCACTGAAAACTGCACCCTGTGTAAAACAGGCTTTGTGCATAGTAAAAAAAGTTTGTTAAGGAATGGATCAGAATCAGTTGTCTTAAACGCTCAATCTGAGTGCTGGGAGAGTGAGAAACAATGATTTGGCACTGAAAACTGCACCCTGTGTAAAACAGGCTTTGTGCATAATAAAAAAAGTTTGTTAAGGAATGGATCAGAATCAGTTTTCTTAAACGCTTATTCTGAGTGCTGGGAGAGTGAGAAACAAGGATTTGGCACTGAAAACTGCACCCTGTGTAAAACTGGCTTTGTGCATCATGAAAAAGTTTTTTAAGGAGTGGATAAGAATCAGTTTTCTTAAACGCTCAATCTGAGTGCTGGGAGAGTGAGAAACAAGGATTTGGCACTGAAAACTGCACCCTGTGTAAAACTGGCTTTGTGCATAACAAAAAAGTTTGTTAAGCAATGGATCAGAATCACTTTTCTTAAAAGCTCATTCTGAGTGCTGGGAGGGTGAGAAACAAGGATTTGGCACTGAAAACTGCACCCTGTGTAAAACAGGCTTTGTGCATAATAAAAAAGTTTGTTAAGGAATGGATCAGAATCAGTTTTCTTAAACGCTCATTCTGAGTGGCGGGAGAGTGAGAAACAATGATTTGGCACTGAAAACTGCACCCTGTGTAAAACTGGCTTTGTCCATAATAAAAAAGTTTGTTAAGGAATGGATCAGAATCAGTTTTCTTAAACGCTCAATCTGAGTGCTGGGAGAGTGAGAAACAATGATTTGGCACTGAAAACTGCACCCTGTGTAAAACAGGCTTTGTGCATAGTAAAAAAAGTTTGTTAAGGAATGGATCAGAATCAGTTTTCTTAAACGCTTATTCTGAGTGCTGGGAGAGTGAGAAACAAGGATTTGGCACTGAAAACTGCACCCTGTGTAAAACTGGCTTTGTGCATCATGAAAAAGTTTTTTAAGGAGTGGATAAGAATCAGTTTTCTTAAACGCTCAATCTGAGTGCTGGGAGAGTGAGAAACAAGGATTTGGCACTGAAAACTGCACCCTGTGTAAAACTGGCTTTGTGCATAACAAAAAAGTTTGTTAAGCAATGGATCAGAATCACTTTTCTTAAAAGCTCATTCTGAGTGCTGGGAGGGTGAGAAACAAGGATTTGGCACTGAAAACTGCACCCTGTGTAAAACAGGCTTTGTGCATAATAAAAAAGTTTGTTAAGGAATGGATCAGAATCAGTTTTCTTAAACGCTCATTCTGAGTGGCGGGAGAGTGAGAAACAATGATTTGGCACTGAAAACTGCACCCTGTGTAAAACTGGCTTTGTCCATAATAAAAAAGTTTGTTAAGGAATGGATCAGAATCAGTTTTCTTAAACGCTCAATCTGAGTGCTGGGAGAGTGAGAAACAAGGATTTGGCACTGAAAACTGCACCCTGTGTAAAACTGGCTTTGTCCATAATAAAAAAGTTTGTTAAGGAATGGATCAGAATCAGTTTTCTTAAACGCTCATTCTGAGTGCTGGGAGAGTGAGAAACAATGATTTGGCACTGAAAACTGCACCCTGTGTAAAAGGCTTTGTGCATAATAAAAAAAGTTTGTTAAGGAATGGATCAGAATCAGTTTTCTTAAACGCTCAATCTGAGTGCTGGGAGAGTGAGAAACAATGATTTGGCACTGAAAACTGCACCCTGTGTAAAACAGGCTTTGTGCATAGTAAAAAAAGTTTGTTAAGGAATGGATCAGAATCAGTTGTCTTAAACGCTCAATCTGAGTGCTGGGAGAGTGAGAAACAATGATTTGGCACTGAAAACTGCACCCTGTGTAAAACTGGCTTTGTGCATAATAAAAAAGTTTGTTAAGGAGTGGATAAGAATCAGTTTTCTTAAACGCTCAATCTGAGTGCTGGGAGAGTGAGAAACAATGATTTGGCACTGAAAACTGCACCCTGTGTAAAACAGGCTTTGTGCATAATAAAAAAAGTTTGTTAAGGAATGGATCAGAATCAGTTTTCTTAAACGCTTATTCTGAGTGCTGGGAGAGTGAGAAACAAGGATTTGGCACTGAAAACTGCACCCTGTGTAAAACTGGCTTTGTGCATAACAAAAAAGTTTGTTAAGCAATGGATCAGAATCACTTTTCTTAAAAGCTCATTCTGAGTGCTGGGAGGGTGAGAAACAAGGATTTGGCACTGAAAACTGCACCCTGTGTAAAACAGGCTTTGTGCATAATAAAAAAGTTTGTTAAGGAATGGATCAGAATCAGTTTTCTTAAACGCTCATTCTGAGTGGCGGGAGAGTGAGAAACAATGATTTGGCACTGAAAACTGCACCCTGTGTAAAACTGGCTTTGTCCATAATAAAAAAGTTTGTTAAGGAATGGATAAGAATCAGTTTTCTTAAACGCTCATTCTGAGTGCTGGGAGAGTGAGAAACAAGAATTTGGCACTGAATACTGCACCCTGTGTAAAACAGGCTTTGTGCATAATGAAATAGTTGGTTAAGGAATGGATCAGAATCACTTTTCTTAAACGCTCATTCTGAGTGCTTGGAGAGTGATAAACAATGATTTGGCACTGAAAACTGCACCCTGTGTAAAACTGGCTTTGTGCATAATAAAAAAGTTTGTTAAGGAGTGGATAAGAATCAGTTTTCTTAAACGCTCAATCTGAGTGCTGGGAGAGTGAGAAACAATGATTTGGCACTGAAAACTGCACCTTGTGTAAAACTGGCTTTGTCCATAATAAAAAAGTTTGTTAAGGAATGGATAAGAATCAGTTTTCTTAAACGCTCATTCTGAGTGCTGGGAGAGTGATAAACAATGATTTGGCACTGAAAACTGCACCCTGTGTAAAACTGGCTTTGTGCATAATAAAAAAAGTTTGTTAAGGAATGGATCAGAATCAGTTTTCTTAAACGCTCAATCTGAGTGCTGGGAGAGTGAGAAACAAGGATTTGGCACTGAAAACTGCACCCTGTGTATAACTGGCTTTGTCCATAATAAAAAAGTTTGTTAAGGAATGGATCAGAATCAGTTTTCTTAAACGCTCATTCTGAGTGCTGGGAGAGTGATAAACAAGGATTTGGCACTGAAAACTGCACCCTGTGTAAAACTGGCTTTGTGCATCATGAAAAAGTTTTTTAAGGAATGGATCAGAATCAGTTTTCTTAAACGCTCATTCTGAGTGGCGGGAGAGTGAGAAACAATGATTTGGCACTGAAAACTGCACCCTGTGTAAAACTGGCTTTGTGCATAATAAAAAAGTTTGTTAAGGAATGGATCAGAATCAGTTTTCTTAAACGCTCATTCTGAGTGCTGGGAGAGTGAGAAACAATGATTTGGCACTGAATACTGCACCCTGTGCAAAACACTCTTTGTGCATAATGAAATAGTTGGTTAAGGAATGGATCAGAATCACTTTTCTTAAACGCTCATTCTGAGTGCTGGGAGAGTGAGAAACAAGAATTTGGCACTGAATACTGCACCCTGTGTAAAACAGGCTTTGTGCATAATGAAATAGTTGGTTAAGGAATGGATCAGAATCACTTTTCTTAAACGCTCATTCTGAGTGCTTGGAGAGTGATAAACAATGATTTGGCACTGAAAACTGCACCCTGTGTAAAACTGGCTTTGTGCATAATGAAAAAGTTTGTTAAGGAATGGATCAGAATCAGTTTTCTTAAACGCTCATTCTGAGTGCTGGGAGAGTGAGAAACAATGATTTGGCACTGAAAACTGCACCCTGTGTAAAACAGGCTTTGTGCATAATAAAAAAAGTTTGTTAAGGAATGGATCAGAATCAGTTTTCTTAAACGCTCATTCTGAGTGCTTGGAGAGTGATAAACAATGATTTGGCACTGAAAACTGCACCCTGTGTAAAACAGGCTTTGTGCATAATAAAAAAGTTTGTTAAGGAATGGATCAGAATCAGTTTTCTTAAACGCTCATTCTGAGTGGCGGGAGAGTGAGAAACAATGATTTGGCACTGAAAACTGCACCCTGTGTAAAACTGGCTTTGTCCATAATAAAAAAGTTCGTTGAGGAATGGATAAGAATTAGTTTTCTTAAACGCTCATTCTGAGTGCTGGGAGAGTGAGAAACAAGAATTTGGCACTGAATACTGCACCCTGTGTAAAACAGGCTTTGTGCATAATGAAATAGTTGGTTAAGGAATGGATCAGAATCACTTTTCTTAAACGCTCATTCTGAGTGCTTGGAGAGTGATAAACAATGATTTGGCACTGAAAACTGCACCCTGTGTAAAACTGGCTTTGTGCATAATAAAAAAGTTTGTTAAGGAGTGGATAAGAATCAGTTTTCTTAAACGCTCAATCTGAGTGCTGGGAGAGTGAGAAACAATGATTTGGCACTGAAAACTGCACCCTGTGTAAAACTGGCTTTGTCCATAATAAAAAAGTTTGTTAAGGAGTGGATAAGAATCAGTTTTCTTAAACGCTCATTCTGAGTGCTGGGAGAGTGAGAAACAATGATTTGGCACTGAAAACTGCACCCTGTGTAAAACTGGCTTTGTCCATAATAAAAAAGTTTGTTAAGGAATGGATAAGAATCAGTTTTCTTAAACGCTCATTCTGAGTGCTGGGAGAGTGAGAAACAAGAATTTGGCACTGAATACTGCACCCTGTGTAAAACAGGCTTTGTGCATAATGAAATAGTTGGTTAAGGAATGGATCAGAATCACTTTTCTTAAACGCTCATTCTGAGTGCTTGGAGAGTGATAAACAATGATTTGGCACTGAAAACTGCACCCTGTGTAAAACTGGCTTTGTGCATAATAAAAAAGTTTGTTAAGGAGTGGATAAGAATCAGTTTTCTTAAACGCTCAATCTGAGTGCTGGGAGAGTGAGAAACAATGATTTGGCACTGAAAACTGCACCCTGTGTAAAACTGGCTTTGTCCATAATAAAAAAGTTTGTTAAGGAATGGATAAGAATCAGTTTTCTTAAACGCTCATTCTGAGTGCTGGGAGAGTGAGAAACAATGATTTGGCACTGAAAACTGCACCCTGTGTAAAACTGGCTTTGTCCATAATAAAAAAGTTTGTTAAGGAATGGATAAGAATCAGTTTTCTTAAACGCTCATTCTGAGTGCTGGGAGAGTGAGAAACAAGAATTTGGCACTGAATACTGCACCCTGTGTAAAACAGGCTTTGTGCATAATGAAATAGTTGGTTAAGGAATGGATCAGAATCACTTTTCTTAAACGCTCATTCTGAGTGCTTGGAGAGTGATAAACAATGATTTGGCACTGAAAACTGCACCCTGTGTAAAACTGGCTTTGTGCATAATAATAAAGTTTGTTAAGGAATGGATCAGAATCAGTTTTCTTAAACGCTCATTCTGAGTGCTGGGAAAGTGAGAAACAATGATTTGGCACTGAAAACTGCACCCTGTGTAAAACAGGCTTTGTCCATAATAAAAAAGTTTGTTAAGTAAAGGATAAGAATCAGTTTTCTTAAACGCTCATTCTGAGTGCTGGGAGAGTGAGAAACAAGAGTTTGGCACTGAATACTGCACCCTGTGTAAAACTGGCTTTGTCCATAATAAAAAAGTTTGTTAAGGAATGGATAAGAATCAGTTTTCTTAAACGCTCATTCTGAGTGCTGGGAGAGTGAGAAACAAGAATTTGGCACTGAATACTGCACCCTGTGTAAAACACTCTTTGTGCATAATGAAATAGTTGGTTAAGGAATGGATCAGAATCACTTTTCTTAAACGCTCATTCTGAGTGCTTGGAGAGTGATAAACAATGATTTGGCACTGAAAACTGCACCCTGTGTAAAACTGGCTTTGTCCATAATAAAAAAGTTTGTTAAGGAATGGATCAGAATCAGTTTTCTTAAACGCTCAATCTGAGTGCTGGGAGAGTGAGAAACAAGGATTTGGCACTGAAAACTGCACCCTGTGTAAAACTGGCTTTGTCCATAATAAAAAAGTTTGTTAAGGAATGGATCAGAATCAGTTTTCTTAAACGCTCATTCTGAGTGCTGGGAGAGTGAGAAACAATGATTTGGCACTGAAAACTGCACCCTGTGTAAAACAGGCTTTGTGCATAATAAAAAAAGTTTGTTAAGGAATGGATCAGAATCAGTTTTCTTAAACGCTCATTCTGAGTGCTGGGAGAGTGAGAAACAAGAATTTGGCACTGAATACTGCACCCTGTGTAAAACAGGCTTTGTGCATAATGAAATAGTTGGTTAAGGAATGGATCAGAATCACTTTTCTTAAACGCTCATTCTGAGTGCTTGGAGAGTGATAAACAATGATTTGGCACTGAAAACTGCACCCTGTGTAAAACTGGCTTTGTGTATAATAAAAAAGTTTGTTAAGGAGTGGATAAGAATCAGTTTTCTTAAACGCTCAATCTGAGTGCTGGGAGAGTGAGAAACAATGATTTGGCACTGAAAACTGCACCCTGTGTAAAACTGGCTTTGTCCATAATAAAAAAGTTTGTTAAGGAATGGATAAGAATCAGTTTTCTTAAACGCTCATTCTGAGTGCTGGGAGAGTGAGAAACAATGATTTGGCACTGAAAACTGCACCCTGTGTAAAACTGGCTTTGTGCATAATAAAAAAGTTTGTTAAGGAATGGATCAGAATCAGTTTTCTTAAACGCTCAATCTGAGTGCTGGGAGAGTGAGAAACAAGGATTTGGCACTGAAAACTGCACCCTGTGTAAAACTGGCTTTGTGCATAATAAAAAAGTTTGTTAAGGAATGGATCAGAATCAGTTTTCTTAAACGCTCATTCTGAGTGCTGGGAGAGTGAGAAACAATGATTTGGCACTGAAAACTGCACCCTGTGTAAAACTGGCTTTGTGCATAATAAAAAAGTTTGTTAAGGAGTGGATAAGAATCAGTTTTCTTAAACGCTCAATCTGAGTGCTGGGAGAGTGAGAAACAATGATTTGGCACTGAAACGTGCACCCTGTGTAAAACTGGCTTTGTCCATAATAAAAAAGTTTGTTAAGGAATGGATAAGAATCAGTTTTCTTAAACGGTCATTCTGAGTGCTGGGAGAGTGAGAAACAAGAATTTGGCACTGAATACTGCACCCTGTGCAAAACACTCTTTGTGCATAATGAAATAGTTGGTTAAGGAATGGATCAGAATCACTTTTCTTAAACGCTCATTCTGAGTGCTGGGAGAGTGAGAAACAAGAATTTGGCACTGAATACTGCACCCTGTGTAAAACAGGCTTTGTGCATAATGAAATAGTTGGTTAAGGAATGGATCAGAATCACTTTTCTTAAACGCTCTTTCTGAGTGCTGGGAGAGTGAGAAACAATGATTTGGCACTGAAAACTGCACCCTGTGTAAAACAGGCTTTGTGCATAATAAAAAAAGTTTGTTAAGGAATGGATCAGAATCAGTTTTCTTAAACGCTCATTCTGAGTGCTTGGAGAGTGATAAACAATGATTTGGCACTGAAAACTGCACCCTGTGTAAAACAGGCTTTGTGCATAATAAAAAAGTTTGTTAAGGAATGGATAAGAATCAGTTTTCTTAAACGCTCATTCTGAGTGCTGGGAGAGTGAGAAACAATGATTTGGCACTGAAAACTGCACCCTGTGTAAAACTGGCTTTGTCCATATTAAAAAAGTTTGTTAAGGAATGGATAAGAATCAGTTTTCTTAAACGCTCATTCTGAGTGCTGGGAGAGTGAGAAACAAGAATTTGGCACTGAATACTGCACCCTGTGTAAAACAGGCTTTGTGCATAATGAAATAGTTGGTTAAGGAATGGATCAGAATCACTTTTCTTAAACGCTCATTCTGAGTGCTTGGAGAGTGATAAACAATGATTTGGCACTGAAAACTGCACCCTGTGTAAAACTGGCTTTGTGCATAATAATAAAGTTTGTTAAGGAATGGATCAGAATCAGTTTTCTTAAACGCTCATTCTGAGTGCTGGGAAAGTGAGAAACAATGATTTGGCACTGAAAACTGCACCCTGTGTAACACAGGCTTTGTGCATAATAAAAAAAGTTTGTTAAGGAATGGATCAGAATCAGTTTTCTTAAACGCTCAATCTGAGTGCTGGGAGAGTGAGAAACAAGGATTTGGCACTGAAAACTGCACCCTGTGTAAAACTGGCTTTGTGCATAATAAAAAAGTTTGTTAAGGAATGGATCAGAATCAGTTTTCTTAAACGCTCATTCTGAGTGCTGGGAGAGTGAGAAACAATGATTTGGCACTGAAAACTGCACCCTGTGTAAAACTGGCTTTGTCCATAATAAAAAAGTTTGTTAAGGAATGGATAAGAATCAGTTTTCTTAAACGCTCAATCTGAGTGCTGGGAGAGTGAGAAACAATGATTTGGCACTGAATACTGCACCCTGTGTAAAACAGGCTTTGTGCATAATGAAATAGTTGGTTAAGGAATGGATCAGAATCACTTTTCTTAAACGCTCATTCTGAGTGCTTGGAGAGTGATAAACAATGATTTGGCACTGAAAACTGCACCCTGTGTAAAACTGGCTTTGTGCATAATAATAAAGTTTGTTAAGGAATGGATCAGAATCAGTTTTCTTAAACGCTCATTCTGAGTGCTGGGAAAGTGAGAAACAATGATTTGGCACTGAAAACTGCACCCTGTGTAAAACAGGCTTTGTCCATAATAAAAAAGTTTGTTAAGTAAAGGATAAGAATCAGTTTTCTTAAACGCTCATTCTGAGTGCTGGGAGAGTGAGAAACAAGAGTTTGGCACTGAATACTGCACCCTGTGTAAAACTGGCTTTGTCCATAATAAAAAAGTTTGTTAAGGAATGGATAAGAATCAGTTTTCTTAAACGCTCATTCTGAGTGCTGGGAGAGTGAGAAACAAGAATTTGGCACTGAATACTGCACCCTGTGTAAAACACTCTTTGTGCATAATGAAATAGTTGGTTAAGGAATGGATCAGAATCACTTTTCTTAAACGCTCATTCTGAGTGCTTGGAGAGTGATAAACAATGATTTGGCACTGAAAACTGCACCCTGTGTAAAACTGGCTTTGTCCATAATAAAAAAGTTTGTTAAGGAATGGATCAGAATCAGTTTTCTTAAACGCTCAATCTGAGTGCTGGGAGAGTGAGAAACAAGGATTTGGCACTGAAAACTGCACCCTGTGTAAAACTGGCTTTGTCCATAATAAAAAAGTTTGTTAAGGAATGGATCAGAATCAGTTTTCTTAAACGCTCATTCTGAGTGCTGGGAGAGTGAGAAACAATGATTTGGCACTGAAAACTGCACCCTGTGTAAAACAGGCTTTGTGCATAATAAAAAAAGTTTGTTAAGGAATGGATCAGAATCAGTTTTCTTAAACGCTCAATCTGAGTGCTGGGAGAGTGAGAAACAATGATTTGGCACTGAAAACTGCACCCTGTGTAAAACAGGCTTTGTGCATAGTAAAAAAAGTTTGTTAAGGAATGGATCAGAATCAGTTGTCTTAAACGCTCAATCTGAGTGCTGGGAGAGTGAGAAACAATGATTTGGCACTGAAAACTGCACCCTGTGTAAAACAGGCTTTGTGCATAATAAAAAAAGTTTGTTAAGGAATGGATCAGAATCAGTTTTCTTAAACGCTTATTCTGAGTGCTGGGAGAGTGAGAAACAAGGATTTGGCACTGAAAACTGCACCCTGTGTAAAACTGGCTTTGTGCATCATGAAAAAGTTTTTTAAGGAGTGGATCAGAATCAGTTTTCTTAAACGCTCAATCTGAGTGCTGGGAGAGTGAGAAACAATGATTTGGCACTGAAAACTGCACCCTGTGTAAAACAGGCTTTGTGCATAGTAAAAAAAGTTTGTTAAGGAATGGATCAGAATCAGTTGTCTTAAACGCTCAATCTGAGTGCTGGGAGAGTGAGAAACAATGATTTGGCACTGAAAACTGCACCCTGTGTAAAACAGGCT
This sequence comes from Triplophysa bombifrons, assembly GCA_029783895.1. NCBI lineage: Eukaryota > Metazoa > Chordata > Actinopteri > Cypriniformes > Nemacheilidae > Triplophysa > Triplophysa bombifrons. The sequence continues at coordinate 18,507,241 of CM056459.1, read as the reverse complement.
TTGTGCATAATAAAAAAAGTTTGTTAAGGAATGGATCAGAATCAGTTTTCTTAAACGCTTATTCTGAGTGCTGGGAGAGTGAGAAACAAGGATTTGGCACTGAAAACTGCACCCTGTGTAAAACTGGCTTTGTGCATCATGAAAAAGTTTTTTAAGGAGTGGATAAGAATCAGTTTTCTTAAACGCTCAATCTGAGTGCTGGGAGAGTGAGAAACAAGGATTTGGCACTGAAAACTGCACCCTGTGTAAAACTGGCTTTGTGCATAACAAAAAAGTTTGTTAAGCAATGGATCAGAATCACTTTTCTTAAAAGCTCATTCTGAGTGCTGGGAGGGTGAGAAACAAGGATTAGGCACTGAAAACTGCACCCTGTGTAAAACAGGCTTTGTGCATAATAAAAAAGTTTGTTAAGTAAAGGATAAGAATCAGTTTTCTTAAACGCTCATTCTGAGTGCTGGGAGAGTGAGAAACAAGAGTTTGGCACTGAATACTGCACCCTGTGTAAAACTGGCTTTGTCCATAATAAAAAAGTTTGTTAAGGAATGGATAAGAATCAGTTTTCTTAAACGCTCATTCTGAGTGCTGGGAGAGTGAGAAACAAGAATTTGGCACTGAATACTGCACCCTGTGTAAAACACTCTTTGTGCATAATGAAATAGTTGGTTAAGGAATGGATCAGAATCACTTTTCTTAAACGCTCATTCTGAGTGCTTGGAGAGTGATAAACAATGATTTGGCACTGAAAACTGCACCCTGTGTAAAACTGGCTTTGTCCATAATAAAAAAGTTTGTTAAGGAATGGATCAGAATCAGTTTTCTTAAACGCTCAATCTGAGTGCTGGGAGAGTGAGAAACAAGGATTTGGCACTGAAAACTGCACCCTGTGTAAAACTGGCTTTGTCCATAATAAAAAAGTTTGTTAAGGAATGGATCAGAATCAGTTTTCTTAAACGCTCATTCTGAGTGCTGGGAGAGTGAGAAACAATGATTTGGCACTGAAAACTGCACCCTGTGTAAAACAGGCTTTGTGCATAATAAAAAAAGTTTGTTAAGGAATGGATCAGAATCAGTTTTCTTAAACGCTCATTCTGAGTGCTGGGAGAGTGAGAAACAAGAATTTGGCACTGAATACTGCACCCTGTGTAAAACAGGCTTTGTGCATAATGAAATAGTTGGTTAAGGAATGGATCAGAATCACTTTTCTTAAACGCTCATTCTGAGTGCTTGGAGAGTGATAAACAATGATTTGGCACTGAAAACTGCACCCTGTGTAAAACTGGCTTTGTGCATAATAAAAAAGTTTGTTAAGGAGTGGATAAGAATCAGTTTTCTTAAACGCTCAATCTGAGTGCTGGGAGAGTGAGAAACAATGATTTGGCACTGAAAACTGCACCCTGTGTAAAACTGGCTTTGTCCATAATAAAAAAGTTTGTTAAGGAATGGATAAGAATCAGTTTTCTTAAACGCTCATTCTGAGTGCTGGGAGAGTGAGAAACAATGATTTGGTACTGAAAACTGCACCCTGTGTAAAACTGGCTTTGTGCATAATAAAAAAGTTTGTTAAGGAATGGATCAGAATCAGTTTTCTTAAACGCTCAATCTGAGTGCTGGGAGAGTGAGAAACAAGGATTTGGCACTGAAAACTGCACCCTGTGTAAAACTGGCTTTGTGCATAATAAAAAAGTTTGTTAAGGAATGGATCAGAATCAGTTTTCTTAAACGCTCATTCTGAGTGCTGGGAGAGTGAGAAACAATGATTTGGCACTGAAAACTGCCCCCCCTGTGTAAAACTGGCTTTGTGCATAATAAAAAAGTTTGTTAAGGAGTGGATAAGAATCAGTTTTCTTAAACGCTCAATCTGAGTGCTGGGAGAGTGAGAAACAATGATTTGGCACTGAAACGTGCACCCTGTGTAAAACTGGCTTTGTCCATAATAAAAAAGTTTGTTAAGGAATGGATAAGAATCAGTTTTCTTAAACGGTCATTCTGAGTGCTGGGAGAGTGAGAAACAAGAATTTGGCACTGAATACTGCACCCTGTGCAAAACACTCTTTGTGCATAATGAAATAGTTGGTTAAGGAATGGATCAGAATCACTTTTCTTAAACGCTCATTCTGAGTGCTGGGAGAGTGAGAAACAAGAATTTGGCACTGAATACTGCACCCTGTGTAAAACAGGCTTTGTGCATAATGAAATAGTTGGTTAAGGAATGGATCAGAATCACTTTTCTTAAACGCTCCTTCTGAGTGCTTGGAGAGTGATAAACAATGATTTGGCACTGAAAACTGCACCCTGTGTAAAACTGGCTTTGTGCATAATAAAAAAGTTTGTTAAGGAATGGATCAGAATCAGTTTTCTTAAACGCTCATTCTGAGTGCTGGGAGAGTGAGAAACAATGATTTGGCACTGAAAACTGCACCCTGTGTAAAACAGGCTTTGTGCATAATAATTTAAGGAATGGATCAGAATCAGTTTTCTTAAACGCTCATTCTGAGTGGCGGGAGAGTGAGAAACAATGATTTGGCACTGAAAACTGCACCCTGTGTAAAACTGGCTTTGTGCATAATAAAAAAGTTTGTTAAGGAATGGATCAGAATCAGTTTTCTTAAACGCTCATTCTGAGTGCTGGGAGAGTGAGAAACAATGATTTGGCACTGAATACTGCACCCTGTGCAAAACACTCTTTGTGCATAATGAAATAGTTGGTTAAGGAATGGATCAGAATCACTTTTCTTAAACGCTCATTCTGAGTGCTGGGAGAGTGAGAAACAAGAATTTGGCACTGAATACTGCACCCTGTGTAAAACAGGCTTTGTGCATAATGAAATAGTTGGTTAAGGAATGGATCAGAATCACTTTTCTTAAACGCTCTTTCTGAGTGCTGGGAGAGTGAGAAACAATGATTTGGCACTGAATACTGCACCCTGTGCAAAACACTCTTTGTGCATAATGAAATAGTTGGTTAAGGAATGGATCAGAATCACTTTTCTTAAACGCTCATTCTGAGTGCTGGGAGAGTGAGAAACAAGAATTTGGCACTGAATACTGCACCCTGTGTAAAACAGGCTTTGTGCATAATGAAATAGTTGGTTAAGGAATGGATCAGAATCACTTTTCTTAAACGCTCTTTCTGAGTGCTGGGAGAGTGAGAAACAATGATTTGGCACTGAAAACTGCACCCTGTGTAAAACAGGCTTTGTGCATAATAAAAAAAGTTTGTTAAGGAATGGATCAGAATCAGTTTTCTTAAACGCTCATTCTGAGTGCTTGGAGAGTGATAAACAATGATTTGGCACTGAAAACTGCACCCTGTGTAAAACAGGCTTTGTGCATAATAAAAAAGTTTGTTAAGGAATGGATAAGAATCAGTTTTCTTAAACGCTCATTCTGAGTGCTGGGAGAGTGAGAAACAATGATTTGGCACTGAAAACTGCACCCTGTGTAAAACTGGCTTTGTCCATATTAAAAAAGTTTGTTAAGGAATGGATAAGAATCAGTTTTCTTAAACGCTCATTCTGAGTGCTGGGAGAGTGAGAAACAAGAATTTGGCACTGAATACTGCACCCTGTGTAAAACAGGCTTTGTGCATAATGAAATAGTTGGTTAAGGAATGGATCAGAATCACTTTTCTTAAACGCTCATTCTGAGTGCTTGGAGAGTGATAAACAATGATTTGGCACTGAAAACTGCACCCTGTGTAAAACTGGCTTTGTCCATAATAAAAAAGTTTGTTAAGGAATGGATCAGAATCAGTTTTCTTAAACGCTCAATCTGAGTGCTGGGAGAGTGAGAAACAAGGATTTGGCACTGAAAACTGCACCCTGTGTAAAACTGGCTTTGTCCATAATAAAAAAGTTTGTTAAGGAATGGATCAGAATCAGTTTTCTTAAACGCTCATTCTGAGTGCTGGGAGAGTGAGAAACAATGATTTGGCACTGAAAACTGCACCCTGTGTAAAACAGGCTTTGTGCATAATAAAAAAAGTTTGTTAAGGAATGGATCAGAATCAGTTTTCTTAAACGCTCATTCTGAGTGCTGGGAGAGTGAGAAACAAGAATTTGGCACTGAATACTGCACCCTGTGTAAAACAGGCTTTGTGCATAATGAAATAGTTGGTTAAGGAATGGATCAGAATCACTTTTCTTAAACGCTCATTCTGAGTGCTTGGAGAGTGATAAACAATGATTTGGCACTGAAAACTGCACCCTGTGTAAAACTGGCTTTGTGCATAATAAAAAAGTTTGTTAAGGAGTGGATAAGAATCAGTTTTCTTAAACGCTCAATCTGAGTGCTGGGAGAGTGAGAAACAATGATTTGGCACTGAAAACTGCACCCTGTGTAAAACTGGCTTTGTGCATAATAAAAAAGTTTGTTAAGGAGTGGATAAGAATCAGTTTTCTTAAACGCTCAATCTGAGTGCTGGGAGAGTGAGAAACAATGATTTGGCACTGAAAACTGCACCCTGTGTAAAACTGGCTTTGTCCATAATAAAAAAGTTTGTTAAGGAATGGATAAGAATCAGTTTTCTTAAACGCTCATTCTGAGTGCTGGGAGAGTGAGAAACAATGATTTGGCACTGAAAACTGCACCCTGTGTAAAACTGGCTTTGTGCATAATAAAAAAGTTTGTTAAGGAATGGATCAGAATCAGTTTTCTTAAACGCTCAATCTGAGTGCTGGGAGAGTGAGAAACAAGGATTTGGCACTGAAAACTGCACCCTGTGTAAAACTGGCTTTGTGCATAATAAAAAAGTTTGTTAAGGAATGGATCAGAATCAGTTTTCTTAAACGCTCATTCTGAGTGCTGGGAGAGTGAGAAACAATGATTTGGCACTGAAAACTGCACCCTGTGTAAAACTGGCTTTGTGCATAATAAAAAAGTTTGTTAAGGAGTGGATAAGAATCAGTTTTCTTAAACGCTCAATCTGAGTGCTGGGAGAGTGAGAAACAATGATTTGGCACTGAAAACTGCACCCTGTGTAAAACTGGCTTTGTCCATAATAAAAAAATTTGTTAAGGAATGGATAAGAATCAGTTTTCTTAAACGCTCATTCTGAGTGCTGGGAGAGTGAGAAACAATGATTTGGCACTGAAAACTGCACCCTGTGTAAAACTGGCTTTGTCCATAATAAAAAAGTTTGTTAAGGAATGGATAAGAATCAGTTTTCTTAAACGGTCATTCTGAGTGCTGGGAGAGTGAGAAACAAGAATTTGGCACTGAATACTGCACCCTGTGCAAAACACTCTTTGTGCATAATGAAATAGTTGGTTAAGGAATGGATCAGAATCACTTTTCTTAAACGCTCATTCTGAGTGCTGGGAGAGTGAGAAACAAGAATTTGGCACTGAATACTGCACCCTGTGTAAAACAGGCTTTGTGCATAATGAAATAGTTGGTTAAGGAATGGATCAGAATCACTTTTCTTAAACGCTCCTTCTGAGTGCTTGGAGAGTGATAAACAATGATTTGGCACTGAAAACTGCACCCTGTGTAAAACTGGCTTTGTGCATAATAAAAAAGTTTGTTAAGGAATGGATCAGAATCAGTTTTCTTAAACGCTCATTCTGAGTGCTGGGAGAGTGAGAAACAATGATTTGGCACTGAAAACTGCACCCTGTGTAAAACAGGCTTTGTGCATAATAATTTAAGGAATGGATCAGAATCAGTTTTCTTAAACGCTCATTCTGAGTGGCGGGAGAGTGAGAAACAATGATTTGGCACTGAAAACTGCACCCTGTGTAAAACTGGCTTTGTGCATAATAAAAAAGTTTGTTAAGGAATGGATCAGAATCAGTTTTCTTAAACGCTCATTCTGAGTGCTGGGAGAGTGAGAAACAATGATTTGGCACTGAATACTGCACCCTGTGCAAAACACTCTTTGTGCATAATGAAATAGTTGGTTAAGGAATGGATCAGAATCACTTTTCTTAAACGCTCATTCTGAGTGCTGGGAGAGTGAGAAACAAGAATTTGGCACTGAATACTGCACCCTGTGTAAAACAGGCTTTGTGCATAATGAAATAGTTGGTTAAGGAATGGATCAGAATCACTTTTCTTAAACGCTCTTTCTGAGTGCTGGGAGAGTGAGAAACAATGATTTGGCACTGAATACTGCACCCTGTGCAAAACACTCTTTGTGCATAATGAAATAGTTGGTTAAGGAATGGATCAGAATCACTTTTCTTAAACGCTCATTCTGAGTGCTGGGAGAGTGAGAAACAAGAATTTGGCACTGAATACTGCACCCTGTGTAAAACAGGCTTTGTGCATAATGAAATAGTTGGTTAAGGAATGGATCAGAATCACTTTTCTTAAACGCTCTTTCTGAGTGCTGGGAGAGTGAGAAACAATGATTTGGCACTGAAAACTGCACCCTGTGTAAAACAGGCTTTGTGCATAATAAAAAAAGTTTGTTAAGGAATGGATCAGAATCAGTTTTCTTAAACGCTCATTCTGAGTGCTTGGAGAGTGATAAACAATGATTTGGCACTGAAAACTGCACCCTGTGTAAAACAGGCTTTGTGCATAATAAAAAAGTTTGTTAAGGAATGGATAAGAATCAGTTTTCTTAAACGCTCATTCTGAGTGCTGGGAGAGTGAGAAACAATGATTTGGCACTGAAAACTGCACCCTGTGTAAAACTGGCTTTGTCCATATTAAAAAAGTTTGTTAAGGAATGGATAAGAATCAGTTTTCTTAAACGCTCATTCTGAGTGCTGGGAGAGTGAGAAACAAGAATTTGGCACTGAATACTGCACCCTGTGTAAAACAGGCTTTGTGCATAATGAAATAGTTGGTTAAGGAATGGATCAGAATCACTTTTCTTAAACGCTCATTCTGAGTGCTTGGAGAGTGATAAACAATGATTTGGCACTGAAAACTGCACCCTGTGTAAAACTGGCTTTGTGCATAATAATAAAGTTTGTTAAGGAATGGATCAGAATCAGTTTTCTTAAACGCTCATTCTGAGTGCTGGGAAAGTGAGAAACAATGATTTGGCACTGAAAACTGCACCCTGTGTAACACAGGCTTTGTGCATAATAAAAAAAGTTTGTTAAGGAATGGATCAGAATCAGTTTTCTTAAACGCTCAATCTGAGTGCTGGGAGAGTGAGAAACAAGGATTTGGCACTGAAAACTGCACCCTGTGTAAAACTGGCTTTGTGCATAATAAAAAAGTTTGTTAAGGAATGGATCAGAATCAGTTTTCTTAAACGCTCATTCTGAGTGCTGGGAGAGTGAGAAACAATGATTTGGCACTGAAAACTGCACCCTGTGTAAAACTGGCTTTGTCCATAATAAAAAAGTTTGTTAAGGAATGGATAAGAATCAGTTTTCTTAAACGCTCATTCTGAGTGCTGGGAGAGTGAGAAACAATGATTTGGCACTGAAAACTGCACCCTGTGTAAAACAGGCTTTGTGCATAATAATTTAAGGAATGGATCAGAATCAGTTTTCTTAAACGCTCATTCTGAGTGGCGGGAGAGTGAGAAACAATGATTTGGCACTGAAAACTGCACCCTGTGTAAAACTGGCTTTGTGCATAATAAAAAAGTTTGTTAAGGAATGGATCAGAATCAGTTTTCTTAAACGCTCATTCTGAGTGCTGGGAGAGTGAGAAACAATGATTTGGCACTGAATACTGCACCCTGTGCAAAACACTCTTTGTGCATAATGAAATAGTTGGTTAAGGAATGGATCAGAATCACTTTTCTTAAACGCTCATTCTGAGTGCTGGGAGAGTGAGAAACAAGAATTTGGCACTGAATACTGCACCCTGTGTAAAACAGGCTTTGTGCATAATGAAATAGTTGGTTAAGGAATGGATCAGAATCACTTTTCTTAAACGCTCTTTCTGAGTGCTGGGAGAGTGAGAAACAATGATTTGGCACTGAAAACTGCACCCTGTGTAAAACAGGCTTTGTGCATAATAAAAAAAGTTTGTTAAGGAATGGATCAGAATCAGTTTTCTTAAACGCTCATTCTGAGTGCTTGGAGAGTGATAAACAATGATTTGGCACTGAAAACTGCACCCTGTGTAAAACAGGCTTTGTGCATAATAAAAAAGTTTGTTAAGGAATGGATAAGAATCAGTTTTCTTAAACGCTCATTCTGAGTGCTGGGAGAGTGAGAAACAATGATTTGGCACTGAAAACTGCACCCTGTGTAAAACTGGCTTTGTCCATATTAAAAAAGTTTGTTAAGGAATGGATAAGAATCAGTTTTCTTAAACGCTCATTCTGAGTGCTGGGAGAGTGAGAAACAAGAATTTGGCACTGAATACTGCACCCTGTGTAAAACAGGCTTTGTGCATAATGAAATAGTTGGTTAAGGAATGGATCAGAATCACTTTTCTTAAACGCTCATTCTGAGTGCTTGGAGAGTGATAAACAATGATTTGGCACTGAAAACTGCACCCTGTGTAAAACTGGCTTTGTGCATAATAAAAAAGTTTGTTAAGGAGTGGATAAGAATCAGTTTTCTTAAACGCTCAATCTGAGTGCTGGGAGAGTGAGAAACAATGATTTGGCACTGAAAACTGCACCCTGTGTAAAACTGGCTTTGTCCATAATAAAAAAGTTTGTTAAGGAATGGATAAGAATCACTTTTCTTAAACGCTCATTCTGAGTGCTTGGAGAGTGATAAACAATGATTTGGCACTGAAAACTGCACCCTGTGTAAAACTGGCTTTGTGCATAATAATAAAGTTTGTTAAGGAATGGATCAGAATCAGTTTTCTTAAACGCTCATTCTGAGTGCTGGGAAAGTGAGAAACAATGATTTGGCACTGAAAACTGCACCCTGTGTAAAACAGGCTTTGTCCATAATAAAAAAGTTTGTTAAGTAAAGGATAAGAATCAGTTTTCTTAAACGCTCATTCTGAGTGCTGGGAGAGTGAGAAACAAGAGTTTGGCACTGAATACTGCACCCTGTGTAAAACTGGCTTTGTCCATAATAAAAAAGTTTGTTAAGGAATGGATAAGAATCAGTTTTCTTAAACGCTCATTCTGAGTGCTGGGAGAGTGAGAAACAAGAATTTGGCACTGAATACTGCACCCTGTGTAAAACACTCTTTGTGCATAATGAAATAGTTGGTTAAGGAATGGATCAGAATCACTTTTCTTAAACGCTCATTCTGAGTGCTTGGAGAGTGATAAACAATGATTTGGCACTGAAAACTGCACCCTGTGTAAAACTGGCTTTGTCCATAATAAAAAAGTTTGTTAAGGAATGGATCAGAATCAGTTTTCTTAAACGCTCAATCTGAGTGCTGGGAGAGTGAGAAACAAGGATTTGGCACTGAAAACTGCACCCTGTGTAAAACTGGCTTTGTCCATAATAAAAAAGTTTGTTAAGGAATGGATCAGAATCAGTTTTCTTAAACGCTCAATCTGAGTGCTGGGAGAGTGAGAAACAAGGATTTGGCACTGAAAACTGCACCCTGTGTAAAACTGGCTTTGTCCATAATAAAAAAGTTTGTTAAGGAATGGATCAGAATCAGTTTTCTTAAACGCTCAATCTGAGTGCTGGGAGAGTGAGAAACAATGATTTGGCACTGAAAACTGCACCCTGTGTAAAACAGGCTTTGTGCATAGTAAAAAAAGTTTGTTAAGGAATGGATCAGAATCAGTTGTCTTAAACGCTCAATCTGAGTGCTGGGAGAGTGAGAAACAATGATTTGGCACTGAAAACTGCACCCTGTGTAAAACAGGCTTTGTGCATAATAAAAAAAGTTTGTTAAGGAATGGATCAGAATCAGTTTTCTTAAACGCTTATTCTGAGTGCTGGGAGAGTGAGAAACAAGGATTTGGCACTGAAAACTGCACCCTGTGTAAAACTGGCTTTGTGCATCATGAAAAAGTTTTTTAAGGAGTGGATCAGAATCAGTTTTCTTAAACGCTCAATCTGAGTGCTGGGAGAGTGAGAAACAATGATTTGGCACTGAAAACTGCACCCTGTGTAAAACAGGCTTTGTGCATAGTAAAAAAAGTTTGTTAAGGAATGGATCAGAATCAGTTGTCTTAAACGCTCAATCTGAGTGCTGGGAGAGTGAGAAACAATGATTTGGCACTGAAAACTGCACCCTGTGTAAAACAGGCTTTGTGCATAATAAAAAAAGTTTGTTAAGGAATGGATCAGAATCAGTTTTCTTAAACGCTTATTCTGAGTGCTGGGAGAGTGAGAAACAAGGATTTGGCACTGAAAACTGCACCCTGTGTAAAACTGGCTTTGTGCATCATGAAAAAGTTTTTTAAGGAGTGGATAAGAATCAGTTTTCTTAAACGCTCAATCTGAGTGCTGGGAGAGTGAGAAACAAGGATTTGGCACTGAAAACTGCACCCTGTGTAAAACTGGCTTTGTGCATAACAAAAAAGTTTGTTAAGCAATGGATCAGAATCACTTTTCTTAAAAGCTCATTCTGAGTGCTGGGAGGGTGAGAAACAAGGATTTGGCACTGAAAACTGCACCCTGTGTAAAACAGGCTTTGTGCATAATAAAAAAGTTTGTTAAGGAATGGATCAGAATCAGTTTTCTTAAACGCTCATTCTGAGTGGCGGGAGAGTGAGAAACAATGATTTGGCACTGAAAACTGCACCCTGTGTAAAACTGGCTTTGTCCATAATAAAAAAGTTTGTTAAGGAATGGATCAGAATCAGTTTTCTTAAACGCTCAATCTGAGTGCTGGGAGAGTGAGAAACAATGATTTGGCACTGAAAACTGCACCCTGTGTAAAACAGGCTTTGTGCATAGTAAAAAAAGTTTGTTAAGGAATGGATCAGAATCAGTTTTCTTAAACGCTTATTCTGAGTGCTGGGAGAGTGAGAAACAATGATTTGGCACTGAAAACTGCACCCTGTGTAAAACAGGCTTTGTGCATAATAAAAAAAGTTTGTTAAGGAATGGATCAGAATCAGTTTTCTTAAACGCTCAATCTGAGTGCTGGGAGAGTGAGAAACAATGATTTGGCACTGAAAACTGCACCCTGTGTAAAACAGGCTTTGTGCATAGTAAAAAAAGTTTGTTAAGGAATGGATCAGAATCAGTTGTCTTAAACGCTCAATCTGAGTGCTGGGAGAGTGAGAAACAATGATTTGGCACTGAAAACTGCACCCTGTGTAAAACAGGCTTTGTGCATAATAAAAAAAGTTTGTTAAGGAATGGATCAGAATCAGTTTTCTTAAACGCTTATTCTGAGTGCTGGGAGAGTGAGAAACAAGGATTTGGCACTGAAAACTGCACCCTGTGTAAAACTGGCTTTGTGCATCATGAAAAAGTTTTTTAAGGAGTGGATCAGAATCAGTTTTCTTAAACGCTCAATCTGAGTGCTGGGAGAGTGAGAAACAATGATTTGGCACTGAAAACTGCACCCTGTGTAAAACAGGCTTTGTGCATATTAAAAAAAGTTTGTTAAGGAATGGATCAGAATCAGTTGTCTTAAACGCTCAATCTGAGTGCTGGGAGAGTGAGAAACAATGATTTGGCACTGAAAACTGCACCCTGTGTAAAACAGGCTTTGTGCATAATAAAAAAAGTTTGTTAAGGAATGGATCAGAATCAGTTTTCTTAAACGCTTATTCTGAGTGCTGGGAGAGTGAGAAACAAGGATTTGGCACTGAAAACTGCACCCTGTGTAAAACTGGCTTTGTGCATAACAAAAAAGTTTGTTAAGCAATGGATCAGAATCACTTTTCTTAAAAGCTCATTCTGAGTGCTGGGAGGGTGAGAAACAAGGATTTGGCACTGAAAACTGCACCCTGTGTAAAACAGGCTTTGTGCATAATAAAAAAGTTTGTTAAGGAATGGATCAGAATCAGTTTTCTTAAACGCTCATTCTGAGTGGCGGGAGAGTGAGAAACAATGATTTGGCACTGAAAACTGCACCCTGTGTAAAACTGGCTTTGTCCATAATAAAAAAGTTTGTTAAGGAATGGATAAGAATCAGTTTTCTTAAACGCTCATTCTGAGTGCTGGGAGAGTGAGAAACAAGAATTTGGCACTGAATACTGCACCCTGTGTAAAACAGGCTTTGTGCATAATGAAATAGTTGGTTAAGGAATGGATCAGAATCACTTTTCTTAAACGCTCATTCTGAGTGCTTGGAGAGTGATAAACAATGATTTGGCACTGAAAACTGCACCCTGTGTAAAACTGGCTTTGTGCATAATAAAAAAGTTTGTTAAGGAGTGGATAAGAATCAGTTTTCTTAAACGCTCAATCTGAGTGCTGGGAGAGTGAGAAACAATGATTTGGCACTGAAAACTGCACCCTGTGTAAAACTGGCTTTGTCCATAATAAAAAAGTTTGTTAAGGAATGGATAAGAATCAGTTTTCTTAAACGCTCATTCTGAGTGCTGGGAGAGTGATAAACAATGATTTGGCACTGAAAACTGCACCCTGTGTAAAACAGGCTTTGTGCATAATAAAAAAAGTTTGTTAAGGAATGGATCAGAATCAGTTTTCTTAAACGCTCAATCTGAGTGCTGGGAGAGTGAGAAACAAGGATTTGGCACTGAAAACTGCACCCTGTGTATAACTGGCTTTGTCCATAATAAAAAAGTTTGTTAAGGAATGGATCAGAATCAGTTTTCTTAAACGCTCATTCTGAGTGCTGGGAGAGTGATAAACAAGGATTTGGCACTGAAAACTGCACCCTGTGTAAAACTGGCTTTGTGCATCATGAAAAAGTTTTTTAAGGAATGGATCAGAATCAGTTTTCTTAAACGCTCATTCTGAGTGGCGGGAGAGTGAGAAACAATGATTTGGCACTGAAAACTGCACCCTGTGTAAAACTGGATTTGTGCATAATAAAAAAGTTTGTTAAGGAATGGATCAGAATCAGTTTTCTTAAACGCTCATTCTGAGTGCTGGGAGAGTGAGAAACAATGATTTGGCACTGAATACTGCACCCTGTGCAAAACACTCTTTGTGCATAATGAAATAGTTGGTTAAGGAATGGATCAGAATCACTTTTCTTAAACGCTCATTCTGAGTGCTGGGAGAGTGAGAAACAAGAATTTGGCACTGAATACTGCACCCTGTGTAAAACAGGCTTTGTGCATAATGAAATAGTTGGTTAAGGAATGGATCAGAATCACTTTTCTTAAACGCTCATTCTGAGTGCTTGGAGAGTGATAAACAATGATTTGGCACTGAAAACTGCACCCTGTGTAAAACTGGCTTTGTGCATAATGAAAAAGTTTGTTAAGGAATGGATCAGAATCAGTTTTCTTAAACGCTCATTCTGAGTGCTGGGAGAGTGAGAAACAATGATTTGGCACTGAAAACTGCACCCTGTGTAAAACAGGCTTTGTGCATAATAAAAAAAGTTTGTTAAGGAATGGATCAGAATCAGTTTTCTTAAACGCTCATTCTGAGTGCTTGGAGAGTGATAAACAATGATTTGGCACTGAAAACTGCACCCTGTGTAAAACAGGCTTTGTGCATAATAAAAAAGTTTGTTAAGGAATGGATCAGAATCAGTTTTCTTAAACGCTCATTCTGAGTGGCGGGAGAGTGAGAAACAATGATTTGGCACTGAAAACTGCACCCTGTGTAAAACTGGCTTTGTCCATAATAAAAAAGTTCGTTGAGGAATGGATAAGAATTAGTTTTCTTAAACGCTCATTCTGAGTGCTGGGAGAGTGAGAAACAAGAATTTGGCACTGAATACTGCACCCTGTGTAAAACAGGCTTTGTGCATAATGAAATAGTTGGTTAAGGAATGGATCAGAATCACTTTTCTTAAACGCTCATTCTGAGTGCTTGGAGAGTGATAAACAATGATTTGGCACTGAAAACTGCACCCTGTGTAAAACTGGCTTTGTGCATAATAAAAAAGTTTGTTAAGGAGTGGATAAGAATCAGTTTTCTTAAACGCTCAATCTGAGTGCTGGGAGAGTGAGAAACAATGATTTGGCACTGAAAACTGCACCCTGTGTAAAACTGGCTTTGTGCATAATAAAAAAGTTTGTTAAGGAGTGGATAAGAATCAGTTTTCTTAAACGCTCAATCTGAGTGCTGGGAGAGTGAGAAACAATGATTTGGCACTGAAAACTGCACCCTGTGTAAAACTGGCTTTGTCCATAATAAAAAAGTTTGTTAAGGAATGGATAAGAATCAGTTTTCTTAAACGCTCATTCTGAGTGCTGGGAGAGTGAGAAACAATGATTTGGCACTGAAAACTGCACCCTGTGTAAAACTGGCTTTGTCCATAATAAAAAAGTTTGTTAAGGAATGGATAAGAATCAGTTTTCTTAAACGCTCATTCTGAGTGCTGGGAGAGTGAGAAACAAGAATTTGGCACTGAATACTGCACCCTGTGTAAAACAGGCTTTGTGCATAATGAAATAGTTGGTTAAGGAATGGATCAGAATCACTTTTCTTAAACGCTCATTCTGAGTGCTTGGAGAGTGATAAACAATGATTTGGCACTGAAAACTGCACCCTGTGTAAAACTGGCTTTGTGCATAATAATAAAGTTTGTTAAGGAATGGATCAGAATCAGTTTTCTTAAACGCTCATTCTGAGTGCTGGGAAAGTGAGAAACAATGATTTGGCACTGAAAACTGCACCCTGTGTAAAACAGGCTTTGTCCATAATAAAAAAGTTTGTTAAGTAAAGGATAAGAATCAGTTTTCTTAAACGCTCATTCTGAGTGCTGGGAGAGTGAGAAACAAGAGTTTGGCACTGAATACTGCACCCTGTGTAAAACTGGCTTTGTCCATAATAAAAAAGTTTGTTAAGGAATGGATAAGAATCAGTTTTCTTAAACGCTCATTCTGAGTGCTGGGAGAGTGAGAAACAAGAATTTGGCACTGAATACTGCACCCTGTGTAAAACACTCTTTGTGCATAATGAAATAGTTGGTTAAGGAATGGATCAGAATCACTTTTCTTAAACGCTCATTCTGAGTGCTTGGAGAGTGATAAACAATGATTTGGCACTGAAAACTGCACCCTGTGTAAAACTGGCTTTGTCCATAATAAAAAAGTTTGTTAAGGAATGGATCAGAATCAGTTTTCTTAAACGCTCAATCTGAGTGCTGGGAGAGTGAGAAACAATGATTTGGCACTGAAAACTGCACCCTGTGTAAAACAGGCTTTGTGCATAATAAAAAAAGTTTGTTAAGGAATGGATCAGAATCAGTTTTCTTAAACGCTTATTCTGAGTGCTGGGAGAGTGAGAAACAAGGATTTGGCACTGAAAACTGCACCCTGTGTAAAACTGGCTTTGTGCATCATGAAAAAGTTTTTTAAGGAGTGGATCAGAATCAGTTTTCTTAAACGCTCAATCTGAGTGCTGGGAGAGTGAGAAACAATGATTTGGCACTGAAAACTGCACCCTGTGTAAAACAGGCTTTGTGCATAGTAAAAAAAGTTTGTTAAGGAATGGATCAGAATCAGTTGTCTTAAACGCTCAATCTGAGTGCTGGGAGAGTGAGAAACAATGATTTGGCACTGAAAACTGCACCCTGTGTAAAACAGGCTTTGTGCATAATAAAAAAAGTTTGTTAAGGAATGGATCAGAATCAGTTTTCTTAAACGCTTATTCTGAGTGCTGGGAGAGTGAGAAACAAGGATTTGGCACTGAAAACTGCACCCTGTGTAAAACTGGCTTTGTGCATCATGAAAAAGTTTTTTAAGGAGTGGATAAGAATCAGTTTTCTTAAACGCTCAATCTGAGTGCTGGGAGAGTGAGAAACAAGGATTTGGCACTGAAAACTGCACCCTGTGTAAAACTGGCTTTGTGCATAACAAAAAAGTTTGTTAAGCAATGGATCAGAATCACTTTTCTTAAAAGCTCATTCTGAGTGCTGGGAGGGTGAGAAACAAGGATTTGGCACTGAAAACTGCACCCTGTGTAAAACAGGCTTTGTGCATAATAAAAAAGTTTGTTAAGGAATGGATCAGAATCAGTTTTCTTAAACGCTCATTCTGAGTGGCGGGAGAGTGAGAAACAATGATTTGGCACTGAAAACTGCACCCTGTGTAAAACTGGCTTTGTCCATAATAAAAAAGTTTGTTAAGGAATGGATCAGAATCAGTTTTCTTAAACGCTCAATCTGAGTGCTGGGAGAGTGAGAAACAATGATTTGGCACTGAAAACTGCACCCTGTGTAAAACAGGCTTTGTGCATAATAAAAAAAGTTTGTTAAGGAATGGATCAGAATCAGTTTTCTTAAACGCTCAATCTGAGTGCTGGGAGAGTGAGAAACAATGATTTGGCACTGAAAACTGCACCCTGTGTAAAACAGGCTTTGTGCATAGTAAAAAAAGTTTGTTAAGGAATGGATCAGAATCAGTTGTCTTAAACGCTCAATCTGAGTGCTGGGAGAGTGAGAAACAATGATTTGGCACTGAAAACTGCACCCTGTGTAAAACAGGCTTTGTGCATAATAAAAAAAGTTTGTTAAGGAATGGATCAGAATCAGTTTTCTTAAACGCTTATTCTGAGTGCTGGGAGAGTGAGAAACAATGATTTGGCACTGAAAACTGCACCCTGTGTAAAACAGGCTTTGTGCATAATAAAAAAAGTTTGTTAAGGAATGGATCAGAATCAGTTTTCTTAAACGCTTATTCTGAGTGCTGGGAGAGTGAGAAACAAGGATTTGGCACTGAAAACTGCACCCTGTGTAAAACTGGCTTTGTGCATCATGAAAAAGTTTTTTAAGGAGTGGATCAGAATCAGTTTTCTTAAACGCTCAATCTGAGTGCTGGGAGAGTGAGAAACAATGATTTGGCACTGAAAACTGCACCCTGTGTAAAACAGGCTTTGTGCATATTAAAAAAAGTTTGTTAAGGAATGGATCAGAATCAGTTGTCTTAAACGCTCAATCTGAGTGCTGGGAGAGTGAGAAACAATGATTTGGCACTGAAAACTGCACCCTGTGTAAAACAGGCTTTGTGCATAATAAAAAAAGTTTGTTAAGGAATGGATCAGAATCAGTTTTCTTAAACGCTTATTCTGAGTGCTGGGAGAGTGAGAAACAAGGATTTGGCACTGAAAACTGCACCCTGTGTAAAACTGGCTTTGTGCATAACAAAAAAGTTTGTTAAGCAATGGATCAGAATCACTTTTCTTAAAAGCTCATTCTGAGTGCTGGGAGGGTGAGAAACAAGGATTTGGCACTGAAAACTGCACCCTGTGTAAAACAGGCTTTGTGCATAATAAAAAAGTTTGTTAAGGAATGGATCAGAATCAGTTTTCTTAAACGCTCATTCTGAGTGGCGGGAGAGTGAGAAACAATGATTTGGCACTGAAAACTGCACCCTGTGTAAAACTGGCTTTGTCCATAATAAAAAAGTTTGTTAAGGAATGGATAAGAATCAGTTTTCTTAAACGCTCATTCTGAGTGCTGGGAGAGTGAGAAACAAGAATTTGGCACTGAATACTGCACCCTGTGTAAAACAGGCTTTGTGCATAATGAAATAGTTGGTTAAGGAATGGATCAGAATCACTTTTCTTAAACGCTCATTCTGAGTGCTTGGAGAGTGATAAACAATGATTTGGCACTGAAAACTGCACCCTGTGTAAAACTGGCTTTGTGCATAATAAAAAAGTTTGTTAAGGAGTGGATAAGAATCAGTTTTCTTAAACGCTCAATCTGAGTGCTGGGAGAGTGAGAAACAATGATTTGGCACTGAAAACTGCACCCTGTGTAAAACTGGCTTTGTCCATAATAAAAAAGTTTGTTAAGGAATGGATAAGAATCAGTTTTCTTAAACGCTCATTCTGAGTGCTGGGAGAGTGATAAACAATGATTTGGCACTGAAAACTGCACCCTGTGTAAAACAGGCTTTGTGCATAATAAAAAAAGTTTGTTAAGGAATGGATCAGAATCAGTTTTCTTAAACGCTCAATCTGAGTGCTGGGAGAGTGAGAAACAAGGATTTGGCACTGAAAACTGCACCCTGTGTATAACTGGCTTTGTCCATAATAAAAAAGTTTGTTAAGGAATGGATCAGAATCAGTTTTCTTAAACGCTCATTCTGAGTGCTGGGAGAGTGATAAACAAGGATTTGGCACTGAAAACTGCACCCTGTGTAAAACTGGCTTTGTGCATCATGAAAAAGTTTTTTAAGGAATGGATCAGAATCAGTTTTCTTAAACGCTCATTCTGAGTGGCGGGAGAGTGAGAAACAATGATTTGGCACTGAAAACTGCACCCTGTGTAAAACTGGATTTGTGCATAATAAAAAAGTTTGTTAAGGAATGGATCAGAATCAGTTTTCTTAAACGCTCATTCTGAGTGCTGGGAGAGTGAGAAACAATGATTTGGCACTGAATACTGCACCCTGTGCAAAACACTCTTTGTGCATAATGAAATAGTTGGTTAAGGAATGGATCAGAATCACTTTTCTTAAACGCTCATTCTGAGTGCTGGGAGAGTGAGAAACAAGAATTTGGCACTGAATACTGCACCCTGTGTAAAACAGGCTTTGTGCATAATGAAATAGTTGGTTAAGGAATGGATCAGAATCACTTTTCTTAAACGCTCATTCTGAGTGCTTGGAGAGTGATAAACAATGATTTGGCACTGAAAACTGCACCCTGTGTAAAACTGGCTTTGTGCATAATGAAAAAGTTTGTTAAGGAATGGATCAGAATCAGTTTTCTTAAACGCTCATTCTGAGTGCTGGGAGAGTGAGAAACAATGATTTGGCACTGAAAACTGCACCCTGTGTAAAACAGGCTTTGTGCATAATAAAAAAAGTTTGTTAAGGAATGGATCAGAATCAGTTTTCTTAAACGCTCATTCTGAGTGCTTGGAGAGTGATAAACAATGATTTGGCACTGAAAACTGCACCCTGTGTAAAACAGGCTTTGTGCATAATAAAAAAGTTTGTTAAGGAATGGAT
Source organism: Triplophysa bombifrons (assembly GCA_029783895.1). Classification (NCBI taxonomy): domain Eukaryota; kingdom Metazoa; phylum Chordata; class Actinopteri; order Cypriniformes; family Nemacheilidae; genus Triplophysa; species Triplophysa bombifrons. Next base: position 18,488,382 of record CM056459.1, on the reverse strand, counting down.
CAGAATCAGTTTTCTTAAACGCTCATTCTGAGTGGCGGGAGAGTGAGAAACAATGATTTGGCACTGAAAACTGCACCCTGTGTAAAACTGGCTTTGTCCATAATAAAAAAGTTCGTTGAGGAATGGATAAGAATTAGTTTTCTTAAACGCTCATTCTGAGTGCTGGGAGAGTGAGAAACAAGAATTTGGCACTGAATACTGCACCCTGTGTAAAACAGGCTTTGTGCATAATGAAATAGTTGGTTAAGGAATGGATCAGAATCACTTTTCTTAAACGCTCATTCTGAGTGCTTGGAGAGTGATAAACAATGATTTGGCACTGAAAACTGCACCCTGTGTAAAACTGGCTTTGTGCATAATAAAAAAGTTTGTTAAGGAGTGGATAAGAATCAGTTTTCTTAAACGCTCAATCTGAGTGCTGGGAGAGTGAGAAACAATGATTTGGCACTGAAAACTGCACCCTGTGTAAAACTGGCTTTGTGCATAATAAAAAAGTTTGTTAAGGAGTGGATAAGAATCAGTTTTCTTAAACGCTCAATCTGAGTGCTGGGAGAGTGAGAAACAATGATTTGGCACTGAAAACTGCACCCTGTGTAAAACTGGCTTTGTCCATAATAAAAAAGTTTGTTAAGGAATGGATAAGAATCAGTTTTCTTAAACGCTCATTCTGAGTGCTGGGAGAGTGAGAAACAATGATTTGGCACTGAAAACTGCACCCTGTGTAAAACTGGCTTTGTCCATAATAAAAAAGTTTGTTAAGGAATGGATAAGAATCAGTTTTCTTAAACGCTCATTCTGAGTGCTGGGAGAGTGAGAAACAAGAATTTGGCACTGAATACTGCACCCTGTGTAAAACAGGCTTTGTGCATAATGAAATAGTTGGTTAAGGAATGGATCAGAATCACTTTTCTTAAACGCTCATTCTGAGTGCTTGGAGAGTGATAAACAATGATTTGGCACTGAAAACTGCACCCTGTGTAAAACTGGCTTTGTGCATAATAATAAAGTTTGTTAAGGAATGGATCAGAATCAGTTTTCTTAAACGCTCATTCTGAGTGCTGGGAAAGTGAGAAACAATGATTTGGCACTGAAAACTGCACCCTGTGTAAAACAGGCTTTGTCCATAATAAAAAAGTTTGTTAAGTAAAGGATAAGAATCAGTTTTCTTAAACGCTCATTCTGAGTGCTGGGAGAGTGAGAAACAAGAGTTTGGCACTGAATACTGCACCCTGTGTAAAACTGGCTTTGTCCATAATAAAAAAGTTTGTTAAGGAATGGATAAGAATCAGTTTTCTTAAACGCTCATTCTGAGTGCTGGGAGAGTGAGAAACAAGAATTTGGCACTGAATACTGCACCCTGTGTAAAACACTCTTTGTGCATAATGAAATAGTTGGTTAAGGAATGGATCAGAATCACTTTTCTTAAACGCTCATTCTGAGTGCTTGGAGAGTGATAAACAATGATTTGGCACTGAAAACTGCACCCTGTGTAAAACTGGCTTTGTCCATAATAAAAAAGTTTGTTAAGGAATGGATCAGAATCAGTTTTCTTAAACGCTCAATCTGAGTGCTGGGAGAGTGAGAAACAATGATTTGGCACTGAAAACTGCACCCTGTGTAAAACAGGCTTTGTGCATAATAAAAAAAGTTTGTTAAGGAATGGATCAGAATCAGTTTTCTTAAACGCTTATTCTGAGTGCTGGGAGAGTGAGAAACAAGGATTTGGCACTGAAAACTGCACCCTGTGTAAAACTGGCTTTGTGCATCATGAAAAAGTTTTTTAAGGAGTGGATCAGAATCAGTTTTCTTAAACGCTCAATCTGAGTGCTGGGAGAGTGAGAAACAATGATTTGGCACTGAAAACTGCACCCTGTGTAAAACAGGCTTTGTGCATAGTAAAAAAAGTTTGTTAAGGAATGGATCAGAATCAGTTGTCTTAAACGCTCAATCTGAGTGCTGGGAGAGTGAGAAACAATGATTTGGCACTGAAAACTGCACCCTGTGTAAAACAGGCTTTGTGCATAATAAAAAAAGTTTGTTAAGGAATGGATCAGAATCAGTTTTCTTAAACGCTTATTCTGAGTGCTGGGAGAGTGAGAAACAAGGATTTGGCACTGAAAACTGCACCCTGTGTAAAACTGGCTTTGTGCATCATGAAAAAGTTTTTTAAGGAGTGGATAAGAATCAGTTTTCTTAAACGCTCAATCTGAGTGCTGGGAGAGTGAGAAACAAGGATTTGGCACTGAAAACTGCACCCTGTGTAAAACTGGCTTTGTGCATAACAAAAAAGTTTGTTAAGCAATGGATCAGAATCACTTTTCTTAAAAGCTCATTCTGAGTGCTGGGAGGGTGAGAAACAAGGATTTGGCACTGAAAACTGCACCCTGTGTAAAACAGGCTTTGTGCATAATAAAAAAGTTTGTTAAGGAATGGATCAGAATCAGTTTTCTTAAACGCTCATTCTGAGTGGCGGGAGAGTGAGAAACAATGATTTGGCACTGAAAACTGCACCCTGTGTAAAACTGGCTTTGTCCATAATAAAAAAGTTTGTTAAGGAATGGATCAGAATCAGTTTTCTTAAACGCTCAATCTGAGTGCTGGGAGAGTGAGAAACAATGATTTGGCACTGAAAACTGCACCCTGTGTAAAACAGGCTTTGTGCATAGTAAAAAAAGTTTGTTAAGGAATGGATCAGAATCAGTTTTCTTAAACGCTTATTCTGAGTGCTGGGAGAGTGAGAAACAATGATTTGGCACTGAAAACTGCACCCTGTGTAAAACAGGCTTTGTGCATAATAAAAAAAGTTTGTTAAGGAATGGATCAGAATCAGTTTTCTTAAACGCTCAATCTGAGTGCTGGGAGAGTGAGAAACAATGATTTGGCACTGAAAACTGCACCCTGTGTAAAACAGGCTTTGTGCATAGTAAAAAAAGTTTGTTAAGGAATGGATCAGAATCAGTTGTCTTAAACGCTCAATCTGAGTGCTGGGAGAGTGAGAAACAATGATTTGGCACTGAAAACTGCACCCTGTGTAAAACAGGCTTTGTGCATAATAAAAAAAGTTTGTTAAGGAATGGATCAGAATCAGTTTTCTTAAACGCTTATTCTGAGTGCTGGGAGAGTGAGAAACAAGGATTTGGCACTGAAAACTGCACCCTGTGTAAAACTGGCTTTGTGCATCATGAAAAAGTTTTTTAAGGAGTGGATCAGAATCAGTTTTCTTAAACGCTCAATCTGAGTGCTGGGAGAGTGAGAAACAATGATTTGGCACTGAAAACTGCACCCTGTGTAAAACAGGCTTTGTGCATATTAAAAAAAGTTTGTTAAGGAATGGATCAGAATCAGTTGTCTTAAACGCTCAATCTGAGTGCTGGGAGAGTGAGAAACAATGATTTGGCACTGAAAACTGCACCCTGTGTAAAACAGGCTTTGTGCATAATAAAAAAAGTTTGTTAAGGAATGGATCAGAATCAGTTTTCTTAAACGCTTATTCTGAGTGCTGGGAGAGTGAGAAACAAGGATTTGGCACTGAAAACTGCACCCTGTGTAAAACTGGCTTTGTGCATAACAAAAAAGTTTGTTAAGCAATGGATCAGAATCACTTTTCTTAAAAGCTCATTCTGAGTGCTGGGAGGGTGAGAAACAAGGATTTGGCACTGAAAACTGCACCCTGTGTAAAACAGGCTTTGTGCATAATAAAAAAGTTTGTTAAGGAATGGATCAGAATCAGTTTTCTTAAACGCTCATTCTGAGTGGCGGGAGAGTGAGAAACAATGATTTGGCACTGAAAACTGCACCCTGTGTAAAACTGGCTTTGTCCATAATAAAAAAGTTTGTTAAGGAATGGATAAGAATCAGTTTTCTTAAACGCTCATTCTGAGTGCTGGGAGAGTGAGAAACAAGAATTTGGCACTGAATACTGCACCCTGTGTAAAACAGGCTTTGTGCATAATGAAATAGTTGGTTAAGGAATGGATCAGAATCACTTTTCTTAAACGCTCATTCTGAGTGCTTGGAGAGTGATAAACAATGATTTGGCACTGAAAACTGCACCCTGTGTAAAACTGGCTTTGTGCATAATAAAAAAGTTTGTTAAGGAGTGGATAAGAATCAGTTTTCTTAAACGCTCAATCTGAGTGCTGGGAGAGTGAGAAACAATGATTTGGCACTGAAAACTGCACCCTGTGTAAAACTGGCTTTGTCCATAATAAAAAAGTTTGTTAAGGAATGGATAAGAATCAGTTTTCTTAAACGCTCATTCTGAGTGCTGGGAGAGTGATAAACAATGATTTGGCACTGAAAACTGCACCCTGTGTAAAACAGGCTTTGTGCATAATAAAAAAAGTTTGTTAAGGAATGGATCAGAATCAGTTTTCTTAAACGCTCAATCTGAGTGCTGGGAGAGTGAGAAACAAGGATTTGGCACTGAAAACTGCACCCTGTGTATAACTGGCTTTGTCCATAATAAAAAAGTTTGTTAAGGAATGGATCAGAATCAGTTTTCTTAAACGCTCATTCTGAGTGCTGGGAGAGTGATAAACAAGGATTTGGCACTGAAAACTGCACCCTGTGTAAAACTGGCTTTGTGCATCATGAAAAAGTTTTTTAAGGAATGGATCAGAATCAGTTTTCTTAAACGCTCATTCTGAGTGGCGGGAGAGTGAGAAACAATGATTTGGCACTGAAAACTGCACCCTGTGTAAAACTGGATTTGTGCATAATAAAAAAGTTTGTTAAGGAATGGATCAGAATCAGTTTTCTTAAACGCTCATTCTGAGTGCTGGGAGAGTGAGAAACAATGATTTGGCACTGAATACTGCACCCTGTGCAAAACACTCTTTGTGCATAATGAAATAGTTGGTTAAGGAATGGATCAGAATCACTTTTCTTAAACGCTCATTCTGAGTGCTGGGAGAGTGAGAAACAAGAATTTGGCACTGAATACTGCACCCTGTGTAAAACAGGCTTTGTGCATAATGAAATAGTTGGTTAAGGAATGGATCAGAATCACTTTTCTTAAACGCTCATTCTGAGTGCTTGGAGAGTGATAAACAATGATTTGGCACTGAAAACTGCACCCTGTGTAAAACTGGCTTTGTGCATAATGAAAAAGTTTGTTAAGGAATGGATCAGAATCAGTTTTCTTAAACGCTCATTCTGAGTGCTGGGAGAGTGAGAAACAATGATTTGGCACTGAAAACTGCACCCTGTGTAAAACAGGCTTTGTGCATAATAAAAAAAGTTTGTTAAGGAATGGATCAGAATCAGTTTTCTTAAACGCTCATTCTGAGTGCTTGGAGAGTGATAAACAATGATTTGGCACTGAAAACTGCACCCTGTGTAAAACAGGCTTTGTGCATAATAAAAAAGTTTGTTAAGGAATGGATCAGAATCAGTTTTCTTAAACGCTCATTCTGAGTGGCGGGAGAGTGAGAAACAATGATTTGGCACTGAAAACTGCACCCTGTGTAAAACTGGCTTTGTCCATAATAAAAAAGTTCGTTGAGGAATGGATAAGAATTAGTTTTCTTAAACGCTCATTCTGAGTGCTGGGAGAGTGAGAAACAAGAATTTGGCACTGAATACTGCACCCTGTGTAAAACAGGCTTTGTGCATAATGAAATAGTTGGTTAAGGAATGGATCAGAATCACTTTTCTTAAACGCTCATTCTGAGTGCTTGGAGAGTGATAAACAATGATTTGGCACTGAAAACTGCACCCTGTGTAAAACTGGCTTTGTGCATAATAAAAAAGTTTGTTAAGGAGTGGATAAGAATCAGTTTTCTTAAACGCTCAATCTGAGTGCTGGGAGAGTGAGAAACAATGATTTGGCACTGAAAACTGCACCCTGTGTAAAACTGGCTTTGTGCATAATAAAAAAGTTTGTTAAGGAGTGGATAAGAATCAGTTTTCTTAAACGCTCAATCTGAGTGCTGGGAGAGTGAGAAACAATGATTTGGCACTGAAAACTGCACCCTGTGTAAAACTGGCTTTGTCCATAATAAAAAAGTTTGTTAAGGAATGGATAAGAATCAGTTTTCTTAAACGCTCATTCTGAGTGCTGGGAGAGTGAGAAACAATGATTTGGCACTGAAAACTGCACCCTGTGTAAAACTGGCTTTGTCCATAATAAAAAAGTTTGTTAAGGAATGGATAAGAATCAGTTTTCTTAAACGCTCATTCTGAGTGCTGGGAGAGTGAGAAACAAGAATTTGGCACTGAATACTGCACCCTGTGTAAAACAGGCTTTGTGCATAATGAAATAGTTGGTTAAGGAATGGATCAGAATCACTTTTCTTAAACGCTCATTCTGAGTGCTTGGAGAGTGATAAACAATGATTTGGCACTGAAAACTGCACCCTGTGTAAAACTGGCTTTGTGCATAATAATAAAGTTTGTTAAGGAATGGATCAGAATCAGTTTTCTTAAACGCTCATTCTGAGTGCTGGGAAAGTGAGAAACAATGATTTGGCACTGAAAACTGCACCCTGTGTAAAACAGGCTTTGTCCATAATAAAAAAGTTTGTTAAGTAAAGGATAAGAATCAGTTTTCTTAAACGCTCATTCTGAGTGCTGGGAGAGTGAGAAACAAGAGTTTGGCACTGAATACTGCACCCTGTGTAAAACTGGCTTTGTCCATAATAAAAAAGTTTGTTAAGGAATGGATAAGAATCAGTTTTCTTAAACGCTCATTCTGAGTGCTGGGAGAGTGAGAAACAAGAATTTGGCACTGAATACTGCACCCTGTGTAAAACACTCTTTGTGCATAATGAAATAGTTGGTTAAGGAATGGATCAGAATCACTTTTCTTAAACGCTCATTCTGAGTGCTTGGAGAGTGATAAACAATGATTTGGCACTGAAAACTGCACCCTGTGTAAAACTGGCTTTGTCCATAATAAAAAAGTTTGTTAAGGAATGGATCAGAATCAGTTTTCTTAAACGCTCAATCTGAGTGCTGGGAGAGTGAGAAACAAGGATTTGGCACTGAAAACTGCACCCTGTGTAAAACTGGCTTTGTCCATAATAAAAAAGTTTGTTAAGGAATGGATCAGAATCAGTTTTCTTAAACGCTCAATCTGAGTGCTGGGAGAGTGAGAAACAAGGATTTGGCACTGAAAACTGCACCCTGTGTAAAACTGGCTTTGTCCATAATAAAAAAGTTTGTTAAGGAATGGATCAGAATCAGTTTTCTTAAACGCTCAATCTGAGTGCTGGGAGAGTGAGAAACAATGATTTGGCACTGAAAACTGCACCCTGTGTAAAACAGGCTTTGTGCATAGTAAAAAAAGTTTGTTAAGGAATGGATCAGAATCAGTTGTCTTAAACGCTCAATCTGAGTGCTGGGAGAGTGAGAAACAATGATTTGGCACTGAAAACTGCACCCTGTGTAAAACAGGCTTTGTGCATAATAAAAAAAGTTTGTTAAGGAATGGATCAGAATCAGTTTTCTTAAACGCTTATTCTGAGTGCTGGGAGAGTGAGAAACAAGGATTTGGCACTGAAAACTGCACCCTGTGTAAAACTGGCTTTGTGCATCATGAAAAAGTTTTTTAAGGAGTGGATCAGAATCAGTTTTCTTAAACGCTCAATCTGAGTGCTGGGAGAGTGAGAAACAATGATTTGGCACTGAAAACTGCACCCTGTGTAAAACAGGCTTTGTGCATAGTAAAAAAAGTTTGTTAAGGAATGGATCAGAATCAGTTGTCTTAAACGCTCAATCTGAGTGCTGGGAGAGTGAGAAACAATGATTTGGCACTGAAAACTGCACCCTGTGTAAAACAGGCTTTGTGCATAATAAAAAAAGTTTGTTAAGGAATGGATCAGAATCAGTTTTCTTAAACGCTTATTCTGAGTGCTGGGAGAGTGAGAAACAAGGATTTGGCACTGAAAACTGCACCCTGTGTAAAACTGGCTTTGTGCATCATGAAAAAGTTTTTTAAGGAGTGGATAAGAATCAGTTTTCTTAAACGCTCAATCTGAGTGCTGGGAGAGTGAGAAACAAGGATTTGGCACTGAAAACTGCACCCTGTGTAAAACTGGCTTTGTGCATAACAAAAAAGTTTGTTAAGCAATGGATCAGAATCACTTTTCTTAAAAGCTCATTCTGAGTGCTGGGAGGGTGAGAAACAAGGATTTGGCACTGAAAACTGCACCCTGTGTAAAACAGGCTTTGTGCATAATAAAAAAGTTTGTTAAGGAATGGATCAGAATCAGTTTTCTTAAACGCTCATTCTGAGTGGCGGGAGAGTGAGAAACAATGATTTGGCACTGAAAACTGCACCCTGTGTAAAACTGGCTTTGTCCATAATAAAAAAGATTGTTAAGGAATGGATCAGAATCAGTTTTCTTAAACGCTCAATCTGAGTGCTGGGAGAGTGAGAAACAATGATTTGGCACTGAAAACTGCACCCTGTGTAAAACAGGCTTTGTGCATAGTAAAAAAAGTTTGTTAAGGAATGGATCAGAATCAGTTTTCTTAAACGCTTATTCTGAGTGCTGGGAGAGTGAGAAACAAGGATTTGGCACTGAAAACTGCACCCTGTGTAAAACTGGCTTTGTGCATCATGAAAAAGTTTTTTAAGGAGTGGATAAGAATCAGTTTTCTTAAACGCTCAATCTGAGTGCTGGGAGAGTGAGAAACAAGGATTTGGCACTGAAAACTGCACCCTGTGTAAAACTGGCTTTGTGCATAACAAAAAAGTTTGTTAAGCAATGGATCAGAATCACTTTTCTTAAAAGCTCATTCTGAGTGCTGGGAGGGTGAGAAACAAGGATTTGGCACTGAAAACTGCACCCTGTGTAAAACAGGCTTTGTGCATAATAAAAAAGTTTGTAAAGGAATGGATCAGAATCAGTTTTCTTAAACGCTCATTCTGAGTGGCGGGAGAGTGAGAAACAATGATTTGGCACTGAAAACTGCACCCTGTGTAAAACTGGCTTTGTCCATAATAAAAAAGTTTGTTAAGGAATGGATCAGAATCAGTTTTCTTAAACGCTCAATCTGAGTGCTGGGAGAGTGAGAAACAAGGATTTGGCACTGAAAACTGCACCCTGTGTAAAACTGGCTTTGTCCATAATAAAAAAGTTTGTTAAGGAATGGATCAGAATCAGTTTTCTTAAACGCTCATTCTGAGTGCTGGGAGAGTGAGAAACAATGATTTGGCACTGAAAACTGCACCCTGTGTAAAACAGGCTTTGTGCATAATAAAAAAAGTTTGTTAAGGAATGGATCAGAATCAGTTTTCTTAAACGCTCAATCTGAGTGCTGGGAGAGTGAGAAACAATGATTTGGCACTGAAAACTGCACCCTGTGTAAAACAGGCTTTGTGCATAGTAAAAAAAGTTTGTTAAGGAATGGATCAGAATCAGTTGTCTTAAACGCTCAATCTGAGTGCTGGGAGAGTGAGAAACAATGATTTGGCACTGAAAACTGCACCCTGTGTAAAACAGGCTTTGTGCATAATAAAAAAAGTTTGTTAAGGAATGGATCAGAATCAGTTTTCTTAAACGCTTATTCTGAGTGCTGGGAGAGTGAGAAACAAGGATTTGGCACTGAAAACTGCACCCTGTGTAAAACTGGCTTTGTGCATCATGAAAAAGTTTTTTAAGGAGTGGATCAGAATCAGTTTTCTTAAACGCTCAATCTGAGTGCTGGGAGAGTGAGAAACAATGATTTGGCACTGAAAACTGCACCCTGTGTAAAACAGGCTTTGTGCATATTAAAAAAAGTTTGTTAAGGAATGGATCAGAATCAGTTGTCTTAAACGCTCAATCTGAGTGCTGGGAGAGTGAGAAACAATGATTTGGCACTGAAAACTGCACCCTGTGTAAAACAGGCTTTGTGCATAATAAAAAAAGTTTGTTAAGGAATGGATCAGAATCAGTTTTCTTAAACGCTTATTCTGAGTGCTGGGAGAGTGAGAAACAAGGATTTGGCACTGAAAACTGCACCCTGTGTAAAACTGGCTTTGTGCATAACAAAAAAGTTTGTTAAGCAATGGATCAGAATCACTTTTCTTAAAAGCTCATTCTGAGTGCTGGGAGGGTGAGAAACAAGGATTTGGCACTGAAAACTGCACCCTGTGTAAAACAGGCTTTGTGCATAATAAAAAAGTTTGTTAAGGAATGGATCAGAATCAGTTTTCTTAAACGCTCATTCTGAGTGGCGGGAGAGTGAGAAACAATGATTTGGCACTGAAAACTGCACCCTGTGTAAAACTGGCTTTGTCCATAATAAAAAAGTTTGTTAAGGAATGGATAAGAATCAGTTTTCTTAAACGCTCATTCTGAGTGCTGGGAGAGTGAGAAACAAGAATTTGGCACTGAATACTGCACCCTGTGTAAAACAGGCTTTGTGCATAATGAAATAGTTGGTTAAGGAATGGATCAGAATCACTTTTCTTAAACGCTCATTCTGAGTGCTTGGAGAGTGATAAACAATGATTTGGCACTGAAAACTGCACCCTGTGTAAAACTGGCTTTGTGCATAATAAAAAAGTTTGTTAAGGAGTGGATAAGAATCAGTTTTCTTAAACGCTCAATCTGAGTGCTGGGAGAGTGAGAAACAATGATTTGGCACTGAAAACTGCACCCTGTGTAAAACTGGCTTTGTCCATAATAAAAAAGTTTGTTAAGGAATGGATAAGAATCAGTTTTCTTAAACGCTCATTCTGAGTGCTGGGAGAGTGATAAACAATGATTTGGCACTGAAAACTGCACCCTGTGTAAAACAGGCTTTGTGCATAATAAAAAAAGTTTGTTAAGGAATGGATCAGAATCAGTTTTCTTAAACGCTCAATCTGAGTGCTGGGAGAGTGAGAAACAAGGATTTGGCACTGAAAACTGCACCCTGTGTATAACTGGCTTTGTCCATAATAAAAAAGTTTGTTAAGGAATGGATCAGAATCAGTTTTCTTAAACGCTCATTCTGAGTGCTGGGAGAGTGATAAACAAGGATTTGGCACTGAAAACTGCACCCTGTGTAAAACTGGCTTTGTGCATCATGAAAAAGTTTTTTAAGGAATGGATCAGAATCAGTTTTCTTAAACGCTCATTCTGAGTGGCGGGAGAGTGAGAAACAATGATTTGGCACTGAAAACTGCACCCTGTGTAAAACTGGATTTGTGCATAATAAAAAAGTTTGTTAAGGAATGGATCAGAATCAGTTTTCTTAAACGCTCATTCTGAGTGCTGGGAGAGTGAGAAACAATGATTTGGCACTGAATACTGCACCCTGTGCAAAACACTCTTTGTGCATAATGAAATAGTTGGTTAAGGAATGGATCAGAATCACTTTTCTTAAACGCTCATTCTGAGTGCTGGGAGAGTGAGAAACAAGAATTTGGCACTGAATACTGCACCCTGTGTAAAACAGGCTTTGTGCATAATGAAATAGTTGGTTAAGGAATGGATCAGAATCACTTTTCTTAAACGCTCATTCTGAGTGCTTGGAGAGTGATAAACAATGATTTGGCACTGAAAACTGCACCCTGTGTAAAACTGGCTTTGTGCATAATGAAAAAGTTTGTTAAGGAATGGATCAGAATCAGTTTTCTTAAACGCTCAATCTGAGTGCTGGGAGAGTGAGAAACAATGATTTGGCACTGAAAACTGCACCCTGTGTAAAACAGGCTTTGTGCATAGTAAAAAAAGTTTGTTAAGGAATGGATCAGAATCAGTTGTCTTAAACGCTCAATCTGAGTGCTGGGAGAGTGAGAAACAATGATTTGGCACTGAAAACTGCACCCTGTGTAAAACAGGCTTTGTGCATAATAAAAAAAGTTTGTTAAGGAATGGATCAGAATCAGTTTTCTTAAACGCTTATTCTGAGTGCTGGGAGAGTGAGAAACAAGGATTTGGCACTGAAAACTGCACCCTGTGTAAAACTGGCTTTGTGCATCATGAAAAAGTTTTTTAAGGAGTGGATCAGAATCAGTTTTCTTAAACGCTCAATCTGAGTGCTGGGAGAGTGAGAAACAATGATTTGGCACTGAAAACTGCACCCTGTGTAAAACAGGCTTTGTGCATATTAAAAAAAGTTTGTTAAGGAATGGATCAGAATCAGTTGTCTTAAACGCTCAATCTGAGTGCTGGGAGAGTGAGAAACAATGATTTGGCACTGAAAACTGCACCCTGTGTAAAACAGGCTTTGTGCATAATAAAAAAAGTTTGTTAAGGAATGGATCAGAATCAGTTTTCTTAAACGCTTATTCTGAGTGCTGGGAGAGTGAGAAACAAGGATTTGGCACTGAAAACTGCACCCTGTGTAAAACTGGCTTTGTGCATAACAAAAAAGTTTGTTAAGCAATGGATCAGAATCACTTTTCTTAAAAGCTCATTCTGAGTGCTGGGAGGGTGAGAAACAAGGATTTGGCACTGAAAACTGCACCCTGTGTAAAACAGGCTTTGTGCATAATAAAAAAGTTTGTTAAGGAATGGATCAGAATCAGTTTTCTTAAACGCTCATTCTGAGTGGCGGGAGAGTGAGAAACAATGATTTGGCACTGAAAACTGCACCCTGTGTAAAACTGGCTTTGTCCATAATAAAAAAGTTTGTTAAGGAATGGATAAGAATCAGTTTTCTTAAACGCTCATTCTGAGTGCTGGGAGAGTGAGAAACAAGAATTTGGCACTGAATACTGCACCCTGTGTAAAACAGGCTTTGTGCATAATGAAATAGTTGGTTAAGGAATGGATCAGAATCACTTTTCTTAAACGCTCATTCTGAGTGCTTGGAGAGTGATAAACAATGATTTGGCACTGAAAACTGCACCCTGTGTAAAACTGGCTTTGTGCATAATAAAAAAGTTTGTTAAGGAGTGGATAAGAATCAGTTTTCTTAAACGCTCAATCTGAGTGCTGGGAGAGTGAGAAACAATGATTTGGCACTGAAAACTGCACCCTGTGTAAAACTGGCTTTGTCCATAATAAAAAAGTTTGTTAAGGAATGGATAAGAATCAGTTTTCTTAAACGCTCATTCTGAGTGCTGGGAGAGTGATAAACAATGATTTGGCACTGAAAACTGCACCCTGTGTAAAACAGGCTTTGTGCATAATAAAAAAAGTTTGTTAAGGAATGGATCAGAATCAGTTTTCTTAAACGCTCAATCTGAGTGCTGGGAGAGTGAGAAACAAGGATTTGGCACTGAAAACTGCACCCTGTGTATAACTGGCTTTGTCCATAATAAAAAAGTTTGTTAAGGAATGGATCAGAATCAGTTTTCTTAAACGCTCATTCTGAGTGCTGGGAGAGTGATAAACAAGGATTTGGCACTGAAAACTGCACCCTGTGTAAAACTGGCTTTGTGCATCATGAAAAAGTTTTTTAAGGAATGGATCAGAATCAGTTTTCTTAAACGCTCATTCTGAGTGGCGGGAGAGTGAGAAACAATGATTTGGCACTGAAAACTGCACCCTGTGTAAAACTGGATTTGTGCATAATAAAAAAGTTTGTTAAGGAATGGATCAGAATCAGTTTTCTTAAACGCTCATTCTGAGTGCTGGGAGAGTGAGAAACAATGATTTGGCACTGAATACTGCACCCTGTGCAAAACACTCTTTGTGCATAATGAAATAGTTGGTTAAGGAATGGATCAGAATCACTTTTCTTAAACGCTCATTCTGAGTGCTGGGAGAGTGAGAAACAAGAATTTGGCACTGAATACTGCACCCTGTGTAAAACAGGCTTTGTGCATAATGAAATAGTTGGTTAAGGAATGGATCAGAATCACTTTTCTTAAACGCTCATTCTGAGTGCTTGGAGAGTGATAAACAATGATTTGGCACTGAAAACTGCACCCTGTGTAAAACTGGCTTTGTGCATAATGAAAAAGTTTGTTAAGGAATGGATCAGAATCAGTTTTCTTAAACGCTCATTCTGAGTGCTGGGAGAGTGAGAAACAATGATTTGGCACTGAAAACTGCACCCTGTGTAAAACAGGCTTTGTGCATAATAAAAAAAGTTTGTTAAGGAATGGATCAGAATCAGTTTTCTTAAACGCTCATTCTGAGTGCTTGGAGAGTGATAAACAATGATTTGGCACTGAAAACTGCACCCTGTGTAAAACAGGCTTTGTGCATAATAAAAAAGTTTGTTAAGGAATGGATCAGAATCAGTTTTCTTAAACGCTCATTCTGAGTGGCGGGAGAGTGAGAAACAATGATTTGGCACTGAAAACTGCACCCTGTGTAAAACTGGCTTTGTCCATAATAAAAAAGTTCGTTGAGGAATGGATAAGAATTAGTTTTCTTAAACGCTCATTCTGAGTGCTGGGAGAGTGAGAAACAAGAATTTGGCACTGAATACTGCACCCTGTGTAAAACAGGCTTTGTGCATAATGAAATAGTTGGTTAAGGAATGGATCAGAATCACTTTTCTTAAACGCTCATTCTGAGTGCTTGGAGAGTGATAAACAATGATTTGGCACTGAAAACTGCACCCTGTGTAAAACTGGCTTTGTGCATAATAAAAAAGTTTGTTAAGGAGTGGATAAGAATCAGTTTTCTTAAACGCTCAATCTGAGTGCTGGGAGAGTGAGAAACAATGATTTGGCACTGAAAACTGCACCCTGTGTAAAACTGGCTTTGTCCATAATAAAAAAGTTTGTTAAGGAATGGATAAGAATCAGTTTTCTTAAACGCTCATTCTGAGTGCTGGGAGAGTGAGAAACAATGATTTGGCACTGAAAACTGCACCCTGTGTAAAACTGGCTTTGTCCATAATAAAAAAGTTTGTTAAGGAATGGATAAGAATCAGTTTTCTTAAACGCTCATTCTGAGTGCTGGGAGAGTGAGAAACAAGAATTTGGCACTGAATACTGCACCCTGTGTAAAACAGGCTTTGTGCATAATGAAATAGTTGGTTAAGGAATGGATCAGAATCACTTTTCTTAAACGCTCATTCTGAGTGCTTGGAGAGTGATAAACAATGATTTGGCACTGAAAACTGCACCCTGTGTAAAACTGGCTTTGTGCATAATAAAAAAGTTTGTTAAGGAGTGGATAAGAATCAGTTTTCTTTAACGCTCAATCTGAGTGCTGGGAGAGTGAGAAACAATGATTTGGCACTGAAAACTGCACCCTGTGTAAAACTGGCTTTGTCCATAATAAAAAAGTTTGTTAAGGAATGGATAAGAATCAGTTTTCTTAAACGCTCATTCTGAGTGCTGGGAGAGTGAGAAACAATGATTTGGCACTGAAAACTGCACCCTGTGTAAAACTGGCTTTGTCCATAATAAAAAAGTTTGTTAAGGAATGGATAAGAATCAGTTTTCTTAAACGCTCATTCTGAGTGCTGGGAGAGTGAGAAACAAGAATTTGGCACTGAATACTGCACCCTGTGTAAAACAGGCTTTGTGCATAATGAAATAGTTGGTTAAGGAATGGATCAGAATCACTTTTCTTAAACGCTCATTCTGAGTGCTTGGAGAGTGATAAACAATGATTTGGCACTGAAAACTGCACCCTGTGTAAAACTGGCTTTGTGCATAATAATAAAGTTTGTTAAGGAATGGATCAGAATCAGTTTTCTTAAACGCTCATTCTGAGTGCTGGGAAAGTGAGAAACAATGATTTGGCACTGAAAACTGCACCCTGTGTAAAACAGGCTTTGTCCATAATAAAAAAGTTTGTTAAGTAAAGGATAAGAATCAGTTTTCTTAAACGCTCATTCTGAGTGCTGGGAGAGTGAGAAACAAGAGTTTGGCACTGAATACTGCACCCTGTGTAAAACTGGCTTTGTCCATAATAAAAAAGTTTGTTAAGGAATGGATAAGAATCAGTTTTCTTAAACGCTCATTCTGAGTGCTGGGAGAGTGAGAAACAAGAATTTGGCACTGAATACTGCACCCTGTGTAAAACACTCTTTGTGCATAATGAAATAGTTGGTTAAGGAATGGATCAGAATCACTTTTCTTAAACGCTCATTCTGAGTGCTTGGAGAGTGATAAACAATGATTTGGCACTGAAAACTGCACCCTGTGTAAAACTGGCTTTGTCCATAATAAAAAAGTTTGTTAAGGAATGGATCAGAATCAGTTTTCTTAAACGCTCAATCTGAGTGCTGGGAGAGTGAGAAACAAGGATTTGGCACTGAAAACTGCACCCTGTGTAAAACTGGCTTTGTCCATAATAAAAAAGTTTGTTAAGGAATGGATCAGAATCAGTTTTCTTAAACGCTCATTCTGAGTGCTGGGAGAGTGAGAAACAATGATTTGGCACTGAAAACTGCACCCTGTGTAAAACAGGCTTTGTGCATAATAAAAAAAGTTTGTTAAGGAATGGATCAGAATCAGTTTTCTTAAACGCTCAATCTGAGTGCTGGGAGAGTGAGAAACAATGATTTGGCACTGAAAACTGCACCCTGTGTAAAACAGGCTTTGTGCATAGTAAAAAAAGTTTGTTAAGGAATGGATCAGAATCAGTTGTCTTAAACGCTCAATCTGAGTGCTGGGAGAGTGAGAAACAATGATTTGGCACTGAAAACTGCACCCTGTGTAAAACAGGCTTTGTGCATAATAAAAAAAGTTTGTTAAGGAATGGATCAGAATCAGTTTTCTTAAACGCTCAATCTGAGTGCTGGGAGAGTGAGAAACAATGATTTGGCACTGAAAACTGCACCCTGTGTAAAACAGGCTTTGTGCATAATAAAAAAAGTTTGTTAAGGAATGGATCAGAATCAGTTTTCTTAAACGCTTATTCTGAGTGCTGGGAGAGTGAGAAACAAGGATTTGGCACTGAAAACTGCACCCTGTGTAAAACTGGCTTTGTGCATCATGAAAAAGTTTTTTAAGGAGTGGATAAGAATCAGTTTTCTTAAACGCTCAATCTGAGTGCTGGGAGAGTGAGAAACAAGGATTTGGCACTGAAAACTGCACCCTGTGTAAAACTGGCTTTGTGCATAACAAAAAAGTTTGTTAAGCAATGGATCAGAATCACTTTTCTTAAAAGCTCATTCTGAGTGCTGGGAGGGTGAGAAACAAGGATTTGGCACTGAAAACTGCACCCTGTGTAAAACAGGCTTTGTGCATAATAAAAAAGTTTGTTAAGGAATGGATCAGAATCAGTTTTCTTAAACGCTCATTCTGAGTGGCGGGAGAGTGAGAAACAATGATTTGGCACTGAAAACTGCACCCTGTGTAAAACTGGCTTTGTCCATAATAAAAAAGTTTGTTAAGGAATGGATAAGAATCAGTTTTCTTAAACGCTCATTCTGAGTGCTGGGAGAGTGAGAAACAAGAATTTGGCACTGAATACTGCACCCTGTGTAAAACAGGCTTTGTGCATAATGAAATAGTTGGTTAAGGAATGGATCAGAATCACTTTTCTTAAACGCTCATTCTGAGTGCTTGGAGAGTGATAAACAATGATTTGGCACTGAAAACTGCACCCTGTGTAAAACTGGCTTTGTGCATAATAAAAAAGTTTGTTAAGGAGTGGATAAGAATCAGTTTTCTTAAACGCTCAATCTGAGTGCTGGGAGAGTGAGAAACAATGATTTGGCACTGAAAACTGCACCCTGTGTAAAACTGGCTTTGTCCATAATAAAAAAGTTTGTTAAGGAATGGATAAGAATCAGTTTTCTTAAACGCTCATTCTGAGTGCTGGGAGAGTGAGAAACAATGATTTGGCACTGAAAACTGCACCCTGTGTAAAACTGGCTTTGTCCATAATAAAAAAGTTTGTTAAGGAATGGATCAGAATCAGTTTTCTTAAACGCTCAATCTGAGTGCTGGGAGAGTGAGAAACAATGATTTGGCACTGAAAACTGCACCCTGTGTAAAACTGGCTTTGTGCATAATAAAAAAGTTTGTTAAGGAATGGATCAGAATCAGTTTTCTTAAACGCTCATTCTGAGTGCTGGGAGAGTGATAAACAATGATTTGGCACTGAAAACTGCACCCTGTGTAAAACAGGCTTTGTGCATAATAAAAAAAGTTTGTTAAGGAATGGATCAGAATCAGTTTTCTTAAACGCTCAATCTGAGTGCTGGGAGAGTGAGAAACAAGGATTTGGCACTGAAAACTGCACCCTGTGTATAACTGGCTTTGTCCATAATAAAAAAGTTTGTTAAGGAATGGATCAGAATCAGTTTTCTTAAACGCTCATACTGAGTGCTGGGAGAGTGATAAACAAGGATTTGGCACTGAAAACTGCACCCTGTGTAAAACTGGCTTTGTGCATCATGAAAAAGTTTTTTAAGGAATGGATCAGAATCAGTTTTCTTAAACGCTCATTCTGAGTGGCGGGAGAGTGAGAAACAATGATTTGGCACTGAAAACTGCACCCTGTGTAAAACTGGATTTGTGCATAATAAAAAAGTTTGTTAAGGAATGGATCAGAATCAGTTTTCTTAAACGCTCATTCTGAGTGCTGGGAGAGTGAGAAACAATGATTTGGCACTGAATACTGCACCCTGTGCAAAACACTCTTTGTGCATAATGAAATAGTTGGTTAAGGAATGGATCAGAATCACTTTTCTTAAACGCTCATTCTGAGTGCTGGGAGAGTGAGAAACAAGAATTTGGCACTGAATACTGCACCCTGTGTAAAACAGGCTTTGTGCATAATGAAATAGTTGGTTAAGGAATGGATCAGAATCACTTTTCTTAAACGCTCATTCTGAGTGCTTGGAGAGTGATAAACAATGATTTGGCACTGAAAACTGCACCCTGTGTAAAACTGGCTTTGTGCATAATGAAAAAGTTTGTTAAGGAATGGATCAGAATCAGTTTTCTTAAACGCTCATTCTGAGTGCTGGGAGAGTGAGAAACAATGATTTGGCACTGAAAACTGCACCCTGTGTAAAACAGGCTTTGTGCATAATAAAAAAAGTTTGTTAAGGAATGGATCAGAATCAGTTTTCTTAAACGCTCATTCTGAGTGCTTGGAGAGTGATAAACAATGATTTGGCACTGAAAACTGCACCCTGTGTAAAACAGGCTTTGTGCATAATAAAAAAGTTTGTTAAGGAATGGATCAGAATCAGTTTTCTTAAACGCTCATTCTGAGTGGCGGGAGAGTGAGAAACAATGATTTGGCACTGAAAACTGCACCCTGTGTAAAACTGGCTTTGTCCATAATAAAAAAGTTCGTTGAGGAATGGATAAGAATTAGTTTTCTTAAACGCTCATTCTGAGTGCTGGGAGAGTGAGAAACAAGAATTTGGCACTGAATACTGCACCCTGTGTAAAACAGGCTTTGTGCATAATGAAATAGTTGGTTAAGGAATGGATCAGAATCAGTTTTCTTAAACGCTCATTCTGAGTGCTGGGAGAGTGAGAAACAATGATTTGGCACTGAAAACTGCACCCTGTGTAAAACAGGCTTTGTGCATAATAAAAAAAGTTTGTTAAGGAATGGATCAGAATCAGTTTTCTTAAACGCTCAATCTGAGTGCTGGGAGAGTGAGAAACAATGATTTGGCACTGAAAACTGCACCCTGTGTAAAACAGGCTTTGTGCATAGTAAAAAAAGTTTGTTAAGGAATGGATCAGAATCAGTTGTCTTAAACGCTCAATCTGAGTGCTGGGAGAGTGAGAAACAATGATTTGGCACTGAAAACTGCACCCTGTGTAAAACAGGCTTTGTGCATAATAAAAAAAGTTTGTTAAGGAATGGATCAGAATCAGTTTTCTTAAACGCTTATTCTGAGTGCTGGGAGAGTGAGAAACAAGGATTTGGCACTGAAAACTGCACCCTGTGTAAAACTGGCTTTGTGCATCATGAAAAAGTTTTTTAAGGAGTGGATCAGAATCAGTTTTCTTAAACGCTCAATCTGAGTGCTGGGAGAGTGAGAAACAATGATTTGGCACTGAAAACTGCACCCTGTGTAAAACAGGCTTTGTGCATATTAAAAAAAGTTTGTTAAGGAATGGATCAGAATCAGTTGTCTTAAACGCTCAATCTGAGTGCTGGGAGAGTGAGAAACAATGATTTGGCACTGAAAACTGCACCCTGTGTAAAACAGGCTTTGTGCATAATAAAAAAAGTTTGTTAAGGAATGGATCAGAATCAGTTTTCTTAAACGCTTATTCTGAGTGCTGGGAGAGTGAGAAACAAGGATTTGGCACTGAAAACTGCACCCTGTGTAAAACTGGCTTTGTGCATAACAAAAAAGTTTGTAAAGCAATGGATCAGAATCACTTTTCTTAAAAGCTCATTCTGAGTGCTGGGAGGGTGAGAAACAAGGATTTGGCACTGAAAACTGCACCCTGTGTAAAACAGGCTTTGTGCATAATAAAAAAGTTTGTTAAGGAATGGATCAGAATCAGTTTTCTTAAACGCTCATTCTGAGTGGCGGGAGAGTGAGAAACAATGATTTGGCACTGAAAACTGCACCCTGTGTAAAACTGGCTTTGTCCATAATAAAAAAGTTTGTTAAGGAATGGATAAGAATCAGTTTTCTTAAACGCTCATTCTGAGTGCTGGGAGAGTGAGAAACAAGAATTTGGCACTGAATACTGCACCCTGTGTAAAACAGGCTTTGTGCATAATGAAATAGTTGGTTAAGGAATGGATCAGAATCACTTTTCTTAAACGCTCATTCTGAGTGCTTGGAGAGTGATAAACAATGATTTGGCACTGAAAACTGCACCCTGTGTAAAACTGGCTTTGTGCATAATAAAAAAGTTTGTTAAGGAGTGGATAAGAATCAGTTTTCTTAAACGCTCAATCTGAGTGCTGGGAGAGTGAGAAACAATGATTTGGCACTGAAAACTGCACCCTGTGTAAAACTGGCTTTGTCCATAATAAAAAAGTTTGTTAAGGAATGGATAAGAATCAGTTTTCTTAAACGCTCATTCTGAGTGCTGGGAGAGTGATAAACAATGATTTGGCACTGAAAACTGCACCCTGTGTAAAACAGGCTTTGTGCATAATAAAAAAAGTTTGTTAAGGAATGGATCAGAATCAGTTTTCTTAAACGCTCAATCTGAGTGCTGGGAGAGTGAGAAACAAGGATTTGGCACTGAAAACTGCACCCTGTGTATAACTGGCTTTGTCCATAATAAAAAAGTTTGTTAAGGAATGGATCAGAATCAGTTTTCTTAAACGCTCATTCTGAGTGCTGGGAGAGTGATAAACAAGGATTTGGCACTGAAAACTGCACCCTGTGTAAAACTGGCTTTGTGCATCATGAAAAAGTTTTTTAAGGAATGGATCAGAATCAGTTTTCTTAAACGCTCATTCTGAGTGGCGGGAGAGTGAGAAACAATGATTTGGCACTGAAAACTGCACCCTGTGTAAAACTGGATTTGTGCATAATAAAAAAGTTTGTTAAGGAATGGATCAGAATCAGTTTTCTTAAACGCTCATTCTGAGTGCTGGGAGAGTGAGAAACAATGATTTGGCACTGAATACTGCACCCTGTGCAAAACACTCTTTGTGCATAATGAAATAGTTGGTTAAGGAATGGATCAGAATCACTTTTCTTAAACGCTCATTCTGAGTGCTGGGAGAGTGAGAAACAAGAATTTGGCACTGAATACTGCACCCTGTGTAAAACAGGCTTTGTGCATAATGAAATAGTTGGTTAAGGAATGGATCAGAATCACTTTTCTTAAACGCTCATTCTGAGTGCTTGGAGAGTGATAAACAATGATTTGGCACTGAAAACTGCACCCTGTGTAAAACTGGCTTTGTGCATAATGAAAAAGTTTGTTAAGGAATGGATCAGAATCAGTTTTCTTAAACGCTCAATCTGAGTGCTGGGAGAGTGAGAAACAATGATTTGGCACTGAAAACTGCACCCTGTGTAAAACAGGCTTTGTGCATAGTAAAAAAAGTTTGTTAAGGAATGGATCAGAATCAGTTGTCTTAAACGCTCAATCTGAGTGCTGGGAGAGTGAGAAACAATGATTTGGCACTGAAAACTGCACCCTGTGTAAAACAGGCTTTGTGCATAATAAAAAAAGTTTGTTAAGGAATGGATCAGAATCAGTTTTCTTAAACGCTTATTCTGAGTGCTGGGAGAGTGAGAAACAAGGATTTGGCACTGAAAACTGCACCCTGTGTAAAACTGGCTTTGTGCATCATGAAAAAGTTTTTTAAGGAGTGGATCAGAATCAGTTTTCTTAAACGCTCAATCTGAGTGCTGGGAGAGTGAGAAACAATGATTTGGCACTGAAAACTGCACCCTGTGTAAAACAGGCTTTGTGCATATTAAAAAAAGTTTGTTAAGGAATGGATCAGAATCAGTTGTCTTAAACGCTCAATCTGAGTGCTGGGAGAGTGAGAAACAATGATTTGGCACTGAAAACTGCACCCTGTGTAAAACAGGCTTTGTGCATAATAAAAAAAGTTTGTTAAGGAATGGATCAGAATCAGTTTTCTTAAACGCTTATTCTGAGTGCTGGGAGAGTGAGAAACAAGGATTTGGCACTGAAAACTGCACCCTGTGTAAAACTGGCTTTGTGCATAACAAAAAAGTTTGTTAAGCAATGGATCAGAATCACTTTTCTTAAAAGCTCATTCTGAGTGCTGGGAGGGTGAGAAACAAGGATTTGGCACTGAAAACTGCACCCTGTGTAAAACAGGCTTTGTGCATAATAAAAAAGTTTGTTAAGGAATGGATCAGAATCAGTTTTCTTAAACGCTCATTCTGAGTGGCGGGAGAGTGAGAAACAATGATTTGGCACTGAAAACTGCACCCTGTGTAAAACTGGCTTTGTCCATAATAAAAAAGTTTGTTAAGGAATGGATAAGAATCAGTTTTCTTAAACGCTCATTCTGAGTGCTGGGAGAGTGAGAAACAAGAATTTGGCACTGAATACTGCACCCTGTGTAAAACAGGCTTTGTGCATAATGAAATAGTTGGTTAAGGAATGGATCAGAATCACTTTTCTTAAACGCTCATTCTGAGTGCTTGGAGAGTGATAAACAATGATTTGGCACTGAAAACTGCACCCTGTGTAAAACTGGCTTTGTGCATAATAAAAAAGTTTGTTAAGGAGTGGATAAGAATCAGTTTTCTTAAACGCTCAATCTGAGTGCTGGGAGAGTGAGAAACAATGATTTGGCACTGAAAACTGCACCCTGTGTAAAACTGGCTTTGTCCATAATAAAAAAGTTTGTTAAGGAATGGATAAGAATCAGTTTTCTTAAACGCTCATTCTGAGTGCTGGGAGAGTGATAAACAATGATTTGGCACTGAAAACTGCACCCTGTGTAAAACAGGCTTTGTGCATAATAAAAAAAGTTTGTTAAGGAATGGATCAGAATCAGTTTTCTTAAACGCTCAATCTGAGTGCTGGGAGAGTGAGAAACAAGGATTTGGCACTGAAAACTGCACCCTGTGTATAACTGGCTTTGTCCATAATAAAAAAGTTTGTTAAGGAATGGATCAGAATCAGTTTTCTTAAACGCTCATTCTGAGTGCTGGGAGAGTGATAAACAAGGATTTGGCACTGAAAACTGCACCCTGTGTAAAACTGGCTTTGTGCATCATGAAAAAGTTTTTTAAGGAATGGATCAGAATCAGTTTTCTTAAACGCTCATTCTGAGTGGCGGGAGAGTGAGAAACAATGATTTGGCACTGAAAACTGCACCCTGTGTAAAACTGGATTTGTGCATAATAAAAAAGTTTGTTAAGGAATGGATCAGAATCAGTTTTCTTAAACGCTCATTCTGAGTGCTGGGAGAGTGAGAAACAATGATTTGGCACTGAATACTGCACCCTGTGCAAAACACTCTTTGTGCATAATGAAATAGTTGGTTAAGGAATGGATCAGAATCACTTTTCTTAAACGCTCATTCTGAGTGCTGGGAGAGTGAGAAACAAGAATTTGGCACTGAATACTGCACCCTGTGTAAAACAGGCTTTGTGCATAATGAAATAGTTGGTTAAGGAATGGATCAGAATCACTTTTCTTAAACGCTCATTCTGAGTGCTTGGAGAGTGATAAACAATGATTTGGCACTGAAAACTGCACCCTGTGTAAAACTGGCTTTGTGCATCATGAAAAAGTTTTTTAAGGAGTGGATCAGAATCAGTTTTCTTAAACGCTCAATCTGAGTGCTGGGAGAGTGAGAAACAATGATTTGGCACTGAAAACTGCACCCTGTGTAAAACAGGCTTTGTGCATATTAAAAAAAGTTTGTTAAGGAATGGATCAGAATCAGTTGTCTTAAACGCTCAATCTGAGTGCTGGGAGAGTGAGAAACAATGATTTGGCACTGAAAACTGCACCCTGTGTAAAACAGGCTTTGTGCATAATAAAAAAAGTTTGTTAAGGAATGGATCAGAATCAGTTTTCTTAAACGCTTATTCTGAGTGCTGGGAGAGTGAGAAACAAGGATTTGGCACTGAAAACTGCACCCTGTGTAAAACTGGCTTTGTGCATAACAAAAAAGTTTGTTAAGCAATGGATCAGAATCACTTTTCTTAAAAGCTCATTCTGAGTGCTGGGAGGGTGAGAAACAAGGATTTGGCACTGAAAACTGCACCCTGTGTAAAACAGGCTTTGTGCATAATAAAAAAGTTTGTTAAGGAATGGATCAGAATCAGTTTTCTTAAACGCTCATTCTGAGTGGCGGGAGAGTGAGAAACAATGATTTGGCACTGAAAACTGCACCCTGTGTAAAACTGGCTTTGTCCATAATAAAAAAGTTTGTTAAGGAATGGATAAGAATCAGTTTTCTTAAACGCTCATTCTGAGTGCTGGGAGAGTGAGAAACAAGAATTTGGCACTGAATACTGCACCCTGTGTAAAACAGGCTTTGTGCATAATGAAATAGTTGGTTAAGGAATGGATCAGAATCACTTTTCTTAAACGCTCATTCTGAGTGCTTGGAGAGTGATAAACAATGATTTGGCACTGAAAACTGCACCCTGTGTAAAACTGGCTTTGTGCATAATAAAAAAGTTTGTTAAGGAGTGGATAAGAATCAGTTTTCTTAAACGCTCAATCTGAGTGCTGGGAGAGTGAGAAACAATGATTTGGCACTGAAAACTGCACCCTGTGTAAAACTGGCTTTGTCCATAATAAAAAAGTTTGTTAAGGAATGGATAAGAATCAGTTTTCTTAAACGCTCATTCTGAGTGCTGGGAGAGTGATAAACAATGATTTGGCACTGAAAACTGCACCCTGTGTAAAACAGGCTTTGTGCATAATAAAAAAAGTTTGTTAAGGAATGGATCAGAATCAGTTTTCTTAAACGCTCAATCTGAGTGCTGGGAGAGTGAGAAACAAGGATTTGGCACTGAAAACTGCACCCTGTGTATAACTGGCTTTGTCCATAATAAAAAAGTTTGTTAAGGAATGGATCAGAATCAGTTTTCTTAAACGCTCATTCTGAGTGCTGGGAGAGTGATAAACAAGGATTTGGCACTGAAAACTGCACCCTGTGTAAAACTGGCTTTGTGCATCATGAAAAAGTTTTTTAAGGAATGGATCAGAATCAGTTTTCTTAAACGCTCATTCTGAGTGGCGGGAGAGTGAGAAACAATGATTTGGCACTGAAAACTGCACCCTGTGTAAAACTGGATTTGTGCATAATAAAAAAGTTTGTTAAGGAATGGATCAGAATCAGTTTTCTTAAACGCTCATTCTGAGTGCTGGGAGAGTGAGAAACAATGATTTGGCACTGAATACTGCACCCTGTGCAAAACACTCTTTGTGCATAATGAAATAGTTGGTTAAGGAATGGATCAGAATCACTTTTCTTAAACGCTCATTCTGAGTGCTGGGAGAGTGAGAAACAAGAATTTGGCACTGAATACTGCACCCTGTGTAAAACAGGCTTTGTGCATAATGAAATAGTTGGTTAAGGAATGGATCAGAATCACTTTTCTTAAACGCTCATTCTGAGTGCTTGGAGAGTGATAAACAATGATTTGGCACTGAAAACTGCACCCTGTGTAAAACTGGCTTTGTGCATAATGAAAAAGTTTGTTAAGGAATGGATCAGAATCAGTTTTCTTAAACGCTCATTCTGAGTGCTGGGAGAGTGAGAAACAATGATTTGGCACTGAAAACTGCACCCTGTGTAAAACAGGCTTTGTGCATAATAAAAAAAGTTTGTTAAGGAATGGATCAGAATCAGTTTTCTTAAACGCTCATTCTGAGTGCTTGGAGAGTGATAAACAATGATTTGGCACTGAAAACTGCACCCTGTGTAAAACAGGCTTTGTGCATAATAAAAAAGTTTGTTAAGGAATGGATCAGAATCAGTTTTCTTAAACGCTCATTCTGAGTGGCGGGAGAGTGAGAAACAATGATTTGGCACTGAAAACTGCACCCTGTGTAAAACTGGCTTTGTCCATAATAAAAAAGTTCGTTGAGGAATGGATAAGAATTAGTTTTCTTAAACGCTCATTCTGAGTGCTGGGAGAGTGAGAAACAAGAATTTGGCACTGAATACTGCACCCTGTGTAAAACAGGCTTTGTGCATAATGAAATAGTTGGTTAAGGAATGGATCAGAATCACTTTTCTTAAACGCTCATTCTGAGTGCTTGGAGAGTGATAAACAATGATTTGGCACTGAAAACTGCACCCTGTGTAAAACTGGCTTTGTGCATAATAAAAAAGTTTGTTAAGGAGTGGATAAGAATCAGTTTTCTTAAACGCTCAATCTGAGTGCTGGGAGAGTGAGAAACAATGATTTGGCACTGAAAACTGCACCCTGTGTAAAACTGGCTTTGTCCATAATAAAAAAGTTTGTTAAGGAATGGATAAGAATCAGTTTTCTTAAACGCTCATTCTGAGTGCTGGGAGAGTGAGAAACAATGATTTGGCACTGAAAACTGCACCCTGTGTAAAACTGGCTTTGTCCATAATAAAAAAGTTTGTTAAGGAATGGATAAGAATCAGTTTTCTTAAACGCTCATTCTGAGTGCTGGGAGAGTGAGAAACAAGAATTTGGCACTGAATACTGCACCCTGTGTAAAACAGGCTTTGTGCATAATGAAATAGTTGGTTAAGGAATGGATCAGAATCACTTTTCTTAAACGCTCATTCTGAGTGCTTGGAGAGTGATAAACAATGATTTGGCACTGAAAACTGCACCCTGTGTAAAACTGGCTTTGTGCATAATAAAAAAGTTTGTTAAGGAGTGGATAAGAATCAGTTTTCTTAAACGCTCAATCTGAGTGCTGGGAGAGTGAGAAACAATGATTTGGCACTGAAAACTGCACCCTGTGTAAAACTGGCTTTGTCCATAATAAAAAAGTTTGTTAAGGAATGGATAAGAATCAGTTTTCTTAAACGCTCATTCTGAGTGCTGGGAGAGTGAGAAACAATGATTTGGCACTGAAAACTGCACCCTGTGTAAAACTGGCTTTGTCCATAATAAAAAAGTTTGTTAAGGAATGGATAAGAATCAGTTTTCTTAAACGCTCATTCTGAGTGCTGGGAGAGTGAGAAACAAGAATTTGGCACTGAATACTGCACCCTGTGTAAAACAGGCTTTGTGCATAATGAAATAGTTGGTTAAGGAATGGATCAGAATCACTTTTCTTAAACGCTCATTCTGAGTGCTTGGAGAGTGATAAACAATGATTTGGCACTGAAAACTGCACCCTGTGTAAAACTGGCTTTGTGCATAATAATAAAGTTTGTTAAGGAATGGATCAGAATCAGTTTTCTTAAACGCTCATTCTGAGTGCTGGGAGAGTGAGAAACAATGATTTGGCACTGAAAACTGCACCCTGTGTAAAACAGGCTTTGTGCATAATAAAAAAAGTTTGTTAAGGAATGGATAAGAATCAGTTTTCTTAAACGCTCATTCTGAGTGCTGGGAGAGTGAGAAACAAGAGTTTGGCACTGAATACTGCACCCTGTGTAAAACTGGCTTTGTCCATAATAAAAAAGTTTGTTAAGGAATGGATAAGAATCAGTTTTCTTAAACGCTCATTCTGAGTGCTGGGAGAGTGAGAAACAAGAATTTGGCACTGAATACTGCACCCTGTGTAAAACACTCTTTGTGCATAATGAAATAGTTGGTTAAGGAATGGATCAGAATCACTTTTCTTAAACGCTCATTCTGAGTGCTTGGAGAGTGATAAACAATGATTTGGCACTGAAAACTGCACCCTGTGTAAAACTGGCTTTGTCCATAATAAAAAAGTTTGTTAAGGAATGGATCAGAATCAGTTTTCTTAAACGCTCAATCTGAGTGCTGGGAGAGTGAGAAACAAGGATTTGGCACTGAAAACTGCACCCTGTGTAAAACTGGCTTTGTCCATAATAAAAAAGTTTGTTAAGGAATGGATCAGAATCAGTTTTCTTAAACGCTCATTCTGAGTGCTGGGAGAGTGAGAAACAATGATTTGGCACTGAAAACTGCACCCTGTGTAAAACAGGCTTTGTGCATAATAAAAAAAGTTTGTTAAGGAATGGATCAGAATCAGTTTTCTTAAACGCTCAATCTGAGTGCTGGGAGAGTGAGAAACAATGATTTGGCACTGAAAACTGCACCCTGTGTAAAACAGGCTTTGTGCATAGTAAAAAAAGTTTGTTAAGGAATGGATCAGAATCAGTTGTCTTAAACGCTCAATCTGAGTGCTGGGAGAGTGAGAAACAATGATTTGGCACTGAAAACTGCACCCTGTGTAAAACAGGCTTTGTGCATAATAAAAAAAGTTTGTTAAGGAATGGATCAGAATCAGTTTTCTTAAACGCTCAATCTGAGTGCTGGGAGAGTGAGAAACAATGATTTGGCACTGAAAACTGCACCCTGTGTAAAACAGGCTTTGTGCATAATAAAAAAAGTTTGTTAAGGAATGGATCAGAATCAGTTTTCTTAAACGCTTATTCTGAGTGCTGGGAGAGTGAGAAACAAGGATTTGGCACTGAAAACTGCACCCTGTGTAAAACTGGCTTTGTGCATCATGAAAAAGTTTTTTAAGGAGTGGATAAGAATCAGTTTTCTTAAACGCTCAATCTGAGTGCTGGGAGAGTGAGAAACAAGGATTTGGCACTGAAAACTGCACCCTGTGTAAAACTGGCTTTGTGCATAACAAAAAAGTTTGTTAAGCAATGGATCAGAATCACTTTTCTTAAAAGCTCATTCTGAGTGCTGGGAGGGTGAGAAACAAGGATTTGGCACTGAAAACTGCACCCTGTGTAAAACAGGCTTTGTGCATAATAAAAAAGTTTGTTAAGGAATGGATCAGAATCAGTTTTCTTAAACGCTCATTCTGAGTGGCGGGAGAGTGAGAAACAATGATTTGGCACTGAAAACTGCACCCTGTGTAAAACTGGCTTTGTCCATAATAAAAAAGTTTGTTAAGGAATGGATAAGAATCAGTTTTCTTAAACGCTCATTCTGAGTGCTGGGAGAGTGAGAAACAAGAATTTGGCACTGAATACTGCACCCTGTGTAAAACAGGCTTTGTGCATAATGAAATAGTTGGTTAAGGAATGGATCAGAATCACTTTTCTTAAACGCTCATTCTGAGTGCTTGGAGAGTGATAAACAATGATTTGGCACTGAAAACTGCACCCTGTGTAAAACTGGCTTTGTGCATAATAAAAAAGTTTGTTAAGGAGTGGATAAGAATCAGTTTTCTTAAACGCTCAATCTGAGTGCTGGGAGAGTGAGAAACAATGATTTGGCACTGAAAACTGCACCCTGTGTAAAACTGGCTTTGTCCATAATAAAAAAGTTTGTTAAGGAATGGATAAGAATCAGTTTTCTTAAACGCTCATTCTGAGTGCTGGGAGAGTGAGAAACAATGATTTGGCACTGAAAACTGCACCCTGTGTAAAACTGGCTTTGTCCATAATAAAAAAGTTTGTTAAGGAATGGATCAGAATCAGTTTTCTTAAACGCTCAATCTGAGTGCTGGGAGAGTGAGAAACAATGATTTGGCACTGAAAACTGCACCCTGTGTAAAACTGGCTTTGTGCATAATAAAAAAGTTTGTTAAGGAATGGATCAGAATCAGTTTTCTTAAACGCTCATTCTGAGTGCTGGGAGAGTGATAAACAATGATTTGGCACTGAAAACTGCACCCTGTGTAAAACAGGCTTTGTGCATAATAAAAAAAGTTTGTTAAGGAATGGATCAGAATCAGTTTTCTTAAACGCTCAATCTGAGTGCTGGGAGAGTGAGAAACAAGGATTTGGCACTGAAAACTGCACCCTGTGTATAACTGGCTTTGTCCATAATAAAAAAGTTTGTTAAGGAATGGATCAGAATCAGTTTTCTTAAACGCTCATACTGAGTGCTGGGAGAGTGATAAACAAGGATTTGGCACTGAAAACTGCACCCTGTGTAAAACTGGCTTTGTGCATCATGAAAAAGTTTTTTAAGGAATGGATCAGAATCAGTTTTCTTAAACGCTCATTCTGAGTGGCGGGAGAGTGAGAAACAATGATTTGGCACTGAAAACTGCACCCTGTGTAAAACTGGATTTGTGCATAATAAAAAAGTTTGTTAAGGAATGGATCAGAATCAGTTTTCTTAAACGCTCATTCTGAGTGCTGGGAGAGTGAGAAACAATGATTTGGCACTGAATACTGCACCCTGTGCAAAACACTCTTTGTGCATAATGAAATAGTTGGTTAAGGAATGGATCAGAATCACTTTTCTTAAACGCTCATTCTGAGTGCTGGGAGAGTGAGAAACAAGAATTTGGCACTGAATACTGCACCCTGTGTAAAACAGGCTTTGTGCATAATGAAATAGTTGGTTAAGGAATGGATCAGAATCACTTTTCTTAAACGCTCATTCTGAGTGCTTGGAGAGTGATAAACAATGATTTGGCACTGAAAACTGCACCCTGTGTAAAACTGGCTTTGTGCATAATGAAAAAGTTTGTTAAGGAATGGATCAGAATCAGTTTTCTTAAACGCTCATTCTGAGTGCTGGGAGAGTGAGAAACAATGATTTGGCACTGAAAACTGCACCCTGTGTAAAACAGGCTTTGTGCATAATAAAAAAAGTTTGTTAAGGAATGGATCAGAATCAGTTTTCTTAAACGCTCATTCTGAGTGCTTGGAGAGTGATAAACAATGATTTGGCACTGAAAACTGCACCCTGTGTAAAACAGGCTTTGTGCATAATAAAAAAGTTTGTTAAGGAATGGATCAGAATCAGTTTTCTTAAACGCTCATTCTGAGTGGCGGGAGAGTGAGAAACAATGATTTGGCACTGAAAACTGCACCCTGTGTAAAACTGGCTTTGTCCATAATAAAAAAGTTCGTTGAGGAATGGATAAGAATTAGTTTTCTTAAACGCTCATTCTGAGTGCTGGGAGAGTGAGAAACAAGAATTTGGCACTGAATACTGCACCCTGTGTAAAACAGGCTTTGTGCATAATGAAATAGTTGGTTAAGGAATGGATCAGAATCACTTTTCTTAAACGCTCATTCTGAGTGCTTGGAGAGTGATAAACAATGATTTGGCACTGAAAACTGCACCCTGTGTAAAACTGGCTTTGTGCATAATAAAAAAGTTTGTTAAGGAGTGGATAAGAATCAGTTTTCTTAAACGCTCAATCTGAGTGCTGGGAGAGTGAGAAACAATGATTTGGCACTGAAAACTGCACCCTGTGTAAAACTGGCTTTGTCCATAATAAAAAAGTTTGTTAAGGAATGGATAAGAATCAGTTTTCTTAAACGCTCATTCTGAGTGCTGGGAGAGTGAGAAACAATGATTTGGCACTGAAAACTGCACCCTGTGTAAAACTGGCTTTGTCCATAATAAAAAAGTTTGTTAAGGAATGGATAAGAATCAGTTTTCTTAAACGCTCATTCTGAGTGCTGGGAGAGTGAGAAACAAGAATTTGGCACTGAATACTGCACCCTGTGTAAAACAGGCTTTGTGCATAATGAAATAGTTGGTTAAGGAATGGATCAGAATCACTTTTCTTAAACGCTCATTCTGAGTGCTTGGAGAGTGATAAACAATGATTTGGCACTGAAAACTGCACCCTGTGTAAAACTGGCTTTGTGCATAATAAAAAAGTTTGTTAAGGAGTGGATAAGAATCAGTTTTCTTAAACGCTCAATCTGAGTGCTGGGAGAGTGAGAAACAATGATTTGGCACTGAAAACTGCACCCTGTGTAAAACTGGCTTTGTCCATAATAAAAAAGTTTGTTAAGGAATGGATAAGAATCAGTTTTCTTAAACGCTCATTCTGAGTGCTGGGAGAGTGAGAAACAATGATTTGTCACTGAAAACTGCACCCTGTGTAAAACTGGCTTTGTCCATAATAAAAAAGTTTGTTAAGGAATGGATAAGAATCAGTTTTCTTAAACGCTCATTCTGAGTGCTGGGAGAGTGAGAAACAAGAATTTGGCACTGAATACTGCACCCTGTGTAAAACAGGCTTTGTGCATAATGAAATAGTTGGTTAAGGAATGGATCAGAATCACTTTTCTTAAACGCTCATTCTGAGTGCTTGGAGAGTGATAAACAATGATTTGGCACTGAAAACTGCACCCTGTGTAAAACTGGCTTTGTGCATAATAATAAAGTTTGTTAAGGAATGGATCAGAATCAGTTTTCTTAAACGCTCATTCTGAGTGCTGGGAAAGTGAGAAACAATGATTTGGCACTGAAAACTGCACCCTGTGTAAAACAGGCTTTGTCCATAATAAAAAAGTTTGTTAAGTAAAGGATAAGAATCAGTTTTCTTAAACGCTCATTCTGAGTGCTGGGAGAGTGAGAAACAAGAGTTTGGCACTGAATACTGCACCCTGTGTAAAACTGGCTTTGTCCATAATAAAAAAGTTTGTTAAGGAATGGATAAGAATCAGTTTTCTTAAACGCTCATTCTGAGTGCTGGGAGAGTGAGAAACAAGAATTTGGCACTGAATACTGCACCCTGTGTAAAACACTCTTTGTGCATAATGAAATAGTTGGTTAAGGAATGGATCAGAATCACTTTTCTTAAACGCTCATTCTGAGTGCTTGGAGAGTGATAAACAATGATTTGGCACTGAAAACTGCACCCTGTGTAAAACTGGCTTTGTCCATAATAAAAAAGTTTGTTAAGGAATGGATCAGAATCAGTTTTCTTAAACGCTCAATCTGAGTGCTGGGAGAGTGAGAAACAAGGATTTGGCACTGAAAACTGCACCCTGTGTAAAACTGGCTTTGTCCATAATAAAAAAGTTTGTTAAGGAATGGATCAGAATCAGTTTTCTTAAACGCTCATTCTGAGTGCTGGGAGAGTGAGAAACAATGATTTGGCACTGAAAACTGCACCCTGTGTAAAACAGGCTTTGTGCATAATAAAAAAAGTTTGTTAAGGAATGGATCAGAATCAGTTTTCTTAAACGCTCAATCTGAGTGCTGGGAGAGTGAGAAACAATGATTTGGCACTGAAAACTGCACCCTGTGTAAAACAGGCTTTGTGCATAGTAAAAAAAGTTTGTTAAGGAATGGATCAGAATCAGTTGTCTTAAACGCTCAATCTGAGTGCTGGGAGAGTGAGAAACAATGATTTGGCACTGAAAACTGCACCCTGTGTAAAACAGGCTTTGTGCATAATAAAAAAAGTTTGTTAAGGAATGGATCAGAATCAGTTTTCTTAAACGCTCAATCTGAGTGCTGGGAGAGTGAGAAACAATGATTTGGCACTGAAAACTGCACCCTGTGTAAAACAGGCTTTGTGCATAATAAAAAAAGTTTGTTAAGGAATGGATCAGAATCAGTTTTCTTAAACGCTTATTCTGAGTGCTGGGAGAGTGAGAAACAAGGATTTGGCACTGAAAACTGCACCCTGTGTAAAACTGGCTTTGTGCATCATGAAAAAGTTTTTTAAGGAGTGGATAAGAATCAGTTTTCTTAAACGCTCAATCTGAGTGCTGGGAGAGTGAGAAACAAGGATTTGGCACTGAAAACTGCACCCTGTGTAAAACTGGCTTTGTGCATAACAAAAAAGTTTGTTAAGCAATGGATCAGAATCACTTTTCTTAAAAGCTCATTCTGAGTGCTGGGAGGGTGAGAAACAAGGATTTGGCACTGAAAACTGCACCCTGTGTAAAACAGGCTTTGTGCATAATAAAAAAGTTTGTTAAGGAATGGATCAGAATCAGTTTTCTTAAACGCTCATTCTGAGTGGCGGGAGAGTGAGAAACAATGATTTGGCACTGAAAACTGCACCCTGTGTAAAACTGGCTTTGTCCATAATAAAAAAGTTTGTTAAGGAATGGATAAGAATCAGTTTTCTTAAACGCTCATTCTGAGTGCTGGGAGAGTGAGAAACAAGAATTTGGCACTGAATACTGCACCCTGTGTAAAACAGGCTTTGTGCATAATGAAATAGTTGGTTAAGGAATGGATCAGAATCACTTTTCTTAAACGCTCATTCTGAGTGCTTGGAGAGTGATAAACAATGATTTGGCACTGAAAACTGCACCCTGTGTAAAACTGGCTTTGTGCATAATAAAAAAGTTTGTTAAGGAGTGGATAAGAATCAGTTTTCTTAAACGCTCAATCTGAGTGCTGGGAGAGTGAGAAACAATGATTTGGCACTGAAAACTGCACCCTGTGTAAAACTGGCTTTGTCCATAATAAAAAAGTTTGTTAAGGAATGGATAAGAATCAGTTTTCTTAAACGCTCATTCTGAGTGCTGGGAGAGTGAGAAACAATGATTTGGCACTGAAAACTGCACCCTGTGTAAAACTGGCTTTGTCCATAATAAAAAAGTTTGTTAAGGAATGGATCAGAATCAGTTTTCTTAAACGCTCAATCTGAGTGCTGGGAGAGTGAGAAACAATGATTTGGCACTGAAAACTGCACCCTGTGTAAAACTGGCTTTGTGCATAATAAAAAAGTTTGTTAAGGAATGGATCAGAATCAGTTTTCTTAAACGCTCATTCTGAGTGCTGGGAGAGTGATAAACAATGATTTGGCACTGAAAACTGCACCCTGTGTAAAACAGGCTTTGTGCATAATAAAAAAAGTTTGTTAAGGAATGGATCAGAATCAGTTTTCTTAAACGCTCAATCTGAGTGCTGGGAGAGTGAGAAACAAGGATTTGGCACTGAAAACTGCACCCTGTGTATAACTGGCTTTGTCCATAATAAAAAAGTTTGTTAAGGAATGGATCAGAATCAGTTTTCTTAAACGCTCATTCTGAGTGCTGGGAGAGTGATAAACAAGGATTTGGCACTGAAAACTGCACCCTGTGTAAAACTGGCTTTGTGCATCATGAAAAAGTTTTTTAAGGAATGGATCAGAATCAGTTTTCTTAAACGCTCATTCTGAGTGGCGGGAGAGTGAGAAACAATGATTTGGCACTGAAAACTGCACCCTGTGTAAAACTGGCTTTGTGCATAATAAAAAAGTTTGTTAAGGAATGGATCAGAATCAGTTTTCTTAAACGCTCATTCTGAGTGCTGGGAGAGTGAGAAACAATGATTTGGCACTGAATACTGCACCCTGTGCAAAACACTCTTTGTGCATAATGAAATAGTTGGTTAAGGAATGGATCAGAATCACTTTTCTTAAACGCTCATTCTGAGTGCTGGGAGAGTGAGAAACAAGAATTTGGCACTGAATACTGCACCCTGTGTAAAACAGGCTTTGTGCATAATGAAATAGTTGGTTAAGGAATGGATCAGAATCACTTTTCTTAAACGCTCATTCTGAGTGCTTGGAGAGTGATAAACAATGATTTGGCACTGAAAACTGCACCCTGTGTAAAACTGGCTTTGTGCATAATAAAAAAGTTTGTTAAGGAATGGATCAGAATCAGTTTTCTTAAACGCTCATTCTGAGTGCTGGGAGAGTGAGAAACAATGATTTGGCACTGAAAACTGCACCCTGTGTAAAACAGGCTTTGTGCATAATAAAAAAAGTTTGTTAAGGAATGGATCAGAATCAGTTTTCTTAAACGCTCATTCTGAGTGCTTGGAGAGTGATAAACAATGATTTGGCACTGAAAACTGCACCCTGTGTAAAACAGGCTTTGTGCATAATAAAAAAGTTTGTTAAGGAATGGATCAGAATCAGTTTTCTTAAACGCTCATTCTGAGTGGCGGGAGAGTGAGAAACAATGATTTGGCACTGAAAACTGCACCCTGTGTAAAACTGGCTTTGTCCATAATAAAAAAGTTCGTTGAGGAATGGATAAGAATTAGTTTTCTTAAACGCTCATTCTGAGTGCTGGGAGAGTGAGAAACAAGAATTTGGCACTGAATACTGCACCCTGTGTAAAACAGGCTTTGTGCATAATGAAATAGTTGGTTAAGGAATGGATCAGAATCACTTTTCTTAAACGCTCATTCTGAGTGGCGGGAGAGTGAGAAACAATGATTTGGCACTGAAAACTGCACCCTGTGTAAAACTGGCTTTGTCCATAATAAAAAAGTTCGTTGAGGAATGGATAAGAATTAGTTTTCTTAAACGCTCATTCTGAGTGCTGGGAGAGTGATAAACAATGATTTGGCACTGAAAACTGCACCCTGTGTAAAACTGGCTTTGTGCATAATAAAAAAGTTTGTTAAGGAGTGGATAAGAATCAGTTTTCTTAAACGCTCAATCTGAGTGCTGGGAGAGTGAGAAACAATGATTTGGCACTGAAAACTGCACCCTGTGTAAAACTGGCTTTGTCCATAATAAAAAAGTTTGTTAAGGAATGGATAAGAATCAGTTTTCTTAAACGCTCATTCTGAGTGCTGGGAGAGTGAGAAACAATGATTTGGCACTGAAAACTGCACCCTGTGTAAAACTGGCTTTGTGCATAATAAAAAAGTTTGTTAAGGAATGGATCAGAATCAGTTTTCTTAAACGCTCAATCTGAGTGCTGGGAGAGTGAGAAACAATGATTTGGCACTGAAAACTGCACCCTGTGTAAAACAGGCTTTGTGCATAATAAAAAAAGTTTGTTAAGGAATGGATAAGAATCAGTTTTCTTAAACGCTCATTCTGAGTGCTGGGAGAGTGAGAAACAAGAATTTGGCACTGAATACTGCACCCTGTGTAAAACAGGCTTTGTGCATAATGAAAAAAGTTTGTTAAGGAATGGATCAGAATCAGTTTTCTTAAACGCTCAATCTGAGTGCTGGGAGAGTGAGAAACAAGGATTTGGCACTGAAAACTGCACCCTGTGTAAAACTGGCTTTGTGCATAACAAAAAAGTTTGTTAAGCAATGGATCAGAATCACTTTTCTTAAAAGCTCATTCTGAGTGCTGGGAGGGTGAGAAACAAGGATTTGGCACTGAAAACTGCACCCTGTGTAAAACAGGCTTTGTGCATAATAAAAAAGTTTGTTAAGGAATGGATCAGAATCAGTTTTCTTAAACGCTCATTCTGAGTGGCGGGAGAGTGAGAAACAATGATTTGGCACTGAAAACTGCACCCTGTGTAAAACTGGCTTTGTCCATAATAAAAAAGTTTGTTAAGGAATGGATAAGAATCAGTTTTCTTAAACGCTCATTCTGAGTGCTGGGAGAGTGAGAAACAAGAATTTGGCACTGAATACTGCACCCTGTGTAAAACAGGCTTTGTGCATAATGAAATAGTTGGTTAAGGAATGGATCAGAATCACTTTTCTTAAACGCTCATTCTGAGTGCTTGGAGAGTGATAAACAATGATTTGGCACTGAAAACTGCACCCTGTGTAAAACTGGCTTTGTGCATAATAAAAAAGTTTGTTAAGGAGTGGATAAGAATCAGTTTTCTTAAACGCTCAATCTGAGTGCTGGGAGAGTGAGAAACAATGATTTGGCACTGAAAACTGCACCCTGTGTAAAACTGGCTTTGTCCATAATAAAAAAGTTTGTTAAGGAATGGATAAGAATCAGTTTTCTTAAACGCTCATTCTGAGTGCTGGGAGAGTGAGAAACAATGATTTGGCACTGAAAACTGCACCCTGTGTAAAACTGGCTTTGTCCATAATAAAAAAGTTTGTTAAGGAATGGATCAGAATCAGTTTTCTTAAACGCTCAATCTGAGTGCTGGGAGAGTGAGAAACAATGATTTGGCACTGAAAACTGCACCCTATGTAAAACTGGCTTTGTGCATAATAAAAAAGTTTGTTAAGGAATGGATCAGAATCAGTTTTCTTAAACGCTCATTCTGAGTGCTGGGAGAGTGATAAACAATGATTTGGCACTGAAAACTGCACCCTGTGTAAAACAGGCTTTGTGCATAATAAAAAAAGTTTGTTAAGGAATGGATCAGAATCAGTTTTCTTAAACGCTCAATCTGAGTGCTGGGAGAGTGAGAAACAAGGATTTGGCACTGAAAACTGCACCCTGTGTATAACTGGCTTTGTCCATAATAAAAAAGTTTGTTAAGGAATGGATCAGAATCAGTTTTCTTAAACGCTCATTCTGAGTGCTGGGAGAGTGATAAACAAGGATTTGGCACTGAAAACTGCACCCTGTGTAAAACTGGCTTTGTGCATCATGAAAAAGTTTTTTAAGGAATGGATCAGAATCAGTTTTCTTAAACGCTCATTCTGAGTGGCGGGAGAGTGAGAAACAATGATTTGGCACTGAAAACTGCACCCTGTGTAAAACTGGCTTTGTGCATAATAAAAAAGTTTGTTAAGGAATGGATCAGAATCAGTTTTCTTAAACGCTCATTCTGAGTGCTGGGAGAGTGAGAAACAATGATTTGGCACTGAATACTGCACCCTGTGCAAAACACTCTTTGTGCATAATGAAATAGTTGGTTAAGGAATGGATCAGAATCACTTTTCTTAAACGCTCATTCTGAGTGCTGGGAGAGTGAGAAACAAGAATTTGGCACTGAATACTGCACCCTGTGTAAAACAGGCTTTGTGCATAATGAAATAGTTGGTTAAGGAATGGATCAGAATCACTTTTCTTAAACGCTCATTCTGAGTGCTTGGAGAGTGATAAACAATGATTTGGCACTGAAAACTGCACCCTGTGTAAAACTGGCTTTGTGCATAATAAAAAAGTTTGTTAAGGAATGGATCAGAATCAGTTTTCTTAAACGCTCATTCTGAGTGCTGGGAGAGTGAGAAACAATGATTTGGCACTGAAAACTGCACCCTGTGTAAAACAGGCTTTGTGCATAATAAAAAAAGTTTGTTAAGGAATGGATCAGAATCAGTTTTCTTAAACGCTCATTCTGAGTGCTTGGAGAGTGATAAACAATGATTTGGCACTGAAAACTGCACCCTGTGTAAAACAGGCTTTGTGCATAATAAAAAAGTTTGTTAAGGAATGGATCAGAATCAGTTTTCTTAAACGCTCATTCTGAGTGGCGGGAGAGTGAGAAACAATGATTTGGCACTGAAAACTGCACCCTGTGTAAAACTGGCTTTGTCCATAATAAAAAAGTTCGTTGAGGAATGGATAAGAATCAGTTTTCTTAAACGCTCAATCTGAGTGCTGGGAGAGTGAGAAACAAGGATTTGGCACTGAAAACTGCACCCTGTGTAAAACTGGCTTTGTGCATAATAAAAAAGTTTGTTAAGGAATGGATCAGAATCAGTTTTCTTAAACGCTCATTCTGAGTGCTGGGAGAGTGAGAAACAATGATTTGGCACTGAAAACTGCACCCTGTGTAAAACTGGCTTTGTGCATAATAAAAAAGTTTGTTAAGGAGTGGATAAGAATCAGTTTTCTTAAACGGTCAATCTGAGTGCTGGGAGAGTGAGAAACAATGATTTGGCACTGAAAACTGCACCCTGTGTAAAACTGGCTTTGTCCATAATAAAAAAGTTTGTTAAGGAATGGATAAGAATCAGTTTTCTTAAACGCTCATTCTGAGTGCTGGGAGAGTGAGAAACAATGATTTGGCACTGAAAACTGCACCCTGTGTAAAACTGGCTTTGTCCATAATAAAAAAGTTTGTTAAGGAATGGATAAGAATCAGTTTTCTTAAACGGTCATTCTGAGTGCTGGGAGAGTGAGAAACAAGAATTTGGCACTGAATACTGCACCCTGTGCAAAACACTCTTTGTGCATAATGAAATAGTTGGTTAAGGAATGGATCAGAATCACTTTTCTTAAACGCTCATTCTGAGTGCTGGGAGAGTGAGAAACAAGAATTTGGCACTGAATACTGCACCCTGTGTAAAACAGGCTTTGTGCATAATGAAATAGTTGGTTAAGGAATGGATCAGAATCAGTTTTCTTAAACGCTCATTCTGAGTGCTGGGAGAGTGAGAAACAATGATTTGGCACTGAAAACTGCACCCTGTGTAAAACAGGCTTTGTGCATAATAAAAAAAGTTTGTTAAGGAATGGATCAGAATCAGTTTTCTTAAACGCTCAATCTGAGTGCTGGGAGAGTGAGAAACAATGATTTGGCACTGAAAACTGCACCCTGTGTAAAACAGGCTTTGTGCATAGTAAAAAAAGTTTGTTAAGGAATGGATCAGAATCAGTTGTCTTAAACGCTCAATCTGAGTGCTGGGAGAGTGAGAAACAATGATTTGGCACTGAAAACTGCACCCTGTGTAAAACAGGCTTTGTGCATAATAAAAAAAGTTTGTTAAGGAATGGATCAGAATCAGTTTTCTTAAACGCTCAATCTGAGTGCTGGGAGAGTGAGAAACAATGATTTGGCACTGAAAACTGCACCCTGTGTAAAACAGGCTTTGTGCATAATAAAAAAAGTTTGTTAAGGAATGGATCAGAATCAGTTTTCTTAAACGCTTATTCTGAGTGCTGGGAGAGTGAGAAACAAGGATTTGGCACTGAAAACTGCACCCTGTGTAAAACTGGCTTTGTGCATCATGAAAAAGTTTTTTAAGGAGTGGATAAGAATCAGTTTTCTTAAACGCTCAATCTGAGTGCTGGGAGAGTGAGAAACAAGGATTTGGCACTGAAAACTGCACCCTGTGTAAAACTGGCTTTGTGCATAACAAAAAAGTTTGTTAAGCAATGGATCAGAATCACTTTTCTTAAAAGCTCATTCTGAGTGCTGGGAGGGTGAGAAACAAGGATTTGGCACTGAAAACTGCACCCTGTGTAAAACAGGCTTTGTGCATAATAAAAAAGTTTGTTAAGGAATGGATCAGAATCAGTTTTCTTAAACGCTCATTCTGAGTGGCGGGAGAGTGAGAAACAATGATTTGGCACTGAAAACTGCACCCTGTGTAAAACTGGCTTTGTCCATAATAAAAAAGTTTGTTAAGGAATGGATAAGAATCAGTTTTCTTAAACGCTCATTCTGAGTGCTGGGAGAGTGAGAAACAAGAATTTGGCACTGAATACTGCACCCTGTGTAAAACAGGCTTTGTGCATAATGAAATAGTTGGTTAAGGAATGGATCAGAATCACTTTTCTTAAACGCTCATTCTGAGTGCTTGGAGAGTGATAAACAATGATTTGGCACTGAAAACTGCACCCTGTGTAAAACTGGCTTTGTGCATAATAAAAAAGTTTGTTAAGGAGTGGATAAGAATCAGTTTTCTTAAACGCTCAATCTGAGTGCTGGGAGAGTGAGAAACAATGATTTGGCACTGAAAACTGCACCCTGTGTAAAACTGGCTTTGTCCATAATAAAAAAGTTTGTTAAGGAATGGATAAGAATCAGTTTTCTTAAACGCTCATTCTGAGTGCTGGGAGAGTGATAAACAATGATTTGGCACTGAAAACTGCACCCTGTGTAAAACAGGCTTTGTGCATAATAAAAAAAGTTTGTTAAGGAATGGATCAGAATCAGTTTTCTTAAACGCTCAATCTGAGTGCTGGGAGAGTGAGAAACAAGGATTTGGCACTGAAAACTGCACCCTGTGTATAACTGGCTTTGTCCATAATAAAAAAGTTTGTTAAGGAATGGATCAGAATCAGTTTTCTTAAACGCTCATTCTGAGTGCTGGGAGAGTGATAAACAAGGATTTGGCACTGAAAACTGCACCCTGTGTAAAACTGGCTTTGTGCATCATGAAAAAGTTTTTTAAGGAATGGATCAGAATCAGTTTTCTTAAACGCTCATTCTGAGTGGCGGGAGAGTGAGAAACAATGATTTGGCACTGAAAACTGCACCCTGTGTAAAACTGGCTTTGTGCATAATAAAAAAGTTTGTTAAGGAATGGATCAGAATCAGTTTTCTTAAACGCTCATTCTGAGTGCTGGGAGAGTGAGAAACAATGATTTGGCACTGAATACTGCACCCTGTGCAAAACACTCTTTGTGCATAATGAAATAGTTGGTTAAGGAATGGATCAGAATCACTTTTCTTAAACGCTCATTCTGAGTGCTGGGAGAGTGAGAAACAAGAATTTGGCACTGAATACTGCACCCTGTGTAAAACAGGCTTTGTGCATAATGAAATAGTTGGTTAAGGAATGGATCAGAATCACTTTTCTTAAACGCTCATTCTGAGTGCTTGGAGAGTGATAAACAATGATTTGGCACTGAAAACTGCACCCTGTGTAAAACTGGCTTTGTGCATAATAAAAAAGTTTGTTAAGGAATGGATCAGAATCAGTTTTCTTAAACGCTCATTCTGAGTGCTGGGAGAGTGAGAAACAATGATTTGGCACTGAAAACTGCACCCTGTGTAAAACAGGCTTTGTGCATAATAAAAAAAGTTTGTTAAGGAATGGATCAGAATCAGTTTTCTTAAACGCTCATTCTGAGTGCTTGGAGAGTGATAAACAATGATTTGGCACTGAAAACTGCACCCTGTGTAAAACAGGCTTTGTGCATAATAAAAAAGTTTGTTAAGGAATGGATCAGAATCAGTTTTCTTAAACGCTCATTCTGAGTGGCGGGAGAGTGAGAAACAATGATTTGGCACTGAAAACTGCACCCTGTGTAAAACTGGCTTTGTCCATAATAAAAAAGTTCGTTGAGGAATGGATAAGAATTAGTTTTCTTAAACGCTCATTCTGAGTGCTGGGAGAGTGAGAAACAAGAATTTGGCACTGAATACTGCACCCTGTGTAAAACAGGCTTTGTGCATAATGAAATAGTTGGTTAAGGAATGGATCAGAATCACTTTTCTTAAACGCTCATTCTGAGTGCTTGGAGAGTGATAAACAATGATTTGGCACTGAAAACTGCACCCTGTGTAAAACTGGCTTTGTGCATAATAAAAAAGTTTGTTAAGGAGTGGATAAGAATCAGTTTTCTTAAACGCTCAATCTGAGTGCTGGGAGAGTGAGAAACAATGATTTGGCACTGAAAACTGCACCCTGTGTAAAACTGGCTTTGTCCATAATAAAAAAGTTTGTTAAGGAATGGATAAGAATCAGTTTTCTTAAACGCTCATTCTGAGTGCTGGGAGAGTGAGAAACAATGATTTGGCACTGAAAACTGCACCCTGTGTAAAACAGGCTTTGTGCATAATAAAAAAGTTTGTTAAGGAGTGGATAAGAATCAGTTTTCTTAAACGCTCAATCTGAGTGCTGGGAGAGTGAGAAACAATGATTTGGCACTGAAAACTGCACCCTGTGTAAAACTGGCTTTGTCCATAATAAAAAAGTTTGTTAAGGAATGGATAAGAATCAGTTTTCTTAAACGCTCATTCTGAGTGCTGGGAGAGTGAGAAACAATGATTTGGCACTGAAAACTGCACCCTGTGTAAAACTGGCTTTGTGCATAATAAAAAAGTTTGTTAAGGAATGGATCAGAATCAGTTTTCTTAAACGCTCAATCTGAGTGCTGGGAGAGTGAGAAACAAGGATTTGGCACTGAAAACTGCACCCTGTGTAAAACTGGCTTTGTGCATAATAAAAAAGTTTGTTAAGGAATGGATCAGAATCAGTTTTCTTAAACGCTCATTCTGAGTGCTGGGAGAGTGAGAAACAATGATTTGGCACTGAAAACTGCACCCTGTGTAAAACTGGCTTTGTGCATAATAAAAAAGTTTGTTAAGGAGTGGATAAGAATCAGTTTTCTTAAACGCTCAATCTGAGTGCTGGGAGTGTGAGAAACAATGATTTGGCACTGAAAACTGCACCCTGTGTAAAACTGGCTTTGTCCATAATAAAAAAGTTTGTTAAGGAATGGATAAGAATCAGTTTTCTTAAACGCTCATTCTGAGTGCTGGGAGAGTGAGAAACAATGATTTGGCACTGAAAACTGCACCCTGTGTAAAACTGGCTTTGTCCATAATAAAA
Organism: Triplophysa bombifrons; assembly: GCA_029783895.1. NCBI lineage: Eukaryota > Metazoa > Chordata > Actinopteri > Cypriniformes > Nemacheilidae > Triplophysa > Triplophysa bombifrons. The sequence goes on along the minus strand of CM056459.1, from coordinate 18,444,426 downwards.
AAGTTTGTTAAGGAATGGATAAGAATCAGTTTTCTTAAACGGTCATTCTGAGTGCTGGGAGAGTGAGAAACAAGAATTTGGCACTGAATACTGCACCCTGTGCTAAACACTCTTTGTGCATAATGAAATAGTTGGTTAAGGAATGGATCAGAATCACTTTTCTTAAACGCTCATTCTGAGTGCTGGGAGAGTGAGAAACAAGAATTTGGCACTGAATACTGCACCCTGTGTAAAACAGGCTTTGTGCATAATGAAATAGTTGGTTAAGGAATGGATCAGAATCACTTTTCTTAAACGCTCCTTCTGAGTGCTTGGAGAGTGATAAACAATGATTTGGCACTGAAAACTGCACCCTGTGTAAAACTGGCTTTGTGCATAATAAAAAAGTTTGTTAAGGAATGGATCAGAATCAGTTTTCTTAAACGCTCATTCTGAGTGCTGGGAGAGTGAGAAACAATGATTTGGCACTGAAAACTGCACCCTGTGTAAAACAGGCTTTGTGCATAATAATTTAAGGAATGGATCAGAATCAGTTTTCTTAAACGCTCATTCTGAGTGGCGGGAGAGTGAGAAACAATGATTTGGCACTGAAAACTGCACCCTGTGTAAAACTGGCTTTGTGCATAATAAAAAAGTTTGTTAAGGAATGGATCAGAATCAGTTTTCTTAAACGCTCATTCTGAGTGCTGGGAGAGTGAGAAACAATGATTTGGCACTGAATACTGCACCCTGTGCAAAACACTCTTTGTGCATAATGAAATAGTTGGTTAAGGAATGGATCAGAATCACTTTTCTTAAACGCTCATTCTGAGTGCTGGGAGAGTGAGAAACAAGAATTTGGCACTGAATACTGCACCCTGTGTAAAACAGGCTTTGTGCATAATGAAATAGTTGGTTAAGGAATGGATCAGAATCACTTTTCTTAAACGCTCTTTCTGAGTGCTGGGAGAGTGAGAAACAATGATTTGGCACTGAAAACTGCACCCTGTGTAAAACAGGCTTTGTGCATAATAAAAAAAGTTTGTTAAGGAATGGATCAGAATCAGTTTTCTTAAACGCTCATTCTGAGTGCTTGGAGAGTGATAAACAATGATTTGGCACTGAAAACTGCACCCTGTGTAAAACAGGCTTTGTGCATAATAAAAAAGTTTGTTAAGGAATGGATAAGAATCAGTTTTCTTAAACGCTCATTCTGAGTGCTGGGAGAGTGAGAAACAATGATTTGGCACTGAAAACTGCACCCTGTGTAAAACTGGCTTTGTCCATATTAAAAAAGTTTGTTAAGGAATGGATAAGAATCAGTTTTCTTAAACGCTCATTCTGAGTGCTGGGAGAGTGAGAAACAAGAATTTGGCACTGAATACTGCACCCTGTGTAAAACAGGCTTTGTGCATAATGAAATAGTTGGTTAAGGAATGGATCAGAATCACTTTTCTTAAACGCTCATTCTGAGTGCTTGGAGAGTGATAAACAATGATTTGGCACTGAAAACTGCACCCTGTGTAAAACTGGCTTTGTGCATAATAATAAAGTTTGTTAAGGAATGGATCAGAATCAGTTTTCTTAAACGCTCATTCTGAGTGCTGGGAAAGTGAGAAACAATGATTTGGCACTGAAAACTGCACCCTGTGTAACACAGGCTTTGTGCATAATAAAAAAAGTTTGTTAAGGAATGGATCAGAATCAGTTTTCTTAAACGCTCAATCTGAGTGCTGGGAGAGTGAGAAACAAGGATTTGGCACTGAAAACTGCACCCTGTGTAAAACTGGCTTTGTGCATAATAAAAAAGTTTGTTAAGGAATGGATCAGAATCAGTTTTCTTAAACGCTCATTCTGAGTGCTGGGAGAGTGAGAAACAATGATTTGGCACTGAAAACTGCACCCTGTGTAAAACAGGCTTTGTGCATAATAAAAAAAGTTTGTTAAGGAATGGATCAGAATCAGTTTTCTTAAACGCTCAATCTGAGTGCTGGGAGAGTGAGAAACAAGGATTTGGCACTGAAAACTGCACCCTGTGTAAAACTGGCTTTGTGCATAATAAAAAAGTTTGTTAAGGAATGGATCAGAATCAGTTTTCTTAAACGCTCATTCTGAGTGCTGGGAGAGTGAGAAACAATGATTTGGCACTGAAAACTGCACCCTGTGTAAAACTGGCTTTGTCCATAATAAAAAAGTTTGTTAAGGAATGGATAAGAATCAGTTTTCTTAAACGCTCATTCTGAGTGCTGGGAGAGTGAGAAACAATGATTTGGCACTGAAAACTGCACCCTGTGTAAAACTGGCTTTGTCCATAATAAAAAAGTTTGTTAAGGAATGGATAAGAATCAGTTTTCTTAAACGCTCAATCTGAGTGCTGGGAGAGTGAGAAACAATGATTTGGCACTGAAAACTGCACCCTGTGTAAAACTGGCTTTGTCCATAATAAAAAAGTTTGTTAAGGAATGGATAAGAATCAGTTTTCTTAAACGCTCATTCTGAGTGCTGGGAGAGTGAGAAACAATGATTTGGCACTGAAAACTGCACCCTGTGTAAAACTGGCTTTGTCCATAATAAAAAAGTTTGTTAAGGAATGGATAAGAATCAGTTTTCTTAAACGCTCAATCTGAGTGCTGGGAGAGTGAGAAACAATGATTTGGCACTGAAAACTGCACCCTGTGTAAAACTGGCTTTGTCCATAATAAAAAAGTTTGTTAAGGAATGGATAAGAATCAGTTTTCTTAAACGGTCATTCTGAGTGCTGGGAGAGTGAGAAACAAGAATTTGGCACTGAATACTGCACCCTGTGTAAAACAGGCTTTGTGCATAATGAAATAGTTGGTTAAGGAATGGATCAGAATCACTTTTCTTAAACGCTCATTCTGAGTGCTTGGAGAGTGATAAACAATGATTTGGCACTGAAAACTGCACCCTGTGTAAAACTGGCTTTGTGCATAATAAAAAAGTTTGTTAAGGAGTGGATAAGAATCAGTTTTCTTAAACGCTCAATCTGAGTGCTGGGAGAGTGAGAAACAATGATTTGGCACTGAAAACTGCACCCTGTGTAAAACTGGCTTTGTCCATAATAAAAAAGTTTGTTAAGGAATGGATCAGAATCAGTTTTCTTAAACGCTCATTCTGAGTGCTGGGAGAGTGAGAAACAAGAATTTGGCACTGAATACTGCACCCTGTGTAAAACAGGCTTTGTGCATAATGAAATAGTTGGTTAAGGAATGGATCAGAATCACTTTTCTTAAACGCTCATTCTGAGTGCTTGGAGAGTGATAAACAATGATTTGGCACTGAAAACTGCACCCTGTGTAAAACTGGCTTTGTGCATAATAATAAAGTTTGTTAAGGAATGGATCAGAATCAGTTTTCTTAAACGCTCATTCTGAGTGCTGGGAGAGTGAGAAACAATGATTTGGCACTGAAAACTGCACCCTGTGTAACACAGGCTTTGTGCATAATAAAAAAAGTTTGTTAAGGAATGGATCAGAATCAGTTTTCTTAAACGCTCAATCTGAGTGCTGGGAGAGTGAGAAACAAGGATTTGGCACTGAAAACTGCACCCTGTGTAAAACTGGCTTTGTGCATAATGAAATAGTTCGTTAACGAATGGATCAGAATCAGTTTTCTTAAACGCTCATTCTGAGTGCTGGGAGAGTGAGAAACAATGATTTGGCACTGAAAACTGCACCCTGTGTAAAACTGGCTTTGTGCATCATGAAAAAGTTTTTTAAGGAGTGGATAAGAATCAGTTTTCTTAAACGCTCAATCTGAGTGCTGGGAGAGTGAGAAACAAGGATTTGGCACTGAAAACTGCACCCTGTGTAAAACTGGCTTTGTGCATAATAAAAAAGTTTGTTAAGGAATGGATCAGAATCACTTTTCTTAAAAGCTCATTCTGAGTGCTGGGAGGGTGAGAAACAAGGATTTGGCACTGAAAACTGCACCCTGTGTAAAACTGGCTTTGTGCATAATAAAAAAGTTTGTTAAGGAATGGATCAGAATCAGTTTTCTTAAACACTTATTCTGAGTGCTGGGAGGGTGAGAAACAAGGATTTGGCACTGAAAACTGCACCCTGTGTAAAACAGGCTTTGTGCATAATAAAAAAGTTTGTTAAGGAATGGATCAGAATCAGTTTTCTTAAACGCTCAATCTGAGTGCTGGGAGAGTGAGAAACAAGGATTTGGCACTGAAAACTGCACCCTGTATAAAACTGGCTTTGTGCATAATAAAAAAGTTTGTTAAGGAATGGATCAGAATCAGTTTTCTTAAACGCTCATTCTGAGTGCTGGGAGAGTGAGAAACAATGATTTGGCACTGAAAACTGCACCCTGTGTAAAACAGGCTTTGTGCATAATAAAAAAAGTTTGTTAAGGAATGGATCACAATCAGTTGTCTTAAACGCTCAATCTGAGTGCTGGGAGAGGGAGAAACAATGATTTGGCACTGAAAACTGCACCCTGTGTAAAACAGGCTTTGTGCATAATAAAAAAAGTTTGTTAAGGAATGGATCAGAATCAGTTTTCTTAAACGCTCAATCTGAGTGCTGGGAGAGTGAGAAACAAGGATTTGGCACTGAAAACTGCACCCTGTGTATAACTGGCTTTGTCCATAATAAAAAAGTTTGTTAAGGAATGGATCAGAATCAGTTTTCTTAAACGCTCATTCTGAGTGCTGGGAGAGTGATAAACAAGGATTTGGCACTGAAAACTGCACCCTGTGTAAAACTGGCTTTGTGCATCATGAAAAAGTTTTTTAAGGAATGGATCAGAATCAGTTTTCTTAAACGCTCATTCTGAGTGGCGGGAGAGTGAGAAACAATGATTTGGCACTGAAAACTGCACCCTGTGTAAAACTGGCTTTGTGCATAATAAAAAAGTTTGTTAAGGAATGGATCAGAATCAGTTTTCTTAAACGCTCATTCTGAGTGCTGGGAGAGTGAGAAACAATGATTTGGCACTGAATACTGCACCCTGTGCAAAACACTCTTTGTGCATAATGAAATAGTTGGTTAAGGAATGGATCAGAATCACTTTTCTTAAACGCTCATTCTGAGTGCTGGGAGAGTGAGAAACAAGAATTTGGCACTGAATACTGCACCCTGTGTAAAACAGGCTTTTTGCATAATGAAATAGTTGGTTAAGGAATGGATCAGAATCACTTTTCTTAAACGCTCATTCTGAGTGCTTGGAGAGTGATAAACAATGATTTGGCACTGAAAACTGCACCCTGTGTAAAACTGGCTTTGTGCATAATAAAAAAGTTTGTTAAGGAATGGATCAGAATCAGTTTTCTTAAACGCTCATTCTGAGTGCTGGGAGAGTGAGAAACAATGATTTGGCACTGAAAACTGCACCCTGTGTAAAACAGGCTTTGTGCATAATAAAAAAAGTTTGTTAAGGAATGGATCAGAATCAGTTTTCTTAAACGCTCATTCTGAGTGCTTGGAGAGTGATAAACAATGATTTGGCACTGAAAACTGCACCCTGTGTAAAACAGGCTTTGTGCATAATAAAAAAGTTTGTTAAGGAATGGATCAGAATCAGTTTTCTTAAACGCTCATTCTGAGTGGCGGGAGAGTGAGAAACAATGATTTGGCACTGAAAACTGCACCCTGTGTAAAACTGGCTTTGTCCATAATAAAAAAGTTCGTTGAGGAATGGATAAGAATTAGTTTTCTTAAACGCTCATTCTGAGTGCTGGGAGAGTGAGAAACAAGAATTTGGCACTGAATACTGCACCCTGTGTAAAACAGGCTTTGTGCATAATGAAATAGTTGGTTAAGGAATGGATCAGAATCACTTTTCTTAAACGCTCATTCTGAGTGCTTGGAGAGTGATAAACAATGATTTGGCACTGAAAACTGCACCCTGTGTAAAACTGGCTTTGTGCATAATAAAAAAGTTTGTTAAGGAGTGGATAAGAATCAGTTTTCTTAAACGCTCAATCTGAGTGCTGGGAGAGTGAGAAACAATGATTTGGCACTGAAAACTGCACCCTGTGTAAAACTGGCTTTGTCCATAATAAAAAAGTTTGTTAAGGAATGGATAAGAATCAGTTTTCTTAAACGCTCATTCTGAGTGCTGGGAGAGTGAGAAACAATGATTTGGCACTGAAAACTGCACCCTGTGTAAAACTGGCTTTGTGCATAATAAAAAAGTTTGTTAAGGAATGGATCAGAATCAGTTTTCTTAAACGCTCAATCTGAGTGCTGGGAGAGTGAGAAACAAGGATTTGGCACTGAAAACTGCACCCTGTGTAAAACTGGCTTTGTGCATAATAAAAAAGTTTGTTAAGGAATGGATCAGAATCAGTTTTCTTAAACGCTCATTCTGAGTGCTGGGAGAGTGAGAAACAATGATTTGGCACTGAAAACTGCACCCTGTGTAAAACTGGCTTTGTGCATAATAAAAAAGTTTGTTAAGGAGTGGATAAGAATCAGTTTTCTTAAACGCTCAATCTGAGTGCTGGGAGTGTGAGAAACAATGATTTGGCACTGAAAACTGCACCCTGTGTAAAACTGGCTTTGTCCATAATAAAAAAGTTTGTTAAGGAATGGATAAGAATCAGTTTTCTTAAACGCTCATTCTGAGTGCTGGGAGAGTGAGAAACAATGATTTGGCACTGAAAACTGCACCCTGTGTAAAACTGGCTTTGTCCATAATAAAAAAGTTTGTTAAGGAATGGATAAGAATCAGTTTTCTTAAACGGTCATTCTGAGTGCTGGGAGAGTGAGAAACAAGAATTTGGCACTGAATACTGCACCCTGTGCAAAACACTCTTTGTGCATAATGAAATAGTTGGTTAAGGAATGGATCAGAATCACTTTTCTTAAACGCTCATTCTGAGTGCTGGGAGAGTGAGAAACAAGAATTTGGCACTGAATACTGCACCCTGTGTAAAACAGGCTTTGTGCATAATGAAATAGTTGGTTAAGGAATGGATCAGAATCACTTTTCTTAAACGCTCCTTCTGAGTGCTTGGAGAGTGATAAACAATGATTTGGCACTGAAAACTGCACCCTGTGTAAAACTGGCTTTGTGCATAATAAAAAAGTTTGTTAAGGAATGGATCAGAATCAGTTTTCTTAAACGCTCATTCTGAGTGCTGGGAGAGTGAGAAACAATGATTTGGCACTGAAAACTGCACCCTGTGTAAAACAGGCTTTGTGCATAATAATTTAAGGAATGGATCAGAATCAGTTTTCTTAAACGCTCATTCTGAGTGGCGGGAGAGTGAGAAACAATTATTTGGCACTGAAAACTGCACCCTGTGTAAAACTGGCTTTGTGCATAATAAAAAAGTTTGTTAAGGAATGGATCAGAATCAGTTTTCTTAAACGCTCATTCTGAGTGCTGGGAGAGTGAGAAACAATGATTTGGCACTGAATACTGCACCCTGTGCAAAACACTCTTTGTGCATAATGAAATAGTTGGTTAAGGAATGGATCAGAATCACTTTTCTTAAACGCTCATTCTGAGTGCTGGGAGAGTGAGAAACAAGAATTTGGCACTGAATACTGCACCCTGTGTAAAACAGGCTTTGTGCATAATGAAATAGTTGGTTAAGGAATGGATCAGAATCACTTTTCTTAAACGCTCTTTCTGAGTGCTGGGAGAGTGAGAAACAATGATTTGGCACTGAAAACTGCACCCTGTGTAAAACAGGCTTTGTGCATAATAAAAAAAGTTTGTTAAGGAATGGATCAGAATCAGTTTTCTTAAACGCTCATTCTGAGTGCTTGGAGAGTGATAAACAATGATTTGGCACTGAAAACTGCACCCTGTGTAAAACAGGCTTTGTGCATAATAAAAAAGTTTGTTAAGGAATGGATAAGAATCAGTTTTCTTAAACGCTCATTCTGAGTGCTGGGAGAGTGAGAAACAATGATTTGGCACTGAAAACTGCACCCTGTGTAAAACTGGCTTTGTCCATATTAAAAAAGTTTGTTAAGGAATGGATAAGAATCAGTTTTCTTAAACGCTCATTCTGAGTGCTGGGAGAGTGAGAAACAAGAATTTGGCACTGAATACTGCACCCTGTGTAAAACAGGCTTTGTGCATAATAAAAAAGTTTGTTAAGGAATGGATCAGAATCACTTTTCTTAAACGCTCATTCTGAGTGCTTGGAGAGTGATAAACAATGATTTGGCACTGAAAACTGCACCCTGTGTAAAACTGGCTTTGTGCATAATAATAAAGTTTGTTAAGGAATGGATCAGAATCAGTTTTCTTAAACGCTCATTCTGAGTGCTGGGAAAGTGAGAAACAATGATTTGGCACTGAAAACTGCACCCTGTGTAACACAGGCTTTGTGCATAATAAAAAAAGTTTGTTAAGGAATGGATCAGAATCAGTTTTCTTAAACGCTCAATCTGAGTGCTGGGAGAGTGAGAAACAAGGATTTGGCACTGAAAACTGCACCCTGTGTAAAACTGGCTTTGTGCATAATAAAAAAGTTTGTTAAGGAATGGATCAGAATCAGTTTTCTTAAACGCTCATTCTGAGTGCTGGGAGAGTGAGAAACAATGATTTGGCACTGAATACTGCACCCTGTGCAAAACACTCTTTGTGCATAATGAAATAGTTGGTTAAGGAATGGATCAGAATCACTTTTCTTAAACGCTCATTCTGAGTGCTGGGAGAGTGAGAAACAATGATTTGGCACTGAATACTGCACCCTGTGCAAAACACTCTTTGTGCATAATGAAATAGTTGGTTAAGGAATGGATCAGAATCACTTTTCTTAAACGCTCATTCTGAGTGCTGGGAGAGTGAGAAACAAGAATTTGGCACTGAATACTGCACCCTGTGTAAAACAGGCTTTGTGCATAATGAAATAGTTGGTTAAGGAATGGATCAGAATCACTTTTCTTAAACGCTCTTTCTGAGTGCTGGGAGAGTGAGAAACAATGATTTGGCACTGAAAACTGCACCCTGTGTAAAACAGGCTTTGTGCATAATAAAAAAAGTTTGTTAAGGAATGGATCAGAATCAGTTTTCTTAAACGCTCATTCTGAGTGCTTGGAGAGTGATAAACAATGATTTGGCACTGAAAACTGCACCCTGTGTAAAACAGGCTTTGTGCATAATAAAAAAGTTTGTTAAGGAATGGATAAGAATCAGTTTTCTTAAACGCTCATTCTGAGTGCTGGGAGAGTGAGAAACAATGATTTGGCACTGAAAACTGCACCCTGTGTAAAACTGGCTTTGTCCATATTAAAAAAGTTTGTTAAGGAATGGATAAGAATCAGTTTTCTTAAACGCTCATTCTGAGTGCTGGGAGAGTGAGAAACAAGAATTTGGCACTGAATACTGCACCCTGTGTAAAACAGGCTTTGTGCATAATAAAAAAGTTTGTTAAGGAATGGATCAGAATCACTTTTCTTAAACGCTCATTCTGAGTGCTTGGAGAGTGATAAACAATGATTTGGCACTGAAAACTGCACCCTGTGTAAAACTGGCTTTGTGCATAATAATAAAGTTTGTTAAGGAATGGATCAGAATCAGTTTTCTTAAACGCTCATTCTGAGTGCTGGGAAAGTGAGAAACAATGATTTGGCACTGAAAACTGCACCCTGTGTAACACAGGCTTTGTGCATAATAAAAAAAGTTTGTTAAGGAATGGATCAGAATCAGTTTTCTTAAACGCTCAATCTGAGTGCTGGGAGAGTGAGAAACAAGGATTTGGCACTGAAAACTGCACCCTGTGTAAAACTGGCTTTGTGCATAATAAAAAAGTTTGTTAAGGAATGGATCAGAATCAGTTTTCTTAAACGCTCATTCTGAGTGCTGGGAGAGTGAGAAACAATGATTTGGCACTGAAAACTGCACCCTGTGTAAAACAGGCTTTGTGCATAATAAAAAAAGTTTGTTAAGGAATGGATCAGAATCAGTTTTCTTAAACGCTCAATCTGAGTGCTGGGAGAGTGAGAAACAAGGATTTGGCACTGAAAACTGCACCCTGTGTAAAACTGGCTTTGTGCATAATAAAAAAGTTTGTTAAGGAATGGATCAGAATCAGTTTTCTTAAACGCTCATTCTGAGTGCTGGGAGAGTGAGAAACAATGATTTGGCACTGAAAACTGCACCCTGTGTAAAACTGGCTTTGTCCATAATAAAAAAGTTTGTTAAGGAATGGATAAGAATCAGTTTTCTTAAACGCTCATTCTGAGTGCTGGGAGAGTGAGAAACAATGATTTGGCACTGAAAACTGCACCCTGTGTAAAACTGGCTTTGTCCATAATAAAAAAGTTTGTTAAGGAATGGATAAGAATCAGTTTTCTTAAACGCTCAATCTGAGTGCTGGGAGAGTGAGAAACAATGATTTGGCACTGAAAACTGCACCCTGTGTAAAACTGGCTTTGTCCATAATAAAAAAGTTTGTTAAGGAATGGATAAGAATCAGTTTTCTTAAACGCTCATTCTGAGTGCTGGGAGAGTGAGAAACAATGATTTGGCACTGAAAACTGCACCCTGTGTAAAACTGGCTTTGTCCATAATAAAAAAGTTTGTTAAGGAATGGATAAGAATCAGTTTTCTTAAACGCTCAATCTGAGTGCTGGGAGAGTGAGAAACAATGATTTGGCACTGAAAACTGCACCCTGTGTAAAACTGGCTTTGTCCATAATAAAAAAGTTTGTTAAGGAATGGATAAGAATCAGTTTTCTTAAACGGTCATTCTGAGTGCTGGGAGAGTGAGAAACAAGAATTTGGCACTGAATACTGCACCCTGTGTAAAACAGGCTTTGTGCATAATGAAATAGTTGGTTAAGGAATGGATCAGAATCACTTTTCTTAAACGCTCATTCTGAGTGCTTGGAGAGTGATAAACAATGATTTGGCACTGAAAACTGCACCCTGTGTAAAACTGGCTTTGTGCATAATAAAAAAGTTTGTTAAGGAGTGGATAAGAATCAGTTTTCTTAAACGCTCAATCTGAGTGCTGGGAGAGTGAGAAACAATGATTTGGCACTGAAAACTGCACCCTGTGTAAAACTGGCTTTGTCCATAATAAAAAAGTTTGTTAAGGAATGGATCAGAATCAGTTTTCTTAAACGCTCATTCTGAGTGCTGGGAGAGTGAGAAACAAGAATTTGGCACTGAATACTGCACCCTGTGTAAAACAGGCTTTGTGCATAATGAAATAGTTGGTTAAGGAATGGATCAGAATCACTTTTCTTAAACGCTCATTCTGAGTGCTTGGAGAGTGATAAACAATGATTTGGCACTGAAAACTGCACCCTGTGTAAAACTGGCTTTGTGCATAATAATAAAGTTTGTTAAGGAATGGATCAGAATCAGTTTTCTTAAACGCTCATTCTGAGTGCTGGGAGAGTGAGAAACAATGATTTGGCACTGAAAACTGCACCCTGTGTAACACAGGCTTTGTGCATAATAAAAAAAGTTTGTTAAGGAATGGATCAGAATCAGTTTTCTTAAACGCTCAATCTGAGTGCTGGGAGAGTGAGAAACAAGGATTTGGCACTGAAAACTGCACCCTGTGTAAAACTGGCTTTGTGCATAATGAAATAGTTCGTTAACGAATGGATCAGAATCAGTTTTCTTAAACGCTCATTCTGAGTGCTGGGAGAGTGAGAAACAATGATTTGGCACTGAAAACTGCACCCTGTGTAAAACTGGCTTTGTGCATCATGAAAAAGTTTTTTAAGGAGTGGATAAGAATCAGTTTTCTTAAACGCTCAATCTGAGTGCTGGGAGAGTGAGAAACAAGGATTTGGCACTGAAAACTGCACCCTGTGTAAAACTGGCTTTGTGCATAATAAAAAAGTTTGTTAAGGAATGGATCAGAATCACTTTTCTTAAAAGCTCATTCTGAGTGCTGGGAGGGTGAGAAACAAGGATTTGGCACTGAAAACTGCACCCTGTGTAAAATTGGCTTTGTGCATAATAAAAAAGTTTGTTAAGGAATGGATCAGAATCAGTTTTCTTAAACACTTATTCTGAGTGCTGGGAGGGTGAGAAACAAGGATTTGGCACTGAAAACTGCACCCTGTGTAAAACAGGCTTTGTGCATAATAAAAAAGTTTGTTAAGGAATGGATCAGAATCAGTTTTCTTAAACGCTCAATCTGAGTGCTGGGAGAGTGAGAAACAAGGATTTGGCACTGAAAACTGCACCCTGTATAAAACTGGCTTTGTGCATAATAAAAAAGTTTGTTAAGGAATGGATCAGAATCAGTTTTCTTAAACGCTCATTCTGAGTGCTGGGAGAGTGAGAAACAATGATTTGGCACTGAAAACTGCACCCTGTGTAAAACAGGCTTTGTGCATAATAAAAAAAGTTTGTTAAGGAATGGATCACAATCAGTTGTCTTAAACGCTCAATCTGAGTGCTGGGAGAGGGAGAAACAATGATTTGGCACTGAAAACTGCACCCTGTATAAAACAGGCTTTGTGCATCATGAAATAGTTTTTTAAGGAGTGGATAAGAATCAGTTTTCTTAAACGCTCAATCTGAGTGCTGGGAGAGTGAGAAACAAGGATTTGGCACTGAAAACTGCACCCTGTGTAAAACTGGCTTTGTGCATAATAAAAAAGTTTGTTAAGGAATGGATCAGAATCACTTTTCTTAAAAGCTCATTCTGAGTGCTGGGAGGGTGAGAAACAAGGATTTGGCACTGAAAACTGCACCCTGTGTAAAACAGGCTTTGTGCATAATAAAAAAGTTTGTTAAGAAATGGATCAGAATCAGTTTTCTTAAACGCTCATTCTGAGTGGCGGGAGAGTGAGAAACAATGATTTGGCACTGAAAACTGCACCCTGTGTAAAACTGGCTTTGTCCATAATAAAAAAGTTTGTTAAGGAATGGATAAGAATCAGTTTTCTTAAACGCTCATTCTGAGTGCTGGGAGAGTGAGAAACAAGAATTTGGCACTGAATACTGCACCCTGTGTAAAACAGGCTTTGTGCATAATGAAAAAGTTGGTTAAGGAATGGATCAGAATCACTTTTCTTAAACGCTCATTCTGAGTGCTTGGAGAGTGATAAACAATGATTTGGCACTGAAAACTGCACCCTGTGTAAAACAGGCTTTGTGCATAATAAAAAAGTTTGTTAAGGAATGGATCAGAATCAGTTTTCTTAAACGCTCATTCTGAGTGGCGGGAGAGTGAGAAACAATGATTTGGCACTGAAAACTCCACCCTGTGTAAAACTGGCTTTGTCCATAATAAAAAAGTTCGTTGAGGAATGGATAAGAATCAGTTTTCTTAAACGCTCATTCTGAGTGCTGGGAGAGTGAGAAACAAGAATTTGGCACTGAATACTGCACCCTGTGTAAAACAGGCTTTGTGCATAATGAAATAGTTGGTTAAGGAATGGATCAGAATCACTTTTCTTAAACGCTCATTCTGAGTGCTTGGAGAGTGATAAACAATGATTTGGCACTGAAAACTGCACCCTGTGTAAAACTGGCTTTGTGCATAATGAAATAGTTGGTTAAGGAATGGATCAGAATCACTTTTCTTAAACGCTCATTCTGAGTGCTTGGAGAGTGATAAACAATGATTTGGCACTGAAAACTGCACCCTGTGTAAAACTGGCTTTGTGCATAATAATAAAGTTTGTTAAGGAATGGATCAGAATCAGTTTTCTTAAACGCTCATTCTGAGTGCTGGGAGAGTGAGAAACAATGATTTGGCACTGAAAACTGCACCCTGTGTAACACAGGCTTTGTGCATAATAAAAAAAGTTTGTTAAGGAATGGATCAGAATCAGTTTTCTTAAACGCTCAATCTGAGTGCTGGGAGAGTGAGAAACAAGGATTTGGCACTGAAAACTGCACCCTGTGTAAAACTGGCTTTGTGCATAATAAAAAAGTTTGTTAAGGAATGGATCAGAATCAGTTTTCTTAAACGCTCATTCTGAGTGCTGGGAGAGTGAGAAACAATGATTTGGCACTGAAAACTGCACCCTGTGTAAAACAGGCTTTGTGCATAATAAAAAAAGTTTGTTAAGGAATGGATCAGAATCAGTTTTCTTAAACGCTCAATCTGAGTGCTGGGAGAGTGAGAAACAAGGATTTGGCACTGAAAACTGCACCCTGTGTAAAACTGGCTTTGTGCATAATAAAAAAGTTTGTTAAGGAGTGGATAAGAATCAGTTTTCTTAAACGCTCAATCTGAGTGCTGGGAGAGTGAGAAACAATGATTTGGCACTGAAAACTGCACCCTGTGTAAAACTGGCTTTGTCCATAATAAAAAAGTTTGTTAAGGGATGGATAAGAATCAGTTTTCTTAAACGCTCATTCTGAGTGCTGGGAGAGTGAGAAACAATGATTTGGCACTGAAAACTGCACCCTGTGTAAAACTGGCTTTGTGCATAATAAAAAAGTTTGTTAAGGAATGGATCAGAATCAGTTTTCTTAAACGCTCATTCTGAGTGCTGGGAGAGTGAGAAACAAGGATTTGGCACTGAAAACTGCACCCTGTGTAAAACTGGCTTTGTGCATAATAAAAAAGTTTGTTAAGGAGTGGATAAGAATCAGTTTTCTTAAACGCTCATTCTGAGTGCTGGGAGAGTGATAAACAATGATTTGGCACTGAAAACTGCACCCTGTGTAAAACAGGCTTTGTGCATAATGAAATAGTTGGTTAAGGAATGGATCAGAATCACTTTTCTTAAACGCTCATTCTGAGTGCTTGGAGAGTGATAAACAATGATTTGGCACTGAAAACTGCACCCTGTGTAAAACTGGCTTTGTGCATAATAAAAAAGTTTGTTAAGGAGTGGATAAGAATCAGTTTTCTTAAACGCTCAATCTGAGTGCTGGGAGAGTGAGAAACAATGATTTGGCACTGAAAACTGCACCCTGTGTAAAACTGGCTTTGTGCATAATAAAAAAAGTTTGTTAAGGAATGGATCAGAATCAGTTTTCTTAAACGCTCAATCTGAGTGCTGGGAGAGTGAGAAACAAGGATTTGGCACTGAAAACTGCACCCTGTGTAAAACTGGCTTTGTGCATAATAAAAAAGTTTGTTAAGGAATGGATCAGAATCAGTTTTCTTAAACGCTCATTCTGAGTGCTGGGAGAGTGAGAAACAATGATTTGGCACTGAAAACTGCACCCTGTGTAAAACAGGCTTTGTGCATAATAAAAAAAGTTTGTTAAGGAATGGATCAGAATCAGTTGTCTTAAACGCTCAATCTGAGTGCTGGGAGAGTGAGAAACAATGATTTGGCACTGAAAACTGCACCCTGTGTAAAACAGGCTTTGTGCATAATAAAAAAAGTTTGTTAAGGAATGGATCAGAATCAGTTTTCTTAAACGCTTATTCTGAGTGCTGGGAGAGTGAGAAACAAGGATTTGGCACTGAAAACTGCACCCTGTGTAAAACTGGCTTTGTGCATAATGAAATAGTTCGTTAACGAATGGTTCAGAATCAGTCTTCTTAAACGCTCATTCTGAGTGCTGGGAGAGTGAGAAACAATGATTTGGCACTGAAAATTGCACCCTGTGTAAAACAGGCTTTGTGCATAATAAAAAAAGTTTGTTAAGGAATGGATCAGAATCAGTTTTCTTAAACGCTCAATCTGAGTGCTGGGAGAGTGAGAAACAAGGATTTGGCACTGAAAACTGCACCCTGTGTAAAACTGGCTTTGTCCATAATAAAAAAGTTTGTTAAGGAATGGATCAGAATCAGTTTTCTTAAATGCTCATTCTGAGTGCTGGGAGAGTGATAAACAAGGATTTGGCACTGAAAACTGCACCCTGTGTAAAACTGGCTTTGTGCATCATGAAAAAGTTTTTTAAGGAATGGATCAGAATCAGTTTTCTTAAACGCTCATTCTGAGTGGCGGGAGAGTGAGAAACAATGATTTGGCACTGAAAACTGCACCCTGTGTAAAACTGGCTTTGTGCATAATAAAAAAGTTTGTTAAGGAATGGATCAGAATCAGTTTTCTTAAACGCTCATTCTGAGTGCTGGGAGAGTGAGAAACAAGAATTTGGCTCTGAATACTGCACCCTGTGTAAAACAGGCTTTGTGCATAATGAAATAGTTGGTTAAGGAATGGATCAGAATCACTTTTCTTAAACGCTCATTCTGAGTGCTTGGAGAGTGATAAACAATGATTTGGCACTGAAAACTGCACCCTGTGTAAAACTGGCTTTGTGCATAATAAAAAAGTTTGTTAAGGAGTGGATAAGAATCAGTTTTCTTAAACGCTCAATCTGAGTGCTGGGAGAGTGAGAAACAATGATTTGGCACTGAAAACTGCACCCTGTGTAAAACTGGCTTTGTCCATAATAAAAAAGTTTGTTAAGGAATGGATAAGAATCAGTTTTCTTAAACGCTCATTCTGAGTGCTGGGAGAGTGAGAAACGTCTCGGGTTACTTGGCTGTAACCCTGTTCCCTGAAAAAGCGGGAACGAGATGCTGCGTTTCAAACGCTATGGGAGAACAGTCTTTGTTCGACCGGTTGTGAAGCACGTGTGTCAAACACGCCAAAAATTATTTTGGCTTTAAATAACCTCGGCAGGTGACGTGGCTAATTACACCCGCACCTGCCGGTTATAAATACGCGTGATTGCGGACGCGTCATCAGGTTCCAACTTTGTCTGAAAGGACGTCCGGGCACGCCTACAGTGCGGCATTGAGGCGCAGCATCTCGTTCCCGCTTTTTCAGGGAACAGGGTTACAGCCAAGTAACCCGAGACGTTCCCTATCAAAAGCTACACTCGATGCTGCGTTTCAAACGCTATGGGAACGAGAATACCAACGCCGCCGTACTGGAAGTGTCTGGAACCCCCAAGGTTGTGTGACGTGTGTGCACAATCCGAGAGGAGGACTCAAGCACGACTCTGGGATGTAGACTCCAGGACACGTGAGCCGGGAGTGGCATGGACATCCAGACTATAAAATCTAACAAATGTGTGCGGAGAGGACCAGCCCGCCGCATCACACACTTGCTGCAAGGGGACTCCTCTTGCTAAGGTCATAGAAGAAGAAACCCCCCTTGTGGAATGAGCTCTGACTCCTAGAGGTGAAGCTTGACCGCGCGCCTCATAGGCCAGAGCAATAGCATCCCTCACCCAATGTGACATTGTTTGCTTGGTAGCAGCCGCCCCTTTGTTGCGGCCCCCATAGCATATAAAAAGTTGCTCTGATTTACGCCACTGGCTTGTGCGGTGGACGTAAGTCTGAAGAGCACGTACTGGACACAGTAGGTGTAATCTTTCCTGCTCCGACGTCGTGAACGGCGGAGGGCAAAAGGCCTCAAGAATAACCGGATGCACGGTGGAGAACGGAACTTTAGGAAGATAACTCGGGTGAGGATGCAGAATAGCTTTGACCATCCCAGGGGCAAAGTTTAAACAGGACGGCGAGGTCGAGAGCGCCTGCAAATCTCCAATTCTCTTAAGAGAGGTGATTGCCATTAGAAAAACCATTTTAAAGGTCAGAAGCCTGACAGGCGCTGATTCCATAGGTTCGAAGGGGGCGCTAACTAGACCCTCGAGCACTGTTGCTAAGTCCCATGGAGGGACTGTCCTTCTAGAAGGAGGCATCAGTCGCCTCGCTCCTCGAATAAAGCGGACAACTAAAGGGTGCTTTCCCACATTAACCCCTTCAATCAGGGCGTGGCAGGCCGAAATGGCGGCCACGTAAACCCTGAGAGTACCAGGGCTTATCCCTGAGGACAGTTTCTCTTGCAGAAATTCCAACACTGAAACTATCTGACAATGAATTGGGTCTGCATGGTGCGCAAGGCACCATCTTTCAAAAACGCTCCATCTAAGGGCGTAGCACCTTCTAGTGGAGGGAGCCCTAGCACTTAAAATAGTCTCTACTACATCAGGCGGGAGCCCAGTGCCTCTCAACTGGTGCCCCTCAGGGGCCAGACATGGAGGTTCCAGAGCTCGGGACGAGGATGAAACACTGTCCCCTGTGCCTGAGATAAAAGATCTCTCCTGACTGGGATCGCCCAAGGATGGTCGTCTAGGAGGGATACTAGGTCCGAGAACCAGATTCTGGTTGGCCAACGGGGAGCTATCAATAAGAGGCGAGACCCTTGTTGACGGACCTTCGCCAGGACTCCCGGGAGCAGAGCTGTCGGAGGAAATGCGTAAAGACGCAGTCTGGGCCACGTATGGGCCATCGCGTCCAGACCCAGGGGAGCTGGATGAGTCAGAGAGAAGTAGAGGGGACATTGTGCTGTCTCCTGCGTAGCAAAGAGGTCCACCTCTGCTTCGTAAAATCTTTCCCAGATTTGTTTGACTATTTCGGGGTGGAGTTTCCATTCCCCGTTTGTCACAGCTTGTCTGGACAGCAAGTCTGCTCCCACATTCATATGCCCCGGGATGTGAATTGCTCTGAGGGACAGAAATTTGCCCTCTGCCCAGGGCAGAATCTGCTGGGCCAATTTGTTCAGGTGGCGCGACCGCAGTCCGCCCTGGTGATTTATGTACGAGACTACTGAAGTGTTGTCCACCCGCACTAGGACATGGTAGCCTCGTAACTGCCGGAGGAAGTATTTCAGGGCCAGAAATACAGCCATCATTTCGAGGCAATTGATGTGCCAATCGAGAAGATGACCTCTCCAGATCCCTTGGGCTGGACGGCCATTTAAGACCGCACCCCAACCCGTGAGGGATGCGTCTGTCGTTAGCATTTTGCGACGACAACACGGACCGAGAGTGGGACCTAAAGTCAGAAACCGAGGTCTGAACCACATAGAAAGGGTGCGAAGCCCCTGGCGCGTCACCCTTATATGCCTCTGGGGGTTGGCCCTTGGATGAAACCCCCTGGCTCTGAGCCACAACTGAAACGGTCTCATATGCAGGAGGCCCAGAGGTATTACTGTGGAAGCCGCCGCCATGAGACCTAGAACTCTCTGAAAGTAATGATTTGTCACTTTCTGGCCTAACCTGATGCTCCTCAGGGTGTTTTGTACGGACTCGACACGTGCCGGAGACAGTTGTGCCTGCATTTCGATCGAGTCCCATATGACCCCGAGATACGTTGTATTTTGCGTAGGGGAAAGAACGCTCTTTTTGGCGTTGAGTCTCAACCCTAGAGCTTTGAGATGAGCTAGGACGACATCCCGATGTCGAAGCGCTAGCTCTCGAGACTGAGCTAAAATCAGCCAGTCGTCTATGTAATTCAAAATGCGGATGCCCCGGAGTCGCAAAGGAGCCAGAGCTGCATCCATGCATTTTGTGTATGTGCGGGGTGACAAGGCTAGGCCGAATGGAAGAACCCGATACTGGTAAGCTTCGCCCCCGAAAGCGAACCTCAGGAATCTTCTGTGTTGTGGTAAGATCTCTATGTGAAAGTATGCGTCTTTGAGATCGATCGTCACGAACCAGTCGTGACACTGAATTTGAGACACAATCATCTTGATTGTCAACATTTTGAACTTGAGTGTCTTTAGGTAGCGGTTCAATCCGCGAAGATCTAGAATTGGACGCAACCCCCCATCCTTCTTGGGGACTAGAAAATACCGGCTGTAATAGCCTGACTCTCTGTCTAATAGGGGAACATGTTCTATGGCCCCTTTGTCCAGCAGAGCTTGTAATTCTTGTGTCAACAGATGCACTCGCTCCGGTTGCACGGAAGTGGAGACCACGCCGTTGAAACGCGGAGGGCGATATGCAAATTGAATTCTGTAGCCTTTGGTTACAGTCCTTTCTACCCATGGAGAGATACCTGGCAGTAGTTTCCACGCTGCCAGATTCTCTGAAAGGGGTATCAATGTCAACACTTCGTCCTGTTGGGGGGATGCCAGACATTCGGTGCCCTGCAGTATGGCAGGAGACGACCGAGTATTTAGCATTTTTGAGCCCGCTAATCCCCGAAAGGCTTGTAGCTCCGGGGATTGCAAAGCGGCCCTGTGAGGGTACCGAAGAGGAGCCTCTAGTTTCTCTTGGAATTGTGGGCACCCCTCCCCGGGGGGGCAAACCCCCACAGTCCCGGCCACACATGTCTCAGGGTTTCTTCTTCTTTGAAGAAATAAAACGCCTCAGGTCCGGACCTCCCGATGCGGCCTGAGGGGCACGGTGGGCCGCTCCCCTGCCTCTGCGAGGGGGGGCGCGACTCGCCACACTTTCCCTGAGGACCTCACGCCTCAGGTAGACCGGACCCACCCGAGACTGTGCGCCTGGCCGGGACTGGGGAACTGATCCGGAGTGGGTGGCCGACACTCCAGATGCTTGTGCACGGCGGGGTAGGTATTTGACGAATGCCTCCTCATGTCGTCTCGCCTCCCGGAACCTGGTGACAACGGTATTAACCGAATCCCCAAAGAGTCCAGAAGGCGAGATCAGGGCATCAAGGAGGAAGGCTCTGTCCCTGTCCTTGATGCCCGTGAGGTTCAACCACAGGTGCCTCTCCGCAGTAACCAAAGCAGCCATGGAACGGCCGATGGCACGGGCCGTCTGCTTGGTTGCACGGAGAGACAAATCTGTGGCGCAGCGTAGGTCTGAAAACGCTGCTTCGTCAATAACCCCGCCGGTGCTGACATCATCCAGTAAGTCAGCCTGGTACGCCTGCAGAACCGCCATGGTGTGCAGAGCAGCACCAGCCTGACCTGCTGCCTGAAAAGCCTTTCCCACCAGCGCAGATGTGACTCTGCAAGGCTTGGTGGGAAGAGAGGGCTTTTTCAGGGATGACGATGTCGCAGGGGAGAGATAGCCAGCCAGCGTCTCTTCCACCCTTGGCATCGCCATGTATCCCCGTGTCTTTGCACCAACGATGGTCGAATAAATCGACGTCGATGGCACAAAAACACGGGAGGAGTGAGGTTTCTGCCATGAGCGAGATAGCTCGCTGTGGAGATCCTCAAAGAAAGGGAGAGCCCTACTCTGGGGCTCCTCCCTCCGGCCACCTGACAGATATCTGTCATCCAGCTTTGAACCCTTGGGGGCCTCTTGTTCCTGCGGCCAGTCGAGGTGGAGCCTGTCGACTGCCTTGGTTACCGCCCCGATTAGATCCTCAATCGCCTTAGTATCGCGAGAGGACCGCTCGGAGGCGGTGCTATCTAACCCCGCAGAAAAAAGGGAAGCCTCGTCCTCCGCCGGCTCAGAAGAAGTGCCGAGGCACGCTCCAGAAGCGGACGCGAGGACGTCGCGGTTCGGCGAATGCACGGTAGAAGCGGACGGATCCGTCTCTCGTGCCTCAGCAAGCTCAAACCGCGAGCCCCAGGATGAGGAAGAGGTGGCTCGGTCTCGCTTAAAAAACGCGAGCCGAGCACGCAGAACTCTGAACTCAAAAACGTCACAGAGTTCACACTCTCCCTCAAGTCCCTGGGCGGCATGGTCAGCCCCCAAGCATTCAAAGCAAAACTCATGCTTATCAAAATCGGAGAGGATCCTCTCACAGGGAGGAACACATCTCCGATCTGAGTCAGTCATGGTTTTGTTATATATTTTTTTCTAATTCTTATACTAGGCTAAGAAACTCAGAGAGTGCTTGGTCACTAGTCTAAGAATGTAGGTAATATGTTTGTGTTTAATTTTTCGTAAAAAATAACAAAGAAGGAGACTTCTCCCTCACACACACGCACACACAAAGCGGTCCTTGAAGACAAAAGAACCTGATGACGCGTCCGCAATCACGCGTATTTATAACCGGCAGGTGCGGGTGTAATTAGCCACGTCACCTGCCGAGGTTATTTAAAGCCAAAATAATTTTTGGCGTGTTTGACACACGTGCTTCACAACCGGTCGAACAAAGACTGTTCTCCCATAGCGTTTGAAACGCAGCATCGAGTGTAGCTTTTGATAGGGAACAATGATTTGGCACTGAAAACTGCACCCTGTGTAAAACTGGCTTTGTCCATAATAAAAAAGTTTGTTAAGGAATGGATAAGAATCAGTTTTCTTAAACGCTCATTCTGAGTGCTGGGAGAGTGAGAAACAAGAATTTGGCACTGAATACTGCACCCTGTGTAAAACAGGCTTTGTGCATAATGAAATAGTTGGTTAAGGAATGGATCAGAATCAGTTGTCTTAAACGCTCAATCTGAGTGCTGGGAGAGGGAGAAACAATGATTTGGCACTGAAAACTGCACCCTGTATAAAACAGGCTTTGTGCATAATAAAAAAAGTTTGTTAAGGAATGGATCAGAATCAGTTTTCTTAAACACTTATTCTGAGTGCTGGGAGAGTGAGAAACAAGGATTTGGCACTGAAAACTGCACCCTGTGTAAAACTGGCTTTGTGCATAATGAAATAGTTCGTTAACGAATGGATCAGAATCAGTTTTCTTAAACGCTCATTCTGAGTGCTGGGAGAGTGAGAAACAATGATTTGGCACTGAAAACTGCACCCTGTGTAAAACTGGCTTTGTGCATCATGAAATAGTTTTTTAAGGAGTGGATAAGAATCAGTTTTCTTAAACGCTCAATCTGAGTGCTGGGAGAGTGAGAAACAAGGATTTGGCACTGAAAACTGCACCCTGTGTAAAACTGGCTTTGTGCATAATAAAAAAGTTTGTTAAGGAATGGATCAGAATCACTTTTCTTAAAAGCTCATTCTGAGTGCTGGGAGGGTGAGAAACAAGGATTTGGCACTGAAAACTGCACCCTGTGTAAAACAGGCTTTGTGCATAATAAAAAAGTTTGTTAAGAAATGGATCAGAATCAGTTTTCTTAAACGCTCATTCTGAGTGGCGGGAGAGTGAGAAACAATGATTTGGCACTGAAAACTGCACCCTGTGTAAAACTGGCTTTGTCCATAATAAAAAAGTTTGTTAAGGAATGGATAAGAATCAGTTTTCTTAAACGCTCATTCTGAGTGCTGGGAGAGTGAGAAACAAGAATTTGGCACTGAATACTGCACCCTGTGTAAAACAGGCTTTGTGCATAATGAAATAGTTGGTTAAGGAATGGATCAGAATCACTTTTCTTAAACGCTCATTCTGAGTGCTTGGAGAGTGATAAACAATGATTTGGCACTGAAAACTGCACCCTGTGTAAAACTGGCTTTGTGCATAATGAAATAGTTGGTTAAGGAATGGATCAGAATCACTTTTCTTAAACGCTCATTCTGAGTGCTTGGAGAGTGATAAACAATGATTTGGCACTGAAAACTGCACCCTGTGTAAAACTGGCTTTGTGCATAATAATAAAGTTTGTTAAGGAATGGATCAGAATCAGTTTTCTTAAACGCTCATTCTGAGTGCTGGGAGAGTGAGAAACAATGATTTGGCACTGAAAACTGCACCCTGTGTAACACAGGCTTTGTGCATAATAAAAAAAGTTTGTTAAGGAATGGATCAGAATCAGTTTTCTTAAACGCTCAATCTGAGTGCTGGGAGAGTGAGAAACAAGGATTTGGCACTGAAAACTGCACCCTGTGTAAAACTGGCTTTGTGCATAATAAAAAAGTTTGTTAAGGAATGGATCAGAATCAGTTTTCTTAAACGCTCATTCTGAGTGCTGGGAGAGTGAGAAACAATGATTTGGCACTGAAAACTGCACCCTGTGTAAAACAGGCTTTGTGCATAATAAAAAAAGTTTGTTAAGGAATGGATCAGAATCAGTTTTCTTAAACGCTCAATCTGAGTGCTGGGAGAGTGAGAAACAAGGATTTGGCACTGAAAACTGCACCCTGTGTAAAACTGGCTTTGTGCATAATAAAAAAGTTTGTTAAGGAGTGGATAAGAATCAGTTTTCTTAAACGCTCAATCTGAGTGCTGGGAGAGTGAGAAACAATGATTTGGCACTGAAAACTGCACCCTGTGTAAAACTGGCTTTGTCCATAATAAAAAAGTTTGTTAAGGGATGGATAAGAATCAGTTTTCTTAAACGCTCATTCTGAGTGCTGGGAGAGTGAGAAACAATGATTTGGCACTGAAAACTGCACCCTGTGTAAAACTGGCTTTGTGCATAATAAAAAAGTTTGTTAAGGAATGGATCAGAATCAGTTTTCTTAAACGCTCATTCTGAGTGCTGGGAGAGTGAGAAACAAGGATTTGGCACTGAAAACTGCACCCTGTGTAAAACTGGCTTTGTGCATAATAAAAAAGTTTGTTAAGGAGTGGATAAGAATCAGTTTTCTTAAACGCTCATTCTGAGTGCTGGGAGAGTGATAAACAATGATTTGGCACTGAAAACTGCACCCTGTGTAAAACAGGCTTTGTGCATAATGAAATAGTTGGTTAAGGAATGGATCAGAATCACTTTTCTTAAACGCTCATTCTGAGTGCTTGGAGAGTGATAAACAATGATTTGGCACTGAAAACTGCACCCTGTGTAAAACTGGCTTTGTGCATAATAAAAAAGTTTGTTAAGGAGTGGATAAGAATCAGTTTTCTTAAACGCTCAATCTGAGTGCTGGGAGAGTGAGAAACAATGATTTGGCACTGAAAACTGCACCCTGTGTAAAACTGGCTTTGTGCATAATAAAAAAAGTTTGTTAAGGAATGGATCAGAATCAGTTTTCTTAAACGCTCAATCTGAGTGCTGGGAGAGTGAGAAACAAGGATTTGGCACTGAAAACTGCACCCTGTGTAAAACTGGCTTTGTGCATAATAAAAAAGTTTGTTAAGGAATGGATCAGAATCAGTTTTCTTAAACGCTCATTCTGAGTGCTGGGAGAGTGAGAAACAATGATTTGGCACTGAAAACTGCACCCTGTGTAAAACAGGCTTTGTGCATAATAAAAAAAGTTTGTTAAGGAATGGATCAGAATCAGTTGTCTTAAACGCTCAATCTGAGTGCTGGGAGAGTGAGAAACAATGATTTGGCACTGAAAACTGCACCCTGTGTAAAACAGGCTTTGTGCATAATAAAAAAAGTTTGTTAAGGAATGGATCAGAATCAGTTTTCTTAAACGCTTATTCTGAGTGCTGGGAGAGTGAGAAACAAGGATTTGGCACTGAAAACTGCACCCTGTGTAAAACTGGCTTTGTGCATAATGAAATAGTTCGTTAACGAATGGATCAGAATCAGTCTTCTTAAACGCTCATTCTGAGTGCTGGGAGAGTGAGAAACAATGATTTGGCACTGAAAATTGCACCCTGTGTAAAACAGGCTTTGTGCATAATAAAAAAAGTTTGTTAAGGAATGGATCAGAATCAGTTTTCTTAAACGCTCAATCTGAGTGCTGGGAGAGTGAGAAACAAGGATTTGGCACTGAAAACTGCACCCTGTGTAAAACTGGCTTTGTCCATAATAAAAAAGTTTGTTAAGGAATGGATCAGAATCAGTTTTCTTAAATGCTCATTCTGAGTGCTGGGAGAGTGATAAACAAGGATTTGGCACTGAAAACTGCACCCTGTGTAAAACTGGCTTTGTGCATCATGAAAAAGTTTTTTAAGGAATGGATCAGAATCAGTTTTCTTAAACGCTCATTCTGAGTGGCGGGAGAGTGAGAAACAATGATTTGGCACTGAAAACTGCACCCTGTGTAAAACTGGCTTTGTGCATAATAAAAAAGTTTGTTAAGGAATGGATCAGAATCAGTTTTCTTAAACGCTCATTCTGAGTGCTGGGAGAGTGAGAAACAAGAATTTGGCTCTGAATACTGCACCCTGTGTAAAACAGGCTTTGTGCATAATGAAATAGTTGGTTAAGGAATGGATCAGAATCACTTTTCTTAAACGCTCATTCTGAGTGCTTGGAGAGTGATAAACAATGATTTGGCACTGAAAACTGCACCCTGTGTAAAACTGGCTTTGTGCATAATAAAAAAGTTTGTTAAGGAGTGGATAAGAATCAGTTTTCTTAAACGCTCAATCTGAGTGCTGGGAGAGTGAGAAACAATGATTTGGCACTGAAAACTGCACCCTGTGTAAAACTGGCTTTGTCCATAATAAAAAAGTTTGTTAAGGAATGGATAAGAATCAGTTTTCTTAAACGCTCATTCTGAGTGCTGGGAGAGTGAGAAACAATGATTTGGCACTGAAAACTGCACCCTGTGTAAAACTGGCTTTGTCCATAATAAAAAAGTTTGTTAAGGAATGGATAAGAATCAGTTTTCTTAAACGCTCATTCTGAGTGCTGGGAGAGTGAGAAACAAGAATTTGGCACTGAATACTGCACCCTGTGTAAAACAGGCTTTGTGCATAATGAAATAGTTGGTTAAGGAATGGATCAGAATCACTTTTCTTAAACGCTCATTCTGAGTGCTTGGAGAGTGATAAACAATGATTTGGCACTGAAAACTGCACCCTGTGTAAAACTGGCTTTGTGCATAATAAAAAAGGTTGTTAAGGAATGGATCAGAATCAGTTTTCTTAAACGCTCATTCTGAGTGCTGGGAGAGTGAGAAACAATGATTTGGCACTGAAAACTGCACCCTGTGTAAAACAGGCTTTGTGCATAATAATAAAGTTTGTTAAGGAATGGATCAGAATCAGTTTTCTTAAACGCTCATTCTGAGTGCTGGGAGAGTGAGAAACAATGATTTGGCACTGAAAACTGCACCCTGTGTAACACAGGCTTTGTGCATAATAAAAAAAGTTTGTTAAGGAATGGATCAGAATCAGTTTTCTTAAACGCTCAATCTGAGTGCTGGGAGAGTGAGAAACAAGGATTTGGCACTGAAAACTGCACCCTGTGTAAAACTGGCTTTGTGCATAATAAAAAAGTTTGTTAAGGAATGGATCAGAATCACTTTTCTTAAAAGCTCATTCTGAGTGCTGGGAGGGTGAGAAACAAGGATTTGGCACTGAAAACTGCACCCTGTGTAAAATTGGCTTTGTGCATAATAAAAAAGTTTGTTAAGGAATGGATCAGAATCAGTTTTCTTAAACACTTATTCTGAGTGCTGGGAGGGTGAGAAACAAGGATTTGGCACTGAAAACTGCACCCTGTGTAAAACAGGCTTTGTGCATAATAAAAAAGTTTGTTAAGGAATGGATCAGAATCAGTTTTCTTAAACGCTCAATCTGAGTGCTGGGAGAGTGAGAAACAAGGATTTGGCACTGAAAACTGCACCCTGTATAAAACTGGCTTTGTGCATAATAAAAAAGTTTGTTAAGGAATGGATCAGAATCAGTTTTCTTAAACGCTCATTCTGAGTGCTGGGAGAGTGAGAAACAATGATTTGGCACTGAAAACTGCACCCTGTGTAAAACAGGCTTTGTGCATAATAAAAAAAGTTTGTTAAGGAATGGATCACAATCAGTTGTCTTAAACGCTCAATCTGAGTGCTGGGAGAGGGAGAAACAATGATTTGGCACTGAAAACTGCACCCTGTATAAAACAGGCTTTGTGCATAATAAAAAAAGTTTGTTAAGGAATGGATCAGAATCAGTTTTCTTAAACACTTATTCTGAGTGCTGGGAGAGTGAGAAACAAGGATTTGGCACTGAAAACTGCACCCTTTGTAAAACTGGCTTTGTGCATAATGAAATAGTTCGTTAACGAATGGATCAGAATCAGTTTTCTTAAACGCTCATTCTGAGTGCTGGGAGAGTGAGAAACAATGATTTGGCACTGAAAACTGCACCCTGTGTAAAACTGGCTTTGTGCATCATGAAATAGTTTTTTAAGGAGTGGATAAGAATCAGTTTTCTTAAACGCTCAATCTGAGTGCTGGGAGAGTGAGAAACAAGGATTTGGCACTGAAAACTGCACCCTGTGTAAAACTGGCTTTGTCCATAATAAAAAAGTTTGTTAAGGAATGGATAAGAATCAGTTTTCTTAAACGCTCATTCTGAGTGCTGGGAGAGTGAGAAACAAGAATTTGGCACTGAATACTGCACCCTGTGTAAAACAGGCTTTGTGCATAATGAAATAGTTGGTTAAGGAATGGATCAGAATCACTTTTCTTAAACGCTCATTCTGAGTGCTTGGAGAGTGATAAACAATGATTTGGCACTGAAAACTGCACCCTGTGTAAAACTGGCTTTGTGCATAATAAAAAAGGTTGTTAAGGAATGGATCAGAATCAGTTTTCTTAAACGCTCATTCTGAGTGCTGGGAGAGTGAGAAACAATGATTTGGCACTGAAAACTGCACCCTGTGTAAAACAGGCTTTGTGCATAATAAAAAAAGTTTGTTAAGGAATGGATCAGAATCAGTTTTCTTAAACGCTCAATCTGAGTGCTGGGAGAGTGAGAAACAAGGATTTGGCACTGAAAACTGCACCCTGTGTAAAACTGGCTTTGTGCATAATAAAAAAGTTTGTTAAGGAATGGATCAGAATCAGTTTTCTTAAACGCTCATTCTGAGTGCTGGGAGAGTGAGAAACAATGATTTGGCACTGAAAACTGCACCCTGTGTAAAACAGGCTTTGTGCATAATAAAAAAAGTTTGTTAAGGAATGGATCAGAATCAGTTTTCTTAAACGCTCAATCTGAGTGCTGGGAGAGTGAGAAACAAGGATTTGGCACTGAAAACTGCACCCTGTGTAAAACTGGCTTTGTGCATAATAAAAAAGTTTGTTAAGGAATGGATCAGAATCAGTTTTCTTAAACGCTCATTCTGAGTGCTGGGAGAGTGAGAAACAATGATTTGGCACTGAAAACTGCACCCTGTGTAAAACAGGCTTTGTGCATAATAAAAAAAGTTTGTTAAGGAATGGATCAGAATCAGTTGTCTTAAACGCTCAATCTGAGTGCTGGGAGAGTGAGAAACAATGATTTAGCACTGAAAACTGCACCCTGTGTAAAACAGGCTTTGTGCATAATAAAAAAAGTTTGTTAAGGAATGGATCAGAATCAGTTTTCTTAAACGCTTATTCTGAGTGCTGGGAGAGTGAGAAACAAGGATTTGGCACTGAAAACTGCACCCTGTGTAAAACTGGCTTTGTGCATAATGAAATAGTTCGTTAACGAATGGATCAGAATCAGTCTTCTTAAACGCTCATTCTGAGTGCTGGGAGAGTGAGAAACAATGATTTGGCACTGAAAACTGCACCCTGTGTAAAACTGGCTTTGTGCATCATGAAAAAGTTTTTTAAGGAGTGGATAAGAATCAGTTTTCTTAAACGCTCAATCTGAGTGCTGGGAGAGTGAGAAACAAGGATTTGGCACTGAAAACTGCACCCTGTGTAAAACTGGCTTTGTGCATAATAAAAAAGTTTGTTAAGGAATGGATCAGAATCACTTTTCTTAAAAGCTCATTCTGAGTGCTGGGAGGGTGAGAAACAAGGATTTGGCACTGAAAACTGCACCCTGTGTAAAACAGGCTTTGTGCATAATAAAAAAGTTTGTTAAGGAATGGATCAGAATCAGTTTTCTTAAACGCTCATTCTGAGTGGCGGGAGAGTGAGAAACAATGATTTGGCACTGAAAACTGCACCCTGTGTAAAACTGTCTTTGTCCATAATAAAAAAGTTCGTTAAGGAATGGATAAGAATCAGTTTTCTTAAACGCTCATTCTGAGTGCTGGGAGAGTGAGAAACAAGAATTTGGCTCTGAATACTGCACCCTGTGTAAAACAGGCTTTGTGCATAATGAAATAGTTGGTTAAGGAATGGATCAGAATCACTTTTCTTAAACGCTCATTCTGAGTGCTTGGAGAGTGATAAACAATGATTTGGCACTGAAAACTGCACCCTGTGTAAAACTGGCTTTGTGCATAATGAAATAGTTGGTTAAGGAATGGATCAGAATCACTTTTCTTAAACGCTCATTCTGAGTGCTTGGAGAGTGATAAACAATGATTTGGCACTGAAAACTGCACCCTGTGTAAAACTGGCTTTGTGCATAATAATAAAGTTTGTTAAGGAATGGATCAGAATCAGTTTTCTTAAACGCTCATTCTGAGTGCTGGGAGAGTGAGAAACAATGATTTGGCACTGAAAACTGCACCCTGTGTAACACAGGCTTTGTGCATAATAAAAAAAGTTTGTTAAGGAATGGATCAGAATCAGTTTTCTTAAACGCTCAATCTGAGTGCTGGGAGAGTGAGAAACAAGGATTTGGCACTGAAAACTGCACCCTGTGTAAAACTGGCTTTGTGCATAATAAAAAAGTTTGTTAAGGAATGGATCAGAATCAGTTTTCTTAAACGCTCATTCTGAGTGCTGGGAGAGTGAGAAACAATGATTTGGCACTGAAAACTGCACCCTGTGTAAAACAGGCTTTGTGCATAATAAAAAAAGTTTGTTAAGGAATGGATCAGAATCAGTTTTCTTAAACGCTCAATCTGAGTGCTGGGAGAGTGAGAAACAAGGATTTGGCACTGAAAACTGCACCCTGTGTAAAACTGGCTTTGTGCATAATAAAAAAGTTTGTTAAGGAGTGGATAAGAATCAGTTTTCTTAAACGCTCAATCTGAGTGCTGGGAGAGTGAGAAACAATGATTTGGCACTGAAAACTGCACCCTGTGTAAAACTGGCTTTGTCCATAATAAAAAAGTTTGTTAAGGGATGGATAAGAATCAGTTTTCTTAAACGCTCATTCTGAGTGCTGGGAGAGTGAGAAACAATGATTTGGCACTGAAAACTGCACCCTGTGTAAAACTGGCTTTGTGCATAATAAAAAAGTTTGTTAAGGAATGGATCAGAATCAGTTTTCTTAAACGCTCATTCTGAGTGCTGGGAGAGTGAGAAACAAGGATTTGGCACTGAAAACTGCACCCTGTGTAAAACTGGCTTTGTGCATAATAAAAAAGTTTGTTAAGGAGTGGATAAGAATCAGTTTTCTTAAACGCTCATTCTGAGTGCTGGGAGAGTGATAAACAATGATTTGGCACTGAAAACTGCACCCTGTGTAAAACAGGCTTTGTGCATAATGAAATAGTTGGTTAAGGAATGGATCAGAATAACTTTTCTTAAACGCTCATTCTGAGTGCTTGGAGAGTGATAAACAATGATTTGGCACTGAAAACTGCACCCTGTGTAAAACTGGCTTTGTGCATAATAAAAAAGTTTGTTAAGGAGTGGATAAGAATCAGTTTTCTTAAACGCTCAATCTGAGTGCTGGGAGAGTGAGAAACAATGATTTGGCACTGAAAACTGCACCCTGTGTAAAACTGGCTTTGTGCATAATAAAAAAAGTTTGTTAAGGAATGGATCAGAATCAGTTTTCTTAAACGCTCAATCTGAGTGCTGGGAGAGTGAGAAACAAGGATTTGGCACTGAAAACTGCACCCTGTGTAAAACTGGCTTTGTGCATAATAAAAAAGTTTGTTAAGGAATGGATCAGAATCAGTTTTCTTAAACGCTCATTCTGAGTGCTGGGAGAGTGAGAAACAATGATTTGGCACTGAAAACTGCACCCTGTGTAAAACAGGCTTTGTGCATAATAAAAAAAGTTTGTTAAGGAATGGATCAGAATCAGTTGTCTTAAACGCTCAATCTGAGTGCTGGGAGAGTGAGAAACAATGATTTGGCACTGAAAACTGCACCCTGTGTAAAACAGGCTTTGTGCATAATAAAAAAAGTTTGTTAAGGAATGGATCAGAATCAGTTTTCTTAAACGCTTATTCTGAGTGCTGGGAGAGTGAGAAACAAGGATTTGGCACTGAAAACTGCACCCTGTGTAAAACTGGCTTTGTGCATAATGAAATAGTTCGTTAACGAATGGATCAGAATCAGTCTTCTTAAACGCTCATTCTGAGTGCTGGGAGAGTGAGAAACAATGATTTGGCACTGAAAACTGCACCCTGTGTAAAACAGGCTTTGTGCATAATAAAAAAAGTTTGTTAAGGAATGGATCAGAATCAGTTGTCTTAAACGCTCAATCTGAGTGCTGGGAGAGTGAGAAACAATGATTTGGCACTGAAAACTGCACCCTGTGTAAAACAGGCTTTGTGCATAATAAAAAAAGTTTGTTAAGGAATGGATCAGAATCAGTTTTCTTAAACGCTTATTCTGAGTGCTGGGAGAGTGAGAAACAAGGATTTGGCACTGAAAACTGCACCCTGTGTAAAACTGGCTTTGTGCATAATGAAATAGTTCGTTAACGAATGGATCAGAATCAGTCTTCTTAAACGCTCATTCTGAGTGCTGGGAGAGTGAGAAACAATGATTTGGCACTGAAAATTGCACCCTGTGTAAAACAGGCTTTGTGCATAATAAAAAAAGTTTGTTAAGGAATGGATCAGAATCAGTTTTCTTAAACGCTCAATCTGAGTGCTGGGAGAGTGAGAAACAAGGATTTGGCACTGAAAACTGCACCCTGTGTAAAACTGGCTTTGTCCATAATAAAAAAGTTTGTTAAGGAATGGATCAGAATCAGTTTTCTTAAATGCTCATTCTGAGTGCTGGGAGAGTGATAAACAAGGATTTGGCACTGAAAACTGCACCCTGTGTAAAACTGGCTTTGTGCATCATGAAAAAGTTTTTTAAGGAATGGATCAGAATCAGTTTTCTTAAACGCTCATTCTGAGTGGCGGGAGAGTGAGAAACAATGATTTGGCACTGAAAACTGCACCCTGTGTAAAACTGGCTTTGTGCATAATAAAAAAGTTTGTTAAGGAATGGATCAGAATCAGTTTTCTTAAACGCTCATTCTGAGTGCTGGGAGAGTGAGAAACAAGAATTTGGCTCTGAATACTGCACCCTGTGTAAAACAGGCTTTGTGCATAATGAAATAGTTGGTTAAGGAATGGATCAGAATCACTTTTCTTAAACGCTCATTCTGAGTGCTTGGAGAGTGATAAACAATGATTTGGCACTGAAAACTGCACCCTGTGTAAAACTGGCTTTGTGCATAATAAAAAAGTTTGTTAAGGAGTGGATAAGAATCAGTTTTCTTAAACGCTCAATCTGAGTGCTGGGAGAGTGAGAAACAATGATTTGGCACTGAAAACTGCACCCTGTGTAAAACTGGCTTTGTCCATAATAAAAAAGTTTGTTAAGGAATGGATAAGAATCAGTTTTCTTAAACGCTCATTCTGAGTGCTGGGAGAGTGAGAAACAATGATTTGGCACTGAAAACTGCACCCTGTGTAAAACTGGCTTTGTCCATAATAAAAAAGTTTGTTAAGGAATGGATAAGAATCAGTTTTCTTAAACGCTCATTCTGAGTGCTGGGAGAGTGAGAAACAAGAATTTGGCACTGAATACTGCACCCTGTGTAAAACAGGCTTTGTGCATAATGAAATAGTTGGTTAAGGAATGGATCAGAATCACTTTTCTTAAACGCTCATTCTGAGTGCTTGGAGAGTGATAAACAATGATTTGGCACTGAAAACTGCACCCTGTGTAAAACTGGCTTTGTGCATAATAAAAAAGGTTGTTAAGGAATGGATCAGAATCAGTTTTCTTAAACGCTCATTCTGAGTGCTGGGAGAGTGAGAAACAATGATTTGGCACTGAAAACTGCACCCTGTGTAAAACAGGCTTTGTGCATAATAAAAAAAGTTTGTTAAGGAATGGATCAGAATCAGTTTTCTTAAACGCTCAATCTGAGTGCTGGGAGAGTGAGAAACAAGGATTTGGCACTGAAAACTGCACCCTGTGTAAAACTGGCTTTGTGCATAATAAAAAAGTTTGTTAAGGAATGGATCAGAATCAGTTTTCTTAAACGCTCATTCTGAGTGCTGGGAGAGTGAGAAACAATGATTTGGCACTGAAAACTGCACCCTGTGTAAAACAGGCTTTGTGCATAATAAAAAAAGTTTGTTAAGGAATGGATCAGAATCAGTTTTCTTAAACGCTCAATCTGAGTGCTGGGAGAGTGAGAAACAAGGATTTGGCACTGAAAACTGCACCCTGTGTAAAACTGGCTTTGTGCATAATAAAAAAGTTTGTTAAGGAATGGATCAGAATCAGTTTTCTTAAACGCTCATTCTGAGTGCTGGGAGAGTGAGAAACAATGATTTGGCACTGAAAACTGCACCCTGTGTAAAACAGGCTTTGTGCATAATAAAAAAAGTTTGTTAAGGAATGGATCAGAATCAGTTGTCTTAAACGCTCAATCTGAGTGCTGGGAGAGTGAGAAACAATGATTTAGCACTGAAAACTGCACCCTGTGTAAAACAGGCTTTGTGCATAATAAAAAAAGTTTGTTAAGGAATGGATCAGAATCAGTTTTCTTAAACGCTTATTCTGAGTGCTGGGAGAGTGAGAAACAAGGATTTGGCACTGAAAACTGCACCCTGTGTAAAACTGGCTTTGTGCATAATGAAATAGTTCGTTAACGAATGGATCAGAATCAGTCTTCTTAAACGCTCATTCTGAGTGCTGGGAGAGTGAGAAACAATGATTTGGCACTGAAAACTGCACCCTGTGTAAAACTGGCTTTGTGCATCATGAAAAAGTTTTTTAAGGAGTGGATAAGAATCAGTTTTCTTAAACGCTCAATCTGAGTGCTGGGAGAGTGAGAAACAAGGATTTGGCACTGAAAACTGCACCCTGTGTAAAACTGGCTTTGTGCATAATAAAAAAGTTTGTTAAGGAATGGATCAGAATCACTTTTCTTAAAAGCTCATTCTGAGTGCTGGGAGGGTGAGAAACAAGGATTTGGCACTGAAAACTGCACCCTGTGTAAAACAGGCTTTGTGCATAATAAAAAAGTTTGTTAAGGAATGGATCAGAATCAGTTTTCTTAAACGCTCATTCTGAGTGGCGGGAGAGTGAGAAACAATGATTTGGCACTGAAAACTGCACCCTGTGTAAAACTGTCTTTGTCCATAATAAAAAAGTTCGTTAAGGAATGGATAAGAATCAGTTTTCTTAAACGCTCATTCTGAGTGCTGGGAGAGTGAGAAACAAGAATTTGGCTCTGAATACTGCACCCTGTGTAAAACAGGCTTTGTGCATAATGAAATAGTTGGTTAAGGAATGGATCAGAATCACTTTTCTTAAACGCTCATTCTGAGTGCTTGGAGAGTGATAAACAATGATTTGGCACTGAAAACTGCACCCTGTGTAAAACTGGCTTTGTGCATAATGAAATAGTTGGTTAAGGAATGGATCAGAATCACTTTTCTTAAACGCTCATTCTGAGTGCTTGGAGAGTGATAAACAATGATTTGGCACTGAAAACTGCACCCTGTGTAAAACTGGCTTTGTGCATAATAATAAAGTTTGTTAAGGAATGGATCAGAATCAGTTTTCTTAAACGCTCATTCTGAGTGCTGGGAGAGTGAGAAACAATGATTTGGCACTGAAAACTGCACCCTGTGTAACACAGGCTTTGTGCATAATAAAAAAAGTTTGTTAAGGAATGGATCAGAATCAGTTTTCTTAAACGCTCAATCTGAGTGCTGGGAGAGTGAGAAACAAGGATTTGGCACTGAAAACTGCACCCTGTGTAAAACTGGCTTTGTGCATAATAAAAAAGTTTGTTAAGGAATGGATCAGAATCAGTTTTCTTAAACGCTCATTCTGAGTGCTGGGAGAGTGAGAAACAATGATTTGGCACTGAAAACTGCACCCTGTGTAAAACAGGCTTTGTGCATAATAAAAAAAGTTTGTTAAGGAATGGATCAGAATCAGTTTTCTTAAACGCTCAATCTGAGTGCTGGGAGAGTGAGAAACAAGGATTTGGCACTGAAAACTGCACCCTGTGTAAAACTGGCTTTGTGCATAATAAAAAAGTTTGTTAAGGAGTGGATAAGAATCAGTTTTCTTAAACGCTCAATCTGAGTGCTGGGAGAGTGAGAAACAATGATTTGGCACTGAAAACTGCACCCTGTGTAAAACTGGCTTTGTCCATAATAAAAAAGTTTGTTAAGGGATGGATAAGAATCAGTTTTCTTAAACGCTCATTCTGAGTGCTGGGAGAGTGAGAAACAATGATTTGGCACTGAAAACTGCACCCTGTGTAAAACTGGCTTTGTGCATAATAAAAAAGTTTGTTAAGGAATGGATCAGAATCAGTTTTCTTAAACGCTCATTCTGAGTGCTGGGAGAGTGAGAAACAAGGATTTGGCACTGAAAACTGCACCCTGTGTAAAACTGGCTTTGTGCATAATAAAAAAGTTTGTTAAGGAGTGGATAAGAATCAGTTTTCTTAAACGCTCATTCTGAGTGCTGGGAGAGTGATAAACAATGATTTGGCACTGAAAACTGCACCCTGTGTAAAACAGGCTTTGTGCATAATGAAATAGTTGGTTAAGGAATGGATCAGAATCACTTTTCTTAAACGCTCATTCTGAGTGCTTGGAGAGTGATAAACAATGATTTGGCACTGAAAACTGCACCCTGTGTAAAACTGGCTTTGTGCATAATAAAAAAGTTTGTTAAGGAGTGGATAAGAATCAGTTTTCTTAAACGCTCAATCTGAGTGCTGGGAGAGTGAGAAACAATGATTTGGCACTGAAAACTGCACCCTGTGTAAAACTGGCTTTGTGCATAATAAAAAAAGTTTGTTAAGGAATGGATCAGAATCAGTTTTCTTAAACGCTCAATCTGAGTGCTGGGAGAGTGAGAAACAAGGATTTGGCACTGAAAACTGCACCCTGTGTAAAACTGGCTTTGTGCATAATAAAAAAGTTTGTTAAGGAATGGATCAGAATCAGTTTTCTTAAACGCTCATTCTGAGTGCTGGGAGAGTGAGAAACAATGATTTGGCACTGAAAACTGCACCCTGTGTAAAACAGGCTTTGTGCATAATAAAAAAAGTTTGTTAAGGAATGGATCAGAATCAGTTGTCTTAAACGCTCAATCTGAGTGCTGGGAGAGTGAGAAACAATGATTTGGCACTGAAAACTGCACCCTGTGTAAAACAGGCTTTGTGCATAATAAAAAAAGTTTGTTAAGGAATGGATCAGAATCAGTTTTCTTAAACGCTTATTCTGAGTGCTGGGAGAGTGAGAAACAAGGATTTGGCACTGAAAACTGCACCCTGTGTAAAACTGGCTTTGTGCATAATAAAAAAGTTTGTTAAGG
The DNA here is from genome assembly GCA_029783895.1 of Triplophysa bombifrons. NCBI lineage: Eukaryota > Metazoa > Chordata > Actinopteri > Cypriniformes > Nemacheilidae > Triplophysa > Triplophysa bombifrons. Next base: position 18,407,742 of record CM056459.1, on the reverse strand, counting down.
AATGGATCAGAATCAGTTTTCTTAAACGCTCATTCTGAGTGCTGGGAGAGTGAGAAACAATGATTTGGCACTGAAAACTGCACCCTGTGTAAAACAGGCTTTGTGCATAATAAAAAAAGTTTGTTAAGGAATGGATCAGAATCAGTTTTCTTAAACGCTCAATCTGAGTGCTGGGAGAGTGAGAAACAAGGATTTGGCACTGAAAACTGCACCCTGTGTAAAACTGGCTTTGTGCATAATAAAAAAGTTTGTTAAGGAATGGATCAGAATCAGTTTTCTTAAACGCTCATTCTGAGTGCTGGGAGAGTGAGAAACAATGATTTGGCACTGAAAACTGCACCCTGTGTAAAACAGGCTTTGTGCATAATAAAAAAAGTTTGTTAAGGAATGGATCAGAATCAGTTGTCTTAAACGCTCAATCTGAGTGCTGGGAGAGTGAGAAACAATGATTTAGCACTGAAAACTGCACCCTGTGTAAAACAGGCTTTGTGCATAATAAAAAAAGTTTGTTAAGGAATGGATCAGAATCAGTTTTCTTAAACGCTTATTCTGAGTGCTGGGAGAGTGAGAAACAAGGATTTGGCACTGAAAACTGCACCCTGTGTAAAACTGGCTTTGTGCATAATGAAATAGTTCGTTAACGAATGGATCAGAATCAGTCTTCTTAAACGCTCATTCTGAGTGCTGGGAGAGTGAGAAACAATGATTTGGCACTGAAAACTGCACCCTGTGTAAAACTGGCTTTGTGCATCATGAAAAAGTTTTTTAAGGAGTGGATAAGAATCAGTTTTCTTAAACGCTCAATCTGAGTGCTGGGAGAGTGAGAAACAAGGATTTGGCACTGAAAACTGCACCCTGTGTAAAACTGGCTTTGTGCATAATAAAAAAGTTTGTTAAGGAATGGATCAGAATCACTTTTCTTAAAAGCTCATTCTGAGTGCTGGGAGGGTGAGAAACAAGGATTTGGCACTGAAAACTGCACCCTGTGTAAAACAGGCTTTGTGCATAATAAAAAAGTTTGTTAAGGAATGGATCAGAATCAGTTTTCTTAAACGCTCATTCTGAGTGGCGGGAGAGTGAGAAACAATGATTTGGCACTGAAAACTGCACCCTGTGTAAAACTGTCTTTGTCCATAATAAAAAAGTTCGTTAAGGAATGGATAAGAATCAGTTTTCTTAAACGCTCATTCTGAGTGCTGGGAGAGTGAGAAACAAGAATTTGGCTCTGAATACTGCACCCTGTGTAAAACAGGCTTTGTGCATAATGAAATAGTTGGTTAAGGAATGGATCAGAATCACTTTTCTTAAACGCTCATTCTGAGTGCTTGGAGAGTGATAAACAATGATTTGGCACTGAAAACTGCACCCTGTGTAAAACTGGCTTTGTGCATAATAAAAAAGTTTGTTAAGGAGTGGATAAGAATCAGTTTTCTTAAACGCTCAATCTGAGTGCTGGGAGAGTGAGAAACAATGATTTGGCACTGAAAACTGCACCCTGTGTAAAACTGGCTTTGTCCATAATAAAAAAGTTTGTTAAGGAATGGATAAGAATCAGTTTTCTTAAACGCTCATTCTGAGTGCTGGGAGAGTGAGAAACAATGATTTGGCACTGAAAACTGCACCCTGTGTAAAACTGGCTTTGTCCATAATAAAAAAGTTTGTTAAGGAATGGATAAGAATCAGTTTTCTTAAACGCTCATTTTGAGTGCTGGGAGAGTGAGAAACAAGAATTTGGCACTGAATACTGCACCCTGTGTAAAACAGGCTTTGTGCATAATGAAATAGTTGGTTAAGGAATGGATCAGAATCAGTTTTCTTAAACGCTCATTCTGAGTGCTGGGAGAGTGAGAAACAATGATTTGGCACTGAAAACTGCACCCTGTGTAAAACAGGCTTTGTGCATAATAAAAAAAGTTTGTTAAGGAATGGATCAGAATCAGTTTTCTTAAACGCTCAATCTGAGTGCTGGGAGAGTGAGAAACAAGGATTTGGCACTGAAAACTGCACCCTGTGTAAAACAGGCTTTGTGCATAATAAAAAAGTTTGTTAAGGAATGGATCAGAATCAGTTTTCTTAAACGCTCATTCTGAGTGCTGGGAGAGTGAGAAACAATGATTTGGCACTGAAAACTGCACCCTGTGTAAAACAGGCTTTGTGCATAATAAAAAAAGTTAGTTAAGGAATGGATCAGAATCAGTTTTCTTAAACGCTCAATCTGAGTGCTGGGAGAGTGAGAAACAAGGATTTGGCACTGAAAACTGCACCCTGTGTAAAACTGGCTTTGTGCATAATAAAAAAGTTTGTTAAGGAATGGATCAGAATCAGTTTTCTTAAACGCTCATTCTGAGTGCTGGGAGAGTGAGAAACAATGATTTGGCACTGAAAACTGCACCCTGTGTAAAACAGGCTTTGTGCATAATAAAAAAAGTTTGTTAAGGAATGGATCAGAATCAGTTGTCTTAAACGCTCAATCTGAGTGCTGGGAGAGTGAGAAACAATGATTTGGCACTGAAAACTGCACCCTGTGTAAAACAGGCTTTGTGCATAATAAAAAAAGTTTGTTAAGGAATGGATCAGAATCAGTTTTCTTAAACGCTTATTCTGAGTGCTGGGAGAGTGAGAAACAAGGATTTGGCACTGAAAACTGCACCCTGTGTAAAACTGGCTTTGTGCATAATGAAATAGTTCGTTAACGAATGGATCAGAACCAGTCTTCTTAAACGCTCATTCTGAGTGCTGGGAGAGTGAGAAACAATGATTTGGCACTGAAAACTGCACCCTGTGTAAAACAGGCTTTGTGCATAATAAAAAAAGTTTGTTAAGGAATGGATCAGAATCAGTTTTCTTAAACGCTTATTCTGAGTGCTGGGAGAGTGAGAAACAAGGATTTGGCACTGAAAACTGCACCCTGTGTAAAACTGGCTTTGTGCATAATGAAATAGTTCGTTAACGAATGGATCAGAATCAGTCTTCTTAAACGCTCATTCTGAGTGCTGGGAGAGTGAGAAACAATGATTTGGCACTGAAAACTGCACCCTGTGTAAAACTGGCTTTGTGCATCATGAAAAAGTTTTTTAAGGAGTGGATAAGAATCAGTTTTCTTAAACGCTCAATCTGAGTGCTGGGAGAGTGAGAAACAAGGATTTGGCACTGAAAACTGCACCCTGTGTAAAACTGGCTTTGTGCATAATAAAAAAGTTTGTTAAGGAATGGATCAGAATCACTTTTCTTAAAAGCTCATTCTGAGTGCTGGGAGGGTGAGAAACAAGGATTTGGCACTGAAAACTGCACCCTGTGTAAAACAGGCTTTGTGCATAATAAAAAAGTTTGTTAAGGAATGGATCAGAATCAGTTTTCTTAAACGCTCATTCTGAGTGGCGGGAGAGTGAGAAACAATGATTTGGCACTGAAAACTGCACCCTGTGTAAAACTGTCTTTGTCCATAATAAAAAAGTTCGTTAAGGAATGGATAAGAATCAGTTTTCTTAAACGCTCATTCTGAGTGCTGGGAGAGTGAGAAACAAGAATTTGGCTCTGAATACTGCACCCTGTGTAAAACAGGCTTTGTGCATAATGAAATAGTTGGTTAAGGAATGGATCAGAATCACTTTTCTTAAACGCTCATTCTGAGTGCTTGGAGAGTGATAAACAATGATTTGGCACTGAAAACTGCACCCTGTGTAAAACTGGCTTTGTGCATAATAAAAAAGTTTGTTAAGGAGTGGATAAGAATCAGTTTTCTTAAACGCTCAATCTGAGTGCTGGGAGAGTGAGAAACAATGATTTGGCACTGAAAACTGCACCCTGTGTAAAACTGGCTTTGTCCATAATAAAAAAGTTTGTTAAGGAATGGATAAGAATCAGTTTTCTTAAACGCTCATTCTGAGTGCTGGGAGAGTGAGAAACAATGATTTGGCACTGAAAACTGCACCCTGTGTAAAACTGGCTTTGTCCATAATAAAAAAGTTTGTTAAGGAATGGATAAGAATCAGTTTTCTTAAACGCTCATTTTGAGTGCTGGGAGAGTGAGAAACAAGAATTTGGCACTGAATACTGCACCCTGTGTAAAACAGGCTTTGTGCATAATGAAATAGTTGGTTAAGGAATGGATCAGAATCAGTTTTCTTAAACGCTTATTCTGAGTGCTGGGAGAGTGAGAAACAAGGATTTGGCACTGAAAACTGCACCCTGTGTAAAACTGGCTTTGTGCATAATGAAATAGTTCGTTAACGAATGGATCAGAATCAGTCTTCTTAAACGCTCATTCTGAGTGCTGGGAGAGTGAGAAACAATGATTTGGCACTGAAAACTGCACCCTGTGTAAAACTGGCTTTGTGCATCATGAAAAAGTTTTTTAAGGAGTGGATAAGAATCAGTTTTCTTAAACGCTCAATCTGAGTGCTGGGAGAGTGAGAAACAAGGATTTGGCACTGAAAACTGCACCCTGTGTAAAACTGGCTTTGTGCATAATAAAAAAGTTTGTTAAGGAATGGATCAGAATCACTTTTCTTAAAAGCTCATTCTGAGTGCTGGGAGGGTGAGAAACAAGGATTTGGCACTGAAAACTGCACCCTGTGTAAAACAGGCTTTGTGCATAATAAAAAAGTTTGTTAAGGAATGGATCAGAATCAGTTTTCTTAAACGCTCATTCTGAGTGGCGGGAGAGTGAGAAACAATGATTTGGCACTGAAAACTGCACCCTGTGTAAAACTGTCTTTGTCCATAATAAAAAAGTTCGTTAAGGAATGGATAAGAATCAGTTTTCTTAAACGCTCATTCTGAGTGCTGGGAGAGTGAGAAACAAGAATTTGGCTCTGAATACTGCACCCTGTGTAAAACAGGCTTTGTGCATAATGAAATAGTTGGTTAAGGAATGGATCAGAATCACTTTTCTTAAACGCTCATTCTGAGTGCTTGGAGAGTGATAAACAATGATTTGGCACTGAAAACTGCACCCTGTGTAAAACTGGCTTTGTGCATAATAAAAAAGTTTGTTAAGGAGTGGATAAGAATCAGTTTTCTTAAACGCTCAATCTGAGTGCTGGGAGAGTGAGAAACAATGATTTGGCACTGAAAACTGCACCCTGTGTAAAACTGGCTTTGTCCATAATAAAAAAGTTTGTTAAGGAATGGATAAGAATCAGTTTTCTTAAACGCTCATTCTGAGTGCTGGGAGAGTGAGAAACAATGATTTGGCACTGAAAACTGCACCCTGTGTAAAACTGGCTTTGTCCATAATAAAAAAGTTTGTTAAGGAATGGATAAGAATCAGTTTTCTTAAACGCTCATTTTGAGTGCTGGGAGAGTGAGAAACAAGAATTTGGCACTGAATACTGCACCCTGTGTAAAACAGGCTTTGTGCATAATGAAATAGTTGGTTAAGGAATGGATCAGAATCAGTTTTCTTAAACGCTCATTCTGAGTGCTGGGAGAGTGAGAAACAATGATTTGGCACTGAAAACTGCACCCTGTGTAAAACAGGCTTTGTGCATAATAAAAAAAGTTTGTTAAGGAATGGATCAGAATCAGTTTTCTTAAACGCTCAATCTGAGTGCTGGGAGAGTGAGAAACAATGATTTGGCACTGAAAACTGCACCCTGTGTAAAACTGGCTTTGTCCATAATAAAAAAGTTTGTTAAGGAATGGATAAGAATCAGTTTTCTTAAACGCTCATTCTGAGTGCTGGGAGAGTGAGAAACAATGATTTGGCACTGAAAACTGCACCCTGTGTAAAACTGGCTTTGTCCATAATAAAAAAGTTTGTTAAGGAATGGATAAGAATCAGTTTTCTTAAACGCTCATTCTGAGTGCTGGGAGAGTGAGAAACAAGAATTTGGCACTGAATACTGCACCCTGTGTAAAACAGGCTTTGTGCATAATGAAATAGTTGGTTAAGGAATGGATCAGAATCAGTTTTCTTAAACGCTCATTCTGAGTGCTGGGAGAGTGAGAAACAATGATTTGGCACTGAAAACTGCACCCTGTGTAAAACAGGCTTTGTGCATAATAAAAAAGTTTGTTAAGGAATGGATCAGAATCAGTTTTCTTAAACGCTCAATCTGAGTGCTGGGGGAGTGAGAAACAAGGATTTGGCACTGAAAACTGCACCCTGTGTAAAACTGGCTTTGTGCATAATAAAAAAGTTTGTTAAGGAATGGATCAGAATCAGTTTTCTTAAACGCTCATTCTGAGTGCTGGGAGAGTGAGAAACAATGATTTGGCACTGAAAACTGCACCCTGTGTAAAACAGGCTTTGTGCATAATAAAAAAGTTTGTTAAGGAATGGATCAGAATCAGTTTTCTTAAACGCTCATTCTGAGTGCTGGGAGAGTGAGAAACAATGATTTGGCACTGAAAACTGCACCCTGTGTAAAACAGGCTTTGTGCATAATAAAAAAAGTTTGTTAAGGAATGGATCAGAATCAGTTTTCTTAAACGCTCAATCTGAGTGCTGGGAGAGTGAGAAACAAGGATTTGGCACTGAAAACTGCACCCTGTGTAAAACTGGCTTTGTGCATAATAAAAAAGTTTGTTAAGGAATGGATCAGAATCAGTTTTCTTAAACGCTCATTCTGAGTGCTGGGAGAGTGAGAAACAATGATTTGGCACTGAAAACTGCACCCTGTGTAAAACAGGCTTTGTGCATAATAAAAAAAGTTTGTTAAGGAATGGATCAGAATCAGTTGTCTTAAACGCTCAATCTGAGTGCTGGGAGAGTGAGAAACAATGATTTAGCACTGAAAACTGCACCCTGTGTAAAACAGGTTTTGTGCATAATAAAAAAAGTTTGTTAAGGAATGGATCAGAATCAGTTTTCTTAAACGCTTATTCTGAGTGCTGGGAGAGTGAGAAACAAGGATTTGGCACTGAAAACTGCACCCTGTGTAAAACTGGCTTTGTGCATAATGAAATAGTTCGTTAACGAATGGATCAGAATCAGTCTTCTTAAACGCTCATTCTGAGTGCTGGGAGAGTGAGAAACAATGATTTGGCACTGAAAACTGCACCCTGTGTAAAACTGGCTTTGTGCATCATGAAAAAGTTTTTTAAGGAGTGGATAAGAATCAGTTTTCTTAAACGCTCAATCTGAGTGCTGGGAGAGTGAGAAACAAGGATTTGGCACTGAAAACTGCACCCTGTGTAAAACTGGCTTTGTGCATACTAAAAAAGTTTGTTAAGGAATGGATCAGAATCACTTTTCTTAAAAGCTCATTCTGAGTGCTGGGAGGGTGAGAAACAAGGATTTGGCACTGAAAACTGCACCCTGTGTAAAACAGGCTTTGTGCATAATAAAAAAGTTTGTTAAGGAATGGATCAGAATCAGTTTTCTTAAACGCTCATTCTGAGTGGCGGGAGAGTGAGAAACAATGATTTGGCACTGAAAACTGCACCCTGTGTAAAACTGTCTTTGTCCATAATAAAAAAGTTCGTTAAGGAATGGATAAGAATCAGTTTTCTTAAACGCTCATTCTGAGTGCTGGGAGAGTGAGAAACAAGAATTTGGCTCTGAATACTGCACCCTGTGTAAAACAGGCTTTGTGCATAATGAAATAGTTGGTTAAGGAATGGATCAGAATCACTTTTCTTAAACGCTCATTCTGAGTGCTTGGAGAGTGATAAACAATGATTTGGCACTGAAAACTGCACCCTGTGTAAAACTGGCTTTGTGCATAATAAAAAAGTTTGTTAAGGAGTGGATAAGAATCAGTTTTCTTAAACGCTCAATCTGAGTGCTGGGAGAGTGAGAAACAATGATTTGGCACTGAAAACTGCACCCTGTGTAAAACTGGCTTTGTCCATAATAAAAAAGTTTGTTAAGGAATGGATAAGAATCAGTTTTCTTAAACGCTCATTCTGAGTGCTGGGAGAGTGAGAAACAATGATTTGGCACTGAAAACTGCACCCTGTGTAAAACTGGCTTTGTCCATAATAAAAAAGTTTGTTAAGGAATGGATAAGAATCAGTTTTCTTAAACGCTCATTTTGAGTGCTGGGAGAGTGAGAAACAAGAATTTGGCACTGAATACTGCACCCTGTGTAAAACAGGCTTTGTGCATAATGAAATAGTTGGTTAAGGAATGGATCAGAATCAGTTTTCTTAAACGCTCATTCTGAGTGCTGGGAGAGTGAGAAACAATGATTTGGCACTGAAAACTGCACCCTGTGTAAAACAGGCTTTGTGCATAATAAAAAAAGTTTGTTAAGGAATGGATCAGAATCAGTTTTCTTAAACGCTCAATCTGAGTGCTGGGAGAGTGAGAAACAAGGATTTGGCACTGAAAACTGCACCCTGTGTAAAACTGGCTTTGTGCATAATAAAAAAGTTTGTTAAGGAATGGATCAGAATCAGTTTTCTTAAACGCTCATTCTGAGTGCTGGGAGAGTGAGAAACAATGATTTGGCACTGAAAACTGCACCCTGTGTAAAACAGGCTTTGTGCATAATAAAAAAAGTTTGTTAAGGAATGGATCAGAATCAGTTGTCTTAAACGCTCAATCTGAGTGCTGGGAGAGTGAGAAACAATGATTTGGCACTGAAAACTGCACCCTGTGTAAAACAGGCTTTGTGCATAATAAAAAAAGTTTGTTAAGGAATGGATCAGAATCAGTTTTCTTAAACGCTTATTCTGAGTGCTGGGAGAGTGAGAAACAAGGATTTGGCACTGAAAACTGCACCCTGTGTAAAACTGGCTTTGTGCATAATGAAATAGTTCGTTAACGAATGGATCAGAATCAGTCTTCTTAAACGCTCATTCTGAGTGCTGGGAGAGTGAGAAACAATGATTTGGCACTGAAAACTGCACCCTGTGTAAAACTGGCTTTGTGCATCATGAAAAAGTTTTTTAAGGAGTGGATAAGAATCAGTTTTCTTAAACGCTCAATCTGAGTGCTGGGAGAGTGAGAAACAAGGATTTGGCACTGAAAACTGCACCCTGTGTAAAACTGGCTTTGTGCATAATAAAAAAGTTTGTTAAGGAATGGATCAGAATCACTTTTCTTAAAAGCTCATTCTGAGTGCTGGGAGGGTGAGAAACAAGGATTTGGCACTGAAAACTGCACCCTGTGTAAAACAGGCTTTGTGCATAATAAAAAAGTTTGTTAAGGAATGGATCAGAATCAGTTTTCTTAAACGCTCATTCTGAGTGGCGGGAGAGTGAGAAACAATGATTTGGCACTGAAAACTGCACCCTGTGTAAAACTGTCTTTGTCCATAATAAAAAAGTTCGTTAAGGAATGGATAAGAATCAGTTTTCTTAAACGCTCATTCTGAGTGCTGGGAGAGTGAGAAACAAGAATTTGGCTCTGAATACTGCACCCTGTGTAAAACAGGCTTTGTGCATAATGAAATAGTTGGTTAAGGAATGGATCAGAATCACTTTTCTTAAACGCTCATTCTGAGTGCTTGGAGAGTGATAAACAATGATTTGGCACTGAAAACTGCACCCTGTGTAAAACTGGCTTTGTGCATAATAAAAAAGTTTGTTAAGGAGTGGATAAGAATCAGTTTTCTTAAACGCTCAATCTGAGTGCTGGGAGAGTGAGAAACAATGATTTGGCACTGAAAACTGCACCCTGTGTAAAACTGGCTTTGTCCATAATAAAAAAGTTTGTTAAGGAATGGATAAGAATCAGTTTTCTTAAACGCTCATTCTGAGTGCTGGGAGAGTGAGAAACAAGAATTTGGCACTGAATACTGCACCCTGTGTAAAACAGGCTTTGTGCATAATGAAATAGTTGGTTAAGGAATGGATCAGAATCAGTTTTCTTAAACGCTCATTCTGAGTGCTGGGAGAGTGAGAAACAATGATTTGGCACTGAAAACTGCACCCTGTGTAAAACAGGCTTTGTGCATAATAAAAAAAGTTTGTTAAGGAATGGATCAGAATCAGTTTTCTTAAACGCTCAATCTGAGTGCTGGGAGAGTGAGAAACAATGATTTGGCACTGAAAACTGCACCCTGTGTAAAACAGGCTTTGTGCATAATAAAAAAAGTTTGTTAAGGAATGGATCAGAATCAGTTTTCTTAAACGCTCAATCTGAGTGCTGGGAGAGTGAGAAACAAGGATTTGGCACTGAAAACTGCACCCTGTGTAAAACTGGCTTTGTGCATAATAAAAAAGTTTGTTAAGGAATGGATCAGAATCAGTTGTCTTAAACGCTCAATCTGAGTGCTGGGAGAGTGAGAAACAATGATTTGGCACTGAAAACTGCACCCTGTGTAAAACAGGCTTTGTGCATAATAAAAAAAGTTTGTTAAGGAATGGATCAGAATCAGTTTTCTTAAACGCTTATTCTGAGTGCTGGGAGAGTGAGAAACAAGGATTTGGCACTGAAAACTGCACCCTGTGTAAAACTGGCTTTGTGCATAATGAAATAGTTCGTTAACGAATGGATCAGAATCAGTCTTCTTAAACGCTCATTCTGAGTGCTGGGAGAGTGAGAAACAATGATTTGGCACTGAAAACTGCACCCTGTGTAAAACAGGCTTTGTGCATAATAAAAAAAGTTTGTTAAGGAATGGATCAGAATCAGTTTTCTTAAACGCTCAATCTGAGTGCTGGGAGAGTGAGAAACAAGGATTTGGCACTGAAAACTGCACCCTGTGTAAAACTGGCTTTGTCCATAATAAAAAAGTTTGTTAAGGAATGGATCAGAATCAGTTTTCTTAAATGCTCATTTTGAGTGCTGGGAGAGTGATAAACAAGGATTTGGCACTGAAAACTGCACCCTGTGTAAAACTGGCTTTGTGCATCATGAAAAAGTTTTTTAAGGAATGGATCAGAATCAGTTTTCTTAAACGCTCATTCTGAGTGGCGGGAGAGTGAGAAACAATGATTTGGCACTGAAAACTGCACCCTGTGTAAAACAGGCTTTGTGCATAATGAAATAGTTGGTTAAGGAATGGATCAGAATCACTTTTCTTAAACGCTCATTCTGAGTGCTTGGAGAGTGATAAACAATGATTTGGCACTGAAAACTGCACCCTGTGTAAAACTGGCTTTGTGCATAATAAAAAAGTTTGTTAAGGAGTGGATAAGAATCAGTTTTCTTAAACGCTCAATCTGAGTGCTGGGAGAGTGAGAAACAATGATTTGGCACTGAAAACTGCACCCTGTGTAAAACTGGCTTTGTCCATAATAAAAAAGTTTGTTAAGGAATGGATAAGAATCAGTTTTCTTAAACGCTCATTCTGAGTGCTGGGAGAGTGAGAAACAATGATTTGGCACTGAAAACTGCACCCTGTGTAAAACTGGCTTTGTCCATAATAAAAAAGTTTGTTAAGGAATGGATAAGAATCAGTTTTCTTAAACGCTCATTCTGAGTGCTGGGAGAGTGAGAAACAAGAATTTGGCACTGAATACTGCACCCTGTGTAAAACAGGCTTTGTGCATAATGAAATAGTTGGTTAAGGAATGGATCAGAATCACTTTTCTTAAACGCTCATTCTGAGTGCTTGGAGAGTGATAAACAATGATTTGGCACTGAAAACTGCACCCTGTGTAAAACTGGCTTTGTGCATAATAAAAAAGGTTGTTAAGGAATGGATCAGAATCAGTTTTCTTAAACGCTCATTCTGAGTGCTGGGAGAGTGAGAAACAATGATTTGGCACTGAAAACTGCACCCTGTGTAAAACAGGCTTTGTGCATAATAAAAAAAGTTTGTTAAGGAATGGATCAGAATCAGTTTTCTTAAACGCTCAATCTGAGTGCTGGGAGAGTGAGAAACAAGGATTTGGCACTGAAAACTGCACCCTGTGTAAAACTGGCTTTGTGCATAATAAAAAAGTTTGTTAAGGAATGGATCAGAATCAGTTTTCTTAAACGCTCATTCTGAGTGCTGGGAGAGTGAGAAACAATGATTTGGCACTGAAAACTGCACCCTGTGTAAAACAGGCTTTGTGCATAATAAAAAAAGTTTGTTAAGGAATGGATCAGAATCAGTTTTCTTAAACGCTCAATCTGAGTGCTGGGAGAGTGAGAAACAAGGATTTGGCACTGAAAACTGCACCCTGTGTAAAACTGGCTTTGTGCATAATAAAAAAGTTTGTTAAGGAATGGATCAGAATCAGTTTTCTTAAACGCTCATTCTGAGTGCTGGGAGAGTGAGAACCAATGATTTGGCACTGAAAACTGCACCCTGTGTAAAACAGGCTTTGTGCATAATAAAAAAAGTTTGTTAAGGAATGGATCAGAATCAGTTGTCTTAAACGCTCAATCTGAGTGCTGGGAGAGTGAGAAACAATGATTTGGCACTGAAAACTGCACCCTGTGTAAAACAGGCTTTGTGCATAATAAAAAAAGTTTGTTAAGGAATGGATCAGAATCAGTTTTCTTAAACGCTTATTCTGAGTGCTGGGAGAGTGAGAAACAAGGATTTGGCACTGAAAACTGCACCCTGTGTAAAACTGGCTTTGTGCATAATGAAATAGTTCGTTAACGAATGGATCAGAATCAGTCTTCTTAAACGCTCATTCTGAGTGCTGGGAGAGTGAGAAACAATGATTTGGCACTGAAAACTGCACCCTGTGTAAAACTGGCTTTGTGCATCATGAAAAAGTTTTTTAAGGAGTGGATAAGAATCAGTTTTCTTAAACGCTCAATCTGAGTGCTGGGAGAGTGAGAAACAAGGATTTGGCACTGAAAACTGCACCCTGTGTAAAACTGGCTTTGTGCATAATAAAAAAGTTTGTTAAGGAATGGATCAGAATCACTTTTCTTAAAAGCTCATTCTGAGTGCTGGGAGGGTGAGAAACAAGGATTTGGCACTGAAAACTGCACCCTGTGTAAAACAGGCTTTGTGCATAATAAAAAAGTTTGTTAAGGAATGGATCAGAATCAGTTTTCTTAAACGCTCATTCTGAGTGGCGGGAGAGTGAGAAACAATGATTTGGCACTGAAAACTGCACCCTGTGTAAAACTGTCTTTGTCCATAATAAAAAAGTTCGTTAAGGAATGGATAAGAATCAGTTTTCTTAAACGCTCATTCTGAGTGCTGGGAGAGTGAGAAACAAGAATTTGGCTCTGAATACTGCACCCTGTGTAAAACAGGCTTTGTGCATAATGAAATAGTTGGTTAAGGAATGGATCAGAATCACTTTTCTTAAACGCTCATTCTGAGTGCTTGGAGAGTGATAAACAATGATTTGGCACTGAAAACTGCACCCTGTGTAAAACTGGCTTTGTGCATAATAAAAAAAGTTTGTTAAGGAATGGATCAGAATCAGTTTTCTTAAACGCTCAATCTGAGTGCTGGGAGAGTGAGAAACAATGATTTGGCACTGAAAACTGCACCCTGTGTAAAACTGGCTTTGTCCATAATAAAAAAGTTTGTTAAGGAATGGATAAGAATCAGTTTTCTTAAACGCTCATTCTGAGTGCTGGGAGAGTGAGAAACAATGATTTGGCACTGAAAACTGCACCCTGTGTAAAACTGGCTTTGTCCATAATAAAAAAGTTTGTTAAGGAATGGATAAGAATCAGTTTTCTTAAACGCTCATTCTGAGTGCTGGGAGAGTGAGAAACAAGAATTTGGCACTGAATACTGCACCCTGTGTAAAACAGGCTTTGTGCATAATGAAATAGTTGGTTAAGGAATGGATCAGAATCAGTTTTCTTAAACGCTCATTCTGAGTGCTGGGAGAGTGAGAAACAATGATTTGGCACTGAAAACTGCACCCTGTGTAAAACAGGCTTTGTGCATAATAAAAAAAGTTTGTTAAGGAATGGATCAGAATCAATTTTCTTAAACGCTCAATCTGAGTGCTGGGAGAGTGAGAAACAAGGATTTGGCACTGAAAACTGCACCCTGTGTAAAACTGGCTTTGTGCATAATAAAAAAGTTTGTTAAGGAATGGATCAGAATCAGTTTTCTTAAACGCTCATTCTGAGTGCTGGGAGAGTGAGAAACAATGATTTGGCACTGAAAACTGCACCCTGTGTAAAACAGGCTTTGTGCATAATAAAAAAAGTTTGTTAAGGAATGGATCAGAATCAGTTGTCTTAAACGCTCAATCTGAGTGCTGGGAGAGTGAGAAACAATGATTTGGCACTGAAAACTGCACCCTGTGTAAAACAGGCTTTGTGCATAATAAAAAAAGTTTGTTAAGGAATGGATCAGAATCAGTTTTCTTAAACGCTTATTCTGAGTGCTGGGAGAGTGAGAAACAAGGATTTGGCACTGAAAACTGCACCCTGTGTAAAACTGGCTTTGTGCATAATGAAATAGTTCGTTAACGAATGGATCAGAATCAGTCTTCTTAAACGCTCATTCTGAGTGCTGGGAGAGTGAGAAACAATGATTTGGCACTGAAAACTGCACCCTGTGTAAAACTGGCTTTGTGCATCATGAAAAAGTTTTTTAAGGAGTGGATAAGAATCAGTTTTCTTAAACGCTCAATCTGAGTGCTGGGAGAGTGAGAAACAAGGATTTGGCACTGAAAACTGCACCCTGTGTAAAACTGGCTTTGTGCATAATAAAAAAGTTTGTTAAGGAATGGATCAGAATCACTTTTCTTAAAAGCTCATTCTGAGTGCTGGGAGGGTGAGAAACAAGGATTTGGCACTGAAAACTGCACCCTGTGTAAAACAGGCTTTGTGCATAATAAAAAAGTTTGTTAAGGAATGGATCAGAATCAGTTTTCTTAAACGCTCATTCTGAGTGGCGGGAGAGTGAGAAACAATGATTTGGCACTGAAAACTGCACCCTGTGTAAAACTGTCTTTGTCCATAATAAAAAAGTTCGTTAAGGAATGGATAAGAATCAGTTTTCTTAAACGCTCATTCTGAGTGCTGGGAGAGTGAGAAACAAGAATTTGGCTCTGAATACTGCACCCTGTGTAAAACAGGCTTTGTGCATAATGAAATAGTTGGTTAAGGAATGGATCAGAATCACTTTTCTTAAACGCTCATTCTGAGTGCTTGGAGAGTGATAAACAATGATTTGGCACTGAAAACTGCACCCTGTGTAAAACTGGCTTTGTGCATAATAAAAAAGTTTGTTAAGGAGTGGATAAGAATCAGTTTTCTTAAACGCTCAATCTGAGTGCTGGGAGAGTGAGAAACAATGATTTGGCACTGAAAACTGCACCCTGTGTAAAACTGGCTTTGTCCATAATAAAAAAGTTTGTTAAGGAATGGATAAGAATCAGTTTTCTTAAACGCTCATTCTGAGTGCTGGGAGAGTGAGAAACAATGATTTGGCACTGAAAACTGCACCCTGTGTAAAACTGGCTTTGTCCATAATAAAAAAGTTTGTTAAGGAATGGATAAGAATCAGTTTTCTTAAACGCTCATTCTGAGTGCTGGGAGAGTGAGAAACAAGAATTTGGCACTGAATACTGCACCCTGTGTAAAACAGGCTTTGTGCATAATGAAATAGTTGGTTAAGGAATGGATCAGAATCACTTTTCTTAAACGCTCATTCTGAGTGCTTGGAGAGTGATAAACAATGATTTGGCACTGAAAACTGCACCCTGTGTAAAACTGGCTTTGTGCATAATAAAAAAGTTTGTTAAGGAATGGATCAGAATCAGTTTTCTTAAACGCTCATTCTGAGTGCTGGGAGAGTGAGAAACAATGATTTGGCACTGAAAACTGCATCCTGTGTAAAACAGGCTTTGTGCATAATAAAAAAAGTTTGTTAAGGAATGGATCAGAATCAGTTTTCTTAAACGCTCAATCTGAGTGCTGGGAGAGTGAGAAACAAGGATTTGGCACTGAAAACTGCACCCTGTGTAAAACTGGCTTTGTGCATAATAAAAAAGTTTGTTAAGGAATGGATCAGAATCAGTTTTCTTAAACGCTCATTCTGAGTGCTGGGAGAGTGAGAAACAATGATTTGGCACTGAAAACTGCACCCTGTGTAAAACAGGCTTTGTGCATAATAAAAAAAGTTTGTTAAGGAATGGATCAGAATCAGTTTTCTTAAACGCTCAATCTGAGTGCTGGGAGAGTGAGAAACAAGGATTTGGCACTGAAAACTGCACCCTGTGTAAAACTGGCTTTGTGCATAATAAAAAAGTTTGTTAAGGAATGGATCAGAATCAGTTTTCTTAAACGCTCATTCTGAGTGCTGGGAGAGTGAGAAACAATGATTTGGCACTGAAAACTGCACCCTGTGTAAAACAGGCTTTGTGCATAATAAAAAAGTTTGTTAAGGAATGGATCAGAATCAGTTGTCTTAAACGCTCAATCTGAGTGCTGGGAGAGTGAGAAACAAGGATTTGGCACTGAAAACTGCACCCTGTGTAAAACTGGCTTTGTGCATAATAAAAAAGTTTGTTAAGGAATGGATCAGAATCAGTTTTCTTAAACGCTCAATCTGAGTGCTGGGAGAGTGAGAAACAAGGATTTGGCACTGAAAACTGCACCCTGTGTAAAACTGGCTTTGTGCATAATAAAAAAGTTTGTTAAGGAATGGATCAGAATCAGTTTTCTTAAACGCTCATTCTGAGTGCTGGGAGAGTGAGAAACAATGATTTGGCACTGAAAACTGCACCCTGTGTAAAACAGGCTTTGTGCATAATAAAAAAAGTTTGTTAAGGAATGGATCAGAATCAGTTTTCTTAAACGCTCAATCTGAGTGCTGGGAGAGTGAGAAACAAGGATTTGGCACTGAAAACTGCACCCTGTGTAAAACTGGCTTTGTGCATAATAAAAAAGTTTGTTAAGGAATGGATCAGAATCAGTTTTCTTAAACGCTCATTCTGAGTGCTGGGAGAGTGAGAAACAATGATTTGGCACTGAAAACTGCACCCTGTGTAAAACAGGCTTTGTGCATAATAAAAAAGTTTGTTAAGGAATGGATCAGAATCAGTTGTCTTAAACGCTCAATCTGAGTGCTGGGAGAGTGAGAAACAAGGATTTGGCACTGAAAACTGCACCCTGTGTAAAACTGGCTTTGTGCATAATAAAAAAGTTTGTTAAGGAATGGATCAGAATCAGTTTTCTTAAACGCTCAATCTGAGTGCTGGGAGAGTGAGAAACAAGGATTTGGCACTGAAAACTGCACCCTGTGTAAAACTGGCTTTGTGCATAATAAAAAAGTTTGTTAAGGAATGGATCAGAATCAGTTTTCTTAAACGCTCATTCTGAGTGCTGGGAGAGTGAGAAACAATGATTTGGCACTGAAAACTGCACCCTGTGTAAAACAGGCTTTGTGCATAATAAAAAAAGTTTGTTAAGGAATGGATCAGAATCAGTTTTCTTAAACGCTCAATCTGAGTGCTGGGAGAGTGAGAAACAAGGATTTGGCACTGAAAACTGCACCCTGTGTAAAACTGGCTTTGTGCATAATAAAAAAGTTTGTTAAGGAATGGATCAGAATCAGTTTTCTTAAACGCTCATTCTGAGTGCTGGGAGAGTGAGAAACAATGATTTGGCACTGAAAACTGCACCCTGTGTAAAACAGGCTTTGTGCATAATAAAAAAGTTTGTTAAGGAATGGATCAGAATCAGTTGTCTTAAACGCTCAATCTGAGTGCTGGGAGAGTGAGAAACAAGGATTTGGCACTGAAAACTGCACCCTGTGTAAAACTGGCTTTGTCCATAATAAAAAAGTTTGTTAAGGAATGGATAAGAATCAGTTTTCTTAAACGCTCATTCTGAGTGCTGGGAGAGTGAGAAACAATGATTTGGCACTGAAAACTGCACCCTGTGTAAAACTGGCTTTGTCCATAATAAAAAAGTTTGTTAAGGAATGGATAAGAATCAGTTTTCTTAAACGCTCATTCTGAGTGCTGGGAGAGTGAGAAACAAGAATTTGGCACTGAATACTGCACCCTGTGTAAAACAGGCTTTGTGCATAATGAAATAGTTGGTTAAGGAATGGATCAGAATCAGTTTTCTTAAACGCTCATTCTGAGTGCTGGGAGAGTGAGAAACAATGATTTGGCACTGAAAACTGCACCCTGTGTAAAACAGGCTTTGTGCATAATAAAAAAGTTTGTTAAGGAATGGATCAGAATCAGTTGTCTTAAACGCTCAATCTGAGTGCTGGGAGAGTGAGAAACAAGGATTTGGCACTGAAAACTGCACCCTGTGTAAAACTGGCTTTGTGCATAATAAAAAAGTTTGTTAAGGAATGGATCAGAATCACTTTTCTTAAAAGCTCATTCTGAGTGCTGGGAGGGTGAGAAACAAGGATTTGGCACTGAAAACTGCACCCTGTGTAAAACAGGCTTTGTGCATAATGAAATAGTTGGTTAAGGAATGGATCAGAATCACTTTTCTTAAACGCTCATTCTGAGTGCTTGGAGAGTGATAAACAATGATTTGGCACTGAAAACTGCACCCTGTGTAAAACTGGCTTTGTGCATAATAAAAAAGTTTGTTAAGGAGTGGATAAGAATCAGTTTTCTTAAACGCTCAATCTGAGTGCTGGGAGAGTGAGAAACAATGATTTGGCACTGAAAACTGCACCCTGTGTAAAACTGGCTTTGTCCATAATAAAAAAGTTTGTTAAGGAATGGATAAGAATCAGTTTTCTTAAACGCTCATTCTGAGTGCTGGGAGAGTGAGAAACAATGATTTGGCACTGAAAACTGCACCCTGTGTAAAACTGGCTTTGTCCATAATAAAAAAGTTTGTTAAGGAATGGATAAGAATCAGTTTTCTTAAACGCTCATTCTGAGTGCTGGGAGAGTGAGAAACAAGAATTTGGCACTGAATACTGCACCCTGTGTAAAACAGGCTTTGTGCATAATGAAATAGTTGGTTAAGGAATGGATCAGAATCAGTTTTCTTAAACGCTCATTCTGAGTGCTGGGAGAGTGAGAAACAATGATTTGGCACTGAAAACTGCACCCTGTGTAAAACAGGCTTTGTGCATAATAAAAAAAGTTTGTTAAGGAATGGATCAGAATCAGTTTTCTTAAACGCTCAATCTGAGTGCTGGGAGAGTGAGAAACAAGGATTTGGCACTGAAAACTGCACCCTGTGTAAAACTGGCTTTGTGCATAATAAAAAAGTTTGTTAAGGAATGGATCAGAATCAGTTTTCTTAAACGCTCATTCTGAGTGCTGGGAGAGTGAGAAACAATGATTTGGCACTGAAAACTGCACCCTGTGTAAAACTGGCTTTGTGCATAATAAAAAAGTTTGTTAAGGAATGGATCAGAATCAGTTTTCTTAAACGCTCATTCTGAGTGCTGGGAGAGTGATAAACAATGATTTGGCACTGAAAACTGCACCCTGTGTAAAACAGGCTTTGTGCATAATAAAAAAAGTTTGTTAAGGAATGGATCAGAATCAGTTTTCTTAAACGCTCAATCTGAGTGCTGGGAGAGTGAGAAACAAGGATTTGGCACTGAAAACTGCACCCTGTGTAAAACTGGCTTTGTCCATAATAAAAAAGTTTGTTAAGGAATGGATAAGAATCAGTTTTCTTAAACGCTCATTCTGAGTGCTGGGAGAGTGAGAAACAAGAATTTGGCACTGAATACTGCACCCTGTGTAAAACACTCTTTGTGCATAATGAAATAGTTGGTTAAGGAATGGATCAGAATCACTTTTCTTAAACGCTCATTCTGAGTGCTTGGAGAGTGATAAACAATGATTTGGCACTGAAAACTGCACCCTGTGTAAAACTGGCTTTGTGCATAATAAAAAAGTTTGTTAAGGAATGGATCAGAATCAGTTTTCTTAAACGCTCATTCTGAGTGCTGGGAGAGTGATAAACAATGATTTGGCACTGAAAACTGCACCCTGTGTAAAACAGGCTTTGTGCATAATAAAAAAAGTTTGTTAAGGAATGGATCAGAATCAGTTTTCTTAAACGCTCAATCTGAGTGCTGGGAGAGTGAGAAACAAGGATTTGGCACTGAAAACTGCACCCTGTGTAAAACTGGCTTTGTGCATCATGAAAAAGTTTTTTAAGGAATGGATCAGAATCAGTTTTCTTAAACGCTCATTCTGAGTGGCGGGAGAGTGAGAAACAATGATTTGGCACTGAAAACTGCACCCTGTGTAAAACTGGCTTTGTGCATAATAAAAAAGTTTGTTAAGGAATGGATCAGAATCAGTTTTCTTAAACGCTCATTCTGAGTGCTGGGAGAGTGAGAAACAAGGATTTGGCACTGAAAACTGCACCCTGTGTAAAACTGGCTTTGTCCATAATAAAAAAGTTTGTTAAGGAATGGATAAGAATCAGTTTTCTTAAACGCTCATTCTGAGTGCTGGGAGAGTGAGAAACAAGAATTTGGCACTGAATACTGCACCCTGTGTAAAACTGGCTTTGTGCATAATAAAAAAGTTTGTTAAGGAATGGATCAGAATCAGTTGTCTTAAACGCTCAATCTGAGTGCTGGGAGAGTGAGAAACAAGGATTTGGCACTGAAAACTGCACCCTGTGTAAAACTGGCTTTGTGCATAATGAAATAGTTCGTTAACGAATGGATCAGAATCACTTTTCTTAAACGCTCATTCTGAGTGCTTGGAGAGTGATAAACAATGATTTGGCACTGAAAACTGCACCCTGTGTAAAACTGGCTTTGTGCATAATAAAAAAGTTTGTTAAGGAGTGGATAAGAATCAGTTTTCTTAAACGCTCATTCTGAGTGCTGGGAGAGTGATAAACAATGATTTGGCACTGAAAACTGCACCCTGTGTAAAACAGGCTTTGTGCATAATGAAATAGTTGGTTAAGGAATGGATCAGAATCACTTTTCTTAAACGCTCATTCTGAGTGCTTGGAGAGTGATAAACAATGATTTGGCACTGAAAACTGCACCCTGTGTAAAACTGGCTTTGTGCATAATAAAAAAGTTTGTTAAGGAATGGATCAGAATCAGTTTTCTTAAACGCTCATTCTGAGTGCTGGGAGAGTGAGAAACAATGATTTGGCACTGAAAACTGCACCCTGTGTAAAACTGGCTTTGTCCATAATAAAAAAGTTTGTTAAGGAATGGATCAGAATCAGTTTTCTTAAACGCTCATTCTGAGTGCTGGGAGAGTGAGAAACAATGATTTGGCACTGAAAACTGCACCCTGTGTAAAACAGGCTTTGTGCATAATAAAAAAGTTTGTTAAGGAATGGATCAGAATCAGTTGTCTTAAACGCTCAATCTGAGTGCTGGGAGAGTGAGAAACAAGGATTTGGCACTGAAAACTGCACCCTGTGTAAAACTGGCTTTGTGCATAATAAAAAAGTTTGTTAAGGAATGGATCAGAATCACTTTTCTTAAAAGCTCATTCTGAGTGCTGGGAGGGTGAGAAACAAGGATTTGGCACTGAAAACTGCACCCTGTGTAAAACAGGCTTTGTGCATAATGAAATAGTTGGTTAAGGAATGGATCAGAATCACTTTTCTTAAACGCTCATTCTGAGTGCTTGGAGAGTGATAAACAATGATTTGGCACTGAAAACTGCACCCTGTGTAAAACTGGCTTTGTGCATAATAAAAAAGTTTGTTAAGGAGTGGATAAGAATCAGTTTTCTTAAACGCTCAATCTGAGTGCTGGGAGAGTGAGAAACAATGATTTGGCACTGAAAACTGCACCCTGTGTAAAACTGGCTTTGTCCATAATAAAAAAGTTTGTTAAGGAATGGATAAGAATCAGTTTTCTTAAACGCTCATTCTGAGTGCTGGGAGAGTGAGAAACAATGATTTGGCACTGAAAACTGCACCCTGTGTAAAACTGGCTTTGTCCATAATAAAAAAGTTTGTTAAGGAATGGATAAGAATCAGTTTTCTTAAACGCTCATTCTGAGTGCTGGGAGAGTGAGAAACAAGAATTTGGCACTGAATACTGCACCCTGTGTAAAACAGGCTTTGTGCATAATGAAATAGTTGGTTAAGGAATGGATCAGAATCAGTTTTCTTAAACGCTCATTCTGAGTGCTGGGAGAGTGAGAAACAATGATTTGGCACTGAAAACTGCACCCTGTGTAAAACAGGCTTTGTGCATAATAAAAAAAGTTTGTTAAGGAATGGATCAGAATCAGTTTTCTTAAACGCTCAATCTGAGTGCTGGGAGAGTGAGAAACAAGGATTTGGCACTGAAAACTGCACCCTGTGTAAAACTGGCTTTGTGCATAATAAAAAAGTTTGTTAAGGAATGGATCAGAATCAGTTTTCTTAAACGCTCATTCTGAGTGCTGGGAGAGTGAGAAACAATGATTTGGCACTGAAAACTGCACCCTGTGTAAAACTGGCTTTGTCCATAATAAAAAAGTTTGTTAAGGAATGGATAAGAATCAGTTTTCTTAAACGCTCATTCTGAGTGCTGGGAGAGTGAGAAACAATGATTTGGCACTGAAAACTGCACCCTGTGTAAAACAGGCTTTGTGCATAATAAAAAAGTTTGTTAAGGAATGGATCAGAATCAGTTTTCTTAAACGCTCATTCTGAGTGCTTGGAGAGTGATAAACAATGATTTGGCACTGAAAACTGCACCCTGTGTAAAACTGGCTTTGTGCATAATAAAAAAGTTTGTTAAGGAATGGATCAGAATCAGTTTTCTTAAACGCTCATTCTGAGTGCTGGGAGAGTGATAAACAATGATTTGGCACTGAAAACTGCACCCTGTGTAAAACAGGCTTTGTGCATAATAAAAAAAGTTTGTTAAGGAATGGATCAGAATCAGTTTTCTTAAACGCTCAATCTGAGTGCTGGGAGAGTGAGAAACAAGGATTTGGCACTGAAAACTGCACCCTGTGTAAAACTGGCTTTGTCCATAATAAAAAAGTTTGTTATGGAATGGATCAGAATCAGTTTTCTTAAATGCTCATTCTGAGTGCTGGGAGAGTGATAAACAAGGATTTGGCACTGAAAACTGCACCCTGTGTAAAACTGGCTTTGTGCATCATGAAAAAGTTTTTTAAGGAATGGATCAGAATCAGTTTTCTTAAACGCTCATTCTGAGTGGCGGGAGAGTGAGAAACAATGATTTGGCACTGAAAACTGCACCCTGTGTAAAACTGGCTTTGTGCATAATAAAAAAGTTTGTTAAGGAGTGGATAAGAATCAGTTTTCTTAAACGCTCAATCTGAGTGCTGGGAGAGTGAGAAACAATGATTTGGCACTGAAAACTGCACCCTGTGTAAAACTGGCTTTGTCCATAATAAAAAAGTTTGTTAAGGAATGGATAAGAATCAGTTTTCTTAAACGCTCATTCTGAGTGCTGGGAGAGTGAGAAACAATGATTTGGCACTGAAAACTGCACCCTGTGTAAAACTGGCTTTGTCCATAATAAAAAAGTTTGTTAAGGAATGGATCAGAATCAGTTTTCTTAAACGCTCATTCTGAGTGCTGGGAGAGTGAGAAACAATGATTTGGCACTGAAAACTGCACCCTGTGTAAAACAGGCTTTGTGCATAATAAAAAAGTTTGTTAAGGAATGGATCAGAATCAGTTGTCTTAAACGCTCAATCTGAGTGCTGGGAGAGTGAGAAACAAGGATTTGGCACTGAAAACTGCACCCTGTGTAAAACTGGCTTTGTGCATAATAAAAAAGTTTGTTAAGGAATGGATCAGAATCACTTTTCTTAAAAGCTCATTCTGAGTGCTGGGAGGGTGAGAAACAAGGATTTGGCACTGAAAACTGCACCCTGTGTAAAACAGGCTTTGTGCATAATGAAATAGTTGGTTAAGGAATGGATCAGAATCACTTTTCTTAAACGCTCATTCTGAGTGCTTGGAGAGTGATAAACAATGATTTGGCACTGAAAACTGCACCCTGTGTAAAACTGGCTTTGTGCATAATAAAAAAGTTTGTTAAGGAGTGGATAAGAATCAGTTTTCTTAAACGCTCAATCTGAGTGCTGGGAGAGTGAGAAACAATGATTTGGCACTGAAAACTGCACCCTGTGTAAAACTGGCTTTGTCCATAATAAAAAAGTTTGTTAAGGAATGGATAAGAATCAGTTTTCTTAAACGCTCATTCTGAGTGCTGGGAGAGTGAGAAACAATGATTTGGCACTGAAAACTGCACCCTGTGTAAAACTGGCTTTGTCCATAATAAAAAAGTTTGTTAAGGAATGGATAAGAATCAGTTTTCTTAAACGCTCATTCTGAGTGCTGGGAGAGTGAGAAACAAGAATTTGGCACTGAATACTGCACCCTGTGTAAAACAGGCTTTGTGCATAATGAAATAGTTGGTTAAGGAATGGATCAGAATCAGTTTTCTTAAACGCTCATTCTGAGTGCTGGGAGAGTGAGAAACAATGATTTGGCACTGAAAACTGCACCCTGTGTAAAACAGGCTTTGTGCATAATAAAAAAAGTTTGTTAAGGAATGGATCAGAATCAGTTTTCTTAAACGCTCAATCTGAGTGCTGGGAGAGTGAGAAACAAGGATTTGGCACTGAAAACTGCACCCTGTGTAAAACTGGCTTTGTGCATAATAAAAAAGTTTGTTAAGGAATGGATCAGAATCAGTTTTCTTAAACGCTCATTCTGAGTGCTGGGAGAGTGAGAAACAATGATTTGGCACTGAAAACTGCACCCTGTGTAAAACTGGCTTTGTCCATAATAAAAAAGTTTGTTAAGGAATGGATAAGAATCAGTTTTCTTAAACGCTCATTCTGAGTGCTGGGAGAGTGAGAAACAATGATTTGGCACTGAAAACTGCACCCTGTGTAAAACTGGCTTTGTCCATAATAAAAAAGTTTGTTAAGGAATGGATAAGAATCAGTTTTCTTAAACGCTCATTCTGAGTGCTGGGAGAGTGAGAAACAAGAATTTGGCACTGAATACTGCACCCTGTGTAAAACACTCTTTGTGCATAATGAAATAGTTGGTTAAGGAATGGATCAGAATCACTTTTCTTAAACGCTCATTCTGAGTGCTTGGAGAGTGATAAACAATGATTTGGCACTGAAAACTGCACCCTGTGTAAAACTGGCTTTGTGCATAATAAAAAAGTTTGTTAAGGAATGGATCAGAATCAGTTTTCTTAAACGCTCATTCTGAGTGCTGGGAGAGTGATAAACAATGATTTGGCACTGAAAACTGCACCCTGTGTAAAACGGGCTTTGTGCATAATAAAAAAAGTTTGTTAAGGAATGGATCAGAATCAGTTTTCTTAAACGCTCAATCTGAGTGCTGGGAGAGTGAGAAACAAGGATTTGGCACTGAAAACTGCACCCTGTGTAAAACTGGCTTTGTCCATAATAAAAAAGTTTGTTATGGAATGGATCAGAATCAGTTTTCTTAAATGCTCATTCTGAGTGCTGGGAGAGTGATAAACAAGGATTTGGCACTGAAAACTGCACCCTGTGTAAAACTGGCTTTGTGCATCATGAAAAAGTTTTTTAAGGAATGGATCAGAATCAGTTTTCTTAAACGCTCATTCTGAGTGGCGGGAGAGTGAGAAACAATGATTTGGCACTGAAAACTGCACCCTGTGTAAAACTGGCTTTGTGCATAATAAAAAAGTTTGTTAAGGAATGGATCAGAATCAGTTTTATTAAACGCTCATTCTGAGTGCTGGGAGAGTGAGAAACAATGATTTGGCACTGAAAACTGCACCCTGTGTAAAACAGGCTTTGTGCATAATAAAAAAAGTTTGTTAAGGAATGGATCAGAATCAGTTGTCTTAAACGCTCAATCTGAGTGCTGGGAGAGTGAGAAACAAGGATTTGGCACTGAAAACTGCACCCTGTGTAAAACTGGCTTTGTGCATAATAAAAAAGTTTGTTAAGGAATGGATCAGAATCAGTTTTCTTAAACGCTCATTCTGAGTGCTGGGAGAGTGAGAAACAATGATTTGGCACTGAAAACTGCACCCTGTGTAAAACAGGCTTTGTGCATAATAAAAAAAGTTTGTTAAGGAATGGATCAGAATCAGTTGTCTTAAACGCTCAATCTGAGTGCTGGGAGAGTGAGAAACAATGATTTGGCACTGAAAACTGCACCCTGTGTAAAACAGGCTTTGTGCATAATAAAAAAAGTTTGTTAAGGAATGGATCAGAATCAGTTTTCTTAAACGCTTATTCTGAGTGCTGGGAGAGTGAGAAACAAGGATTTGGCACTGAAAACTGCACCCTGTGTAAAACTGGCTTTGTGCATAATGAAATAGTTCGTTAACAAATGGATCAGAATCAGTTTTCTTAAACGCTCATTCTGAGTGCTGGGAGAGTGAGAAACAATGATTTGGCACTGAAAACTGCACCCTGTGTAAAACTGGCTTTGTGCATCATGAAAAAGTTTTTTAAGGAGTGGATAAGAATCAGTTTTCTTAAACGCTCAATCTGAGTGCTGGGAGAGTGAGAAACAATGATTTGGCACTGAAAACTGCACCCTGTGTAAAACTGGCTTTGTCCATAATAAAAAAGTTTGTTAAGGAATGGATAAGAATCAGTTTTCTTAAACGCTCATTCTGAGTGCTGGGAGAGTGAGAAACAAGAATTTGGCACTGAAAACTGCACCCTGTGTAAAACAGGCTTTGTGCATAATGAAATAGTTGGTTAAGGAATGGATCAGAATCACTTTTCTTAAACGCTCATTCTGAGTGCTTGGAGAGTGATAAACAATGATTTGGCACTGAAAACTGCACCCTGTGTAAAACTGGCTTTGTGCATAATAAAAAAGTTTGTTAAGGAGTGGATAAGAATCAGTTTTCTTAAACGCTCATTCTGAGTGCTGGGAGAGTGATAAACAATGATTTGGCACTGAAAACTGCACCCTGTGTAAAACAGGCTTTGTGCATAATGAAATAGTTGGTTAAGGAATGGATCAGAATCACTTTTCTTAAACGCTCATTCTGAGTGCTTGGAGAGTGATAAACAATGATTTGGCACTGAAAACTGCACCCTGTGTAAAACTGGCTTTGTGCATAATAAAAAAGTTTGTTAAGGAGTGGATAAGAATCAGTTTTCTTAAACGCTCAATCTGAGTGCTGGGAGAGTGAGAAACAATGATTTGGCACTGAAAACTGCACCCTGTGTAAAACTGGCTTTGTCCATAATAAAAAAGTTTGTTAAGGAATGGATAAGAATCAGTTTTCTTAAACGCTCATTCTGAGTGCTGGGAGAGTGAGAAACAATGATTTGGCACTGAAAACTGCACCCTGTGTAAAACTGGCTTTGTCCATAATAAAAAAGTTTGTTAAGGAATGGATCAGAATCAGTTGTCTTAAACGCTCAATCTGAGTGCTGGGAGAGTGAGAAACAAGGATTTGGCACTGAAAACTGCACCCTGTGTAAAACTGGCTTTGTGCATAATAAAAAAGTTTGTTAAGGAATGGATCAGAATCACTTTTCTTAAAAGCTCATTCTGAGTGCTGGGAGGGTGAGAAACAAGGATTTGGCACTGAAAACTGCACCCTGTGTAAAACAGGCTTTGTGCATAATGAAATAGTTGGTTAAGGAATGGATAAGAATCACTTTTCTTAAACGCTCATTCTGAGTGCTTGGAGAGTGATAAACAATGATTTGGCACTGAAAACTGCACCCTGTGTAAAACTGGCTTTGTGCATAATAAAAAAGTTTGTTAAGGAGTGGATAAGAATCAGTTTTCTTAAACGCTCAATCTGAGTGCTGGGAGAGTGAGAAACAATGATTTGGCACTGAAAACTGCACCCTGTGTAAAACTGGCTTTGTCCATAATTTAAAAGTTTGTTAAGGAATGGATAAGAATCAGTTTTCTTAAACGCTCATTCTGAGTGCTGGGAGAGTGAGAAACAATGATTTGGCACTGAAAACTGCACCCTGTGTAAAACTGGCTTTGTCCATAATAAAAAAGTTTGTTAAGGAATGGATAAGAATCAGTTTTCTTAAACGCTCATTCTGAGTGCTGGGAGAGTGAGAAACAAGAATTTGGCACTGAATACTGCACCCTGTGTAAAACAGGCTTTGTGCATAATGAAATAGTTGGTTAAGGAATGGATCAGAATCAGTTTTCTTAAACGCTCATTCTGAGTGCTGGGAGAGTGAGAAACAATGATTTGGCACTGAAAACTGCACCCTGTGTAAAACAGGCTTTGTGCATAATAAAAAAAGTTTGTTAAGGAATGGATCAGAATCAGTTTTCTTAAACGCTCAATCTGAGTGCTGGGAGAGTGAGAAACAAGGATTTGGCACTGAAAACTGCACCCTGTGTAAAACTGGCTTTGTGCATAATAAAAAAGTTTGTTAAGGAATGGATCAGAATCAGTTTTCTTAAACGCTCATTCTGAGTGCTGGGAGAGTGAGAAACAATGATTTGGCACTGAAAACTGCACCCTGTGTAAAACTGGCTTTGTCCATAATAAAAAAGTTTGTTAAGGAATGGATAAGAATCAGTTTTCTTAAACGCTCATTCTGAGTGCTGGGAGAGTGAGAAACAATGATTTGGCACTGAAAACTGCACCCTGTGTAAAACTGGCTTTGTCCATAATAAAAAAGTTTGTTAAGGAATGGATAAGAATCAGTTTTCTTAAACGCTCATTCTGAGTGCTGGGAGAGTGAGAAACAAGAATTTGGCACTGAATACTGCACCCTGTGTAAAACACTCTTTGTGCATAATGAAATAGTTGGTTAAGGAATGGATCAGAATCACTTTTCTTAAACGCTCATTCTGAGTGCTTGGAGAGTGATAAACAATGATTTGGCACTGAAAACTGCACCCTGTGTAAAACTGGCTTTGTGCATAATAAAAAAGTTTGTTAAGGAATGGATCAGAATCAGTTTTCTTAAACGCTCATTCTGAGTGCTGGGAGAGTGAGAAACAAGGATTTGGCACTGAAAACTGCACCCTGTGTAAAACTGGCTTTGTCCATAATAAAAAAGTTTGTTATGGAATGGATCAGAATCAGTTTTCTTAAATGCTCATTCTGAGTGCTGGGAGAGTGATAAACAAGGATTTGGCACTGAAAACTGCACCCTGTGTAAAACTGGCTTTGTGCATCATGAAAAAGTTTTTTAAGGAATGGATCAGAATCAGTTTTCTTAAACGCTCATTCTGAGTGGCGGGAGAGTGAGAAACAATGATTTGGCACTGAAAACTGCACCCTGTGTAAAACTGGCTTTGTGCATAATAAAAAAGTTTGTTAAGGAATGGATCAGAATCAGTTTTCTTAAACGCTCATTCTGAGTGCTGGGAGAGTGAGAAACAATGATTTGGCACTGAAAACTGCACCCTGTGTAAAACAGGCTTTGTGCATAATAAAAAAAGTTTGTTAAGGAATGGATCAGAATCAGTTGTCTTAAACGCTCAATCTGAGTGCTGGGAGAGTGAGAAACAATGATTTGGCACTGAAAACTGCATCCTGTGTAAAACAGGCTTTGTGCATAATAAAAAAAGTTTGTTAAGGAATGGATCAGAATCAGTTTTCTTAAACGCTCAATCTGAGTGCTGGGAGAGTGAGAAACAAGGATTTGGCACTGAAAACTGCACCCTGTGTAAAACTGGCTTTGTGCATAATAAAAAAGTTTGTTAAGGAATGGATCAGAATCAGTTTTCTTAAACGCTCATTCTGAGTGCTGGGAGAGTGAGAAACAATGATTTGGCACTGAAAACTGCACCCTGTGTAAAACAGGCTTTGTGCATAATAAAAAAAGTTTGTTAAGGAATGGATCAGAATCAGTTTTCTTAAACGCTCAATCTGAGTGCTGGGAGAGTGAGAAACAAGGATTTGGCACTGAAAACTGCACCCTGTGTAAAACTGGCTTTGTGCATAATAAAAAAGTTTGTTAAGGAATGGATCAGAATCAGTTTTCTTAAACGCTCATTCTGAGTGCTGGGAGAGTGAGAAACAATGATTTGGCACTGAAAACTGCACCCTGTGTAAAACAGGCTTTGTGCATAATAAAAAAGTTTGTTAAGGAATGGATCAGAATCAGTTGTCTTAAACGCTCAATCTGAGTGCTGGGAGAGTGAGAAACAAGGATTTGGCACTGAAAACTGCACCCTGTGTAAAACTGGCTTTGTGCATAATAAAAAAGTTTGTTAAGGAATGGATCAGAATCAGTTTTCTTAAACGCTCAATCTGAGTGCTGGGAGAGTGAGAAACAAGGATTTGGCACTGAAAACTGCACCCTGTGTAAAACTGGCTTTGTGCATAATAAAAAAGTTTGTTAAGGAATGGATCAGAATCAGTTTTCTTAAACGCTCATTCTGAGTGCTGGGAGAGTGAGAAACAATGATTTGGCACTGAAAACTGCACCCTGTGTAAAACAGGCTTTGTGCATAATAAAAAAAGTTTGTTAAGGAATGGATCAGAATCAGTTTTCTTAAACGCTCAATCTGAGTGCTGGGAGAGTGAGAAACAAGGATTTGGCACTGAAAACTGCACCCTGTGTAAAACTGGCTTTGTGCATAATAAAAAAGTTTGTTAAGGAATGGATCAGAATCAGTTTTCTTAAACGCTCATTCTGAGTGCTGGGAGAGTGAGAAACAATGATTTGGCACTGAAAACTGCACCCTGTGTAAAACAGGCTTTGTGCATAATAAAAAAGTTTGTTAAGGAATGGATCAGAATCAGTTGTCTTAAACGCTCAATCTGAGTGCTGGGAGAGTGAGAAACAAGGATTTGGCACTGAAAACTGCACCCTGTGTAAAACTGGCTTTGTGCATAATAAAAAAGTTTGTTAAGGAATGGATCAGAATCAGTTTTCTTAAACGCTCAATCTGAGTGCTGGGAGAGTGAGAAACAAGGATTTGGCACTGAAAACTGCACCCTGTGTAAAACTGGCTTTGTGCATAATAAAAAAGTTTGTTAAGGAATGGATCAGAATCAGTTTTCTTAAACGCTCATTCTGAGTGCTGGGAGAGTGAGAAACAATGATTTGGCACTGAAAACTGCACCCTGTGTAAAACAGGCTTTGTGCATAATAAAAAAAGTTTGTTAAGGAATGGATCAGAATCAGTTTTCTTAAACGCTCAATCTGAGTGCTGGGAGAGTGAGAAACAAGGATTTGGCACTGAAAACTGCACCCTGTGTAAAACTGGCTTTGTGCATAATAAAAAAGTTTGTTAAGGAATGGATCAGAATCAGTTTTCTTAAACGCTCATTCTGAGTGCTGGGAGAGTGAGAAACAATGATTTGGCACTGAAAACTGCACCCTGTGTAAAACAGGCTTTGTGCATAATAAAAAAGTTTGTTAAGGAATGGATCAGAATCAGTTGTCTTAAACGCTCAATCTGAGTGCTGGGAGAGTGAGAAACAAGGATTTGGCACTGAAAACTGCACCCTGTGTAAAACTGGCTTTGTCCATAATAAAAAAGTTTGTTAAGGAATGGATAAGAATCAGTTTTCTTAAACGCTCATTCTGAGTGCTGGGAGAGTGAGAAACAATGATTTGGCACTGAAAACTGCACCCTGTGTAAAACTGGCTTTGTCCATAATAAAAAAGTTTGTTAAGGAATGGATCAGAATCAGTTTTCTTAAACGCTCAATCTGAGTGCTGGGAGAGTGAGAAACAAGGATTTGGCACTGAAAACTGCACCCTGTGTAAAACTGGCTTTGTGCATAATAAAAAAGTTTGTTAAGGAATGGATCAGAATCAGTTTTCTTAAACGCTCATTCTGAGTGCTGGGAGAGTGAGAAACAATGATTTGGCACTGAAAACTGCACCCTGTGTAAAACTGGCTTTGTCCATAATAAAAAAGTTTGTTAAGGAATGGATAAGAATCAGTTTTCTTAAACGCTCATTCTGAGTGCTGGGAGAGTGAGAAACAATGATTTGGCACTGAAAACTGCACCCTGTGTAAAACTGGCTTTGTCCATAATAAAAAAGTTTGTTAAGGAATGGATAAGAATCAGTTTTCTTAAACGCTCATTCTGAGTGCTGGGAGAGTGAGAAACAAGAATTTGGCACTGAATACTGCACCCTGTGTAAAACACTCTTTGTGCATAATGAAATAGTTGGTTAAGGAATGGATCAGAATCACTTTTCTTAAACGCTCATTCTGAGTGCTTGGAGAGTGATAAACAATGATTTGGCACTGAAAACTGCACCCTGTGTAAAACTGGCTTTGTGCATAATAAAAAAGTTTGTTAAGGAATGGATCAGAATCAGTTTTCTTAAACGCTCATTCTGAGTGCTGGGAGAGTGATAAACAATGATTTGGCACTGAAAACTGCACCCTGTGTAAAACAGGCTTTGTGCATAATAAAAAAAGTTTGTTAAGGAATGGATCAGAATCAGTTTTCTTAAACGCTCAATCTGAGTGCTGGGAGAGTGAGAAACAAGGATTTGGCACTGAAAACTGCACCCTGTGTAAAACTGGCTTTGTCCATAATAAAAAAGTTTGTTATGGAATGGATCAGAATCAGTTTTCTTAAATGCTCATTCTGAGTGCTGGGAGAGTGATAAACAAGGATTTGGCACTGAAAACTGCACCCTGTGTAAAACTGGCTTTGTGCATCATGAAAAAGTTTTTTAAGGAATGGATCAGAATCAGTTTTCTTAAACGCTCATTCTGAGTGGCGGGAGAGTGAGAAACAATGATTTGGCACTGAAAACTGCACCCTGTGTAAAACTGGCTTTGTGCATAATAAAAAAGTTTGTTAAGGAGTGGATAAGAATCAGTTTTCTTAAACGCTCAATCTGAGTGCTGGGAGAGTGAGAAACAATGATTTGGCACTGAAAACTGCACCCTGTGTAAAACTGGCTTTGTCCATAATAAAAAAGTTTGTTAAGGAATGGATAAGAATCAGTTTTCTTAAACGCTCATTCTGAGTGCTGGGAGAGTGAGAAACAATGATTTGGCACTGAAAACTGCACCCTGTGTAAAACTGGCTTTGTCCATAATAAAAAAGTTTGTTAAGGAATGGATCAGAATCAGTTTTCTTAAACGCTCATTCTGAGTGCTGGGAGAGTGAGAAACAATGATTTGGCACTGAAAACTGCACCCTGTGTAAAACAGGCTTTGTGCATAATAAAAAAGTTTGTTAAGGAATGGATCAGAATCAGTTGTCTTAAACGCTCAATCTGAGTGCTGGGAGAGTGAGAAACAAGGATTTGGCACTGAAAACTGCACCCTGTGTAAAACTGGCTTTGTGCATAATAAAAAAGTTTGTTAAGGAATGGATCAGAATCACTTTTCTTAAAAGCTCATTCTGAGTGCTGGGAGGGTGAGAAACAAGGATTTGGCACTGAAAACTGCACCCTGTGTAAAACAGGCTTTGTGCATAATGAAATAGTTGGTTAAGGAATGGATCAGAATCACTTTTCTTAAACGCTCATTCTGAGTGCTTGGAGAGTGATAAACAATGATTTGGCACTGAAAACTGCACCCTGTGTAAAACAGGCTTTGTGCATAATAAAAAAAGTTTGTTAAGGAATGGATCAGAATCAGTTTTCTTAAACGCTCAATCTGAGTGCTGGGAGAGTGAGAAACAAGGATTTGGCACTGAAAACTGCACCCTGTGTAAAACTGGCTTTGTGCATAATAAAAAAGTTTGTTAAGGAATGGATCAGAATCAGTTTTCTTAAACGCTCATTCTGAGTGCTGGGAGAGTGAGAAACAATGATTTGGCACTGAAAACTGCACCCTGTGTAAAACTGGCTTTGTCCATAATAAAAAAGTTTGTTAAGGAATGGATAAGAATCAGTTTTCTTAAACGCTCATTCTGAGTGCTGGGAGAGTGAGAAACAATGATTTGGCACTGAAAACTGCACCCTGTGTAAAACTGGCTTTGTCCATAATAAAAAAGTTTGTTAAGGAATGGATAAGAATCAGTTTTCTTAAACGCTCATTCTGAGTGCTGGGAGAGTGAGAAACAAGAATTTGGCACTGAATACTGCACCCTGTGTAAAACACTCTTTGTGCATAATGAAATAGTTGGTTAAGGAATGGATCAGAATCACTTTTCTTAAACGCTCATTCTGAGTGCTTGGAGAGTGATAAACAATGATTTGGCACTGAAAACTGCACCCTGTGTAAAACTGGCTTTGTGCATAATAAAAAAGTTTGTTAAGGAATGGATCAGAATCAGTTTTCTTAAACGCTCATTCTGAGTGCTGGGAGAGTGATAAACAATGATTTGGCACTGAAAACTGCACCCTGTGTAAAACAGGCTTTGTGCATAATAAAAAAAGTTTGTTAAGGAATGGATCAGAATCAGTTTTCTTAAACGCTCAATCTGAGTGCTGGGAGAGTGAGAAACAAGGATTTGGCACTGAAAACTGCACCCTGTGTAAAACTGGCTTTGTCCATAATAAAAAAGTTTGTTATGGAATGGATCAGAATCAGTTTTCTTAAATGCTCATTCTGAGTGCTGGGAGAGTGATAAACAAGGATTTGGCACTGAAAACTGCACCCTGTGTAAAACTGGCTTTGTGCATCATGAAAAAGTTTTTTAAGGAATGGATCAGAATCAGTTTTCTTAAACGCTCATTCTGAGTGGCGGGAGAGTGAGAAACAATGATTTGGCACTGAAAACTGCACCCTGTGTAAAACTGGCTTTGTGCATAATAAAAAAGTTTGTTAAGGAATGGATCAGAATCAGTTTTCTTAAACGCTCATTCTGAGTGCTGGGAGAGTGAGAAACAATGATTTGGCACTGAAAACTGCACCCTGTGTAAAACAGGCTTTGTGCATAATAAAAAAAGTTTGTTAAGGAATGGATCAGAATCAGTTGTCTTAAACGCTCAATCTGAGTGCTGGGAGAGTGAGAAACAAGGATTTGGCACTGAAAACTGCACCCTGTGTAAAACTGGCTTTGTGCATAATAAAAAAGTTTGTTAAGGAGTGGATAAGAATCAGTTTTCTAAAACGCTCAATCTGAGTGCTGGGAGAGTGAGAAACAATGATTTGGCACTGAAAACTGCACCCTGTGTAAAACTGGCTTTGTCCATAATAAAAAAGTTTGTTAAGGAATGGATAAGAATCAGTTTTCTTAAACGCTCATTCTGAGTGCTGGGAGAGTGAGAAACAATGATTTGGCACTGAAAACTGCACCCTGTGTAAAACTGGCTTTGTCCATAATAAAAAAGTTTGTTAAGGAATGGATCAGAATCAGTTGTCTTAAACGCTCAATCTGAGTGCTGGGAGAGTGAGAAACAAGGATTTGGCACTGAAAACTGCACCCTGTGTAAAACTGGCTTTGTGCATAATAAAAAAGTTTGTTAAGGAATGGATCAGAATCACTTTTCTTAAAAGCTCATTCTGAGTGCTGGGAGGGCGAGAAACAAGGATTTGGCACTGAAAACTGCACCCTGTGTAAAACAGGCTTTGTGCATAATGAAATAGTTGGTTAAGGAATGGATCAGAATCACTTTTCTTAAACGCTCATTCTGAGTGCTTGGAGAGTGATAAACAATGATTTGGCACTGAAAACTGCACCCTGTGTAAAACTGGCTTTGTGCATAATAAAAAAGTTTGTTAAGGAGTGGATAAGAATCAGTTTTCTTAAACGCTCATTCTGAGTGCTGGGAGAGTGAGAAACAATGATTTGGCACTGAAAACTGCACCCTGTGTAAAACTGGCTTTGTGCATAATAAAAAAGTTTGTTAAGGAGTGGATAAGAATCAGTTTTCTTAAACGCTCAATCTGAGTGCTGGGAGAGTGAGAAACAATGATTTGGCACTGAAAACTGCACCCTGTGTAAAACTGGCTTTGTCCATAATTTAAAAGTTTGTTAAGGAATGGATAAGAATCAGTTTTCTTAAACGCTCATTCTGAGTGCTGGGAGAGTGAGAAACAATGATTTGGCACTGAAAACTGCACCCTGTGTAAAACTGGCTTTGTCCATAATAAAAAAGTTTGTTAAGGAATGGATAAGAATCAGTTTTCTTAAACGCTCATTCTGAGTGCTGGGAGAGTGAGAAACAAGAATTTGGCACTGAATACTGCACCCTGTGTAAAACAGGCTTTGTGCATAATGAAATAGTTGGTTAAGGAATGGATCAGAATCAGTTTTCTTAAACGCTCATTCTGAGTGCTGGGAGAGTGAGAAACAATGATTTGGCACTGAAAACTGCACCCTGTGTAAAACAGGCTTTGTGCATAATAAAAAAAGTTTGTTAAGGAATGGATCAGAATCAGTTTTCTTAAACGCTCAATCTGAGTGCTGGGAGAGTGAGAAACAAGGATTTGGCACTGAAAACTGCACCCTGTGTAAAACTGGCTTTGTGCATAATAAAAAAGTTTGTTAAGGAATGGATCAGAATCAGTTTTCTTAAACGCTCATTCTGAGTGCTGGGAGAGTGAGAAACGTCTCGGTTACGTCTGTAACCTTCGTTCCCTGATGGAGGGAACGAGACGTTGTGTTGAGAGACAGACTGGGGTTTGATTCTGAGAACCTATCATCTCCGATATAAAAATAAAACGCCAATGGGGATTGGCGAATGACCCGCCCACGCCAGTCTCCGCCCCGTACATACGGGTATAAAAGGAAGATGGCGGCGGTCATTCATCACCCTTGTGCTGAGGAACCTGAGCGGTGCTCCTGCAGCGGATCGGCAAAGCGTTGTGGCATGAAGACACAACGTCTCGTTCCCTCCATCAGGGAACGAAGGTTACAGACGTAACCGAGACGTTCCCCTTCAGTCGGTCTCTCGACGTTGTGTTGAGAGACAGACTGGGGATATATCTTAACACGCCACGGCGCTGAGCCGTATTACGACCTCGAGCTGAGCGACACTGACTAGGCTAGCGAGTCAAGTGAGCGGTGAGCGAGATGTAACCTTCCAGTGAATAGTAGTGGACATACTGAGAAGCCTGTACTGACAGTCATACGGGCGGGGCGTTCGCCTTGTAAGTGAGGCGCCATCCGAAGCCGTCGCACTGGGAAAACACTGTTCTCGTTAAGGAGAGTGCGTTACGGAGCCACATCCTGCCGTAAGGGAGGTAACATGTGGAAACAATAGGTCTCCTGTAGGGGATGACCTGGAAGTGGTTGGCCATAGGAGGCCAGCTTCGGTGGCTGTGCCACCAGAGGGGAGGTCACAGATTCGCCAACAGGGGAATCAAGAGTGAGTAATCGTCATACGGGACTACCCAACGGGGGAGTCACTGCGTATGGAGCAATAGTCCTAGTAAAGGGGTCCACCTAGGTAGGGGTGACTCTACCAGTACTGGACCTGGTTCCAACAGATCATCCGTTCGGTCTGTTACCAATGCTTAGTGATGGATGGAATGCCTATATTTCACCCAAGGGAGGGGGAAATAGGGAGGCATGATAGCGCACTGTACTTACCCAGGAGGCAGTATGGCGCTGTGCAGGCGTACGCCCAAACCAGATGCCTGTTTAAACTAACACACGGGCTGATACTGGTTCCAGTCGAAGGTTGTAAAACCTAGCGAAGGTACTGGGTGTAGCCCAACCCGCAGCTTGACAAATATCTGTCAGAGAGGCACCTTTGGCTAGTGCCCAGGAGGAGGCCATACTCCGAGTGGAGTGGGCTCTCACTGCAAGAGGGCACGTGCGATCTAAGGATCGGTAAGCCATAGAGATGGCGTCCACGATCCAGTGTGCCAATCTCTGTTTGGAGACAGCCCTCCCCTGGTGCTGTCTCCCGAAACAGACAAACAGCTGCTCGGACCTTCTCAGGTCTTGTGTGCGGTTGAGGTAGAGGCGCAAGGCGCGTACCGGACACAGCACACCGGAGGTTGGGTCTTCTTCCCTAGGGGGAAGCGCCTGGAGGTTCACCACCTGGTCCCTGAAGGGAGTAGTGGGAACCTTGGGCACGTAGCCGGGCCTGGGTCTCAGGATGACGTGAGAGTCGCCAGGCCCAAATTCTAGGCAACCCTGGGACACGGAAAATGCCTGGAGGTCCCCAACCCTCTTGATGGAAGCGAGTGCCAACAGGAGCGCAGTCTTCATAGAAATAAAAGGAAGAGTGGCGTCACTGAGGGGCTCGAAGGGGGCCGTACCAAGGCCCTGAAGGACCACATTAAGGTCCCAAGAGGGTACGGGGTGCGGTCGAGGTGGGTTCACCCTTCTCGCACCCCTGAGGAACCTGGTGACCAGGTCGTGCCGACCCAAAGACTTACCCTGCACTAGATCGTGATGTGCGGCAATAGCGGCAACATAAACTTTCAAGGTGGAAGGGGAGAGGTTACTCTCTAGTCTTTGCTGTAAAAAGGCCAGCACGGACCCGATCTGACAATTCCGTGGGTTCTCCCCGCGGGAAGAACACCAGGACGAGAAGAGCTGCCACTTATAGGCGTATAAACGCCTAGTGGAGGGGGCTCTAGCCTGGAGGACGGTCTGTATGACTGCCTGGGGCAAGCCGCTCAAGGTCTCTTCGTCCCGTCCAGAGGCCAGGCATGGAGGTTCCAGAGGCCTGGGTGTGGGTGCCAAAACGTGCCCTTCCCCTGCGAGAGAAGGTCCTTCGTCAGGGGAATTGGCCAAGGGGGGGCAGTCGTCAGAGCAAAGAGGTCTGAGAGCCAGGTTCGGGTGGGCCAATAGGGCGCAACCATCAATACCTGATGCCCCTCCTCCCTGACCTTGCACAGGACCTGTGCAAGGAGGCTCACTGGGGGGAAGGCGTACTTCCGCTTGTCCCGCGGCCAGCTGTGTGCTAAGGCATCCGTGCCGAGGGGACCCTCGGTCAGGGAAAACCAAAGCGGGCAATGGGTGGAGTCCTGGGAGGCAAACAGGTCTACCTGCGCCTGCCCGAACCGCTCCCATAAGAGCTGGACTGCGCGGGGATGGAGCCGCCACTCTCCGCGGGGCGTCCTCTGACGAGAGAGCATGTCGGCTGTCTGGTTCAGGTCGCCCGGGATAAATGTGGCCCGCAGGGATTTGCTCACCTGCTGACTCCATAGGTGGAGGCGTCGGGCGAGTTGTGTCAACTGCCGTGAACGTATGCCGCCCTGGCGATTGATGTACGCCACGGCAGTCATGCTGTCCGATCGAACTAGCACGTGATGGTCCCGCACTAGAGGAAGAAGCCTCTCCAGTGCCAGGTGGACCGCTAACAACTCGAGGCAGTTGATGTGCCAACGCAGCTGGGAACCCGTCCAACGTCCCGCTACTGCGTGCCCGTTGCACACCGCACCCCAACCTTGCAGGGAGGCGTCTGTCGTAACCACGACGCGCCTCAAGACCTGCCCGAGCGGGACTCCCGCACGTAAAAAGGTCAGCTGTGACCAAGGTGTAAGGGTGCGCCGGCACTGGGGCGTGATCGTGATCCGCCTGGTGCCGGTGTGCCACGCCGTCCACGGAACCCGACTCTGGAGCCAGTGCTGAAGCGGCCGCATGTGCATCAACCCGAGCGGGATAACCCCTGCCGAGGACGCCATATGCCCCAGGAGCCTCTGGAAGAGCTTCAAAGGAACTACCGGAGACTGTTGAAGCAGCCTCAGGCAGTTCAGCACCGACTGTGCGCGCTCGTTGGTGAGACGCGCTGTCATTTGAACAGAGTCTAGTTCCATACCGAGATAAGAGGAGCTCTGCGCTGGGGAGAGCTTGCTCTTGTCTAGGTTGACCCGCAGGCCCAAACGGTCTAGGTGCCGGAGCACAAAGTCCCTTTGCGTACACAACACATCTCGCGAGTGTGCCAAGATAAGCCAGTCGTCGAGATAGTTGAGAATACGCACGCCTTGTTCCCTGACGGGAGCTAAGGCGGTCTCGACGAGTTTTGTGAAAACCCGTGGAGACAGGGCCAGACCGAAGGGCAGGACCTTGTACTGGTACGCCTTCCCCTCGAACGCAAACCGTAGGAACGGTCGGTGTCGAGGAAGAATAGAGACGTGAAAGTACGCGTCCTTTAGGTCGATTACCACAAACCAATCCTGGTGACGAACGGATTCCAGGATGCGCTTCTGTGTCACCATCCTGAACGGCAGCTTGTGCAGGTGCCGGTTCAGTAGACGCAGATCCAGAATGGGGCGCAGCCCTCCGCCTTTCTTGGGCACTATGAAGTACGGGCTGTACAGCCCGGAAGAC
The DNA here is from genome assembly GCA_029783895.1 of Triplophysa bombifrons. Lineage (NCBI taxonomy): Eukaryota > Metazoa > Chordata > Actinopteri > Cypriniformes > Nemacheilidae > Triplophysa > Triplophysa bombifrons. Next base: position 18,367,984 of record CM056459.1, on the reverse strand, counting down.
ATCTCGGTTACAAGGACGGGTTCGATCGCTCCTTTCGCCAGAAGGGCGGCCCGAGACGGATCGTCCTCTCTAGCCACCGCGACGGGCTGGTACACTGAAGCCAAGCGTCCAAGAACCGCGACAGAGGAACCAGAGGGACGATCTCCTTCACCGTGCCCCGGAGGGTTGGTTCGGTGGTGGACAGGGCGGTCACCTCGCACAGGGTAGGACCCCGGGGAGGTTGACGGCTCTGTAGACTTACCTGCTTTGTGGGGACTACGGGCGCAACGTCCAGTGGAGGTTGTAGCCGGTGGTCCGTTCCATCCAAGACACTGTCGAGTAGAGAGTGCTGTGGAGGAAAACCCAGAGAAATCGTGTCTCTTAACGAGAAAGTGGGCGCCGGGCCCTGAAAAGGACCCGGACTTGATGGGGACGCAGCAGGTAGCGTCCCTCTCCGACCCGGCGTTGGTATGGCTGGAGTCGGGCCCGATGTTGATTTCCCCGGGTTCGTCCCGTCAGGGCCGCTTAGAGGTGCTCTTTGCGGGCTGCTGACGAGGAACAGATGTCCTTCTCCGCGACGGTCTGCGCCTCGGGTGGGCCGTCCTATGGGAGGGTCCTGGTACCGGAGGGGGCGTCGCAGGCGGACGGGGCTGGTGGGAAGCAGGCTGTGGCCGAGATCGTGTCAACCTGCGGGTGGCCACGTCGCGGCGAGGCAATATCTGCTTTATTGCCTCAGTCTGCTTCTGTACCGCGGAGAACTGTTGTGACACGCTCTCCACGGTATCACCGAACAGCCCCGCTTGCGAAATGGGTGCGTCCAGAAGGCGGACCTTCTGTGCGTCACTCATTTGCGCAAGATTGAGCCACAAATGCCTCTCCTGGGCCACCATGGTGGACATCGACCGACCCAAGGCACTTGCCGTGATCTTAGTCGCTCTGAGCGCCAGATCCGTGGCCGTGCGGAGCTCGCTCATGCGAGTTGGGTCGGGCTTCCCATCCCCCAGGTCCTTCAGGGCTTTGGCCTGATAGACCTGGAGAATCGCCATAGCGTGAAGGGCGGAAGCGGCTTGTCCAGCAGCATTGTAGGCCTTCGACACGAGTGTCGAGGAGAGCTTACAAGCCTTGGACGGGAGTCTAGGCTGACCCCTCCAGGTGGCCGCCGTCTGCGGGCACAGGTGGCCCGCGACAGCACGCTCCACCTGGGGGATGCCAACGTATCCTCTAGCCGCTCCGCCCTCCAGGGAAGTGACAGCTACAGAACTACCGATTCTAGAACGCGTCGAGAAGGGCGCGTTCCAGGACCTCGATAGCTCCTCATGTACCTCCGGGAAAAAAGGTACTGGGACGGGACGCGGCTTTTGGTCGCGCCCCGAACCCAGAAACCAAGAATCCAGCCGCGAGCGCTTGGGTGAAGGCGGCGTACCGCACGACAGCCCAATGCTCACGGCCGCTCGGGTTAACATGGCTGACATCTCAGCTTCAGACTCCTCCTGACCTCGACCGACCGAAGACGGGAGATCGGAGAAGTCTTCTGCATCTGATGCCAGAAGGTAGCTGTCCGATGCATAGACAGATACTTCGTCCTCATCCCTTTTCCGAGTTTGCCCGCTATGGGACGGTCGACCGCCGCCCATCGGGGACGCACCAGGTGAGCGTACCGGGGCATGGGTGGTCTGCAGAGCCGGAGCTGGCAGAACAACATCCATGGGAACCCCCAGATCAGCCCCGTCTCTCACAGGTGTCGACGCCGCCGTAGCGGCGGACGCCTGGGAGGAAGACGGGGTGGTGGCAGCATTCAGAAAGAATGCAGCCAACCGTGACCGCAACACCTTGATAGACATGTCCTCGCAGATAGAACATGAGGTATCAACGAAACCAGCCTCAGCGTGTTTGACTCCCAAACACATGAGACAGGTATCATGGCCGTCTGACTCAGGGATGAGTCTGTCACAACCCAGGACACAGCTACGAGACATGCCCGCAGCTGTGGGAAAGCGGCCCTAAAAAGGGCCTTTTACTCTTTTGGTGATGTGGCTCTCTGCCGAAACGCCGAGGGGAAGTCCACTCTCAAGGGGGGAAGGTCCGCTACTCCGCGTTGAATATCCAGCAGGTTGAAGAGAAGATACTTGTAAGCAAAGAAAGCTAAGCATCAGGTTCCGAAGAACAAAGGGTGATGAATGACCGCCGCCATCTTCCTTTTATACCCGTATGTACGGGGCGGAGACTGGCGTGGGCGGGTCATTCGCCAATCCCCATTGGCGTTTTATTTTTATATCGGAGATGATAGGTTCTCAGAATCAAACCCCAGTCTGTCTCTCAACACAACGTCGAGAGACCGACTGAAGGGGAACAATGATTTGGCACTGAAAACTGCACCCTGTGTAAAACTGGCTTTGTCCATAATAAAAAAGTTTGTTAAGGAATGGATAAGAATCAGTTTTCTTAAACGCTCATTCTGAGTGCTGGGAGAGTGAGAAACAATGATTTGGCACTGAAAACTGCACCCTGTGTAAAACTGGCTTTGTCCATAATAAAAAAGTTTGTTAAGGAATGGATAAGAATCAGTTTTCTTAAACGCTCATTCTGAGTGCTGGGAGAGTGAGAAACAAGAATTTGGCACTGAATACTGCACCCTGTGTAAAACACTCTTTGTGCATAATGAAATAGTTGGTTAAGGAATGGATCAGAATCACTTTTCTTAAACGCTCATTCTGAGTGCTTGGAGAGTGATAAACAATGATTTGGCACTGAAAACTGCACCCTGTGTAAAACTGGCTTTGTGCATAATAAAAAAGTTTGTTAAGGAATGGATCAGAATCAGTTTTCTTAAACGCTCATTCTGAGTGCTGGGAGAGTGATAAACAATGATTTGGCACTGAAAACTGCACCCTGTGTAAAACAGGCTTTGTGCATAATAAAAAAAGTTTGTTAAGGAATGGATCAGAATCAGTTTTCTTAAACGCTCAATCTGAGTGCTGGGAGAGTGAGAAACAAGGATTTGGCACTGAAAACTGCACCCTGTGTAAAACTGGCTTTGTCCATAATAAAAAAGTTTGTTATGGAATGGATCAGAATCAGTTTTCTTAAATGCTCATTCTGAGTGGCGGGAGAGTGAGAAACAATGATTTGGCACTGAAAACTGCACCCTGTGTAAAACTGGCTTTGTGCATAATAAAAAAGTTTGTTAAGGAATGGATCAGAATCAGTTTTCTTAAACGCTCATTCTGAGTGCTGGGAGAGTGAGAAACAATGATTTGGCACTGAAAACTGCACCCTGTGTAAAACAGGCTTTGTGCATAATAAAAAAAGTTTGTTAAGGAATGGATCAGAATCAGTTGTCTTAAACGCTCAATCTGAGTGCTGGGAGAGTGAGAAACAAGGATTTGGCACTGAAAACTGCACCCTGTGTAAAACTGGCTTTGTGCATAATAAAAAAGTTTGTTAAGGAATGGATCAGAATCAGTTTTCTTAAACGCTCATTCTGAGTGCTGGGAGAGTGAGAAACAATGATTTGGCACTGAAAACTGCACCCTGTGTAAAACAGGCTTTGTGCATAATAAAAAAAGTTTGTTAAGGAATGGATCAGAATCAGTTGTCTTAAACGCTCAATCTGAGTGCTGGGAGAGTGAGAAACAATGATTTGGCACTGAAAACTGCACCCTGTGTAAAACAGGTTTTGTGCATAATAAAAAAAGTTTGTTAAGGAATGGATCAGAATCAGTTTTCTTAAACGCTTATTCTGAGTGCTGGGAGAGTGAGAAACAAGGATTTGGCACTGAAAACTGCACCCTGTGTAAAACTGGCTTTGTGCATAATGAAATAGTTCGTTAACAAATGGATCAGAATCAGTTTTCTTAAACGCTCATTCTGAGTGCTGGGAGAGTGAGAAACAATGATTTGGCACTGAAAACTGCACCCTGTGTAAAACTGGCTTTGTGCATCATGAAAAAGTTTTTTAAGGAGTGGATAAGAATCAGTTTTCTTAAACGCTCAATCTGAGTGCTGGGAGAGTGAGAAACAATGATTTGGCACTGAAAACTGCACCCTGTGTAAAACTGGCTTTGTCCATAATAAAAAAGTTTGTTAAGGAATGGATAAGAATCAGTTTTCTTAAACGCTCATTCTGAGTGCTGGGAGAGTGAGAAACAAGAATTTGGCACTGAAAACTGCACCCTGTGTAAAACAGGCTTTGTGCATAATGAAATAGTTGGTTAAGGAATGGATCAGAATCACTTTTCTTAAACGCTCATTCTGAGTGCTTGGAGAGTGATAAACAATGATTTGGCACTGAAAACTGCACCCTGTGTAAAACTGGCTTTGTGCATAATAAAAAAGTTTGTTAAGGAGTGGATAAGAATCAGTTTTCTTAAACGCTCATTCTGAGTGCTGGGAGAGTGATAAACAATGATTTGGCACTGAAAACTGCACCCTGTGTAAAACAGGCTTTGTGCATAATGAAATAGTTGGTTAAGGAATGGATCAGAATCACTTTTCTTAAACGCTCATTCTGAGTGCTTGGAGAGTGATAAACAATGATTTGGCACTGAAAACTGCACCCTGTGTAAAACTGGCTTTGTGCATAATAAAAAAGTTTGTTAAGGAGTGGATAAGAATCAGTTTTCTAAAACGCTCAATCTGAGTGCTGGGAGAGTGAGAAACAATGATTTGGCACTGAAAACTGCACCCTGTGTAAAACTGGCTTTGTCCATAATAAAAAAGTTTGTTAAGGAATGGATAAGAATCAGTTTTCTTAAACGCTCATTCTGAGTGCTGGGAGAGTGAGAAACAATGATTTGGCACTGAAAACTGCACCCTGTGTAAAACTGGCTTTGTCCATAATAAAAAAGTTTGTTAAGGAATGGATCAGAATCAGTTGTCTTAAACGCTCAATCTGAGTGCTGGGAGAGTGAGAAACAAGGATTTGGCACTGAAAACTGCACCCTGTGTAAAACTGGCTTTGTGCATAATAAAAAAGTTTGTTAAGGAATGGATCAGAATCACTTTTCTTAAAAGCTCATTCTGAGTGCTGGGAGGGTGAGAAACAAGGATTTGGCACTGAAAACTGCACCCTGTGTAAAACAGGCTTTGTGCATAATGAAATAGTTGGTTAAGGAATGGATCAGAATCACTTTTCTTAAACGCTCATTCTGAGTGCTTGGAGAGTAATAAACAATGATTTGGCACTGAAAACTGCACCCTGTGTAAAACTGGCTTTGTGCATAATAAAAAAGTTTGTTAAGGAGTGGATAAGAATCAGTTTTCTTAAACGCTCATTCTGAGTGCTGGGAGAGTGAGAAACAATGATTTGGCACTGAAAACTGCACCCTGTGTAAAACTGGCTTTGTGCATAATAAAAAAGTTTGTTAAGGAGTGGATAAGAATCAGTTTTCTTAAACGCTCAATCTGAGTGCTGGGAGAGTGAGAAACAATGATTTGGCACTGAAAACTGCACCCTGTGTAAAACTGGCTTTGTCCATAATTTAAAAGTTTGTTAAGGAATGGATAAGAATCAGTTTTCTTAAACGCTCATTCTGAGTGCTGGGAGAGTGAGAAACAATGATTTGGCACTGAAAACTGCACCCTGTGTAAAACTGGCTTTGTCCATAATAAAAAAGTTTGTTAAGGAATGGATAAGAATCAGTTTTCTTAAACGCTCATTCTGAGTGCTGGGAGAGTGAGAAACAAGAATTTGGCACTGAATACTGCACCCTGTGTAAAACAGGCTTTGTGCATAATGAAATAGTTGGTTAAGGAATGGATCAGAATCAGTTTTCTTAAACGCTCATTCTGAGTGCTGGGAGAGTGAGAAACAATGATTTGGCACTGAAAACTGCACCCTGTGTAAAACAGGCTTTGTGCATAATAAAAAAGTTTGTTAAGGAATGGATCAGAATCAGTTGTCTTAAACGCTCAATCTGAGTGCTGGGAGAGTGAGAAACAAGGATTTGGCACTGAAAACTGCACCCTGTGTAAAACTGGCTTTGTGCATAATAAAAAAGTTTGTTAAGGAATGGATCAGAATCACTTTTCTTAAAAGCTCATTCTGAGTGCTGGGAGGGTGAGAAACAAGGATTTGGCACTGAAAACTGCACCCTGTGTAAAACAGGCTTTGTGCATAATGAAATAGTTGGTTAAGGAATGGATCAGAATCACTTTTCTTAAACGCTCATTCTGAGTGCTTGGAGAGTGATAAACAATGATTTGGCACTGAAAACTGCACCCTGTGTAAAACTGGCTTTGTGCATAATAAAAAAGTTTGTTAAGGAGTGGATAAGAATCAGTTTTCTTAAACGCTCAATCTGAGTGCTGGGAGAGTGAGAAACAATGATTTGGCACTGAAAACTGCACCCTGTGTAAAACTGGCTTTGTCCATAATAAAAAAGTTTGTTAAGGAATGGATAAGAATCAGTTTTCTTAAACGCTCATTTTGAGTGCTGGGAGAGTGAGAAACAATGATTTGGCACTGAAAACTGCACCCTGTGTAAAACTGGCTTTGTCCATAATAAAAAAGTTTGTTAAGGAATGGATAAGAATCAGTTTTCTTAAACGCTCATTCTGAGTGCTGGGAGAGTGAGAAACAAGAATTTGGCACTGAATACTGCACCCTGTGTAAAACAGGCTTTGTGCATAATGAAATAGTTGGTTAAGGAATGGATCAGAATCAGTTTTCTTAAACGCTCAATCTGAGTGCTGGGAGAGTGAGAAACAATGATTTGGCTCTGAAAACTGCACCCTGTGTAAAACAGGCTTTGTGCATAATAAAAAAAGTTTGTTAAGGAATGGATCAGAATCAGTTTTCTTAAACGCTCAATCTGAGTGCTGGGAGAGTGAGAAACAAGGATTTGGCACTGAAAACTGCACCCTGTGTAAAACTGGCTTTGTGCATAATAAAAAAGTTTGTTAAGGAATGGATCAGAATCAGTTTTCTTAAACGCTCATTCTGAGTGCTGGGAGAGTGAGAAACAATGATTTGGCACTGAAAACTGCACCCTGTGTAAAACTGGCTTTGTCCATAATAAAAAAGTTTGTTAAGGAATGGATAAGAATCAGTTTTCTTAAACGCTCATTCTGAGTGCTGGGAGAGTGAGAAACAATGATTTGGCACTGAAAACTGCACCCTGTGTAAAACAGGCTTTGTGCATAATAAAAAAGTTTGTTAAGGAATGGATCAGAATCAGTTGTCTTAAACGCTCAATCTGAGTGCTGGGAGAGTGAGAAACAAGGATTTGGCACTGAAAACTGCACCCTGTGTAAAACTGGCTTTGTGCATAATAAAAAAGTTTGTTAAGGAATGGATCAGAATCACTTTTCTTAAAAGCTCATTCTGAGTGCTGGGAGGGTGAGAAACAAGGATTTGGCACTGAAAACTGCACCCTGTGTAAAACAGGCTTTGTGCATAATGAAATAGTTGGTTAAGGAATGGATCAGAATCACTTTTCTTAAACGCTCATTCTGAGTGCTTGGAGAGTGATAAACAATGATTTGGCACTGAAAACTGCACCCTGTGTAAAACTGGCTTTGTGCATAATAAAAAAGTTTGTTAAGGAGTGGATAAGAATCAGTTTTCTTAAACGCTCAATCTGAGTGCTGGGAGAGTGAGAAACAATGATTTGGCACTGAAAACTGCACCCTGTGTAAAACTGGCTTTGTCCATAATAAAAAAGTTTGTTAAGGAATGGATAAGAATCAGTTTTCTTAAACGCTCATTTTGAGTGCTGGGAGAGTGAGAAACAATGATTTGGCACTGAAAACTGCACCCTGTGTAAAACTGGCTTTGTCCATAATAAAAAAGTTTGTTAAGGAATGGATAAGAATCAGTTTTCTTAAACGCTCATTCTGAGTGCTGGGAGAGTGAGAAACAAGAATTTGGCACTGAATACTGCACCCTGTGTAAAACAGGCTTTGTGCATAATGAAATAGTTGGTTAAGGAATGGATCAGAATCAGTTTTCTTAAACGCTCATTCTGAGTGCTGGGAGAGTGAGAAACAATGATTTGGCTCTGAAAACTGCACCCTGTGTAAAACAGGCTTTGTGCATAATAAAAAAAGTTTGTTAAGGAATGGATCAGAATCAGTTTTCTTAAACGCTCAATCTGAGTGCTGGGAGAGTGAGAAACAAGGATTTGGCACTGAAAACTGCACCCTGTGTAAAACTGGCTTTGTGCATAATAAAAAAGTTTGTTAAGGAATGGATCAGAATCAGTTTTCTTAAACGCTCATTCTGAGTGCTGGGAGAGTGAGAAACAATGATTTGGCACTGAAAACTGCACCCTGTGTAAAACTGGCTTTGTCCATAATAAAAAAGTTTGTTAAGGAATGGATAAGAATCAGTTTTCTTAAACGCTCATTCTGAGTGCTGGGAGAGTGAGAAACAATGATTTGGCACTGAAAACTGCACCCTGTGTAAAACTGGCTTTGTCCATAATAAAAAAGTTTGTTAAGGAATGGATAAGAATCAGTTTTCTTAAACGCTCATTCTGAGTGCTGGGAGAGTGAGAAACAAGAATTTGGCACTGAATACTGCACCCTGTGTAAAACACTCTTTGTGCATAATGAAATAGTTGGTTAAGGAATGGATCAGAATCACTTTTCTTAAACGCTCATTCTGAGTGCTTGGAGAGTGATAAACAATGATTTGGCACTGAAAACTGCACCCTGTGTAAAACTGGCTTTGTGCATAATAAAAAAGTTTGTTAAGGAATGGATCAGAATCAGTTTTCTTAAACGCTCATTCTGAGTGCTGGGAGAGTGATAAACAATGATTTGGCACTGAAAACTGCACCCTGTGTAAAACAGGCTTTGTGCATAATAAAAAAAGTTTGTTAAGGAATGGATCAGAATCAGTTTTCTTAAACGCTCAATCTGAGTGCTGGGAGAGTGAGAAACAAGGATTTGGCACTGAAAACTGCACCCTGTGTAAAACTGGCTTTGTCCATAATAAAAAAGTTTGTTAAGGAATGGATAAGAATCAGTTTTCTTAAACGCTCATTCTGAGTGCTGGGAGAGTGAGAAACAAGAATTTGGCACTGAATACTGCACCCTGTGTAAAACACTCTTTGTGCATAATGAAATAGTTGGTTAAGGAATGGATCAGAATCACTTTTCTTAAACGCTCATTCTGAGTGCTTGGAGAGTGATAAACAATGATTTGGCACTGAAAACTGCACCCTGTGTAAAACTGGCTTTGTGCATAATAAAAAAGTTTGTTAAGGAATGGATCAGAATCAGTTTTCTTAAACGCTCATTCTGAGTGCTGGGAGAGTGATAAACAATGATTTGGCACTGAAAACTGCACCCTGTGTAAAACAGGCTTTGTGCATAATAAAAAAAGTTTGTTAAGGAATGGATCAGAATCAGTTTTCTTAAACGCTCAATCTGAGTGCTGGGAGAGTGAGAAACAAGGATTTGGCACTGAAAACTGCACCCTGTGTAAAACTGGCTTTGTGCATCATGAAAAAGTTTTTTAAGGAATGGATCAGAATCAGTTTTCTTAAACGCTCATTCTGAGTGGCGGGAGAGTGAGAAACAATGATTTGGCACTGAAAACTGCACCCTGTGTAAAACTGGCTTTGTGCATAATAAAAAAGTTTGTTAAGGAATGGATCAGAATCAGTTTTCTTAAACGCTCATTCTGAGTGCTGGGAGAGTGAGAAACAAGGATTTGGCACTGAAAACTGCACCCTGTGTAAAACTGGCTTTGTCCATAATAAAAAAGTTTGTTAAGGAATGGATAAGAATCAGTTTTCTTAAACGCTCATTCTGAGTGCTGGGAGAGTGAGAAACAAGAATTTGGCACTGAATACTGCACCCTGTGTAAAACACTCTTTGTGCATAATGAAATAGTTGGTTAAGGAATGGATCAGAATCACTTTTCTTAAACGCTCATTCTGAGTGCTTGGAGAGTGATAAACAATGATTTGGCACTGAAAACTGCACCCTGTGTAAAACTGGCTTTGTGCATAATAAAAAAGTTTGTTAAGGAATGGATCAGAATCAGTTTTCTTAAACGCTCATTCTGAGTGCTGGGAGAGTGATAAACAATGATTTGGCACTGAAAACTGCACCCTGTGTAAAACAGGCTTTGTGCATAATAAAAAAAGTTTGTTAAGGAATGGATCAGAATCAGTTTTCTTAAACGCTCAATCTGAGTGCTGGGAGAGTGAGAAACAAGGATTTGGCACTGAAAACTGCACCCTGTGTAAAACTGGCTTTGTGCATCATGAAAAAGTTTTTTAAGGAATGGATCAGAATCAGTTTTCTTAAACGCTCATTCTGAGTGGCGGGAGAGTGAGAAACAATGATTTGGCACTGAAAACTGCACCCTGTGTAAAACTGGCTTTGTGCATAATAAAAAAGTTTGTTAAGGAATGGATCAGAATCAGTTTTCTTAAACGCTCATTCTGAGTGCTGGGAGAGTGAGAAACAATGATTTGGCACTGAAAACTGCACCCTGTGTAAAACAGGCTTTGTGCATAATAAAAAAAGTTTGTTTAGGAATGGATCAGAATCAGTTGTCTTAAACGCTCAATCTGAGTGCTGGGAGAGTGAGAAACAAGGATTTGGCACTGAAAACTGCACCCTGTGTAAAACTGGCTTTGTGCATAATAAAAAAGTTTGTTAAGGAATGGATCAGAATCACTTTTCTTAAACGCTCATTCTGAGTGCTGGGAGAGTGAGAAACAATGATTTGGCACTGAAAACTGCACCCTGTGTAAAACAGGCTTTGTGCATAATAAAAAAAGTTTGTTAAGGAATGGATCAGAATCAGTTGTCTTAAACGCTCAATCTGAGTGCTGGGAGAGTGAGAAACAATGATTTGGCACTGAAAACTGCACCCTGTGTAAAACAGGCTTTGTGCATAATAAAAAAAGTTTGTTAAGGAATGGATCAGAATCAGTTTTCTTAAACGCTTATTCTGAGTGCTGGGAGAGTGAGAAACAAGGATTTGGCACTGAAAACTGCACCCTGTGTAAAACTGGCTTTGTGCATAATGAAATAGTTCGTTAACGAATGGATCAGAATCAGTTTTCTTAAACGCTCATTCTGAGTGCTGGGAGAGTGAGAAACAATGATTTGGCACTGAAAACTGCACCCTGTGTAAAACTGGCTTTGTGCATCATGAAAAAGTTTTTTAAGGAGTGGATAAGAATCAGTTTTCTTAAACGCTCAATCTGAGTGCTGGGAGAGTGAGAAACAATGATTTGGCACTGAAAACTGCACCCTGTGTAAAACTGGCTTTGTCCATAATAAAAAAGTTTGTTAAGGAATGGATAAGAATCAGTTTTCTTAAACGCTCATTCTGAGTGCTGGGAGAGTGAGAAACAAGAATTTGGCACTGAAAACTGCACCCTGTGTAAAACAGGCTTTGTGCATAATGAAATAGTTGGTTAAGGAATGGATCAGAATCACTTTTCTTAAACGCTCATTCTGAGTGCTTGGAGAGTGATAAACAATGATTTGGCACTGAAAACTGCACCCTGTGTAAAACTGGCTTTGTGCATAATAAAAAAGTTTGTTAAGGAGTGGATAAGAATCAGTTTTCTTAAACGCTCATTCTGAGTGCTGGGAGAGTGATAAACAATGATTTGGCACTGAAAACTGCACCCTGTGTAAAACAGGCTTTGTGCATAATGAAATAGTTGGTTAAGGAATGGATCAGAATCACTTTTCTTAAACGCTCATTCTGAGTGCTTGGAGAGTGATAAACAATGATTTGGCACTGAAAACTGCACCCTGTGTAAAACTGGCTTTGTGCATAATAAAAAAGTTTGTTAAGGAGTGGATAAGAATCAGTTTTCTTAAACGCTCAATCTGAGTGCTGGGAGAGTGAGAAACAATGATTTGGCACTGAAAACTGCACCCTGTGTAAAACTGGCTTTGTCCATAATAAAAAAGTTTGTTAAGGAATGGATCAGAATCAGTTTTCTTAAACGCTCATTCTGAGTGCTGGGAGAGTGAGAAACAATGATTTGGCACTGAAAACTGCACCCTGTGTAAAACAGGCTTTGTGCATAATAAAAAAGTTTGTTAAGGAATGGATCAGAATCAGTTGTCTTAAACGCTCAATCTGAGTGCTGGGAGAGTGAGAAACAAGGATTTGGCACTGAAAACTGCACCCTGTGTAAAACTGGCTTTGTGCATAATAAAAAAGTTTGTTAAGGAATGGATCAGAATCACTTTTCTTAAAAGCTCATTCTGAGTGCTGGGAGGGTGAGAAACAAGGATTTGGCACTGAAAACTGCACCCTGTGTAAAACAGGCTTTGTGCATAATGAAATAGTTGGTTAAGGAATGGATCAGAATCACTTTTCTTAAACGCTCATTCTGAGTGCTTGGAGAGTGATAAACAATGATTTGGCACTGAAAACTGCACCCTGTGTAAAACTGGCTTTGTGCATAATAAAAAAGTTTGTTAAGGAGTGGATAAGAATCAGTTTTCTTAAACGCTCAATCTGAGTGCTGGGAGAGTGAGAAACAATGATTTGGCACTGAAAACTGCACCCTGTGTAAAACTGGCTTTGTCCATAATAAAAAAGTTTGTTAAGGAATGGATAAGAATCAGTTTTCTTAAACGCTCATTCTGAGTGCTGGGAGAGTGAGAAACAATGATTTGGCACTGAAAACTGCACCCTGTGTAAAACAGGCTTTGTGCATAATAAAAAAAGTTTGTTAAGGAATGGATCAGAATCAGTTTTCTTAAACGCTCAATCTGAGTGCTGGGAGAGTGAGAAACAAGGATTTGGCACTGAAAACTGCACCCTGTGTAAAACTGGCTTTGTGCATAATAAAAAAGTTTGTTAAGGAATGGATCAGAATCAGTTTTCTTAAACGCTCATTCTGAGTGCTGGGAGAGTGAGAAACAATGATTTGGCACTGAAAACTGCACCCTGTGTAAAACTGGCTTTGTCCATAATAAAAAAGTTTGTTAAGGAATGGATAAGAATCAGTTTTCTTAAACGCTCATTCTGAGTGCTGGGAGAGTGAGAAACAATGATTTGGCACTGAAAACTGCACCCTGTGTAAAACTGGCTTTGTCCATAATAAAAAAGTTTGTTAAGGAATGGATAAGAATCAGTTTTCTTAAACGCTCATTCTGAGTGCTGGGAGAGTGAGAAACAAGAATTTGGCACTGAATACTGCACCCTGTGTAAAACACTCTTTGTGCATAATGAAATAGTTGGTTAAGGAATGGATCAGAATCACTTTTCTTAAACGCTCATTCTGAGTGCTTGGAGAGTGATAAACAATGATTTGGCACTGAAAACTGCACCCTGTGTAAAACTGGCTTTGTGCATAATAAAAAAGTTTGTTAAGGAATGGATCAGAATCAGTTTTCTTAAACGCTCATTCTGAGTGCTGGGAGAGTGATAAACAATGATTTGGCACTGAAAACTGCACCCTGTGTAAAACAGGCTTTGTGCATAATAAAAAAAGTTTGTTAAGGAATGGATCAGAATCAGTTTTCTTAAACGCTCAATCTGAGTGCTGGGAGAGTGAGAAACAAGGATTTGGCACTGAAAACTGCACCCTGTGTAAAACTGGCTTTGTCCATAATAAAAAAGTTTGTTATGGAATGGATCAGAATCAGTTTTCTTAAATGCTCATTCTGAGTGCTGGGAGAGTGATAAACAAGAATTTGGCACTGAAAACTGCACCCTGTGTAAAACTGGCTTTGTGCATCATGAAAAAGTTTTTTAAGGAATGGATCAGAATCAGTTTTCTTAAACGCTCATTCTGAGTGGCGGGAGAGTGAGAAACAATGATTTGGCACTGAAAACTGCACCCTGTGTAAAACTGGCTTTGTGCATAATAAAAAAGTTTGTTAAGGAGTGGATAAGAATCAGTTTTCTTAAACGCTCAATCTGAGTGCTGGGAGAGTGAGAAACAATGATTTGGCACTGAAAACTGCACCCTGTGTAAAACTGGCTTTGTCCATAATAAAAAGGTTTGTTAAGGAATGGATAAGAATCAGTTTTCTTAAACGCTCATTCTGAGTGCTGGGAGAGTGAGAAACAATGATTTGGCACTGAAAACTGCACCCTGTGTAAAACTGGCTTTGTCTATAATAAAAAAGTTTGTTAAGGAATGGATCAGAATCAGTTTTCTTAAACGCTCATTCTGAGTGCTGGGAGAGTGAGAAACAATGATTTGGCACTGAAAACTGCACCCTGTGTAAAACAGGCTTTGTGCATAATAAAAAAGTTTGTTAAGGAATGGATCAGAATCAGTTGTCTTAAACGCTCAATCTGAGTGCTGGGAGAGTGAGAAACAAGGATTTGGCACTGAAAACTGCACCCTGTGTAAAACTGGCTTTGTGCATAATAAAAAAGTTTGTTAAGGAATGGATCAGAATCACTTTTCTTAAAAGCTCATTCTGAGTGCTGGGAGGGTGAGAAACAAGGATTTGGCACTGAAAACTGCACCCTGTGTAAAACAGGCTTTGTGCATAATGAAATAGTTGGTTAAGGAATGGATCAGAATCACTTTTCTTAAACGCTCATTCTGAGTGCTTGGAGAGTGATAAACAATGATTTGGCACTGAAAACTGCACCCTGTGTAAAACTGGCTTTGTGCATAATAAAAAAGTTTGTTAAGGAGTGGATAAGAATCAGTTTTCTTAAACGCTCAATCTGAGTGCTGGGAGAGTGAGAAACAATGATTTGGCACTGAAAACTGCACCCTGTGTAAAACTGGCTTTGTCCATAATAAAAAAGTTTGTTAAGGAATGGATAAGAATCAGTTTTCTTAAACGCTCATTCTGAGTGCTGGGAGAGTGAGAAACAATGATTTGGCACTGAAAACTGCACCCTGTGTAAAACTGGCTTTGTCCATAATAAAAAAGTTTGTTAAGGAATGGATAAGAATCAGTTTTCTTAAACGCTCATTCTGAGTGCTGGGAGAGTGAGAAACAAGAATTTGGCACTGAATACTGCACCCTGTGTAAAACAGGCTTTGTGCATAATGAAATAGTTGGTTAAGGAATGGATCAGAATCAGTTTTCTTAAACGCTCATTCTGAGTGCTGGGAGAGTGAGAAACAATGATTTGGCACTGAAAACTGCACCCTGTGTAAAACAGGCTTTGTGCATAATAAAAAAAGTTTGTTAAGGAATGGATCAGAATCAGTTTTCTTAAACGCTCAATCTGAGTGCTGGGAGAGTGAGAAACAAGGATTTGGCACTGAAAACTGCACCCTGTGTAAAACTGGCTTTGTGCATAATAAAAAAGTTTGTTAAGGAATGGATCAGAATCAGTTTTCTTAAACGCTCATTCTGAGTGCTGGGAGAGTGAGAAACAATGATTTGGCACTGAAAACTGCACCCTGTGTAAAACTGGCTTTGTCCATAATAAAAAAGTTTGTTAAGGAATGGATAAGAATCAGTTTTCTTAAACGCTCATTCTGAGTGCTGGGAGAGTGAGAAACAATGATTTGGCACTGAAAACTGCACCCTGTGTAAAACTGGCTTTGTCCATAATAAAAAAGTTTGTTAAGGAATGGATAAGAATCAGTTTTCTTAAACGCTCATTCTGAGTGCTGGGAGAGTGAGAAACAAGAATTTGGCACTGAATACTGCACCCTGTGTAAAACACTCTTTGTGCATAATGAAATAGTTGGTTAAGGAATGGATCAGAATCACTTTTCTTAAACGCTCATTCTGAGTGCTTGGAGAGTGATAAACAATGATTTGGCACTGAAAACTGCACCCTGTGTAAAACTGGCTTTGTGCATAATAAAAAAGTTTGTTAAGGAATGGATCAGAATCAGTTTTCTTAAACGCTCATTCTGAGTGCTGGGAGAGTGATAAACAATGATTTGGCACTGAAAACTGCACCCTGTGTAAAACAGGCTTTGTGCATAATAAAAAAAGTTTGTTAAGGAATGGATCAGAATCAGTTTTCTTAAACGCTCAATCTGAGTGCTGGGAGAGTGAGAAACAAGGATTTGGCACTGAAAACTGCACCCTGTGTAAAACTGGCTTTGTCCATAATAAAAAAGTTTGTTATGGAATGGATCAGAATCAGTTTTCTTAAATGCTCATTCTGAGTGCTGGGAGAGTGATAAACAAGGATTTGGCACTGAAAACTGCACCCTGTGTAAAACTGGCTTTGTGCATCATGAAAAAGTTTTTTAAGGAATGGATCAGAATCAGTTTTCTTAAACGCTCATTCTGAGTGGCGGGAGAGTGAGAAACAATGATTTGGCACTGAAAACTGCACCCTGTGTAAAACTGGCTTTGTGCATAATAAAAAAGTTTGTTAAGGAATGGATCAGAATCAGTTTTCTTAAACGCTCATTCTGAGTGCTGGGAGAGTGAGAAACAATGATTTGGCACTGAAAACTGCACCCTGTGTAAAACAGGCTTTGTGCATAATAAAAAAAGTTTGTTAAGGAATGGATCAGAATCAGTTGTCTTAAACGCTCAATCTGAGTGCTGGGAGAGTGAGAAACAAGGATTTGGCACTGAAAACTGCACCCTGTGTAAAACTGGCTTTGTGCATAATAAAAAAGTTTGTTAAGGAATGGATCAGAATCAGTTTTCTTAAACGCTCATTCTGAGTGCTGGGAGAGTGAGAAACAATGATTTGGCACTGAAAACTGCACCCTGTGTAAAACAGGCTTTGTGCATAATAAAAAAAGTTTGTTAAGGAATGGATCAGAATCAGTTGTCTTAAACGCTCAATCTGAGTGCTGGGAGAGTGAGAAACAATGATTTGGCACTGAAAACTGCACCCTGTGTAAAACAGGCTTTGTGCATAATAAAAAAAGTTTGTTAAGGAATGGATCAGAATCAGTTTTCTTAAACGCTTATTCTGAGTGCTGGGAGAGTGAGAAACAAGGATTTGGCACTGAAAACTGCACCCTGTGTAAAACTGGCTTTGTGCATAATGAAATAGTTCGTTAACAAATGGATCAGAATCAGTTTTCTTAAACGCTCATTCTGAGTGCTGGGAGAGTGAGAAACAATGATTTGGCACTGAAAACTGCACCCTGTGTAAAACTGGCTTTGTGCATCATGAAAAAGTTTTTTAAGGAGTGGATAAGAATCAGTTTTCTTAAACGCTCAATCTGAGTGCTGGGAGAGTGAGAAACAATGATTTGGCACTGAAAACTGCACCCTGTGTAAAACTGGCTTTGTCCATAATAAAAAAGTTTGTTAAGGAATGGATAAGAATCAGTTTTCTTAAACGCTCATTCTGAGTGCTGGGAGAGTGAGAAACAAGAATTTGGCACTGAAAACTGCACCCTGTGTAAAACAGGCTTTGTGCATAATGAAATAGTTGGTTAAGGAATGGATCAGAATCACTTTTCTTAAACGCTCATTCTGAGTGCTTGGAGAGTGATAAACAATGATTTGGCACTGAAAACTGCACCCTGTGTAAAACTGGCTTTGTGCATAATAAAAAAGTTTGTTAAGGAGTGGATAAGAATCAGTTTTCTTAAACGCTCATTCTGAGTGCTGGGAGAGTGATAAACAATGATTTGGCACTGAAAACTGCACCCTGTGTAAAACAGGCTTTGTGCATAATGAAATAGTTGGTTAAGGAATGGATCAGAATCACTTTTCTTAAACGCTCATTCTGAGTGCTTGGAGAGTGATAAACAATGATTTGGCACTGAAAACTGCACCCTGTGTAAAACTGGCTTTGTGCATAATAAAAAAGTTTGTTAAGGAGTGGATAAGAATCAGTTTTCTTAAACGCTCAATCTGAGTGCTGGGAGAGTGAGAAACAATGATTTGGCACTGAAAACTGCACCCTGTGTAAAACTGGCTTTGTCCATAATAAAAAAGTTTGTTAAGGAATGGATAAGAATCAGTTTTCTTAAACGCTCATTCTGAGTGCTGGGAGAGTGAGAAACAATGATTTGGCACTGAAAACTGCACCCTGTGTAAAACTGGCTTTGTCCATAATAAAAAAGTTTGTTAAGGAATGGATCAGAATCAGTTGTCTTAAACGCTCAATCTGAGTGCTGGGAGAGTGAGAAACAAGGATTTGGCACTGAAAACTGCACCCTGTGTAAAACTGGCTTTGTGCATAATAAAAAAGTTTGTTAAGGAATGGATCAGAATCACTTTTCTTAAAAGCTCATTCTGAGTGCTGGGAGGGTGAGAAACAAGGATTTGGCACTGAAAACTGCACCCTGTGTAAAACAGGCTTTGTGCATAATGAAATAGTTGGTTAAGGAATGGATCAGAATCAGTTTTCTTAAACGCTCATTCTGAGTGCTGGGAGAGTGAGAAACAATGATTTGGCACTGAAAACTGCACCCTGTGTAAAACAGGCTTTGTGCATAATAAAAAAAGTTTGTTAAGGAATGGATCAGAATCAGTTTTCTTAAACGCTCAATCTGAGTGCTGGGAGAGTGAGAAACAAGGATTTGGCACTGAAAACTGCACCCTGTGTAAAACTGGCTTTGTGCATAATAAAAAAGTTTGTTAAGGAATGGATCAGAATCAGTTTTCTTAAACGCTCATTCTGAGTGCTGGGAGAGTGAGAAACAATGATTTGGCACTGAAAACTGCACCCTGTGTAAAACTGGCTTTGTCCATAATAAAAAAGTTTGTTAAGGAATGGATAAGAATCAGTTTTCTTAAACGCTCATTCTGAGTGCTGGGAGAGTGAGAAACAATGATTTGGCACTGAAAACTGCACCCTGTGTAAAACTGGCTTTGTCCATAATAAAAAAGTTTGTTAAGGAATGGATAAGAATCAGTTTTCTTAAACGCTCATTCTGAGTGCTGGGAGAGTGAGAAACAAGAATTTGGCACTGAATACTGCACCCTGTGTAAAACACTCTTTGTGCATAATGAAATAGTTGGTTAAGGAATGGATCAGAATCACTTTTCTTAAACGCTCATTCTGAGTGCTTGGAGAGTGATAAACAATGATTTGGCACTGAAAACTGCACCCTGTGTAAAACTGGCTTTGTGCATAATAAAAAAGTTTTTTTAAGGAATGGATCAGAATCAGTTTTCTTAAACGCTCATTCTGAGTGCTGGGAGAGTGATAAACAATGATTTGGCACTGAAAACTGCACCCTGTGTAAAACTGGCTTTGTGCATAATAAAAAAAGTTTGTTAAGGAATGGATCAGAATCAGTTTTCTTAAACGCTCAATCTGAGTGCTGGGAGAGTGAGAAACAAGGATTTGGCACTGAAAACTGCACCCTGTGTAAAACTGGCTTTGTCCATAATAAAAAAGTTTGTTATGGAATGGATCAGAATCAGTTTTCTTAAATGCTCATTCTGAGTGCTGGGAGAGTGATAAACAAGGATTTGGCACTGAAAACTGCACCCTGTGTAAAACTGGCTTTGTGCATCATGAAAAAGTTTTTTAAGGAATGGATCAGAATCAGTTTTCTTAAACGCTCATTCTGAGTGGCGGGAGAGTGAGAAACAATGATTTGGCACTGAAAACTGCACCCTGTGTAAAACTGGCTTTGTGCATAATAAAAAAGTTTGTTAAGGAATGGATCAGAATCAGTTTTCTTAAACGCTCATTCTGAGTGCTGGGAGAGTGAGAAACAATGATTTGGCACTGAAAACTGCACCCTGTGTAAAACAGGCTTTGTGCATAATAAAAAAAGTTTGTTAAGGAATGGATCAGAATCAGTTGTCTTAAACGCTCAATCTGAGTGCTGGGAGAGTGAGAAACAAGGATTTGGCACTGAAAACTGCACCCTGTGTAAAACTGGCTTTGTGCATAATAAAAAAGTTTGTTAAGGAGTGGATAAGAATCAGTTTTCTTAAACGCTCAATCTGAGTGCTGGGAGAGTGAGAAACAATGATTTGGCACTGAAAACTGCACCCTGTGTAAAACTGGCTTTGTCCATAATAAAAAAGTTTGTTAAGGAATGGATAAGAATCAGTTTTCTTAAACGCTCATTCTGAGTGCTGGGAGAGTGAGAAACAATGATTTGGCACTGAAAACTGCACCCTGTGTAAAACTGGCTTTGTCCATAATAAAAAAGTTTGTTAAGGAATGGATAAGAATCAGTTTTCTTAAACGCTCATTCTGAGTGCTGGGAGAGTGAGAAACAAGAATTTGGCACTGAATACTGCACCCTGTGTAAAACAGGCTTTGTGCATAATGAAATAGTTGGTTAAGGAATGGATCAGAATCAGTTTTCTTAAACGCTCATTCTGAGTGCTGGGAGAGTGAGAAACAATGATTTGGCACTGAAAACTGCACCCTGTGTAAAACAGGCTTTGTGCATAATAAAAAAAGTTTGTTAAGGAATGGATCAGAATCAGTTTTCTTAAACGCTCAATCTGAGTGCTGGGAGAGTGAGAAACAAGGATTTGGCACTGAAAACTGCACCCTGTGTAAAACTGGCTTTGTGCATAATAAAAAAGTTTGTTAAGGAATGGATCAGAATCAGTTTTCTTAAACGCTCATTCTGAGTGCTGGGAGAGTGAGAAACAATGATTTGGCACTGAAAACTGCACCCTGTGTAAAACTGGCTTTGTCCATAATAAAAAAGTTTGTTAAGGAATGGATAAGAATCAGTTTTCTTAAACGCTCATTCTGAGTGCTGGGAGAGTGAGAAACAATGATTTGGCACTGAAAACTGCACCCTGTGTAAAACTGGCTTTGTCCATAATAAAAAAGTTTGTTAAGGAATGGATAAGAATCAGTTTTCTTAAACGCTCATTCTGAGTGCTGGGAGAGTGAGAAACAAGAATTTGGCACTGAATACTGCACCCTGTGTAAAACACTCTTTGTGCATAATGAAATAGTTGGTTAAGGAATGGATCAGAATCACTTTTCTTAAACGCTCATTCTGAGTGCTTGGAGAGTGATAAACAATGATTTGGCACTGAAAACTGCACCCTGTGTAAAACTGGCTTTGTGCATAATAAAAAAGTTTGTTAAGGAATGGATCAGAATCAGTTTTCTTAAACGCTCATTCTGAGTGCTGGGAGAGTGATAAACAATGATTTGGCACTGAAAACTGCACCCTGTGTAAAACAGGCTTTGTGCATAATAAAAAAAGTTTGTTAAGGAATGGATCAGAATCAGTTTTCTTAAACGCTCAATCTGAGTGCTGGGAGAGTGAGAAACAAGGATTTGGCACTGAAAACTGCACCCTGTGTAAAACTGGCTTTGTCCATAATAAAAAAGTTTGTTATGGAATGGATCAGAATCAGTTTTCTTAAATGCTCATTCTGAGTGCTGGGAGAGTGATAAACAAGGATTTGGCACTGAAAACTGCACCCTGTGTAAAACTGGCTTTGTGCATCATGAAAAAGTTTTTTAAGGAATGGATCAGAATCAGTTTTCTTAAACGCTCATTCTGAGTGGCGGGAGAGTGAGAAACAATGATTTGGCACTGAAAACTGCACCCTGTGTAAAACTGGCTTTGTGCATAATAAAAAAGTTTGTTAAGGAATGGATCAGAATCAGTTTTCTTAAACGCTCATTCTGAGTGCTGGGAGAGTGAGAAACAATGATTTGGCACTGAAAACTGCACCCTGTGTAAAACAGGCTTTGTGCATAATAAAAAAAGTTTGTTAAGGAATGGATCAGAATCAGTTGTCTTAAACGCTCAATCTGAGTGCTGGGAGAGTGAGAAACAAGGATTTGGCACTGAAAACTGCACCCTGTGTAAAACTGGCTTTGTGCATAATAAAAAAGTTTGTTAAGGAATGGATCAGAATCAGTTTTCTTAAACGCTCATTCTGAGTGCTGGGAGAGTGAGAAACAATGATTTGGCACTGAAAACTGCACCCTGTGTAAAACAGGCTTTGTGCATAATAAAAAAAGTTTGTTAAGGAATGGATCAGAATCAGTTGTCTTAAACGCTCAATCTGAGTGCTGGGAGAGTGAGAAACAATGATTTGGCACTGAAAACTGCACCCTGTGTAAAACAGGCTTTGTGCATAATAAAAAAAGTTTGTTAAGGAATGGATCAGAATCAGTTTTCTTAAACGCTTATTCTGAGTGCTGGGAGAGTGAGAAACAAGGATTTGGCACTGAAAACTGCACCCTGTGTAAAACTGGCTTTGTGCATAATGAAATAGTTCGTTAACAAATGGATCAGAATCAGTTTTCTTAAACGCTCATTCTGAGTGCTGGGAGAGTGAGAAACAATGATTTGGCACTGAAAACTGCACCCTGTGTAAAACTGGCTTTGTGCATCATGAAAAAGTTTTTTAAGGAGTGGATAAGAATCAGTTTTCTTAAACGCTCAATCTGAGTGCTGGGAGAGTGAGAAACAATGATTTGGCACTGAAAACTGCACCCTGTGTAAAACTGGCTTTGTCCATAATAAAAAAGTTTGTTAAGGAATGGATAAGAATCAGTTTTCTTAAACGCTCATTCTGAGTGCTGGGAGAGTGAGAAACAAGAATTTGGCACTGAAAACTGCACCCTGTGTAAAACAGGCTTTGTGCATAATGAAATAGTTGGTTAAGGAATGGATCAGAATCACTTTTCTTAAACGCTCATTCTGAGTGCTTGGAGAGTGATAAACAATGATTTGGCACTGAAAACTGCACCCTGTGTAAAACTGGCTTTGTGCATAATAAAAAAGTTTGTTAAGGAGTGGATAAGAATCAGTTTTCTTAAACGCTCATTCTGAGTGCTGGGAGAGTGATAAACAATGATTTGGCACTGAAAACTGCACCCTGTGTAAAACAGGCTTTGTGCATAATGAAATAGTTGGTTAAGGAATGGATCAGAATCACTTTTCTTAAACGCTCATTCTGAGTGCTTGGAGAGTGATAAACAATGATTTGGCACTGAAAACTGCACCCTGTGTAAAACTGGCTTTGTGCATAATAAAAAAGTTTGTTAAGGAGTGGATAAGAATCAGTTTTCTTAAACGCTCAATCTGAGTGCTGGGAGAGTGAGAAACAATGATTTGGCACTGAAAACTGCACCCTGTGTAAAACTGGCTTTGTCCATAATAAAAAAGTTTGTTAAGGAATGGATAAGAATCAGTTTTCTTAAACGCTCATTCTGAGTGCTGGGAGAGTGAGAAACAATGATTTGGCACTGAAAACTGCACCCTGTGTAAAACTGGCTTTGTCCATAATAAAAAAGTTTGTTAAGGAATGGATCAGAATCAGTTGTCTTAAACGCTCAATCTGAGTGCTGGGAGAGTGAGAAACAAGGATTTGGCACTGAAAACTGCACCCTGTGTAAAACTGGCTTTGTGCATAATAAAAAAGTTTGTTAAGGAATGGATCAGAATCACTTTTCTTAAAAGCTCATTCTGAGTGCTGGGAGGGTGAGAAACAAGGATTTGGCACTGAAAACTGCACCCTGTGTAAAACAGGCTTTGTGCATAATGAAATAGTTGGTTAAGGAATGGATCAGAATCAGTTTTCTTAAACGCTCATTCTGAGTGCTGGGAGAGTGAGAAACAATGATTTGGCACTGAAAACTGCACCCTGTGTAAAACAGGCTTTGTGCATAATAAAAAAAGTTTGTTAAGGAATGGATCAGAATCAGTTTTCTTAAACGCTCAATCTGAGTGCTGGGAGAGTGAGAAACAAGGATTTGGCACTGAAAACTGCACCCTGTGTAAAACTGGCTTTGTGCATAATAAAAAAGTTTGTTAAGGAATGGATCAGAATCAGTTTTCTTAAACGCTCATTCTGAGTGCTGGGAGAGTGAGAAACAATGATTTGGCACTGAAAACTGCACCCTGTGTAAAACTGGCTTTGTCCATAATAAAAAAGTTTGTTAAGGAATGGATAAGAATCAGTTTTCTTAAACGCTCATTCTGAGTGCTGGGAGAGTGAGAAACAATGATTTGGCACTGAAAACTGCACCCTGTGTAAAACTGGCTTTGTCCATAATAAAAAAGTTTGTTAAGGAATGGATAAGAATCAGTTTTCTTAAACGCTCATTCTGAGTGCTGGGAGAGTGAGAAACAAGAATTTGGCACTGAATACTGCACCCTGTGTAAAACACTCTTTGTGCATAATGAAATAGTTGGTTAAGGAATGGATCAGAATCACTTTTCTTAAACGCTCATTCTGAGTGCTTGGAGAGTGATAAACAATGATTTGGCACTGAAAACTGCACCCTGTGTAAAACTGGCTTTGTGCATAATAAAAAAGTTTGTTAAGGAATGGATCAGAATCAGTTTTCTTAAACGCTCATTCTGAGTGCTGGGAGAGTGATAAACAATGATTTGGCACTGAAAACTGCACCCTGTGTAAAACTGGCTTTGTGCATAATAAAAAAAGTTTGTTAAGGAATGGATCAGAATCAGTTTTCTTAAACGCTCAATCTGAGTGCTGGGAGAGTGAGAAACAAGGATTTGGCACTGAAAACTGCACCCTGTGTAAAACTGGCTTTGTCCATAATAAAAAAGTTTGTTATGGAATGGATCAGAATCAGTTTTCTTAAATGCTCATTCTGAGTGCTGGGAGAGTGATAAACAAGGATTTGGCACTGAAAACTGCACCCTGTGTAAAACTGGCTTTGTGCATCATGAAAAAGTTTTTTAAGGAATGGATCAGAATCAGTTTTCTTAAACGCTCATTCTGAGTGGCGGGAGAGTGAGAAACAATGATTTGGCACTGAAAACTGCACCCTGTGTAAAACTGGCTTTGTGCATAATAAAAAAGTTTGTTAAGGAATGGATCAGAATCAGTTTTCTTAAACGCTCATTCTGAGTGCTGGGAGAGTGAGAAACAATGATTTGGCACTGAAAACTGCACCCTGTGTAAAACAGGCTTTGTGCATAATAAAAAAAGTTTGTTAAGGAATGGATCAGAATCAGTTGTCTTAAACGCTCAATCTGAGTGCTGGGAGAGTGAGAAACAAGGATTTGGCACTGAAAACTGCACCCTGTGTAAAACTGGCTTTGTGCATAATAAAAAAGTTTGTTAAGGAATGGATCAGAATCAGTTTTCTTAAACGCTCATTCTGAGTGCTGGGAGAGTGAGAAACAATGATTTGGCACTGAAAACTGCACCCTGTGTAAAACAGGCTTTGTGCATAATAAAAAAAGTTTGTTAAGGAATGGATCAGAATCAGTTGTCTTAAACGCTCAATCTGAGTGCTGGGAGAGTGAGAAACAATGATTTGGCACTGAAAACTGCACCCTGTGTAAAACAGGCTTTGTGCATAATAAAAAAAGTTTGTTAAGGAATGGATCAGAATCAGTTTTCTTAAACGCTTATTCTGAGTGCTGGGAGAGTGAGAAACAAGGATTTGGCACTGAAAACTGCACCCTGTGTAAAACTGGCTTTGTGCATAATGAAATAGTTCGTTAACAAATGGATCAGAATCAGTTTTCTTAAACGCTCATTCTGAGTGCTGGGAGAGTGAGAAACAATGATTTGGCACTGAAAACTGCACCCTGTGTAAAACTGGCTTTGTGCATCATGAAAAAGTTTTTTAAGGAGTGGATAAGAATCAGTTTTCTTAAACGCTCAATCTGAGTGCTGGGAGAGTGAGAAACAATGATTTGGCACTGAAAACTGCACCCTGTGTAAAACTGGCTTTGTCCATAATAAAAAAGTTTGTTAAGGAATGGATAAGAATCAGTTTTCTTAAACGCTCATTCTGAGTGCTGGGAGAGTGAGAAACAAGAATTTGGCACTGAAAACTGCACCCTGTGTAAAACAGGCTTTGTGCATAATGAAATAGTTGGTTAAGGAATGGATCAGAATCACTTTTCTTAAACGCTCATTCTGAGTGCTTGGAGAGTGATAAACAATGATTTGGCACTGAAAACTGCACCCTGTGTAAAACTGGCTTTGTGCATAATAAAAAAGTTTGTTAAGGAGTGGATAAGAATCAGTTTTCTTAAACGCTCATTCTGAGTGCTGGGAGAGTGATAAACAATGATTTGGCACTGAAAACTGCACCCTGTGTAAAACAGGCTTTGTGCATAATGAAATAGTTGGTTAAGGAATGGATCAGAATCACTTTTCTTAAACGCTCATTCTGAGTGCTTGGAGAGTGATAAACAATGATTTGGCACTGAAAACTGCACCCTGTGTAAAACTGGCTTTGTGCATAATAAAAAAGTTTGTTAAGGAGTGGATAAGAATCAGTTTTCTTAAACGCTCAATCTGAGTGCTGGGAGAGTGAGAAACAATGATTTGGCACTGAAAACTGCACCCTGTGTAAAACTGGCTTTGTCCATAATAAAAAAGTTTGTTAAGGAATGGATAAGAATCAGTTTTCTTAAACGCTCATTCTGAGTGCTGGGAGAGTGAGAAACAATGATTTGGCACTGAAAACTGCACCCTGTGTAAAACTGGCTTTGTCCATAATAAAAAAGTTTGTTAAGGAATGGATCAGAATCAGTTGTCTTAAACGCTCAATCTGAGTGCTGGGAGAGTGAGAAACAAGGATTTGGCACTGAAAACTGCACCCTGTGTAAAACTGGCTTTGTGCATAATAAAAAAGTTTGTTAAGGAATGGATCAGAATCACTTTTCTTAAAAGCTCATTCTGAGTGCTGGGAGGGTGAGAAACAAGGATTTGGCACTGAAAACTGCACCCTGTGTAAAACAGGCTTTGTGCATAATGAAATAGTTGGTTAAGGAATGGATCAGAATCACTTTTCTTAAACGCTCATTCTGAGTGCTTGGAGAGTGATAAACAATGATTTGGCACTGAAAACTGCACCCTGTGTAAAACTGGCTTTGTGCATAATAAAAAAGTTTGTTAAGGAGTGGATAAGAATCAGTTTTCTTAAACGCTCAATCTGAGTGCTGGGAGAGTGAGAAACAATGATTTGGCACTGAAAACTGCACCCTGTGTAAAACTGGCTTTGTCCATAATAAAAAAGTTTGTTAAGGAATGGATAAGAATCAGTTTTCTTAAACGCTCATTCTGAGTGCTGGGAGAGTGAGAAACAATGATTTGGCACTGAAAACTGCACCCTGTGTAAAACTGGCTTTGTCCATAATAAAAAAGTTTGTTAAGGAATGGATAAGAATCAGTTTTCTTAAACGCTCATTCTGAGTGCTGGGAGAGTGAGAAACAAGAATTTGGCACTGAATACTGCACCCTGTGTAAAACAGGCTTTGTGCATAATGAAATAGTTGGTTAAGGAATGGATCAGAATCAGTTTTCTTAAACGCTCATTCTGAGTGCTGGGAGAGTGAGAAACAATGATTTGGCACTGAAAACTGCACCCTGTGTAAAACAGGCTTTGTGCATAATAAAAAAAGTTTGTTAAGGAATGGATCAGAATCAGTTTTCTTAAACGCTCAATCTGAGTGCTGGGAGAGTGAGAAACAAGGATTTGGCACTGAAAACTGCACCCTGTGTAAAACTGGCTTTGTGCATAATAAAAAAGTTTGTTAAGGAATGGATCAGAATCAGTTTTCTTAAACGCTCATTCTGAGTGCTGGGAGAGTGAGAAACAATGATTTGGCACTGAAAACTGCACCCTGTGTAAAACTGGCTTTGTCCATAATAAAAAAGTTTGTTAAGGAATGGATAAGAATCAGTTTTCTTAAACGCTCATTCTGAGTGCTGGGAGAGTGAGAAACAATGATTTGGCACTGAAAACTGCACCCTGTGTAAAACTGGCTTTGTCCATAATAAAAAAGTTTGTTAAGGAATGGATAAGAATCAGTTTTCTTAAACGCTCATTCTGAGTGCTGGGAGAGTGAGAAACAAGAATTTGGCACTGAATACTGCACCCTGTGTAAAACACTCTTTGTGCATAATGAAATAGTTGGTTAAGGAATGGATCAGAATCACTTTTCTTAAACGCTCATTCTGAGTGCTTGGAGAGTGATAAACAATGATTTGGCACTGAAAACTGCACCCTGTGTAAAACTGGCTTTGTCCATAATAAAAAAGTTTGTTAAGGAATGGATCAGAATCAGTTTTCTTAAACGCTCATTCTGAGTGCTGGGAGAGTGAGAAACAATGATTTGGCACTGAAAACTGCACCCTGTGTAAAACAGGCTTTGTGCATAATAAAAAAGTTTGTTAAGGAATGGATCAGAATCAGTTGTCTTAAACGCTCAATCTGAGTGCTGGGAGAGTGAGAAACAAGGATTTGGCACTGAAAACTGCACCCTGTGTAAAACTGGCTTTGTGCATAATAAAAAAGTTTGTTAAGGAATGGATCAGAATCACTTTTCTTAAAAGCTCATTCTGAGTGCTGGGAGGGTGAGAAACAAGGATTTGGCACTGAAAACTGCACCCTGTGTAAAACAGGCTTTGTGCATAATGAAATAGTTGGTTAAGGAATGGATCAGAATCACTTTTCTTAAACGCTCATTCTGAGTGCTTGGAGAGTGATAAACAATGATTTGGCACTGAAAACTGCACCCTGTGTAAAACTGGCTTTGTGCATAATAAAAAAGTTTGTTAAGGAGTGGATAAGAATCAGTTTTCTTAAACGCTCAATCTGAGTGCTGGGAGAGTGAGAAACAATGATTTGGCACTGAAAACTGCACCCTGTGTAAAACTGGCTTTGTCCATAATAAAAAAGTTTGTTAAGGAATGGATAAGAATCAGTTTTCTTAAACGCTCATTCTGAGTGCTGGGAGAGTGAGAAACAATGATTTGGCACTGAAAACTGCACCCTGTGTAAAACTGGCTTTGTCCATAATAAAAAAGTTTGTTAAGGAATGGATAAGAATCAGTTTTCTTAAACGCTCATTCTGAGTGCTGGGAGAGTGAGAAACAAGAATTTGGCACTGAATACTGCACCCTGTGTAAAACAGGCTTTGTGCATAATGAAATAGTTGGTTAAGGAATGGATCAGAATCAGTTTTCTTAAACGCTCATTCTGAGTGCTGGGAGAGTGAGAAACAATGATTTGGCACTGAAAACTGCACCCTGTGTAAAACAGGCTTTGTGCATAATAAAAAAAGTTTGTTAAGGAATGGATCAGAATCAGTTTTCTTAAACGCTCAATCTGAGTGCTGGGAGAGTGAGAAACAAGGATTTGGCACTGAAAACTGCACCCTGTGTAAAACTGGCTTTGTGCATAATAAAAAAGTTTGTTAAGGAATGGATCAGAATCAGTTTTCTTAAACGCTCATTCTGAGTGCTGGGAGAGTGAGAAACAATGATTTGGCACTGAAAACTGCACCCTGTGTAAAACTGGCTTTGTCCATAATAAAAAAGTTTGTTAAGGAATGGATAAGAATCAGTTTTCTTAAACGCTCATTCTGAGTGCTGGGAGAGTGAGAAACAATGATTTGGCACTGAAAACTGCACCCTGTGTAAAACTGGCTTTGTCCATAATAAAAAAGTTTGTTAAGGAATGGATAAGAATCAGTTTTCTTAAACGCTCATTCTGAGTGCTGGGAGAGTGAGAAACAAGAATTTGGCACTGAATACTGCACCCTGTGTAAAACACTCTTTGTGCATAATGAAATAGTTGGTTAAGGAATGGATCAGAATCACTTTTCTTAAACGCTCATTCTGAGTGCTTGGAGAGTGATAAACAATGATTTGGCACTGAAAACTGCACCCTGTGTAAAACTGGCTTTGTGCATAATAAAAAAGTTTGTTAAGGAATGGATCAGAATCAGTTTTCTTAAACGCTCATTCTGAGTGCTGGGAGAGTGATAAACAATGATTTGGCACTGAAAACTGCACCCTGTGTAAAACAGGCTTTGTGCATAATAAAAAAAGTTTGTTAAGGAATGGATCAGAATCAGTTTTCTTAAACGCTCAATCTGAGTGCTGGGAGAGTGAGAAACAAGGATTTGGCACTGAAAACTGCACCCTGTGTAAAACTGGCTTTGTCCATAATAAAAAAGTTTGTTATGGAATGGATCAGAATCAGTTTTCTTAAATGCTCATTCTGAGTGCTGGGAGAGTGATAAACAAGGATTTGGCACTGAAAACTGCACCCTGTGTAAAACTGGCTTTGTGCATCATGAAAAAGTTTTTTAAGGAATGGATCAGAATCAGTTTTCTTAAACGCTCATTCTGAGTGGCGGGAGAGTGAGAAACAATGATTTGGCACTGAAAACTGCACCCTGTGTAAAACTGGCTTTGTGCATAATAAAAAAGTTTGTTAAGGAATGGATCAGAATCAGTTTTCTTAAACGCTCATTCTGAGTGCTGGGAGAGTGAGAAACAATGATTTGGCACTGAAAACTGCACCCTGTGTAAAACAGGCTTTGTGCATAATAAAAAAAGTTTGTTAAGGAATGGATCAGAATCAGTTGTCTTAAACGCTCAATCTGAGTGCTGGGAGAGTGAGAAACAAGGATTTGGCACTGAAAACTGCACCCTGTGTAAAACTGGCTTTGTGCATAATAAAAAAGTTTGTTAAGGAATGGATCAGAATCAGTTTTCTTAAACGCTCATTCTGAGTGCTGGGAGAGTGAGAAACAATGATTTGGCACTGAAAACTGCACCCTGTGTAAAACAGGCTTTGTGCATAATAAAAAAAGTTTGTTAAGGAATGGATCAGAATCAGTTGTCTTAAACGCTCAATCTGAGTGCTGGGAGAGTGAGAAACAATGATTTGGCACTGAAAACTGCACCCTGTGTAAAACAGGCTTTGTGCATAATAAAAAAAGTTTGTTAAGGAATGGATCAGAATCAGTTTTCTTAAACGCTTATTCTGAGTGCTGGGAGAGTGAGAAACAAGGATTTGGCACTGAAAACTGCACCCTGTGTAAAACTGGCTTTGTGCATAATGAAATAGTTCGTTAACAAATGGATCAGAATCAGTTTTCTTAAACGCTCATTCTGAGTGCTGGGAGAGTGAGAAACAATGATTTGGCACTGAAAACTGCACCCTGTGTAAAACTGGCTTTGTGCATCATGAAAAAGTTTTTTAAGGAGTGGATAAGAATCAGTTTTCTTAAACGCTCAATCTGAGTGCTGGGAGAGTGAGAAACAATGATTTGGCACTGAAAACTGCACCCTGTGTAAAACTGGCTTTGTCCATAATAAAAAAGTTTGTTAAGGAATGGATAAGAATCAGTTTTCTTAAACGCTCATTCTGAGTGCTGGGAGAGTGAGAAACAAGAATTTGGCACTGAAAACTGCACCCTGTGTAAAACAGGCTTTGTGCATAATGAAATAGTTGGTTAAGGAATGGATCAGAATCACTTTTCTTAAACGCTCATTCTGAGTGCTTGGAGAGTGATAAACAATGATTTGGCACTGAAAACTGCACCCTGTGTAAAACTGGCTTTGTGCATAATAAAAAAGTTTGTTAAGGAGTGGATAAGAATCAGTTTTCTTAAACGCTCAATCTGAGTGCTGGGAGAGTGAGAAACAATGATTTGGCACTGAAAACTGCACCCTGTGTAAAACTGGCTTTGTCCATAATAAAAAAGTTTGTTAAGGAATGGATAAGAATCAGTTTTCTTAAACGCTCATTCTGAGTGCTGGGAGAGTGAGAAACAATGATTTGGCACTGAAAACTGCACCCTGTGTAAAACTGGCTTCGTCCATAATAAAAAAGTTTGTTAAGGAATGGATCAGAATCAGTTGTCTTAAACGCTCAATCTGAGTGCTGGGAGAGTGAGAAACAAGGATTTGGCACTGAAAACTGCACCCTGTGTAAAACTGGCTTTGTGCATAATAAAAAAGTTTGTTAAGGAATGGATCAGAATCACTTTTCTTAAAAGCTCATTCTGAGTGCTGGGAGGGTGAGAAACAAGGATTTGGCACTGAAAACTGCACCCTGTGTAAAACAGGCTTTGTGCATAATGAAATAGTTGGTTAAGGAATGGATCAGAATCACTTTTCTTAAACGCTCATTCTGAGTGCTTGGAGAGTGATAAACAATGATTTGGCACTGAAAACTGCACCCTGTGTAAAACTGGCTTTGTGCATAATAAAAAAGTTTGTTAAGGAGTGGATAAGAATCAGTTTTCTTAAACGCTCAATCTGAGTGCTGGGAGAGTGAGAAACAATGATTTGGCACTGAAAACTGCACCCTGTGTAAAACTGGCTTTGTCCATAATAAAAAAGTTTGTTAAGGAATGGATAAGAATCAGTTTTCTTAAACGCTCATTCTGAGTGCTGGGAGAGTGAGAAACAATGATTTGGCACTGAAAACTGCACCCTGTGTAAAACTGGCTTTGTCCATAATAAAAAAGTTTGTTAAGGAATGGATAAGAATCAGTTTTCTTAAACGCTCATTCTGAGTGCTGGGAGAGTGAGAAACAAGAATTTGGCACTGAATACCGCACCCTGTGTAAAACAGGCTTTGTGCATAATGAAATAGTTGGTTAAGGAATG
The DNA here is from genome assembly GCA_029783895.1 of Triplophysa bombifrons. Taxonomy (NCBI): domain Eukaryota; kingdom Metazoa; phylum Chordata; class Actinopteri; order Cypriniformes; family Nemacheilidae; genus Triplophysa; species Triplophysa bombifrons. The sequence continues at coordinate 18,335,845 of CM056459.1, read as the reverse complement.
GATCAGAATCAGTTTTCTTAAACGCTCATTCTGAGTGCTGGGAGAGTGAGAAACAATGATTTGGCACTGAAAACTGCACCCTGTGTAAAACAGGCTTTGTGCATAATAAAAAAAGTTTGTTAAGGAATGGATCAGAATCAGTTTTCTTAAACGCTCAATCTGAGTGCTGGGAGAGTGAGAAACAAGGATTTGGCACTGAAAACTGCACCCTGTGTAAAACTGGCTTTGTGCATAATAAAAAAGTTTGTTAAGGAATGGATCAGAATCAGTTTTCTTAAACGCTCATTCTGAGTGCTGGGAGAGTGAGAAACAATGATTTGGCACTGAAAACTGCACCCTGTGTAAAACTGGCTTTGTCCATAATAAAAAAGTTTGTTAAGGAATGGATAAGAATCAGTTTTCTTAAACGCTCATTCTGAGTGCTGGGAGAGTGAGAAACAATGATTTGGCACTGAAAACTGCACCCTGTGTAAAACTGGCTTTGTCCATAATAAAAAAGTTTGTTAAGGAATGGATAAGAATCAGTTTTCTTAAACGCTCATTCTGAGTGCTGGGAGAGTGAGAAACAAGAATTTGGCACTGAAAACTGCACCCTGTGTAAAACACTCTTTGTGCATAATGAAATAGTTGGTTAAGGAATGGATCAGAATCACTTTTCTTAAACGCTCATTCTGAGTGCTTGGAGAGTGATAAACAAGGATTTGGCACTGAAAACTGCACCCTGTGTAAAACTGGCTTTGTGCATCATGAAAAAGTTTTTTAAGGAATGGATCAGAATCAGTTTTCTTAAACGCTCATTCTGAGTGGCGGGAGAGTGAGAAACAATGATTTGGCACTGAAAACTGCACCCTGTGTAAAACTGGCTTTGTGCATAATAAAAAAGTTTGTTAAGGAATGGATCAGAATCAGTTTTCTTAAACGCTCATTCTGAGTGCTGGGAGAGTGAGAAACAATGATTTGGCACTGAAAACTGCACCCTGTGTAAAACAGGCTTTGTGCATAATAAAAAAAGTTTGTTAAGGAATGGATCAGAATCAGTTGTCTTAAACGCTCAATCTGAGTGCTGGGAGAGTGAGAAACAAGGATTTGGCACTGAAAACTGCACCCTGTGTAAAACTGGCTTTGTGCATAATAAAAAAGTTTGTTAAGGAATGGATCAGAATCAGTTTTCTTAAACGCTCATTCTGAGTGCTGGGAGAGTGAGAAACAATGATTTGGCACTGAAAACTGCACCCTGTGTAAAACAGGCTTTGTGCATAATAAAAAAAGTTTGTTAAGGAATGGATCAGAATCAGTTGTCTTAAACGCTCAATCTGAGTGCTGGGAGAGTGAGAAACAATGATTTGGCACTGAAAACTGCACCCTGTGTAAAACAGGCTTTGTGCATAATAAAAAAAGTTTGTTAAGGAATGGATCAGAATCAGTTTTCTTAAACGCTTATTCTGAGTGCTGGGAGAGTGAGAAACAAGGATTTGGCACTGAAAACTGCACCCTGTGTAAAACTGGCTTTGTGCATAATGAAATAGTTCGTTAACAAATGGATCAGAATCAGTTTTCTTAAACGCTCATTCTGAGTGCTGGGAGAGTGAGAAACAATGATTTGGCACTGAAAACTGCACCCTGTGTAAAACTGGCTTTGTGCATAATGAAATAGTTGGTTAAGGAATGGATCAGAATCACTTTTCTTAAACGCTCATTCTGAGTGCTTGGAGAGTGATAAACAATGATTTGGCACTGAAAACTGCACCCTGTGTAAAACTGGCTTTGTGCATAATAAAAAAGTTTGTTAAGGAGTGGATAAGAATCAGTTTTCTTAAACGCTCAATCTGAGTGCTGGGAGAGTGAGAAACAATGATTTGGCACTGAAAACTGCACCCTGTGTAAAACTGGCTTTGTCCATAATAAAAAAGTTTGTTAAGGAATGGATAAGAATCAGTTTTCTTAAACGCTCATTCTGAGTGCTGGGAGAGTGAGAAACAATGATTTGGCACTGAAAACTGCACCCTGTGTAAAACTGGCTTTGTCCATAATAAAAAAGTTTGTTAAGGAATGGATCAGAATCAGTTTTCTTAAACGCTCATTCTGAGTGCTGGGAGAGTGAGAAACAAGAATTTGGCACTGAATACTGCACCCTGTGTAAAACAGGCTTTGTGCATAATGAAATAGTTGGTTAAGGAATGGATCAGAATCAGTTTTCTTAAACGCTCATTCTGAGTGCTGGGAGAGTGAGAAACAATGATTTGGCACTGAAAACTGCACCCTGTTTTAAACAGGCTTTGTGCATAATAAAAAAAGTTTGTTAAGGAATGGATCAGAATCAGTTTTCTTAAACGCTCAATCTGAGTGCTGGGAGAGTGAGAAACAAGGATTTGGCACTGAAAACTGCACCCTGTGTAAAACTGGCTTTGTGCATAATAAAAAAGTTTGTTAAGGAATGGATCAGAATCAGTTTTCTTAAACGCTCATTCTGAGTGCTGGGAGAGTGAGAAACAATGATTTGGCACTGAAAACTGCACCCTGTGTAAAACTGGCTTTGTCCATAATAAAAAAGTTTGTTAAGGAATGGATAAGAATCAGTTTTCTTAAACGCTCATTCTGAGTGCTGGGAGAGTGAGAAACAATGATTTGGCACTGAAAACTGCACCCTGTGTAAAACTGGCTTTGTCCATAATAAAAAAGTTTGTTAAGGAATGGATAAGAATCAGTTTTCTTAAACGCTCATTCTGAGTGCTGGGAGAGTGAGAAACAAGAATTTGGCACTGAATACTGCACCCTGTGTAAAACACTCTTTGTGCATAATGAAATAGTTGGTTAAGGAATGGATCAGAATCACTTTTCTTAAACGCTCATTCTGAGTGCTTGGAGAGTGATAAACAATGATTTGGCACTGAAAACTGCACCCTGTGTAAAACTGGCTTTGTGCATAATAAAAAAGTTTGTTAAGGAATGGATCAGAATCAGTTTTCTTAAACGCTCATTCTGAGTGCTGGGAGAGTGATAAACAATGATTTGGCACTGAAAACTGCACCCTGTGTAAAACAGGCTTTGTGCATAATAAAAAAAGTTTGTTAAGGAATGGATCAGAATCAGTTTTCTTAAACGCTCAATCTGAGTGCTGGGAGAGTGAGAAACAAGGATTTGGCACTGAAAACTGCACCCTGTGTAAAACTGGCTTTGTCCATAATAAAAAAGTTTGTTATGGAATGGATCAGAATCAGTTTTCTTAAATGCTCATTCTGAGTGCTGGGAGAGTGATAAACAAGGATTTGGCACTGAAAACTGCACCCTGTGTAAAACTGGCTTTGTGCATCATGAAAAAGTTTTTTAAGGAATGGATCAGAATCAGTTTTCTTAAACGCTCATTCTGAGTGGCGGGAGAGTGAGAAACAATGATTTGGCACTGAAAACTGCACCCTGTGTAAAACTGGCTTTGTGCATAATAAAAAAGTTTGTTAAGGAGTGGATAAGAATCAGTTTTCTTAAACGCTCAATCTGAGTGCTGGGAGAGTGAGAAACAATGATTTGGCACTGAAAACTGCACCCTGTGTAAAACTGGCTTTGTCCATAATAAAAAAGTTTGTTAAGGAATGGATAAGAATCAGTTTTCTTAAACGCTCATTCTGAGTGCTGGGAGAGTGAGAAACAATGATTTGGCACTGAAAACTGCACCCTGTGTAAAACTGGCTTTGTCCATAATAAAAAAGTTTGTTAAGGAATGGATCAGAATCAGTTTTCTTAAACGCTCATTCTGAGTGCTGGGAGAGTGAGAAACAATGATTTGGCACTGAAAACTGCACCCTGTGTAAAACAGGCTTTGTGCATAATAAAAAAGTTTGTTAAGGAATGGATCAGAATCAGTTGTCTTAAACGCTCAATCTGAGTGCTGGGAGAGTGAGAAACAAGGATTTGGCACTGAAAACTGCACCCTGTGTAAAACTGGCTTTGTGCATAATAAAAAAGTTTGTTAAGGAATGGATCAGAATCACTTTTCTTAAAAGCTCATTCTGAGTGCTGGGAGGGTGAGAAACAAGGATTTGGCACTGAAAACTGCACCCTGTGTAAAACAGGCTTTGTGCATAATGAAATAGTTGGTTAAGGAATGGATCAGAATCACTTTTCTTAAACGCTCATTCTGAGTGCTTGGAGAGTGATAAACAATGATTTGGCACTGAAAACTGCACCCTGTGTAAAACTGGCTTTGTGCATAATAAAAAAGTTTGTTAAGGAGTGGATAAGAATCAGTTTTCTTAAACGCTCAATCTGAGTGCTGGGAGAGTGAGAAACAATGATTTGGCACTGAAAACTGCACCCTGTGTAAAACTGGCTTTGTCCATAATAAAAAAGTTTGTTAAGGAATGGATAAGAATCAGTTTTCTTAAACGCTCATTCTGAGTGCTGGGAGAGTGAGAAACAATGATTTGGCACTGAAAACTGCACCCTGTGTAAAACTGGCTTTGTCCATAATAAAAAAGTTTGTTAAGGAATGGATAAGAATCAGTTTTCTTAAACGCTCATTCTGAGTGCTGGGAGAGTGAGAAACAAGAATTTGGCACTGAATACTGCACCCTGTGTAAAACAGGCTTTGTGCATAATGAAATAGTTGGTTAAGGAATGGATCAGAATCAGTTTTCTTAAACGCTCATTCTGAGTGCTGGGAGAGTGAGAAACAATGATTTGGCACTGAAAACTGCACCCTGTGTAAAACAGGCTTTGTGCATAATAAAAAAAGTTTGTTAAGGAATGGATCAGAATCAGTTTTCTTAAACGCTCAATCTGAGTGCTGGGAGAGTGAGAAACAAGGATTTGGCACTGAAAACTGCACCCTGTGTAAAACTGGCTTTGTGCATAATAAAAAAGTTTGTTAAGGAATGGATCAGAATCAGTTTTCTTAAACGCTCATTCTGAGTGCTGGGAGAGTGAGAAACAATGATTTGGCACTGAAAACTGCACCCTGTGTAAAACTGGCTTTGTCCATAATAAAAAAGTTTGTTAAGGAATGGATAAGAATCAGTTTTCTTAAACGCTCATTCTGAGTGCTGGGAGAGTGAGAAACAATGATTTGGCACTGAAAACTGCACCCTGTGTAAAACTGGCTTTGTCCATAATAAAAAAGTTTGTTAAGGAATGGATAAGAATCAGTTTTCTTAAACGCTCATTCTGAGTGCTGGGAGAGTGAGAAACAAGAATTTGGCACTGAATACTGCACCCTGTGTAAAACACTCTTTGTGCATAATGAAATAGTTGGTTAAGGAATGGATCAGAATCACTTTTCTTAAACGCTCATTCTGAGTGCTTGGAGAGTGATAAACAATGATTTGGCACTGAAAACTGCACCCTGTGTAAAACTGGCTTTGTGCATAATAAAAAAGTTTGTTAAGGAATGGATCAGAATCAGTTTTCTTAAACGCTCATTCTGAGTGCTGGGAGAGTGATAAACAATGATTTGGCACTGAAAACTGCACCCTGTGTAAAACAGGCTTTGTGCATAATAAAAAAAGTTTGTTAAGGAATGGATCAGAATCAGTTTTCTTAAACGCTCAATCTGAGTGCTGGGAGAGTGAGAAACAAGGATTTGGCACTGAAAACTGCACCCTGTGTAAAACTGGCTTTGTCCATAATAAAAAAGTTTGTTATGGAATGGATCAGAATCAGTTTTCTTAAATGCTCATTCTGAGTGCTGGGAGAGTGATAAACAAGGATTTGGCACTGAAAACTGCACCCTGTGTAAAACTGGCTTTGTGCATCATGAAAAAGTTTTTTAAGGAATGGATCAGAATCAGTTTTCTTAAACGCTCATTCTGAGTGGCGGGAGAGTGAGAAACAATGATTTGGCACTGAAAACTGCACCCTGTGTAAAACTGGCTTTGTGCATAATAAAAAAGTTTGTTAAGGAATGGATCAGAATCAGTTGTCTTAAACGCTCAATCTGAGTGCTGGGAGAGTGAGAAACAAGGATTTGGCACTGAAAACTGCACCCTGTGTAAAACTGGCTTTGTGCATAATAAAAAAGTTTGTTAAGGAATGGATCAGAATCAGTTTTCTTAAACGCTCATTCTGAGTGCTGGGAGAGTGAGAAACAATGATTTGGCACTGAAAACTGCACCCTGTGTAAAACAGGCTTTGTGCATAATAAAAAAAGTTTGTTAAGGAATGGATCAGAATCAGTTTTCTTAAACGCTTATTCTGAGTGCTGGGAGAGTGAGAAACAAGGATTTGGCACTGAAAACTGCACCCTGTGTAAAACTGGCTTTGTGCATAATGAAATAGTTCGTTAACAAATGGATCAGAATCAGTTTTCTTAAACGCTCATTCTGAGTGCTGGGAGAGTGAGAAACAATGATTTGGCACTGAAAACTGCACCCTGTGTAAAACTGGCTTTGTGCATCATGAAAAAGTTTTTTAAGGAGTGGATAAGAATCAGTTTTCTTAAACGCTCAATCTGAGTGCTGGGAGAGTGAGAAACAATGATTTGGCACTGAAAACTGCACCCTGTGTAAAACTGGCTTTGTCCATAATAAAAAAGTTTGTTAAGGAATGGATAAGAATCAGTTTTCTTAAACGCTCATTCTGAGTGCTGGGAGAGTGAGAAACAAGAATTTGGCACTGAAAACTGCACCCTGTGTAAAACAGGCTTTGTGCATAATGAAATAGTTGGTTAAGGAATGGATCAGAATCACTTTTCTTAAACGCTCATTCTGAGTGCTTGGAGAGTGATAAACAATGATTTGGCACTGAAAACTGCACCCTGTGTAAAACTGGCTTTGTGCATAATAAAAAAGTTTGTTAAGGAGTGGATAAGAATCAGTTTTCTTAAACGCTCATTCTGAGTGCTGGGAGAGTGATAAACAATGATTTGGCACTGAAAACTGCACCCTGTGTAAAACTGGCTTTGTCCATAATAAAAAAGTTTGTTAAGGAATGGATAAGAATCAGTTTTCTTAAACGCTCATTCTGAGTGCTGGGAGAGTGAGAAACAATGATTTGGCACTGAAAACTGCACCCTGTGTAAAACTGGCTTTGTCCATAATAAAAAAGTTTGTTAAGGAATGGATCAGAATCAGTTTTCTTAAACGCTCATTCTGAGTGCTGGGAGAGTGAGAAACAATGATTTGGCACTGAAAACTGCACCCTGTGTAAAACAGGCTTTGTGCATAATAAAAAAGTTTGTTAAGGAATGGATCAGAATCAGTTGTCTTAAACGCTCAATCTGAGTGCTGGGAGAGTGAGAAACAAGGATTTGGCACTGAAAACTGCACCCTGTGTAAAACAGGCTTTGTGCATAATGAAATAGTTGGTTAAGGAATGGATCAGAATCACTTTTCTTAAACGCTCATTCTGAGTGCTTGGAGAGTGATAAACAATGATTTGGCACTGAAAACTGCACCCTGTGTAAAACTGGCTTTGTGCATAATAAAAAAGTTTGTTAAGGAGTGGATAAGAATCAGTTTTCTTAAACGCTCAATCTGAGTGCTGGGAGAGTGAGAAACAATGATTTGGCACTGAAAACTGCACCCTGTGTAAAACTGGCTTTGTCCATAATAAAAAAGTTTGTTAAGGAATGGATAAGAATCAGTTTTCTTAAACGCTCATTCTGAGTGCTGGGAGAGTGAGAAACAATGATTTGGCACTGAAAACTGCACCCTGTGTAAAACTGGCTTTGTCCATAATAAAAAAGTTTGTTAAGGAATGGATAAGAATCAGTTTTCTTAAACGCTCATTCTGAGTGCTGGGAGAGTGAGAAACAAGAATTTGGCACTGAATACTGCACCCTGTGTAAAACACTCTTTGTGCATAATGAAATAGTTGGTTAAGGAATGGATCAGAATCACTTTTCTTAAACGCTCATTCTGAGTGCTTGGAGAGTGATAAACAATGATTTGGCACTGAAAACTGCACCCTGTGTAAAACTGGCTTTGTGCATAATAAAAAAGTTTGTTAAGGAATGGATCAGAATCAGTTTTCTTAAACGCTCATTCTGAGTGCTGGGAGAGTGATAAACAATGATTTGGCACTGAAAACTGCACCCTGTGTAAAACAGGCTTTGTGCATAATAAAAAAAGTTTGTTAAGGAATGGATCAGAATCAGTTTTCTTAAACGCTCAATCTGAGTGCTGGGAGAGTGAGAAACAAGGATTTGGCACTGAAAACTGCACCCTGTGTAAAACTGGCTTTGTCCATAATAAAAAAGTTTGTTATGGAATGGATCAGAATCAGTTTTCTAAAATGCTCATTCTGAGTGCTGGGAGAGTGATAAACAAGGATTTGGCACTGAAAACTGCACCCTGTGTAAAACTGGCTTTGTGCATCATGAAAAAGTTTTTTAAGGAATGGATCAGAATCAGTTTTCTTAAACGCTCATTCTGAGTGGCGGGAGAGTGAGAAACAATGATTTGGCACTGAAAACTGCACCCTGTGTAAAACTGGCTTTGTGCATAATAAAAAAGTTTGTTAAGGAGTGGATAAGAATCAGTTTTCTTAAACGCTCAATCTGAGTGCTGGGAGAGTGAGAAACAATGATTTGGCACTGAAAACTGCACCCTGTGTAAAACTGGCTTTGTCCATAATAAAAAAGTTTGTTAAGGAATGGATAAGAATCAGTTTTCTTAAACGCTCATTCTGAGTGCTGGGAGAGTGAGAAACAATGATTTGGCACTGAAAACTGCACCCTGTGTAAAACTGGCTTTGTCCATAATAAAAAAGTTTGTTAAGGAATGGATCAGAATCAGTTTTCTTAAACGCTCATTCTGAGTGCTGGGAGAGTGAGAAACAATGATTTGGCACTGAAAACTGCACCCTGTGTAAAACAGGCTTTGTGCATAATAAAAAAGTTTGTTAAGGAATGGATCAGAATCAGTTGTCTTAAACGCTCAATCTGAGTGCTGGGAGAGTGAGAAACAAGGATTTGGCACTGAAAACTGCACCCTGTGTAAAACTGGCTTTGTGCATAATAAAAAAGTTTGTTAAGGAATGGATCAGAATCACTTTTCTTAAAAGCTCATTCTGAGTGCTGGGAGGGTGAGAAACAAGGATTTGGCACTGAAAACTGCACCCTGTGTAAAACAGGCTTTGTGCATAATGAAATAGTTGGTTAAGGAATGGATCAGAATCACTTTTCTTAAACGCTCATTCTGAGTGCTTGGAGAGTGATAAACAATGATTTGGCACTGAAAACTGCACCCTGTGTAAAACTGGCTTTGTGCATAATAAAAAAGTTTGTTAAGGAGTGGATAAGAATCAGTTTTCTTAAACGCTCAATCTGAGTGCTGGGAGAGTGAGAAACAATGATTTGGCACTGAAAACTGCACCCTGTGTAAAACTGGCTTTGTCCATAATAAAAAAGTTTGTTAAGGAATGGATAAGAATCAGTTTTCTTAAACGCTCATTCTGAGTGCTGGGAGAGTGAGAAACAATGATTTGGCACTGAAAACTGCACCCTGTGTAAAACTGGCTTTGTCCATAATAAAAAAGTTTGTTAAGGAATGGATAAGAATCAGTTTTCTTAAACGCTCATTCTGAGTGCTGGGAGAGTGAGAAACAAGAATTTGGCACTGAATACTGCACCCTGTGTAAAACAGGCTTTGTGCATAATGAAATAGTTGGTTAAGGAATGGATCAGAATCAGTTTTCTTAAACGCTCATTCTGAGTGCTGGGAGAGTGAGAAACAATGATTTGGCACTGAAAACTGCACCCTGTGTAAAACAGGCTTTGTGCATAATAAAAAAAGTTTGTTAAGGAATGGATCAGAATCAGTTTTCTTAAACGCTCAATATGAGTGCTGGGAGAGTGAGAAACAAGGATTTGGCACTGAAAACTGCACCCTGTGTAAAACTGGCTTTGTGCATAATAAAAAAGTTTGTTAAGGAATGGATCAGAATCAGTTTTCTTAAACGCTCATTCTGAGTGCTGGGAGAGTGAGAAACAATGATTTGGCACTGAAAACTGCACCCTGTGTAAAACTGGCTTTGTCCATAATAAAAAAGTTTGTTAAGGAATGGATAAGAATCAGTTTTCTTAAACGCTCATTCTGAGTGCTGGGAGAGTGAGAAACAATGATTTGGCACTGAAAACTGCACCCTGTGTAAAACTGGCTTTGTCCATAATAAAAAAGTTTGTTAAGGAATGGATAAGAATCAGTTTTCTTAAACGCTCATTCTGAGTGCTGGGAGAGTGAGAAACAAGAATTTGGCACTGAATACTGCACCCTGTGTAAAACACTCTTTGTGCATAATGAAATAGTTGGTTAAGGAATGGATCAGAATCACTTTTCTTAAACGCTCATTCTGAGTGCTTGGAGAGTGATAAACAATGATTTGGCACTGAAAACTGCACCCTGTGTAAAACTGGCTTTGTGCATAATAAAAAAGTTTGTTAAGGAATGGATCAGAATCAGTTTTCTTAAACGCTCATTCTGAGTGCTGGGAGAGTGATAAACAAGGATTTGGCACTGAAAACTGCACCCTGTGTAAAACAGGCTTTGTGCATAATAAAAAAAGTTTGTTAAGGAATGGATCAGAATCAGTTTTCTTAAACGCTCAATCTGAGTGCTGGGAGAGTGAGAAACAAGGATTTGGCACTGAAAACTGCACCCTGTGTAAAACTGGCTTTGTCCATAATAAAAAAGTTTGTTATGGAATGGATCAGAATCAGTTTTCTTAAATGCTCATTCTGAGTGCTGGGAGAGTGATAAACAAGGATTTGGCACTGAAAACTGCACCCTGTGTAAAACTGGCTTTGTGCATCATGAAAAAGTTTTTTAAGGAATGGATCAGAATCAGTTTTCTTAAACGCTCATTCTGAGTGGCGGGAGAGTGAGAAACAATGATTTGGCACTGAAAACTGCACCCTGTGTAAAACTGGCTTTGTGCATAATAAAAAAGTTTGTTAAGGAATGGATCAGAATCAGTTTTCTTAAACGCTCATTCTGAGTGCTGGGAGAGTGAGAAACAATGATTTGGCACTGAAAACTGCACCCTGTGTAAAACAGGCTTTGTGCATAATAAAAAAAGTTTGTTAAGGAATGGATCAGAATCAGTTGTCTTAAACGCTCAATCTGAGTGCTGGGAGAGTGAGAAACAAGGATTTGGCACTGAAAACTGCACCCTGTGTAAAACTGGCTTTGTGCATAATAAAAAAGTTTGTTAAGGAATGGATCAGAATCAGTTTTCTTAAACGCTCATTCTGAGTGCTGGGAGAGTGAGAAACAATGATTTGGCACTGAAAACTGCACCCTGTGTAAAACAGGCTTTGTGCATAATAAAAAAAGTTTGTTAAGGAATGGATCAGAATCAGTTGTCTTAAACGCTCAATCTGAGTGCTGGGAGAGTGAGAAACAATGATTTGGCACTGAAAACTGCACCCTGTGTAAAACAGGCTTTGTGCATAATAAAAAAAGTTTGTTAAGGAATGGATCAGAATCAGTTTTCTTAAACGCTTATTCTGAGTGCTGGGAGAGTGAGAAACAAGGATTTGGCACTGAAAACTGCACCCTGTGTAAAACTGGCTTTGTGCATAATGAAATAGTTCGTTAACAAATGGATCAGAATCAGTTTTCTTAAACGCTCATTCTGAGTGCTGGGAGAGTGAGAAACAATGATTTGGCACTGAAAACTGCACCCTGTGTAAAACTGGCTTTGTGCATCATGAAAAAGTTTTTTAAGGAGTGGATAAGAATCAGTTTTCTTAAACGCTCAATCTGAGTGCTGGGAGAGTGAGAAACAATGATTTGGCACTGAAAACTGCACCCTGTGTAAAACTGGCTTTGTCCATAATAAAAAAGTTTGTTAAGGAATGGATAAGAATCAGTTTTCTTAAACGCTCATTCTGAGTGCTGGGAGAGTGAGAAACAAGAATTTGGCACTGAAAACTGCACCCTGTGTAAAACAGGCTTTGTGCATAATGAAATAGTTGGTTAAGGAATGGATCAGAATCACTTTTCTTAAACGCTCATTCTGAGTGCTTGGAGAGTGATAAACAATGATTTGGCACTGAAAACTGCACCCTTTGTAAAACTGGCTTTGTGCATAATAAAAAAGTTTGTTAAGGAGTGGATAAGAATCAGTTTTCTTAAACGCTCATTCTGAGTGCTGGGAGAGTGATAAACAATGATTTGGCACTGAAAACTGCACCCTGTGTAAAACAGGCTTTGTGCATAATGAAATAGTTGGTTAAGGAATGGATCAGAATCACTTTTCTTAAACGCTCATTCTGAGTGCTTGGAGAGTGATAAACAATGATTTGGCACTGAAAACTGCACCCTGTGTAAAACTGGCTTTGTGCATAATAAAAAAGTTTGTTAAGGAGTGGATAAGAATCAGTTTTCTTAAACGCTCAATCTGAGTGCTGGGAGAGTGAGAAACAATGATTTGGCACTGAAAACTGCACCCTGTGTAAAACTGGCTTTGTCCATAATAAAAAAGTTTGTTAAGGAATGGATAAGAATCAGTTTTCTTAAACGCTCATTCTGAGTGCTGGGAGAGTGAGAAACAATGATTTGGCACTGAAAACTGCACCCTGTGTAAAACTGGCTTTGTCCATAATAAAAAAGTTTGTTAAGGAATGGATCAGAATCAGTTTTCTTAAACGCTCATTCTGAGTGCTGGGAGAGTGAGAAACAATGATTTGGCACTGAAAACTGCACCCTGTGTAAAACAGGCTTTGTGCATAATAAAAAAGTTTGTTAAGGAATGGATCAGAATCAGTTGTCTTAAACGCTCAATCTGAGTGCTGGGAGAGTGAGAAACAAGGATTTGGCACTGAAAACTGCACCCTGTGTAAAACAGGCTTTGTGCATAATGAAATAGTTGGTTAAGGAATGGATCAGAATCACTTTTCTTAAACGCTCATTCTGAGTGCTTGGAGAGTGATAAACAATGATTTGGCACTGAAAACTGCACCCTGTGTAAAACTGGCTTTGTGCATAATAAAAAAGTTTGTTAAGGAGTGGATAAGAATCAGTTTTCTTAAACGCTCAATCTGAGTGCTGGGAGAGTGAGAAACAATGATTTGGCACTGAAAACTGCACCCTGTGTAAAACTGGCTTTGTCCATAATAAAAAAGTTTGTTAAGGAATGGATAAGAATCAGTTTTCTTAAACGCTCATTCTGAGTGCTGGGAGAGTGAGAAACAATGATTTGGCACTGAAAACTGCACCCTGTGTAAAACTGGCTTTGTCCATAATAAAAAAGTTTGTTAAGGAATGGATAAGAATCAGTTTTCTTAAACGCTCATTCTGAGTGCTGGGAGAGTGAGAAACAAGAATTTGGCACTGAATACTGCACCCTGTGTAAAACAGGCTTTGTGCATAATGAAATAGTTGGTTAAGGAATGGATCAGAATCAGTTTTCTTAAACGCTCATTCTGAGTGCTGGGAGAGTGAGAAACAATGATTTGGCACTGAAAACTGCACCCTGTGTAAAACAGGCTTTGTGCATAATAAAAAAAGTTTGTTAAGGAATGGATCAGAATCAGTTTTCTTAAACGCTCAATCTGAGTGCTGGGAGAGTGAGAAACAAGGATTTGGCACTGAAAACTGCACCCTGTGTAAAACTGGCTTTGTGCATAATAAAAAAGTTTGTTAAGGAATGGATCAGAATCAGTTTTCTTAAACGCTCATTCTGAGTGCTGGGAGAGTGAGAAACAATGATTTGGCACTGAAAACTGCACCCTGTGTAAAACTGGCTTTGTCCATAATAAAAAAGTTTGTTAAGGAATGGATAAGAATCAGTTTTCTTAAACGCTCATTCTGAGTGCTGGGAGAGTGAGAAACAATGATTTGGCACTGAAAACTGCACCCTGTGTAAAACTGGCTTTGTCCATAATAAAAAAGTTTGTTAAGGAATGGATAAGAATCAGTTTTCTTAAACGCTCATTCTGAGTGCTGGGAGAGTGAGAAACAAGAATTTGGCACTGAATACTGCACCCTGTGTAAAACACTCTTTGTGCATAATGAAATAGTTGGTTAAGGAATGGATCAGAATCACTTTTCTTAAACGCTCATTCTGAGTGCTTGGAGAGTGATAAACAATGATTTGGCACTGAAAACTGCACCCTGTGTAAAACTGGCTTTGTGCATAATAAAAAAGTTTGTTAAGGAATGGATCAGAATCAGTTTTCTTAAACGCTCATTCTGAGTGCGGGAGAGTGATAAACAAGGATTTGGCACTGAAAACTGCACCCTGTGTAAAACTGGCTTTGTCCATAATAAAAAAGTTTGTTAAGGAATGGATCAGAATCAGTTTTCTTAAATGCTCATTCTGATTGCTGGGAGAGTGATAAACAAGGATTTGGCACTGAAAACTGCACCCTGTGTAAAACTGGCTTTGTGCATAATGAAATAGTTCGTTAAGGAATGGATCAGAATCAGTTTTCTTAAACGCTCATTCTGAGTGCTGGGAGAGTGAGAAACAATGATTTGGCACTGAAAACTGCACCCTGTGTAAAACAGGCTTTGTGCATAATAAAAAAAGTTTGTTAAGGAATGGATCAGAATCAGTTTTCTTAAACGCTTATTCTGAGTGATGGGAGAGTGAGAAACAAGGATTTGGCACTGAAAACTGCACCCTGTGTAAAACTGGCTTTGTGCATAATGAAATAGTTCGTTAAGGAATGGATCAGAATCAGTTTTCTTTAACGCTCATTCTGAGTGGCGGGAGAGTGAGAAACAATGATTTGGCACTGAAAACTGCACCCTGTGTAAAACTGGCTTTGTCCATAATAAAAAAGTTCGTTAAGGAATGGATAAGAATCAGTTTTCTTAAACGCTCATTCTGAGTGCTGGGAGAGTGAGAAACAAGAATTTGGCACTGAATACTGCACCCTGTGTAAAACAGGCTTTGTGCATAATGAAATAGTTGGTTAAGGAATGGATCAGAATCACTTTTCTTAAACGCTCATTCTGAGTGCTTGGAGAGTGATAAACAATGATTTGGCACTGAAAACTGCACCCTGTGTAAAACTGGCTTTGTGCATAATAAAAAAGTTTGTTAAGGAGTGGATCAGAATCAGTTTTCTTAAACGCTCATTCTGAGTGCTGGGAGAGTGAGAAACAATGATTTGGCACTGAAAACTGCACCCTGTGTAAAACAGGCTTTGTGCATAATAAAAAAAGTTTGTTAAGGAATGGATCAGAATCAGTTTTCTTAAACGCTCAATCTGAGTGCTGGGAGAGTGAGAAACAAGGATTTGGCACTGAAAACTGCACCCTGTGTAAAACTGGCTTTGTCCATAATAAAAAAGTTTGTTAAGGAATGGATCAGAATCAGTTTTCTTAAATGCTCATTCTGAGTGCTGGGAGAGTGATAAACAAGGATTTGGCACTGAAAACTGCACCCTGTGTAAAACTGGCTTTGTGCATAATGAAATAGTTCGTTAAGGAATGGATCAGAATCAGTTTTCTTAAACGCTCATTCTGAGTGCTGGGAGAGTGAGAAACAATGATTTGGCACTGAAAACTGCACCCTGTGTAAAACAGGCTTTGTGCATAATAAAAAAAGTTTGTTAAGGAATGGATCAGAATCAGTTTTCTTAAACGCTTATTCTGAGTGATGGGAGAGTGAGAAACAAGGATTTGGCACTGAAAACTGCACCCTGTGTAAAACTGGCTTTGTGCATAATGAAATAGTTCGTTAACAAATGGATCAGAATCAGTTTTCTTAAACGCTCATTCTGAGTGCTGGGAGAGTGAGAAACAATGATTTGGCACTGAAAACTGCACCCTGTGTAAAACAGGCTTTGTGCATAATAAAAAAAGTTTGTTAAGGAATGGATCAGAATCAGTTTTCTTAAACGCTTATTCTGAGTGCTGGGAGAGTGAGAAACAAGGATTTGGCACTGAAAACTGCACCCTGTGTAAAACTGGCTTTGTGCATAATGAAATAGTTCGTTAACAAATGGATCAGAATCAGTTTTCTTAAACGCTCATTCTGAGTGCTGGGAGAGTGAGAAACAATGATTTGGCACTGAAAACTGCACCCTGTGTAAAACTGGCTTTGTGCATCATGAAAAAGTTTTTTAAGGAGTGGATAAGAATCAGTTTTCTTAAACGCTCAATCTGAGTGCTGGGAGAGTGAGAAACAATGATTTGGCACTGAAAACTGCACCCTGTGTAAAACTGGCTTTGTCCATAATAAAAAAGTTTGTTAAGGAATGGATAAGAATCAGTTTTCTTAAACGCTCATTCTGAGTGCTGGGAGAGTGAGAAACAAGAATTTGGCACTGAAAACTGCACCCTGTGTAAAACAGGCTTTGTGCATAATGAAATAGTTGGTTAAGGAATGGATCAGAATCACTTTTCTTAAACGCTCATTCTGAGTGCTTGGAGAGTGATAAACAATGATTTGGCACTGAAAACTGCACCCTTTGTAAAACTGGCTTTGTGCATAATAAAAAAGTTTGTTAAGGAGTGGATAAGAATCAGTTTTCTTAAACGCTCATTCTGAGTGCTGGGAGAGTGATAAACAATGATTTGGCACTGAAAACTGCACCCTGTGTAAAACAGGCTTTGTGCATAATGAAATAGTTGGTTAAGGAATGGATCAGAATCACTTTTCTTAAACGCTCATTCTGAGTGCTTGGAGAGTGATAAACAATGATTTGGCACTGAAAACTGCACCCTGTGTAAAACTGGCTTTGTGCATAATAAAAAAGTTTGTTAAGGAGTGGATAAGAATCAGTTTTCTTAAACGCTCAATCTGAGTGCTGGGAGAGTGAGAAACAATGATTTGGCACTGAAAACTGCACCCTGTGTAAAACTGGCTTTGTCCATAATAAAAAAGTTTGTTAAGGAATGGATAAGAATCAGTTTTCTTAAACGCTCATTCTGAGTGCTGGGAGAGTGAGAAACAATGATTTGGCACTGAAAACTGCACCCTGTGTAAAACTGGCTTTGTCCATAATAAAAAAGTTTGTTAAGGAATGGATCAGAATCAGTTTTCTTAAACGCTCATTCTGAGTGCTGGGAGAGTGAGAAACAATGATTTGGCACTGAAAACTGCACCCTGTGTAAAACAGGCTTTGTGCATAATAAAAAAGTTTGTTAAGGAATGGATCAGAATCAGTTGTCTTAAACGCTCAATCTGAGTGCTGGGAGAGTGAGAAACAAGGATTTGGCACTGAAAACTGCACCCTGTGTAAAACAGGCTTTGTGCATAATGAAATAGTTGGTTAAGGAATGGATCAGAATCACTTTTCTTAAACGCTCATTCTGAGTGCTTGGAGAGTGATAAACAATGATTTGGCACTGAAAACTGCACCCTGTGTAAAACTGGCTTTGTGCATAATAAAAAAGTTTGTTAAGGAGTGGATAAGAATCAGTTTTCTTAAACGCTCAATCTGAGTGCTGGGAGAGTGAGAAACAATGATTTGGCACTGAAAACTGCACCCTGTGTAAAACTGGCTTTGTCCATAATAAAAAAGTTTGTTAAGGAATGGATAAGAATCAGTTTTCTTAAACGCTCATTCTGAGTGCTGGGAGAGTGAGAAACAATGATTTGGCACTGAAAACTGCACCCTGTGTAAAACTGGCTTTGTCCATAATAAAAAAGTTTGTTAAGGAATGGATAAGAATCAGTTTTCTTAAACGCTCATTCTGAGTGCTGGGAGAGTGAGAAACAAGAATTTGGCACTGAATACTGCACCCTGTGTAAAACAGGCTTTGTGCATAATGAAATAGTTGGTTAAGGAATGGATCAGAATCAGTTTTCTTAAACGCTCATTCTGAGTGCTGGGAGAGTGAGAAACAATGATTTGGCACTGAAAACTGCACCCTGTGTAAAACAGGCTTTGTGCATAATAAAAAAAGTTTGTTAAGGAATGGATCAGAATCAGTTTTCTTAAACGCTCAATCTGAGTGCTGGGAGAGTGAGAAACAAGGATTTGGCACTGAAAACTGCACCCTGTGTAAAACTGGCTTTGTGCATAATAAAAAAGTTTGTTAAGGAATGGATCAGAATCAGTTTTCTTAAACGCTCATTCTGAGTGCTGGGAGAGTGAGAAACAATGATTTGGCACTGAAAACTGCACCCTGTGTAAAACTGGCTTTGTCCATAATAAAAAAGTTTGTTAAGGAATGGATAAGAATCAGTTTTCTTAAACGCTCATTCTGAGTGCTGGGAGAGTGAGAAACAATGATTTGGCACTGAAAACTGCACCCTGTGTAAAACTGGCTTTGTCCATAATAAAAAAGTTTGTTAAGGAATGGATAAGAATCAGTTTTCTTAAACGCTCATTCTGAGTGCTGGGAGAGTGAGAAACAAGAATTTGGCACTGAATACTGCACCCTGTGTAAAACACTCTTTGTGCATAATGAAATAGTTGGTTAAGGAATGGATCAGAATCACTTTTCTTAAACGCTCATTCTGAGTGCTTGGAGAGTGATAAACAATGATTTGGCACTGAAAACTGCACCCTGTGTAAAACTGGCTTTGTGCATAATAAAAAAGTTTGTTAAGGAATGGATCAGAATCAGTTTTCTTAAACGCTCATTCTGAGTGCGGGAGAGTGATAAACAAGGATTTGGCACTGAAAACTGCACCCTGTGTAAAACTGGCTTTGTCCATAATAAAAAAGTTTGTTAAGGAATGGATCAGAATCAGTTTTCTTAAATGCTCATTCTGATTGCTGGGAGAGTGATAAACAAGGATTTGGCACTGAAAACTGCACCCTGTGTAAAACTGGCTTTGTGCATAATGAAATAGTTCGTTAAGGAATGGATCAGAATCAGTTTTCTTAAACGCTCATTCTGAGTGCTGGGAGAGTGAGAAACAATGATTTGGCACTGAAAACTGCACCCTGTGTAAAACAGGCTTTGTGCATAATAAAAAAAGTTTGTTAAGGAATGGATCAGAATCAGTTTTCTTAAACGCTTATTCTGAGTGATGGGAGAGTGAGAAACAAGGATTTGGCACTGAAAACTGCACCCTGTGTAAAACTGGCTTTGTGCATAATGAAATAGTTCGTTAAGGAATGGATCAGAATCAGTTTTCTTTAACGCTCATTCTGAGTGGCGGGAGAGTGAGAAACAATGATTTGGCACTGAAAACTGCACCCTGTGTAAAACTGGCTTTGTCCATAATAAAAAAGTTCGTTAAGGAATGGATAAGAATCAGTTTTCTTAAACGCTCATTCTGAGTGCTGGGAGAGTGAGAAACAAGAATTTGGCACTGAATACTGCACCCTGTGTAAAACAGGCTTTGTGCATAATGAAATAGTTGGTTAAGGAATGGATCAGAATCACTTTTCTTAAACGCTCATTCTGAGTGCTTGGAGAGTGATAAACAATGATTTGGCACTGAAAACTGCACCCTGTGTAAAACTGGCTTTGTGCATAATAAAAAAGTTTGTTAAGGAGTGGATCAGAATCAGTTTTCTTAAACGCTCATTCTGAGTGCTGGGAGAGTGAGAAACAATGATTTGGCACTGAAAACTGCACCCTGTGTAAAACAGGCTTTGTGCATAATAAAAAAAGTTTGTTAAGGAATGGATCAGAATCAGTTTTCTTAAACGCTCAATCTGAGTGCTGGGAGAGTGAGAAACAAGGATTTGGCACTGAAAACTGCACCCTGTGTAAAACTGGCTTTGTCCATAATAAAAAAGTTTGTTAAGGAATGGATCAGAATCAGTTTTCTTAAATGCTCATTCTGAGTGCTGGGAGAGTGATAAACAAGGATTTGGCACTGAAAACTGCACCCTGTGTAAAACTGGCTTTGTGCATAATGAAATAGTTCGTTAAGGAATGGATCAGAATCAGTTTTCTTAAACGCTCATTCTGAGTGCTGGGAGAGTGAGAAACAATGATTTGGCACTGAAAACTGCACCCTGTGTAAAACAGGCTTTGTGCATAATAAAAAAAGTTTGTTAAGGAATGGATCAGAATCAGTTTTCTTAAACGCTTATTCTGAGTGATGGGAGAGTGAGAAACAAGGATTTGGCACTGAAAACTGCACCCTGTGTAAAACTGGCTTTGTGCATAATGAAATAGTTCGTTAAGGAATGGATCAGAATCAGTTTTCTTAAACGCTCATTCTGAGTGCTGGGAGAGTGAGAAACAAGGATTTGGCACTGAAAACTGCACCCTGTGTAAAACTGGCTTTGTGCATAATAAAAAAGTTTGTTAAGGAATGGATCAGAATCACTTTTCTTAAACGCTCATTCTGAGTGCTGGGAGAGTGAGAAACAATGATTTGGCACTGAAAACTGCACCCTGTGTAAAACAGGCTTTGTCCATAATAAAAAAGTTTGTTAAGGAATGGATAAGAATCAGTTTTCTTAAACGCTCATTCTGAGTGCTGGGAGAGTGAGAAACAATGATTTGGCACTGAAAACTGCACCCTGTGTAAAACTGGCTTTGTCCATAATAAAAAAGTTTGTTAAGGAATGGATAAGAATCAGTTTTCTTAAACGCTCATTCTGAGTGCTGGGAGAGTGAGAAACAAGAATTTGGCACTGAATACTGCCCCCTGTGTAAAACAGGCTTTGTGCATAATGAAATAGTTGGTTAAGGAATGGATCAGAATCACTTTTCTTAAACGCTCATTCTGAGTGCTTGGAGAGTGATAAACAATGATTTGGCACTGAAAACTGCACCCTGTGTAAAACTGGCTTTGTGCATAATAAAAAAGTTTGTTAAGGAATGGATCAGAATCAGTTTTCTTAAACGCTCATTCTGAGTGCTGGGAGAGTGAGAAACAATGATTTGGCACTGAAAACTGCACCCTGTGTAAAACAGGCTTTGTGCATAATAAAAAAAGTTTGTTAAGGAATGGATCAGAATCAGTTTTCTTAAACGCTCAATCTGAGTGCTGGGAGAGTGAGAAACAAGGATTTGGCACTGAAAACTGCACCCTGTGTAAAACTGGCTTTGTCCATAATAAAAAAGTTTGTTAAGGAATGGATCAGAATCAGTTTTCTTAAACGCTCATTCTGAGTGCTGGGAGAGTGAGAAACAATGATTTGGCACTGAAAACTGCACCCTGTGTAAAACAGGCTTTGTGCATAATAAAAAAAGTTTGTTAAGGAATGGATCAGAATCAGTTTTCTTAAACGCTCATTCTGAGTGCTGGGAGAGTGAGAAACAATGATTTGGCACTGAAAACTGCACCCTGTGTAAAACAGGCTTTGTGCATAATAAAAAAAGTTTGTTAAGGAATGGATCAGAATCAGTTTTCTTAAACGCTCAATCTGAGTGCTGGGAGAGTGAGAAACAAGGATTTGGCACTGAAAACTGCACCCTGTGTAAAACTGGCTTTGTGCATAATAAAAAAGTTTGTTAAGGAATGGATCAGAATCAGTTTTCTTAAACGCTCATTCTGAGTGCTGGGAGAGTGAGAAACAATGATTTGGCACTGAAAACTGCACCCTGTGTAAAACTGGCTTTGTCCATAATAAAAAAGTTTGTTAAGGAATGGATAAGAATCAGTTTTCTTAAACGCTCATTCTGAGTGCTGGGAGAGTGAGAAACAATGATTTGGCACTGAAAACTGCACCCTGTGTAAAACTGGCTTTGTCCATAATAAAAAAGTTTGTTAAGGAATGGATAAGAATCAGTTTTCTTAAACGCTCATTCTGAGTGCTGGGAGAGTGAGAAACAAGAATTTGGCACTGAATACTGCACCCTGTGTAAAACACTCTTTGTGCATAATGAAATAGTTGGTTAAGGAATGGATCAGAATCACTTTTCTTAAACGCTCATTCTGAGTGCTTGGAGAGTGATAAACAATGATTTGGCACTGAAAACTGCACCCTGTGTAAAACTGGCTTTGTGCATAATAAAAAAGTTTGTTAAGGAATGGATCAGAATCAGTTTTCTTAAACGCTCATTCTGAGTGCTGGGAGAGTGATAAACAATGATTTGGCACTGAAAACTGCACCCTGTGTAAAACAGGCTTTGTGCATAATAAAAAAAGTTTGTTAAGGAATGGATCAGAATCAGTTTTCTTAAACGCTCAATCTGAGTGCTGGGAGAGTGAGAAACAAGGATTTGGCACTGAAAACTGCACCCTATGTAAAACTGGCTTTGTCCATAATAAAAAAGTTTGTTATGGAATGGATCAGAATCAGTTTTCTTAAATGCTCATTCTGAGTGCTGGGAGAGTGATAAACAAGGATTTGGCACTGAAAACTGCACCCTGTGTAAAACTGGCTTTGTGCATCATGAAAAAGTTTTTTAAGGAATGGATCAGAATCAGTTTTCTTAAACGCTCATTCTGAGTGGCGGGAGAGTGAGAAACAATGATTTGGCACTGAAAACTGCACCCTGTGTAAAACTGGCTTTGTGCATAATAAAAAAGTTTGTTAAGGAATGGATCAGAATCAGTTTTCTTAAACGCTTATTCTGAGTGCTGGGAGAGTGAGAAACAAGGATTTGGCACTGAAAACTGCACCCTGTGTAAAACTGGCTTTGTGCATAATGAAATAGTTCGTTAACAAATGGATCAGAATCAGTTTTCTTAAACGCTCATTCTGAGTGCTGGGAGAGTGAGAAACAATGATTTGGCACTGAAAACTGCACCCTGTGTAAAACTGGCTTTGTGCATCATGAAAAAGTTTTTTAAGGAGTGGATAAGAATCAGTTTTCTTAAACGCTCAATCTGAGTGCTGGGAGAGTGAGAAACAATGATTTGGCACTGAAAACTGCACCCTGTGTAAAACTGGCTTTGTCCATAATAAAAAAGTTTGTTAAGGAATGGATAAGAATCAGTTTTCTTAAACGCTCATTCTGAGTGCTGGGAGAGTGAGAAACAAGAATTTGGCACTGAAAACTGCACCCTGTGTAAAACAGGCTTTGTGCATAATGAAATAGTTGGTTAAGGAATGGATCAGAATCACTTTTCTTAAACGCTCATTCTGAGTGCTTGGAGAGTGATAAACAATGATTTGGCACTGAAAACTGCACCCTGTGTAAAACTGGCTTTGTGCATAATAAAAAAGTTTGTTAAGGAGTGGATAAGAATCAGTTTTCTTAAACGCTCATTCTGAGTGCTGGGAGAGTGATAAACAATGATTTGGCACTGAAAACTGCACCCTGTGTAAAACAGGCTTTGTGCATAATGAAATAGTTGGTTAAGGAATGGATCAGAATCACTTTTCTTAAACGCTCATTCTGAGTGCTTGGAGAGTGATAAACAATGATTTGGCACTGAAAACTGCACCCTGTGTAAAACTGGCTTTGTGCATAATAAAAAAGTTTGTTAAGGAGTGGATAAGAATCAGTTTTCTTAAACGCTCAATCTGAGTGCTGGGAGAGTGAGAAACAATGATTTGGCACTGAAAACTGCACCCTGTGTAAAACTGGCTTTGTCCATAATAAAAAAGTTTGTTAAGGAATGGATCAGAATCAGTTTTCTTAAACGCTCATTCTGAGTGCTGGGAGAGTGAGAAACAATGATTTGGCACTGAAAACTGCACCCTGTGTAAAACAGGCTTTGTGCATAATAAAAAAGTTTGTTAAGGAATGGATCAGAATCAGTTGTCTTAAACGCTCAATCTGAGTGCTGGGAGAGTGAGAAACAAGGATTTGGCACTGAAAACTGCACCCTGTGTAAAACAGGCTTTGTGCATAATGAAATAGTTGGTTAAGGAATGGATCAGAATCACTTTTCTTAAACGCTCATTCTGAGTGCTTGGAGAGTGATAAACAATGATTTGGCACTGAAAACTGCACCCTGTGTAAAACTGGCTTTGTGCATAATAAAAAAGTTTGTTAAGGAGTGGATAAGAATCAGTTTTCTTAAACGCTCAATCTGAGTGCTGGGAGAGTGAGAAACAATGATTTGGCACTGAAAACTGCACCCTGTGTAAAACTGGCTTTGTCCATAATAAAAAAGTTTGTTAAGGAATGGATAAGAATCAGTTTTCTTAAACGCTCATTCTGAGTGCTGGGAGAGTGAGAAACAATGATTTGGCACTGAAAACTGCACCCTGTGTAAAACTGGCTTTGTCCATAATAAAAAAGTTTGTTAAGGAATGGATAAGAATCAGTTTTCTTAAACGCTCATTCTGAGTGCTGGGAGAGTGAGAAACAAGAATTTGGCACTGAATACTGCACCCTGTGTAAAACAGGCTTTGTGCATAATGAAATAGTTGGTTAAGGAATGGATCAGAATCAGTTTTCTTAAACGCTCATTCTGAGTGCTGGGAGAGTGAGAAACAATGATTTGGCACTGAAAACTGCACCCTGTGTAAAACAGGCTTTGTGCATAATAAAAAAAGTTTGTTAAGGAATGGATCAGAATCAGTTTTCTTAAACGCTCAATCTGAGTGCTGGGAGAGTGAGAAACAAGGATTTGGCACTGAAAACTGCACCCTGTGTAAAACTGGCTTTGTGCATAATAAAAAAGTTTGTTAAGGAATGGATCAGAATCAGTTTTCTTAAACGCTCATTCTGAGTGCTGGGAGAGTGAGAAACAATGATTTGGCACTGAAAACTGCACCCTGTGTAAAACTGGCTTTGTCCATAATAAAAAAGTTTGTTAAGGAATGGATAAGAATCAGTTTTCTTAAACGCTCATTCTGAGTGCTGGGAGAGTGAGAAACAATGATTTGGCACTGAAAACTGCACCCTGTGTAAAACTGGCTTTGTCCATAATAAAAAAGTTTGTTAAGGAATGGATAAGAATCAGTTTTCTTAAACGCTCATTCTGAGTGCTGGGAGAGTGAGAAACAAGAATTTGGCACTGAATACTGCACCCTGTGTAAAACACTCTTTGTGCATAATGAAATAGTTGGTTAAGGAATGGATCAGAATCACTTTTCTTAAACGCTCATTCTGAGTGCTTGGAGAGTGATAAACAATGATTTGGCACTGAAAACTGCACCCTGTGTAAAACTGGCTTTGTGCATAATAAAAAAGTTTGTTAAGGAATGGATCAGAATCAGTTTTCTTAAACGCTCATTCTGAGTGCTGGGAGAGTGATAAACAAGGATTTGGCACTGAAAACTGCACCCTGTGTAAAACTGGCTTTGTCCATAATAAAAAAGTTTGTTAAGGAATGGATCAGAATCAGTTTTCTTAAATGCTCATTCTGAGTGCTGGGAGAGTGATAAACAAGGATTTGGCACTGAAAACTGCACCCTGTGTAAAACTGGCTTTGTGCATAATGAAATAGTTCGTTAAGGAATGGATCAGAATCAGTTTTCTTAAACGCTCATTCTGAGTGCTGGGAGAGTGAGAAACAATGATTTGGCACTGAAAACTGCACCCTGTGTAAAACAGGCTTTGTGCATAATAAAAAAAGTTTGTTAAGGAATGGATCAGAATCAGTTTTCTTAAACGCTTATTCTGAGTGATGGGAGAGTGAGAAACAAGGATTTGGCACTGAAAACTGCACCCTGTGTAAAACTGGCTTTGTGCATAATGAAATAGTTCGTTAAGGAATGGATCAGAATCAGTTTTCTTAAACGCTCATTCTGAGTGGCGGGAGAGTGAGAAACAATGATTTGGCACTGAAAACTGCACCCTGTGTAAAACTGGCTTTGTCCATAATAAAAAAGTTCGTTAAGGAATGGATAAGAATCAGTTTTCTTAAACGCTCATTCTGAGTGCTGGGAGAGTGAGAAACAAGAATTTGGCACTGAATACTGCACCCTGTGTAAAACAGGCTTTGTGCATAATGAAATAGTTGGTTAAGGAATGGATCAGAATCACTTTTCTTAAACGCTCATTCTGAGTGCTTGGAGAGTGATAAACAATGATTTGGCACTGAAAACTGCACCCTGTGTAAAACTGGCTTTGTGCATAATAAAAAAGTTTGTTAAGGAGTGGATAAGAATCAGTTTTCTTAAACGCTCAATCTGAGTGCTGGGAGAGTGAGAAACAATGATTTGGCACTGAAAACTGCACCCTGTGTAAAACTGGCTTTGTCCATAATAAAAAAGTTTGTTAAGGAATGGATAAGAATCAGTTTTCTTAAACGCTCATTCTGAGTGCTGGGAGAGTGAGAAACAATGATTTGGCACTGAAAACTGCACCCTGTGTAAAACTGGCTTTGTCCATAATAAAAAAGTTTGTTAAGGAATGGATAAGAATCAGTTTTCTTAAACGCTCATTCTGAGTGCTGGGAGAGTGAGAAACAAGAATTTGGCACTGAATACTGCACCCTGTGTAAAACAGGCTTTGTGCATAATGAAATAGTTGGTTAAGGAATGGATCAGAATCAGTTTTCTTAAACGCTCATTCTGAGTGCTGGGAGAGTGAGAAACAATGATTTGGCACTGAAAACTGCACCCTGTGTAAAACAGGCTTTGTGCATAATAAAAAAAGTTTGTTAAGGAATGGATCAGAATCAGTTTTCTTAAACGCTCAATCTGAGTGCTGGGAGAGTGAGAAACAAGGATTTGGCACTGAAAACTGCACCCTGTGTAAAACTGGCTTTGTCCATAATAAAAAAGTTTGTTAAGGAATGGATCAGAATCAGTTTTCTTAAATGCTCATTCTGAGTGCTGGGAGAGTGATAAACAAGGATTTGGCACTGAAAACTGCACCCTGTGTAAAACTGGCTTTGTGCATAATGAAATAGTTCGTTAAGGAATGGATCAGAATCAGTTTTCTTAAACGCTCATTCTGAGTGCTGGGAGAGTGAGAAACAATGATTTGGCACTGAAAACTGCACCCTGTGTAAAACAGGCTTTGTGCATAATAAAAAAAGTTTGTTAAGGAATGGATCAGAATCAGTTTTCTTAAACGCTTATTCTGAGTGATGGGAGAGTGAGAAACAAGGATTTGGCACTGAAAACTGCACCCTGTGTAAAACTGGCTTTGTGCATAATGAAATAGTTCGTTAAGGAATGGATCAGAATCAGTTTTCTTAAACGCTCATTCTGAGTGCTGGGAGAGTGAGAAACAAGGATTTGGCACTGAAAACTGCACCCTGTGTAAAACTGGCTTTGTCCATAATAAAAAAGTTTGTTAAGGAGTGGATAAGAATCACTTTTCTTAAACGCTCATTCTGAGTGCTGGGAGAGTGAGAAACAAGGATTTGGCACTGAAAACTGCACCCTGTGTAAAACAGGCTTTGTGCATAATAAAAAAAGTTTGTTAAGGAATGGATCAGAATCAGTTTTCTTAAACGCTCAATCTGAGTGCTGGGAGAGTGAGAAACAATGATTTGGCACTGAAAACTGCACCCTGTGTAAAACAGGCTTTGTGCATAATAAAAAAAGTTTGTTAAGGAATGGATCAGAATCAGTTTTCTTAAACGCTCATTCTGAGTGCTGGGAGAGTGAGAAACAAGGATTTGGCACTGAAAACTGCACCCTGTGTAAAACTGGCTTTGTCCATAATAAAAAAGTTTGTTTAGGAATGGATCAGAATCAGTTTTCTTAAATGCTCATTCTGAGTGCTGGGAGAATGAGAAACCAGGATCTGGCACTGAAAACTGCACCCTGTGTAAAACTGGCTTTGTGCATCATGAAAAAGTTTTTTAAGGAGTGGATCAGAATCAGTTTTCTTAAACGCTCATTCTGAGTGCTGGGAGAGTGAGAAACAAGGATTTGGCACTGAAAACTGCACCCTGTGTAAAACTGGCTTTGTCCATAATAAAAAAGTTTGTTTAGGAATGGATCAGAATCAGTTTTCTTAAATGCTCATTCTGAGTGCTGGGAGAGTGAGAAACAAGGATTTGGCACTGAAAACTGCACCCTGTGTAAAACTGGCTTTGTCCATAATAAAAAAGTTTGTTTAGGAATGGATCAGAATCAGTTTTCTTAAATGCTCATTCTGAGTGCTGGGAGAGTGAGAAACCAGGATCTGGCACTGAAAACTGCACCCTGTGTAAAACTGGCTTTGTGCATCATGAAAAAGTTTTTTAAGGAGTGGATCAGAATCAGTTTTCTTAAACGCTCATTCTGAGTGCTGGGAGAGTGAGAAACAAGGATTTGGCACTGAAAACTGCACCCTGTGTAAAACTGGCTTTGTGCATAATAAAAAAGTTTGTTAAGGAATGGATCAGAATCAGTTTTCTTAAACGCTCATTCTGAGTGGCGGGAGAGTGAGAAACAATGATTTGGCACTGAAAACTGCACCCTGTGTAAAACTGGCTTTGTCCATAATAAAAAAGTTTGTTAAGGAATGGATCAGAATCACTTTTCTTAAACGCTCATTCTGAGTGGCGGGAGAGTGAGAAACAATGATTTGGCACTGAAAACTGCACCCTGTGTAAAACAGGCTTTGTGCATAATAAAAAAAGTTTGTTAAGGAATGGATCAGAATCAGTTTTCTTAAACGCTCATTCTGAGTGCTGGGAGAGTGAGAAACAAGGATTTGGCACTGAAAACTGCACCCTGTGTAAAACTGGCTTTGTGCATAATGAAATAGTTCGTTAAGGAATGGATCAGAATCAGTTTTCTTAAAAGCTCATTCTGAGTAGTGGGAGAGTGATAAACAAGGATTTGGCACTGAAAACTGCACCCTGTGTAAAACTGGCTTTGTCCATAATAAAAAAGTTTGTTAAGGAATGGATCAGAATCAGTTTTCTTAAATGCTCATTCTGAGTGCTGGGAGAGTGAGAAACAAGGATTTGGCACTGAAAACTGCAACCTGTGTAAAACTGGCTTTGTGCATAATAAAAAAGTTTGTTAAGGAATGGATCAGAATCACTTTTCTTAAACGCTCATTCTGAGTGCTGGGAGAGTGAGAAACAAGGATTTGGCACTGAAAACTGCACCCTGTGTAAAACTGGCTTTGTCCATAATAAAAAAGTTTGTTAAGGAGTGGATAAGAATCACTTTTCTTAAACGCTCATTCTGAGTGCTGGGAGAGTGAGAAACAAGGATTTGGCACTGAAAACTGCACCCTGTGTAAAACTGGCTTTGTGCATAATAAAAAAAGTTTGTTAAGGAATGGATCAGAATCAGTTTTCTTAAACGCTCAATCTGAGTGCTGGGAGAGTGAGAAACAATGATTTGGCACTGAAAACTGCACCCTGTGTAAAACAGGCTTTGTGCATAATAAAAAAAGTTTGTTAAGGAATGGATCAGAATCAGTTTTCTTAAACGCTCATTCTGAGTGCTGGGAGAGTGAGAAACAAGGATTTGGCACTGAAAACTGCACCCTGTGTAAAACTGGCTTTGTCCATAATAAAAAAGTTTGTTTAGGAATGGATCAGAATCAGTTTTCTTAAATGCTCATTCTGAGTGCTGGGAGAATGAGAAACCAGGATCTGGCACTGAAAACTGCACCCTGTGTAAAACTGGCTTTGTGCATCATGAAAAAGTTTTTTAAGGAGTGGATCAGAATCAGTTTTCTTAAACGCTCATTCTGAGTGCTGGGAGAGTGAGAAACAAGGATTTGGCACTGAAAACTGCACCCTGTGTAAAACTGGCTTTGTCCATAATAAAAAAGTTTGTTTAGGAATGGATCAGAATCAGTTTTCTTAAATGCTCATTCTGAGTGCTGGGAGAGTGAGAAACAAGGATTTGGCACTGAAAACTGCACCCTGTGTAAAACTGGCTTTGTCCATAATAAAAAAGTTTGTTTAGGAATGGATCAGAATCAGTTTTCTTAAATGCTCATTCTGAGTGCTGGGAGAGTGAGAAACCAGGATCTGGCACTGAAAACTGCACCCTGTGTAAAACTGGCTTTGTGCATCATGAAAAAGTTTTTTAAGGAGTGGATCAGAATCAGTTTTCTTAAACGCTCATTCTGAGTGCTGGGAGAGTGAGAAACAAGGATTTGGCACTGAAAACTGCACCCTGTGTAAAACTGGCTTTGTGCATAATAAAAAAGTTTGTTAAGGAATGGATCAGAATCAGTTTTCTTAAACGCTCATTCTGAGTGGCGGGAGAGTGAGAAACAATGATTTGGCACTGAAAACTGCACCCTGTGTAAAACTGGCTTTGTCCATAATAAAAAAGTTTGTTAAGGAGTGGATAAGAATCACTTTTCTTAAACGCTCATTCTGAGTGCTGGGAGAGTGAGAAACAAGGATTTGGCACTGAAAACTGCACCCTGTGTAAAATAGGCTTTGTGCATAATAAAAAAGTTTGTTAAGGAATGGATCAGAATCAGTTTTCTTAAACGTTCAATCTGAGTGCTGGGAGAGTGAGAAACAATGATTTGGCACTGAAAACTGCACCCTGTGTAAAACAGGCTTTGTGCATAATGAAATAGTTCGTTAAGGAATGGATCAGAATCAGTTTTCTTAAAAGCTCATTCTGAGTAGTGGGAGAGTGATAAACAAGGATTTGGCACTGAAAACTGCACCCTGTGTAAAACAGGCTTTGTGCATAATAAAAAAGTTTGTTAAGGAATGGATCAGAATCAGTTTTCTTAAACGTTCAATCTGAGTGCTGGGAGAGTGAGAAACAATGATTTGGCACTGAAAACTGCACCCTGTGTAAAACAGGCTTTGTGCATAATGAAATAGTTCGTTAAGGAATGGATCAGAATCAGTTTTCTTAAAAGCTCATTCTGAGTAGTGGGAGAGTGAGAAACAAGGATTTGGCACTGAATACTCTACCCTGTGTAAAACTGGATTTGTGCATAATAAAAAAGTTTGTTAAGGAATGGATCAGAATCACTTTTCTTAAACGCTCATTCTGAGTGCTGGGAGAGTGAGAAACAAGGATTTGGCACTGAAAACTGCACCCTGTGTAAAACTGGCTTTGTGCATAATAAAAAAGTTTGTTAAGGAATGGATCAGAATCACTTTTCTTAAACGCTCATTCTGAGTGCTCGGAGAGTGAGAAACAAGGATTTGGCACTGAAAACTGCACCCTGTGTAAAACTGGCTTTGTGCATCATGAAAAAGTTTTTTAAGGAGTGGATAAGAATCAGTTTTCTTAAATGCTCATTCTGAGTGCTGGGAGAGTGAGAAACAAGGATTTGGCACTGAAAACTGCACCCTGTGTAAAACTGGCTTTGTCCATAATAAAAAAGTTTGTTTAGGAATGGATCAGAATCAGTTTTCTTAAATGCTCATTCTGAGTGCTGGGAGAGTGAGAAACAAGGATTTGGCACTGAAAACTGCACCCTGTGTAAAACTGGCTTTGTCCATAATAAAAAAGTTTGTTTAGAAATGGATCAGAATCAGTTTTCTTAAATGCTCATTCTGAGTGCTGGGAGAGTGAGAAACCAGGATCTGGCACTGAAAACTGCACCCTGTGTAAAACTGGCTTTGTGCATCATGAAAAAGTTTTTTAAGGAGTGGATCAGAATCAGTTTTCTTAAACGCTCATTCTGAGTGCTGGGAGAGTGAGAAACAAGGATTTGGCACTGAAAACTGCACCCTGTGTAAAACTGGCTTTGTGCATAATAAAAAAGTTTGTTAAGGAATGGATCAGAATCAGTTTTCTTAAACGCTCATTCTGAGTGGCGGGAGAGTGAGAAACAATGATTTGGCACTGAAAACTGCACCCTGTGTAAAACTGGCTTTGTCCATAATAAAAAAGTTTGTTAAGGAGTGGATAAGAATCACTTTTCTTAAACGCTCATTCTGAGTGCTGGGAGAGTGAGAAACAAGGATTTGGCACTGAAAACTGCACCCTGTGTAAAACAGGCTTTGTGCATAATAAAAAAGTTTGTTAAGGAATGGATCAGAATCAGTTTTCTTAAACGCTCAATCTGAGTGCTGGGAGAGTGAGAAACAATGATTTGGCACTGAAAACTGCACCCTGTGTAAAACAGGCTTTGTGCATAATGAAATAGTTCGTTAAGGAATGGATCAGAATCAGTTTTCTTAAAAGCTCATTCTGAGTAGTGGGAGAGTGATAAACAAGGATTTGGCACTGAAAACTGCACCCTGTGTAAAACTGGCTTTGTCCATAATAAAAAAGTTTGTTAAGGAATGGATCAGAATCAGTTTTCTTAAATGCTCATTCTGAGTGCTGGGAGAGTGAGAAACAAGGATTTGGCACTGAAAACTGCACCCTGTGTAAAACTGGCTTTGTGCATAATAAAAAAGTTTCTTAAGGAATGGATCAGAATCAGTTTTCTTAAACGCTCATTCTGAGTGCTTGGAGAGTGATAAACAATGATTTGGCACTGAAAACTGCACCCTGTGTAAAACAGGCTTTGTGCATAATAAAAAAGTTTGTTAAGGAATGGATCAGAATCAGTTTTCTTAAACGCTCATTCAGAGTGCTGGGAGAGTGAGAAACAATGATTTGGCACTGAAAACTGCACCCTGTGTAAAACTGGCTTTGTGCATAATGAAATAATTCGTTAAGGAATGGATCAGAATCAGTTGTCTTAAACGCTCATTCTGAGTGCTGGGAGAGTGATAAACAAGGATTTGGCACTGAAAACTGCACCCTGTGTAAAACTGGCTTTGTGTATAATAAAAAAGTTTGTTAAGGAATGGATCAGAATCAGTTTTCTTAAACGCTCATTCTGAGTGCTGGGAGAGTGAGAAACAAGGATTTGGCACTGAAAACTGCACCCTGTGTAAAACTGGCTTTGTGCATAATGAAATAGTTCGTTAAGGAATGGATCAGAATCAGTTTTCTTAAACACTCATTCTGAGTGCTGGGAGAGTGATAAACAAGGATTTGGCACTGAAAACTGCACCCTGTGTAAAACTGGCTTTGTGCATAATAAAAAAGTTTGTTAAGGAATGGATCAGAATCAGTTTTCTTAAACGCTCATTCTGAGTGCTGGGAGAGTGAGAAACAAGGATTTGGCACTGAAAACTGCACCCTGTGTAAAACTGGCTTTGTGCATAATGAAATAGTTCGTTAAGGAATGGATCAGAATCAGTTTTCTTAAACGCTCATTCTGAGTGCTGGGAGAGTGATAAACAAGGATTTGGCACTGAAAACTGCACCCTGTGTAAAACTGGCTTTGTGCATAATAAAAAAGTTTGTTAAGGAATGGATCAGAATCAGTTTTCTTAAATGCTCATTCTGAGTGCTGGGAGAGTGAGAAAAAAGGATTTGGCACTGAAAGCTGCACCCTGTGTAAAACTGGCTTTGTGCATCATGATAAAGTTTTTTTAGGAGTGGATCAGAATCAGTTTTCTTAAACGCTCATTCTGAGTGCTGGGAGAGTGAGAAACAAGGATTTGGCACTGAAAACTGCACCCTGTGTAAAACAGGCTTTGTGCATAATAAAAAAGTTTGTTAAGGAATGGATCAGAATCAGTTTTCTTAAACGCTTATTCTGAGTGCTGGGAGAGTGAGAAACAATGATTTGGCACTGAAAACTGCACCCTGTGTAAAACTGGCTTTGTGCATAATGAAATAATTCGTTAAGGAATGGATCGGAATCAGTTTTCTTAAACGCTCATTCTGAGTGCTGGGAGAGTGATAAACAAGGATTTGGCACTGAAAACTGCACCCTGTGTAAAACTGGCTTTGTGCATAATAAAAAAGTTTGTTAAGGAATGGATCAGAATCAGTTTTCTTAAACGCTCATTCTGAGTGCTGGGAGAGTGAGAAACAAGGATTTGGCTTGGTATTCAGCCTCAACCCTAGTTCTTTCATATGTGCGAGAACAACATCTTGATGTTGAACCGCCAGATGTTCCGATTTTGCTAGAATGAGCCAATCGTCTATGTAATTTAACACGCGAATGCCCTTCATGCGCAGCGGAGCTAGGGCTGCATCCACGCACTTCGTGAACGTGCGTGGAGACAGAGCCAGGCCGAACGGGAGAACACGATATTGATAAGTCTTTCCCCCAAAAGCAAACCTTAGGAACTTTCTGTGACGAGGAAAAATGGGGACGTGAAAGTACGCGTCCTTTAAATCGATCGTGACAAACCAGTCCTCGGATCTGATTTGTCCTACGATATGTCTCAACGTCAACATCTTGAATTTGAGTCGCTGCACTGCTCGATTTAGATGTCGTAGATCTAAAATCTGACATAATCCCCCGTCTTTCTTTGAAACAATAAAATACTGGCTGTAAAAGCCTGAGTTTCTTTCGTGAGGAGGTACAAATTCTATTGCTTCCTTGCACAAGAGAGCTTTTAGTTCTTGTTCCATCACCAGAGTCTGCTCGGGGCACACCTCGGTGTACAAAACTCCGTTGAAGCGGGGCGGACGGACTTGAAATTGGATCCGGTAACCCTTCTCTATCGTGCGCAGGACCCATTGTGACACATTTGGTAGACCTTTCCAGGCTGCTAAATGGTCGACTAAGGGAACTAGCCTCTCGGGGCCAGCCTCAGGTGATATTATTACGGGAACCGCAACGGCTCGGCAAACCTCGACTGGAAGAGCCGGCTGAACCCTCTGGGGACATCGAGGAGGAACGGGCACCGTATAATGAGGTGCAAGCGCATGCTCCTCGGCGGGAAATGAGCTGTCAGGACTTTTTCTTATTTTCCCCTTTCCTCGCCTGAATGATTGCCCTCAGGTCAGTCCTAGGTTTGTAAGGCTGAGGTTGGTATTTTCTTCCTGAACCCCCATCCTTCTGGGGTGGGGCTCAGGAAGCAACACTCTGCTTCTGATGCTCACGGTAGCTAGTGGACACCTGTGGCTGTTCTCGCCCTGCCACATGGGGAGTTTGTCCACGGCGGGGGAGATAAAGTTTAAATGCCGCAGCCTGTTTCTTAGCCTCCTCGAACCTTTCAACAACGGTGTCTACAGCGTTGCCGAAAAGGCCCGTAGAGGACAATGGGGCGTCCAGAAGAAATGACTTGTCAGATGGTTTCATGTCTGACAGGTTCAACCATAAATGCCTCTCCGTGGCCACCATAGCGCCCATCGAGCGGCCCAAAGTGTGGGCTGCTTCACGAGTGGCACGGAGAGAAACATCTAAAGCATGACGGACGGGTTGTAAAACATCCGCCGCCACCAGCCCTGTGTCAACCAATTCACGTAGCGCATCAGCCTGATACGCCTGAAGTAGTGCCACAGAGTGTAAACATGCCTCGGACTGCCCTGCTGCCGCATATGCCTTGCCGACCAAAGTCGATGTCACCCTGCATGGCTTTGATGGCAAGGTAGGGGCTTTTAGGGACGAAGCCGTGGATGGAGACAGATAGCTCGCAAGCGTCTGTTCTATTCTCGGCATCGCCCCGTAACCTCGTTCTTTATAGCCCTGAACATTAGAGTAAATACAGGTCTGTGGCGTGAACACTCGTGCTGTATAAGGATGCTGCCAAGACCTACACACCTCTTGATGCAGGTCAGAAAAGAAAGGGAGTTTGCGTCGTGTGGGCTGTGTGCTATGCTTAAGACATCGCTCGTCCATCTTATTCTCAGGACGAGCGCTCGGTTTATCTTGCGGCCAGTCTATTGTCAGTTGGGCTACCGCAGCTGTCATGACTTCCACCAGATCAGCATGTACCGAAGCAACAAGAGGGGGAACATAATCTGACTCTCCTGCTTCGATACTAGTTATGTCTACATCCTCAGATGCAGAACATTGCCGAACCGGACTCCCTCTCTGAGCGGAAGAAACCGCAGTGCGTGCTCCCGACTCAGCAGAGAGAGATGTGGAAGCCACGGAGGGCAAAGAGAAGCCTCCGTGACGTCCATCTGCGAGCCCCACGAGCGAAGTTTCCGCTCTGCCTCGGCAGAAGCGGGACCATCACCACGCGGAGCTCGCACCTGGCCGTGCTTATCAAATAGTGCCAAGCGGGAACGGAGCGTACGCTGTGGTAAAAGTCCACAGGCTTCACAGTCAGCTCCTGCGCTCCTGCATGCTCCGCTCCCAGACAGACTACACAGAGATCATGCGTATCATTGCTCGTGATAAAACGCGAACAAGGAGGAGCACAATGTCTGAAACTTTTCTCTGACATGTTAGCAAACTGGCTAACCAAACACACTTCTACACAATCACGCTGCTTTTAAAACTAGAAACACACACACTTCACACAGAGCCGTAGCTGAGAAGAAAAGAGCTGAAGTTGACTGTTTCGGATGTCGTTTTATACCTCCTGGTCCATATGTCATCTATGACGTATCGTTTCACTACTGGACGATGTTGACACACGTGCTCAGAGCTGGTCACGCTGAGGCGTTCCCCAAAGCGTTGCCATGGCGACGCAGTGCGAGTTCCCTCGAAAGGGAACAGTTTATTAGTCAAAAGCATGTTCTGTTCACTTTCAGAAGCATACTTCTTGTACTGAAAACTGCGTTTGTGCATGAGAGGACCATGAAAAGATGTTGTAACAAATCTCCATAAAAGGGAAGGAAGGAGTCGGGAACCGGAAGACATTTTAAACATTTAATAAAATAACATAACAGAAACAAAACATAAACATAAACATAAATATATATACAAATACACACAAGTTCGGGCCCGGTCCTCTCTCTTCGACGGTCCGGTCGCTCGTTCCTTTCATATGCTCCCAATCTCCTACGAGATTCGAGCCCGGTGTGTGAACAGCTGGCGCTCATCCACAATTACTCACCGGACTCGAACCACGGTCTCGCCCCGCCTACTCTACTACAGATGTCTTTTGCAAGAAAAAACAGTTTATTAGTCAAAAGCTTGTTTTGTGCATGAGAGGACAATGAAAATATGTCTTTTGCAAGAAAAAACACTTTATTAGTCAAAAGCTTGTTTTGTGCACTTTCAGAAGCATGCTTCTTGCACTGAAAACTGCTTTTTGTTACACAGAGCATGAGAGGAGCATGAAACGATGTCTTTTGCAAGAAAAAACTGTTTATTAGTCAAAAGCTTGTTTTGAGCACATGCCATTTACAGAAACATGCTTCTTGTACTGAAAACTGCTAGTTTTACACAGTGCATCATAGGACCATGAAAAAGTGTATTTTGCAAGCGAAAACAGTTGATTAGTCAAAAGCTCGTTCTGTGCACTTTAACCTTTCAGAAACATTCTTCTTGCACTTAAAACCTCTTTTTGTTACACAAAGCATGAAAGGACCGTGAAAAAGTGTATTTTGCAAGAGAAAGCAGTTGATTAGTCAAAAGCTTGTTCTGTGCACTTTAAACTTTCAGAAACAAGCTTCTTGCACTGAAAACTGCTTTTTGTTACACAGAGCATCAGAGGACCATGAAAAAGTGTCTTTTGCAAGAGAAAATAGATTATTAGTCAAAAGCTCGTTCTGTGCACTTCAAACTTTCAGAAACATGCTTCTTGCACTAAAAAACTCTTTTTGTTTCACAGAGCATGAAAGTTCCATGAAAAAGTGTCTTTTGCAAGAGAAAGCAGTTTATTAGTCAAAAGCTTGTTTTGATCACATGCCACTTACAGAAACATGCTTCTTGTACTGAAAACGGCGTTTTGTTACAGAATGCATGAAAGGACCATGAAAAGGTATCTTTTGCAAGAGAAAACAGTTAAAAGCTAGTTTTGTGCACTTTCATCTATCAGAAACATGCTTCTTGCACTGAAAACGTTTTTTTAAGCTTACCTGCTTAAAAAGTAATTTCGTAAAAAATAGTAATTTCCTCCTTTTAAACTCTAGCAAAACAGAAATATTACTTATAGCACCAAAATCAAGTAAACAGAATATCTCCGATTACAGCCTGCAAATTGAAGGCTGCACTGTTACTCCAACAAATATTGTTAAAGATCTAGGCGTTATATTAGACGGCAACCTGTCATTTAAAAATCACATCTGGGTGTATCCTGCCTTTTACTGGGTTGGCACTCCATCCAGGGTGTATCCTGCCTTGATGCCCGATGACTCCTGAGATAGGCGCAGGCTCCCCGTGACCCGAGGTAGTTCGGATAAGCGGTAGAAAATGGATGGATGGACATCTCAAATATCACAAAAATAGCCTTCTTCCACCTTAGAAATGTTGCCAAATTACGAAATAGTTTATGTGTTGCAGACGCAGAAAAGCTTATTCATGCATTTGTGACCTCACGGCTTGACTATTGTAATGCTCTACTTAGTGGTTGTCCAGTATCATCGATAAACAAACTACAGTTAGTTCAGAATGCTGCTGCCAGAGTTCTTACTAGGTCAAGAAAATACGATCACATAACCCCAGTTTTAACATCGCTTCACTGGCTACCCATTAAGTATCGTATTGATTTTAAAATTCTTTTAATTACTTACAAAGCCCTGAACGGTTTAGCACCTACTTACTTAACCGAGCTTTTATCACGTTACAACCCATCACGCTCCCTAAGATCTCAAAACTTAGGACTTTTGACAACACCTAGAATAACAAAATCCACCAAAGGGGGACGAGCTTTCTCATACGTAGCACCTAAACTCTGGAATAGCCTTCCTGATACTATTCGAGGGTCAGACACACTCTCCCAATTTAAATCTAGATTAAAGACACATCTTTTCAGCCAAGCTTTCACTTAATGCATAGTTAATGAACAGCAGCTACGCTAATTATCCTCTTTATTCTCTTTCCGCCTCTGCCTCGGGATGCCCATCCCGAGGTAGGAAGAAGTTCCACCATGTCCAGACGACCGACAGATGCCCATCCCCAATTTGAGATCACGCCAGCTACAGCTGCAGACTGACTGACCATCCCAGCTCCATCTAAGGCAATTCCACCACCAGCCAAGAGAAATATGACCATCGGACCATCCCAGCTCAGACCACTACATCCCCAACCAAGAGCAAAGACGGACTATTTGGCTTATTAATGCTGAAGTTACAATATTTGGTATTAAATGCTAAATTTAAATCACATGTCACCAGTTTGAGTGCAGCTATGACACGTCAGAGGGGATCTGGCCCTCCCGGCTGAGCCTGGTTTCTCCCGAGGTTTTTTTCTCCATTAATTAATCATTGGAGTTTGGGTTCCTCGCCACAGCAGGGCAGTGTTGGCCTGCTCACCGGGAGACTGCATTCATTCATTTATTTATTTAGAAATTAGCTATTATTTATTAGTATGATCTTACTCGTTGTATGAATACCATGCACTGTGCTGTGTTTTAACTTTTCTGTTTTTCCTGTTTGCCCCTGTAAAGCTGCTTTGAAACAATACACATTGTGAAAAGCGCTATATAAATAAACTTGAATTGAATTGATTTGAATTGAATTGAACCTGTAGCTCAGTGGTAAGAGCATGGTTGTGGGTTCAATCCCAGGGGATTGCAAATACCTCGAAAATGTATAGGATAAAGCAATGTAAGTCGCTTTGGATGAATGCGTCTGCCAAATGCCAAAATCTAAATGTAAATGAAAACTGCTTTCTGTAACACAGAGCATGAGAGGACCATGAAAAGGTGTCTTTTTCAAGAAAAAACAACAGTTGATTAGTCAAAAGCTAGTTTTGCGCACTTTCAACTTCCAGAAACATGCTTCTTTTACTGAAAACTGCTTTTTGTTACACAGAGCATATGAGAGGACCATGAAAAGGTCCTTCCAGCTTGAACAACAAAACCTCTACAGATGATCCAGAATGCTGCGGCAAGAGTTATCTTTAATGACCCGAAGAGAGCACACGTCACTCCTCGATTCATTAAGCTATCTTGGCTCCCTATAGTCGCTCGCATCAAATTCAAGACTCTGCTCCTGGCCTACAAGACCACCTGTGGTTTGGCACCCCCTTATCTTCACTCGTTAATACAGACATATGTACCTGCTAGATCCCTACGCTCTGCAAACGAACGACGTCTTGTGGTGCCATCCCATAAAGGTAAAAAATCTCTCTCACGAACCTTCTCCGGATCGGTTCCACCTATGTGGAATGATCTGCCCGCTGCTACAATAGATGTGCCGATTCTGTAACCATCTTTAAGAGACGTCTGAAAGCACATCTCTTCCGTCAACACCTGACTGATCAGTTCTGACTTCTATTTCTTCTCTACTTTAAAATAAAACTCAGTTCTGTATACTGTGTTAGGTTTTGTGAGACCAGTCTTCTTTTTTGATTGCACTTATGCTTTTGTTGTACTTATGCTGTCCCAATTACTTCCATTGCTTACCCCACCTGTAAGTCGCTTTGGATAAAAGCGTCTGATAAATGACTAAATGTAAATGTAAGTTAAATACTTACTGAAAGAATGTAAACTTCTCACGTCCCCTTGTCTAAATAAAATTCTACGGTTGAAGAGTCTAGTCGACGGAACACACAGAGTTTCTGGATCCAGGAGACAAAGTTTGACACAGACACAAGTGCTTGTTCAATCAGAGTCCAAAGTTTATTGTATTAAGGACTACTACTTATAAGCTTGCATCAGGAGGCATCATATAAAACCACCAAAGCAGTGGAAAATCACCAGACTTTATGTTTAGTCTTATTCCTCCTGATCAATCAGATATGATTACATATTTAATATTACAATAACAAAACAATTGTCCCTTGACATTATTAGGAACCTTGAGATGGAGAACAACAGATTCTTATATCAACATAAGACAGCATAAGACATGATACTACTTTAGCGAGGTTAAACAACAAGAAAGTAAGGAGCAAATATTATGAATAGGAGATAATAACTAGAGAATAGAGAATAATAAGATAAAGGAATGAATACATATGATGAATATTGGAATAAACACAGATGCAGTATTTGTGGGGAACAGGACGAAATCCAGATTCTCACAATGGCCACTTTCAGATCAAACGGTCTTACAAGCTGTCCTGTGTCCCTTTAAAGAACAAATATATAGAGTAGTACAAAAGGTTAATACAAAGTCTTTAATAAAAGGATAATTGCATTTGCGTATTTT
Source organism: Triplophysa bombifrons (assembly GCA_029783895.1). NCBI lineage: Eukaryota > Metazoa > Chordata > Actinopteri > Cypriniformes > Nemacheilidae > Triplophysa > Triplophysa bombifrons. The sequence goes on along the minus strand of CM056459.1, from coordinate 18,295,344 downwards.
TTTGTGTGGTTTTCTGGTGTGCAAGCTGATCTTTGAGGTTAAAGATCAATCAGACTGATTTGTAATAAAAACATAACAACACCAATCACCCTCAATAAAAACGAAAACATAAAAATAATTATATCTACTCTTCATCATCTACCGTGCCAATCTCAATTACCGAATCGTCAAGCCCATTATCTTCTTCCATTACATTGTCACGTTCATCAACATTTCTTGGTTCTTCTATCACCGGTATTGGTTCTGGTTCTAACTCAGGTGTGTGAACATAATCATTGTCATCCTCGTCCGTATCGCTGCTACGATCAAATATGGATCCCCAAGTTTGATTCTGATCTTTCGGACGATAACTTTTAGATGTGCGTCTAACCAGCATAGCCTGGTTGACGTCAGTCGTTCTTTTTGCTAACATCATTCGATCGGTTCCTTTGGTTGTAATGGAAGTAACAGATCTTTTAACACATCCGACCACACACTGCAACATGCATGGCAAAAATAGTAACAAGACTAAGATGGTCACCACAACTGGAATTACTGTACCGGTTATCCAATGTCCCCATCCCCTGGCTAGGCTGTCCAACCATTGAAACCATGTTGCATCTACCGGTGTGGGTTCACGAACTGATTCTCTCATGTGCTTCACAACGTCAGTGACATTGTCTTCATAATCTGGAATTGAAAAACAACAAGATACTCCTAGCATTTTGCACACCCCTCCTTTCTCTGCTGTTAATATATCCAGAGCAAGTCTATGTTGCACGACGGCAACTCTCATTTTCTTTAATTCTTTCTTTTATTTCCCTCATCGCTGGTGGTTCTATTTTAATTTGAACTTCCTGATAACGGTCTTTACCTAATAAGGCCCACACGCAGTAGTAAATTCCTTCATCTTGAAATGTAACCTCTTTTATGGTAACATTCCTTACCCCTGCATAACTTTCCTTATGGTCTGGACCAGGAAGCGAAGGAAGAGACCCTATAGGAATGGTCTTTGCCTTACCACAATATACACAACGTTTTCCATCCCACATTACTCTGTGTTGTAACTTTACAATCTTTATTTCAAACCTGGGGTCGGTGCCTGGGGCTTCAGGGCCATGATACGCTATCACCTCTGACCACCTACAAGACCCCTTGCGTATATACAGACTCTCTCCGAATTGTTCCCTAACGGCTTCTGTATTGCCAGCTGCTCCCATGGTTAAAGATATTGGGTCACAAAGGAAGCTCGCGCTGCTGCCTGCCCTAAGAGTGACCTTGATCGTCTCTTTATCAGGGAAACTTTCATCTACTTCTCGTTTTGGCCGTGTGGCGAGAGTTTCATTTCTCTCTACTTTTATTTCTTGATTTAGGATTATACCAGTGATTATTATACTTATTAGTGTTAGAATAATCGTTGTTCCACGCAGTCCACACATACCTGGCTGCCTGAACGGGTGCCACGGCCTGTTAGGTTCTATCATTGTGAATGTGGGCAATCTCTTTTGCTTACAACTAATTCCCCCCCTTCTAGCCTGAAAGCATACAGAATTAGGCTACCTGGTATTGGACGTTGCAGCACCACTCTAGTTGGGTCAGGGGCAATTCCTATGGTCGTTTTTACTGCGTTAAGAAGATCTCGGCCGAACACAATAAGGGCTTCCGCTAGTGTGCACGCAGTGTAGGAATTGATATCTAAGAATTCCATAGGAAACTGTTGGAATAACACCTTTTATTTCAATTTGGCCCTTAATGCACCTCAGGGGAAGCGGAGTCAGCACTGTTGGCTCAATGGGCCTCCTATCTTCTTGCTTTGGGTGGCCCCCACCTCACAAAAGGTAGTTCTGTCCTCAGCTTAGTCAGTGCTTTCTCTACCCTGCGATGTAGTAAGGTGAATCCCCTGTGGAGATTCTATGTTAAATTGGAGCTTGCCTGCTCTCCTGAAGAACACAACTTCAGTCTGGAAGCGTGTATCCACTGTGGCTGATAGTCCGTCAGAACTCCTGTCCGTGTGACGGCAATCACAGTTGCTGGTCCGTGGTACTTTGGTTCTCCAACCTTTGTTTGCTTCAGACTCCTCACAAGAACGTTTTGTCCTGGAACAAAGTTATGGGTAGGGTTTTCTGAGGGAAGAGGAAGGCACAAAGAAACATCAGCACATATCGAATTTAACTTTTCGACTAGGGAGGTCACGTAGTCTTCCTGGATCACCTGAAGATCACCTAAACAAGAAATCCCAGACCGGCCTTTGACCCACGGGGTCGGGAAAGGTCTACCCATTAGTACCTCGAACGGTGACAATTTTTGTCGTGGAAGATGGAGTCATTCTAATTTCTGCCAAGACTGCAGGCAATAAATCAACCCACTTTCTTCCTGTATCGAGTACAGCTTTTGTTAGTCGTGTTTTCAGTGTTCGATTACAATCTCTCCACGACTGCTGCACTTTGCGGATGATAAGGAATATTAAAATGCCAATCAATAGACAACGCTTTTGCTAAGAGCTGTGTTACCTTTGACGTGAAACTCGTCCCGTTGTCCGATTCCAATATGTTCTAGCATCTTCCTTTGCATGGAAATGCTTCAGGCCACTTTGAGAATCGATCAATAATTACCAAAAGATATTTTAAGTTACCTATTGGCGGCATGTGCGTAAAATCAATTTGTAAATGTTGAAATGGAGCTTCCGGATGTGTCAATGCATCGTGCTTAGCTGATTTGTGCGGATTTACCTGAGCACATGTTAAGCATGCATCCAAAACAAGCTTTGCTGTTCTGTGAACATCGGCTATACAATACAATTGATTAATTGCTTGAACTACTTTTGCACAACTGGTGTGAGATAACCCATGGTAATGTCTAATTAGGATAATTAACCCTAATTTCGGTAGTGCTATTCTACCCTGTCCATCTCGAATAATCCCTCCCTTGTCAGGAGTGCAAAGATTTTTTCTCCAATGCTCTAAGTCTCCCTGTGTTGTTTGACTTTGTAGGAATTTGATATCAATGTCAGGTACATTCGTTATGTGCACTGTCATTGCTACATGTGTTTCATCCTTTGGATGAAATGGTGATTTAATCTGAGCTTGGGCTGCTGCCTTTGCGGCGTCTCTCAGCCCTCCTATTACCTATAGTCTGTTCATCCTCCCCCGAAGCGTGACCCTTGACCTTTACTATGGCCACTTCGAGCGGAAGCTGAACTGCTTCAGTTAACTGTCCTATCAGATTTGCATGTGCTATTGGCTTTCCATCAGCAATTTTAAAACTTCTCGCTTCCCACATTCTGGCATAATGGTGAAGAACACTCCACGCATACTTGGAGTCTGTATAAATTGTTACTCTCTTTCCTGTCATCAGCTCACAGGCCCGTATTAATGCTATCAACTCTGCAGCTTGGGCCGAATTGTAATCTAGAGCTAAAGCTTCTTTTACCTCTGCTGACTCGGAAACCACAGCATAGCCACAGAGGTAGACACCGTCAGATGGCTTTGAACAAGACCCATCAACATAAATATGTTCTCCCCCCTCTAGGGGCGTATCCAACAGATCGAACCTAGAAGAGTAAGAGATGGTCAGTTCAACGATGCAATCATGTTCAACATCAAAATCTGCCATGTCTACCATACCCAAAATACCCAGCAAAGCGGGATTAATGTTTGCTGTTGTTTGAATGCTAAGATTTTTCGTTGCCAACAGAGTAGCCTCGTAACCTGAGCGTCGTTGCGCTGTCATGTGTTGTGTTTGCATGTTGTGCAAGATTACCCCAACCTGATGGGATGCATATAATATTAAAGGGTGTGACAGCACAGTTTTCTCAGCCATCTGTACAATCAGAGCCGCTGCAGCCACCGCACGAAGACATGCTGGCATACCTGTGACTATGTTATCTAACTTTTTAGACAGATATGCAACTGGCCTATATGTTGAGCCATGAATTTGCAATAGGACACCCAGACCTGCACCCTCTGTCTCCCTAACATGCAAGTGAAAAGGTTTTGTGTAGTCCGGCAGGCCCAATGCTGGTGCTGTCGTGATGGCTGCCTTCAAAGCATTGAAATGTTCATCAGCTTCCGCAGTCCACTCCAATGCTGTGTTTGGCGGAGCTTTGTGATCTATCAGACCCCTCAGGTGCCTATCGTGAATCGCACAGTCAGGTATCCACTGTCTACAATAGTTAATTAGTCCCAGAAAGCTTTGTACCTGCTGCACTGTTCGTGGGGACTTAACCTTTCTGATCAGCTGGACCCTATCTGTGGATATTGCTCTGAGACCCTGCATCAGCACATGTCCCAAATAGGTTACCTTAGTTTTGACCCATTGCAGTTTCTCTTTCGAAGCTTTGAAACCTGTTTCGGCAAGTACATTGCAAACAATTATAGATGCTTTTTCACAGTCCTCCTCAGTCTCCCCCGTCACGAGTATGTCATCTGCAAACCGAAGCACACACACTGTTGAAGGCAAATCATTCATTTTGGCCAAAGTTCTGTGCACTGCTGCAGAAAAGACAGCGGGTGAGTCTACATAGCCCTGAACAAGGCGTTTCCACGAATATTGCTGCCCCTTAAATGTAAATGCTAACAAAGGCTGAGTATCTGGGTGTACAGGTACAGAGAAAAAGGCTGCACACAAATCAATTACTGTGAAATACTTGTGCGAATGTGGCACTGAATTCATAACAGTCAAAACATCAGGCACAATCGGTGCGAGTGGTATGATTAACTGGTTAACTGCTCTTAAATCTTGCGTTAATCTCCAAATTTTCCCATCAGCTTTCATAACAGGATTAATTGGTGTGTTATATGGTGAGTGTGTTTGTTCGAGGACACCCTGCTTGACAAAATTTTCAATCAAATGTTGAATGCCTTGTTCCTTATCTTTAGACAAAGGGTATTGTTTAATGTAGACATGTTTGTTTGTTTTGAGTTTAGCCCGATAAGGTTCCATATCAATGAAACCAGTTTCATCCCTGAACTGAGACCATAACAAAGGGTTAATCATGGTGTCCCCCCTTGTAGGCATGCTGCCACCGGAGGCAGATACCCTTGAGTCGCTTATCAGTCCACTTGTAGGCAGAGGATCGACGGATGCCTGTAAACTAGACAGAAAGGAAAAAACAACCTTGTTTTCAGTAAACTTAATATCCACCTAATTTATGCATCATATCACAACCTAAAAGATTTACTGGAGGACCCGTGTTCTCATGTTTGCTCTGTGGTGTGTGCTGTTGTGTGTGCGTCTCACCAGAAGTCGGCTTGCGCAGCTGTCTGCAATCTCGTTGTAATGGCCCCTCCTTCCGCAATGAAAGGAGATTATTTCTGACTTCTTCCTTTGGCTAGAATGCGGGAATTGCGGATTTACAGACGTTTGTTCAATGTTCCTTTTTCCCGGATAGCCTATAAACATGACATTCTCTAAAGTCATATCATGCAAGTTTGAAGTCGTTATTCTGATCAATTGCGCTTGCTTATGATTCATGTTATTTAACGGAGTGCTAAAAAAAAGAGGCATTATTCAATGGCAATTTAGAATCTTCAATCCATGCTTTCTTAAAACGCACAAAAATTGAGCAGCTGAGTCTCTCTTGCTGCCTGTTTCAAAAGATAAGACCTGTTGACTCCCTAGACATTTATCAAGAAACACTCTTATCTGTCCAGAAAAATATTTCAACATCTTTAAAAGTTTCCAAAACAACGCATGTGGGTTTGCAAAATGGACACATATTTACCTGTTTCCAGCGCGTACCCAAACCATTGAATTTTGAGGGTTTGTAGTTACATTCTGTTTATCAATTAACTTTTCCGGTTTGATCTCTTTTGGTTTGATCTCTTTTGGTTTTATCGGCAGTGATGGTGCAGAGGGAGAAGTCTGTGTCTGGCAAGGGTTTGTGTATCCCGGCGGCTTTTCTAATGGCCACCGGTTTTGATTTGCATACGCCATAAGACCCTGGTGCCAAACCTTTTTCATGTCTTTCCATACTGCATAGGCTTTATTCATGTATGGATAATCCCATGTTGGGTCTCCCCAACCTCCTTGTGACACGCCCCTTGCCAGTAACATACACTCATCAGAAAATGAACCTTCCCTCGGATAGGGCATATCAATTTTCGGTTTTATTCCCTCCGACCATCCTGCGATATTGCTAACATATGGATCTGTATAAAATCCCTCATTATTTCTGTACATAAATGCGACTGGGGTTTCGCCCGGCAGTGGCCTTGAAATAGAATTCCCCATCTTACACTTTCAAACCCGGCGGTGATAAAACAGTACAGTACAGACAAAACAAAGAAAAACCCTCGTGTTCAATCGACCAACCATTTCACCAGTATATTGCGATCAGAGGTGGATATTAAATTCACCGTCTTTTCCTGATAACAATATCTTAATATATCATGCAGTAACAGTGCAGTATATTTTCAATTTTAACTGTAATAATGTTATCTTTCAGAATAACCATTAAACAGATTTTATTTCTTTCTATTTTCCGTGAGTAACAAAGCCTTCTCAAAGCTAACACTTCGATCCTAAATTACAGTGTGATCAAGACTGCATTAACCATTCATATTCAGTGCGTTAATAATTATTTTACTAATCACTGTTGCCAGCCTCATTGGTACAACAATGGGAAACGAATCCCACTAACTTGAATTGAAACCTATTCATATCCGTTAATAATTATTTTACTAATCACTGTTGCCAGCCTCATTGGTACAACAATGGGAGAATCAACTCCCACTAACATGAATTTAAACACACAAGAATCCTACAGGGTAAGCGTTCGATTTCTGTAAGTCATAAAAAACTGTATAGAAACACACTTACCCCCTTTAATGTAGGTCTGTGAACCGATCGTCAGTGCGCCTCAGGCCTTTGTTCTCCTTGGTTCTAAGAGAGAAGAGTCTCCCCCCTCTCGCAGACGAGCCCCCACCTGAAAGAATGTAAACTTCTCACGTCCCCTTGTCTAAATAAAATTCTACGGTTGAAGAGTCTAGTCGACGGAACACACAGAGTTTCTGGATCCAGGAGACAAAGTTTGACACAGACACAAGTGCTTGTTCAATCAGAGTCCAAAGTTTATTGTATTAAGGACTACTACTTATAAGCTTGCATCAGGAGGCATCATATAAAACCACCAAAGCAGTGGAAAATCACCAGACTTTATGTTTAGTCTTATTCCTCCTGATCAATCAGATATGATTACATATTTAATATTACAATAACAAAACAATTGTCCCTTGACATTATTAGGAACCTTGAGATGGAGAACAACAGATTCTTATATCAACATAAGACAGCATAAGACATGATACTACTTTAGCGAGGTTAAACAACAAGAAAGTAAGGAGCAAATATTATGAATAGGAGATAATAACTAGAGAATAGAGAATAATAAGATAAAGGAATGAATACATATGATGAATATTGGAATAAACACAGATGCAGTATTTGTGGGGAACAGGACGAAATCCAGATTCTCACACTTACCTGAAAGTATTTTTTAAGAGAGTTGAACATGGGATGTATATAGTTTTGAATTATTGCCTTATTTTAATAGGTCAGGTTTTTTATGATGTGGATTCTTTTGGATGTTCCTTTGATGGTGAGCCGCCCCAGCGGAATTCTAGAAATGAAGAGGAAAATAATTAATAAGTGACATAATAAAAACTGAACTTTAACTTCTCTCATCAAGAGGAAAGAGACTTAAGGATGAACTGTGGACTGTAAATAACAGCTACACCATTGGTTGAAGATAAGTAATTGAGAATCTGATATCTGAACTAATTTGAATTGAACCGTGATTTCATTTCCTGAAAGTGGATTCTTCAAGCGAAATGTCAATTTTTGCACAGTGAATGTGTATTGTGTAATCCATTTGTCACTGTTATTGAATGTAAACCAGTGGAGAATTTTATTGAGTACTCTAATTGATATTGATGTTATTTTGAAGAAAGGCCTACTATTTATTTAGGTAAACTTTATTAGAAGCATTGTCCTACACCTGTTACTGGCTCTTGAGTTTCCAGTGATTGCCATCTCCAGAGGGCCGTACCTACATTTTCTGACCCACAGTTGGCTTATATTGAGCATCAACAGAAATACTAAGTATATTAAAAGTGAGGTTTTGATATAAGAGGTGCTACATAAAGTGGTGATTCCAGCCAGCATTTGGTTTGTATTACTGGAAACTCACTTATTCACATATTGTAAATCACCCAACCCAAGTAGACTGTTGACAAAATGGAAGTAGTTGTTACTAAAGGCATTAAAGTCCCTAGAGAACTAATGGAGGTCTTGCAAAAACATGGGTCCATATCCAAAATAGTGGAGCAGAATCTGATTGTTGAGTTTCACAGTAGGATCGTTTTGCAGTCTTTACAGCCTATGTTACTCTACACTCACAAGTTGGCTGGAAATCCTGAAATTGCATATGTAGAAATGTCCTTTTCTGATGTTTATACAAAACAAACAGGAGGGGATGCCACTAGGACCTACCTCAAAGGGCTGAGAGAAATAGCGCAGCTAAGCAGAGTTAACTTTGAAACAATGCTTGGTGAAATGCTAACAGAGATGAGCTCAGCTGTTCTTCCTTCCGGTGCGGATGTACATCCGAATCCTGAAAAACTCATTGTTCAGGGCCAGCCTGAGAAAGAAACCGTGTCAAGTGAGACAAGTGAGCCCCGTTCAGTAGAGAGACATTTTCTGTAATTGGCTCAATTCTTACTTCTCCTACTGTAATGAACCCACCTGATGTACAGAGATTAGTTGTGGAGCATGTAGTGAGAACTGAGGATGCAAGTTCTCAAGTGTTTGCAACTATAAGACTTCAAGCTTTCTCTGGGAGGACTCCCAGGCCTGTAAATGAGATTGAGTATGACTCATGGCGTACAAGTGGTGACTTTATCTTGAAAGATCCCACAATATCTACCTTCCATGGCTCACGAAAGATTCTAGAAAGTCTTCTACCCCCAGCCTCTGATATTGTAAAACACTTGGGGCCTGAAGCTTCTCCATCCGAATACCTGCAGTTGCTTTGTTCAGCGTTTCGCACTGTGGAGGATGGTGATGAACTTTTGGCTAAATTCATGAATACTTTACAGAATGCAGGTGAAAAGCCGCTTGTTTATCTTTCCAGACTTCAAGCTGCTTTGACCGTAGCATTCAAGAGAAATGGTGTTTTGTCCAGTGAATCAGACCGGCACTTGTTAAGACAGTTCTGTAGGGGTTGCTGGGACAATAATCTGATTGCAGACTTAGGGCTACAGAAATGAGACAATCGTCCTTCTTTTGCGCAGCTACTGCTAATGTTAAGCACTGAGGAAGATAAATATGCAAATAAAGAAGGTGCATAAGACAGCATTTAGCTGGAACAAAGCAACGTGTTCAAGTACCAGAACCCAGAGAACGTGGCAAGTCGATTAGGCGAAGCAATCTGATATGTTTTCAATTGCAATTAAAACTAAAGAACTTAAAAAAACAGACCTCTTCACAGTCAGTTGACGAGGGCTTTACTCCCAGGGCTGAAATTCCCAAAAATCCAGTTTGCAGGCTAATGCTCGAAAAAACTCTGTAGTAGATATAATATGTGAGAAACCAAAGGCTGAAGCGGCTACCGCTGATAAGACAAGATAAACAGAAAAGTCTAGTCCATTGTAGTGTTTTAAATTTGGAGAAGACGGCCACATAGCAGTCTCCTGCATTGCTGAGCCGAATCCAAAACTTGTGGCTGAGAATCGTAAATTGTAAAGAGAAAAGCAGTCCAGATGGGAAAGTCAGAATACACTGATGAAAGAGGCTTTAAACTAGATCCAGTTCTTATTGAGGGGCGAATGGGAACTGAAAAGTTGACAAGTCCAACAAGGGCTAGAGTTTCTACTTGCAACCAAGTTTCTAAGTGCTCGAGTCTAAAAGCTAAACTGCCCAAAGTTTTTTGCATTGTTTGAGATTTCAGGATACGTCTGTCGCTGTTTAATTGATACTGGATCACAAGTTACTACTATTCCCCTTTCCTTTCATGAACAGTATCTTTCTAAACACCCCATTCATCCTCTGGCAGATTTGTTAGAGGTAGAAGGAGCAAATTGTCTTTCTGTGAGCACGACCTTATCCTTCTTATCTGGTTTGTATGGTTATAGACCATCTCAAAGAACTCCTGTTGAGTGGTATTATCAGTGAGTCAGAGTCTCCTTATTCTTCACCCATAGTGGTGCTCAGGAAAAAGAATGGTGATGTCCAACTTTGCATAGATTATGTAGAAGATATTTTTGGCTAAAATATAGAAGAATAATGTCTACAATTGTTTACTATTATAAAATCATTTTAAGAGTTTCTTATCTCGGGTGCTGAATGCTAGCTGACACAAAGGACCCTAGGTAAGCTGGGGGAGGAAAACACATCTGTTTTACATTATATTGGGGGGCTCAGAGGATGTGTGTGTGTGAATGTGTGTTTGTTGAGCACACTATATAAGGGCTTCTCCAAAAACGGAGGAGAGAGTGACATTGCAATCCTACTCCATTAATAAAGTGGTTTTTGTATCAAAACTCGAGACTCAACAATAATTCTTCAGAACACGCAAAGAAAATCCACAACATATTTGGCGAGCCAGCCAGGAGAACATTGGAAAGAACACTGAGTTGATCCACAGCGGGCAAACTTCTGGACGAGCAACACAACAAAATTTGGCCAAGGTAAGCAGTTTTTGCTTATATAGTTAGGTTGTGTTGTTTGCCAGATATTGCTTGTGGTGAGACACTTTACGTTCTTCTAAATTCATCGAACTAAAGTGATTAAAAATGATTAAGCAGTACCTGAGTAAAGGAGTTTTGATCCAAATCCATAAATGCATGCATTGATTTATGTTTACTGTTGGGTTGGTCTTGAGGAGAACAGTTTTCAAATTTTAATACTTATATAAGTATACAATGCATATTAGATAAAAATAGTATTAAAAATAAAAGCGCTAATAAGTCCTATAGGTTAAAAAAAGTCCTACAAAGGTTGCCTTTTAAACAGAGAGCAGATTTGTAGGTACTCACAGTTTCGGTAGAAATGCAATTGTGGGTGGCCGCGTAGTTATTTATTTTATGTTGCATTGTTGATCCAAGGGGACGCGAGAGCAAAACTATATTTAAGTCAAGTGTGGCCTATTGTTGATCCAATTGGAAACTTAGGAACATTAATGGTATTTAATTAAGGTTGCCTTGTTGGTCCAGGTGGAAACAAGAGCAAAAGTGTATTTAATTCAAGTGTGGCCTAATGTTGATCCAGGTGGAAACTTAGGGACATTGATGGTATTTATTTTAGGTTGCCTTGTTGATCCAATCGGAAACAAGTGCAAAATTTAGTTCAAGGGAGGCCTACTGTTGATCCTAGTGGAGACTTAGGCAAACTTGAGGGGGGTGTGTTTGGTATGTTACCGGTTTGCTTTGTGAAAATGTGTATTGTCTGTGTGTGCATGACTGCAGTATGAGTGTGACATAGATTTTTCAACTCAGAGTGGTGACTGCGTACCCCTCCTGTGTCTCACAGGAGGAGCATAGTGGTTGGCTCATTTGTGAGATTTACATATAACCCTGTAAATAAAGGGATAAAGCATAATATTAATCCTATAGAAAAGGAATACAGTATGAAAGTATGAGCCCTGAATGATAAAGGTACACAGATGTAGGTATGCAAAATATGTTCCCAAAACAAATAAAGGAACGGTTATGAATGTTGAACAATAATTGCTTGAAGTCTTACCTGTATAGGTTAGAGAGATTGAAAGTCTAAAATTTAAATAAAATGTATCTCTATTGTTGATGTGAGCAATTTTATCCAAAGGAGTGGTTGAATAATAATATGTAACATTGGCAAATAGGAATAAGTGGCAGATATTGCTGAATGGTATTAGATTATCAGAAGTTTTATATCACTTTGAGAATCCATGTGTAATTGAAAGCTTCGGAAAAAAGTAATACGGAGGAATTTTTTATAGCTGATAATATTTTGAGGGATAAGAGATTCAAAGTAGAAAGTTTTGCCTATATTGAATAATTATGGCTGCAACGCCTGTAGAACTTATGGGCCTGAAATATCCCTTGTGCAAACAAATGATCATTGAACTTTCAAAGAAATGGCAGAAAATAACAAAAAACATGTATACAAATTGGCCAACTGAGGGTTCGTTTGATTTATCTTTATTAGGACAAATGGACACATTGGTAAAAAATCACAAAATTAAAAACATGGGTAAAAAACATAAGAAAAGACAGGAAAAACAAGAAAAAGAACAAGAAGTTTTGTCATTGTTTATGAAAGAAGGACAACTATTACTTGAACAGGCAAGGAAAATAGTTCAGGAAGAAAATAAAAAGAAAGAGGATATCTGTGTCTCAGGAACTGTTTGTGCAAGCCCTCCCCCATATGTGACCCCTGAAGGTCAATTTCCCTTAGTCAAAGGAAAGTTAGAGGTAAAAGGCGGAATGCAATTAGTGGGCGACTTTGAATTAAGTGGAGAAAACCAGATGGAGCCAGGAGTAAGGCCAAAAATCAGGCCATATACTAGCAAACCGGGAAGCCCTTATTTAGATTGTTACAGGAATGTAAAGGAAGCTTTGAAACAAGTGAAAGAACAATATGAACAAAATATACCAAATGAAAAGAAAACAGCTGAGTGAACTAAAAGAAAAGAAGAGGAAAGTGATGAAGCAAGGAAAATAGAGGAAGAGATAGGTAGAAGGATTGAAGAAGCAGATAGATGTGTTGAAGAAACGAAGAAATAATTATGGAGCAGAATGGAAAAGAAAGAAAGTAGAGTTGAGGAAGAAGGTATGGAGTCCTTATCTGATGAAAGTCTGTGGTTACGTGATAAAGATACCGGACGGCTTAGTCCGGTAGCCGAACAACTTCCAATATTGATTAAAGGGGAACAGGGAGAATATATTCCGTGGGCTTCAAGGGATTTACAGGGGTTTGTCACTCGCCTCCCTGACATCAACGAGGGGGCGGGAAAGTGGATAACCATCTTTGAGAATGAGACGGCTGGCAATATTATAGCTGTGGGGGACATTAAAGCACTCCTTGCAAAAATTATTGGAGGGGCAAAGTTAGGAGAAATCCTACAAGCAACTGGCTTAGAGAATGTGTGGCAGGCATTGCGTTTGGAATACCCAACCAGAGTCAACCCTAAAGCTCTGAAAGGTGATCAATTATTGGACACAGACAATCCGGTCAGTTACATTCAAAGACACTTAAAAAGATGGAAACAGGAGACTGAAGGGAATCCAGAAGAAGACCCTTTAATGGCTATATTATTCAGAAATTCTATTACTGAAGCCATGCCATCAGTTGTAAGAAGCAAGTTAGAAGATGTCGTTGGATTAACGTCCAAATCACACAAAGAATTTGTTGACCATGTGTCCCATATAGTGGAACAATACAGGAAAAATGAACAATCCTTGAAAAATCAGGAGAAAGAACTACAACGGAAGGTAACTCACTTACAGCTTGAAGAACTTACAAGCAAAAATAAGAAAAAGATTCAGGCAGTTGTAAAAACACAAGATTCTAACCAAATGATTGTAATTGCTCCTATGAATGCTCCCTCACCAGATATTCAAACAACGTTCCCTGTAGGAATTCTTCCAGAGACCCACCAGAGCCCTGCCCCCTTCTTCAATGTTTTTACTCACCAGCAGACACCACTGGGAGAATGGCAGAGAAACCCACAGACAAGTGGGCCAAGGGGGAGAGGGGGAGGAAATGGGCCTCCTGGAATGTGCTGGGGATGTGGTCAGCTCGGACATATCAAGCAGAAATGTCCATTCAATCCATGGCCTCAGGCCCTTGGGGGTGGAAGGGGGATGGGTTGGCAAGCACCTTTTAGAGGTCCAGTGAACCATTGGGGAGGTACAAATCAGGGATACTAGGGATGCCCAGAGAATCCTATGGGGGTGTGTCAACTACCAATTTTAACATCTAATGCAAAACAAGAACCAATTTTGCAAATTGAAGTAGAGGGGAAAACCATACCAATGATGATAGACACAGGAGCAGTTTATTCATGTGTAAAATCAAATTATGCCTCACACCTCCCCATGTCTGGAAAATTTTAACATCTAATGCAAAACAAGAACCAATTTTGCAAATTGAAGTAGAGGGGAAAACCATACCAATGATGATAGACACAGGAGCAGTTTATTCATGTGTAAAATCAAATTATGCCTCACACCTCCCCATGTCTGGAAAAAAGACAGTAGGATTCTCGGGACAAATACAACTAATACCTATGACTGCTCCAGTTTGTTTGCAAACAAAAAACAAAAGTGTGACAATACCAGTCTTAATATCAGATCAGACTCCTATTAATCTGTTAAGAAGAGATGCATTATGTAAATTGGGTGTTAATATTTGGTGTTCTTCAGATGGAGTGTATGTAGATCAGAAGGGTACTCAAATGTATAATATCGGAGCCGAAAGCTAATGTATACTGGATAGGACAAATAGTGGAGGATGTGAGACAGACGATTGATAAATGGGGTAAATTCATTGAAGCACAGCTTCCTGACGCACAGATACCCAAATCAGGATTTTACTGCACAATGAAATACGACTCTCAACTCAACTTTATTTATATAGCGCTTTTTACAATTTTCATTGTAACAAAGCAGCTGTACATGAGACACAATAGATTACAAGTAAAACAACTAAAGGCATATACCTGTAAAAACAAGAAAAAGGTGGAAAACAACAAAAGACAGACATACAAATGCTCCACACACACAATATGCATACATACACACATTGACATAGACGCACACACACAAACACACTCACACACACACACACACACTCACAAACACACTCGCACAAAAGGACAGTGAAAGGACACATTTGAGATAAAGGAGAGAGAGAACCACAGCTCAAATATTAAACGGACTATAAATTCTTATATATTAGTTATTTCTAATTTCTGAATTCTAAAGCAGCCCCCCGGCCAGGCAGATAGTCCAAAACAATATGCAAACGGTGGCGAGGAACCCAAAACTCTAATCGAGAAAAAAAACCTCAGGGGAACCCAGGCCCGACCGGGGGATTCCAGTTCCCCTCTGGCAAAAGCTGCTGCCTCTGCACAGGCACAACAGTGCTTGCACAACAAGGCTAAATAAAAATAAAAAAATAAGCTTAATAAGGTAAATGGTAGATTTAAGATTATCATTAACAATCTAATAGCATTTGAAATGCTATAAACCGCTTCCCATTCTCAGCTCTGCCATCAGGTCTGGGCATGAACTGCCTCCTGCGGTAACCTTGGAACAAAGAGACAAGACTGGCTGAGAGTAGAGTACTGTTCTGCACTCTTTGATGCAACAAGTACATCATTTGTTGTTGGATGTGTTCCTGGTTCCGGTTGATCTAAATAATGCAGCCTAAATCCTCTGAGGATTAATATTATGGAAGTGTAGTGTATGCAAGATTAAAAAGATGCGTCTTTAGTCTAGACTTAAACTGACAGAGTGTGTCTGCCTCCCGGACATTGCAGGGAAGAATATTCCACAGTTTAGGCGCTAGATAAGAAAAGGATCTACCACCTGCACTTGATTTTGAAATTCTAGGTATTACCAACTGACAGGATTCCTGAGAGCGTAATGCACGTGGAGGTCTGTAATACAATAGAAGTTCATTTAAATACTGCGGCGCTAGACCATGCAGGGCTTTATAGGTAATAAGCAAGATCTTAAAGTTAATGCAATGTTTTATAGGTAACCAGTGCAAGGTTGAAAGAACCGGGGTTATATGCTCATACTTTTTAGTACGTGTAAGAACTCGAGCTGCCGCGTTTTGAACCAGTTGCAGTTTTTGTAATAGGCCTGCAGGGCAACCACCTAGAAGTGCATTACAGTAATCTAGTCTTGATGTCATGAATGCATGAATTAATTTCTCTGCATCTGACATCGACAGCATATGACGTAGTTTAGATATATTCTTAAGATGGAAAAATGCAATTTTACAGGTGTTGGCGACATGGCTTTCAAATGACAGAGTACTATCGAATACAACGCCAAGATTCTTAGCTGACTACGAGGATTTTATGGAGCATCCGTCAATCGTTAAGCAGTATTCTTGGTTGTTACGTATAGCGGTTTTTGGTCCCGTAAGTAACACTTCTGTTTTGTCCGAGTTTAATAGTAAAAAATTGTTACTCATCCAGTTTTTTAAATCAACTATGCAATCCTTTATTCGATCGAACTGCTGGGTTTCGTGAGGCTTCGAGGAAATATAAAGTTGAGTATCATCAGCATAACAGTGAAAGCTAATTCCGTGTCGCTTTATTATATCTCCTAGAGGTAGCATGTATAATGCGAAGAGCAGAGGCCCCAAGACTGAACCCTGTGGTACACCGTACTGGACTAGTGATTTGCGGGACACCTCATTGTTTATTGCTACAAATTGAAAACGGTCAGATAAATAAGACTTGAACCATTTCAATGCTATTCCGTTAATGCCGACGTAATTTTCGAGTCTATGTAGAAGTATGCTATGGTCAATGGTGTCAAATGCAGCACTAAGGTCTAGCAGCACCAATAACGAAATACAGCCACGGTCAGACGCTAAGAGCAGATCATTTGTAACTCTAATCAAAGCAGTCTCTGTACTGTGACATGCTCAAAATCCAGACTGGAATTCTTCATTAATGTCATTCCTTTGGAGGAAGGAGCATAATTGAGTTGAAACTACTTTTTCCAGAATTTTAGATATAAAAGGTAAATTCGATATAGTCCTGTAATTCCCTAGTTCTTTAGGGTCGAGTTTGGGTTTTTTGACAAGGGGCCTTATAACAGCCACCTTAAATGCTTTAGGCACATGTCCTAGTGTCAGAGATGAGTTAATAATACTAAGAAGAGGATCTATAATTTCTGGGAGCATTTCTTTCAGTAGTTTTGTAGGTATAGGGTCTAGCATGCATGTTGTTGATTTAGATGATCTAATGATTTTAGACAGTTCATTGTGATCTACAGTAGAAAATAATTGCAATTTCTCCTTAGGGGTGCTGTAGTTAGTTTGTTCAGCGGGTTTCACTTCAGGTTGCATTGTTATAATTTTTTCTCTTATATCTTGGATTCTACTAGTGAAGTAGTTCATAAATTCTTCACTGTTATGCTGATAATCAGAATCTGACGTCGCTGACGACTTATTTTTTGTTAATATAGCCACGGTGTTAAATAAAAACCTAGGGTTGTGATGGTTTTCCTCTATTAGTGATGAAAAGTAGGCGGATCTAGACATTTTTATGGCATCCCTGTATTTTCGAGTACTATCCTTCCATGCTATACGAAATACCTCTAAATTAGTTTTCTTAAAGTTGCGCTCCATTTTCCGGGACGCTTTCTTTAGAGTCTGAGTGTGTTCATTATACCACGGTGTTGGGCTGCCATTTTTAATTTTCTTTAAACGCAGAGGAGCAACTATGTTTAATATTTCAAAGAAGGTAGTGTTAAAATTTTCAATAGTAATGTCAAAATCGTCAACGTTTTTACTCGTGCTAGATATTTTAGACAAGTCAGGCAATACGACCCCTCGAGGAATGCTGACATAGAAAAGGAATGGCAGGAAGGAACTAAAGATCAATAAATTGAAATGATATCACAATATATCATAATAAGTAAGCAGGGAGCAGCTTTAAAAATAACAGAAAATGAATTTACAAAGAAATGGTTCAATGTAAATGATTCGATTCCACATAAATCTATATATATAGGAAAAAATTGGGAAGCAACAGATTTGGGACCAATGATAAAAAAAGCAGAAGAAAACAAATGTGAGGCTACCATAAATACATTCATTTTTCATTCTGTTAACAAAAATTACATAAAAGTTATGTGTGGCAATTCTTTGCTAGGAATTACTCACAGCCTTATCGTAGATGCACATGGTTTTGACCATTGTGCAAAGGGGGAAGTAATAAGGAAAATTAAATTACAAGGTTATTATTCTCCATACTTGAACACTATAGCGGAATTTTTGTCTACATGTGAGATCTGTGCTAAGTATAATGTGAGAAAGGGAATAACAACACCAAATTTTTGGTGTTGTTTATTTTTATATAGATCATATACCTGTACCTGAAGGACTCTTTAAACACTTGGTGATGGACTATGTGGATATGATAAAACGGGTGCAGGGAAAAAGATACATGCTTGTGATTGTTGATCGATTTAGCAGTTGGGTAGAAGCAGTGCCATCAGCAGATGCTGGGGCAGCTAATGTTGAAAAATTAAATGGGATTCTCAAGTCCAAGCTTAACAAAAAATTAAATGGGATTCTCAAGTCCAAGCTTAACAAAATATGTGCAAGTACTAAACTGAATTGGGTTGATGCATTACCTCTTGCTTTAATGAGTTACCGCATGCAGACTAACAGAATTACTCATTTAACACCGCATGAAATGCTTACAGGTCGACCTATGCCGGTGCGGTGCAGCAGAGGCCCATACAAAGGACCCCCATTAGAGCAATTGCAAATGGAATTAAGAGCGTATATGAAAAAACTAACTTCTATCCATAAAGCTATTTGTGTGCAGGAAAAGAGAAAGGAGTCGTGTGAGGACACGGAGACAACCTGTCCAATAGCCCCAGGGGATGAAGTCTATCTAAGGGTGTTCAGGAGGAAATGGAACGAACCGAGAAGGGAAGGACCTTATAAAGTAGCCGCAGCTACTCCAACAGCCGTCCAAGTGGAAGGAAAAAACACTTGGTATCCCCTGAACCACTGCACGAGAGTTCCTAAAGAAAGAACAGGAACAGGAAGAATAATACCGGAGGTCAATGAGCAAGAAATTCCTGTGGTTGACAACAATGAATTGCAAAGTGTGGCAGAAGCAAATGAACAAAGCAGTGAAAATGAAAACTGTGACAATATGCCTGATCATCATATGCTTCTCACAAGTTCAAGCTACAGACAACATTACAACTCTATATCCTATAACTCACAACCACACTTCCCTATCATTAATTACTCAGTCTTCAGCGAAACCCAGTAACAACTCTGTAAATGAACTGTATGGAAAACAACGAAGGAACATCGAAGAAGATTACAGCATGTATGAGGGTGATACTAAACTAGATGCTTTATGGGAAACAGCACAGAGTAATCAATGGTATGAATGGGCAACCTTTACAGCCACAGAGGTAAAAAAGAAAGACTGTTTATTCTGTACTAAAACACCGATGAGCCAAGTGATAGTAACCCCAAATCCTTTTGATTACGAACAATGTGCTAGATTCAACAGAGACTCTTGCCATTTGATAAAAGCCGCAAGATATTTTTGTCCAGCTGAATGTTTGGGTTTCCTAAGTAATTATCACCACATGCTTCTCCTAAAGAACATACCTCTATTGAGAGCTAAATGTAAACATGTTGAAATAACTGAAAGTATAAAAATGCAAGATAACCAAATAGAAATTCCACCATTGTACACCATAGACTATAGTAAGGAATATGAATGTTTTTTCAAATCCACAGGGGTTATAAACGTGGGACAATTTAAAGGGAAATGCAGTGTCATTTGGAATATAGATAAAGACATTTTTCTGGATGTACATTAGATGACTCTAGGGACTTCCAACCCTTTAGGGCCGCAGGACGAAGAAGAGGAGAAAGAATAAGTCCAGCTGAAACTTCTGAAAATCTAACTATATCTTTACCTTCAGCAAAGATATATCACAATCAAACTAAAGCAATAGCTGACTATTTCTGGATTTGTGGAAAAAGAAAACTATTGTCGTCTTTACCCCTCGGATGGAAAGGAAAATGTACGAGAGTACGATTAATACAAGAAATCAAAATAATAGAATGGGATTCAGAATCCACAAGGGAAACGAATAAAACAATCAATTACCGAGCTAAGAGAAGTTATACACCAGATCCAAAAGTTTACATAGACTCCATAGGCAAGCCTAGAGGAATACCGGGTCAGTTCAAAGCAAGAGAAGTTAAATCAGGTTTCGAATCAATATTAATTTGGATTTCACCAAACAAAAATACAGAATGGATAAATTATATTTACTACAACCAACAAAGATTCATTAACTATACCAATGAAGCTTTACTTGCTTTAGGCGAACAATTAGATGCAACCAGCAAAATGACATGGCAAAATAGATTAGCCCTGAATTGGATGTTAGCAGACAAAGAAGGTGTGTGCGTCTTATTTGGGAACCAATGTTGAATTTATATTCCTAATAATACATCACCAGAAGGAACATTTACTAAAGCCATGACTAAACTCAAAAGAATTACAAATAGAATTAGCAACTAATGCTGGAAAAGATGAAAAAACATGGGATTGGTTTAATTTAAAATTAGGAATTTGGGGAGAATGGTTAGCGAAATTAGGAATACTCTTTGGAGTGACAATTTGTATAGGAGGATTACTTTTTTGCTGTGCCATACCCATATTAAAATCCCTAATTATTAAAGTTACACAGTTAAACAGATGGACAGTTAAACAGATGGACATTTTAAGGTATTATGATGATGAGAAAACAAATTTGACTCAACAAGAATGTTATCAAAAGTTATTACACAAAACAGTATTGACTTTGCAACAGGCAGAGGAGTCTTAGAGAACTTCTTTTGAATATTAGAAAGGAACGCTAATCAAATAATTTTGTAACCTAATCAATATTATGCATGCCTTGTTTTCATATTATCTTGCTATTATGATACGGAAGATTTAATTTCATTTTTACATGTTATACATTTGTATCCTTATTATTTTTGTTTTTGTGCACATTTTATTTTATTATTTTATTTTATTTTATTAATATTTCATATTTCATTTGTTATGCACATTTCTTTATCTTAATTTCTTTACTTTTCATTCATGCTTATCACAATGTGTTATACTTCCATTTTCTATGTACTTTCTTTATATTGTTGTATGTACACCAATTTATTTTGTTTACTCTTATTTGTTTATATATATTCTACATAACGGTGAAAACCACAGGCAAGAGCAGAACCTAATGCACGCACATGCTTTAAACAAGTTTTTGTAACCTATAATCTCATAGTATCGGAATCTTTTACTTCCTTCTTGTCAATGGAGGAGGGAGATGTTTGGTTCTGATACTCCAGAATGCTGTGGCATGATTGGTTATTGGTAATAGAAAATTCTGACTACTTAGTCATTAGATAGACTTTGTGACTTATATCATGAAACAGTATTCTGGGAAATGGTACGTAAATAACGTACCAAAGGGGGAAATGTAGAAGATATTTTTGGCTAAAATATAGAAGAATAATGTCTACAATTATTTACTATTATAAAATCATTTTAAGAGTTTCTTATCTCGGGTGCCGAATGCTAGCTGACACAAAGGACCCTAGGTAAGCTGGGGGAGGATTTGTGTGTCCCCTGGGGTTCTGGGAATTAAACCGTATGCCCCAGACCAATGCACCGAGTACCTTCCAGCGGATAGTGGAGAAGTGTATGGGAGATACTAACTTAAAGGAAGTCCTCGTGTTTCTGGATGATTTGATCGTGTTTTACCAGACTCTAGAGGAACATGAAAGATTCAAGCTGCAAGTGCTCACTTGGTTGAAGGAATATGGGCTGAATCTTTCACCCGAAAAGTGCCGGTTTTTCCAAACTTCTGTGAAATATCTGGAACATATTGTGTCTGAGCAGGGAGCAGAGACCGCTCCTGAAATTGAAGCTATAAAGACCTGGCCATTTCCTAAAAATCTTGAAGAGCTGAGATCGTTCTTATGGTTTTCTGGTTTCTATTGGTTTATTAAGTTTATTGATGACTACTGAATGAGTTGACCTCCTTTGGAAAAAGGTAGCAAAAAGCCTGTTAAAGAAGGTCAATACCACAACCCCGAAGAAGGATTTGCTGGTCGCTGGACGCCCTCTTGTCAAACAGTATTTGAAACATTAATTACTAAACTCTCCACTGCTCCTGTCTTAGGTTTGCTAACCCTAAGAATCCTTTTGTTCTTCACACAGATGCCAGTGCCTCTGGATTGGGGCGGCTCTGTACAAGGAGCAGGATGGGAAGCAACGAGTAATTGCTTATGCTAGCAGGGGCCTATCACGCAGTGAATCCCGTTACCGAGCTCACAAACTTGAATTCTTAGCTCTCAAGTGGGTTGTGACGGAAACATTTCATGGCTATCTTTACGGCACTTAATTTACTGTTGTTTCCGGTAGGAACCCCCTGACTTATTTGCTGACAACAGCTAAGATGGATGCTGTAAGTTATTGATGGCTGTTATCGATGCTGCTTTGTCCACTTTTTCCTTTAAACTACAGTACAGAGCTGGAAAGCTGAACGTTGATGAAGACAGTTAGTCAAGAAGAATAAGTAAAGACTATTACTGGCTTGTATGTTTCCAGATATTGCCATCTCCAGAGGGCTGTACCAAAAAGTTCTGATCCACAATTGGCCTATATTGAGAATCAACAGAAATACCAAGTATGTTAAAAGTAAGGTTTTAATATAAGAGATGCTATATAGTATTATAACAGCTCATCAGATAGGGAATTAAAAGAGGAGTGCGTTGAAAATGCCTTGAACTATGTTAAACTGTGAATCATCCCAATGTATGAATACAACATTGGAGTTTGGGTTCCTCGCCACAGCATGGCAGTGTTGGCTTGCTCACTGGGAGACTGCATTTATTTATTAATTAGATATAATTTATTAGAATGATCTTGCTTGTTCTATAAACACCATGCACTGTGCAGTATTTTACCTTTGTGTTTTTCTGTTTTTCCTGTTTGCTCCTGTTATGCTGCTTTGGAACAATGCACATTGTTCGTATAATAAACTTGATTTGAATTTAATTGAACAAAGCCTAAATCAAAACATGCATATTAAACAGTTACAGATAAACTACAGGTCTTAAATTCCAGGTGAGACAATACAGATAGACTTCTTACATCTCCTTTGCTTGCTTTGAAGCTTAGGAGTTGTAAGTATCCCACAGAGAAACAAAATGTTATTAAATTACTGCTTTTGTAATTGCCTTGAGT
Source organism: Triplophysa bombifrons (assembly GCA_029783895.1). Taxonomy (NCBI): domain Eukaryota; kingdom Metazoa; phylum Chordata; class Actinopteri; order Cypriniformes; family Nemacheilidae; genus Triplophysa; species Triplophysa bombifrons. The sequence continues at coordinate 18,272,345 of CM056459.1, read as the reverse complement.
GGTATCGGGGAGAACCAACCTAAATCCAGCCCTAACCCCTGGCTCAGGTCTTTTGATGATGGTATCAAGAAACCAGGACAAAGGGGAGTGGAAGGGAGGGTTATGGCTGGTCTCTCAATGATCCAGGCTCTGCAATATTTACAGAGACATGCAAAAATATCAAGGCCACACACACTACATGTTGCACATGACAGGATAATATTTAAAGGGGGTTGGAGGTAATTTTGGGACAGGATCTTTTGAATTCTTACCTGTCACGTTTCTACCCCAGTTAAACTTATGCATTGATGCATAAGCTATAAATAATAAGTTTGATGCATGCTCACAAGCAACACTGTTTGTCTTATGAAGAATTTATTCATATTTACATAGACATTCTAAAATTTCATGGCCACACACACTAAATGTTACACTAGACAGAATAATGTTTCAGGTGTGAAAATAGTGCTTTAGGCTTGAGATAGGCAGGTTGATGGTTTGAAGGCCCGGCCCCCAATCTTTTTTTTCATTGAACACAGGCGAACCTCATCTGACAGCATCACTCTTAGTCGTCATAATACATTTTCCTACTTTGAAAGATTAAATGAAATGAAATGAAATGATACGGAGCTTAAAGGCCGGCAGCCACCTCACGGTCAACAAGAACATAAATACAAACTTAAAACATATTTCCGGGCCTGGTCCTCTCTCGTCCGTAATCCTGTCGCTGATCCTTTATGCATCCCGATCTGCTCCTTGAGACATGCGGGACCGGTGTGCACACAGCTCCTCGCCAACGGCTCTCGCTCGTTTTAATATATTTACATATATTTACGTATTATAAACCACTTTAAATTGCACTAAATACATCACACTTTAATTTATATTATTAAATGACTTAAATTACATTATATTTTGTTTGTTAACATACTTGATCTATTTGTGCACATACACATAATTGCAAAATGAAATGGATAAATGCACAACACAAGGATTGAACCTATTAACTCTTGTAACCCAGGCTTAAGGTTAATCTGGTGTGCCACTCAGTCGGCACGCCTAATCAAGCATCCCTAGGAGAGATTTCCGAGTTTCAAACATTGACAAGTGCCTATCCCGAAGGGGCTGAATCAAGAGTGTAGAGCAAACGTAGCAGAAATACAATGTATAGGAGGAACAGATGTCTGGAGTGACAATGAAAGAAAGAATGTCATTTTGTAATTACCTGGTCCTTTTTTTATGTATTTACATGGATGGTAAACTGCTGTAAGTTGCAACACGCACATTGCACTTTATTTTATTTCATAACTAAAGTGACATGACATTTCTTTTGTTTACATACTTGCACTATTTGTGCACATACATGTAAATTGAAATGTGCGGCACAGGTTCGAAACCACAACCTTTTCTTACACGAGACATGCAAACTGTCAGGTCTGCCACTCAGTTTGCATGCTTGACACAGCAGCGTTCAAGGGTAATACAAAAAAAGAGTAATATATTTCACGAACGCAGTTATTGATGACAGATGTTAGAAGTGATAATGCCAGACAGAATGTCATTTTGTACATAGCTTGTTTCTGTTTCTATGTATTTACATGTATTGTAAACCGCTTTACGTTTCACTACATACATTGCACTTTATTTGCTTTCAATACTTAAATGACATTACATTTTGTTTGTTGACATGCTTGCACTATTTGTGAACATACTTGTAAATTGAAATGCATAAATGCGCAACACGAGTTTTGAACCACCAACCTCTTGCACTCGAAACTTGTGAATTTAACAGGTGCACATGATTTTTTTCATAACTAAAGTGACACAACATAATTTTTTTAACATACTTGCACTATTTGTGCACATACATGCAAATAAAAATGTGCAACACGAAGTTTGAACACGCAACCTTTCGAATACGCGACCTTTCGTACACGAGACATGAAATTTATCAGGTCTGCCACTCAGTTTGCAGGTTTAAACCAGCAGCATTCAAGGGTAGTAAAAAATATAAAAAATAAATATCTCACGAATGCAGGTATTGAGGACAGAAGTCAGAAGTGTCAATGATAGACAGAATGTCATTTTGTACTTAGCTTGTTTCTGTTTGTATGTATTGTAAACCGCTTTAAGTTGCACTACATACATGGCAGTTTATTTGATTTTATTTCATTACTAAAAGTACATGACATTGCTTTAAATAACATTTTCATGCTGCTAATCTGATATTAGATTGATGTTTAGCCTGGATTTCTTATACATGGCCTTTGTTTATGTTTATGAAAAGACTATATTTTACTAAATGCCCACAATGTCTTTTGAATACATGTGTATAGAGAACATGTCACACCATATCTAGTAGGTGCTAAACAATGGACTAGAGAATTATATAATAAACACACTAGTTGAACATTTGCAAGCTTTTAAACCTCTTTCCACTTTTGAACTGTGATGTGTGTGTTACAACATGCACATTGATTTTGATACCTTTATTTTTTGTTCTTTCAACAGGTGAAACATCACCTTTTGGAAAATCTTTTGCATAAATTACAGCAGGCATTCAGCACAACATCACTGGATTTGGATTACTTGGAGTTTCTATGTCGTCAGGAGCTGTATATACTGGAGGCCCTATCTAATCACATACAAGTACCCCCTTTTCTCACCCAGGCTTTGCAAGAGCTCTTTGACCTTGTGAGGGCACAAGTGTATTGTCCAGCCCCATATGTTAGAGTGGAAGTTGCTGGCACCACAGGACGACCAAAAGTTTTGGTTGAGGAACAACGCCTGAAAGAAATGCTCTATGCTCACCTTCCTGTGCGCTGCATAGCTACACTGATGGGTGTTTCAAGGAACACAATTTTCAGACGTATGAAAGAATATGATCTTTCTGTCAGGGACATGTATAGTTCTATCAGTGATGAAGAACTTGACATTTTGGTTGCTTCTGTCAAGAATGATTTACCAAATGCAGGCTACAGGATGGTCAGAGGAAGACTGAAGTCATTGGGCCACAGGGTTCAGTGGAGAAGAGTTGCAGCCTCTATGCATAGAATTGATTCTATGGGCATCATATCAAGGTTGTCAAGTCTTGGCTGTGTTGTGCGCAGAGTGTACTCTGTACCTGGGCCCTTGTCTCTGGTACATGTGGACACAAACCACACGTTAATAAGGTTTGTAATAAAGTGAAGTTTAATATACAAAAACATTTGCATGTTTCTTTTATGAATGTTTAATATTATTTGCCTCCCAGATACAATATTGTGATATTTGGAGGAGTGGATGGCTTCTCCAGAAAGGTAAATGGCTGATGTTGTATTTTAGTAATTACTTGTTGTGCTCTGACTAAACATTTGGAAAACATGTAGTCTTCTGGTACACAGACGTGCCTACAACTTGTATGCTTTTTAATTGGTTCACATTTTTGTTTCGCCTTTTGCAGATATTGTACTTGAATGCAGCCACAAATAACCGTGCAGCAACGGCATTTTCATTCTTTCTGAAGGCAACTCGGCTGCATGGTTTACCCTCAAGGTAGTGTATTTAAAATTTTTGCAAAGCTACAATCCTCTCGGTAGATAATCCTAAATGTAAAAGAAAACATATAAAAACATCATAATGTTCTATTACTGCTTGATTTTACACTCTAGAGACAGATAAATCTGAACCTTGAGTTGTGTTTCCTTCAAGCAAAAGGTTGTCATGAAATGCTTATTCTGTTGAAAAATATTTTACAAACTGGCAACTTTTATATACTTTGTGCACCCTTACTTTGCCAGATTACAGCTTTAAGGTGTTCACTTTAGTAGTTCATGTGAAGGAAGACATGATGCTTTAGATTATGCCTCCATGATGACATTTGCGAAATCAGAGACATTTGCGAGACATTTTTGGGTCATCCCACTTTTTAATACACAGTGGGTTTGATGCTTGTATGGCCATTCAATGAGAAACATTTGTTTAGAAAAAGCTAATGTTTTTTTCTTGAGGATGTTGCAGAGTTTCTGTTGATTCCACTATTCTTGATGTGATTTAAGGGTAAGAGCTGACCAGGCAGTGGAGAATGTGAATATTGCTCGGTTCATGTTCACTGTCCGTGACAATAAACCGGGAAGCTTCATCTCAGGAAAAAGCGTGCACAACCAAAGGTAATAATCATAATTCTTTCTCTGCTTTCCTATAAATTTGCGTTTCCATTACTAAAACTATATTAGTAACATTACATTTCCATAATATCAAGTTCTACATGTAGTATGTACTAGCAGTTGGAGCTTTGGGTTTAAGGTATGACATTGGAAATGTTTTGTTACAGAACAAAATTATACCAAATACTCGTGAGTTTTGTTCCATTTACAAAAATTGATACAATGTCATAATTTCTTAGACAGTAATGGAGATTATTTATTTTAACACCCAATAGGATAGAACGGTTATGGCGTGATGTGTGGATCTCTGTCTCTTCAAAGTACTACAACCTTCTACACTCTCTTGAGGAAGATGGGCTCCTGGATATTTCATGTACAGATGACATATTTTGTGTACATTATGCATTTCTTCCAAGACTCAAAAGAGCCTTGGAGATATTTACTGAAGGCTAGAACCACCATCCACTTCGCACTGAGGGAAACAAGACTCCGACACAGATCTGGGAGATTGCACAGATGCTTAACACTAATGTACATTCTGAGAACTTTGAGGTAAGAGTGTAAATGCGTTTTTCAAAAGCAAGCCTTCATTTATAATGTAAACCGTTTGACCATCATTTTTTATTATCTATATTAAATATTGTTACAATGGCAAAGCTTTGATGTTTTAAAACATTTATAGGACCTGCAAGAGCCCGACATTGACTGGGAGACTGCTGTAGACTTTGAGCATCTTGACTCAGAAAGTGGTATTGTAGTGCCTACATATGAATGCCCTCTGACTGAGGAAATGAGGAATGAACTCCAGACTTTGGTTGATCCAACTGACCCAAGCATAACTGATGAACAGCTATACATGGTCTGCCATGAACATGTAAAACGACAACAGACACAAAACTAACCTCCTTAGCTATAAAAATCTCATCAGTGAACTGGACTCATTGTAAATACTTTCTTTATTATATATTCAATGTAATGATTGGAAGATATAGTATATAGTACTATATAGTATATAGTATAACATTTTAAATTCTTCAAGAACATGTGAGCTAAGCGAGCACCAGAATAATCATTTGGTATTGCATAAACTGTTCAAGAATAAAAACAAATGAATGCATGCAACTTGTACTTAATATTGTGTCATAACTTTGCAAACATCAATTATTGAACTTGAACAATGACACAGCAGGTGAGCTGGAGCAACATTAATAGTGTCCAAATTCATAGCCATGGGTAATGGCCTGTGAAATAATATTTCTGAATTCCTCATATGTACCCAGGTGTGCAACTGGGAATGTGACAGAGCGGGAACATGCGTTAACTACAGGGAAACAGATACTGTGTGTACCATAGCGCACACTGCAATCATGATCAAATTCCATGACAATTTTAAAATGCTCACGGTCTGCATGACTTAATGGAATATGAGACTGTCCTGTCAGCCACTGGCAAAACTTGCCAACATTAATGAGCATGTTGTTGGTATGTCCCTCTGCCTTGGCTTCTTCACTCTGTGTGTCCTCTTTGAGTCTGTCTTTGCTCTCTTCTGAAAAGGTGATAAAAATCATTGCAGTTTTAACTTGTAGTTATGCAGGTACTAGCCCAACTGGAACAATACAGTAGGGCTTTCAACAACTATGACAAATTCGCCTTATTTTCAAAAAAGAAAATTTAAAGAACAACAGTTTCAACTAATAATTAAATTGTTAATTTGTGTAAATTATTAACCTTCATCCTCTATGTCCTGTACATAGTCCTGCAGAAAGTTGACTACTCTGGACTCCATTTGACGCCTCATTGTACCCATCTCACTGAAGACTGGTGATAGTGATGTCACTAGAAAATCAGCATCCACCTTAAATAATAAAAAAAGCAAACCATATATTCATATTTGATATGTTTCTTGATTCACTTCATATATACTGTATCTACAAGATCTTTTTGCTTGCCTTGCAAAATGATCCTGGAACAAATAGCTGTCTGCAAATGTCCGTGTCTTGTTGGACCAAGCTGAGAAGCCCATAGAGTTTTATTCCAGAGCAGATTTGTTGCAACATGGGAAGTAACCTCACAGTAGCGTGTAAAACTACAGAGCTGCGACACAAAGTAAAATACTGAATTAAAAAATCAGGTCCACTACAATTGCCTATAACAAAAGAATTGTCCTACCGCACAATCTCTTCTTTTCTTTCTATGGACACAGTCCCTGTGTATCCACATGACAAAATTCTGTCTGTGCACTCGATCAGGGTTGTTTTGTCAGCTGCCTGAATCTATGAAACAAAAAACCCAAGCAAACTCAAATCTATACTATAAGACCTACTCAGAGTTTACAAGTTTTACGTATTGTTTCCAAAGGATGTCATTTTCACAAACCAAAACATAAAATTATGATGCAAAATTCATTGCAATTTTTCCAAGCTGAAATTAAACACCTCTTTAATAAACTCAATCAGTTCAGGGTCTGTAACATCCTTTTCGGTTATTGCTTCCTGATCCATTTCTCCAGTGGATATGTACTTGTAACACCACTGCGAAAAAAAGTTTGCCGGTGGTCCACCCTGTGCGATGCTAACGGCAAATATCTCTCCAATAGTCTTGCGATTCAAAAACAAAATATATTACGGCACAATGGGTAATATAAAATTTAAATGAGAATGAGAGGTGCTTGGGAGAGAAAAGTAATTTGAAAGACGGTTTACAATAGGTGTCAAAATATTGCTTATGTTGATCTTTATTTTAATCTGTGTCCATTTCAACAGCCATTGGAAAGCTTTACTGACATGTACTTCACATATAAAGTTGGAATTGGAAAAGTGTGAGTCCATAATTTCAACTTTGTAATAACCTACTTGAAGTTATGTTTGTCCAAGTCTGTCATTGAATACTTTGGGTTTTTGCCATCCTCCCCTCCCTCAAAGAACCGCTTCTCTATTCTTGACATCATTTCTTTTCATAAAAAGGAAAAAGAAAACATGAAATACAAGTAAAGACTAATATACATATATAAATAAATATATATATACTGACCGGTTAAAAATTCTGTTCGCAGAGCCCCATTGTCAATGCCAGCCTCTCCAAGAAAAGAAACTCTGAGGGCATTTACAGGGGAAGACTTTTTCTGGCGCTGCCATTGTTTGATGCCTCTTGCAAGCATCTGTTCCCTGGTCACACAAATGCTGAAGATGCTGCTTTCGTCCACCCTATCAGTTAGGTTTTTGATGACATCAGCAATGCTTATTAGGAATAGAGAAAAAAGGTTAGAATTGTACATTGGAAAAACAAATAATCTGAAGAAGTTTTGATACCTTTTAATCCCTTGGTGCGTCTTAAATCGTTTTGGAAAGATCTCTGTTTCATCAGCTTCTTTTCTATCAAAATCGATGGCCTCTGTTTCATCACAAAATCTGTGGGAATATCAATACTAAAGGTGAGTAACTGTTACTAGCATAACAAGATGAAATCATTGTATGATATTTAAATGTAGCTTCAGAAAATAATGCATGGAAACACTGATGAATACCTTTCACCACAGTAGCTCGCATGGATTTCCACAAAGTCAATGGGGTAGAACTGCTTACAAATGGGACAGGCTGTCTTGAATGCAACCCATTAATAAAAACATTATTATTATTATGTTCACACCAAGACCCTTTGGCCTTTCCCCTAATACTTAAAGCCAAGGATCTGTATTCAAAACTTTTATAAATTTGTATTTGGAAAATTTGTATAAAATATGTGCAATGAATTCTTGTTCGGCAGAGAAAGAACTAGCTTGTTTTCAAGTTGTTCTAATGGTAACCACATAAAAAAGCCAATAATAAGATGGTGCCTTTGTTAGTCTGTCAAATTGGTCAAAAGTTCAGGTGAAAGGAGAATTGCATGAATACCTATATGAATGTTATATTCTTACTTTGTCAGAACCCTTGAAACATGAAGGAAGATCTAAATTGCTGGAGTCCTTAAAGTATAAAATAAACCAATAAAACATTTAGTGTGTAACCTTCATAAATAGCAGTAAACATGACATAATTAAGAACATGTCTGACTTCATATTTGCTGTTTTAACAGACAGACTTACTGTCACAGATGTGTCAATAGAAGGACTGTCATCTGGGGAATTTTGCAAAATAACAGCCATGGCAGGACTGTTATCTGGGGAAGACAAACAAGAAGTCTGCAAGAAAATGAACAAAATAAATCTATTATCCATAGGTCAACTGATGTCTTATCAATGTATTCATTTAGAATCAAGAGTAAATTATTTCTTGCCTGTTCATCAGAGTCAGAGGAGAGTTCTACTGTCTTGCATGATGCCACATGTGCGGCTAATAACTGGACTGGCATGTTTTCTGAACACGTATCGCATACTGCTTTTGGCATTTTTTCGAACTCCTTTGCAGAGTAGGGCAGAGTTGAAGTATCAAGGGTTCCTTGGATTGGTACTATGTACAGTGTTGACTTCCCACGTGCAACTGTATTGAGGTAAGCACCTGTATAACCTTCTGCCTCAGGCGGTACAATACACAATTTTCTTTGTCCAGATCCACCTTAAAGGAATAGATAGCAAAGAAGTAATACTTGAAGTCAGTCAAATTTGACGGTAGACAACATAAGACAATAGATAAAAATAGGAAGCTTCAATATCTTACCAATAGCCTTATACAACATCCATGCCCCCTTCAAAACAGCCATTTTAGAGTACGTCTCCTCAAGTTTTGTAGACAACCGAGTATAATATATAGAATGTAAGTATTGTACCAAAGAGATGCCTTTGGATAATGTACATTCCTTAATAATTTAAGTCTTATTAGCAGTAAATTATGTTAGCGGTTAATAATGATGTACTGCTATGCCTCGAAGTTCACTCACTAAAAGACAAGTTATGGACACAGCCCTGCTGCATACAATTTGTGTGGTGCATTGACATACTCTTCATGAGTAATGGTGAATAGATTATTTTAAGAATTACATTTCAAATGTAAAAAAGTGTTTTATAACTCAGCATACCAAAAAAAGGGTGTTTATAATTGAACTAACACCGAAATGGTATGAAACAGCACAATCGCAATTATTAACTTCATGTAAGTTTACGTATGTCAGGGTTGGTCAGAAAATGAGGAATCAATAGCAGTACAGAGTGTTTATTAGAGGTCAAGCACAAAATAGACAGGTGAAATAGGTAGCCAGTGAAGCAGGCAGAGTTCCGCTAGAGTAGGTTGACTGCAAGGCCAACTGGGGAAGACCCCAGTGTACGGCAACGCCAACCACTTGGAGGAAGCGTGGAACCCGTCTGCAGGAGGCGTGAAGATAGTCCAGGGAGATCAACTGGCACAGTGATAGACCACAGAAGGATGAGACCCAGCGATACTGGTGTGACGGATAATCCTGGAGTCCGGACGACACTGGGGTGAGGATCCCAGGGAGAAACTTAGGACCTAGGTAGGTAGCTCTTCCTCTGGAGGTTGGTTGAGAATGGTGAGATTCTGTCAATGACTAAGACACAGGGGATCCCAGGACAATCACAAGACAGTCAAACAGCACACAAGACTACGAACAGACTAGAAAGATTCCAACAAGATAATCCACTTGACAAGACTGGAAAGTTAAATACCGGACGGTACTGTGACCTTAGTCAACGATAGCACGGGGGATAAAGAAAAGTGATGGTGTTTATAAAGGGGTTGGTGAGATAGAAGCCAGGTGTGGGTAGTGAGGTAAACGATGGGATAATGAGAGGGTCAGGTGACAACAATTAAACGCAGACTCCCGGGCTGAGGGGAGTTTGGGAATGGGAACAAAATGAACCGACTTGGAGAAACGATCCACCACCGTGAGGACCACGGTGTTGCCGCCAGATGGCGGAAGCCCGGTGACAAAGTCTACAGCGATGTGTGACCAAGGGCGGGAGGGGATGGGAAGAGGTTGGAGCAGACCAGCAGCAGGGCAATTACTGGACTTGGATTGGGTGCAAGTCGGACAGGCCAACACGAACTGTCTGACATCAGTGATCCATGAGGGCCACCAAAAACGTTGGCGAATGGAAGCCTTCGTTCTCCGAATACCTGGATGGCAGACCAACTTGGACGAGTGGCTCCACTGAAGGACTTCAGAACGCAGCGCCTCCGGAACAAACAACCGACCCACCGGACACCCCCTTGGCAATTGCACCCCTCGGCCGGCCTCCTTTACCCGCTGTTCGACTCCCCACACAACAGCCCCGACCACCACCCCAGAGGGGAGAATGGCATCGGCCGAAGGCTTCTCGGTTGGGGCCTCGAAGAGACAGAAGAGGGCATCGGGTTTTGTGTTCTTAGACCCGGGCCGGAACGAAAGGGTGAAATTGAAGCGGCCAAAGAAAAGTGACCAGCGGGCCTGGCGAGAACTCAACCTCCTGGCTGAACGGACATAATCCAGATTCTTATGGTCCTTCCAGACCAGGAAGGGCTGCGCTGCTCCCTCCAACCAATGACGCCACTCGTCCAATGCTAGCTTGACCGCCAACAACTCTCTGTTACCGATGTCGTAATTGCGTTCCGAAATTCCTGATGAAACACCGATAAAAGTTGGCGAATCCCAGGAACCGCTGCAGATCCTTACGGGAGTCGGGTATCGGCCATGTGGCGACTGCCTCAATTTTGGTGGAATCGGCTTGAATACCCGTAGTAGATATAACATGTCCAAGGAACGTCACGGACTCGGCATGGAACTCACACTTCTCTGCTTTGACGAACAGCCGATTCTCTAATAGACGCTGAAGAACCCGTCTGACGTGCTGGATGTGTTCCTGGAGAGAATGGGGAAAAAGTCTAAATATCATCCAGGTACACAAAGACAAACTGATTGATCATGTCACCCAAAACATTATTGACCAGGCCCTGGAAGACGGCAGGAGCATTGATGAGTCCGAAAGGAAGCACCAAATACTCGTAATGTCCCGTGGGTGTATTAAAGGCCGTCTTCCACTCATCTCCCTCTCGGATGTGAACCAAATGGTAAGCGTTGCATAGGTCTAGTTTGGTAAAGACCTTGGCTCCCTGTAATAACTCAAAGGCAGAAGACATGAGTGGTAAGGGGTACCTATTTTTGACTGTGATGTCATTCAGACCTCTGTAGTCAATGCAGGGTCGCAGGGAGCCATCCTTCTTTTCTACAAAGAAGAAACCTGCGCCAGCAGGTGAGGAGGAGTGACGGATGAGTCCAGACTGCAGAGAATCACGAATGTACTGGTCCATGGCCTCCCTCTCAGGGCCAGACAGGGAAAAAATACATCCCCTAGGAGGAGAAGTGCCGGGCAGGAGGTCAATGGCGCAGTCGTAGGGGCGATGAGGCGGGAGAGAGGTCGCCTGAGACTTGCTGAAGACCATCCCGAGGTCATGGTACTCCGACGGAACCAGGGCGAGGTTGATGGATTTGACCTGAGGGGAACAAGAAACAGACACAGGGGACAAGGCAGGACCAAGACAAGATACATGACAAGAGGGACACCAGGAAAGGATTGTGTTATTAACCCAATCAACGTGAGGACTGTGCTGTAACAACCACGGATGCCCGAGGACAATAATATTATTGGGGGACTCGAGTATGTACAGCACGATGTTCTCACGATGATTCCCAGAAATAAAAAGACTCACGCTAGGGGTGCAATGTGTGACGGTAAGGAGATGAGCTCCACCGAGCGACCAGCCAGACACCGGAGTCGAGAGGGGAACCGATGGAATCTGCCACTTCTGAGCCGTGGCGGCGTCAATAAAGTTCCCTTCGGCTCCTGAATCCAGTAAAGCCAATCCAGAATGCGTGACCCCTGGAACTCCAGCTTAAATGTCAGCCGGGTGTGTGATGATCTTATGGGAGGACAGAGAATTCTACCCACCAGTACCCCCCGATCTACTGGTGGGCGTTGGCTTTTACCGGGCACCTGGTTGCAAAGTGACCCGATTTCCCGCAGTAGAGGCAGAGGCTGATTCTTGGCTAGTGTGTGGCTGGTTTGCAGAATCTGCAGAAACTCCTTCTTTCAAACACACAAAAACAAGAATTAAATCACACTGACAAGGACTAATATTTGAATAATCAAGTACATAAAAGGTTCATACACCATCATCATATTCAATGTTTATATTACATTTTGGCAACATTGTTGCTTTAATTGAACTTCATGACATACATTATAATGACTAGCATATAAACAAGATATAATTATCCATTTTAAAAATAACAGAAAGCATAAGGTGGGTATAACAACAATCCTCACTGTCTCTGGCTGCTGGCTGAGATAGGGCGCTTTGCAGCAGTGACATCACCCGTCGCGCTGCCTCCTGTAATTCTTCCTTTCATAACGGATAAATATGTATATATGTCAAATCTGGTAAAAATATGACCTGGCTACTTTATACAACTCAAATTGATGTAAAAAAGTAAAATCGACTACACCTCATGGACAGTTGCAACAGTTACTTGCACTGACACTAATTTAAACAATGGCTTCAGCTTTTTGAAACTACCTGGATTACATATGTAACTGCTTTCCTCACAAATAAGATCTGTAAAGTGTTGGTCACTGTCGCATTTACTGTGTTAAGGATAATGTAAACTTAACTGTTTCTTGTTTTACCTCTTTTTTCTCCGACATCTTGATTGACTCTTCGACGAAGAGGAAAGTAGCAGGTGATAACAGACTGGCTGTTGCATTTTGCAACTGACCAATCACAGATGCGGAGTCATAAGTCATATGTCCAGCCCCCAAAGTCTCAAAAGTCTGCTTGAACATCGAGCGAGTGATGGGCAGCAGTAGCGAGAGCGCAGAGAGATTCGCGAGAGCACAGAGAGATTCGCGAGAGCACTCATCGCAGCACATACTCGCGTGGCTCCATTTATGCGCGCTTTGCAGAAAAGACCCCTCGCGAGTATTCTTTTCCGCTCGCGGATACTTTTCTGCGCGCTCGCGGTGTATAAATACGCCCTCGCGAAGCAGCTTTTTTATGCGCGTATATCATTATGCGCGTTTGCATCGCACGTGCGCGCGCGGATTCCTTGCGCGCGACTTTTGGGTCAAAATAAACGCCATACATGTCCCCTGTTGTGTTAACCAAACAAACCCTCCTGAAAACCCTGGAACATTCCACAACCCAAAAAAACATTTTCAACAGAAAATTCCCAAACTTTGTGTGATATTAGATTTAGTGTTGAAAAAGAAGTAAAGAATTCAAATCTGCAAATGGAACCCATTCGGTGAACATATGCATTCAATGTCAAATGTTTTCTGTTTATTGGAAGATTGCATTAGTCCCTTATGAGGTCCCACATTGTTAAGGATGCTCCATCAAAAGCTGCCTACGTAGGTCATTAGAAAACAATAAAGTCCACTAGGTTTTAAAATAGAGTCACGGTAGCTGCACATTTGACAAAAGTACATTTATAAATGTACTTAGTTAAGTAAACTTGACATTCACCACACATAAAACGAAAGACCATGGTTTATTTTCTTCAAAAAATACCCTCAGATGAAACCCAGGCCTACATAGCACATTCTCTCAAGGATGAATTTCCAATCTTCATTTGCTCATTTGAATAATAATCAAGGTAGGCCCTGAACTGAAATTCTTGGTGTACACTTTGTCTCCTTCACTCAGGCTCTAGCATGTTTATAATGATACTGTTTTTGTTTCATATGTTTTTCCTGCACTTGACTTTTAAAATCTGGATGTATCAGGTCCAAGGGGGACCCCAGTTTCCTTCCACACATGAGCTCAGCTGGCGATTTTCCCGTTGTGGACTGTGGTGTTATCCTGTAGCTGAACAAGGCTCTAGCCAGCTTTACCTCCAGGGAATCTCCAGCACTCTTTCTCATCAGACTTTTAATTGTTTGGACTGCCCCTTCAGCCAATCCGTTGGATGCTGCATGGTAAGGTGCTGTTGTGATGTGTTTGATACCATTACGGGCCATGAATTCCTGAAACTCCATACTTGTGAAACTACTGCCATTGTCCGACACCACCAATTCCGGTACGCCGTGTTGGCTAAAACTTTGTATCAGGCATTGAATGGTTACCGCTGCTGTGGACTTATTCAACGGGTAAACTTCTATCCATTTAGAATAGGCCTCAACCATAATCAAAAACATCTTACCCATCCACGGGCCAGCATAGTCAATGTGAATTCTTCTCCATGGCAGGTTTGGCACTCCCCACGGACAGTTTCTGTTCTCTTGGCATTTGGTGCATGTTTTGACCAAACTCTCTATTTCAGCATCCATCTGCGGCCACCACATGTACCTTCGTGCCAACCCTTTCATCCTGGTTATTCCTGGGTGATTTGTGTGTAAGTGTTTCAGCAGGGTTGACCGACCTGGAGGGGGAATGATCACACGCGCCCCTCATAACAAACAGCCTCCTTACACACGTAACTCCCCTTTTCTTTGCATAAGCTCCAAACACATACTGCTCCACTCTACTTGGCCATCCCCTGAGGGTAAACTCTCTCACCCACGATAAGATGTCATCTTTGTCAGTCCACTTCCTCACATTTTCCACCCTCACCAGCGGTACATATCTTTCCTCCAGCAGGAGTACTCTCTCTTACTCCTCTGGAGTCTCCACTTCTTTCTGTGTCAACGGCAATCTGCTCAGGCCGTCTGCATTCTGATGTTCCTTGCCAGCTTAATAAACAATTGTGAACTCATATCCACAAAGAGTCACAGCCCATTGCTGAATGCGAGGTGAAGCCATCTGTGGCACTTCCCTTAGTTCATTAAACAATGAGATCAGAGGTTTGTGATCCATTAGTGGTGAATTGTCGCCCATACACATATGTGTGGAATTTCTTTATTCCAAAAATTACAGCGAGAGCCTCCGTCTCCAATTGCAAATATAAGTGTTTGTGACACAAACCCTATCGGGCGGTCTGCTCCGTCCGTTATCCTGCGTGACAAAACAGTGCCCACCCCATAAGGAGAACCACCGCAAGCCAGAATGAGGGGTTTGTTGACATCGTAGTGCCCGAAGACTGGAGAAGACTTTTTGACTTTTCAAAAGCTTCCTTTTGCTTCCGGCTCCAGGTGCATGGAGTGTTTTTCTTAAAAAGTGCATGTAAGGGGGCGTGGTTATGGATCCGAACTAGGCACACGTCTTTTTGCGAGCTCCTGGCGTCATTTCTCTAAAATCCTTAATATTATACACGTCAGCCTTCGATACGATTTCATTTGTTTCATTAAGGCTTCAGTGTGACCCAAAGAACAAGATGCTGTCGAGAAAAGGTAAAATAAACACGAATTCGACTCTTCCCCAGTAAAGGAACGCGAGGACGACGGCGATGCTAGCAGCATGGCTAGCTCATCAGAGGCCGTAAGCATAAGTAATCCCCCCCAATCAGACGAAATTGGCGCTCATTCCATCCCAAATCTTGATGTGATGCAAAAACTGGAATTGATGCGAACTGATTTTGCTACAAAGATTGAGGGCGTTCTAAATGCGATTCATGATGTTAAAAAAGATGTGAGAGACTTTTCAGGACGCATGGATCTGGCGGAAGAGCGTATTAGCAGAAGACACTGTGAAGACACTGTGGATTGGGAAAAGAGTAAATTAGCGGAAATGGATAAGCGTGTAAAATTCCTTTCACAGAAGCTTGACGATCTTGAAAACCGCTCGCGGAGATCGAACCTTAGGCTGGTTAACCTTCCCGAAAAGGTAGAAAATCCGAATCCAGCAGCCTTCCTGGAAAAATGGCTACCTGAAATTCTGGGCACTACGATCTTCCCGGTTCCGCCAATCATCAAGAGAGCACACAGATTACCAGGACGGGCACAATCCAACTGTTCACATCTCCCAAGAGTGATGATCATGAAGTTTCTGAATTTTCAAGACAAAGTTTGGGTAATGCAAACTGCCAGGATTAAAGGCAAGATTATGTACGGTGATCAAGAGGTCAAATTCTTCCCGGATTTGTCAGCGGAGCTTCTTCGTCAAAGACGGCGTTTTGATGATGTAAAACAGCGACTGCGGGCCCTGAACATTACCTATGGTCTTACTTACCCAGCCAGGCTACGGGTGACAATGGACGGTCAAACTCGCATTTTTGATAACCCGACGGATGCAGAAAGGTTCCTATCGGGAATACAACAGACGGAGGAACGTTAAGGACATTAAAATACGTTTATATTTCCTACATTACAGTTTACAAATCGATTATTTTGTCTGTGGATTTGCATCATACTCGGAGGGACACATTTTCAATATGTTCATACTACCAACCTGTTCGTACATAGATGTTGATTGGTTTTATTCGTATTCAACGTGATGGGAGGTCCTCGAGTAAACTGTATAAGACTGAAAGCCGTAATACTTATAGGAATATAAGAATTACTAATAGGGCTATAAAAGGGAGATTTAATCGAGATTTTTTATTTTGTATGGCTGATAGTGAAATCTAAAAGAATGCCAGGAGATTCGCGTATCTTTGTTTTTTATTTTCCTTTATTATAAATCGCGGGGCCTGGTTTAACTGTTCCCTTGCTGACATTGGATCAGTGACGGATATAACTATATCCCAAAGTGATAAGGGGGGAGGGGTGGGCGCACAGGGTGTCATGTTCAGGTTGACAGCTAGTGCAAGTTGTTTAGGGCAGAAAAGCAAATTGTTAATATGGTTTTGTTCAAAATATCACCTCGGTGAAACAATACCTCTTGCTAATTTCACTAGTAATGTTGAATCTCTACTTATCCAATCTTATATAAGTTAAAAATGTCACAGATTAAGAGGCTTAAATTTACCTCATGGAATGTAAGAGGAATGATTAAAATGGTCAAGTATTGGAATTAGAAGAGGTTTCCAATGCTATTCTTTGTATGAGGGGCTGTAGAGCGACGGGTCCAGATGGACTTGGTGGACCCGGTGGATATTTATAAGGAATTTAAAGATAAACTGATAGCACCCTTACTGGAAATGTATGAAGAAGCTTATGAGCAGGGTAACCTTCCACCAACGATGAGAAATGCCATGATAACCCTTATGCGGATCATATAGGACAATTTCACTTTTAAATACAGACGCCAAAATCATTGCAAAGGCACTAGCAATGAGACTGGAAAAGGTTCTACCCCAAATGATACATATAGACCAAAATGGATTTATTAAGAATCGCCAAGCATTTTATAATGTGAGGAGAGTACTCAACGTAATATATGCAGTAAATGGAATCCCTGATACGGCCATTCTGTCGTTGGATGCTGAGAAGGCGTTCGATAGGCTTGAATGGCCGTATTTATTAGAGGTGCTAGCTCGGTTTGGAATAGGCGACTACTTTCGCAAATGGGTGAAAATTTTGTTAGCCGATGCGTGTGCGGAACTACTCACTAATAACCAGATATCACAACCATTTAAACTAAGCCGAGGCTCTAGACAAGGCTCTCCACTATCACCCTTACTCTTTGTTCTAGCTATGGAGCCATTGGCCATAGCAATAAGATCACATCACAACCTCTATGGTATCTTTAAAATATGCCCCAAAATTTGTTCACTCAGCTCAACTAATTATGAACCCCTGTTAGCTAAAGTTTCAGAAGAGGTGAAAAGATGGATGACATTGCCCTTATCCTTAATGGGAAGAATCAATGTGATTAAGATGAACATATTACCCAGATTTCTTTATATTTTTCAATCGCTACCACTTTCCCCTCCGCATACATTTTTTTCCAAAAGTGAGAAAACTGATTGCCAATTTTATATGGAATAACAGAAAGCCAAGACTTAAACTGTCATTATTATATTTGCCCTATGATAGAGGAGGGTTACAGTTACCAAACTTAATATGGTACTTCTGGTCCGCTCAGCTAAGGGCGATAATTTTCTGGTTTTCTAGTGATACCAATCTACCATGGGTACAGGTCGAAAAGATGTCGGCAAATGTCTACCACTGGATAGTTTTTTATATTCAGCACAATCCGTTTGTGAAAAACTCCATAATAATCTGGCATGAAGCACATAAATATCTTAAAGATTTCCCAGAAATTTCCTGTTTCTCCCCTATTTGGGATAATGAACAGTTTATCCCTGCAAGAAATGATTTGGGGTTTAAATTATGGCAGATTAGAGGAATTGGTAGAATAATGGACTTGTATGAAAATAAGACCTTATTAACATTTGACAATCTCGTAACAAAATATCATATACCTAAGAAACATTTTTTTAAATACTCACAACTTAGAAGTTTCATTTTAGCCCATTCAAAAAACTCTATATATCTCCCTATTATGTCCCAATTGGAAATAGTTTCCACATAAGACTGTTCCAGTAAGGGACGAATCACTCAATTTTATAATATTTTTGTTGAGAACCTAAAAGTCAATTCAGAAGATAAAAGATTAGCATGGTCACAAGATTTGAATAAAGAAAGCTCACAGGTTGATTGGGGTACAATTTGCGTAAGGGCACAAACACAAACTATAAACACTCGATTGAGACTCTTACAGTATAATTGGATAATGAGAACTTATTTGACCCCCGTTAAACTAAACAAATTTAACCCTAATATCCCAGACCTCTGTTTTAAATGTAATAAAGTTAAGGGGACACTATTTCACTGTATATGGGAATGCCTGGAAGTGCAGAAATTCTGGGAGGGGGTAATTAAATATATCTCACAGTTCACATCAGAACCAATCCCTCTATGCCCGGAATTGTGAATTGTCTAATAAAGAAAAATCATTGGTTGATCTATGTTTACTACAAGTCAGACGCTCTATAGCTTTATATTGGAAAAATACTTGCTGTCCTTCCCTAGAAATATGGTTAAAGAATTTAATATCATGTCTGGCTCTCGCAAAACTTACATATTTAACAAAAAAAACAGAATTTTATAAGATCTGGAAGTTGTTTTTAGATTTTGTCAAGGACGGAAATATTGAAGAAGTACTTGATGTGTGACTTTTCATATAAGTTTGATAATAAGGGGTGTAATAAACTGAGGTAGATATGCATATCTACATTGCAAATCTGCTTAGGATTTTGTGGTAAGGGGAGGGTTTGTATTGTAAGCAGTGTTTGCTGTTTTTTCTTGTTGTACTAAAATCTAATAAAAACATGTTATACAAAAAAAAGTGATAGGCAGGAATTTGTGGTAATAGTTTTAGAAACCTAAATAAGCCTTCAGCTCACTCACCGGCTGTGGTGTAGGTGCCTCTTGTATGGCCTGGACTTTCTCAGCGACCGGCTGCACTCCAGCAGCGCTGATCTTGTGACCCAGAAAAATCACCTCTTTTCCCAGGAACTTGCACTTGCTTCTCTTGAGTCTCAGTCCACTTTTCTTCAACCGCGATAACACCTCATCCAGGTTCTTCAAATGATCCTCCTCGCTGAACCGGTGACTAATATGTCATCCAGATAAATTTTGTAAAATTCCCTCCATGGTGCGTTGGAATATTGCGGGGTTGGATGCCACTCCAAAAGACAGTCTACTGTAAGTGTAAAGTCCTTTGTGTGTATTTACAGTGACAAACTTCTTTGCACTTTCATCTAGCATGATCTGCTGATACCCGTGTCTAATGTCCAATTTGGAGAATTTTTGGCCTCCTGCCAACTGGGCAAACAATTCTTCCAATCAATCACCAGGCGCGTGGTTTCCTTAGCATCTTCAACACACCAAGTCTTTATTCTGCCCTCTTCTGTCTGCCGAGTAAACCCTTTTGTGTCCTTATTATCTGTGTTTGCTCATCAACTGATAATCCTTGGACATCCCTTACAATTTTGTTTGCGGACTCCATTGCTTGACAGACATGTAGCGCCTTATCGAAAGTCAAATCCACTTCCAACCAGTATGGGTCTCTGCATTCTGTCATCATTCACTCCACACACGAGTCTGGCCCGTAGCATTTGTTGAAGTGTAGCCCGTACTCTCAGTTTTCGCTAACTTTTTCAACTCTGCCACATAATCCGCAACAGTCTCGCCACTCTTCTGTGTGCGTGAATTAAACTTGTATATTTGCGAGATTTCACTCGGCTTCGGATTGTAATGGTCTTTGAGCACGTTTATCGATTCCACATATGTTTTATCAACTGATGTCAAGAGACACAGCAAACTTCTTAATAAACTGTACGTGGCTGCACCAACTCCAACATTTCACAATATTTATCCCACAATTGCGACTCATTGTCAAAAAGGCTCACCGTTCCCACCAGCACTGCCATGTTATTTTAACACTTGTTAAGGGAGCTGTTTCATCACACTCCTTTTTCCGTGTTCTCTTTTCGTGGCCAGTTCTTTTCTACAGCCTCTCAAAATCCACCTCCGCTTATCCTTGTCGCCATTATGTGATATCCTTAGTGACACACAATTACGAGACAGGAAGGAAATATTAACTCTGGCTTTATTTACAGGTGCAACGTACATACAATCATCTGTGACGTCCCTCACATGTCTGTCGCGGGAAATCCAAGGTTGCACAGGGGAACTGAATAACATTCTAGTAAAATACGCTCGATAACATCATTAGGATCAATTAGAACTGTTTTCTCAGGTACTTGGAATCTCTACTGGAAATATTAAGGAACCGGAATCGTTATAAGTGAAATGAGGATCAGAATCTAGAATCGCCCACAGTTCCCATCTCCAGCCATGATTGACCAATCAGAATCAAGTATCGCAGAGAGCAGCAATGAAGTTTATTTAAGCAATAAGTGGTGCAGTGCTGTTAGTGGAAGACTGCAGATGATAACATTCAAATAAATGACTCATTCCAAGATTGAAAAGACCCCCATATTTTCCTAGACAACACAAACATGACTGTACACACTAATCTGGTGACTTGTTATTAATTAAAATACACCAAACAGTCATTTTTCTTTAGTGATGTGCTTTAGAAGACTGTATTTAAAGACATCCATATATACCTACCAATCAACAAGGTATTCAAATTGAATATGCATTTTCTTATGATTTTTACCTAAAAACTTAAACTTGAACTTAAAAATACATTTAAAAGATAGATTTCATTACATTCTGTATTTGGGGTTAATATGTAGTATTGGCGTCTTTGGTAATTACTTTCAAATGAACCTCCTGCTCAGGCAACATGAGAGCTTCTGTAATGAGGAAGCAATATGTTTGTCTTCTAATCTCCGTCTGTATAGAAAGATGCTCACACTAATTACTTTTGAGGGAAATATAAATAAATCCTTCGAGATTCTAACCTCAGTCAATCCTGCATGTAAAATGTATGAATCAGCTCAGATATATAGCTAATATTCAAGGCAGAGATATATCAGCCGGAATGAAATTTGCACAAGTCATTAGTGATTCAGCCACACAGCTTCTGAGCTGCTGGAATGAAAACTTCCAAGACAGACAACAACCCAGAACCCGTCCAAAGACACATACTTCTGGCCACTTAGAAAGAAATCGCTTCCTTCTCTTTTTTTCAGGAATCACATGTACAATTTGAAATCTTCATTTGATCAATCATATTTCATTTATATGTCCAACTGTAAAAAATGTGTGACATTTAGTAGAAAAAACAGGACTTCAATCACCAATAGTAAGAAATGTACATGTTCAATATCCCTTTAATATGTATGCAGTAAATTGGTCAGATAGGTACTGCTGATGGCATGTTCATAAAAAACCTAGAAAGTTTTCACCATCCTCAGAATAAAACATTCGCAAAATCCAGACCAGGTTTGAATGAAAATATCACATTTAATAAGCATTAGCTTGCTGGCTAGCGGTTCCCAAATAGGAGAAATAATTTGACGGTGATAGTTTACACCTTTACAGACTTGAAAGTGAAAGGATTAGGATTTACAGTATATAGAAAGTCAGGAATGTGTGTTACAGCCCCACATAGATGATCCCACCCATACATTCTGAAAAAAGTACAAACATGCTAATGCAACCCATCTATATGGCTTTATGTTCATTTTGTCACCTTAATATCAAAAGGAGTGTTGAAAATGCCCCTTCTGTGTCACAGACCGTAAGATTCTGTAGCTCTTATTAAAAAAGTCTTCAAAGCACGGCAGCACATCATGCTGACTATGTTTTTAATAACACCCCATATAAAACATTCAATAGAAATTAATGATTGTTGACATGTTGAATCAAATCTGTTTTTTACAAACTGAGATTAAAGTCAACATGAACGGTGTTCACACAAATTTTGTTTTCATAATCCGATGTGTTCCCGAGTAAAACAATGTGAAATGAAAATGAATGATATAGCTTTGCTGGAATTAAAATTGAATTGTAAAAAGTTCACCTAAAAACGATGATGTATGATTTTCTTTCTTCAGCAGAAAACAAAATAAGCTATGTTGAAGAATGTTGGTAACCAAACAGCATTTACTCCCATTTAATTTCATTGTATGAACAAAAAATAATACATAAAATATATTGTTCCACCTTATATAGAGGTTTTTCATTGATGAGGGTGAATTAATGACAGAAATTTGATCTTTCTCCTTAACTACTTTTCATCAGAAAAAATTCACAATGTAACTAGGAACCTAAAATAAATAGGTTTAAATAGGTTCACTTCTGATCTCATGTTGACTTACAAATATCATTTGCGTGGCGTCAAATTTTCCCTTATATTCCACAAACATAAAAAAACAGTGCACAGAAACAAAAGCGATTTCGTCATCATGACCAAAGATGCTTTACACACAATCAAATGTGAACGTGACTCTTAAAAGTGCAGAGGTATAACCCTTTGATGGTAAGTCCCAAAAAGCCTCAAGGTGGGAAACAATGAAGTGGTCCCGGGGAAGGCTACAAGTGATTGTTTTTGGAGAGGTATGCGATAAGGGCCACAGCCACGCCCACATAGATGCCGGTGCCGATGGTGATGGAAAGCACGGCGAGGAAGAGGGCGCGTCTGGAGCTGGAGCTGGCGTGGTGAAAGTCCCCTTTATTCACTGCCTTGTTTGTCTGCAGGAGAGAAAGGGAACAAAAGGCAGAAATAGCAAATGTTGATACGTTTTGAAAATGTTTGGAGCTTGATCGGACGTATGCTCGCATGTGAGAGAGGAAAATGGGAGAAATTATTAATTGGTCCCTCTTCAATAGCTGACTGACAGAGAGAGCCACTAAAGAGCATATCAAATAAGCGTGCATGACTCAGAGATCTCCTATGGGCCATGGCAGCCTTTGAAGTCCAGGAAATGTTAGCGGGATTAAGGAGAGATATTGCTGATGAATTCATTGACATGGCACTGCTGTTTTACCTTTCCCTGCTCAGTTGCAGATGTTACCTTCTGACCGTACTTTTATATTTCTCCAGCTATTCTCTTCATGTATTGTGTAGCGCTGATAATATCATACAAAGAAAAGAACTGCCTATTGTCTGTCATCTTTGCCTTTGCAAGTGTTCATCAAACGAGCCGGCTCACAATAACCTGATGATACTAATCATGTTATAATGAATTTGGAGTCGCATTTAGCAGCCAATCACAATCCAGCTACTTCTGACCTTGTGCATCATAAGGTGAAACAAAGGATGATTGTTTCAGTCATGCTCAGCCTTGATCACAGATCTCTGTGATGTGCATTTCCCAGAAATATATTGAATATTCATGTTAAAGGTGGAATAATGGAATAATGCAATGTAAGTCGCTTTGAATAAAAGCGTCTGCCAAATGCGTCTTCAAAATGCATAATTGTAAATGTAAAGTGGATCATGTAACTGTCAAACACTTAGTTTCTGCCAATCTCATATTAATCTTGAGTACCTATAGAGTAGTATTGCATATTTCGTATCTTCGAAGAGAAACACATATACAACTGTACGATTATTTCTGAAAACAGGCGACCTCCTGAACGCGAGCAAGGGGAGAGCGGGACTACAGCACGAGCACACAATACATTCTCTCATTATCCCTGCATAACTATTGATTTACTATAATTTTGTGTTGTGTACATTATGCACGTGCACACTGATTGCCAACAAACATTTTAACACACTTTCACTTACTGTGTGCGGTTCATGACCGGCATGTTAAAGTGCTGGGACGGCTCCATCAAACAATCTGCAAATCCAGCGTTATATCCAATGTTTATAAAACATTCCTCACCGAAATGCAGTGAACAAACAAACAGAGCTGAACTTCACAAACAAAGTTGTGATTGATGGGGGTGCTCTGTGTCTGGCTCTAGCTGGTTGACATGTGCGCACAGAATTGTCCAATAAGGGACTAAGAAAATTGTTATGTAAGGGAATTTCATGTTTGAAAAAAACATTCCGAAACCTTTACGAGCACAGAAATACTACGTCATTGTCCAACTCCTTTTTTTGACAAATTTAATATACATAACTATACAACATAACCTAACATACAGATCTTCAGAGGTGTGTTCAACAATAACACCCTCTAAGTCTGCGAGGAACATGTGGGTGATGTCGACTACCAGCAGAAATTCACCTCTCACATCGCAGCAACCACTCGAACTTGCAGGTATGTGCTCTCCAACATCAGGAAAATCAGGCCGTTCCTGTCGGAGCATGCCTCTCAGCTCCTATAGTCCAAGCTCTGGTCATATCAAGACTGGGCTACTGCAATTCTCTACAAGCCAGCCTTTCAAACAATGCAGTCGAGCCCTTGAAAATGATCCAGAATGCAGCTACACGTCTGGTTTTCAATCAGCCTAAAAGAACCCATGTAACACCCCTCCTGATTTCACTTAACTGGCTGCCAATTGTCGCCCGCATCTAGTTTAAAGTGCTGAAACTGGCCTTCAAACGGTAACGACAAATTCGCCCCTTTACCTTAACTCCTCCAAGTCTACATCACCTCCTGTCATCTTTGTTCTGAAAATGAGCGAAGCCTGGTTGTTCCATCACAGCGAGGCACCATATCGATTGCAAAAACCTTTACTCATTCAGTTTCCCTGTTGTGGAATGAACTGCCAGCCTCCACCCCAACTGCAGCATCCTTCACAACTTTCAAAAAACAACTCAAAACATACCTGTTCTGCATTTATTGGACTAACAAATAACTGTCTATGTCTTGTGTCTTAAAAAAAACTATTATTGTAGTTAATTGTCTTAATTCTATCTAAATCCAGTGGGGACCGCCCACAGAACAAAGCATTACACCAGCCATAATAAAATAGCCATTTTTATAAGTTAACTACAACATGTTTCATTCCCCTGTATAGTTTCTATAGTTTTGATTTATTGTACCACTATCCCTTACCAACTTAAAGCAAAGCAAGAAAGGGTTGTCATAGGTGACAAAATATAATGAGTGAATTTGTGAGTTTATAATTTTTTGCTCTGGGCTAACAAATTATTTACAATGTATTATTACAAATAAAGTTCTCCTTTTCTAATTGTACAAAATGTGAAATAGCACCTTGCAACTAGACTTTCTATGATATTTTGGTTAGGTATTTTCCTTCTGTTTTGGTTTAAGTCTTATTTATCTGACCGTTTTCAATTTGTAGCAATAAACAATGATGTGTCCCGCAAATCGCAAGTCCAGTACGGTGTACCACAGGGCTCAGTCTTAGGGCCTCTGCTCTTCGCATTATATATGCTACCTCTAGGAGATATAATAAAGCGACACGGAATTAGCTTTCACTGTTATGCTGATGATATTCAACTTTATATTTCCTCGAAGCCTCATGAAACCCAGCAGTTCCATCGAATAAAAGAATGCATAGTTGATTTAAAAAACTGGATGAGTCACAATTTTTTACTACTGAACTCATACAAAACAGAAGTGTTACTTACTGGACCAAAAACCGCCATACCAAGAATACTGCTTAACTATTGACGGATGCTCCATAAAATCCTCGTCGTCAGCTAAGAATATTGGCGTTGTATTCGATAGTAATCTATCATTTGAGAGCCATGTCGCCAACACCTGTAAAATTGCATTTTTTCATCTTAAGAATTATATCTAAACTACGTCATATGCTGTCACTGTCAGATGCAGAGAAATTAATTCATGCATTCATGACATCAAGACTAGATTAATGTAATGCACTTTTAGGTAGGTTCCCTGCAGGCCTATTACAAAAACTGCAACTGGTTCAAAACGCGGCAGCTCGAGTTCTTACACGTACAAAAAAGTATGAGCATATAACCCCGGTTCTGTCAACCTTGCACTGGTTACCTATAAAGCATCGCATTAACTTTAAGATCTTGCTTATTACTTATAAAGCCCTACATGGTCTAGCGCCACAGTATTTAAATTAACTTCTATTGTATTACAATTCTACACGTGCATTACGCTGTCAGGCGTCCTCTCAGTTAGTAATACCTAGAATTTCAAAATCAAGTGCAGGTGGTAGATCCTATTCTTATCTAGCGCCTAAACTTTGGAATATTCTTCCCTGCACTGTCCGGGAGGCAGACACACTCTGTCAGTTTAAATCTAGACTTAAGACGCATCTTTTTAATCTTGCATACATTACACTTCCATAATATTAATCCTCAACCGGAACCAGGAACACATCCAACAACAAATGATGTACTTGTTGCATCAAAGAGTGCAGAACAGTACTCTACTCTCAGCCAGTCTTGTCTTTTTGTTCCAAGGTTACCGCAGGATGCAGTTCATGCCCAGACCTGATGGCAGAGCTGAGAATGGGAAGCGATGACCTGACAAGAGCTGTGATGATAGAGCTGGATAAAGGACGCGGCAACTTGACACGATTTTTCTACAACACTTCAAATGCTATTAGATTGTTAATGATAATCTTAAATCTATAATTTATCTTATTCGTAAATTTATTTATTTTTTATTTAGCCTTGTTGTGCAAGCACTGTTGAGCTTGTGCAGAGGCAGCAGCTTTTGCCAGAGGGGAACTGGAATCCCCTGGTTTGGCCTGGGTTCTACTGAGGGTTTTTTTCTTGATTGGAGTTTTGGGTTCCTCGCCACCGTTTGCATATTGTTTTGCACTATATGCGTGGCCTGGGGGGCTGCTTTAGAATTTAGAAGTTAGACATAATTAATATTGCATATAAGAATTTATAGTCCGTTTAATATTTGACCTGTGGTTCTCTCTCCTTTATCTCAAATGTGTGCTTTCACTGTGCGTGTGTGCGAGTGTGTTTGCGTGTGTGCGTCTATGTCAATGTGTGTAAGTATGTATGCATATTGTGTGTGTGGAGCATTTGTATGTCTGTCTTTTGTTGTTTTCACCTTTTTCTTGTTTTTACAGGTATATGCCTTTAGTTGTTTTTCTTGTATTCAATGTGTCTCATGTACAGCTGCTTTATAACAATGAAAATTGTAAAAAGCGCTATATAAATAAAGTTGAGTTTTGAAAAGGATGTGGCTGAAATGGTTAAGGAATCCACTTTTTTCATTTTGCAGAAAATTATTTTTACTGAACTATACATAACTGTATGTAGAGAAGAGGCTCATGGTTTTATTTCATCAAGAGATATTGTACATAGAGCGCCTTGAGGTATAAATCAGATGTCATGTTCTGCAGGCCTCGGGACACTCTGGTTTTAACTCATACAGAATTCACTAAATCCATCACAAAAGACTTCATCTAATAAAACTGTCAGTGACATTTTCATGATACATTGTTTGAAAAGCAAATAGTGAAAAGCCAAAAATCTCGGAGCCCTCATCGATACACAGGAGCGGCCAAAAGTGTATGCTTCCCATTGGGCTTGCAATACAAAGCAAGTTAACGTGATTTGTGAAATGTTCTGTCACAGTATAAATTTGAGCTCCTCAATCCAAGCAGCAAACCAGTATGTTGTTATCTCCAGTTCTGTTATCCATTTGTTTTCATGTAATATGTCTTAAATGTTCTTGAGCCTCCGTTCTTGATATCTATTTATCCAAATGTAAAATGTGTAATTATCTTTTGTAAAAGATATAGGATAAGCCAAATGCAATTTGTTGTAAGACCTCAAGCTTCTCATTTTGTTGTTTTGCTGAAATGTAACTACACAATTGTCATAACAGTAATATAGTAAGGTGACCATATGTGCCTGGACACTGCCAGGTCACGTTTCCAGAAACCCAGGAATGCAAAATATCTGTTTGGTGCGTAATGTGAATATATGGATCGCACATCATGTCAAAATACGTGCCTGCTGCAGACGTGTCGATCAAGTTTATGATTAAAGAGACGTGTGAGTTTGCAGGATGCTCGAGACATGTCTGTCTGCGGATTGCAAGAGTGGGGCGTAACTGGAAAGGGGTGTAACTTGGAAGGGGGCGTAACTTGTAATTGTCCAAATCACACGGAACAACGCAAGATGTTCAAACGCGCCATAAAAACAAAGAAGAAGATGGTGGCTCAAACGGAGACAGCGGTAAGAACATTTTCCCGAGATAAAAGTTTATTATTAATGAAATTATCTTACAGTAGTAAATTAAAGTTAGACATATTGGTATTGTTTCTGGAGTTGATAATCTGTGAAAACCATACAGAAATTTCCCACATTGGCATTTATGCGACTGCGTAATGTTCCGGTTGTTTGCTATATACCTGGCAAATGTATTATTTCCTGACCAAAAGGTAGGGCTGAACAGCTAACACAGTTCAAACTGTGCCATGATTAACTTTAGAAATATTCAGATGTGGTTTAAATATGCAAGTAAACGTTAATCTGCTTGTTTTGCGTACCTAACTGAAAGAGTAGCATCGTGGTTGTGTGTACTGCACTTGTGGAGCATGTCGTGGAGCTTTCAGCGCAGCCACCTGAACTGTATCCGTCTGCGTTCTAAACGGGATGTATTGCCCTTCGGGAAGGGGATGACATACAAAACGTCACTCCAGATAGAGATATGACGTTTTTATTGCCTCTAGTTTGTGCAAAGAAAATTTTAAACTGAGATATTAAGAGATGCAATAGCATTTTTCCCTCTAGAGGTTAATAATTAATAATTTGTTACATTTCCATAGTGCTTTTCGGGAACTCACAGCGCTTTACAAGGAAGGATGAATCTCCTTAACCACCACATGTTTAGCATCCACTTGGTTAAATATCTCTTCGAAATGAATCTAGAGCCCTGAAACATGACTCTTTTGGAAAGTGTTTTAAGTTCAAGTGTTTTTTACGAAATTTAAATTTTCTTCCAGCTTCATCCAACAGTTTTTAAAGAAGAATATATATTTATAAATCCAATTTTTGAAGGCACAACCTACATATTGCAGTTCTGCAGCAAAGTGCATATGTATGCATACATTGTGGCACATATGCAAACCCACAAGAAGACAGCTGTTAAGCATGAAGGTATTTGTCAGTTTAAAATGTTGAGATGCAAATTCTCCACTAGTAATGTTAAGCATTTTATTTCAATGTTAATTTGTTTACAGTTTTGATGTTGAACATTGCCAACAGAATTAAGTTTGCACTTACAAAAATCTATTTTACAAACTTATGTTTGCCTGTATTTACCGTACGCCTGGTGTGTTGTCATGGAGGCTCCATTTGATTTCACAATTGTAAGTATAGATTCAATGCTCATAGATATGGTTTTTGATTTGGTTTAGGAAGGCCTCCTTTGTGGTCCTTCCTGAGATTTCTTCCCTTTTTACCTTTAGTTTTGGGGGAGATTTATTTTCATTTTTACTTTCTTGCTATGATCGGTTTGAAGTTGGGATGTTGTCCGGTTTTGCTTGATATAAATGAGTGGGCCTGTTAAAGTAACAGTTCACCCAAAAATGAAAATTCTGTTATCATTTATTCACCCTCTTGACATGTTAAACCTTTATGACTTTCTTTCTTTCACAGAACACAAAAGAAGATATTTTGAAGACTGTTGGTTACTGGCACACATTCATTTGTATTGTTTTTGTGTACTTACAATAGAAGTGAATGGGTGCCAGCGCTGTTTGGTTACTAACATTTTTCAAAATATCTTCTTTTGTGTCCTGCGAAAGGAAGTCATACAGGTTTGAAATGAAAAGAGGTTGAGTAAGTGATGACATAATTTTCGTTTTTGGTTGAACTATCCCTTTAAACCCTTTCAGAGTCAGAATTAATTTGCAATTTAAACAGTACATTTATTTTACTCTTGTGTCTCCTTCGGCATTGTATGCCTTCCTTAAGTAGGTTGTGGTGGTGCATAGTGTTGGTGGAGAATCTTGAGATTGAAGGGTAACGGTGTCTTTAAAAAATATAGAGAAATTCAAGATATTATTAGCAATAATCTGGGCAGATTTTTTTTATTTACTATTACAGCCATGACCGGAGGTTTGCCCACTTTACAAAGCAGGTAATAATGATGGCCAGGGATGTCTGGACCCAATTTTATCTATTAAAATTGATCTATTGGTTAACGTCGATAAAGTACTGATTGTTGGAGATTTTAATATCCACGTAGATAGTGCTAACGATCCATTAGCTGTGGCGTTTAAGGAACTACTAGACTCTTGTGGTGTAACACAATACATCAATAGACCTACTCATCGCCTTAATCATACCCTAGACTTGATTATATCTCACGGAGCCGATCTAACCAATATCGATATTATACCTCAAAGCGACGATGTTTCCGATCACCATCTTATAACATGTACACTTCGCACTGCAGAAATCAGTTGTATATCTCGTTATCGACAGGGTAGAACAATCACCTCAACTACTAAAGATAGTTTCGTAAAGAACTTGCCAGATCTGACTCCTCTAATAACCTTTCCAACTAATATAGAATCGCTCGATGACATGACCAGCAACATGGGCACTATTTTCTCTAACGCATTAGAAGCGGTCGCACCTATGAAGTCAAAAAGGATTATTGAAAAGATCATAGCACCATGGTATAATAACACCACTCGAGCCCTAAAAAGAGAAACTCGTAAACTGGAGCGAAAATGGAAACAAACCCAATTAGAGGTCTTTAAAATTGCATGGAAAGAGAGTGCAAGCTGTTACAAAAAGGCACTAAAAGCAGCAAAAGCCGAGCATTTCCGTAACCTCATAGAAAATAACAAAAACAATCCAAGGTTTTTATTTAGTACAATTGCTAAACTAACAAACAAACAGACTCCACCTGACCTGGGTATTCCGCCGCACCTTGGTAGCAATGAATTCATGAAGTTTTTTACCGATAAAATCGAAATAATACGAGACAACATAGCTAAAACCAAACCTCCAAGTGTGTCGGAAGAATTAGTTTCAACCGTCACCCAAAAAGAAAAGCTAGAGTGTTTTTCTCCTATAAATCAGGAAGAATTAATTAAAGTTATTGCAACATCCAAACCGACGACATGCTTATTAGACCCCATTCCAACTACTTTATTAAAAGAGTTACTACCTGCTGTAATTGAGCCCATTTGTAACATCATCAACTCGTCAATTAATCTAGGACATGTC
Source organism: Triplophysa bombifrons (assembly GCA_029783895.1). Taxonomy (NCBI): domain Eukaryota; kingdom Metazoa; phylum Chordata; class Actinopteri; order Cypriniformes; family Nemacheilidae; genus Triplophysa; species Triplophysa bombifrons. Next base: position 18,240,940 of record CM056459.1, on the reverse strand, counting down.
CCAGGGCCCTTTAAGCTGGCTGTAATTAAGCCTCTTATCAAAAAACCAAACTTGGACCCCAATGAACTTGGAAGCTATAGACCGATTTCAAATCTCCCGTACTTGTCTAAAATACTAGAAAAAGTAGTGTCAACTCAACTGTGTACCTTCCTACAATGACATGCACGAAAAGTTTCAGTCTGGCTTTAGACCGCATCACAGCACTGAAACTGCGCTCGTTAGAATTACAAATGACCTCCTTATTGCTTCAGATAAAGGTAACATCTCACTCTTAGTCCTGCTTGACCTTAGTGCTGCTTTCGATACTGTAGACCATAAAATACTACTAGATCGTTTACACAATTATATCGGTATTCAGGGACAGGCACTGCAATGGTTCAGATCTTACTTAACAGACAGATATCAATACGTCCATTTAAATGGGAAATCATCAAATCTTACGCAAGTAAATTATGGATTACCTCAGGGATCGGTTTTAGGACCCCTGCTTTTCTCCATATACATGCTGCCCCTCGGAAACATTATTAGAAAACATGGAATTAGCTTCCACTGTTATGCAGATGATACTCAGCTATATATCTCATCAAGACCAAATGATTCATTTAAGCTATCCAAACTGGCTGAGTGCATCGAGGACATAAAACACTGGATGACTAGTAATTTCCTCCTTTTAAACTCTAGCAAAACAGAAATATTACTTATAGCACCAAAATCAAGTAAACAGAATATCTCCGATTACAGCCTGCAAATTGAAGGCTGCACTGTTACTCCAACAAATATTGTTAAAGATCTAGGCGTTATATTAGACGGCAACCTGTCATTTAAAAATCACATCTCAAATATCACAAAAATAGCCTTCTTCCACCTTAGAAATGTTGCCAAATTACGAAATAGTTTATGTGTTGCAGACGCAGAAAAGCTTATTCATGCATTTGTGACCTCACGGCTTGACTATTGTAATGCTCTGCTTAGTGGTTGTCCAGTATCATCGATAAACAAACTACAGTTAGTTCAGAATGCTGCTGCCAGAGTTCTTACTAGGTCAAGAAAATACGATCACATAACCCCAGTTTTAACATCGCTTCACTGGCTACCCATTAAGTATCGTATTGATTTTAAAATTCTTTTAATTACTTACAAAGCCCTGAACGGTTTAGCACCTACTTACTTAACCAAGCTTTATCACGTTACAACCCATCACGCTCCCTAAGATCTCAAAACTTAGGACTTTTGACAACACCTAGAATAACAAAATCCACCAAAGGGGGACGAGCTTTCTCATACGTAGCACCTAAACTCTGGAATAGCCTTCCTGATACTATTCGAGGGTCAGACACACTCTCCCAATTTAAATCTAGATTAAAGACACATCTTTTCAGCCAAGCTTTCACTTAATGCATAGTTAATGAACAGCAGCTACGCTAATTATCCTCTTTATTCTCTTTCCGCCTCTGCCTCGGGATGCCCATCCCGAGGTAGGAAGAAGTTCCACCATGTCCAGACGACCGACAGATGCCCATCCCCAATTTGAGATCACGCCAGCTACAGCTGCAGACTGACTGACCATCCCAGCTCCATCTAAGGCAATTCCACCACCAGCCAAGAGAAATATGACCATCGGACCATCCCAGCTCAGACCACTACATCCCCAACCAAGAGCAAAGACGGACTATTTGGCTTATTAATGCTGAAGTTACAACATTTGGTATTAAATGCTAAACTTAAATCACATGTCACCAGTTTGAGTGCAGCTATGACACGTCAGAGGGGATCTGGCCCTCCCGGCTGAGCCTGGTTTCTCCCGAGGTTTTTTTCTCCATTAATTAATCATTGGAGTTTGGGTTCCTCGCCACAGCAGGGCAGTGTTGGCCTGCTCACCGGGAGACTGCATTCATTCATTTATTTATTTATTTAGAAATTAGCTATTATTTATTAGTATGATCTTACTCGTTGTATGAATACCATGCACTGTGCTGTGTTTTTCTGTTTTTCCTGTTTGCCCCTGTAAAGCTGCTTTGAAACAATACACATTGTGAAAAGCGCTATATAAATAAACTTGAATTGAATTGAATTGAATTGAATTTTCTGCATCCCTAAGAAGAGTAAATATGAGGTCACCTAGGTAAGAATGATGGCTAAATTTAGGACCAAAGCTTGGTCTAAAAAGTAAGTGTTATTTTTGTGCTTTACATGTACTAAACTGTTATGTAAAGTGTTTCTCAATCCCTTGATGTAAAGCAGGGGTTTTCAACCGGTGGTCCGCGGCCCCCTGGTGGTCCGCGGCGGCATTGCATGTGGTCCGTGACATGCATTCCAGCCTACCTAATTTCACTATTAAAATCACTTTTTTTCCATAAGTTATTTTTCCAAACACTTCCAGAATATTTGCGCATTGGTGTGAATACTAAATTTAATGAAAATTGTTTGAGTTGAGATTCAAACTGACACAGGATAGGCTTGCTTTGCACCTATCAGGTCTATCTTATGCTTTGCTAACGTTGTGTTTTGCTTCCCCAACGTCATATACGTACATATACGTCCATACCAGTGTTGCCAGGGTCGCGGTTTTCCCGCACAATTGGGCTATTTTGAGAATGCAGTTGCGGGAAAAATTATGGAGCCGCGGGTTGCGAGTTTGTGGGCTACTTTCATAATGTACTGCGGCCGCCAAAATTTTAAAATTCTATATTCTAAGGATAAATGTTAACTGATGCGTTTCTTATTGTGTATTCAAACTCCGAATGAATACCTGGCAACTCCAGGACCGGTCCGTTCTCAAAAGTGTGGAGAACGAGTCTGACAGATAGGCTACAGTACAGGGAGGAACGCGGGAGCTCATCTCAACCAAAGAGGAGAAATTAGCGGTGGTATTAGACACAGTGCATCCGAATGATGTTTTTACCAATGTTTCGTCAGGTGAATGTCACGTTGCATAATGAAAGAAATCACTCATGATGAGTGTACAACACTTGATTATCCCGGCTGCCAAATATCACGTTTGAGCAGCGCTATACGTGGTCTATAACAACTAAAACATTGACGTGCTTGTACACATTATATATTATGCAGTAAATGTAACCATCCTTATTTCTTAAGCAAGTTTCTGAATGTCTTACGAAGAGAAAACATGTTTCTCGTCCATTTGCGTGCGTGGCAGATGTGGGATATTTTTAACGGGACACTTCACCCAAAAATTTAAATTCTGTTATGAATTACTCTAGTTGTTTCAAACCTGTATACAATTATTTGTCCGGTTGAACACAAAGATATTTGGTAGAATGTTAGCTGCTGAAAATTCTTTGGCATCATTGACTACCATAGCAGAAAAATATTAATGGTAGTCAAACATGACCCAGAATTGTTTGCTTTCCTAAATATCCCAAAACATATTTTGTGTTCAACAGAACAAAACGATATATACAATACCCAGGAAACCATTGAGATAAAAAAACTCCCGTTTTTAGGGAGTTGTTAACTTTGATTCGACACAGGGAAAAAATTGGGCTAGTTTTCATTCCTTTTGGGCGGGTTTTGAGGGGTTATGGGCATATAATTAAATATTTCTTGGACCTGGCAACCCTGGTACATACACACACACACAATAGTGGGCCGCCGATTACTTGGTAGTCAGAATGGTGGTCCTGGTCCCTGGCACAGAACTAGTTGAAAACCCCTGATGTAAAGGAACATGTCCTCTCAAACCCACTCAAAGTGAAGCCTTGTTGAGACGAGTCTTCTTCAGAGGGACTTGGCATTTTGCAGGCATGTATCTACATTTGATTTCCTTCATTTTTTTACGGTGGCCGCTAGGTGTCACTGCGCTGCAACAGAAGAAAACACATGCAAACACATGCAAACACAAGCAAATTCAGAAAGCATCTCCATCAGTTTGGTGACACATGCCCTGCAAATACTCGCGACACAAACAAACACAGAAACGCGCTGCAAATTCTCGCAACACAAACAAACACAGAAACGCGCTGCAAGCTGCACAGACGACAACGGAAGTGTTTCCGGGGGACCCCAAAAACTGATGCACCTGATTGGGACGCGATTATTTTTTAATACGTGCATGTAAAGGTCCGTTCAAGACGGGTGTCTTTCACGGCTCATTTGCGCGCGTGACTGCGTGGTTCCACCGAACTGCGCGGGTCTCCGCGTACACACATGTAGTGCACAGACAATTTTTGACTGTCCAGTAGTTCCCCTTCGTTGCTCTGTCTTCTTCGGGTATGTTCTACATGCTAACTGTGATGCTTAACTCTGACACATGCTAAACTCATGTTGAAGTCGTTCACTATGTGTAAAACAAATGTAAATTCCATTCAACCCGATTAACTGTTTTACGTTAAAACTATGGTCATTTCACTGAGGTAAAATGACATTCAACACGACTTGAAAAAATCCAAACTATAAAAAATGAATAAATCAACCAATATTTGTGATATATATCTGATTGAGTTCTTAAATAACACAAAAAAGGGCAAATACATATACATATACATATTTAGAGTAGAATTCACTCAAGATTTTTTAATTTTTATTAAAGTAGCAGCTAAAATCAACCCACTTATTTTAGGACTACAGACCAAAGATAAAGACAAGTTATTTTACATTTCAAAAAAAATAAAATTAAAGGAATGATAGTTTCATAAACAGATACAGTCAAGAATAAAGTTGACGTATTTTATTGTTATCTTAGAATTTTGTGAGAGTACAAAAATGACAAAGGTAGATTTAGAGATTAAGTTTAGTTATATTTTATTATTAATACTTATTTTCAGTCACAGAGTTCTTCAATTTAAGAGTTATTTGGGCAGGTGAAGATTCTGTAATATAATGCAGGTTGTAGAACTGTGTTTAGGCAAATTGTAATGTTCAATAATTTATGTAATGATAATAAAAAAATATGAAAAAATGTGTATTGAAGAAAAGTTCATGTTTTTTTATATACTGTCAATTATAGTTTGTGGATATAAAATCGGAATCGCAAGTTTCACTTATAATAAAATCGGAAATCGGAATCGGCAAAGAAAATTGCAATCGGTGCATCTCTAAAAAAATATTTTTAAATTTAGCTTGTATGTATAAACTTTGATCTTCAATTCTCAACTCAACTTTATTTATATAGCGCTTTTTACAATTTTCATTGTTACAAAGCAGCTGTACAATGAGACACATTGAATACAAGAAAAACAACTAAAGGCATATACCTGTAAAAACAAGAAAAAGGTGAAAACAACAAAAGACACACATACAAATGCTCCACACACACAATATGCATACATACTTAAACATATTGACATAGACACACACACGCAAAAACACACACGCACAGTGAAAGCATACATTTGAGATAAAGGAGAGAGAACCACAGGTCAAATATTAAACGGACTATAAATTCTTGTTGGGTTCCGAGGTTAATGTCCATGTTTTCCAAAGCAGCAAAATGGCTTTAATATGTGACAATACCATAATTTCACAAAGGACAACACATCCACACAGACTCAAATGCACCCTGATTTGAACTCAAATAAATTTCACTTCAGTGTAGCACATTTCTGAGAGCTGTGTAAACTTTTATGTTCACATTTAGTACATAATAAGGCACCCGAGCAGATTTACTTTATGCAGATTTTCTTGCCCATAAGGAGGATTCACCAATTTAGCGAAGATTACAGCCAAGATCTATAACAATGACTTTGGACGTTATGCTTTTCTCAGGAGTACTTAAGACCAAATCTCTCTCTTAGACGTTTGTGGCAAGGGGTGCGTGGTTTAGTGACGTCTGTACTGGGAAGGAGAGACACGGGAAAGACGGTAAGCAAGTAGGTCGATTGCAGATTAAGATCACCTCCGTCTCATTACAGTGATTGGTGAGGAGACAGCTTAAAGGCTCGCAGATTCTGAGGAGATTTTCAGGAGAGACAGACTGGGAGATCTGGGAGCTGAACCACCACACTTGTGATCCATACGGACTGTATTCCGGGAGAAAAACGAAGAAGTTTATTGTGTTATTTTGAATTACATGCCAGAGTGCATATGTCTTGTTGTTGTGAGAATTAAGAATAAAAGGAATTCTTGTCTCCCAGTCCACGTCGACCCCGCCTCCTTTCTTCCACCCTCTTTGAACCTGACTACAACGTTCATTAAAAATCCACTTCAAACTGCCTGACCTGGCAGAGTGAATATGTCTTACACAAAAAAACACTTCATTCTAGAGTTTCAATAAAACATTGTTCAATATTTTAGTATTATTTAATTCTAAACAGTGTTATTTTGTAAATAATTGCTTGCCATATCATTTATGCAAATAGAACCAAGTGTAGATCAAATTTTAAGAATATGTCACTTAAAGGGGCTTAAGAATTCATTGATACAAGATTTTAAATTGTTTTCTGATATCAAACAAATATAAACAAGGCTAAAGGGGCATATAAACTGGCAGGATACAGATCAGAAGTGTGTGACTTTATAACTGTGTGGATCGCGTTATTTAAAGAAGACGCACAGCTTGCACAGACCCGCCAGACTTTATAACTGTATTAAGAAGATGCGCATGAGTTTATACCTGAGAAGCTTGCACTGTATAGATGACACACGCCTGAGTTGATAACTGCCCAGCTCGCATTGTATAAAGAAGATGTCTCTGCGCAGTTCGCGTCTAGACGCGCCTCACTTCGTCAATTTGGTAGGTATCGCCCGCAACCCAATTCACGATACCTGTAGAACTATCGTTGATTCTTCTGTACACTTCGACTGGCCTAGAACACGGCCGGCTATTTGCAACGTTCTGTTGGGATCGGCCTCTTTTTCAGTGGTCTTTTGCATGCACAAGATTTACATAAGAAGGATGAAGCAATAGTGTCGCAGGGGTCAAGAATGCGACCAATTTTTGTCCCAAATGCAACCTTATTTCTCAATGGTGCGACTAAAAAAAATCAGCCGTTCGAGGGAGAAAAAAAGTCTCCCTGTGATTCAACAACAGATACACATTAGGCCCATATCGTGGTCTAAACCAATCTGAGATAGTAAACGGCGGACCCCCCTCTGATTGGCCGTGGTCCAGATATTCCTGTATGTGTGTGAACCAGAGGTTGCGTCAACCGAAAAATCTCTGTCATTGACAGATTTTTTTTACCAGTGACGGAAATATCTGAAGCCCGACCGTCGTTTTGGCGGATTACAATGAGGGCAATTTGTAAACCCCTGCCCTGCACCATTTTCCTTACTTTCGTTTTATTCAGTTTATTAAGTTCCGAGTCGCAAGTACCGCGTGATGACATCACAAGCATACTAATTACCACCTAACGCCACCTAGCACCATAGTGACAGGTAATAATATATTATGACGGATTTTCTACGAGCCTGTCAGTCAAAATGACGGACAATAAAAAAGTTTAGTGCAACCTCTGGAGTGTACGTTTGAAAATGCGCGCGCTGCAGTCAGACGTGTTGCAGTCGGAGCAGCCGTCAGTTAAACAGAGTGGATGTAGCCGCGGATGATGAGAGGAGATGAAAAGAACGATTGACAACTTTTTGGTGAATAATATTAAGTTAAGGCCTGATCCATCCGAAAATCATAAGCAATGCTCTGACACAGAGCCATCAACCTTCCAGTTTATGTCAAACCCTGGTCCATTTATCTTGAGATCTTTTAAGTTTAAGCACAAACATTTTTTCAGTAAGTTACCTTTCTTGTAGATTTGTGATTCAAATAAAGAACTTTATGTTGACCACATATGTATTTTGCCTATATGGACATTTAAAAAAAGTGAACTGGTAAAATTTTTAAATGTTTAATGTGTTAAATGCGATGCGACCAAAAATTTGGGGGCACCTAACTTTTGTGCTGGTGCACCTAGGAAAAAAAGTAAGGCGCACCAGTGCAACCAGTCCAAAAAGTTAGTCTGGTGTGAGGCTCATATGTCATTTACATTTTTTCATTTAGCAGACGCTTTTATCCAAAGCGACTTACAAAGAGTTTAGGGAGCAATAAGCGATATGTCATACAGGAGCAATAATACAATAGGTGCCAATACAAAATTACTGGTTTCAACGAAAGCTAGACCATTACTTGTTGAGAGAAAGAGAGAGGGTTAGTGTTTTTTTTTTACATTTTTATTTCCATGTACAGACCTCTTATTTTTCATCATTGCCTAGGTAAATACAGTTTCCATTCTATAACACCTTTAAATGTAAATATTTTTTCAATTGTCTAAATGATAAAATCAGGATTTAACAATACGGGAAACCACATGCGTCCTGTGCAACTTCGCTATAGCATTAAGAAGCAGTTCATCCAAAATGAAAATTCTGTATGTAATTCCATACCTGTATGACTTTCACGCTTCTGCAAAACACACAAAAAATATATTTTTAAGCAAGTTGATAACCAAACATTAAACCCACTTCGATTGTATAGACCAGTGGTTTCAATTTTTCTCATTGTAAGGCCCCCTTTGTGTAGGTGCAAAGCTTTGCGTATACAATGCTGGAACATAAATTATTTTGGTTGTTGGGCTTATTTTTTTATGTTTTATTGCATAAAATGTATGCCACATAACCTGGATCCATCTTGGAGCCCCCCAGTTTGAGAACCACTGGTATAGAAACAAAACCACTGAAACATTTCTTAAAATATCTTCTTTTTGTGTAACACAGAACAAAGAGTCATTCAGGTTTAGAACAACATGGAATGTCAGAACTTGTATATAATACATGCGATGATAAACATGTTTTCAGCAACAGCAGTTTAATGCATGTATAGTGTTCATGGATTTACTTTTACAGCATTGATTTAAAATGTCAATCTTTTCTTTCTTTTTTTAATCATTTTATGAAAAAAAGAAAACCATAATTATGACGGGTATAGTTTTAAAAAATTAATAACAATTAAGTCTCAACCATTGGCCTATTTGATTTGATTTGCAAACTCTGCTGTTCATGTGCACAGTCAATGTTCAAACATGATTATCAGCTCTATTGTTCTGTACAGATGAAGGACTGTATACTCGTCTAATTACTGCTTCAATTTAGACAAGCATAATTAATTAGCCTACCATCAAATCAAAGTACAAACTAATTAACAACAGAGCACCCACACAGAGGATGTACAGGAAAGATAAGCAGAAAATATACAAGAAATACAGAAAAAAGGCACGTTTTTGTGATCTAAAATGTTCATTCCAGCAGCAGCAGAAATGCGTGTTGATTTGTGAGTCTTTGCTGAGATCCGGACACAAAGCACCCATAGTGTTGCTGACGTGATGAAAACAGTTCTGAAAAAATCCACTCATTGTTCAAATAAAGTTTTTTCTATTAAAAGCTTATGTCCTACAAGACCCACGTTCACGCTCTTCCGCTCCAAACAATTGCATAAGGAGTTTATCCTGTTTGTGTTAGACCACGCTCTAAAAGCGATGAATCAGATTATGCACACAAGTTTAGCAAAAACAGATTGTTGCATATTTCAGTTTCAGAACAGAATTAGAGCAGCATTCCCTGGCCTCCTAATATTTAATAATTACTCTGGCTATATCTGTCAAATTATAACCTGATCATACCACTGGATGGGTCTTTTAATGAATTGTTCTGAATCGAAAGAACCACTGGTCTGAATTCTAGACTGACTGAATCGGTCAAAATCTTTCTTCCTGGATCAAAGCAGATTAGACCACCTACAGTGCAAACTACAGAATGGAAAAACACATGGGAACTAAACAACTTGCTAATAAACTAATAGACGGCTGCAGGAAAAAATTAAAAAAGAGCCTTTGGTGTCCCTCAAGGTCCATTACACCTGCTCCATCCACAGATTGTTAAATGACTTTGACATCGACCATCCATCAAATTCCCACCAAATCCCAGTGAAAAGATGAAGAGCCTTATAGCAACACTGAAATCATAATACATGACCATTCAGACTGTATTACAGTGCCTGGAGCTCTCTCACATACACCAACACTTTTTCATTTAGAACTATGCCCTCACAATTGTGTTTTTTTTTTTTGAAAAAGAAGAGCCAGAGGCTATAGATCAATAACAACAAGTTTTGAGCCAAACATCTAAATTATACTTAGTTTCTCTTTTATTTTCTGGTTTTAAAAACATGTTTGAAAATTGAAATTAGTTCATTCTGTCTTTCAAACTACAACTCACAGACCATAATGTAAACTAGCTATAATGCTGTCTTGTAAGAAAGTATTTCTTGTTCGCTAAACACCGTTGAATACAATTAGGCAAATTTCGACCCTAAAAGGAAAACTGTTTAGCATCAAATACAAATCCAACTTTTAACATTAGAAAACTTTTTGGGTGTGTAAATCCAACACAACATGAGATAAAAATGATCCATACACAATGAATCAGGGCAAAAACTCACAAAAAAATAATTGAGACAAGAAATCTAAAGTGTAAAGTGTACAAAAGACCAGATGCAAAACGCTTTAGGTATTCCCCATTTATTTGTGTTCCGACCCACCGGGAACATGTCCGGTATGCGTGATTACCAATCCAAACCTGTCTGAAAACAGGAATGGGTGAAGTGTGATTTATTTTGATAAACGTCGCTTAGTTTGCCTTAGACAAAAGTCTTACAAAACCGCACAAAATATGATATTACTGCACATCTGTTTAAGTTGCGTTAAAGTGCAGCTGTGATATTTATCCATATGTGGTATTATTTTGATAAAATTACAGCATCATTTATTCCTGAAGACATAAAGAAATTGCTGCACCGTTAGTCCAACTGGACCATAACAGCAACTAAACCAATCCCATAAATGGAATATGAGACCCATGTTGAAAATATTGATAACAGTCTAGACACATTTAAAAAATATATATTTTCCACAAGCTCTCATTGGGCTTTCAAAGGCAAAGACCTTTTGTGATTCTAATTTCAATACAGTTTAGATTTTACATTTGGTTTATTCAAGTGCCCATCAATGAACTATAATCTGTAATTATACCAGTTCCTTCTAGTTTGTAGTGTGCAGGTGTCCATTTAAACATTTTAACAGGTTGCATTATATCTGTTTTTTGAGATCTGTTTATTTGAGGGACCAGAGCGGGCTCCGCATAACAACACCAGCTCTGCCAATGGAATATCTTTATCATTGAAATGGTTTTGAAGCTAAAAGGCCTTGTACAAGGATTTCAGAGAATTGATTTTGGTGTAGGCTTAGATTTTAAGAGTCAGGCTGAGAAAGGTTTTCTGTTTTCTTTTCACATAGAGAATTAGAGCGCTGTGGGTGTTGAGTCGTGATGTGCTGCGTGAAAGAGAATAAGTGAGTGAGCAAGAGAAAATAGAGCGAACAGAGGGTGAGAGAGAGACATAAACTCCCTCTAAAGGAAAAAGAACAAATTCTAGAACTGAATGCGAGTACTACACAAGGTAAATATCACTACATTTTACACGAATGAAAAACGTTTGTTTTACATTTGACCTATAAGAATTTAAGTAACGTTTTAATGTAGTTATATATTATTTACATATATGTTAACACCATGATACTTTTTGTTGTATTAAATCTACTGTACGGTAATAAATAATAGATATGTTAGAATTACTCTGTGATATTAATCTTTACAGTACTTGGCAAAAGAATACTACACTTAGGGTTAGAATCTAATGCAATCACCTTTTTACTTCTGTACTGTTTCATTATTCTCCAGTACTTCAAATAATTGTTTGGACTTTAAAGGTGCTATGTTGAGATTGTAGCGGCATCTAGTGGTGAGGTTGAGAATTGCAACCCACTCCTTCCCTCCCTTTCGAAGCACTACAGTGGCTGACACAGAACTAAGATGTTGTCACGTTTCACTTCTTTGCTGAAGGAGATAACATATTTATGAAACGCATTCTGTAGAGCAGTTTTTAGGGCTACTGTAGGAAACAACCTTTCTATGTAGATAGAAATAGCTCATTATAAGGTAATAAAAACATTACGCTTCATTTTATAAGGTGTTTTATACACCTCTGAAGACGTCGTTATTTATATTATATTGCATACTGGACCCTTTAAAGAGGTCATATGGCACGATGCTTGTATTCCTGTGTCTTTGGAGTGCTATAAGTTGCCCATGCATGTATTAGACACGTAAAATTGCAAAAATTAAAGTGTCGGAACTAAAGATGGATTCTGTCTAAAAGCGTACCATGAAAAAGGTTTGTTTTTACTAGTGGCTTTTACTATGGGACCAGCACAGATTGGCCACCAACATTTGGTGGTTCAAATACCCATAGGAGATCTCTCTTCAAATTTGTAAAGCATTTGTTTTATTTTTAGTGCATGATTTGTCATAGTCAGGTAAGTGCCCTTTTCAGGATTGTCACATCCATAACGCTACATATTCCTCATAAATGGACACATGAAAATTTATATAAAGTAACTATTTTATGTTCCATAAAGAGGCATCCCCTCTCCATTCATTGGGTATTATTGCTTCAGGATTGTACTTTTTCTTTTCATAGACTGACAATTTTTTATGTTTAGACTCTATCAACAAGGGTTTAGTAAAATATTAGAGATGCATCGATTGCAATTTTCTTTGTTATAAGTGAAATCTGATGATTCCGATTTTTGCCGATTCCGATTTTATATCCACAAACTATAATTGACAGTATATAAAAAAAACATGAACTTTTCTTAAATACAAATTTTTTCATATTTTTTTATTATCATTACATAAATTATTGAACATTACAATTTCCCTAAATATAGTTCTACAACCTTCATTAAATTACAGAATCTTCTATTACCCAAATAACTCTTAAATTGAAGAACTCTGTGACTGAAAATAAGTATAAGTAATTAAATATAACTAAACTTAGTCCCTTAATTGACCAATTATTTTTTGTACTCTCACAAAAGTCTAAGATAACAATAAAATACTTCAACTTTATTCTTGTCTGTTCCTGTTTATGAAACTATCATTGCTTTATTTATTTTTTATGAAATGTAAAATAACTTGTCTTTATCTTGGGTCTGTAGTACTATTGATTGACTGGTTGATTTAAGCTGCCACTTCAATAAAAAGTAAAAGAATCATGAGTGAATTCTACTCTAAATATGTATATGTATTTGCCCTTTTTTGTGTTAGTAAAGAACTCAATCAGATATATATCACAAATATTGGTTGATTTATTCATTTTCTATAGTTTGGATTTTTTTCGTGTTGAATGTCATTTTTCCTCAGTGAAATGACCATAGTTTTAACGTAAAACAATTAATCGGGTTGAATGGAATTTACATTTGTTTTACACAGTGAACGACTTCAACATGAGTTTAGCATGTGTCAGAGTTAAGCATCACAGTTAGCATGTAGAACTTACCCGAAGTAGACAGAGCAACGAAGGGGAACTACTGGACAGTCAAAAATTGTCTGTGCACTACGTGATGTGTGTGCGCACGCACGGAGACTCGCGCAGTTCGTTGGAACCACGCAGTCACGAGCGTAAATGAGCCGTGAAAGAAAGCCGTCTTGAACGGAAGTTTACTTGAGTATTTGACGCTATTGCTCGCGTCGCTGGCAACATACGATCGGCTTCGAATCGGCAAGACGTGAGACTGACCGGCCATTCGCCGGTCACGGCCGATCATACGAAAACCGGCTGAGTCCGGTATCTGACCGGTCAATCGGTGCACCTTTATAAAATATAAACAGATGGTTCAATATAATCGCAACAAATTCATTCTTTGAGCATTTCTGTCACGTCCATAACGCAAAATCTCACGTCCATAACGCTGGAATTGCCCAATGCTTACCAAGACCTGCCTGAAACACCTTGTGTAACCACAAACCCTCAATTCTGCGTCTGTTCGTGGTATGATTTGACTGAGATCACCCAAATGTATTCGCAACTTATGTGGGTATACCTGTCAGTACAATTGCTTTGGAAGCTGATTTTTCAAATATGGCATTAGACCAATCACTACGCACTGGTTAACTGTCCAATAATAGCACACCTCGCTTTTCAGAGCGATGAGCTTTGTAAAAAATCAGCGCGTTTCAGAGCGCTGGGCAAAGAGGAGATACAAACATGCACGGTATGTGGAAAATACGGCGTTTTTTAACCTTAAATCGTGTATACACATTGCATTTCATCTTAAACAAACGATAATATTCGTTTCAGCCATGTCATATCACCCCTTTAAATAAAAAAATCTCAATCCTTTTAAAACAGGCTCCATTTTCTTTATGTGGAAGTGTGTGAAACACTTTTTAAGTATTGTACACTTGTTTTAAGATAAACTGCCCTTTCCTCTTTGAGAGTGGTGTCTGTAAGCAACCTTTCTTCTCTCAGGAGGAGTGCAGTAAGCTATAAATACACTTGACACTGCAGCAAACTACAGGTGCTATCCAAGAAAATCTCCTGTTTTTGCCCTGCAACCACGAAAATGACAAAGCAAAAAAGATATATGGCTGCATTTTTAAATGCTCATGCTTGAAGCAATGACTGGCTTTCTCTGCGGTGTGGGATGATGTATACAGTGAGCTAACTTCAATAATATGTATTAGTGATGTCATGTTAATAAAACTAAACTGAATCCAATTAGAACAAATCTTGGCAACACAAAAGGAAGCTTAAGGGAATGAAAAGAAAAATGTAAGAGAATCATACTTCACTTCACTTTTAAGTCGGCCAACCACTGCCATATCCAGAAACATTGTTATTATAAAACCAAAACTGCAGCGTTCTAGAATTCTGATTTGATGAGATATTTTCACATACAATCAGATTCTTTTTAAAAACACTGATTGCATTTACCAAAGACATGGGCTTATAGTTTGCGGTTGAGAGATTCTCACCTCATGTGACAGGTAGAAAGCTGCGATGCCAAGGGGCCAGAAGCAGCAAAGCATGGAGAAAACGCTGAGGCCCAGATGGTCCCTCGGGGGCATCATGAGAAAATTGTCTTCACTCTCTGAATCGCTAGAGAACTCACTCTGCACAAAACAAACAAAACGCTCAATGAATCAAAACATAGCAGTTATAATTCACTCAACTGATACTGCTATCTAAGCCAAAACGATGAGTTAAATGTATAAAAAATCTAATATAGCAGTCCGATGTTGCACCGGTATGTTTGTGTCTTCTTGGTGTTCAACCCGAGAAACAGCAGCGTG
This sequence comes from Triplophysa bombifrons, assembly GCA_029783895.1. NCBI lineage: Eukaryota > Metazoa > Chordata > Actinopteri > Cypriniformes > Nemacheilidae > Triplophysa > Triplophysa bombifrons. The sequence continues at coordinate 18,225,805 of CM056459.1, read as the reverse complement.
CAGTCTGCAGGTCACAGAAATTATATCAGAAGACTAATTATCACTTCATGTTTGCTTGAGTTGTGAATGGGTTGCCTATTTAACTGCGTGTAGATGGCTGTTGCCTGTTTCACCTTACTAACTGTAAAAAGCCTAAACATCTTGAACAGTCTGGCTCTCTTGTCACCAATTTGTAGCAAAATGACCTTCTGATTATGTTAACACAAAAGAGCGGCATAGTTAACAGCACCAGCTTGGGGATGAAGCTCATGCTCTCTCTCGCTCTCTCTCTCTCTCTCTCTCTCTCTCTCTCTCTCTCTCTCTTTGTCTGTCACACACACACATGAATCTGAAGAATGTTGGTCACCGAACAACATTGACCCCAATTGACTTTCATTGTAAGAACACAAAACCACAGAGACATTTCTCAAAATACATTCTTTGCATTCCACTGAAGAATCACATCTCTCTCAGTTGATGTATAAACACAAAGTTGTAAAATAGATTTACATTATTATCACATCCATAGGGATAAGGGATAGTTCATCCAAAAATGAAAATTCTGTCATCATTTACTCGTAATTTCATACCTGTATAAATTCTGAAGAACACAAAGAAAGATATTTGGAAGAATGGAAGTCATTTTCAGTTCTGGAACACCATTGACTACGATAGTAGGACAAATTAAATGGTAGTCAAAGGTATACCTGAGAACTCTTTGTTTTCCTAAATTCTTCAAAATATCTCAGTATGTGTTCAACAGAACAGAAAAAAAACATATTTTTCCTACTATGGTAGTGGATGATGTCCCAGAACTGACAATTGCTAACATTCTTCCAAATATCTTTCTCTGTGTTCATTGGAACAAAAACATGTATACAGGTTTGAAACAACCTGAGGGTGAGTAAATGATTACAGATTTTTTATTTTTGGTTGAACTATACCTTCAAGACTGTTTTGGATCTCCTGATGAGTTATATGCTATACAGTAAAAACCTTTTTGTCAGGATCCTGTCAAAGTTTATTTTGCGATAACAACCATGCAGCTTGATTATACCCATATATCAGACTGGGTTATCAAGCATCTACATACTGTAGTAAAACTGAACCCGAATATGTAATTAATTAAAACCTAAAAATGAACCCCTAACAGGTAAAGCAACATGCAGCTGTCATGAACTATGCATGCTTTCCTGTAGCTCAGTGGTAAGAGCATTGTGTTAATAACGCAAGGTTGTGGGTTCGATGCTAGGGGATTGCAAATACCTATGTAAAATGTATAGGATAACGCAATGTAAGTCGCTTTGGATAAAAGTGTCTGCCATAAATAAATGGTGAAAACATTCATACATTGTATATGAATCGTTCCTCTTGAGAACAAAAAAGTAGATATTTTGAAGAATATCTCAGTGGTTTTGAGTCTTTACAGTGGAAGTCAATCGGGTTCAATTTAGGGTTTTTTTACCAACATTCTTCAAATTATCTTCTTTTGTGTTCTGCAAAATAAAGAAATTCATACAGGTTTGAAAGGACATGAAGATGAATAAATGATGAAAGAATTTTAATTTTTGGCTGAAATACCGTTTCATTGTACTTGACCTGACCTATAAAAATATAATAGAAAACATTAAATGTAACCTTAAATGTTTCTTTTGATGGTCAATATGTCATATTTATGATTACGCAAATATACGTGTTTGATTGTTAAATGCCAGTCCAACCTAATTGACAAACCTCAACACATCTAACAGCCTCTCAATCAGATTGGCATTTGCTGTGAGATGGCACGTTGCTCTGCTAACCTGGAACATCTCATATCTAACAGTGTGCCATATGAAACAACACGAGTGAGGATGAAAAAGCCCAACAGATTGAGAAGTGTGCTTGCAAAATAGGAATATGTGTTCCATTAATTTGATTCCAAAATGAACTTCAAAAAGGTCATACACTGCTGATTATATTCTGTATAATTGTGTTTGTGACAAATAAAACCTTGAACTTGAACAAAATGATGCGATAATGAAAGAAATCAGTTTTTGGCGTGACAGGGTTCTCTTTGGCTAGGTAAAAATGCACTGAATGTAAAAAAACTGATTAGAATTCTTTATTCATTTAATCTATTCAATTGATATCTTATTAGCTATAAGTGTTATATTATTGACTACTTAAAATATGATAATACATATGCAGTTTATATATATTTATATATATATATATACAGTATATATATATATATATATATTATATATTTATTTAAAATTCATATTCTATGTGTATGAAAAACTGATCTAAGTTCTAGTCTATCTAAAACTTTGAGTCAAACTTCCACAGAAATTCCGTTACAGAGATAGGAACCATCTTGTTCCAAACTCATGAGTAGGGATTTTTACATAATCTTCATGCAGCAGTCAGTCAACTGCAAAAAGTAATGATAAATAAAAAGTGTTACGGGTGCTAATAAATTTATTTAATTTATATAACACCTTTTTTGGGTCAAAGATTGACAAACCCAACTGTTTGTCCGAAATTCTCAACGCGACACCAAAAATACTTGAAAACATGCTGGCAGAGTTTATATAATGACAAAATTTCTATATTAGATTATCGATTATATTATCGAAGACATTTTTGGAGGTCAGAGCACCTGATATACAACCCATAACACAACTGCACACTTCCCTCCTATCGCCTGCGTTTACACATTTGTTAGCGTCTCAGAAAAGGTGGCTCAAACAGGCGGGCAACAGCGGGAAACTGGCTGTCCAAAACCGGCTCTCTTTACACTCTCTGATCGCCCTCTCTCCCTCTCAGTCATCTGGCAGGAGCTCCAGACACGTGCTCTCATGAAGACCAGCCGCACCAATTGACAGGAGGGTGTTAAATTAAGGGTAAAGACAAAGCGAGAGTATTTCTCGCTGTATTTGACGAAGGTGTTGTTGCTGTCTGTAAAGTATTACTTTACTACTATCTCAATGAGGCATGAATTATCTTAAAAACAATTTGAGCAAATATCAAACCCTAGACGAATTTAGGGCATCATGAGGCACAGCTCTCATTTGAAGGGACAACCAGGATGATTATCCAAACAAATGCATTTTTATTCATTTATATTTTATCTATATGTGGCTATTCATAGCCGCTTTTACGCTGCTTTGTGATTACATTAATTCTTGCCTAAAACCAACTTCCAAAGCCAACACAATTATTCTGCAACCTTGCTCACAGGTTTTCTCTTAAGAAAATCCTAATAGAGTTAAAAAGGTACATAAGCTCTCACCTCAAATTCTTGAAATTCGTCATCGTCATCATCTAAGTCATAGGAAAGTGTTTGGATCTTGGCGTCTTCCATAGAAAGATCCAGAAGCCTGCCGTCAGCGAACACAATTCCATCTTTAGCCGAGCCAGAAGAGGCAGGGGTCATTTCTTCAATGAAAGTAGTCTCGCAGCAGTCCCCTCCCTCACCCCATGCTTTCAACATGCTCTCGGGATAAAGAATGAGGTTGGGCCTGTAATAAGGGTCTATGGCTTGGGGAAGAGCACTGGGGTTTAGCAACTGCGGGGGCTCTTTCCCATCCTGTGTCCCGTTTTTGTCCTTGGACACCACGTGGCCCTGATACTGTGGAGCGGAATAAACCGACACCAGTCCTTCCTTAGTCTCCACCCTTAGATTATGGGTATTGATCAATCCATTACGTTTGCAGCATTCAGGACCCAGTTCCCCACTCCCTGCTAATGGTGTCTTCCCTTGATCTCTCTCATCGGCCGCTCGGGGTTCTTGTCCTGTTCTTAAAACTCTCTCCATGCTGGTCTATCGGCGCTGGTGAGGGGGAAGGCTCGCCTCACGAATTACTTTGTGGAGGCATGAGGTATAAAGTACCCCTCCCCTTCTCTCCTAAAATATTCAACATCAACATGGTTAAAAATGCCAGTGGAAGATGATGAAAGATGTGATGCGATTCATCAGTGGGACGTAAAGAATATATTTGAGTTATTATATATATATATATACATATGTAATGCAATACGCCTTGCACTTTTCTAAAACCCCTGGATAGTTTTCCATCTAGTCCCAACATTTTTTATATAAATGAGCCCTCTTTTTATAAACAGGGCTCAACATTAAAGCATGTCCGGGATAAGTGAATGTTTTGTATGGGCAAGTGAGAGAGAATTTTACTTGTCTGACAGGAACAAGAAGAAAAACATTGTGACATATATGTAGAATAATAAGAATATGTCTATTAAACAGAGCATCATGTTTGTAGTGGTTGTGCCTGTTTGTGTGTCACAATAATCAATGTAGACCGCATTGAGTCCATGCGGACGCAGAATCCTGTTACTTAAATGTCATCTTGCTATTATGCATGTCTGAGTGAATTATGTGCACAGTTTAAAGGTCTCATGAACTGTGCATTGTTTGTTGTTTAATACTGATATTTGAGGTCTACTTATGATGTTAGCGTGGTTTTTACATCCAAAAACATCAAAATCAAGAAGTAATAGGCTATTTTCTACCCAGGTTTTGAGACCAGCTCTGCAAAAGCTCGGTTTTAATGGGCGTGCCGCATTGAAGACACTTGGAAGTAAACGCCCACCGCTTTGATTGGATAGCAGTTTGCGTAGTTGGAGCCTTCTGTTAATTTGGTTTGAGACGTAACATTAGGTTGCACATTAGCACCTTTCACAGGAGACCTCCTGTGATTTATAAATTACCTCCCCACAGCATTATTTCATGTGACGCATTCTCACGGGATGATTTTACTCAAATTTACTGACCTATTTCCTGGATGTGATGGCGAGGCTTTGCGTTTAGTTTGTATAGCATATACTTGTATTGTGTTTAATGATATATGACCGTACCTGTCAGCATTTGAGACCAGTGATCCCGAACCTGACAAAAGATTACCGCGATCGTTGGTCTCAAATCTTACGAGAATTTCCATGATAGATAAACAAACGGGAGACTCCCAGTAACTTGGATATCACCCAGCACTTAAAATAATACCAGAACACTTCGAAGCAGCCTCCATTATACGCAAACGTTGTATAAAACCTTGAAAAATTATATATGAGCCCACCAAATCACAGAGGTGGTCATTCACTGGGGTTTAAGATCACAGACAACCTCTGCAATTAATAAAAATGACTAGAGGTCCCCAGTAATTACTAATCTCTTGCGAATACTGCTCAGAGACATCAAGCAATCTCTAACAAAGCATAGTGAAAAGCAACAAAAATGTTTAACTTACAAAAGATTGCTGCGCCATTCCTATCGGTTCCAATATTGAAGGAACAGCACTGCTTTTTAGTCTCTCCCTAAATTCAATGTCGACCTGTGCCTTGTTCATGAAATGAAACGAACAAGAGCTCCATGTTTTTCCCACATGAGCCGGAATGTCTTTAAAAATGAACTTTAACCACGCATTCCTAATATCAGAATCTGAAGGAAGGTTATGCAGCGACTGTATTCTTCCACAATCAGGGATGGCAGAATATTTAGCTATTGATTGCTAATTAAAGATAATGGCGTGTTTGTTTATTGATTGCTTGCTCTTTCTGATTCCGAGCCACTGGTTCTGTCATGCCGAACCAGTGGGCGGGGCTGGAGAAGTAGGCGTTGATATTTTTCTGTGGAGGTGGTGTTCAACCTATCAATGTCGTCATAGATAGGTGCATTCCAGGACCTGGCGTTCGCTGAGCCTGGTGTCAATAAAATGTGTAATCTCAGTAACAAGGGCGTTTTCAGTTCTGACACTTACATGATATTTGCGTGAATAAGATTCCCTCTTATATAACAAAAGCTCGGGTTAAAATTGTGATATTAATTCATGCCTCCTTTAACATGTGACGGTCGAGGATTTATCTGCGTCTGCACTGTATGAATATATGGACAGCTGAACTTAATCTCCAGAGTTACTCTGAGAGTTTATTTTACGATTGTTTTATTGTTTGAGTGAAGCTATCTGCAAACAAGCGTATTCGAGAAGACCGGTCAGATTAAAAGTCCCGTTAAATTGAACACTCAGACAAAAATACGGTAGTGTACTATAGTATTTGCTTTTGAAAATTTAAGTGCCCTTGAAGTAAATTGATAAACACTGTATGCTATAGTAAAGCTCAAAAACAATATAGTAAGAATTTTACTGCAGTTTACTTTGGTCAATACTATAGTATACTATAGTAATTTATGTGGACATATATACCACTATTGTATAGTAAAAAAGGAAAACCACAGAACTTAGAAATATTAAAACAAATTTAGGTGATCTAAAAATGATATGGCCCTAATTTATTCATCTGTATGTAACATTAATGTCTTTTATCGGTTAGCTGCCTATTTATAATGAACTACATTTGCACATTTCTGCCTGTGCTACCAAACTTTAAACCTCTCTAGCACCAGAGCAATGTGCAAATAAATACTATGGTAAATACTATAAGTAAACACAAAAAATAATTACTGCTGCCTTTGTTTTATAGCAGTTACGGACAGTAGGCCTATAACCAAAGTCAGGCGGCCAAAGCAGACACTAGTTAAAATGCTTAGAAGCAAACTTGACCAATGTAAATCCTAAACAATTATATTGATTATATTATATTATAATTCAAATGAAATATCTTTTTTTTATGTTAGGGCAAGTAATTTTTGTAATCGGACAAGTGAATGACAAATTTACTTGTTCCAAGGACAAACGCATGACAATGCTTAATGTACATACATCTTCTGTATCACAGGGCCACAAGTAAAGTCATCTCACCAGACATCTGTTGCAAGATATGTCAGAATTAAGTGTATCAACTCATTGCAATTCAAATCAGCAATTACGTTCGATACGGCCTCAACATGATGTGCAATAATGCTTTTTCAAGGGGATACACAACAGCCAGGTGCTAGTTGACAGGTCTAGTAAATCCTTTTGCTTTGTCATATTATACAAATAAATAACATTATAAAGGACCAGTTTATCAAATGTGAGTAGTGAATAACTGATAGGCGCTTTCACTAGCCAAAAAAGAAAATGTTTTTACTATAAGGGATGTCTGTACATTTTCAAACTGACACAAGGCTGAAATGTCTGTTAGTTGGTTACAATTATTGGCCATGTGAGATAATATCAAGACCGCTAAATATCAGACATCATAGTTGATATCTACATTATGCATCAATTAATTTCATTCTAACATAAAGTCAGGAAGCTGTCATCAGAAGCAACTCTGTAGAAAAATGCTGGGTCGTTTCACTTATTGCACAACCCCCAAAGGCTGATTTAAATAATCTTTCTCAATATTTCTATATTTTACCCAGCCACAGGTTGAAACCCACATAATACCAGCATTTATTTGTGTATGTGGCTAATGTACTCTTAAAAATAAGGTGCTTGAAAAGGTTCTTCACAGCAGTGCCATTGGAGAACCATTTTTGGTTCACCAAAAAAACATACTTTATTAAGAGTGTATATGTCAAAACCAAGATCTGCAGATATCAGACTTCATATATTCATTATTTTAGATTGTTACTTTTAGTTAATGAGACATTCAGCCAAATATGCAGTTCCTTTAACACATTATCAAAACAGATGATGAAACAAGCTTTATTTCTTCAATCAAATGCAAGAGTTGTTTGGGAAATGGAAACCAGATGTTTCTATTATTTATATAAGGACAGCTATTTCAAGATCCAAAAATTGTGCTCTTTGGTAAATTAAATTATTTAATTGAGTTTATATCTGAAAACACAAACTCAACACACATTCTGCATTCAGGAGCTGACGTCTGACTAAGAAAAGTGATTAGATTGATTGTAAATGTCTTGCATGCATAACCATACATAATGAAAGCTGTGATTTATTAATAATCGTGTTCATGCCTTCCGATAACATGGAATAATTGATCAGTCAGTTGCTATAAATACGGTTATCCATCAAGTGATGGTTGCTTTATGATCGGTCCAACGCGTAAAATGGACCAGTGGAAGAATGAAATGTCAAACAGATGAACAGAGAGGTTTTGCAGGCTTCAGGAGAGCTGTGATGTACTGATGTCATCTTGGTGCAATCATTCATTTGCTGTCCAAGTTCGTGATCTGACTGGTAACTTACCTTCCAAGGTGAGCTGGTACAGCAGTCAGTGAATTTTTTGGTGAAAAACGAATTATCTCATCGACTCAGGATATGTTTACGTCCTCTATCTTCTCAAATGTAAATCTGGTGAAAGAGCAACTAATAAAAGTCCACAGTGTTCCGTTTTTGTTCTCGTTTTGGCCAATCGTTTTCCGGTTAAGATAATACGAATCATGACCGAAAACCTTTCATTCGTACACGATGTCGATTATACTGCATTTTAAAACCGTTTTCTCGCGACCGCCGTAATGTTAATTAATAACCAAAGCCTGTTCAGAGCAGTTGATGTATGAGCCCTACATCAACTCGCGTTCGCCCTGACTGACTGCGGTATTTTTACTTGTGCGCTCTCGCGTTCCCCTGGGTCCTAAACATCACACCGATTACACGACACACATCCTCCTCGATATTTGCCACAAAAATAATAAATGTTGTTGCGTTAAGATTGAAATGCAAGTATATTGTTTTGAAACATAGGGACACGTGATAAAAGGTGTGTCCTCTAAATCCCCTTTACTCAAAATGTGCACTATTTATTTAACAGGTTTACAAAATACCAAACAGATCCTTTGCGAAATATCACGAGGAATTTAAATGTTAGAAATGTGCCTACAAAAGTTTCTTATGTAACAGCGACCCTGTTTTCACATGACAACCACTGTATGTTGCATTCCATTTACCTTGGAAATCAGATTTCGGAGTTTGGAATAATGCACACATGCAAACAAACTTCCACAGATATTTGGTCAAAAGGAGACATGAAGGACGTTTAATCCTTGCCTGTATTAATATGCCGTAAAACTGACCAGCAAACACAAGTGCTTACAAATGTTATATGACACATCCTTTGTATAAGGACGGTTGGATGAGGTATCATTTTTGTTCATATGATAAGCAATCCCGAATAAGGCATGTTTCAAAGTTTAAACAGTAGGCAATGTTTTTCACAAATATTATACTGGTACTGTAAATTCCTTAACAACTGGGTATTATGGTTTTAATTCATATAAAGCATGTTTTTATTAAACCCATGGTTGTCTAAAGTAACTAAATGGTATCCAATCCATCAAAAAACTGGTTACAAACAGAATTTGATTAAAATTAAGTCTCATTAATTGATTATAAATGAGCAAAACATGTTTTGTAAACTGTTAATATTGATTGGCCCTTTTTATCCTTTTGAATACAATACATAATTTTAAGACATAAAAGCTGTTGAGTATGTTGATGCTGTGTGAAAACATAATATTGTCAAGGTTTATTTTTTACTTTTGTGATTTTTTAAAGGTTGTTTTGGACTGTTGTGCATGCTTATATTTTGTTTAACTGTATTGCTTGTTTTTATGCTAAGTTAAGATGTAACTGGAAGTTCATCGTGATGCAAAGTAAACGAAAACACCCACTGCAGGATAAGATGTTTATCCTATTGTTATTATCATAGTCATCATGACAAATGTTTCTATATATTATGTATGGTACACATTGTTAAATAGTATATATTGTTAAAAAGTAACAATATAACATGTGTATTTTAAGTCATTTTAAAGGCTGTTGTTTACTTTGGTTCATTTTTATTATTACTAACTAACTTTGTGAGTTTTTATAAGACATTTTATTATATGTATCAGATGAATACATAGACAACCATCTTTGTATTTGAATATGTCATTCATTTTCGGTCCTGGTAAGTAATAATTTACTCAGACAATGCTTTTCTTATAGAAGCACGTTGTTTTAGAAATGTATAAAAATTGGTTATACAAAATACACAATTGAAATAACAATACTTTACTTTTAGAAAAATCAAAAAAATCAGAGAAGAAAGGGTTTTTCAGATTCCTCCAGACAGTGTGGAAGGCAGTAAAGCGTCCCTCCAAACGTGGGAAGAACAAGGTGACACCTTTTGTGCCTCAACCTGATTCTGAGGAATCGAATACTAAGGTTCTGCCTGATGTCCCTCTGCACAGCAATCCCAGGCTAGAGGCGTATGAACCCCACCAGAAGCCACCTGGTGCTTGTACTGAAGTTCCCTTAATGGTGACTGACACCAATCCAGCTGTACCCATTCAGAAGCCTGGCCCCTATCATGTGAAACTTGGACAAATGGGTGGTGGCATTCTTGGTCTTATAGTCCCTGTATCGGAAAATCACAAGCCAAAGGATGCCACGGTCATGTGAATCCTGAATCGAAGAAGGAGACCAAACCAGCCAATCGAGAAACAAATGCTGACATTGATCCAGCCAGCCCTGCAAATCTCCAGCGAAATAAGGGTGGCATTTCTGGACCGAAGACTGGTACTGGTACCAGTCTAGAGGTTCCTTTACCAAGTTTACTTGAACACAAATATGAACACTTTTGCCATTCCCATAAATTTAAAGAAGATAGAAATTGGCATCAGTCTGAACGTAATAGCTAACACCAATCCAAAGATGAAGCCTGTCGCTGGACCTACCAACACGAGAATAAAAGCTGCCTCCATTCTGCTCAAATGCACGGATGAGTCCGAGATGTTTTGAGTCGTCTGTCACAGTAGCCTGTGACAAGTGCACCTGTGAGAATCTTCAATGTACATCAATAGCACATAATAAACATAACAGCTAAAATGGCAGATGATATAACATGAAACAAATAAGAACATAAACAGACCCAAATAGCGAAAAACTGGAGTTTTTTGGCCGGGAGTCTCCTGTTTGTTATTTCTCATGGAAACTCCCGGACAGAATCCCCGAACGTGACGGCGGGTCTCAAAAGCTGACAGGTACAGTCATATACTGTATCATTCTACACCATACAACTGCCATACAACAGCAAAACTACTCGACTAAAGCAAATGAAAAATACATTTCAGTTCCCGTTCAACTAAGAAATGGTGAAAACGTGTTTATATTTCATTTCCAGTGACTCAACTCTCAACTCAATTTATATAGCGCTTTTTACAATTTCCATTGTTACAAAGCAGCTGTACATGAGACAGATTGATAATAAGCAAAACAACTAAAGTCAAATACCTGTAAAAACAAGAAAAAGGTTAAAACACAGAAGACAGACATACCCACATACATACGCTACACACACACAATACGCACACATATTTACACAAATCGACATAGACACATGGACACACACGCATGCACTCACCATGCAAGCACACATTTAAGATAAAGGAGAGGTCAAACACAGGTCAAATATTAAAATTTTTGTAGTGAAGTCGTATCAGGTTGGCGTGTCCTTTATCCAACTCTATCATCTCAGCTCTTGTCAGGTCACCCCTTCCCATTCTCCGCATTGCCATCAGGTCTGGGCATGAACTGCATCCTGCAGTAACCTTGGAACAATGAGACAAGACTAGCTTAGAGTAGAGTACTTTTCTGCACTCTCTGAAGCAACAAGTACATCAATTGTTGTTGGAAGTGTACCTGGTTCCGGTTGATCTAAATAATGCAGCCTAAATCCCTCTGAGGATTTATATTATAGAAGTGTAGTCTATGCAAGATTAAAAAGATGCGTCTTTAGTCTAGATTTAAACTGACAGAGTGTGTCTGCCTCCCGGACAGTGCAGGGAAGACTATTCCAAAGTTTAGGCGCTAGATAGGAAAAGGATCTACCAACTGCAATTGATTTTAAATTCTAGGTATTACCAACTGACAGGATACCTGAGAGCATAATGCATGTAAAGGACTGTAATATAATAGAAGTTTGCTCAAATACTGCAGAGCTAAACCAGTGCAAGGTTGACAGAACTGGGCTAATATGCACATACTTTTTTGTACGTGTAAGAACTCGAGCTGCCGCATTTTGGACCATTTGGAGTTTTTGTAATAAGCCTGCCTGTTGCATTGTTATATTTTTTTCTCTAATATCTTGGATTCTTCTTGTGACGTAGTTCATTAATTCATCACTGTTATGCAGATATCCAGAATCTGAAGCCGCTGACATATTTTTTGTTAATTTAGCCACTTTGTCAAATAAAAACCTAGGGTTGTGCTGGTTTTCTTCTATTAGTGATGAGAAATAGGCAGATCTAGACATTTTTATGGCTTTCCTTTATTTTCGAGTACAATCCTTCCATGCTGCACAAAATACTTCTAAACTAGTTTTCTGAAAGTGGCGCTCTATTTTCCCGGTCGTTTTCTTTAGAGCCTGAGTGTGTTCATTATACCACGTTGTTGGGCTGCCTTTTTTAATCTTCTTTAAACGCAGAGGAGCAACTGTGTCTAATGTTTCCGAGAAGGTGGAGTTACAATTTTCAATAGTAACGTCAAGATCTTCACCATTATTTTTCATGCTAGAGATTTGAGACAATTCGGGCAGATTATCGAGAAACATATCTTTGGTAGTTGAAGTAACTGTTCTACCATATTTGTAACATGGAGTTTGATTTGCAGCCGTAGGCCAGTGAAGCAAACATAATATCAGATAATGATCCTAAATGTCTTCACTCTGCTGAAGGATTTTAACGTCTTTCACGTTTATACCGTAAAACAGTATTAAATCTAAAGTATGATTACTAAGATGAGTGGCTCCTGACACATGTTGACTAACGCCAATGGAGTTAAGGGTGTCTTTAAAGGCCATTCCTAAGGCATCTGTATCGTTATCTACATGGATGTTAAAGTCACCAACGACACTCTATTTGTGGCCAGTGCTAGTTCTGATAAGAACTCACCAAATTCTTTAATAAAATCTGTGTGGTGCCCTGGAGGCCTATATACAATAGCTAGAATCAATTTAAAAAAAGTTTTGTCCTTTGTATTAGGTGTTGATACATGAAGTACCATGACTTCAAAAGAGTTGTATTTAAAATTGGACTTATGGGATATGCTAAAATAATTATTGTAAAGTGCAGCGACACCTCCCCCTCTACCTTTTAGACGAGGCTCGTGTTTATAATAATAATCTTGGGGAACAGACTCATTTAAAGTAATATAATCATCTGGTTTTATCCATGTTTCTGTCAAACAGAGCATGTCTATTTCATGATCTGTTATCATATCGTTGACAAAAAGTGCTTTATTAGAGAGAGATCTAATATTTAGCAATCCGAGTCGTAACAGTTGATTATCTGTATTTTGTTCATGTTTGATTTGTTTAACATTAATTAAATTACTTTCAGCATTATTTTATGCTTTCTAATCCGGGGGACAGATACAGTCTCTATTTTATGATGTTTGGAAGAAGAGATTATTACATGTTTTACATTTTATGTATCCTGCGACGTGAGACGGCAAGTAGACAGTTGGTTAAACCATTCTGTCTGCTCCCCGCCCTGGGCCCTAGAGGGTCAAGTTTTAGCATTATTAAGACTTTGTGCCATATTTCTAGACAGGAGGGATGAAGACCATCTTGTTTAACAGGTCAGGTCTGCCCTCAAAACTCTTCCAGTTATTTATAAAAACTATATTATTCTGTAGGCACCACTCAGACAACCAGCCATTAAGTGATGATAATCTGCTATAGATCTCATCACCATGATAAGCAGTGAGTGGGCAAGAGAATATTACAGAGTCTGACATCGTGCTTGCGAGCTCACACACCTCTTTAATATTATCTTTAGTAATCTCCGATTGACGGAGTCTAACATCATTTGCGCCGATGTAAATAACAATCTTTCTGAATTTACGGTAAGCCCTAAACAGCGAATTTAAATTTGACTTGATGTCATTCGCTCTGGCTCCCGGTAAACATTTGACTATGATGGCTGGTGCCTCTATGTTAACGTACCGAACAATAGAATCACAGATAACTAGGGCACTTTCAGCAGGTTTCTCAGTTGGTGCGTCACTGATCGGGGCAAACCTGTTCGAGACTGTAATCGGAACGGTTGAGTGATGTTTTGTCTTGCGACTATGCCGTCTCGCAGTCACAAACTTTCCCAGCTTCGGGGGATTTTCAACCGGAACCGAGCTATGTGCGCTAACGTTGCTTGCATCCAGAGTGTAATCTACAGCCCTTGGGCTCTTACTATCCTCAAATAAAGATTGGATGCGAGACTCTAATTCTAAGATCTTCTCCGTCAGCCTATCTATTTCCCTGCATTTTTCGCATGTAAAACCCTCGCAGCTGACAGATAAGGCTAAGCTAAACATATGACATGAGGTGCAAGTAACAATAATAGGAATAGAAGCCGTAACTCACCGGATTTGAAGAGTAATTCTGACTTACCAAGGTTGCTCGATGAATCGTAGTATATAAGCTTAAACAGAGAAACAGTTAGCACACAAGACAAACTAGGCAAAAGGATATTCCAGTGTAAACAGAAAGCAAGCTAACTCGTTAATGCTGTGCTAACGGCGTTAAGGTAACATTCAATTTTGATGTAGAATCTTATTAAGCAACGACAGTGGTAGTGAAAGATAATAAAATACACTTAAATTAAGACCAAGTGTAAATGTGAGGACACAGACAAAACACAACAAACTAGGGGCAGGGCCGACATAACTATGAAGGGGTTGGGGTTAGACAATAAGATAAACATCAACGGGAAGGGAGGGTGGGAATAGGCAGACCAAACTTGGGAACGTTAGGCATGGGTGGGACATGATGAGGGAACTTAGGAAGACCGGACAATATCGGTGGCGACTTACAAAAACCGGGCGAGGCTGGTGGGGACTTGGGAGAGCTGGGGTGAGGGGAATGTCCAAACAAATAAGGCAAAGTCCAATGTGCCGGCTGGACCGGACTAGGGACCAGCTGGAATGCCGGTTGCGACGCCGGGTGGAAGGCCGGCTGGGACGCCGGCTGCTGCACTGGACTGGACACCGGCTGCTGCACCGGGCTCGGCTGGGAAGGACACCGCACCTCTCTCCGTTGCTTCTTTCTCTTGAGCTGGGCTAGCTTCAACCGGGGTTCCTCCAATGAGGGCCACCAGGGCTCTCTCCTCCCATATTCGTCAAGGAGTCCTGCTCCGAGGAGTCAAGGGACCCCGACTTGTGAGGGGTCGTTCTCTGGGGTAGTTGCCGGCCCTGTGAGAGGCTCCGCCACGGATTGTGCCCTGGACTCCTCACACTCCATAGCGATCCAGAGCCAGTCCACGAAGCCCAGGGCACTCGTCCTGCGCATGTCGGCCTGCACGAAGGGTTCATCGAGGCAGCCATTGAAGATTGCCTTCAACTCTGCCTAAGTGAAATCCGTGCTGTGTGCCATGGACAGGAAGTCCGTGGCGAAGACTCTCACGGGAATACGCCTCTGCCGGAATCCGCACAGGATACGAGCCTGGTAGGCACGCATGGAGTCCGTTGCTGCCCGCTGGGTTATTTTTGTTCGGTTCATTCTGTCACGGTTGTGTGTGTGGCAGAACCCAAACGCAGGCAGATGGAGGTAACAGAGACTTTTATTAAATAAAACGAAACAAAACCCACGATGGGGTTTTGGAAAAAGTAGTTTCAACTCAATTATGCTCCTTCCTCCAAAGGAATGACATTAATGAAGAATTCCAGTCTGGATTTCGAGCATGTCACAGTACAGAGACAGCTTTGATCAGAGTTACAAATTATCCTCTTTTTGCATCTGACAGTGGCTGTATTTCGTTATTGGTGCTGCTAGATCTTTGTGCTGCATTTGACACCATTGACCACAGCATACTCCTACATAGACTCGAAAATTATGTCGGCATTAACGGAAAAGCATTGAAATGGTTTTAGTCTTATTTATCTCACCATTTTCAATTTGTAGTAATAAACAATGAGGTTTCCCCCAAATCGCAAGTCCAGTACGGTGTACCACAGGGCTCAGTCTTAGGGCCTCTGCTCTTCGCATTATACATGCTACCTCTAGGAGATATAATAAAGTGACACCGAATTAGCTTTCACTGTTATGCTGATGATACTCAACTTTATATTTCCTCGAAGCCTCATGAAACCCAGCAGTTCCATCGAATAACGGATTGTCGATTTAAAAAACTGGACGAGCAACAATTTTTTACTACTGAACTCGGACAAAACCGAAGTGTTACTTACTGGACCGAAAACCGCCATACGTAACAACCAAGAATACTGCTTAACTCCATAAAATCCTTGTCGTCAGCTAAGAATCTTGGCATTGTATTCGATAGTACTCTGTCATTTGAGAGCCATGTCGCCAACACCTGTAAAATTGCATTTTTCCATCTTAAGAATATATCTAAACTACGTCATATGCTGTCATTGTCAGATGCAGAGAAATTAATTCATGCATTCATGACATCAAGACTAGATTACTGTAATGCACTTTTAGGTGGTTGCCCTGCAGGCCTATTACAAAAACTCCAACTGGTTCAAAACGCAGCAGCTCGAGTTCTTACAAGTACAAAAAAGTATGAGCATATAACCCCGGTTTTGTCAACCTTGCATTGGTTACCTATAAAGCATCGCATTAACTTTAAGATCTTGCTTATTACCTATAAAGCCCTACATGGTCTAGCGCCGCAGTATTTGAGTGAACTTCTGTTGTATTACAGTCCTCCACGTGCATTACGCTCTCAGGCGTCCTGTCAGTTAGTAATACCTAGAATTTCAAAATCAAGTGCAGGTGGTAGATCCTTTTCTTATCTGGCGCCTAAACTTTGGAATATTCTTCCCTGCACTGTCCGGGAGGCAGACACACTCTGTTAGTTCTAGACTAAAGACGCATCTTTTTAATCTTGCATAGACTACACTTCCATAATATTGATCCTCAGAGGATTTAGGCTGCATTATTTAGATCAGCGGTTCTCAACCCTGGTCCTCGCGCCCCCCCACTCTGCATGTTTTTTGTATCTCTCTTGTTTAACGCACCTAATTTAAATCTCTAGCTCATTAAAAGAGAGCTCAGTGAATGAACCGCGTTCCGATTGACGTGTTCCCTGAACTGTGTTCATTGCTCTCTAATCCCTGCACAAAGGAAATCGGCTGACATTAATTTAAGAATACGATTTTGCGCAACACTACTGCCTGCAGCGTCTTCACATGCTATTAGATTGTTAATGATAATCTTAAATCTATTATTGACCTTATTAGTAAGTTTTATATTTTTTTTATTTAGCCTTGTTGTGCAAGCACTGTTGAGCCTGTGCATAGGCAGCAGCTTTTGCCAGAGGGGAACTGGAATCCCCTGGTTGGGCCTGGGTTCTCCTGAGTTTTTCTTTCTCGATTGGAGTTTTGGGTTCCTCGCCACCGTTTGCATACTGTTTGCACTATTTGCCTGGCCGGGCGGGCTGCTTTAGAATTCAGAAGTTTTACATAATTAATATTGCATATAGGGATTTCAATTTATAGTCTGTTTAATATTTGACCTGTGGTTCTCTCTCCTTTATCTCAAATGTGTGCTTTTACTGTGCGTGTGTGCGAGTGTGTTTGCGTGTGTGCGTCTATGTCAATGTGTGTAAGTATGTATGCATATTGTGTGTGTGGAGCATTTGTATGTCTGTCTTTTGTGTTTTCACCTTTTTCTTGTTTTTACAGGTATATGATCTTAGTTTTTTTACTTATAGTCAATGTGTCTCATGTACAGCTGCTTTGTAACAATGAAAGTTGTAAAAATCGCTATATAAATAAAGTTGGGTTGAGTTGACAGCAGGACACAGCAGAGACGTTTCTGACTTTTTTCAACAAATACTGAGCCAGAAAAATGATATTTTATTTTCGAGAATATGGCACGTTTATGTAGATCAAAACAGCCCAACAGTATATTAAATTAACCAACCTTACAAATTCAAGAACACAATAATACACCAATATTGTTAATTTAACAACCTCATATACAGTATAATCTTAAAACACTGAAATTTACCGTTTTTGTTATTTACAAACTTTATTTAACAAAAAAAATGTATACAGGCGCGCAATGAATCTCGGTAGAGCAACGCTGTGAAGGATACATTCGTTCTATCATTAAAAACCTGCGCAAATAAGGTCGCATTTTGCCGCTGCTTTTGAAGCAATCTTTGAATCGACACAGCCTCACCAGCCTTCAGTTCCTCTTATGTGATGCAATCGGTCTTAACATTCACCCTTGAAAGCACGCAGCCCCCGAATTGGGGCACAGCCTATATTGTGTTTAATTTTAATCAGATACAGTTACACTGCTCAACTTTTGTTTTTCAATAAAGTGGACAAACAAGATGTTTTAGAGATTTTCAACTAAAATAAGTTCTGTGTTGTGTCATCTATCACTGAATCGCTTTTTTTTGACATGGTATAAGTTCAATATTGTGAGCAAGATATTTTAGTCACATTTCATATTTGCTATATATTTAAGTTTAGAATAAATTATATTTAAAATACATATATTTTATACATTTAAATTATTATAAAATATTTAATTATGTATATTCAGAATTGTTTGAAAATATAATACTTTTTTACTTAAATATACCTGTGATTGCAAGAGTAAAGCTATCCAGTGACCAGATATCTCTCTTATTGGTGATTGGTAATGACAACCAGTCTAGCTTCAAAACGAACCACTCCACTGAGACTGCACTGCTATCGGTCACAGAAGCACTGCGGCTAGCCAAGGCGGATTCTAAATCCTCGGTCCTGATTCTGCTAGACTTATCTGCAGCGTTTGACACTGTCAATCACCAGATACAGCTAGCAACCTTGTCATCACTAAGAATCTCAGGCTCCCCTCTCCGCTGGTTCAAATCCTACCTCTCCAAATGATCCTTCAGGATCTGTTGCTGTCCACTGCTCACCACTTGATCACTGGGGTCCCTCAGGGATCGGTGCTTGGACCACTGCTTTTTTCCATCTACACGACATCCTTGGGACCCATCATACAGGCACATGGCTTCTCATATCACTGTTATGCTGACGACACCCAGATCTACATCTCGTTTCACCCAGACGATGCCACTGTAGCAGCTCGCATTACAGCTTGCCTTGAGGACATCTCAGCTTGGATGAAAGGGCATCACCTTTAGCTGAACCCTGCCAAGACAGAATTACTTGTGTTTCCGGCACACCCTACAGTGCAACACGATCTCAACATCCATCCTGGCAATACCACAATCACTCCTTCCAAAACAGCCAGGAACCTCGGAGTCATATTTGATGAACAGCTGTCCTTCAATGATCACATTGCAAAGACAACACGGTCATGCCGATTCGCCTTATTCAACATTGGAAAGGTGAAACCCTATCTCACTGACCATGCGTTACAACTCCTTGTCCAAGCCCTGGTAATCTCAAGGTTGGACTACTGCAATGCTCTCCTTGCTGGTCTTCCTGCAAAGGCTATCAAACCGCTCCAGCTGGTTCAGAACGCAGCAGGACGCCTCGTCTTCCAACAACCCAAAAGGGCTCATGTGACACCCCTTTTCATCTCCCTCCACTGGCTACCGGTCGAAGCCTGTATCAGATTCAAGTCACTAACGCTTGCCTACAGGACCATCACTGGATCTGCACCGGCTTACTTTCACACCCTCCTGCACTCCTACACCCCATCAAGATCCCTGCGCTCAGCAAACCAGCGGCATCTTGTATTGCCTTCTCATAAGGACAGTAAATCGCGTTCCCGCTCATTCTGCTTCACAACTTCTCCCTGGTGGAACATTCTTCCTAACTCTGTCTGGTGTGACGACCGGGTCAATACGTGGTCAGCATCGCCATGGCAACGGAACAATCAAGCTCACACACCTGCAGATGGTCAGCACCTGGTCCCAATCAAGCTCACCCTTTATAAACCCAGGAAGAAGAGGAAAGGGTGAGCTTGCTCTCAGTACATTGTCTGTTGAACTAACGTGTTGTTGTGCTTCCTTCTAGAGACCAGTAACTGACGATCTGAGGATCTGTACACGGGATACTAAGGAGTTTGGACACTTTACACCACGAGGCACGAGCACCACCCCACAGCTACCACGGAGCACCCTGGAGTTATATTCCCCATTGTATACCTCACCGTGTGGCACTGTGTTGCGTTCACATTAAATCACCCTCCGGGGCTTAATTTTTGGAATACTTGTGTCTGTGTCTTGTTCAGCCTGTCACAGTGGTGGAGAATGCGGGCACTTGTGAAGGAGACACAGGATATAACAAAATCCAAATTTTTTGTATTCCCTAGGACGTCGTTCTCTCTCTCTCTCTCTCTCTCTCTCTTCACACGGAGCTTCCGGATACCGAGCCAAGATGGAGGAAATCATCAGACGGCTCACGGAAATCTCTGCTAATCAACAGAAGTTTACTGAACAGCTCACTCGCCGGCAGGAACTGGTGGAACATCAGTTTGCAATAATGCAAGCCACCTCTCTGGGAGTCCCCGTATCAGATGGCCGAATTTCGGCACATCAACATCTTACCAAGCTGACGGAGCTCGACGACATTGACGCCTATCTCCACACGTTTGAGGTGATTGCCACTAGAGAGGCTTGGGACAAGCGGAACTGGGCAAGAATGTTAGCCCCTTTCCTGACCGGCGAGGCACAAAGGGCCTATTTCGCTCTCCAATCCCCATATCAGGATGATTATGAGAGGCTGAAGGTGGAAATCCTTGCTCGGATGGGACTATCCCCGGTAGCGGCAGCACAGCATTTCCACCAATGGAAATACGAGGAACAGTTTCCTATTCGAGTACAGGCCGCCCAGTTAACAAGACTTACCCATCTTTGGCTCCTTACGGAGGACTCTACGGCTGGCCAGGTGGCGGAGAAAGTCGCCATCGACCGACTGCTACGGGCTTTACCCCGACGGCTCCGGAAACCAGTGGGTATGAAGAACCCCGCGTCCGTCCGAGATCTCGTCGAGGCCGTCGAGTTGGCGGACGCCACCTTCGCCCGGGATGGAGGAGAGAGAGCGACCGTTCTACCCCGGAGGGTGAATGCTCCTTGGCGATCACAGGAGGGTACCTCACGACCAGTCAGCAGATCCCCGGTAGCCTCCCCCTTGGATGAACCGATGCCGACGGAACCAACGTCACCCATACCGCGGGCTTGGCTGGCAGGATGTATCGTCCATAAGAAGCTTCCCCCAGGGGCCCCAGAAAGGGTGGTAAGACTGGACGGAAAGGCAGTAGTCGCCACTCTCGATTCTGGCAGCTCGATTACCCTGGTCCGAGATGGAGTCCTCTCACCGTGTTCAAAAAGGAGGCCGCTTCTACCAATAAAATGCCTCCATGGAGACACTCGAGAGGTTCATAGCCGGCGCGTGGAGATCGCAACAGAGTCTGGATCATGGTACATCGATGTAGGTATAGTCAATGACCTACCTGTACCCCTCCTCTTGGGTTGTGACTGGCCGGGATTCGATGGACTACTGGCCATGATGGTCCAACCCAAACCAAGGAACCGACCACCAGCAAGGCGTCGTTTCAAACCTAGACCGCAGACGGCATTGATGGCTACCTAGAGCGAACAAGGGGGTGAGTTGAGCTCAGCATCCACTAATCTTGCTCTAGATTTGTTTCAGAGGGTTACAGAGGGAGGAACGTTTGGAAGGGAACAACGGGAGGATGATCGGTTACGAAATTGCTGGAGTCAAGTACGAATCGTGGACAAAGAAGTTCGTTATCCAGCTCTTCACCCTCTACCTCACTTTATTGTGAAAAATGATCTGCTGTACTGCGTCGCCTTAAGGCGGGGGGAGGAGAAGACCCTATTGCTGGTACCGAAGGGCAAGACGGGAGTAATCTTGGAACTCGCTCATGTACATCCAATGGCAGGACATCTGGGAGCCGCGAACACGGCACAGAGGATACGAGACCGATTCCACTGGCCAGGATTAGAAGCAGAGGTGAAACGATTTTGCCAGAGCTGCCCGACCTGCCAGCGGACTTCTCCCCACCGACCCCCCCCAGCCCTCTAATCCCCCTGCCTATTATAGAGGTACCCTTTTCGCGTATTGGCATGGACTTGGTAGGGCCCTTACCGAAGTCTGCCCGTGGACACGAACACATCTTGGTGATCGTGGACTACGTGACCAGGTATCCGGAGGCGCTTCCTCTGCGAAAGGCTACCAGTAAAGCGATCGCCAAGGAAATGTTCCTCCTTTTCAGCAGGGTCGGGATACCGTCGGAGATATTGACGGACCAAGGCACCCCGTTTATGTCCCGGCTGATGACCGACCTCTGCCACCTTCTCAAAGTCAAACAAATACGAACCTCGGTATATCACCCCCAGACGGACGGCTTAGTCGAAAGATTTAACCAGACTCTAAAGAGGATGTTGAGACGAGTGGTGGCAGAAGATGGGCGCGACTGGGACCTCATGCTCCCCTACGTTCTATTTGGGGTTAGAGAAGTACCCCAAGCGTCCACCGGGTTCACCCCCTTCGAACTGCTGTTTGGCTGTCAACCTCGAGGCCTCCTAGACGTAGCCCGAGACGCCTGGGAGCAGCAACCAGCTCCACAGCGAAGCGTGATCGAACACGTCCAAGAGATGAGGGAACGCATTGATCGAGTGATGGCGCACGTAAAAGAACATTTGGTCGAGGCCCAGCGCGCCAAGAAACGGTTGTATGACCAGCCCGCCCAACCACGCGAACTTCAACCAGGAGATCGGGTACTGGTGTTGACCCCTGCCGCTACTTCAAAATTCCTGGCTTCATGGAAGGGACCCTATACAGTCATAGAAAAGGTGGGACCGGTCAACTACCGGGTACGTCAGACGGAAGGTGGAGCAGTTATACCACGTGAATCTGCTCAAGAAGTGGGTGGCCCTTCCACAACAGATGGCTGCCTTTGCTGAAACGGAACCACCAGTAGTTCACGTGGGTGAACAGCTCTTCCCTGACCAGAAGACTGACTTAGCTGCCTTGGTCCATCAATTCGCCGATGTGTTCCGAGAACAGCCCGGGCAGACTCGGTTGATACAGCATGAGGTTCGGACACCCCCAGGAGTAATCGTCCGACAACGGCCCTACCGGGTCCCTGAGGCTCGTCAATTGCCTATTGAGGAGGAAATTACCCGGATGAAAGAACTGCAGGTGATTGAACCATCGCGTAGTCCATGGTCCAGCCCTATTGTCATGGTACCGAAGCCCGATGGATCACTGCGGTTCTGCAATGACTTCCGGCGCCTCAATGAGGTTTCTGCGTTTGACAGTTATCCCATGCCCCGAGTGGATGAACTTCTTGACCGTTTGGGGTCCGCCCGGTTCATTTCAACACTCGATCTGACCAAGGGTTACTGGCAAGTGGCCCTCTCGCCTGAGTCCAGGGAGAAGACGGCCTTCAGCACCCCGTCAGGACACTGGCAGTATAGGGTACTACCCTTTGGATTACACGGGGCACCGGCCACCTTCCAACGGATGATGGACATTCTATTACGGCCCCACCAGACATACGCTGCAGCGTACCTTGACGACCTAATCATTCACTCGGGGACATGGGAAGAACACCTAGAGAGACTCCGGAAAGTCCTGTTCGGCCTCAGGAGGGCTGGACTAACCGCAAACCCGAGGAAATGCCACCTGGGACTAGATGAAGCACACTACCTGGGATTCCAAATCGGACCTGGGCTCATCCAACCCCAATCAAAGAAGGTAGAGGCCATCCAAGACGCTCCTCAGCCGACCACCAAGACCCAGGTACGGACTTTCCTCGGACTAGCGGGGTACTACCGGTGTTTCATCCCTGATTTCTCCTCTCTAGCCAGTCCCCTGACCGACCTGACCAGAAAAGGACAGCCGGAAAGGGTCGAATGGACCGAAGAGGCCCAAATGGCATTCCAGACCCTGAAGCAAGCCCTTTCCTCCTCACCCATCCTCCATGCCCCAGACTTCGGCTGCCCCTTTGTGCTCCAGACGGACGCATCCGACACCGGGCTGGGCGCTGTCCTCTCCCAGGACAAGGATGGTACAGAACATCCAGTGATCTATATCAGTCGTAAGCTCACGTCAGCAGAAAAGAAGTATGCAACCGTTGAAAAGGAGGCCCTCGCCATAAAATGGGCAGTCCTGGAGCTCAGATATTACCTTTTGGGAAGAACTTTCACCCTGGTAACGGATCATGCGCCTCTGACATGGATGGCCAAAGCCAAGGACTCCAACGCAAAGGTCACAAGATGGTTCCTAGCGCTCCAGGACTTCCATTTTACAGTGAAACATCGGGCGGGGGTCTCCCACGGCAACGCGGATGGCTTGTCACGAATATGGTCAGGTTGGGCATCACGGTCAGGGACACAAACCCCCCCCAGTCCCCGTTAGTACCACACAGAACGAGACAACTTACCACGTCGACGCTTAGGGGGGGGAGTGTGACGAGCGGGACAATACGTGGTCAGCATCGCCATGGCAACGGAACAATCAAGCTCACACACCTGCAGATCGTCAGCACCTGGTCCCAATCAAGCTCACCCTTTATAAACCCAGGAAGAAGAGGAAAGGGTGAGCTTGCTCTCAGTACATTGTCTGTTGAACTAACGTGTTGTTGTGCTTCCTTCTAGAGACCAGCAACTGACGATCTGAGGATCTGTACACGGGATACTAAGGAGTTTGGACACTTTACACCACGAGGCACGAGCACCACCCCACAGCTACCACGGAGCACCCTGGAGTTATATTCCCCATTGTATACCTCACCGTGTGGCACTGTGTTGCGTTCACATTAAATCACCCTCCGGGGCTTAATTTTTGGAATACTTGTGTCTGTGTCTTGTTCAGCCTGTCACACTGGTCAACCACATCTCTCAAAACATTAAAAAAAACTACTTAAAACCCAACTCTTCTGGGAATACCTGACAGAAGAAAAAAAAACACTAACCCTTTCTCTCAACAGGTAGTGGTCTAGCTTTAGTTGAAACCAGTAACTTTGTATTGGCACCTAATGTATTATGGCTCCTGTATGACATAGCGGTTGTTGCTCCCTAACTCTTTGTAAATCGCATTGGATAAAAGCGTCTGCTAAATGACTAAATGTAAATGTAATGATTCCTTGAGCTTTCTTAACACAGATCACACAGCATCTTTAAGAATTAGACCTTCTCATCTTCTATTGTTTCAACGCTCTGTTGTTCAAGACTTGCAGCGTCATGTTCTTCAGGTAAAGTTTATTTTAGATCTTTTGCAGGAGTTTTTTTGTTGGACTGTGCTTAGTTTCCCAGTGTTGGCAGCAACCTGAAGTACATGCACCCCAATCTCCTCCATTTGTTTCAATAGTTTCTTCATGTTAAATTTAAAGTTAGTTTACCTATACCCAGTTAAATCAGACATAGGTGTTTGGTGACCAGAGCTTCTGCTGGTTTTGAAAGATCTTTATCATATTATGTAAGATTTGAAATTGTAGAAGTCAGATGCAAGTTTCTCAATGATGTCATGCTTCTGGTCTCTTGTTAGCTGCAGAATCAGCTGCTGTTCCATCTCATTAGACTGCAGGGACTGTAAAACTTTAAGAAAAAAAGATGTTCAGGTGAGGAAACGTCTTGGTTACGTATGTAACCTCAGTTCCCTGATGGAGGGAATGAGACGTTGTGTCGAGAACGACAGATGGGGTTCGCCCTTGAGAACCAATCAACTCTGACTACTATAGAAAAGGCCAATGAATGCAGCATTCATTTACCTCTTGTTCTGAAGAGCCTGAGAGCCTCTCACGACTGCAGCAGAATACGATACGTGTTTGTGGCATAAGGGACACAAGTTGTGTCGAGAACGACAGATGGGAGTGACTATGGAAAACGCCACAACGCTGTATCGCGTCACAATCTCTAGCGAAGCGACGGTAACAGGCCTGGGTGTGTCAGCTCGAAGCTTTCGCAAAACTGTAACCTTCCAGTGTGGTGGTCGGGGGGTTCCAGAGCTTTCTAGGAGAAAGATGGGTACAGCCCTGACCGGTAACCTTTCACGGATGGGGCCTTAGCTCTCTACTGGTGAGAAGCATAACTTCCTTAATCAGGGATGCGCTGCAGAGGCCACCTCCTACCCGTGGGGAGGAATATGGTCGATATAGGTATGGTCTCGTCTTTGGAAGAGAACGCATGGAACGTGCGGACTGAGTAGTTAAACGCGAGGTGGAGGCCCACCTGGGGAAGCTCATGGGTTACCAAGAGTGGGAACCATTCTCATGAGGATACATCAGACGGAACAGCCCATGGAGGGGGTGTTACAGCGTCCGGTAGCACTAGGTCTGGTTAGAGCTATCTGTGATAGGTCATATGGTGTCCCGGCCTAAGGGGGAAGGCTGCTCTGCCCAGCCAACCTCCAGGGGGTGCTTGCTTAGTGATCGATGGAATGCCTGTTCTTAACCAGTGTTTGGGTAAGAAGGAAGGTTGGTGAGGTACCAGTTTCTTAGCCATGTGTTTGGGCAAGAAAAAAGGTAGATAGCACACTGACCCAACCTCTTGGAGGGTGGGAAGGTGCTTTCGCAGGCATACGCCCCCCCCGGATGCCAGTCCTACATGTCGCCACGCAGGACGTAGGCTGACACCGGGTTTACGCGAAGGTTGTTAACCCTTGCGAAGGTGTTTGGGCGTAGCCCAACCCGAAGCTCTACAGATGTCTGCTAGAGAGGCGCTTCTGGCCAGTGCCCAGGAGGTGGCTATACCCCGTGTGGAGTAAGCCCTCACTGCAAGTGGGCATGGGAGATTCTGAGATCAGAATGCCGTCGTAACGGCATCCACAACCCAGTGTGCCAGCCTCTGCTTGGAGACAGCCTTCTCCTTCTACTGTCCTCCAACACAGACAAGGAGCTGGTCAGAGCTACTGAAGCTCTGCGTGCGGTCCAGGACACAACACAGATGGGGTTGGGTCTTCCTCCCCGATGGGGAGTGCCTGCAAGTCCACCACTTGGTCCCAGAAGGGAGAAGTGGGAACTTTGGGCACGTATCCAGGCCTGGGTCTCAAGATAACGTGAGAGTTTGCCAGGGCCGTATTTAAGGCAATCCGGGGACACAGAGAATGCTTGGAGGTCCCCTACCCTCTTGAAGGAAGCGAGCGCCAACAGGAGGGCCGTCTTACTCGTCAGGTGAGGAAGATCGAAACCTCCGAGGGGCTCTTGGACCCACGTTAGGTCCCAAGAGGGTATGGAGCGGAGGTGAGGCGGATTCCGCCCTCTCACGCCCCTTAGGAACTTGGTGACCAGGTAATATTGCTCTAGAAACTTTCCATCAACTGAGTCGTGATGAGTGGCGATAGCGACTACATACACATTCAGTGTGGAGGGGAGATGTTAGTCTCAAGTCTCATAAGAAGGACAACACAATCCTGATCGAGCACCTCAGTGGGTCTTTCTCGTTGAGAGAGACACCAGGACGAGAAGAGGCGCCGTCTAGAGGCGTGTAACCGCCTAGGTGGGTGATGGTTTCTGCCGTAAAGGGGGAGTAGCCAACTCAGGATCTTCTTGTTCCGTCTAGAGACCAGACATGGGTGTTCCAGAGGTCTGTGCAAGGAGGCTCCTGGGGGGGAGGGTGTGTTTCCGCCCGTCCCGCGGTCAGCTGTGCGCAAGGGCATCAGTGCCGAGGGGGGCCTCGGACAGGGAGTACCAAAGCGGGCAATGGGTGGTGTCGTGAGAGGGAAACAGGTTTACCTGTGCCTGTTCGAACAGCACCCAAATGAGCTGGACTGCACGGGGGTGGAGTCGCCACTCTCCACAAGGCGTATACTGATGAGAGAGCACGTCGGCTGTCTGGTTCATATCGCCTGGGATGTGTGTGGCCCGCAGCTAGCAGATCACCTGCTGACTCCACAGGAGGAGGCGTCGGGCAAGTCGTGTGAGCTGCCGTGAGCGTACGCCACCCTGGCGTTTGATGTACTCTATGGGTGTCGTGCTGTCCAGGCGTACCAGCACAGCCCACAACTCTAGGCAATTGATATGCCAGCGCAGACTGGGGCCCGTCCAGTGCCCTGCTACTGCGTGCCCGCTGCACACTGCACCCCACCCCTGCAGTGAGGCATCCGTCGTCACTACGATGTGCCTCGTAACCTGCCCAAGGGGAACCCCCGCTCGGAGAAGGGTCATGGAAGACCAAGGGGTTAGAGTGCGTCGGCAGAAGGGCGTCATCACCATGCGCCTGCTGCCGGTGTGCTACGCTGTCCTCGGAACTCGATTCTGTAGCCAGTGTTGAACCGGTCTGATGTGCATCAATCCGAGAGGTATTTACCCCGCGTAGGACGCCATGTGTCCCAGGAGCCTCTGAAATTGTTTCAGGGGGACTGCGACTGCCTGAAGTGTTCCAGGCAGTTCAACACTGACTGGGCGCGTGCTGCGGACAGCTGCGCTGTCATGGTGACAGAGTTTAGTTCCATACCGAGAAAGAGAATGCTCTGCACTGGGGAGAGTTTGCTCTTTTCTCGGTTGACCTGAAATCCCAATCAATCTAGATGCCGGAGCACCAGGTATCTCGCGAGTGTGCCAAAATAAGCCAGTCGTCGAGATAGTTTAGTACCTGCACACCTTTTTCCCCAAGGGGATAAAGGGTGGCTTCCATGATCTTCGTGAAGACCCGTGGAGACAGGGACAGACCGAAGGGGAGGACTCTGTACTGATATACCCGCCCCTCGAACGCGAACCGTAGGATCGGCCGGTGTCGCGGGAGGATCGAGACATGAAAGTAAGTGTCCTTCAGGTCGATTGCCACGAACCAATCCTGACACCTGATAGATGGCAAGATGCGTCTCTGCGTGAGCATCCTGAACGGCAGCTTGTGAAGGTGCTTGTTCAGGGTACGCAGATCTAGAATGGGGCGCAACCCTCCGTCTTTTTTGGGAACGATGATGTACGGGCTGTAAAACCCGCTGTACATCTTGGCTTTGAGGGACGGACTCGATTGCCTGTTTCGCCAGAAGGGTGGAGACCTCTGCCCTAAGTACGGAGGCGTCCCTGCCTCTGAGAGAGGGAGAGATGATGCCCCGAAACTTGGGAGGGTTCCTGGCGAGCTGGATCGAGTAGCCAAGACGGACCATCCGCATCAGCCACCGAGACAGTGTGGGCAACTTTTGCCAAGCTCCCAGGGACTGTGACAGGGGGACCAAGGGGCCGGTCTGCTTCACCATTCCCACTGAGGGTGGTTCGTTGGCCGGTGGAGCTAACCGTATGTCGCGGGGGTTTCCCTGGATGGAAGGTTGGCTCCGCCTTATTGCCTGCCTGGCGGGACAACGGCACTCACTGTCAGTTTGAGAGTGGTGACTGCTGTCGTGTGTGTACGACCTCACGCCTCGCCAGGGTGTGAGGTCGGTTGGCCGAGCACAGTCCAGTGGAGTGTGCGATCGGCTGCAAGTACACCCGGGGAGAACAGAAAAACTCTGTGAGTAAGTGGGCGCCAGGCCCTGAGAAGGGTCCAGCTTTGGTAACGAGGCAGGAGCCGTCCCGTACCGACTGATCAGAGCCGTGGCTGTGAAGGTCTGGCCCGATGTTGTTCTCCCTGGGGTCTTCCCGTCAGTGTACCTTCTCGCGATAAGGTTGCTGACGGGGTGGAGGTTTCCCCCCTCGACCTCCGCTTCTGGGGTGCCACCTGTGGGGGTCACGCTTCTGCGCAAGGTACAGCCGGGGGTGTCTCTCCTGGACCACCACCGAGGACATTTTCCGACCCAGGGCCCGTGCCGCCACCTTGGTCGCCCGTAGAGCGCTGTCAGTGGTGGCACGGAGATCCTGCATTATACCCGGGTCGGCCTTACCCTCGTGGAACTCTCTCAACGCCATGGCCTGGCGGACCTGCAGGATGGCCATGGCGTAGAGAGAGGAGGCAGCCTGGCCCGCAGCCCAAGCTTTCGACACCAGTGATGCCGAAGTCCTACACGCTTTGGACGGTAGGCGTGGCCGATTCCCCCAGCTGATAGCCGTCTGCGGCACAGGTGCACCGCAGCCGCACGTTCCACCCAGGGGATCTCGACGTAGCCTTTGGCTGCCCCACCATCGAGGGAAGTAAGGGAGCCAGAGCTGGTTTGACTGGAGCGGGCCGTGAGTGGAGCGCTCCAAGTTTTACACAGCTCCTCATGCACCTCCGGGAAAAAAATGGCATCCGGGGTGGGCACGGTTTGCACCGCGCTCCGACCTCAGGAACCACCTATCACTGGGTAAGCACTTCCTCCTGAGCTCGACCGCTGGGGGTGGAGCTCGGATTCGTCAGAGTCATCATTACCGAGTGCGTGCCTGAGGATCCGGACGGTATTCCACCGCCGGTTGGGGAACGTTCAGAAGAGCGAATCGGGGAGCGATCGGCCCGTCAGCACTTGGCTGGCAGGTTTACGTACGCTGAGGTCCCCACATCACTAACGCTGCTAATACAGGCAGACTTCGGGGCCGTAGACAAGAGAGAGAGACCGACAGAAAGGGAACATCAGTTTCTGTGTTTGATTTAGAACATGTTTCAAAAAGCTTAATGTAGATAAAGTGAACGGATCAATAGGAGACATTTAAGCGAGTGAATCCAAGTATTTTCAAAATCGGATTCAACCATGTGCACATGTAGAATGCAATGATGCATAACCACAAGAACTTGATTTATAACAATAAAAGAATGTTTAACTCAAAAATCTTAACAAATTTTAATTAACATTCCACATCTTAAAACTTTTGTTACATAAAGTTATGGTATATCTGATCCTGACTGACTGCTGGACCATCTTTAAAATGTCTGTACGGGAGTGGATTTTGTGGGTATACACTTAAGTAAAATAATGCAATTCTAGAATGGACACGTTAACCTTATATCATTAACCGTGTTTCTTATGTGATATTGAGATTATTTTTTGAGGGCAATAAACAAGCGATGTGAATGCGCACAGTCTTTATATAGTGTCTTTGTACAATGGTTGTTTATGCGGTAGACTAGAGGGCTGTGTTTGAATTGCAATGTGACTGTACTACACTTTACAGTCCCTAGCCATCCTCCTAAAATCTATATAAAACTCTAAATAAATTACCTGGCACTTGTGACATTTATTTCAGCATATTTGGCAGTTACCTAATCCTAAAACAATATTAATTACTGTTAAAAAAAATTTTTTTTCAGTATCTCAAATATTTCATGAACAAACAGAGACATAAATATTAACAAACCATTACAACTATTGGGTAGGTAATGTTACTTAACCTGACATGGTTGTTACTTGTTAGTTTTTGGTAGAGAGCCGAGAGATGTGACTACAGTAGATGTTGTTATCTTCAGTTATGCCAGACTACAGGACATTTACTGTACATGTTCCCATGGCAACTCTGCTGTAAACAGCCTAAGGGCTACTTAAAAATAAAATAACATCATTAAAAATGAGAATAATAATTAAGTATACTTTACATTTAAAAATGTTACTTAAATTGAAAATAATAATTAAGTGTAGGCCTACTTTACCTTCATAAATGTAACTTTAAAAATTTTCATAATGCCGTTAATTCGTTAGAAAGCAAAACATGTCTCACCTGATAAAACTAAATTTCCTGTCAAAGGAACTTTCATAATTTACCGTCGGTATAAAATAGCTACAACAATCTGTTGCTATTACTGTTAGGCTAGATTTTGTGATATTTAAAATAAATATTGCACTTAAAACGTATCTCACGACGGAGAAATGACGCTGTTGTGTATTTCCCCTTCAGCTCAACATGCACATGCAAGGCAAGTTTCACGTCACGAGTGTATTTTCGTCACATTATGGCGCAGTAGGTGCAGTGAGACACCGCAATCCTTTCGTGCTCCTGTACCAATTAAGGCAAAAAGGTAACAAAAAATGTTTGCTCTATTTTTATGTTAAGAGGCTCGGTTATGTTTTGGGGCTGCGTTGCTGCATCTGGCACAGGGTGCCTTGAATCTGTGTAGGTCACAATGAAATCTCAAGACTATCAAGGCATTCTGGAGCGAAACGTACTGCCCATGGGAGGTCATGGGACCTCCAACAGGATATAGAACAGAAAATATTGGACTATTCTAGCGGCCTTCTATGAGTGCCGATCCGAAGCCCAACGCTGATGTCAAACCTGCCCATCAAAAACTGAAGGCTAAAACTAATCCAGGAGCCCACACTACCACATATACAAAAACGTTTACTGTCATCATGTATCTATTAAAATGAAATGGTCCATCTGATCCTATGCAAAGGAAAAGTTAAAGACAGCTGGTAGTCACTAAACTCATGAGAGCGAATGGCTGTCTCCTTTTTATTTAGTTTATTGAAGGTGGTAGTCTAGCATGTCTTCTTGTGCCAGCCTTCTATGTTTTTATCTTGATATGTACTTTCTATGTGATCAGACGGCCTTCAAATGATTGACAAATACTGTTAGGAATGTGACTGAAGATTTATATAGCTTTCCTGTGGCTGAGTAGTTAGAGCATGGCTTAACAATACCAAGGTCATCGGTTTGATCACAGGGGAGTGCATAAAGTTAGAGACAAGTGTATAATACAATACAATGTAAATCGCATTGGATAAAAGCATTTGCCAAATGCATAAATGTAAATTATGTGATAGGAGGCTTTACGCAATATGGCAAATAACAAAATTGTCTTCACATGTCATGAGAGTTGGTATCATTTATGTTGGTATCATATCATATGATCTCTGTCTCCTGAAATTTACAGCAATGTGCGATCTGATTAGACAGTGCCTGGTCTTGACTGCAACAAGATGAATATTGATATGGGACATCTTAAAACATCCCTTGTTTAAGAAAAGGTAACTTATTATCTATAGAGACATGCTCTATATGTCTTTGATTGTTTAGGTGTAGTTAGATTATAGAGAAGTTGTAAGACACATAGCAGGCTTTACATTGTTTTTTTAATCATCTTTGATTTTCTTGTTTAATACCTTACTTTAGTGTATTAGTTATTTAATATAATAATAAATGTTATATTTACAATACTATTATATTAGTCATGTGTATTTGTGATAATCAGCAGCTATGGTATTATCCTCCACCTTCTTTTCTGTTTTTCAGTTTATATTCAGTCTCTTCAGATGTCCCAACACCGATGGAGAGATGACCCTACCCCTTCGTGGACTCCAGATGACATCAGCTTTGGATCATCATTCAACAGTCTCACATTTTTCCCTGTACAGTGGAAATATTTGTGTTTCCCAATCCCAGTCCTCAGGGCATGCAAGAATGTTTCCCTAAATATAAAACTCCTGATTCAAGTCATCATCGACTCATGGGTTTATTCAGGTGTTTTATATAGAACATTCTGGAACGGGTGCCCAGAGAACTGGGATTGGGAAACACTTTTCTTTGATCATGTTTAAGGTTGCTTCGATTGATCGGTCGTCGATCGTTGTCTGCCGATAAATGTTTGAAAATGTTTTATTTGGGATCAAGGACGATCAGAAGAGCTGATCAGATGATGCAAAACTTGCATGATGATTTTATGCGCTGCTAATATTGCTTTACTATTCACCAGTGAGGCAGTTCTAGCAGGTATCTGACAAACATGAGCAATGTGCAGCGTGCGTGTCAAGGAAATCTGCAAGGGAACAAGATGATGAGGCGAGCGGTTCGACCAATTACGGTGCCAAAGAAAGCTGTAAAGTAAATCTGCCTGGTATTCTAATAATCTTAAAAAAAAATTGAAGTAAGACAATTTGGGGAAAATCTTAAAATTATAAATTCTTGCAAGTAGAAATTCTTGTTAGTAAAAAATCTGATTGACTATAGCATTATTGCTTTCGGGTTTTGTCTCAGTTAGCTCAGTTACATCCCTACATAGCGTCCATAGGGAAATATGACGTTTCTCACTTGGTCGCTTCAAGATTAGGGTCAACTACATGAGTCAAATTATCCCCAAACTACATCATACACGACAACCAAAATGGAGAAAGTCTTCAAGCTATCCGTTTTCCAGCTACGTTCACAAATATGAAAAAAATAAGTATTTTTTGTCACTAAGCTGTAGTGCTGTCAGTTTGCTGAAATTTGAATGGATTTTAAAGATATCCTTATCGCTATAGTGAAAAATGACCTCAGAGCTACGAGAGCAGAAGTGGTTTAGCTGGCCGGGATTTTAGTGCATCATCACTCAGCAAGCATATAGTCTATAATGAGTGTATGTGAAAAGTGTTTGTAAAAGATTAATTGTATTATTTAATTGTTTGATTTAATATTTTAAATTAAAACACATTGATAAGGATCAGGAAATACACTACCTGTCCAAAAAAAGTCACCATCTGGATATAACTCAGAAAATAAGTAAGAGCCTCCCATTGGATTGGAGGTCTAGGTTTAGCATTGTTATGCGCCCAAAGAATGAGGTCAGCTGACTACCTGAATATACTGAATGACCAGGTTATTCCAACAATGAGTTTTTTTCTTCCCTGATGGCACGGGCATATTCTAAGATGACAATGCCAGGATTCATCGGGGTCAAATTGTGAAAGAGTGGTTCAGGGAGCATGAGACATCATAATTGGCCACCAAGTCCACACCTTAACCCCATTGAGAATCTTTGGGATGTGTGTAGAATACTTTGAGCAGTGGTCAGACTCTCCCATCCAAGTAAGCCGCCAGGAATTTTGGGCCCCATGACAAAAAATCTAATTCGGCCCCCTCTATGCAGCTGTTGTCACCACATCTCTAGAACCTAACTGTACCATCAAAAGCTTAACATAACTATAATTAAAGGCTTGCAACTGTCATGCTTCTAGTTCAATACTAGCACTAGCACAATATTTACTGCTGGTGATTTGTACATGCATGCAAGTCTAGTATAAAGTTCACTATTTGATGCAAGATTAAAAGCAACCACAAAAAATGTCCTGAAGGCTATCTTTTAAAGTCTCAATGTATTTTTATTGTAACATTTGACAATATTGAAAATTCTCTTAACAAAATGATTATAGAGTAATATTAATAATTATTATTATAATTATTAATGAAAGATTTAAAAAAACGAACAAACTTAAATATATATTAACTTTTCAATCAAAATAAATTAACATCATCCTCTCAAAACAATGAAAACAGCAGATTTGTTTAACTTAGCTGCACATATATGCCAACAAGAAAATAAAGTGGACATGTAAAATGGAATTTTCACACCAGGTTTATTACAGTGCTAAACTTTTCCCTGCACTGATTAAATGGTGATTAAATGTAGGCTAACACTAGTCTGTTTCTAGCTATCTTATTTCACTCTTGACGACAACAGGTTAATACCACTCACAGACTATAGGCTACCCACCTTTCTTGGTGAAAAACTGGGTTACAGCTTGACACCCTTTGCTTGGTTTTTCCTCTCTCTCTTTTCTCTCTTTCCTTTTTTGAAAACCAGATTTTGATTTAACGTTACTATTGTGATCATTGTAGTTCTGGCGCATCGACTGCAACTAAACACCGTCACTGAGAAAGCTAAGGCAGGACCAAACCATTTCATGCAGATACAGTGTCGGTAAATATGGATGTTTACTTTTTGGTCAATGGGGAATTTTAACTTTTACTGCGAAAAACAAAGATATCTTTAATTTATTTTATTATTACAGAATGATGATAGTTTAATAATTTTATATTTGTTTTTACCTTTTTTTGTGGCCCCTGTCAGTCAGAATTGTCCTAACTTTTCCCCCTATACGGCGCCCCAAAATGTCCTGATGGGTTCCCCTGTTTTGTGTACTGGGGTGGTTTGTCTCTAGAATCCGCTGTGATGCGCAGCTTTCATATGTTCCTCCATGTCAGTAGCGGGCAGTAATGGGTTGCGGTCGCCAAACGTTGACGCACAGGCAAGGGAGGGAAACTCTCGTACCTGTTCCACCACAGGAAGTAACACTGGACTACACTTAACTGTACAACAGGCAGCAAATACGACTTCAGGCTGGGCAACGATACGGTACCACGGAGAAGAAAACTCCATCCACACAGGGGGAAAGTCGAGAAGGAGGGGAGGCCCTGCAACAACGGAGGTGAGCTAAAGCGGAGTTTTGGGGCTCAGACGGTGGGCTTTAACGTTACGTGTTCTTTAAACAGAGGCCGCATTGACAGCTAGCTGGTCATATGCAACATATGTACGCTGCCAGTGACGCGACATAACTAGAACGCTCCCGTTATAATGAAAGCGCAGCAATCAGCTTAATTATACGCTTTTCGGGCTGTCACGTCAAGTTGCTTCCTCGTTTTGGCGTCAACTTGCTCGACTCAGCTGTGCCTGTCGACAGCGTATGAGCGCTTTCTGATGAGAGCGCAGAGCAGAGCTGGTGTTTAGTAAGCTCTGGGAAATGTGAGTCTGACTCGCATCAGGCCCGTGTGCTTGACACACACCCCTGGTTTAGCAGCACGGCTAGCGGACTGACACTAGCTGAATCATAAGGTGGTAACAGTCCGACGACAGCGCAAATGAATCGCTTTTTTCTAAACTTAAATTGGTTGATTCTTGAGATTGAGGGTTGATGGATGGTTAACGTCAGCGAGGAAACACGTCTCGAGAGGAAACTTGAAGCTTGTCATAGGTCTTAACTATGTCTTGTGTAATTTCACTTTCTTTTTTTCATTTTGCTTAGTCAGTCGTTTTACTGAAAGTTCACGTTGTAGTTAACCAGATACTTATCTGACTGTCAAAAGGACACTTTTAAAAAACTATACATCTACTGTTTTCATTCAATAATCAGTATGAACCGTCTGTTTACTACAAAACCGTTACGAAATTCTTTCAAGTAATTTGGCCCGTGTTGGTTCCCATAAGGTAGATAATATGCTTTACAATTTGTGTTATGAATATTTTCTGGAATTTATAAATAGTGACGTTAAATAACATACTCTAACATTGTGTGAAGTGCACATGTCTGCGCGTAAAATGCTTTTTGCGTGTTTGGCCAAATTGAGCATTTAAAGTTAGCAAGTTATAGTCGATTTTTTAATGTCCTGTTTAATGTTTTCACTATTTAATTTTGAGAACTTTTAACTGTCACGCAATCAAAATAAATAAATTTTATAAAATTACCTGATTTGGTAAAATATTTGCGTTAAATTTAGTCCTGAATTTATTTTTGTATTATCTGCTTTATTTTCATATACTTTTTTTTAGCAAACCTTTTTGGCAGATTTTGAAAGTGTGTGGATTCAAATCTATTTTTGGATATATTTGCTGTGGATGTATGCACCTAAAGTTACATGATATGTTGATATTTGGAATAATATTTGGCTCCATGACATATTTAAATATTCACACATTTATTTTTTTCCATCTGAAGATGATGTGATGCTTATACACATATGAGCTTTCTATTACAAGGATAAACTGAAGCTAGGCAAGCACTGCCTCCATTACTTCTATATTGCACATAGGAATGTAAAAAGTAATACTTAACAAATTAATTGAAGTATGGAAATAAATGCATACGAAAGTAAGAAAAAATACAGGAAATAATAAAGACAAAAACTAATAAAAAAAGAATTAAGAACTCAATTAAAAAAAGCATTGTTTTCTTCTTTATTTTCTTAGTTTTATATTTTAGTTTAGTATTTTAGTTTTCTCATGATAGTGAATAAAAATGACATTTTGATCATCCTTCTAGCAAATGCACTTTTTGGGAAGCATTGGAGAAACTTGGCTAACTCTACAGTCCTGGTTGATCTTACTTTAATTATCAAGATATTAAGATCCTTTAGATCACCAGAAAGTTCCTGTTGCACTGTGTCTACGCGGACACGGGGCGACAAAGGAAAATAAAACGCATTAGAGTAATTTTACATTTTGTCCACACCGGATGCGGTGCGGCACGGCACGATGTGACAATCCCATTCGCTCCGATAGCGTGCGATTTAGACCGGGTGTAATTCCTCATTGCTAATGTCAGTCTTTAACATTAAGATTTTCACAGAACAATATAATTCGTACAGTTTAAACCACAACTAACGCACTCCTTTTTCTCATTCTTCTCAGCTACGATGGTGGGTGAGCGCCGCAATGGCAACCTGCTGGTTCAGCTGGGCCCAAAGCAGCAGGCCTACCCAGAGGAGCTGATCCGTCAGAGGAGGACTCATGATGGCCAGACTGAGTACCTGATTCGCTGGAACTTGCAGGCTGTGGATGATAGCAACAGCTCGGGCAGCAGCAGTGAGGCAGGTGGTGGCGGAGGCAGCAGTTCGGGTGTCGGTGGATCAAGTGGCTCCACCTCAGGAGAAAGCAAGACGGAAAGCATCCTGATGTGGATGTCTACAGAAGATGTGTATGCCAACTGCCCTACTCTGCTAGGTAAACGCAAGGCAGACTCCCAAAGGCCTCTGCTGGAGGAAGAGGAGCGGCCCAGCGGCCAGTTCCCAGCCAACGTCACATTCGAGGAGGGCGAACTGTCGGACATGAAGGATGACGTGAAGAATCTTGTGCAGCGCGCGCGGAAGCAGATGGCTAAGAACAGCGACTTCGGTATAAGCATCACGCACACCATCCACGTGCTGAGCGCCTATGCCAGCATCGGCTCATTGGTGGGAGTCTTCAAGGAAACGGGCGCTCTAGATCTGCTCATGGAACTGCTATGCAACAAAGAACGACAGAACAGACGCAGCGCTGGCAAGATGCTGCGGGCATTGGCTTCTCATGATGCAGGTAAGAGCTTCATTATACGATTTAATAACCTTAGCATTATTTCAGAACTTTAGCTCTTATTTCATGGGTGGGTTCCTATTTAACATCGAAGTTAAAGGTCTCACTTCCTAGGGTATTTCCCCAGCATGTTATTATGTTGAAATGAAAGAAACCATAAACCTTTCACTGAAATTGTATTATTACTGCTGCTAACACTTACTACATAAAACTGTGTTGCTTAATGCAATATTGACTTTTTACATAAACTATTCCACAAAAAAAATTCCACAATCTTTATTTTTCATGGATGAATTATGACAACCTAAGTCTAGATTAGTTTCCTATGTGTTTTTCTATCACTTCAGGCTGTTATACACTACAAGACTTAAAAAAAAAAATACTAGACATACACTTGCAGACTTTTTGTACCTTTGTATAGAAAACAATACATGATAAAATTTGTAGACTGGCACAGACTTTCTGCAACAAATCCAGACTCTCCAGAGTCTTGTAGTGTATGCCAGCCATTAGGGCATGTGTGTGTGTCAGTGGATATTTACTTGAAATGTATACTTTATTGATAAACATCTTTATTTGAATTTAGCAAACTTGCTGATGTGAGGTTTGATGAGTTCAGAAGGTGTGGCCCTAAGAATCCCTTCGGTGTCTAGCGAGATATTGGGGATTGTGAGTCATCAGTAATGGGCTGTGTGTCATAGAAGAGGCTCTGTATTAGAGCACATCTACGGCAACCTCTCTCAACTGTGTTTTACACTTTTTTTTAAGTGTAGATCTGCCTTATGAAGGGGATGGCTTTTCAGTTCCTCTTATTATTCATTGACACCCCCCACAGGATGTACCCGTTGAGTTCTAGTTCCTCACTTGGAATGCCCTGAGCCATTGAGAGAGAGAGTTGCGTCAACTCCGTTGACTCCAATCGAACAGTTTTTTTCACAGCAATGGCGGTTTGTGAATCCTCTCAATAGTTCCCGGAAGTTACTAGTAACACATGGAGCTGCGGCTAAACAGATCAATTGATGTAGCTTTAACATATTTAAAGTCGCAAGTCATTAAATTAATTAAAAAAATAAAGAATTAAAAGAAAAACGGAAACACTTTACAACAAGGTGCTATTTGTTAACAATAAGTTAATGCATTCGCTAAAATGAACAAACAATGAACAATACTTCTACATCATTTATTAATATTAATTCATGTTAATTTCAGCATTGACTTATACATTATTAATATAAAACGTTGTCACTGGGGATGTGCGAGACTAATCGACTAGTCGTTTAAATGTTAAGCTCCTACTAGTCCACACTAAAAAAATGACACAAAATGTTATAATTTAAAGGTGCGGTTCTTTGGTTGTTGAACAATGGATGTTCATGTATCTTGTATTAAAATTTATATTTTACTCTTCTCACAAAACCAGCGTTTTTTTCCGGTTTCTATAAAGTGCCTCCTTCCTAAACGCTTTAATTGGTAAAGCTGACCAAGTCTGTCGTGATTGGTTCCCCGCTTAGAGCGTGTTTCTTAAGATGTCCCACCCATAACATATCAGCTAGCTTCTGCTTCTCAGTAGGGCTGCAACTAACGATTATTTTAATAATCGATTAATCTATAAATTATTTTTTGATTAATCGATGAATCGGATAAAAACATAAACCAAGAAAAGCATTCATTTCCAACCCTTTTATTCAAAATCAGAACTAAAATCTTTAGAAACTGCAAAAACATGTTGCTCCTTGAACTTTCCTGAGCTGTTATAATAATAATAAAATAAAAATGGACTAACACAAAAAACATACACATGTATGCTTTACATCTGCCAAATATATAGACTTTTTTTAAATAAAGTGCCACCTGAGCTGCAAGAACAATAAATAATTTATAAACAATACAAATCAGAAAATTTGACAGGATTTGTTTGAATGTCAGAACTTGTTCTCTACACTACACTGCAGACGCACACACTCGCAGATGCACACACACGCAGACACACACACTCACAAACTCTCACACTGACACACACACACACACACACTCTCTCTCTCTCAAGTTCACTTGAAGCTTATTCATTAAATTATTACTATCATTGTAGTAAGTGCAAGCTTCATTTATACACCACATTTAAACAAAGCTTAAGATGACCGAGTGCTATAAAATAACTTTAAAATTAAATTAAAAAGTACAACACACAAATATATTAGTCAATAATAACCTATATGGGACAAAGCACAGAATATACACTGCAAAAATTGCTTTTCTAACTTAGTAGTTTTGTCCTGTTGTCAGTCCAAATATCAAAAAAATCTTAAATCAAGATACATTTACTAGACACATGAAATAGCATAAGAAATGATGTCTTGTTTTCTGAAAAAAAACCACCTCAAATTAAGTGATTGTTTGCTTAAAACAAGCAAAATTATCTGCCAATGGGGTACGAAAAAAATGCCATTTTTCTTGTCTAGTAATCTTGATTTTTTTAGATACTTGGACTGGAAACGAGAAATAAATTACAAAGTAAGAAAAGCTGTTTTTGCAGTGTAGCTATACATGACAACAGATTGATAAATGAATGGTTCAAAAAAGGCTAGTGAATAAAAACGTGTCTTTATTCTTTCAATGCAAAGTGCAAAGTACCTATACCACCCGTGCTTTATTCTGTTATTAACGAGCTAATGCTAACTTGTCATGCTAGTCAAGCTGGATAACGAGTAAACACCAGCACCAGAGACATTACGTTCTTCACTTCAAAACTGAACAAAAGTAGGATTCTGTAGTGACTTAACCTGCTGTTGAACTACCATCCTCCTCATCAAAGACTCCAATATGTTTGCGTTTCAGGTGCTGGATCATTGCCGTGTTGCTCCCGCCATGTCGCTTTTGCACATTTTGCAGTTAACACACTTTTTCTGTTTATTTAGTGTGAAATGCTCCCGCACATTGGATGACTTTGGTCGCGCGGATTTCTCTGCCTCCGCCATGTATCTTTCCTCCGCTCGTAATTTTTGCTCCGCCCTGTGTATGAGGCGCCGAACTCTGCTAGCATCAGTGCGCGAGAGAGACCGAGTTTGTTCACTCCGCTCCGCGCTCAAATAAAGTTTTTTTTTTATAATCAAACGTCTCCGTGTCGCGCGACACAACGAATCGATAATGAAATTCGTTGCCAACTCTTTTAGTAATCGATTTTTATCGATTAAATCGATTCGTTGTTGCAGCCCTACTTCTCAGTGCTTCTTGTGATTGATCTCAGTGCATGTGTATTCATAAGCTTTGGCTTTTAGCAATAAACAGTAACAATGGCGTCAACTTCACTTCATCAGTTAAAAACATGCGGATCGATTGAAGTGTAAGGGAGGTCTGCTAGTGCATGTACAAACGTCAATCTTTGTTAGAGATAGCAATTTTTTTCCTAATATGGCGAAGGAAATGACACCGGGCAGATTGGCATTGGACCAGTTATATTAATTAACACTAATAACAGAAGCGTAGCTTTGCCTTTTTATATTGGACACGAGTTGGATAATAAAACAAGCAGGTTGACCAGGAGATATTTGCAAGCAGGACTTCATTGGACGTTTCCTAGAAGTGTTTTAGAGGTATGCGCACACACACAATATCAGTGAATTACACAGAACAGCTTTTGCAGGCGATGTTAAAGTCATTGAAGCTGTTATTTGACCGTTGGTTATCTTAGAATGTGTGTAGCTGAATTCTTATTATCAGCTGTAGGACTGGGATGAAAGTGAAAATAATTAAGCGCGTAGCTCAGTTAAATGTTTACAATCTCTGATAACCAAACACTACTCCAGCGACTCATCAGCTACTCTAAGGAAGGCCTCTCCTCTTTGTTTGCAAATTCATGTTGGGCGAAGGTTATTTAGAAACTCAGAATAGTGACATCATTTACCCGGGTTGTAAAGGGCAGTACTTTTCCGATTCCAGCCATTCTCTTTAGTCCTTGAAAATCGAATTCTGTTATAGACAATATCTCGCTTGGCATTGATTGATTTTGCAGATATTATACAGTATATGCTCTAACAGCAACATTACACACTAACTAATGTTTGAATATTGGCATCACAGGGAACAGCACCTTTAAATTACTTTCATTTAAAAGTTTTTTTTTTTTTAAACATTTAAATTGCATACTAAAACAATATGTTTGAAAATATAAAAAGCGGCACTACGTAGGATTGGCCACTTACTCGCCATCTCAGTTTGTAATTGCTACTGCAGGTTATGTCCGGAGGTATTTTGTGATTCGGCAATGTTCAACTGCACGGATGAGTCAATTCAATTCAATTTCAATTCAAGTTTATTTATAAAGCGCTTTTCACAATGTGTATTGTTTCAAAGACACAGAGCGTGATTGGTTGTAACGTGAATAAAGCTCGGTTAAGTAAGTAGGTGCTAAACCGTTCAGGGCTTTGTAAGTAATTAAAAGAATTTTAAAATCAATACGATACTTAATAAGTAGCCAGTGAAGCGATGATAAAACTGGGGTTATGTGATCGTATTTTCTTGACCTAGTAAGAACTCCGGCAGCTGCATTCTGAACTAACTGTAGTTTGTTTATCGATGATACAGGACAACCACTAAGTAGAGCATTACAATAGTCAAGCCGTGAGGTCACAAATGCATGAATAAGCTTTTCTGCGTCTGCAACACATAAACTATTTCGTAATTTGGCAACATTTCTAAGGTGGAACAAGGCTGTTTTTGTGATATTTGAGATGTGATTTTTGAATGACAGGTTGCCGTCTAATATAACGCCTAGGTCTTTAACTGTATTTGTTGGAGTAACAGTGCAGCTTTCAATTTGCAGGCTGTAATCGGAGATATTCTGTTTACTTGATTTTGGTGCTATAAGTAATATTTCTGTTTTGCTAGAGTTTAAAAGGAGGAAATTACTAGTCATCCAATGTTTTTTGTCCTCGATGCACTCTGCCAGTTTGGATAGCTTAAAGGAATCATCTGGTCTTGATGAGATATATAGCTGAGTATCATCTGCATAATAGTGGAAGCTAATTCCATGTTTTCTAATAATGTTGCCGAGGGG
Organism: Triplophysa bombifrons; assembly: GCA_029783895.1. Classification (NCBI taxonomy): domain Eukaryota; kingdom Metazoa; phylum Chordata; class Actinopteri; order Cypriniformes; family Nemacheilidae; genus Triplophysa; species Triplophysa bombifrons. Next base: position 18,182,315 of record CM056459.1, on the reverse strand, counting down.
CAGCATGTATATGGAGAAAAGCAAGGGTCCTAAAACCGATCCCTGAGGTAATCCATAATTTACTTGCGTAAGATTTGACGATTTCCCATTTAAATGGACGTATTGATATCTGTCTGTTAAGTAAGATCTGAACCATTGCAGTCCCTGTCCCTGAATACCGATGTAATTGTGTAAACGATCTAGTAGTATTTTATGGTCTACAGTGTAGAAAGCAGCACTAAGGTCAAGCAGGACTAAGAGTGAGATGTTACCTTTATCTGAAGCAATAAGGAGGTCATTTGTAATTCTAACGAGCGCAGTTTCAGTGCTGTGATGCGGTCTAAAGCCAGACTGAAACTTTTCGTTCATGTCATTATTTTGTAGGAAGGTACACAGTTGAGTTGACACTACTTTTTCTAGTATTTTAGACAAGTACGGGAGATTTGAAATCGGTCTATAGCTTCCAAGTTCATTGGGGTCTAAGTTTGTTTTTTTGATAAGAGGCTCAATTACAGCCAGCTTAAAGGGACCTGGGACATGTCCTAGATTAATTGACGAGTTGATTATGTTACAAATGGGCTCAATTACAGCAGGTAGTAACTCTTTTAATAAATTAGTTGGGATGGGGTCTAATAAGCATGTTGTCGGTTTGGATGTTGCAATAATTTTAATTAAATCTTCCCGATTTATAGGAGAAAAACACTCTAGCTTTTCTTTTTGGGTGACGGTTGAAACTAATTCTTCCGACACACTTGGAGGTTTGGTTTTAGCTATGTTGTCTCGTATTATTTCGATTTTCTCAGTAAAAAACATCATGAATTCATTGCTACCAAGGTGCGGCGGAATACCCAGGTCAGGTGGAGTCTGTTTGTTTGTTAGTTTAGCAATTGTACTAAATAAAAACCTTGGATTGTTTTTGTTATTTTCTATGAGTTTACGGAAGTGCTCTGCTTTTGCTGCTTTTAGTGCCTTTTTGTAGCAGCTTGCACTCTCTTTCCATGCAATTTTAAAGACCTCTAATTGGGTTTGTTTTCCATTCTATGAGTCTGGTGTTTTGAGTCGTGGCCTGTAACAGTGCGCCGGTGAGAATCTTCACTATGCATCAGCAGCGCATAATAAACACAGTTAGCAGCATGGCAGATGATGTAACATGAAACAAAATATAACATAAATAGACCCAAATAGCGCAAATGGAGGCTGTGTTGAAGTGTTTTGATATCATTTCGGATGCTGGGTCATTTCCAAACCTACCGTTTTGGCTGGGAATCTCCAGTTTTGTTATCTCTCATGGAAACTCCCGTAATGCGAACCGGACAGAAGATCCCTGAACTTGGGTCTTAAATGCTGACAAGTAAGGTCATAAATCATGGTACAACTATATATTCAATATATTCAAATCCTTGCCATCATATCCGGGATATAAGTTCGGAAATTTTTGTAAAATCACAGCCTTTCACTTATCCGTGATAATTCGAGGCACATGAAAAACAAATGTGGGTAGGTAAATTCTAAATCACATGAGGTCCACAAATAATACTAATCCAGTTACATTTATCATAATGGACATTAAGAGAGAAAGAACAACCGATGAAAGTGTACCCGTCTGTATTAACACAACGAGGAAGCTACGGTTTTTCTGTTATCTATTGAAATATTGAAATGTCTTACCTGTTCAGAAGAAATAAAGTCATGCCTGCATCCGTTTTAAATCCTTTTACAGAGTTCACGCCACCTTTGAAATGCCTTGCCAACATTAATTCTTGTTTTCGCAATCAGTCCAATCATATTAACTTTTTCTTTGTAAACTGTCACCAGTTTGTACTTTCTTGTTTTTCACAACTGATGAATCCCCAGATGTCAACGCTGATTGCCGTTTAAAGGTAAAAGTACTAAACGCTGCCATAAATACTACTAAAAGTAGGATATAATCCTACCCAACAGTGATGTGTACACGTACAAATCGCCCTTCACTTGCAGCATCCACACTGACGCATAGAAGAAAGACAACAAATTAGGATCTTCTCGAAAGATGACCTGACAGTGCAAATTACAAACCATTATTACAAGCTTTCTTTGGTGAATCCCGCAAGGGTAGTGACACAGTTTTAAAAAGCCGTTCTTTCATGTACTTGCTCAATATTTGGTTTAAGCACATTTTTACGGGATTATGTCATAGCTAGCGTGTTTTCTTTTGTGACAATTGCAGCGTGCTCAGAAATTACCACTTGAAAAACGAGTTGTGGGGGCGTTTTGAAGGAGGAAAACGGCTTGGTCTTATGCAAACTATGTCATATCAAAATGGCATAATAATAATTTCACTGGAGCCATGCGTAACCGTACTGTATTGGGTTCTTATTGCGGACGGAAAGAAGGCATAAAACGAAAAAGTAGATAATGATGTAAAGCTACATACAGTTCTGTTAATAATTACTTAATAATAAATACAAATATTTTTATATTTAAAATGCGTGTAAGACGGATTGACGTTATTTCAAATATATTTATATATATATATATATTAAGGCCCCATGACTCACTTGACGCACAAAATAGTTGTACTTCCGTTGTCACAACTCTCTCTTGCAATGGCTTTGCTTATTCCTTAACTTTAGTCATTTGATTCACTTCAACCAATAGGGAGACTATGACTATTTGAGACTATGGCTTATTTTGTAAAATAATGTGAAATCTGCTTTAATTTAGTAATTATCATTAAGACTACTTTCAGCCTACTTTCTCCTCATCTTGTGTACGAATGTACTGGAGTGTTAGGAGTCCAATTCATGTTTTAATATCACCTCTGCTTTGGTAGTACTATTTTAGGTACATTTTTTGTTTAACAGTCTTTCCCACAGGATTTTTGTGAGACTATGGCGCAAGGTGATGTTATGTGATAATCAGTGTTGGGGAAAGTTACTTTTAAAAGTAATGCATTACAATATTTAGTTACTCCCCAAAAAAGTAACTAATTGCGTTACTTAGTTACTTTTTATGGAAAGTAATGTTACGTTACTTTTGCGTTACTTTTCAGTTACTTTTTCTTACCTGGCTGAGGCTTGATCTCTCTCAGGTCTTACAGGTGTTTTTTTTGACTGAGAAGTTATTGTACTAGTGTTTAAAGCCGTAATTTATTCAACAACAGCCTATACAAGTCAAGCACCTTCATTTTCTTTTAAAAACACATAGGCTATACATTGAATAATAATATAGAATAATATTATATTCAGAGAACTTCCTAATCCCATAGCTATGCATGCTATATAAAAGAACAATAAACATTACAGATTATGGAAAGTAATGTGTTTTTTACTTTTGTACTTATTGTGTGGGTCGAGTAAACTATATAAAGTGAGTTCACTATCCATTGTAATAATGAGTCTAATACTTGTTGCCATTATGAAATAAGTTATATCAGGGTAAAAGACATATCTTAAACATTTAAAATGTTTTATTAACTTATTAGAGGACAATAAGATGATACTTGAGAACAAACATCACCACCAATTAAACAGATCTTTCACTGTCAGCTTTCTATTGTGTCCTCAAAACAAAATTATTTTATGCAAAAAAAGTCCAGATCACTTCTGCAATACAATGCAAAAAAATGTATTGTCAATGTAATGTTAGAGTATTATCTTAATAAGAGTTCACTACTTCATCTGGGTTTTATTTTCAAAGTAACGATTGTAGCACAGCAGGAGTAGTTTCTCAAAACGCTGGTCTGTGAGACGGTTTCATTAACTTATTAGAGAACAATAAGATGATACTAATGAACAAACATCACCAATTAAACAGATCTGTCAGCTTTCTATTAAGTGTCCTCAAAACAAAATTATTTTATGCAACAAAAAAAAAGAGTCCAGATCACTTCTGCAATACATTGCAAAAAAATGTATTGTCAATGTAATGTTAGAGTATTATCTTAATAAGAGTTCACTACTTCATCTGGGTTTTATTTTCAAAGTGACGATTGTAGCGCAGCAGGAGTAGTTTCTCAAAACGCTGGTCTGTGAGACGGTTCCTTTTTGGGGTGAGGATGAGACTTCCAATACTAAACAGCCTCTCAACTGGTGCACTGGAAGGTGTTGCTGTGTTGGCTTTTAAGAAGATCTTCAAAATCCTGGGGAAATCATGTAAATTTTCCATATTTGCTGATTTCAGGTATTCACATATTTCCACGTCCACAGTAATTGCTTGGTCGTCATGTTGATTCTCCTCTTCAGGAAATGCAAAGAAGTCATTTTCATGGTCTCTGCTTTCAGGAGACTGCAGTGGCTCTTTCTGTGGTATCTCAATAGTGAGAGCACGACACTGTGCTGCCAGAATCATCTTGATGTTGTCTTTTCTTGTTTCATCCCTCAGCCACCGCAGCTTGAATTTCGGCAGGGTTACCGCAGCAATCAAAGCTTCATCGCTGTCAAGGATGGAGCTAAACCGTGTCTTGATAGCCTGCAAGAGAATTTTAGATAGGTTACACAGTTAATACACTAATAGACATGAATTCATACCAGAATAATACAATTTATGTCAGGAAAAAATAGAGTTAAAAGTAGAATTAAACTTAACAACATGCAAACATATTAACTTGAAAGCACTGACACACACTATTCTATCTGAACTGAACTGAGCTGAATGATGACATCACTGTTTTTTCCAGAACTGCTTTATAGCTACAGTATATTGAACTCATTTCATAGTTGATGAACTACACTATTATACTGAACCAAACAAAATGCTTTGCAGCTAAATTGAATTCTGTTTGCATTATTGAATCATTATTTTCCTGTTATCCCTGTAAATCTGCTTTGAAACAATCTATATTGTATAAAGTGCTATACAAATAAAAGTGACTTGACATCAAATAAAACTACAATAAATAATAATAATAATAATAATAATAAGACCATATTGAACAGAATTACCTGAACTATGAGGTCTGGGAGGTCAGCCATCATATGAGAGAGGCCCTCTTTCAGTGCCAAGATTTTTGTCATCAGGATTTCAAGGGTAGGTTGAAGGGTGCCATAGAAACATTGATCTTCACCTTGAAGTATATCCAGTGCCATACAGACAGGCTTCAGAACCTTGCAGTATTCTTTAATGAACTGATACTCTCTCTCTGTAATGCATCTGATGTCCAGGCGAGTGCAAAGTTGATTGAGGTCCACTAAGGGCATGTCTGTGACTCTGCTAAGTGCATCATAAAACGAATTCCACCTTGTAGTTGAAGGGACCAGCAACTTTCTTTTGCTAAATTCTTCCAGGCTCTCTGATGCCACAGTTGATCGACTAACTTTTGACCACAAGGCTGAACATTTTCCAGTTGCACTTCTGTACACTGCTTTGCAATCTGCCTTCGCCGTCAAAAATTGAACTATGTCGTTCGAGCATATAAGGTTAAGGGTGTGCGATGCACACCGGTGATGTGGAGGGAGAACATACCGTTCGCTGGACTCAATGTCATCTCGTAAAACTGCGTGCAAGTCCGTAACTATGACCTCGTCTTCATCATTCTCGGTTTCATTATCATCGTCAGCTTGAAACATTCTGAAAGCTTTGACAAAGTTCGAGCCATTGTCAGTGACCGTGGCAGTTATCTTACCACAAAGAGCATATGAGCTGTGAATTTGCTCTAACTCCGCTGCGATGGTATTGTACGTGTGTCTCCCACGAAATCGTCTGCAGGCGATTGCAGCTTTTTTCCGATGCACAGTAGCAGGATCTATCCAGTGTACTGTAATTCCCAGAAAACTTTTATTCTGAGCAGTCCATAGATCTGCAGTGGTTGAAACATATTCCAAGTCGGCAAAAGTTTTCTTTAGTTCGGTCTCCATTTCCATATATGCATTATCCAAAAAGCTTGCAAAGGTTTTACGATCGGGCAGCACGCCTCCCGGCCTTTTCCCTGTCACAGAGATTTTGCTGATGATATTTCTAAATGTGGGCGCCTCCACAGTGGACAGCGGCTGCATCTCCTCAACAATAAAAGCAGCAACCAATTTGTTGAGTTCATAGGAACTAATTGTTTTACCTGGTGATGATGAACTGAAATCAAGCTTTTGTTGTTTAGCTTGAGGCGGGGTGGAGGTATCATCCGGCGCTCTCTCTTCCAATTCTGTAGTGCTGTGGTTTGCATGCAGATGTTTTTTTAAATTTGAGGTGGTGTTTTTTGCAGTTGACAAGAGCTTTTCACCAACACATAATTTGCACTTAACGATTATTCCCTTCTCCTTTTCTTCGACGATTTCAAAATAATGAGAATACTTCCATCGCAGTAATGTAACGCTCTGGCCTGCCATCTCCGTTCCTGACTAGAGTTTGTTCCCGCGCAGGGCGCGCACGTATCAGTGTTCTACGTGACTACGTTCATTTTAATTCAGTACTTTTTTCTTCTTTTTTATGCAAATTAATTAAACTGAAAAGTAACTCGCATTACATTTTTTAAAAAGTAACTCAAATATTAATGTGTAAATTTATAAAGTAATGCATTACTTTACTCGTTACTCCAGAAAAGTAATATTATTACGTAACGCACGTTACTTGTAACGCGTTACCCCCAACACTGGTGATAATTAGTATATTTGTTACATTATCACATCGTACTTGCATTTACTCTCGAAACTGTTACATACGGTACTGTATTTTATTACAACTGAAAGCCCACCAAATCCGTTGTTGTTTATGGTACATACTTTTCGTTTTCATATGTTTTTTTTTTACAGGCAGTCGTGCCTACGTGCTCCTTTCCCTCAGTCAGCAGGATGGGATTGAACTGCACATGGACTTTGACAACCGCTACACACTGCTGGAGCTTTTCGCAGAGACCACCTCCTCTGAGGAGCACGGGATCTCCTTTGAAGGCATCCATCTACCCCAGGTACTCCTCCTCTATTCCTCTCCAGCCTATGTTATCTTCTGGTAGTATCTTTTTAATGTTTGTATCTATTTAAATGATTTTGTATCTTTTAAAGATTCCAGGCAAGCTGCTTTTCTCCCTGGTAAAACGATACTTATGTGTCACTTCGCTGATGGACAAGCTCAACACTGCAGGGGTGGTGTCTGCCTCTGAGCGACAGGATGTCGGCCCCTCCTCCTCCATGGCAGCCTTCCAATCAGAACACGCACGTGTGCAGAGGGAGTTTGAGTTCACCATGGCCATGGCCAATCTCATTTCCGAGCTGGTGCGCGTCATGGGCTGGGACCGCAACCGCCAGCCGACGCTCGTATCGAACGCAGCCAGAAGTGCACAGAACATAAGCAACGAAATCCTAAAACACCCGATTCGTTCCATCTTTCAGCCACGCTTCTCAGGTTCGCCTACAATCATGGTCGCGTCAACAATTGCCACGGTCACACCACCGAAGAAGAAGAAAACGGCAAATGGTTTCAAGACACGCTCGGACTTCACTTCGCGTTCGGCTTACGTGGAGTATGTGCAGGACAACCTGAAGAGCGGGATGACGGTTCGTATGCTGGAGGATTATGAGGAGGTCAGCTCTGGGGACGAAGGAGAATTTCGCTACAGTAATGATGGTTCACCACCAGTGCAGGTCAGTGCTGTTATTTATTAGATTCATGTTCTCATGATCATCTTCTGTTCTGTTTTCATTTATTCAAGCTCTTTGGCTTTCTGTACTTACAGTGGTTTACTGTATTTGGACACTAAAGATCCACTTAAAAATGCATGGCACCACATGACATGGCCAATTCATAAATGAAAAACCCTAAAATCACTTTATATTTTTTTTTATCTGCATTCATGTGTAAACCACATTCTTAATGTATGAATAACTGCAATATATGTTATTATTTATTTGTATTTAAAATTAGCATGTCAAAAATCCTTTTTTTTAATGTTCTATGCTCTAGATGTTCAAATAGTTTTTGATTTTCACACACAGTATAATAAGGCAACCAATCACAAGCATGTTTTTGAGTTAACTCGACAAACAGAGACAGAGTTTCACTCAACTTAATAAAATTATGTTTAAGGCATTAGTTGTCACAACAGTCACGTTTATATAACGAACAACAGACCTACATATAAAACAATAAATTAATAATAAATTAAAATTGCATTGTTCTCAGTGTGGAGTTGCAAGTAAACAGTCTTTGAACCATGTTGTGTTTGGGCTCTTCAGGTGTACTGGAACTCCTTATCCAGAACATACTGGGTGCACTGGCACATGATTGAGATCATGGGCAACGGCAGTGGTGCTCAGACTGAGAAAGAGACTCAGGAAAAGGCCTCGTCCCTCACAGAGACTCTCAAACTCACTAACGGTAATACATACAGACACTTGCGTGAAAGATGTCAGTTCTAAGCTAGTCCAAATTTATATGACCAAAATTCATTTGAACATTTCATTGTTTTTTGTTTGTTTATTATTCTCAAATCATTGTTACTTACTTCAATGACTTTAATTAATTGATAATCAGTTTCTTTAGTGCAAAAAGTATATCACTATAACTGAAACTTCTGTCATTTAAAAATGAAGTACATTTAAAAATGTCATTTTTACATTACATTAACGAAAAAGAATGAAACTATATTGATTGTGATCAATACAAATATTATTTTGAGGTTTTGGTTATTCATCTCTTGTTGTTGGACTCGCCTCTCTTCTGAATGTTGTAGTGAGTCAGACGTTCTTCTTGAAGCCCCCTGGAGGTCTTTACTCGCTGCCATACCTGATGGAGGGCTCCCAGGACAATGTGAGCACCCTGAGCCGAGCTGAGTGGTGGGAGGTCCTTTTCTTTGTCAAGAAGCTAGAATCCAAGCAGCAGCAAGAAGTTTACGGTATCCTGCGACAGAGCCTTGATGAGCCGGTAACAGCATTCTTCTCCTCCGCTCTATAAAGAAAAACCTCAGAGTTGACTAAATGTGCCCATTTTCTAATGTGTTGGTTTGGGGCAGATTAATCGGCCACTTTCTAACTATTTCTAAGATTATTGGCATAGACAGATAACAGTTGGCCTGGGTGTTTTAGCAGAAGTGTTTTCTTCCCCTTATTGAAATCTGTCATCTCCCTTGAATGTGTATATTTTGTCAGTTGGTTTAAATGACTGTTAAATTTAAATACAGCAAATATCTCTTCAAATTACATAGGCGGTGTTTGAATCTGTTTTGTTTCTGCACCCCTTGTATTTTTCAGATGGTGGAGCTGGATGAATCTACTCTCATCCAGCTGTCTCTATCGAGCGAGGTGGCACAGAAGATCCATCACTACCTGAAGCAGAACTTGCAGGCCTCCTGTCTGGGTGACCTGCTCTGCTCGCACACTTTCATCAAGCACTACCTGATCCGTGGAGGCGTTGGCCTGGAGGATGAGGACATGGTGATGGACAGCTCGCTCGGAGGACAAGGAGCTTCATCATCGTCATCGCTGTCGTCGGCCACCACTTCATCCTCCTCCTCGGCTTCTTCCTGCACCATGGGATCTGTGTCTAAGAAAGCTAAGAAGGAGACCCCAGCAGACGTGGCTGGCTGCGGCAGTGAGACGGAAAGCGAACTTCCAAGTGAAGATGACACCAAGTACCCGGATGACTTGGAGGAGAAGATGAAAGGCAAGGTTTTTTGGTTCCTTTCTCTTAACCCACCGAGTCATGGAGATTTTGGCAGTGCTGAATCTGTCGAACAGGAAATTTCACAAGCGCTTCCTGTGAGAGCTCAGAAACTGCATCCACATTTTTTAGAATTCAAATATTTTATATTTTAATATTTTACAATTTTATCTTTTCTTTATTGTGTGGTCTATTTTCTCTTTATGTATACTATGTAGTAGTCTTGTCATATATTTAACCACAAGACGTGTACTCACTGGCAGCATTTTGATTATGTACAGTCGTGGCCAAAAGTTTTGAGAATTACATAAATATTGGAAATTGGAAAAGTTCATGCTTAAGTATTTATAATAGCAATTTGCATATACTCCAGAATGTTATGAAGAGTGATAAGATGAATTGCATAGTCCTTCTTTGCCATGAAAATTAACTTAATCCCCAAAAACCTTTCCACTGCATTTCATCGCTGTCATTAAAGGACCTGCTGAGATCCTTTCAGTAATCATCTTGTTAACTCAGGTGAGAATGTTGACAAGCACAAGGCTGGAGATCATTATGTCAGGCTGATTGGGTTAGAATGGCAGACTTGACATGTTAAAAGGAGGGTGATGCTTGAAATCATTGTTCTTCCATTGTTAACCATGGTGACCTGCAAAGAAACGCGTGCAGCCATCATTGCGTTGCATAAAAATGGCTTCACAGGCAAGGATATTGTGGCTACTAAGATTGCACCTAAATCAACAATTTATAGGTTCATCAAGAACTTCAAGGAAAGAGGTTCAATTCTTGTAAAGAAGGCTTCAGGGCGTCCAAGAAAGTCCAGCAAGCGCGAGGATCGTCCCCTAAAGAGGATTCAGCTGCGGGATCAGAGTGCCACCAGTGCAGAGCTTGCTCGGGAATGGCAGCAGGCAGGTGTGAGCGCATCTGCACGCACAGTGAGGCTAAGACTTTTGGAAGATGGCCTGGTGTCAAGAAAGACAGCAAAGTAGCCACTTCTCTCCAAAAAAAACATCAGGGACAGATTGATCGTATGCAGACAGTATAGTGAATGGACTGCTGAGGACTGGGGCAAAGTCATATTCTCCGATGAAGCCCCTTTCCGATTGTTTGGGGCATCTGGAAAAAGGCTTGTCCGGAGAAGAAAAGGTGAGCGCTACCATCAGTCCTGTGTCATGCCAACAGTAAAGCATCCGAACACCATTCATGTGTGGGGTTGCTTCTCATCCAAGGGAGTGGGCTCACTCACAATTCTGCCCAAAAACACAGCCATGAATAAAGAATGGTACCAAAACACCCTCTAACAGCAACTTCTTCCAACAATCCAACAACAGTTTGGTGAAGAACAATGCATTTTCCAGCACGATGGAGCACCGTGCCATAAGGCAAAAGTGATAACTAAGTGGCTCGGGGACCAGAATGTTGAAATTTTGGGTCCATGGCCTGGAAACTCCCCAGATCTTAATCCCATTGAGAATTTGTGGTCAATCCTCAAGAGGCGGGTGGACAAACAAAAACCCACTAATTCTGACAAACTCCAAGAAGTTATTATGAAAGAATGGGTTGCTATCAGTCAGGATTTGGCCCAGAAGTTGATTGAGAGCATGCCCAGTCGAATTGCAGAGGTCCTGAAAAAGAAGGGCCAACACTGCAAATACTGACTCTTTGCATAAATGTCATGTAATTGTCGATAAAAGCCTTTGAAACGTATGAAGTGCTTGTAATTATATTTCAGTACATCACAGAAACAACTGAAACAAAGATCTAAAAGCAGTTTAGCAGCAAACTTTTTGAAAACGAATATTTATGTAATTCTCAAAACTTTTGGCCACGACTGTACCCTAAAATCGATCCAGAAAAAAATTATTTTGCTGCCATGCAACTACTGGTGTTTGCTTTAAGAAATCTAAATATATTGAAAGTATTTGGATGATTTAGATGTGGTTCTCAAACTGTTGTACGCGTACCACTAGTGGTACTTGAAGAGACCCCTGGTGGTACGTGACACATCAGAAAATTTTAAACTCGTTACATTTCGTGTTTAAATACGGTGTTTAATACATCATCAATCAAAACAGAATACGGCTCAGCCTATGTGCAATTTTAATATAGTTTTATGAGTTATTGTTTATTAACCATTGGTCGATGTGACTTGCTTGTTTGTCTCTCACTCTCTCTCTTTTCTGCTGAGCTGCATGTAAATGAAGCTTCTTATGTATTTCTGTACTTCAACCGCTTTTCAAACCTGTTGTTAAGCCCTAATGCAACACGCGTCTGCATCTACTAGAGGTAAAATCAATGAAGCGTGTGTTGTGATTTAGTTTTGCTGCAGCGCTTTGACAAGAGCCGCTTCAGTAAATTGTCTCTAAAGAGTCTCTGTTTGTTATATACAGCTGTTCTGTTGATATTTAAGTATACGTATATTTATTTATCTTCAGTGTTAAATATTATGTCCACATTGTTTGCCTTTAATATAAGTTAGTCTTTCTACTAGGAGCGATGGGTTTAACTAGTTACTAAGTAATTAGTTACTGTAATCAAATTACTTTTCCCATGAAAAGGTAAAGTAAGCGATAACTCTTTTCTGTAATTTAATTACAGTTACTTCTGTATAATCAAACTAAATACTGCGTGTTATATATGAGTTTGCAATAGTGGAATTGACATCAAAATTCTAAGTCTAACTTTAAAATCCATGCTTTAATGCAGGGCTATTCAATTAGTTTGTCATGGGGCCAGTTCATGAAAAGCATCCCAAATGAGGGGCCGGAAGGATTTGGTTGCAATATGAGGGATAATAACCACAATATAAAATCTGTAATTTTTTTCCCCAAATTCCGTTTTATCTGTTTGAATTTTTTTAATCCTGTGTTTTTCGTCCTTTACTATTCAATACAACTTTATTTGCCCATTTAAAAAAAATAGTTCAGTATACTACAGTATTCATTTATAAACTTTTATTAAAAAACCTGCAGTAGATACTTTGAACCATCCAGGGAACATTTTTGTTTTTAAATCTACTTAAATGTAAGTAAAAAAAGTTCTAATTTTAAATTCTAACGTTACTAGCACATTTAATGTAGTTTACTAAAGTAAATAATATACTCAGTAAAAATCAAGAGGGATGGTGTGGTAAACGCAAAGGGTGTTTGACAGTGCACGACGCGTTCCACGCGTGCTCCACGAGCACGCAGTCGTGCTCCACGAGCACACGCAAAACAATTGCAGATTACATATTTAAACACTATTTGAATATTTCTAAAGTAAATGCAGAATTTGAATTTGAAGTTCGTTCCTACTTTTTGGATAAGAAATAATAAATTTGCCAGATTCGTTGCCATTCCGCGTTATACAGCAAACATGCCTTTATTCCGCGATTCAATCATAGGGCCCTAAATATGGGAGCCAATATGTTGTATTTTTTTATTTTTGTTTGTCCCTTAAGACACCCAAAGTTCTTTCCTACATTTAAACATGCTGATTTTGTATTTTAAACTGCACAACAACAACATGCGTGCATTAAGATGGCAAATAAGACTTTATTACATGCAAACATGTTCATTGGTTGTATTTTGAAACTGCATGTGAAAGAACATTAACCTACATAGGCGCTGTTCCCCGACCTTGCCTCAGTACTTTTTAATTGGTGGTCCTATTCGTGCTAGTGAAATGTCAGAATTGAAACCAATAAATGTTCTCATCCGTCATCGTCCTGTTCACCTCGTCTCACAGGAGAGACTGCTTGCCAGTCGAGCAACTCGCCAGTGTTCACACCAAACGCGAGCAATCGCGTTCCACACTCTTTATTACTAATTCTAGCAGTTTCATGTTTCACTTAACTAATCAAAGTTGATGTAGTATATAGAAAGTAATTAATAATCACTAAATAGGTAATTTAATACTTTTTGGAGAGAATAATTTGTACATTAACCTTATTACACTATTGAATTTGTAATTAGTAACTAGTCGCTCATTACTTTTTCAGAGTCATTTACTAAACACTGTCTGAAAGTCCCAGGGCCGGCCCAACCTTTAGGGGGCCCTAAGCAGAATTTTATTTGGGGGCCCCTCTGTGCCACCAATATGATTAATTATTGTCAATGCTTAATTATTCAAACACTATAAATCTAAAACACCCATACTCCATTTAATTTGTTGTAGCTGTGTTAATTTGCTTAGATCGTACAAATGTTTTTTCCCTTCAACGGATTTTAATTGTAACTGTAGCAAACCCACAGGAATGGTCGGGTTTTAATTGTCACTTTAACATTCAAAGTCTTGCAGAACCAATTGGCATACTTAATGGGGTGTAGTGAAAATAGCTAAATAAACCAGTGGACATACCACTTAAATTACATACCACTTAAATTACTTTTAGTTAGAAAAATATGCATCCTCCGATGCCAATCTCTGCTTAATTTTATTATCAGTACCAAGTTTATGAAACAGAAGATTATTTTTATTAAAGAAATATAATCCAGGAAAGTTATTTTAAAACCAGCTAAGTAATATGTTGTATATTATAACGTATTAAGATTGCAAGCTATTTGCGGATGTTTAATTAAACTTACTTTCTTGGTTGCTTAATTCACTATTCAGCTAACTTTAGCTTGCAATATAGTTTACTAGGCTAAGCCTATTTAGTTTATATTCATTTTCTCAACTTGCCTTTATCTTGCTGTTTTTTCTCTTCCTCGGTTTTCTTTCTTTTTCTTTTCTCTGCACCATGAGGATAGTCCTTTTTTGTGACATCATTGAGTTGAAATTCTTCAAGAAACTTCAATTACGTCAATCAGTAATACTCTAGCTGTGCATGTATCCTGCTGCAGCAGGCCGTTAATATAATATTGCATTGTGTTTTTTTAATAATAATAATACTCCTATCACATATTAAAAATACCTATGTTTTGCGTTTTTTTTATTGTTTAAATTGATTAAAACATGAAACCGAAAGGTATTTTTTTGTGTAGCAGAAGTTGATGTTCATGAAGGGGGAAAATGCGAGTATTGACTGAGAAACAGAGGAAAACATTTGTAATCTGAATCTGCGGTTGGAAGGAGACGAGCCAGATGACTTTCTAAAATGCTTACCGTGCTTTAACGTACCTAAACATGACCAGGGAACCCCACGATTCTGTCAAGCCTTGGCATAAAAACTAACTGCTGGTAAAAGAATGAGTCCACTATGTGTGTCCACCATTTCAGCTGACTAACTTGAAAAATATGAAAAAAAATATGTGTCTTTAGTTTAAAAACAGCCGGTAAACAAAAAAGTGTTTGTATACATTATAATTGGAGGATGAGGTGTAAAGATAAAGATTCACAGCTCTATTCATATGATTTTGTATGGTGGTCATTAGATCGTACTTCGAACAACTAATTTTATTAAAGGATGTACGTGTTCTGAAAAGTTTGAGAACCACTGATTTAGATGATCAATCCATGTTAACCAATACTGAGAGAAGAACCAGAAGTACAACAGCGTTTGGGATGACGGTTGTATGATTGTCTTGTGTTTTTGTGGATTGTTTCAGTATTCAGCAGTCCAAAGGTTCAGGGTAAAAAGAGTTCTCTGGAGAAGATCGGGGAGGCGGTGGACATCATGAGGAAGAGCAGCTCAGACTCAGGACTGCAGCTGGCCGGCATGAAAGTCATCAGCAAGATTTTGGAGGAGGAGGGACCTCAGGAGAGAAGCACCCTCAGATCAGACTCTGCACATAGCGTCCGGTAAGACAGAGCTAGAAAAGCCAGGGTATTGTTTAATGTAACTCGGTGAGAAAATGATATACACCTAGGGTAGCATGACAGTGAGTATATAATGGGGGCATTTCCATTTTAATTAATCGTTGAACTCTTTAAATGAGTGCTTCGATTTCTATCTAACGTGCAGTGATAAAGTGTTAAAGATGTTGGTGGAGATGATCGGCAGTCAGCCGAGGCAGAACGCCGTCACTGCGCTGCTGCTGACCCGCAGTCTAATGCTGAAATATGAATGGAGGGTCTCCTTCGCCACAGAGGGGGGTGTTAAAGCCATCCTGTCCTGTATGCAGGAGTATCTCGACTGTACACAGGTGCAGCAGATCGCACTGGCGGTGAGCAGCATGTCTTGTGTTCATTCCTTCATTTAAAATCACAAAAGATAAATGAATTTAGAAATGGATTCGTAGTAAAACCACAGTGCATGCAGTCTGCTGTAAAGATGGGATTTGAAAACTGTACAAAGGTGTTTTGCCCTCTCGCAGACTCTGAAGGTCATAACAGGTGCCAGTAAGCATGACCCTGGCAGCGGGGGTGTGTGTCTCCCGCTGTCTGAATCCGGCACTCAGATGATGCTGGAGATCTTCGCAAGCATCGGGTCGGCCACACCAGAGGGCTCCAAAGGTCTCCTGTGTGCCATCCCCTCTGGCATCAACCTCATGCTCAGCACAACAGGGTGAGGTGTTTGAAGTGTGTTTGTCCTTCGTACTGCACCTGCAGAACGTCACCTTATTTTAATGTCATGATTTTAAGCAGCTGCGGCTTGTCCGTGAGGAACGGGCTGCTGGTCATCATCATGCTGATCTCTAGCCATAAGACCCTGGCGGAGCAGCTGGTCGCCTGCAACGTCAGCAGCACGCTGAAGAAGTGCCTTTCTGCTCAGAATCAAAACAGCATGCTGGCCATCATCGCTCTAAACCACATCTCCTTGGTCCACAAACTGGAGAAAAAAGGTGCCGATGTCCATCTTAAGTCCAGTTTCTTTTTTTATTGTAACACACATCATAGTGTTTCTTTTAAATATCTTTTAAATTCAGACTTATTCTGGCTTTTGAAACAGTTGGTAGGGCTGTTCACATATTTATTGTGATTAATCGCATTTAGAATAAACGTTTTTTTACATGTTTGTGCACTTTGGGTTTATAAATATTTATATACAGTTTAAATTATATGTAGATATATATTAGGGATGTGCGCTAGGACTAATTTGACAGTCGTTTAAACAAAAGGTTTGTAACCGTGTAGTCGACTAGTCTAAAACAAAGAAGGCTATTAATCAAACTGTTCATTTCCAATATTTATTGTAGCAAGAACAGTTTCCTTACGTTATGATCAGTAATGTTTCTGCATTTGCTGATGCGCCAACCCTGACTGGATTGTTTTAGCGGCTGCAAGAAGTGACGCGATGAGCATTTGTTTGCTTTGGCTGGTCTGTGTCTCGGTTTAAGATATGTAGCATTGTAAATATTACACTGAAATCATGAAACTTAAAATATTTAACAACAATTAATTAAAAGCTTAAAAACAAATGTTTCATTATTTGTTTATTTAAATGATGTTGAATGAAAAAAAACATTGCTTTTTTAATTATGTCGCAATTTAAGTAGTCTACAAGTTATAATTAGGGTAGCCTAGGCCTATAGCGTATCAACAAACAAGATAGCCTACATTATATTGTGTTTTTATTATTTATAAAGCAAAGCAATGTGTGTAAATAGAAAAGCGAATAGAAAGCAACAGAACAAGCAACAGAGCGTATTTGCTCTCACGCAGAGCAAATGAAAAAGCCGCTAACAAAAAGCATATGTCCCATATAAGCTAATTTATAGAACATGCATGTGATTTTGATGTTATTCTTATTTTACATGTTCTTTTTGAGGAAATGCAAGCATCATGCTCGGATGAAAATCGGCTCAATGTTTGTGAACAATTACTCTGTCAGAGGAATCTGCAAAAACTCTGCAAGGACACCGAGATAACTGCCAAGTGATCATGTTTATTCAAGCGCTTTTTTTGTGATTAACATTATATTCAAAGAAATTTCAAAGTTTTGTGAATCTAGAAGCCGAGACATTCTTTTGTTAACAAAACTGTGTGTAGCTTTAGATCATTATCTACTTCTTTGTATTATGCCTACATTCAGTCCGTGTTTTCCGCATTGTGGCAATAAGAAACCAAAACTATTGGTTAGGCATGGCTCAAGTGAAATTATTATTATGCCACTTTGATATGACATAGTTTGCGTAAAACCAACCCGTTTTCCTCTTTCAAAACAACCCCACAACTCATCTTTCAAGTGGTCATTTCTGAGCGCACTGCAATTGGCACAAAGGAAACGAACGCTAGATATGACCTAAAATTAGAACATTTAGTTCCTGGTACATTTTTGAAGACTATGAATAATTCATTTTTCAAACATATTGTTTTGGTATGTGAGTCCTCAATTTAAAAAGAGGAATCTCAACATCATACAGTTACTGCTGGAAAAAATGTAAAATCCAGAAATGCTGTAAAAGCAAAAATTGTGGAGGACCTGGGTTTTGAAGATCAGTGTACAGTCTAATGACTCATGACAAAGAAGTAACCCTTATACAACTCTGACTAAACATAAAAACTGTCATTGATTGTTTATGTAACATCATACAGTATTAAGAATCAGGGGTATGTAAACTTATGCCCTGGGCTATTTTGAGAAATTCTGTTATGTGAAATTTATGTTAACATTTCTTTAGTGAAATAACTTGCAGGACTAAATAAAACAAAACCTCAATTTTCAAAAATCTAATTTTTCCAAATGTTTCAGCTTTTCCAGATTCTGAAAGGGGTATGTAAACTTTTTAGCCAACTGTATTTTGAAAAAAGGTGGAAAACTAAACTGTTCTGGGGCACTATTCCCAACCATAGTAGATTTTTTACTATTGAAGTCTATAGTGCCCCAGAACTGTTTGGTTAGAAATATTCTTCCAAATAACTTTTCTAGTGTTTACTAGAAATAACCAAATTTACACAGGTTTAGAGCAACAAACCAAGTCAGAATTTATCATTTTTGGCTCCCTTTGTGACAAACCCGCTTATGTCTCCATTTTAGTGCATAGGCGAAGTAATTTAATATATCATAACAATGCAATCATATAGTAAAATAATATAACGACAGTAAATGAGCCATACTTGGTCACATTCGTATCTGAAGAACATAGGATGCTTAACATTGTTTTGAATATAGAACATGAATTTTGAGAAATAAAATAGTGATCCTCATCTAAGTAGAATAAGAATGTAATGAGTGTCTCTGATGTACACAATAATTTCTATGTCACAGTGATTTCTATGCTCTTGTAATTAGCCACGTGTTAATTAGATGTTTAATGACATCTTAGATTTGAAACGAGGATTTGGATAATAATTGTAACGCGCTGCTCTGTTTGTGTCTGTAGAGTCTAAAGATGAACATGACTTTAATGACACAGAGCTGAAGATGCTGGTGGTGAGTCTGAAGGAGATGCCAGTCACTAAAGATGTCATACTGACCCTGGAACAGCTGCTGTGTGACGACACCTCACAGCTGGAGGAAGAGAGAAACGAGGTGACCCGCAGCAGAGACACCTATCAGGATCTCATCCGTCTCATGGACCAGCACAGAGTGGATCGGGCTGTACAGCTATCTATCCTCAGGTTAGATCGCAACTTTTTCCTTTTTCTAATTGTCTTGTAAACAATTTGTGGATTGAAAAACAAGGCAACTGATTTTGTTTTGAACAGGATTTTGAACAAGTTTCTAGAAAACTACCAGGAGGACCTGCTGCCGTGGCACGAGAGCATCGAGCCATGTCTGTCTTCTATGATGGCCTTCATCAGCGACAGAGAGGTGCGATCATCACCGTAAAGCATTACATCATCATGTGACGTCATACTGACTTCATTTCATGCTCCCGTCACCCCTCTCAGGTTGTACAGCAGATCATCCGCTTCCTGTACCGAATCGCTTCTCTGAACAAAGACTACGCTGTCGTGATGTGCCGTCTCGGCACCAAAGAGGCTCTCCTCAAGGCCCTGGACAAACACAGCACCAACCTGCTCATGGTCACAGAGCTGCGAGATCTCATCAACGACTGTGAGAAATACGCAAGTCTCTACAAGAAAATGACCACCAGTGTGCTGGCAGGATGTATACAGGTACAAACCAGCATGTTCTGGTCAGATGACCAAACGTGATGTCATATGAATCCATCCTCCGGTTCCTGTGCATGTGTTCATATGCATTTAGAAGAACGAAACTTGAGATTCTCTGTTTATTGTGTTTAGATAGTTATTGTCCAATAACAACTACAGACTGATGGATTCATGTCACGTACGTTATCTGTTTCATCAGATGGTTCTGGGTCAGATTGAAGAGCACCGCCGCAGCCATCAGCCAATCAACATTCCCTTCTTTGATGTGTTCCTGCGTAACCTGTGCCAGGGTCAGTGTCTGAATGACTGGTCGTTATGTAGATGTGTTTCTAATATTAATTTATCCCTTGAATTAAATCCAATATTTTGTTGTTCTTCAGGCTCCAGCGTGGAACTGAAAGAGGACAAATGTTGGGAAAAGGTGGAGGTCTCCTCCAATCATCATCGAGCTAACAAGCTGACAGACAAAAACCCCAAAACCTACTGGGAATCCAACGGCTGCACTGGCTCCCATTTTATCAACATTTACATGCACAAGGGCGTGGTCATCAGGTAAGCCTCTACGGCCAAGCTGAGCCATTGACATTTAAATCTATACATGCTAGTGTCCAATAGCGGTGAGTAGGGGTGTGCGATATGACGATATTTGATCGGGAACCATTAAAATGACTGCACAAGCCACTTTTTGGGAATAATCGTTACATCGTCCTATATTGTGCAAGACATGTTTTATCCGTTGGTGTTCAATTGAATTCGTCAACATCCTTGTGATAGATGGTGCCATGTTAACAAGCTTGTATACGTTGCTCGTGAATTCACTGAGATTAAGCGACGCGACAGTAACGATGGAGGGAAACACGGAGGAGTTGGTCCCTAAAAAAAATTCTACATCTGTAATATTGAAATGGTTTGGGTTTTCCCCAACTGACACGGCCCAAACAACAGTTATTTGCAAATGTTGCAATGATAAGATTCGCATGTTGTTTGGCAACATAACAAACCTTTTTAACCAACTCAAAAGAAAGCACCCGAAAGAGTATGCTGACAGTAAAATTATAAAGGGAGTAAATCAGGCACAACCAAGCATCCAGAAACTGCAAGGCTTAAACAAACGACTTTAACGAAGGAAGCATTTGAGAAAGGAACTCCGTATGACAGAACGAGCAAGCGCTGGAAATATGTAACTGACGCGGTGACATTTTACCTGGCCATAGACATGATTCCCATAAAGACTGTGGAAAATGAGGGCTTTAAAAGACTGCTCAAAGTCGTAGATCCACCTTACGAAATACCCAGCCGCAAATATTTTTCCTCCACGGCCATTCCACAGCTTTACTCAGAGTGCCGCAACAAGATGCAAAACAAAATTCAGAATGTAAAGTTTTTTGCTAAAACAGCTGATTTATGGTCTTGCATTAAATATTAACTTGATTACAATATTCTTGATCATATACAGTCAGGTCCATAAATATTGGGACATCGACACAATTCTAATAAGTTTTGGCTCTATAAACCATAGAGGTGTGAACTTACACTGGTGTCACGGTTCGGTTCGATTACGATTATCATGTCATCGATTCGGTTCAATTCGATATCACAATGCATTGACGATGCATTGGCGTCTCAAATTGAAATTTGACTAGTTCACATGTTTGTCAATAGATACAGGCAGTATAAACTGAAACTGTAATTTTACCTGCTCTAGTTTGACTATCAAACATCAAACAAAACTCAAGTCTGGGCTTTAGCATTTGTGGTATTCAGTGACAAATGCTTAAATTCTGTGTTGTACTCGTTGATGAATCGGCCGAGTTTCAGTAAACTGAATGTTTAGCTTATCCGCCACGAACATACTGCACAAAATAGATGCTGAGAAAACAACGTTCTCCAACTGAATGAAAGCTCAACTCAACTTTATTTATATAGCGCTTTTTACAATTTTCATTGTTACAAAGCAGCTGTACATGAGACACATTGAATACAAGAAAAACAACTAAAGGCATATACCTGTAAAAACAAGAAAAAGGTGAAAACAACAAAAGACAGACATACAAATGCTCCACACACACAATATGCATACATACTTACACACATTGACATAGACGCACACACGCAAACACACTCGCACACACGCACAGTGAAAGCACACATAGGAGAGAGAAACACAGGTCAAATATTAAACAGACTATAAATTCTTACATGCAATATTAATTATGTCTTACTTCTAAATTCTAAAGCAGCCCCCCGGCCAGGCAAATAGTGCAAAACAATATGCAAACGGTGGCGAGGAACCCAAAACTCCAATCGAGAAAAAAAAACTCAGAACCCAGGCCCATCCAGCAATCTAATAGCATTTGAAGTGTTGTAGAAAAATCGTGTCAAGTTGCCGCGCTCTTATCCAGCTTTATCATCTCAGCTCTTTTCAGGTCATCGCTTCCCATTCTCAGCTCTGCCATCAGGTCTGGGCATGAACTGCATCCTGCGGTAACCTTGGAACAAAAAGACAAGACTGGCTGAGAGTAGAGTACTGTTCTGCACTCTTTGATGCAACAAGTACATCATTTTGTTGTTGGATGTGTTCCTGGTTCCGGTTGATCTAAATAATGCAGCCTAAATCCTCTGAGGATGAATATTATGGAAGTGTAGTGTATGCAAGATTAAAAAGATGCGTCTTTAGTATAGATTTAAACTGACAGAGTGTGTCTGCCTCCCGGACAGTGCAGGGAAGAACATTCCAAAGTTTAGGCGCTAGATAAGAAAACGATCTACCACCTGCACTTGATTTTGAAATTCTTGGTATTACTAACTGACAGGACGCCTGAGAGCGTAATGCACGTGTAGGATTGTAATACAATAGAAGTTCATTCAAATACTGCGGCGCTAGACCATGAAGGGCTTTACAGGTAATAAGCAAGATCTTAAAGTTAATGCGATGCTTTATAGGTAACCAGTGCAAGGTTGACAGAACCGGGGTTATATGCTAATACTTTTTTGTACGTGTAAGAACTTGAGCTGCCGCGTTTTGAACCAGTTGCAGTTTTTGTAATAGGCCTGCAGGGCAACCACCTAAAAGTGCATTACAGTAATCTAGTCTTGATGTCATGAATGCATGAATTAATTTCTCTGCATCTGACAGTGACAGGATATGACGTAGTTTAGATATATTCTTAAAATGAAAAAATGCAATTTTACAGGTGTTGGCCACATGGCCCTCAAATGACAGATTACTATCGAATACAACGCCAAGATTCTTAGCTGACGACAAGGATTTTATGGAGCATCCGTCAATAGTTAAGC
Source organism: Triplophysa bombifrons (assembly GCA_029783895.1). Classification (NCBI taxonomy): domain Eukaryota; kingdom Metazoa; phylum Chordata; class Actinopteri; order Cypriniformes; family Nemacheilidae; genus Triplophysa; species Triplophysa bombifrons. Next base: position 18,159,551 of record CM056459.1, on the reverse strand, counting down.
AGTATTCTTTGTTGTTACGTATGGCGGTTTTTGGTCCAGTAAGTAACACTTCTGTTTTGTCAGAGTTCAGTAGTAAAAAATTGTTACTCATCCAGTTTTTTAAATCAACTATGCATTCCTTTATTCGATGGAACTGCTGGGTTTCATGAGGCTTCGAGGAAATATAAAGTTGAGTATCATCAGCATAACAGTGAAAGCTAATTCCGTGTCGCTTTATTATATCTCCTAGGGGTAGCATATATAATGCAAAGAACAGAGGCCCTAAGACTGAGCCCTGTGGTACACCGTACTGGACTTGCGATTTGCGGGACACATCATTGTTTATTGCTACAAATTGAAAACGGTCAGATAAATAAGACTTAAACCGTTTCAATGCTATTCCATTAATGCTGACGTACTTTTCGAGTCTGTGTAGGAGTATGCTGTGGTCAGTGATGTCAAATGCAGCACTAAGGTCTAGCAGCACCAATAACGAAATACAGCCACGGTCAGACGCTAAAAACAGATCATTTGTAACTCTGATCAAAGCAGTCTCTGTTCTGTGACATGCTCGAAATCCAGACTGGAATTCTTCATTAATGTCATTCCTTTGGAGGAACGAGCATAACTGAGTTGAAACTACTTTTTCAAGAACTTTAGATATAAAAGGTAAATTCGATATAGGCCTGTAATTCCCTAGTTCTCTTGGGTCGAGTTTGGGTTTTTTGACAAGGGGCCTTATAACAGCCACCTTAAATGCTTTAGGCACATGTCCTAATGTCAGAGATGAGTTAATAATACTAAGAGGATTTATAATTTCCGGGAGCATTTCTTTCAGTAGTTGTAGGTATAGGGTCTAGCACGCATGTTGTTGATTTGGATGATCTAATGATTTTAGAGAGTTCATCGTGATCTACTGTAGAAAATAATTGCAATTTCTCCTTAGGGGTGCTGTAGTTAGTTTGTTCAGCGGGTTTCACTTCTGGTTGCATTGTTATAATTTTTTCTCTAATGTCTTGGATTTTACTAGTGAAGTAGTTCATAAATTCATCACTGTTATGCTGATAATCAGAATCTGAAGTCGCTGACGACTTATTTTTTGTTAATTTAGCCACGGTGTTAAATAAAAACCTAGGGTTGTGATGGTTTTCTTCTATTAGTGATGAAAAGTAGGCGGATCTAGACGTTTTTATGGCATTCCTGTATTTTCGAGTACTATCCTTCCATGCTATACGAAATACCTCTAAATTAGTTTTCTTAAAGTTCCGCTCCATTTTACGGGACGCTTTCTTTATAGCCTGAGTGTGTTCATTATACCACGGTGTTGGGCTGCCATTTTTAATCTTTTTTAAACGCAGAGGAGCAACTGTGTCTAATGTTTCCGAGAAGGTAGAGTTAAAATTTTCAATAGTAATGTCAAGATCGTCATCGTTTTTACTCATGCTAGATATTTGAGACAATTCAGGCAGATTGTCGAGAAACGCATCTTTGGTAGTTGAAGTAATCGTTCTACCATATTTGTAACAAGGAGTTTGATTTGCAGCCGTAGGCCAGTGAAGCAAACATAATATCAGATAATGATCTGAAATGTCTTCACGCTGCTGAACGATTTTAACATCGTCCACATTTATACCATAAGATAGTATTAAATCTAAAGTATGATTACGAAGGTGAGTGGGTCCTGACACGTTGACTAACGCCCATGGAGTTAAGAGTGTCTTTGAAAGCCATTCCCAAGGCATCTGTATCATTATCTACATGGATGTTAAAGTCACCAACGACAAGGACTCTATCTGCAGCCAGTACTAGTTCTGATAAGAACCCACCAAATTCTTTAATAAAATCTGTGTGGTGCCCTGGAGGCCGTTATACAATAGCTAGAATAAATTTAAAAAATGTTTTGTCCTTAGTATTAGCTGTTGATACGTGAAGTACCATGTCTTCAAAAGAATTGTATTTAAAATTAGACTTCTGAGAGGTTATAAAAGAATTATTGTGAAGGGCAGCGTCGACTCCCCCTCTACCTTTTACACGAGGCTCGTGTTTATAGTAAAAATCTTTGGGAACGGATACATTTAGAGTAATATAATCATCTGGCCTTAGCCATGTTTTTGTCAAACAGAGCATGTCTATTTTATGATCGGTTATCATATCGTTAACAAAAAGTGCTTTATTTGAGAGAGATCTAATATTAAGCAATCCGAGTCGTAACCGTTGATTATCTGTATTTTGTTCATGTTTGATTTGTTTAACGTTTATTAAATTACTTTCAAGAGGTTTACGCATTATCTTATGTTTGCTAATCCAGGGGACAGACACAGTCTCTATTTTATGTTGTTTGTGAGAAGGGATTATTACATGTTGTATATTTTGTGTGTTCTGTAACGCGAGATGGCAAGCAGACAGTTGGTGAAGCCATTCTGTCTCCTTCCTGACCTGGGCCCCAGGTAGTCAGCCTTTAGCATTACTAAGACTGTGTTGCAAATTTCTATAGAGGAGGGAAACCCCGTCCCAGGAGGGATGGAGACCATCTCGTTTCAACAGGTCAGCTCTGCCCTCATAAGTCTTCCAGTTATTTATAAAATCTATATTATTCTGCAGGCACCACTCAGACAACCAGCCATTTAGTGATGATAATCTGCTATAAATCTCATCACCACGGTAAGCAGTTAGGGGGCCAGAGAATATTACAGTGTCTGACATCGTGCTAGCGAGCTCACACACCTCTTTAATATTATCTTTTGTGATCTCCGATTGACGGAGTCTAACATCATTTGTGCCGACGTGAATAACAATCTTACTGAATCTACGATTAGCCTTAGCCAGCACATTTAAATTTGACTTTGTCAGGCGCTCTGGCTCCCGGTAAACATTTGACTATGGTGGCTGGTGCCTCTATGTTAACGTTCCGGACAATAGAATCACCGATCACTAGGGCACTTTCAGCAGGTTTCAGTCGGTGCGTCACTGAGCGGGGCAAACCTGTTCGAGACTTTAATCGGAACGGTTGAGTGATGTTTTGTCTTGCGACTATGCCGTCTCACGGTCACAAAGTTTCCCAGCTGCAGGATATTTTCAACCGGAACAGAGCTGTGTGCGCTAACATTGCTTGCATCCAAAGTGTTTTCTACGGTCCTAACACTCTTACTATCCTCAAATAAAGATTGGATGCGAGACTCTAATTCTAAGATCTTCTACGTCAGCCTAACTACTTCCCTGCATTTATCACATGTAAAACCCTCGCCGCTGACAGAGAAGGCTAAGCTAAACATATGACATGAGGTGCAAGTACGAACAATAGGAATAGAAGCCATGACTAAGCGGGTATGAAGTGCGATCCTTACTTACCAAGGTTGCTTGATGAGTCTTAGTATATATGCTTAAAAAGAGAAACAGTTAGCACACAAGACAAATATGGGGAGATGATATTCCACAGTGTAAACAGAAGGCAAGCTAACACGCTAATACTATGCTAGCGGCGTTACGTTTCAATTAATAAAGGTTTAGAATATAAAGTTATAAATAATTCGGCAACGACAGTGATAGGTAACGATAGTAAAATACACTAATATTAAGACCAAGAACAAATGTGAGGTGAAGCAAGTGTCAGAGGATACAAACTAGCTGCCGGCAGCGATGCAATTAGGAACCCCCTGGCCTCATCCTCTTTCTCTGTGAGAAGACTTGAAACGGTTCAGACACTCTGTTCTACAAAAGAAAGAAGGTCATACTGGTTTGAACACACAAGAATGAGTGTACACCTTTTGTGTCCGAGACTTTAATCGGAACGGTTGTGTGATGTTTTGTCTTTAGATTATGCCGTCTCACGGTCCCAAAGTTTCCCAGCTGCAGGGGATTTTCAACCGGAACCGAGCTGTGTGCGCTAACATTGCTCGCATCCAAAGTGTTTTCTATGGTCCTAACACTCTTACTATCCTCAAATAAAGATTGGATGCGAGACTAATTCTAAGATCTTCTCCATCAGCCTAACTACTTCCCTGCATTTATCGCATGTAAAACCCATTCACCGAGGGTAGCATAATACTATGCTAGCAGCGTTACGTTTCAATTAATATAGGTTTAGAATATAAAGTTATAAATAATTCGGCAACAACAGTGATAGGTAACGATAGTAAAATACACTAATATTAAGACCAAGAACAAATGTGAGGTGAAGCAAGTGTCAGAGGATACAAACTAGCCGCCGGCAGCGATGCAATCAGGAACCCCCTGGCCTTATCCTCTTTCTCTGTGAGAAGAGTTGAAACGGTTCAGACACTCTGTTCTACAAAAGAAAGGTCATACTAGTTTGAACACACAAGAATGAGAGGACACCTTTTGTGGACTTTAGATATAGTGCCAACGTCACAAAAGTGTAACCGGTATGTTCGAGGTTGTGTGTGACACGGGACCTGAATGGCAGGATCGGTGGCTAATTGTGGCGGTTACTGTTCACATCATGCCAGGTCGCCAAAAATAAAACAATGCATGGGAACCGGCTTCGGCGTGTTAGTTGCAGTGTGTGACGTCCTTTGTAACAAGCTAACGTTAACTCGCTAACGTTTACTAGCCAAGTAACGTTTTAATCGCTTGCATAGCAGATTCATGTGAAATACATCATTAATCAGCATTTTTTAAAACAACTAATTTATTAATGAATCAGCATCAACTACATTAAAGAGAATCACTTCATTTAAAGTGAATAGAATAGCCTTCTTACTAAAGTTCAACAACCACGGATGAACCGATCGCATTCCTGACTTAAATATGTTCCGCAATGCGCAGGTGAGATGAACTCGGAGAGCAGGCAGTGCCCAATTAGTTTAGGTAAACATAAACACATATATGACAATAGAGAATACGAGTTTAATTGATTTGAGGAGTGGACAACCCTTGGATGTGGGGGGAAGTGTCCCCTCCGTCCCCCCGGGATTTACGCCCATGCCCCTGTGTGTTTTATTTGAACCGATACCGAATCGTCCTCGTTTGCATCGCGATGCATCGTCAAAACTATTAATTTCGACACCCTTAATACACCACCACAATGGATTTCAAATGAAACGAACAAAAACTGCAGACTGTCAGGTTTAATTTGAGGGTATTTACATCCAAATCAGGTGAATGGTGTAGGAACTACAACAGTTTCCATATGTGCCTCCCACTTGTTAAGGGACCAAAAGTAATGGGACAGAATAATAATCATAAATCAAACTTTCACTTTTTAATACTTGGTGTCACGGTGCACAAAGGGACTCAGATGCAGGTAAGTTACAAACACAGTTTATTCGTCAGGCTTACTAATGAACAAAGGATAGGCAGGGAACTCCTGGCCAAGATAAACAAAATACTGCTGGCAGAAAAAACCAAAATCCACAAAAAATCCGGGAAAGGTAAACGGGAACCAAAAGGACCGAATGGGGAAAAAGAAATCCAAAACGGCTCACGGGTTACCACGTTCCTACGGAAAAATATGAAAAGGTAAAATCCAAAGCACAGCTAGAACAAACAACGTCACAAAAGATTTTACATCGCCACAATGAGAGCTGGCACAGCCAAGCTCAAATAGGGAAAGCAGCGATCAGGAACAGGTGGTGGTAATTAGAGAAAACAAGGAGGCAAACAAGGTACCAGACGATCGAAATCTGTAAGACAGAAAATACAGCAGAGAAAATAAAACATCAACAAAAATACAAAAAACAACAGGCAAAGCCTGACAGAATCCCCCCCTCAAAGATGCCTCACGGCATCCAAGAGCTACCCACGAGAGCGGAGGAACTGATCAATAAGAGAGCGGTCCAAAATATCACGAGCGGGGATCCAGCATCTCTCCTCCGGACCGTAGCCCTCCCAGTCTACCAGGTATTGGTGACCTCTACCCCGCCGTCTCACATCGAGAAGTCGACGTACCGTGTAGGTCGGTGACCCCTCGATGATTCTAGGAGGCGGTGGGGCAGAGGTCGAGGGTTGAAGGGGGGAACGAATGACGGGTTTGATCTTGGCCACATGAAACGTAGGGTGAACGCGTTTAAGAAAGGGGGGTAGTTTGAGGCGAACGGTCACAGGATTAATGATCTTAGAGATCGGGAAGGGACCGATAAACTTAGGGCCCAGCTTGCGTGCAGGGACATGAAGGGGAAGGTCAGACGTGGACAACCAAACCCTTTGACCACACACGTAAGGGGGAGCCTTGGAGCGATGCCGATTAGCTGACGTCTGGTAGCGTCTACGTGCCAGAATGAGAGCCTGTCTAGCAACCCTCCAAGTGCGAATACACCGGCTAACGAAGCCCTGAGCAGAGGGAACAGAGGAATCCGCCTCTTGGGAAGGAAACAACGGGGGTTGATAACCTAGGCAGCACTGGAAGGGAGAGAAACCCGTAGACGACACCGGAAGCGAGTTGTGAGCATATTCAACCATAGACAACCCAGAACTCCAAGACAATGGCTCAGATGAAGCAACGCAGAACCCTCTCGAGATCCTGATTAGCCCGCTCAGCCTGCCCATTAGACTGTGGATGGTAACCGGAAGACAAACTGGCAGTGGCCCCCAGAAGCCGACAAAACTCAGCCCAAAACTTAGAAACAAACTGGGGACCTCTGTCAGAGACCACGTCCAAGGGGAGGCCATGGACACGGAAAACGTTGTCAAGGACAATCTTAGCGGTCTCCCTAGCAGACGGAAGCTTAGGGAGGGGAATAAAATGAACCGCCTTCGAGAACCTGTCCACCACAGTGAGGACCACGGAATTGCCACAGGACGGAGGAAGTCCTGTGACGAAGTCCATGGCGATGTGGGACCAGGGTCTCGAAAGGGTGAGTAACGGACGCAGAAGTCCCGCCGGAGGACGGTTGGAAGACTTGTTAGTCGCACAGACTGGGCATGCCGAGACGAACTTGTGAGCATCCTGCGCCATGGAAGGCCACCAAAACCGCTGCTTAATAAGAGCCAAAGTGCGAGAAACCCCTGGGTGACAAGCTAGCTTGGAGGAATGTCCCCACTGGAGGACGTTGGAACGGACCGACAGAGGAACGAACAGCAGGTTCACCGGAACCTCGGCCGGAGGAGTAACCATCCTCCCGAACCAGGCCTCGCGAACCAACGATTCCACCCTCCAAGTGACCGCCCCTACCACACAAGCGGGAGGAACAACGGACACCGAGGGGGTGGAAGTAGTCCCGACCTCGAATTGACGCGAAAGGGCGTCCGGCTTACCATTCTTACTCCCCGGCCGATAGGCGATGACAAAATTAAAACGCCCAAAAAAGAGAGCCCAGCGAGCCTGCCGAGAGTTCAATCGCTTCACAGAACGGATATATTCAAGATTTTTATGATCAGTCCATACCAAGAAAGGAACCTTAGCCCCCTCCAACCAGTGGCGCCACTCCTCCAATGCAAGCTTCACGGCTAACAACTCCTTATTACCGATGTCGTAATTCCGCTCTGAGGAATTGAGCCGGCAGGAGAAGAATGCACAGGGATGTATCCTGTCGTCCGGGGAGGAACGTTGGGACAAGATCGCTCCTACCCCAGCCTCGGAAGCATCGACCTCCACTATAAACTGACGAGACGGATCAGGATTGACCAGAACAGGAGCAGAAGTAAAAAGGCTCTTAAGTTTATCAAAAGCCGTCTGCGCCCGCTCCGACCAAACAAACCGCCTCAAAGTGGAGGTGAGCTCCGACAAGGGAAGAGCGACCTGGCCAAAACCTCGGATGAACCGTCGGTAAAAATTGGCAAACCCCAGGAAACGCTGGATTGCCTTGCGATTTACTGGGGTAGGCCAATCAGCAACTGCCTTTACCTTAGCGGGGTCCATCCGAATACCCTCAGGCGACAGGATAAAACCCAGAAACGGAACCGACCGTGCGTGAAACTCACACTTCTCCAGCTTAGCGAACAGGCGATTCTCAAGTAACCGGCTTAAGACCCGTCAAACGTGCTGAACATGGTCTTGCTCGTTCTGTGAAAAGATCAAAATGTCATCAAGATAGACAAAAACGAAACTGTCGACCATGTCCCTCAGCACGTCATTGACGAGTCTCTGGAAAACCGCCGGACTATTCGACAGGCCAAAAGGCATCACACGATACTCAAAATGGCCTGTAGGAGTGTTAAAGGCGGTCTTCCACTCATCCCCCTCCCTTATCCTGACCAGGTGATAAGCATTGCGCAAGTCTAACTTCGTAAAGATGGTAGCACCCTACAAGAGACCGAAAGCGGACGACATCAACGGCAAGGGATGGCTATTCTTGACCGTGATGTCATTCAACCCCCGGTAATCAATGCAGGGGCGAAGGGAACCATCCTTCTCCACGAAGAAAAACCCCGCCCCAGCCGGAGAGGAAGAGGGACGGATAAAGCCAGATAACAGAGAATCGGCCACATACCTTTCCATGGCCTCCCTCTCAGGACCAGAAAGAGGGTAAAGGCGACCCTTAGGTGGAGAAGTGCCAGGTAAAAGGTCAATCGCACAGTCGTACGGGCGGTGCGGAGGTAGAGATGTCGCACGAGACTTACTAAAAACCGCTCTCAGATCATGATAGACCCTAGGTACCCCCGAAAGGTCTACAGGTTCCTCCTGAAACAGAGGGGAAGAAATCAAGGGAGAGAGAGCAGTATTTAAACAATTAGAGGCACAAAAAACACTCCATCCACAAATAACATTTCTTTTCCAGTCAATATGAGGGTTATGTTTAGAAAGCCAGGCGTGACCCAACACGATAGGAGCGGAGGGAGAATGAATCAGGAGAAACTGCCGCAACTCCGTGTGATTGCCGGAAGTAGTGAGCGAAACCGGCTCAGTGGTGGAGGAAATGTTGGTGAGAGGCGTACCACAGAGCGTCTCAGCCGCAATGGACTGAGAGAGTGGAACCACGGGAATCCTCCATCTCTTAGCCAGTTCAATGTCAATAAAGTCACCCTCCGCTCCAGAGTCAATGAGGGCAACCACCGAGTGGCTCACTCCCCTCCACTGAAGGACTGCAGGAAGAACAGTACGGCTGCGAGAGTGAGAACTAGTAAGGCAAGTGCTTACCCTACTAGAAGAAAGGCTGCCAGGACGATCCAAAATACGTGGACATCCAGTCACCACATGTCCAGGGACACCACAATAGAGGCACAAGTTGTTAGCCCGGCGTCGACGACGTTCAGAGTTTGAGAGCCGGGCGCGGCTGATTTGCATGGGCTCCTCTAGGGGCGGAGCAACAGATGACGGTTGGACTGCATCACGGGAAGCCCCAGAAGAATCCCCGTCAAACGAACTCCTAACGTGTCGCTGAGAACGGAGTCCCAGACGAAAATCAACCTGGAGGGCGAGCTGTATCAGCCCGTCAAGCGTCGGGGGAAGCTCCAGCGAATAGATCTCGTCCAGCACCCGATCCGCTAATCCATGCAGAAAACGATCCCAGAGAGCCTTGTCGTTCCAACCGCAAGACGAAGCCAAAGTGCGAAACTCGATCGAGTACTCAGAAACAGTCCTGTGATCTTGTTGTAGGAGGGACAACGACCGAGCTGCCTCGCAGTGAAGTGCGGACCGGTCAAATACTTTCCGTAGCTCCTGGGAGAACAACTCAAAAGAAGCACAGCAGGCATGATTACTATCCCAGAGCGCCGTACCCCATTCCCTGGCGACACCCTTAAGCTGCATGACCACAAAAGCCACCTTCGACTGCTCGGTGGAAAAGCAGGAGGGCTGAAGAGAAAATGTCAGAGAGCATTGAGAAAGGAACGATCGACAGGAAGTGGACTCACCGGCGTAGGGAACTGGAGGATTGAGGTGAGGCTCCGGTCGGCGGGAAGAGACTGTGTCCGTCTCGACCGGTGCAGTACTAGCAGAAGCTGCCGCTGAAACAGCACGGGTCTGGTCCAGGTGCTGGGAGATTGCAGCGAGTTGTTGGGAGAGAGTAGAGACGCCAAGACGAATCTCAGCTACCTCCTGCTGCTGACGTCCTAATAGCACTCCCTGGCTAGCGACGGCTTGGTGAATGTCGACTTCTGCTGAATCCATCCTTTGGTGGCGATGTACTGTCACGGTGCAGAAAGGGACTCAGATGCAGGTAAGTTACAAACACAGTTTATTCGTCAGGCTTACTAATGAACAAAGGATAGGCAGGGAACTCCTGGCCAAGATAAACAAAATACTGCTGGCAGAAAAAACCAATATCCACAAAAAATCCGGGAAAGGTAAACGGGAACCAAAAGGACCGAATGGGGAAAAAGAAATCCAAAACGGCTCACGGGTTACCACGTTCCTACGGAAAAATATCAAAAGGTAAAATCCAAAGCACAGCTAGAACAAACAACGTCACAAAAGATTTTACATCGCCACAATGAGAGCTGGCACAGCCAAGCTCAAATAGGGAAAGCAGCGATCAGGAACAGGTGGTGGTAATTAGAGAAAACAAGGAGGCAAACAAGGTACCAGACGATCGAAATCTGTAAGACAGAAAATACAGCAGAGAAAATAAAACATCAACAAAAATACAATAAACAACAGGCAAAGCCTGACACTTGGTTGCAAATCATTTGCATTCAATTACAGTCTGAAGTCTGGATCGCATAGACATCACCAGACGCTGGGTTTCATCCCTGGTGATGCTCTGCCAGGCCCCTACTGCAACTGTCTTCAGTTCCTGCTTGTTCTTGGGGCATATTCCCTTCAGTTTTGTCTTCAGCTAGTGAAATGCATGCTCAATCGGATTCGGGTCAGGTTATTGACTTGGCCATTGCATGACAGTCCACTTCTTTCCTTTCAGAAACTCTTTGGTTGCTTTTGCAGTATGCTTTGGGTCATTGTCCATCCGCACTATGAAGCGCCGTCCAATGAGTTCTGAAGCATTTGGCTGAATATGAGCAGATAATATTGCCCGAAACACTACAGAATTCATCTTGCTGCTTTTGTCAGCATTCACATCATCAATAAATACAAGAGAACCAGTTTCACTGGCAGCCATACATGCCCACGCCATGACACTACCACCACCATGCTTCAGTGATGAGGTGGTATGCTTTGGATCATGAGCATTTCCTTTCCTTCTGCAGAGTGTTCTTGATCTGGCCGACTGTTGTGAAGGGTGTTTTCTTCACCAGGGAAAGAATTCTTCGGTCATCCACCACAGTTGTTTTCCGTGGTCTTCCGGGTCTTTTGGTGTTGCTGAGCTCACCGGTGCGTTCCCTCTTCTTAAGAATGTTCCAAACAGTTGTTTTGGCCAAGCGTAATGTTTTTGCTATCTCCCTGATGGGTTTGTTTTGTTTTTTCAGCCTAATGATGGCTTGCTTCACTGATAGTGACCAGCTCTTTGGATCTCATCTTGACAGTTGACAGCAACAGATCAGATTCCAAATGCAAATAGCACACTTGAAATGAACTCTGGACCTTTTATCTGCTCATTGTAATTGAGATAGTGTTAGGTTATATGAGGGTTATATATATAATCTGTGTTAGGTTATATGAGACTCAATCCTCTTTTTTGATTGCATTTATGCTTTTGTTGTACTTATGCTGTCCCAATTGCTTCCATTGCCTACCCCACATGTAAGTCGCTTTGGATAAAAGCGTCTGCTAAATGACTAAATGTAAATGTAAATGTAAGATAGTGAGGGAATAACACACACCTGGCCATGGAACAGCTGAGAAGCCAATTGTCACATTACTTTTGGTCCCTTAACAAGTAGGCATGGGCATTTAAAGCAAAAATAATATTCGAAGATTGATGAGAACTATTCGAAAATAATGGACGTATTTACCCCCCACATGGACGCATATACAGTATTACACACACACAAACGGAGATAGAGAGAGAACATTTATGCTTTAAATCCGTATGACAGCACACTGCTTTATGTATTATGGAATAGGCAAACTTACATCAAGCTAAAATAATGTGCTGAAACATTAATATATTGCAACCTGGTTGCACCCAATTGCGTATAAATAACACGCTGTTGCATTATCGTCTAATACGTATGCCAAATTGCGATTTTTGCATGCATATGATACGCCAATGTTTGCTTGTACCTGGGTGGAGTGCAGCCATTTTAAAACGTACATGAAGAGGAAACACTGAAATAATTAATATAATACTGTTAGGTTTAGGGTTTGGGTTAGGATAGAGGTTATAATATGCACGGACGCTAACATTAGGTTTAGGGTTTGGGTTAAGGGACAGGGTAATGAGACAAATTGCTGTTTAATATGCAAACACGCTAATTGGCGTATCGTATGCACGCAAAAAAGGCGTATTTATGCACGCAAAATCGCAATTTGGTGTCTGTATTATACGATAATGCACAGCGCGTGTTATTTATAAGCAATTGGTGCGAATGGGCTGTATATTAACAACCGAATGACGGCACTTATCAACAGTACGTCGATCAGCATCAACTGCTCATAATGCTAGGACATTTCCTTGTAAAAAATGAGCATGCACATTTATACCAACTAAAAAACAGTGTGATTGATCAAAGAAAATATATTAAAGCCATAAAGGTTTTAGACCAGACTTAAAAGGCGTTAAAACATATTAACCGAATGACGGCATTTATTAACAGTTCGGAGCGATTTAATTAATTAATTGCTCAAAAGGCTTTCATTTCTATTGTCATGAAAAAGTTTCTCCAGTCTGGCAATGATCGTTTTTCTAAACGAACAGTAAACTCGGGCTGTACAAACTCCATAAGATTTTTAAAACCCTCTCCTTCGACAAAGCCGATCGGAAGGATATCCTTAGCGATCATCTTGCGAGTTAGAGTCGTTATTTGCTCCGCCCGTCTGGCATCCAAATTGGTTGGTCTGACCATAAAACTAGCAACCGATTGCTGACCTGTGGATGGATCTGTTGGGTGCTTCGCCCTCAAATGACTGTGCATCGTAGTTGTTTATCCATGATAAGCCAGCTTTGCATTGCAGAGTTTGCACTACACTTTATTCTCATTCATTTTATTAAAGGACCCCCACACAGAAATCATGTTTGACATCCAATTTACCGTTTCCGTTATCCCATGCGGGTCTACAGTGTGCGCAACTTCGTTACCAATTCTTGTGAGAAAATGTTTTTCTCTATTGTATCTTGATTGACAGCCTTTAGGTTTAAGGTGCGTCGTTATTGGGAGCGCCGCCCTTGGGTTACATGAACGCGTTATGCGGGAAAGCACGGCGATTTTTTTTAAGATCGCACACACTATTCAAAGTTCTATAATTAAATAAACTAATCGAATATTCGAAATTCGTGACTCATCCCTATTAACAAGTGGGAGGCACATATGCAAACTGTTGTAATTCCTACACCATTCACCTGATTTGGATGTAAATACCCGCAAATTAAAGCTGACAGTCTGCAGTTAAAGCACATCTTGTTCGTTTCAAATCCATTGTGGTGGTGTATAGAGCCAAAAATGTTAGAATTGTGTCAATGTCCCAATATTAATGGATATAGGTAAAAAGTATATTTTTATATTGGGACATTAGTTTTGCTGTATTGTAGCTCTGTAATTTGCAAAATAGTCTTAAAACCAACTTGAAAAAGAACTAGATGTTGTACACAGCGGCCATGGATTTGAAACTACCTCCTCATGTTGTTCACCGCTAGAGGTGGGCAATATTGAAAAAAATCAAATCACGATTTTTTTCTTCTATATCGCCGACCCCTAGCGGTGAACAACATGAGGAGGTTGTTTGAAATCCATGGCCGATGGATAAACATCTAGTGCCAAATTGCTGAAATGTTACATGCATCTTACAAAAATTCTAGTATGTCTGATGGAATACTGCTTCATTTGTGTCATCTCTAAAATCTTTTTTTTTCTTGACAGAGAGCTGACAGTGTTGGTGGCCAGTGAAGACTCCAGTTATATGCCAGCTCGTATTGTCGTTCTGGGAGGAGATGATCCCACAAACATTAATACTGAACTCAACACAGTGAGTAAACTTTTCACATTAATCACAATGAAGATACAAAGATGATGTGAAAGTGATCAGTGACCATGTTCACACTACCGGCCTTAATGCTCAATTCCGATTTTCTGTTTGGCTGTTCCCATTATGTTTAGGAGTATCAGATTGCAGTGTGAACTGGACGCGGTCCTGAACTGAATCGCATGCTCACAAGAACACTAACAATACTACACTTGCGGGATGCTCCGAGTAAACATGGAGGCCACAGAAATATGTGTTATCGCGCTAGGAGCTTATATTTTTAATACGATGTGTAGCGAAAGCCACAAAATTCACGAGCAAATATTAAGAAGAACAACGAGCAGGGGGAAAATGTCAAAACCATGGCACTTTTAACCATGGCACTTTGTGGCACAAATGCTGCAGTTTCTGTACGGAGGTTTGTGTGGATGGGAAGTCAGAGCCAGGAGTGGTGGGATCGTGATGTAAATAACTTTATTGAAATTGTTTTCATGCACAATTTCAGGATGTCAAGGGCTACTTTTACACTCTCACGACAAGACAACTCCACTCACCCAAATGCTGATCAAATCTAGCATTTCACTGACTAAACTCCCTCTTCTCCTCCATGTTGTTACGATTAAACAATTGACACGTTAGGTCGCACCGGCACATAATTCGATGTAGAATGACGTCAAAGTCACGTGAATTCCGATATGACCGTTCAGACTGAGGTCGAATTGCGAAACATCAGACCTGTATCTGATTAAGGACCACATGGAAGTGGCTCAGATCAGATTTAAAAAGATCGGATTCCATGGGGTTTGTCCAGTTCACACTGACATGCAGTAAAGAGTTCTGGGAAGTAACCGAACAGATATCATCCCCCATTGACTGCCAGAGTATTTATTTTCCATACTATGACAGTTTGGTTTCTGACATTCTTCCAAATATCTTTCTCGGTTTTCATCAGAAAAAATAAATGTATGAAGATTTGGAACAACTCGAGGGCTAGTAAATGATGACCGAATTGAGATACATGAGTATGCAAATTAGCCCCGTCTCCACTCACTCGCACTCGCAAAATTCTACAAATTGTTTATGTAGTACAATTATTATACAATTAAATATTAATTAAGGAATATTAATATTCATAAATAAAATATAATATAATACAGATTAACAAACACATTAAGCTAATTTGGGTTCAGTTGTGTGCATCCCATGAAACCAACTACAGGGAGGTGTGAGCTATGCCCTAAATACATTTTAATGATGTCATTGCTACTGTTGGCACTTCACATCCTGTATTTTAATACAATCAAATAGCCAATTAAGTCATTCTCGTTTACAGATTTTCTGTTGTCAAAAAAAATTCAAGATTTATTGTTGGATTTATTGCTTGTTTCCCAGATGAATACTAAATCAAGTGACTATGTTGCTAAATTGGCTGGTTTAGGAAACACTGTGAATGCCTCACACTTTTGTTGAACAGGTGAATGTGCCACCTTCTGCCAGCCATGTGGTTCTGCTGGAGAACATGACCCGCTTCTGGCCCATCATTCAGATCCGCATCAAAAGATGTCAACAGGTCAGACGTCTTCATTGAGAAGATCATTCTGTGTTAATCTTTTCTAATCGTTCTTTCTTCACTTCACTCTCTGTTTGCGTAGCCTAATATAGATCAAACCATAATGACTTCCCTGTCTATTTCTAATGTTAACACCAAACACATGTTATTTCTTCCTGTGAACAGGGTGGCATTGATACGCGAGTGCATGGTTTTGAGGTTCTGGGGCCAAAGCCCACGTTCTGGCCCGTGTTTAAGGAGCAGCTGTGTTGTCGCACGTATCTCTTCTATACAACAAAAGCTCACACCTGGTGTCAGGAGATCCTGGAAGATAAGAACATGCTGCTGCAGCTTTTCAACAAGTGAGACCTTCTACTTGACATCCTTTATAGATTAGATATAGGTAGAGAGAGATGTATATTTGCTAGCACTATTAAACGACGGTCTTGTTTTAGCCCTTCCTGATAAATAAGTACTAAGTAACATCCCACTGGGCAGATGGTGAGTTTTTTTTCTTTTATATAAACAGTATTTTCTCTGGGTTTTAGGTTAAACAGTGCACTGAGACACGAGCAGATGTTTGCTGACCGCTTCTTGCCTGATGCTGAGGCGGCAGAGGCGTTAGGTCGGACCTGTTGGGAAGCCCTCATCACACCAATAGTACAGAGCATCACTATCTCAGGTAACACCCAATCAGATTACAACTTTTCAGGTCATGGAAGTAGATTTCTCATTCTGAGAATGTTTTGTTGGAAGTTTCATTCTGAAGTTTGCTTGGGATTTATGTCGTGTTCTGGTTAACAGAGACCTCCACTCTGAGCCCTCTGTCCTGGCTACTTAATGAGTATTTAGAGAACACTAAATTGTCAAAACGAAGCAAGATCACAGCCTCGGTCTTTAACTCTCGCGTGCGGCGTCTCACTCATCTGCTCGTCCATGTGGACACCAGTACAGTTGATACAGAGGAGCTTAAACCTCCCATCAAATCAAGTGAGTGAACTACGACACATAACTCAAATACACATTTACTGCTGCTACTGTGGGAAACATGAAAATATATATGTTTGTCTTTTACTGTTGTTTCGGACTTGATATTTAATTTTTTTAATATGTTACATCAAGATTCCTTAATTTCAAGGTATTTTTTTTGTTTTCAGAAGGTATCAACAGAAGCAGAGATTTAAAGAGTAAGTAATAGTGTAGATGTTTATGTATTTTGACATGATTTGGTTTTTTTTTGCAGCACCCCATTCATCCGCTCTGCTTAACCCAAATTTCTTTATCTATTCATTTATTTTCTCTGGCAGTGCTGCATAATTTGCATAAAGCGATGTAGATATATTTTGCAATTTTTGTAACCAAAATCACATTTTCATCTATTATATGATAAAACATGTTTTTACATTGTACCTACTCAAGGTTGTGGGTTCGATCCCAGGGGATTGCAAATACCTATGTAAAATGTATAGGATTAAGCAATGTAAGTCGCTTTGGATAAAAGCGTCTGCTAAATGTAAATGTACACACGTCACTTTTACAGTTACAGTTTTTTTTCTATTTAACATAATATACAGCTGTGGAAATAATTCAGAGACCACTTCTAAATTATTTAATAGGTTATTGTTTAGGTAAAATTATAATTTTAGTTTCATTCTGTGAACAACTAACAATACATATTTTTACAAATTTCAAATTAGAATTTTGTTTCTATTTGCATTTATTTGCCAAAAATGAAAACGATAGAAATGGGTGAAAGAAAAGATGCTCTTTTTTGTGTTCTTGATCATGTTTTGAGTATTTGCAGACCCTTGCCTGATGGTTGTGTTCAGACCAAACGCGAATGGCGCGTTAAGCGCGAGTGATTTACATGTTAAGTCAATGCAAAGACGCGATAGACCTACTTGCGCGAATGACGCGAATGTGCAAGTCGTGTTTGGTCTGAACACACAGTGGGTCATTTTATTGATGTGCTTTTGTTTTTTTACAGATAGCAAAGATGGAAAGAATAAGGAAACGAGTTCAGTAAGCTCATCTTCATCCTCCTCCAAACCCAAAGTGAAGAACAGCAGCAGTATCGCAGGCATCGCTTTGTGCTGGCAAGGTGTTGTTCAGCGACAGGTAAACCAGTTTAAACCCACATATCCTCACACACGCTGAAGTCTTTTCTATGTAAATCAGCATTTTAAATCAAAATATTGGGTGGTTTCCAGGTAAAGAGTTTATTGGATTCGACAAGCAGCTGTCCTGACTTTGTGGAGTGCTACAGGAACATGTTTTTACGGCTCAAGAATGCGATGGAGGAACTGTTTGGTCAGCACACCGCTTTTGTGCTCGCTCTCCGACATGGATTTTCGGCAGCCCTGCTCCAGCTCTCCATCCTCACCGCCATGCATGTAAGTCAGCATCCAGACAATCCGAATAGATAAAAAGTATTTCAAAACTCGAATTCCACAAATGAAATTGAGACATGATTTATTTTCTTTAAGGTGAGTGAACGGTTCGCACAGTACATAGATAAGATGATTCAGGAGAGCGGAGTGGACTCTAATGTGGACACCCTGAGTCAGCTGCAGCAGTTTCTGGAGCCTATGCTCTTCCTGTCGGGTCTGGAGCTCGCCAACACCTTCGAGCACTTTTACAGGTATGTATAACCTGCATGTATTTTTGATTTCTACATAGGAAAATTGTATCGAGTTTCTCATGTTGTCCATCTTACCGTCTTCAGGTATTATCTGGGTGATCGTCTGCTGGGTCAAGGGAGGGTGTGGCTGGAGAACGCTGTGGTGGAGCAGATCGGGACCTGTTTTCCAAACCGCTTTCCCCAGCAGATGCTCACCAGCCTGAGCGAATCGGAAGATCTTCAGCAGGAGTTTCATCTGTACCGTCTACAGCAGCTGGACAAAAATCTGGACAACTTTGAGGAGGTGAGAGTGACACAAATCCAATGTAAGAGCAGCTCAGGAGAGCGTCTGCTGTCGTTGTAACCATAGAGTGATGTGAAGCAGCACCAATCGTATTCTTCTGACAATGTTTGTCTTGTTTTTCATGTTTTTTGTTTGTATTGTTTTCAGATGATGGATGAAGAGGTGTCTGAGCCTGAGGAAGAGAGTGATGTGAAAGTGTTGGTATTATCTCCACGTTGCTGGGTTGTGTCGGCTCCATGCTATCTTGAGGATCCCAGCAAACACTTCCCCTCTCAACTCTGCAGTTATCTGGCTGAATTTACGGAGTTCTATAGCAACAGTCAGTTCAAACTCACACTGCACCGATAGTGAACTGACAATGTCATGTGATGTTTAACATGATTTGGCTGTGAGTCATGAGAATGTTCCCGGATCCATATCCTTTGTTGAGCCTCAGAAAGCATTCCTGTTCTAACAGTCACAGCTCCAAACCTAAAAGGGACAGTTTACTCAAAATTAAAAATTCTTTCATCATTAACTTACCCTCGGGTTGTTTCAAACCTGTATACATTTCTTTGTTCTGTTAAACATAAAGAAAGATTTTTGTAAGAATGTTAGCCGTTTCAGTTCTGTGACATCATCTACTACCATAGTAGGAAAAAAATATTGTATCTTATTTTGTTCCGTTTCAACACAAAGTGAGATATTTTGAAGAATTTAGGATCACAATCAGTTCTGGTGAACCTTTGACTACCATTTAGTTTTTCCTACTATGGCAGTCAATGATATCACAGAATTGAAAATTGCTGACATTCTTCCAAATATCTTTGTCTGTGTTCATCAAAACAAGGTCCTTTATACAGGTATAAAATCACATGAGGCTGAGTAAACGATGACAGAGTTTTCGTTTTTGGGTGAAGTATCACTTTAACTCTCAAAAGAATATTGCTGAGAAATGAAAATATTCTGTTGATTTACTCACTCTCAGGCCGCCAAAACTTGTAAGTGGGTGATTCTCAGGAAACTTTGGCTTCCAGAATAATCCAAACAGGATTAAAAATAAAAAATAAAGAGACTTGCATCAACAAATCACATTTTATGCATAAAAAACAAGGTCTGTCATGTTTAAACACATGAATTCTAAACTTTAAAACATAAAAAAAAACCGCAACAAACTAAAAATGTGCATTTCATTGCATGTTTTGCTAAGAAAAAGAGAGGCCACGATGTCTAAGCAACTAATCATACAAAATCACACATTAAGAAAGTTTATTTTTGTAGATAAGTATTCATTTACATTTTTAAATGTGGAAAACTGTGGATTACGTTAACGATACCAATATTATTGTGAAAAACAGTTTGATAAGATACAATACTTTTTATTTAAATAGAAAGACTTTTTACAAGGTAGCCATTTGCAAGGTAATGGCAGGAGTGTTACTTGAAAAAAAAATCAAGCTTATTAAAAAAGATCTTTTTGTTTTTAAACAGTCTTTTAAAAACGCTGTTGAGGATGAGAATATCAGTCATGGACGCTTGTTTGTTCCACTATTTCTTTATTTTTATCATACATGAATAGTTTGTTAATGTAGTTTCTCTTTTTTTGTCAGTTTAGAACATCTAGAATTTCAAAATAGTTCAGTTTTACTGTTTAAATTACAACATAGCATGCACTTAGACCTAACTGGATGGATTACAGAAAATGCAATAAAATCCAAAAATAAATCATTCCTATATTAAAATGATTCTCTGTGGCAGAAATCATTAATGTCATGATATTTTGACGGTTTTGTGTGAATCGCCTATGTGCCATTGTTTTTTATCCGTGGGAAAGTAAAGAAGAGTTTTAGCTGATACAGTTTTTTGCGATTCATAAAATGCATTTGAAAGTAGTCACATTTCTCATCTCACTATCAACAAGTTTTTGATTCATTTGTCAGGTATCTGCATTAATACATCCTGTTTTTTTTTGTCGTATAGGTCAGTGCATGTACAGCCTGACCCACAGTAAACCTCGGCGGCTACAGTGGACATGGCTCGGTCATGCAGAAGTTCAGTATGGCTCCTACACCCTTTACGTCTCCACGCTTCAGATGTACATCCTGCTACAGTTTAACCAACAGGAGGTACTTCCTTAAAAACACACCACAGCAGATCCTCAACAATCCTTACTGAACCTCAGGCTAATAAGAAGCAGGTTTGTGTATGCTAGCATTAGAAGTACATTTTCTGTTCTGTAGAATGTGAGCGTGGAGGCTCTGCAGAAGGTCACCGCTCTCTCTCCATCCATGCTGACTCACGCTCTTAAACCTCTCACTGAAGAGAAGAGTGTTCTGATTCACAGTGGCTGCTGTCAGGACCCCGGGAAGGGTGAGCAAGCCTCTCTGACTTCTCTAACCAATACTTAACACTGTGTTTTATGTTGAGCAGTAATGAAAAATGTTTACTTAAAAAAAGTGCCCAGGTTCATTTTCATTTATTTCTGTAGCACGTTTCACAGTTTTTCATTGTAGCAAAGCACAACCACAGGGATCTGTATTCCTTCTGATTACTTTACCATTTTCCTATTTACACCATGTGAATCAAAAGCATAAACGGCAAACCCACGAGGATCTGTATGACATTCACTTTGCAGGCATCCTGAGACTGAACAAGAGGTTCCCGACACAGAGCTCGGACGGACACCTTTTACTGCTTCCTAAGCAGACGTACCTTAATGTGGACGAAGATGCTGCTCTCACACTGGAGAGGAAGAGGAACTACATCTACTGTCTCATTGTACAGATCATGAAGAATGAGAAGGAGATGCATATTGACAATCTGGTTTTTAAGGTAACGTCTGGATCAATGAAGGAAGTAGGATGATGACTGTGCCATCTCTGGTGACTGTCCTTGTAGTTCTTACAGTAGTTGATAAAAGCTGTATTTGGGTGAATTTGATTAAACTTGGCCAGCATAAAATATATATAGTGTTCTTTAAAAAAATTATTCTGTTTTTGAGACACATTTTGTTTATAAGAGAACATTTTATTTCATTGCAACATTTTGACCATTATGCAGAAATAGTTAATTGATTTTGCTGTTGTGAAAGAAGTTATATATCTAATGTATATTTATTGAAATAATGATAGTGAGGTGTGTATATCATGGTGACGCTAGTTAAATGTTGGTATGAGTTAAAATTCTATTACAGTGTTATAATAATACAGTAATGAGTAATGAGTCTATGGCTTACAATTGACAAATATATAGTACAAACACATGAAATGTCTGAATACATTACATCAGGGGTTTTCAAACTGTGGCTCACACAAATCTACTTGGCACTTAGTGAATGACACAAGATACAGATTAGCCCAATTAATAAAAAGCAATGACAATGGTTTTGATATCTTAATTATATTTCATTCCTACAATTGCAAGAAAAATAAGCAAAACTCCTCTCTTCACAAATTATAAACAAATATTTTTCTCCTTACATTGGTGGTCTTGGTGGGTCCTATAACCACTTCACAACATTAATGGCAATTTTGTGGACATGATGAAAAATATTTTAATCTGTAAATGATGCTAAAACATGCATTTATGCTTGTTGCAGGTGTTGGACAGGTGTCAGAAAAAGGAGGTGACTCGAGCTCCCTCCTCAGTCCGCTTTGGCTGCAGCACGACTGACGTGCTCTCCTGCATCATGCACGTGATCAACAAAGGCTACCTCCGCCGAAACGAGGAGAGTCCACACATCGTAGAGTTCTTGTTGGAGGACCCCACCACACCCCGCAAGGGCCAGGCGCAGTTCTCCTTTAAGATAGACATGAAGAAGAACTCCTCCGGCGGCAGCGACAAGACAGACACCAGGTGTGCTGCTGCTGATGACCCTTAAAGCTGCAATCCCTTGCTTTAATAACCAGGAAATATGATTCATATTTAATAATCAGGTATTTAGCACGTATGTAAAAAAGCAGTGTTGGAAACTGGCTTACATTACCACAGTGGTAAGCTTATAACTGTAAGTTATGATTTATAATTTGAGCATCAGTTTTGCTGGAAATGTTATTTTAAATGAAAATAAGTACTTAAAATAACCAGCAATTTGGAGATGGTGATATGAAGGCAAAGAAAAAAAGCAACTTAAACCAGTTATGTTTAATATTTAAAAAATAAAGAATATTTAATATTTGAAAATCATGTTTGTTGTTCATTTATTTTGTGCACTAAAGAATAATTATATTATTTTGAGCCTTTGATTGACAATATATATAACTTGTCATATCAATGGACAGACGTGTTGGCTACAGAAGCTTTAAAACCTGTTAAATATTAATAAATATATTTGAAGTTGAGAGAAATTAATATTTTAATAAGTACTAAGAGATAACTTTGTATTTTATGTATTTTTAGGTTTTAACGTTTTAGATTATTTGTTGACAATAAACAAGTCAATGGATTT
Source organism: Triplophysa bombifrons (assembly GCA_029783895.1). Taxonomy (NCBI): domain Eukaryota; kingdom Metazoa; phylum Chordata; class Actinopteri; order Cypriniformes; family Nemacheilidae; genus Triplophysa; species Triplophysa bombifrons. The sequence goes on along the minus strand of CM056459.1, from coordinate 18,136,761 downwards.
CTGCACATTTGGAACAGATGTCATGCACAAAATTGTGCACAATCCCAAATCGTAAATCTTTGTTTGTTGAGTATTTTAAAGCGTATTTATACTAAAGCATTTACATACCAGTAAGATATTAGTCTAGTAGTCTGGGATATGTAACACATTTTACCGGCAAAAAAACCTGATCGTTGTCATTGTTCCTGAATATCAAACCTGATATGCTGTGTCCTGTATCTGTCCCTGCAGTCTGGGGGATGTTCTAGTTCCCCCGCAGCACATGGAGGATGGCGTCCTGGAAGCCGTGCTGTTCTCTATGGGTCGCACCATGACTCAAGAGGAGGTGAAGCAGCTGATGCAGCGCACCGTACAGCAGGTGGCAGGTACTCTGAGTCTGGATTTGGACCGGGCCGAGCATCTGCTCATGCACTGCAAATGGAACGTTGACACGTTGATCCAACGCTACACTGACGACCCGGACTCCCTGGTGCTGGCCGCCGGCCTTAAGATCAAAAACCCGCAGCCGGACCCTGGTCCTGTGAGCCAGTGTCCTGTGTGCCTTTCCCAGTCCAAAGAGAGCGATCCCCCTCCAATGCTTTGCTGTATGCATTACTGCTGCAGGGTGAGTGTGCACATTTATGCAAATGCACATAAAATTGTTCATTGAAATTGTGCCTGTGACCCTTCTTTCTCTCTCGGTCAGTCTTGCTGGCAGGAGTACCTCACCGCTCGCATCGAACAGAATCTGGTGATGAACTGCGACTGTCCCATTACGGACTGTCGAGCGCAACCCACCTCCAAATTCTTTCAAAATATTCTCACTGATAAGGACACCATTGCCAAAGTATGTATACCGGCCCACACCAACATCATTGAATAGAGAATTGTTGTGCATCCTTATGTATTGTGTGCTTTCTCTTCCAGTATGAAAATGCTCTTCTGCGAGGTTTTGTGGAGTGCTGCTCTAACCTGACGTGGTGCACCAATCCTCAGGGCTGTGATCAGATCCTGTGTAAAGAGAACATTGGCAGCATGGGGACCTGCTCCAAGTGCTGCTGGTCTTCCTGTTTCAGTTGTAACTTCCCAGAGGTGACTCATCGAATAAAAAATAACATCTTCCATGAATGTGGGAAGAAATAAAGCAACATAAAAAGCAATTTATCATTTTTTATGACCTGTTTTTCACGAAGATAAACATCACGCGATGGACTACCTTTGTGCATCCGGACATGTTTAACCACACATTTTCAGCTTGCGCAGAAGACACAATTGAGGCGAATTTTGCATGACCACATCGCCCAATTCACATCATTTGTGTCGCCCACCGTGTATTTGCTTCTTCGTGTCTTTAAATTGACTTGTTTGTAATTTACTTCTGCATATAATTACATTCGTATTTGGTGTGAACACACCGTTAGACGTGCATTTATGTTGTTTCGTAATAAACAAATGAATATGTTGGCACAAAAATTTGGCTACAAAAATAATTTCAAACATTTACCCATAAACCTTTGTTGCTTTTGAATATAAATTTTCTAAAAGGATACTTTTTGCAAAGGCAAAATATTCATTTATGTATTATAAATCATTGTTTATAATTTATGCTAAATTTCAATAGATTTTTTTATTTTAATAATTATTTTTTTACTTGATTTAAAGCAAGGTTATTTGAATTAATTAAAACTTTGATACCATTTCTGTTTTTCAAATCAAATATTGGCCTACAAATCATTGTAAAAGCTTAAACTAAATGAAAAATGTAAATGTTGCCGCAGAAATAATCTGAAATAAATTTAAGGCACTAAAATTATATAAAAAAACAAATTGCAACAAATAATCAAGTAAATTATAAAATGACTAAAGCAAATAACATAATTGGATTTTAACAAAAATCTAAATAAAATTAAAAAGCTAAAAATAAAATCTAATTTAAAATATTAATAAAACAGCTATAATAACTCTTGTTTAAAAATTGTATTGCTGAATTTTTTTAATCATGTATTTTTTTTATTGCATTTCATTTTGTGTTGTATTTGCTTTTCTGTAAATAGTTCTGTAGTCTATGTGTTGTCATGTCTTTGTATTATGAACATATGATGTATCCACTATCAGGCACATTACCCAGCCAGCTGCAGTCACATGTCTCAGTGGATGGATGATGGAGGTTATTATGAGGGAATGAGTATGGAAGCACAGAGTAAACATCTGGCCAAACTGATATCCAAACGCTGCCCGAGCTGCCAAGCTCAGATTGAGAAAAATGAGGGATGCCTACAGTGAGTATAAACACAAAATATACAGTACCACTCAGTTACTCATTTCCACACGAAGATACACTGCCCATTCAAAAAGTCACACATTCGAATATTTCGTCTGACCGCCTTTAGCTTTGATGACGGCACACATTCGCCTTGGCATCGTTTCGATAAGCTTCTGCAGTGTGAGTTGCAATCATTTTTCGGCAAGATCCTGTATTGATGATGGGAGAGTTGGACCGCTCTGCAAAGTCTTCTCCAGCACATACCAAAGATTCTCAATAGGTTTAAGGTGTGGACTCTGTGGTGGTCAATCCATGTGTGAAAATGATGTCTCATGCTCCCTGAACCACTCTTTCACAATTTGAGCCCCATGAATCCTGGTATTGTCATCTTTGAATATGCCCGTGCCATCAAGGAAGAAAAAAACTCATTGATGAAATAACCTTGTCATTCAGTATATTCAGGTAGTCATATTCAGACCTCATTCTTTGGGCACATAACGTTGCTGAACCTATAGACCTCCAATCCAATGGGAGGCTCTTACCTATTTGCTAAATCCAGGTGGTGACTTTTTTTTTGGACGGGCACTGTATCTAATTTACTCATGTTGTTGAAGAATCATACAAAGAATCCTTTTTACCCTCTAGTATGACATGTGCAAAGTGTAACCATGGATTTTGCTGGAGATGTCTGAAGCCATGGAAGCCAACACACAAAGATTACTACAACTGCTCGGCCATGGTAAATATCCTTACATATTGAGACATGTTGGTTTTACAGGAATGGTCTTATTTCAAAACAATCACATTTAAGTTGAAATAAATTAAAATACAGTAAAAGTAAAAAAGTTAAATCACTTTTTAAATGCTTTTCTTTCTCAATGAACTCATTTCAAATCATATTTTTATTTTCACCTTATAGACAATATATAACAAAGACATATTCACCTTTACTTACATAACTAATATAATGATAATATATTAAAAAAATATTTAAACTCTAATAATGTACAAATAAATTAACAATTTTAAAGCATTTCTGTCTTATAGCTCTCATAAATGCATGTGAATTGTAAAACTTGACATGCATGTGAATTGTAAAACTTATTTGGTAAATTCAGTTACCAAATAAAAACCCATTTGGAAAATGTGTAAATATACACGCATGTGCAAACTTTCAACCTCACAGAACTGTGTTCATATATGATGACAGGTCAGCAAAGCTGCAAGGCAGGAGAAGAAGTTTCAAGATTACAATGAGAGATGTACCTTTCATAACCAAGCCAAGGTTTGTTGGAGACATTAATCATTAGTTTATTCTTCAGTAATAATATTATTTTTTAAATGTTTTTCTACAGGACTTTGCAATCAATCTAGAGAACAAGGTGTTTTCTATCAATGAAGCTTTACAGATGAAGTCTTTGACGTTTGTGATCGATGCTTGTAAGATTCTTGCTCAAGCTCGTAAGGTGCGTTCCTTTAGTAAATGCTTCACATTGTGCTTCATGTTTTTGCAGTATATTCAGTCATTGTCCTCACCTTTGGATTTATGTTGTCATGTAGGTTCTGGCCTACTCGTGTGTGTACAGCTATTACAACCAGGATACTGAGAAGATGGATGTGATGGAGCAACAGACAGAAGCTCTGGACCTTCATACTAATGCTCTGCAGATCCTACTCGGTTTGTATTAGAAACCACAGCCTGCTCTGTGTTCTACCAATGTGTCTGTATTGTTTTTGAGTAATGATGGGGCCGTTTACTTGTCACCAACCAACCCTGTGAGGAATCACAACACTGGATTGTTCAAACAAACAAGGGATTAAATATTTTAAAAGATAGTATTACAAAAACTACTAATTGAGCATTGCAAATTGTTATGTATATAAAAATGTGTTGGTACAACCAAAACAATTGACTATAAAATACAGTTTGGGGGAGAGTTTATTTGCATAACATAATTGCAAGTATTAACTCACATAGAGTGTATGCAGACATGTCATTAAATATTAAACAATATTTTTTAAAATAAATCAGGTTGACTTTTATAGAAACATCGTTCAAATCATCTTCAAAGTTTATTGATTATTGTTAAAACAATATTGAAAAAATGCAGTAAATGGGATTTTTACCTTTTAAACACAATTTGCCGTTTTACAGTCAAGTTTTTGTTTACTGGTAAAATGATGATCAACATTGTCATTTGGTTTTCTTCAGAGGAGACACTGTTGCAGTGCACTGATCTCGCCTCCTGTGTGCGACTCCTAAAGCCAGAGCATCTTAACACCGGTTTGGAGCTTATTCGCCGAATTCAGGAGCGTCTTGTGGCCATCCTTCAACACTCCACTCAAGTAAACTCACTCTTTAATATCACGGACAACGATATTAAATGATGAACGCTGACTCTTCTGTTATCATCTATGTTGGAGATTTTGTCCAATGCATTTGTAAATAATATCAAGACGTTTGTTAATCACCTTTAGCTAGCTCCGCCTACGGTGAAATCCCATTGGTTATAATCCCACTCCACATAGTTGTATATTAAACATTAGATAGTGTTACCACCTTTTTCTGTTTACATAATCATATGTACAATTTCAGGGTGTTCAACAAAAATAAATGTTTGTGGTGTACTGGGGAGTTGATTGAATCATGAAGAATGACTTCTAAGCAATACATTCGCTCTTCTAAAAGAAATCCTCTTTATTGACAGGACTTCCGTGTCGGTTATCAGTCCAAGACTGGTCCAGACCAGGAGACGGCTCAAGCCTCTAATCTGGCAAACCACACAGATACCAACAAAGAGTGAGCCACCATATACACAGAGACACACGACTGATGCTTGCTCATACTGGAGGGAGAATTCATTTCTTGTTTTATTTCAGGTCCAAATCAGACGGAGGCTCCGAGTCTGGAGACTCTGACAACAACAATAATGCCGGCGAGGAAGCGGAGGAGGATGACGAGTACGATGATGAATACGTTCCGGAATGGCATGAGGATTACGATGAGGAAGATATAGATGATGACGACTTCTTTTCTGATGATGATGAATCCGAAAACCTCGAGAGGGACTTTGGCCCTTTTGAGTAATACGTTGCGATAATTGCATACAGAATGCCTACGGATATAATAGTAGACAATACAAGAGCCACACCTTTATAAGAATGAAAAACGGTCTGTTACAGGAAGTTCAAAGTTCAACCATTTGACTGTAACATACTCTTTGCTTTGCACTTATCTCTTACTTCAAGCCCTAGCCTAAATTTGGTTTTGCACCAAGTGATATTCATGTTTATTTAGGTTTATACCACAACAGTTTATCTTTAAAAATGGTAACTTTGTTCATGTCTGACGAAAGGCGCTTTACTAAGTTCAATGAAGGATCTTAAAAATGTTGACGTTATATTGTAGAGGTGAGAATATTTTTTCAAACTGTTCATAGTTTTGGTATTAACAGGTTTTTTTTTGGTTGAGAATTTGAAAAGGAGTGTGTAAACATTCAGAAAGAATTTTGTTTTAATCTGATCAAAGACATTGGGATTGTTTATTATTTAAAAGAAAATACCAAAATAACTGCTGGCCTTTAATCCATTTTAAATTCCTTTAAATGCCTTCATATACTGCATACATCTCAGTTTAATTTCAACAAATACAAGCATTGAAATGAGAAATGTTTGCAAAATTTGAGAAAATAGATAAAGGTCTGTGTTTAAGGACTGCAGGATTTCTCAGACAGTGGTCTGTGACGGTGTTCATTCGCCCAAACATACAAACTCAAATGTTTCAGTTTAGCCTGCCTCTTTAAGATGTAATGGCAATAAATATCTAAAAGTATTGTAGCTAAGCAAAACACCTTAAGCTCTGTTCATTTTTGTCATCAATTTTCACTTGTTAAAATGTTCACCTGTATAGATGGGGAGATATAAATTATCTTCCCAAATCCAGTTTTGAATTGAGATAAACCTATATATTCATATACAGTCCATCTTCTGAAATGTTTTCTTGGTTCAACTGAAGGAAGTTACTTAACTTCAGCTCACAAAATAAACACTTTTCTTCAGTTTGAGTGGTCCTGTGATATTACAAAACCTGAATGCACAACCCCGCCCCCAGATCCAGTTTATTGGTTCATTCTGTGAAGCACATGGCTGATTTATTCACATTTATATACTGTATATAAACACACTCATTTACATCATTTTTAAGGTGAAAAATAACACTTAAGGAACCTTTTAACCTCTACGTAGAATCATAACATTCATAGTCATGTTGATCTATAAGTGACACGATCAGTTTTTATTGAGACAATCAAAGTATTTCTCCAAGATGCTCTCAACATCATCTTCTTTGTAGTCCTGCACCTGGAAGAGTGAATCTGATGATGCTCCTCTTATCATGGCAGACAAGACTAAAAGACAATTTATGTTAGAATTTAGCAGAGTATTCTGTAAAGCTATTCTAGCCTGTATAATAAAGTATATTAAGATATATAAATCGCATTAAATCTGCAACAAACAGGTCTTTGAGAAGTTTTTCATACCTTTGCCTGAAGAAGGTCTAAAGAGGCAGAGAACCCTCTTTTTCATGGCCATAGCGTGGCCAAGTTCATAACCCACTCCCAAAGATGGTTGAGTCACCTCAGCCACTATCACTGATAAAGAAAAAAACTATCAAAATTTTGTTTTGATTGTTTAAATGGCACTTGACTTGATGATATAATCTCTCACCATCAGACATCACAAGCCACTTCATATCCCGATCATGAATGGCTTTGTCTCCATTTAGCACCGCGTCTTCACCTGAAGCAGAAGTACAAGTTTACATCTGCAGTCTTAAAAAAAGGTCACGTGCGTTAGTCGCGAGAGAGCTTTACCTTTATCAGACAAACTATCATAGCTGACGTGCTCTGTTAAAACGTTTCCATAATTCTGTAACTGCTTGACTATTCTCTGGTAAATAATCACATCCTGTCTCCCACCACGAATACTTCCACAAAAGTATATGTTCATAGTTTGGAAAATATCCTGATCGTAATTTGATAACAGTTTTCAGATTCGGAAATGCGTCACTTGCGTATCTTTACTTCCGATAAATCATGAGAGCGCTATTCTAAAATAACCAATGCGCTTCTGTTTTCTGCTAATTTAACAAAATCCAAATACACAGAATACGCAAAAAATGTCTTATATTAGAAGAAATTGTCGAATAGCACATTTCTATTTTGCAAATAGTGTCGTCTTATTTCTGACAAAATGTAAGAGTATAACAAATACATATTCAAAATTCCATAACAAATACAAACTGTCAAATTTCTGCTAGTAAGGTCAGAAAAAATTGACTTTATAAATCGAAATACTATTAATAAATAAACAAAGTCAAAGGGAAACTTTAGTTGTATTACTTTTATTTAATAATTTGAATGTTGTTTTGTCTGGGATATGTAATCACATTTTGAAATGATTGCAAAAAATAAGTCAGATTAATGTTCATTTAACGTGAATCCCCTAGAAATGTGTGTATTTTAATTAAATCAAGAGAAGCCTTAGTTTAGTTTTGTAAATCTTGTGAAATAATTGTATATATCCATCGATCGTACGTTTTGTACATGTCTACTTATTTGTGAAAATAATTTTTTAGAAAAGTATATTAAGAAGGAGTGTACCTTCACACCGCTTTGGTGATTTAGATGAAGTTAATCTAAAGTATTTCCCACGGCGGCAAAAGGAATAAAAGAAAAACCTTACATTGGTATTTATACAGACGTCGTCATGTTTTGTCTGCATTGTTAAAATGATTTCATTAAAAGTTTTAAAAGTTCTAGTAATCATCTCAGGCATATATGGTAGTAATTAATTACTTATTTTAACTGATGAAATCTGAAATGCTGGTATTGTCTAGTTTATTCACAGTTTTTTTTTATTTGCTAAGATCGGAGGCTTGCCTTGAAGAGGCGTTGCCTGTTGTGTCACGCTGAAATGCACTCTTATTTTGAAACAAGCGTCACGTCCGCTGGCCATTCCATCCTTTCTTAGCTTGAGGTCTTGTTGAAGTGAGTCTGGTCAGTGAACTGTTGTTTATTTTTAACGTAAGTTTTACGGAAAGTCAATGGTCTACACGTCAGTTAGAATGTAGTAAAATACTTGATCCCATGCGACTTTAAGCACCTTCGCGATTCATGAAAGTGAACGATAACTGAACAGCTACATGTTCAAAGTAACGTGGTTGTGAAAACGGGCTCATTGGCCACCGAGAAACTTGTGGCTGGACGTCACTGATCCGTAAGCACCGACTTGTGGAAAATGGGCAAAAACAAACGCGGGAGAGGAAGAGGTCAACCCCGGCAGGGGATGCGTCCTCCTGGACCCCATCCGGGTGAAGAGTGCTGGTCCAGGCCTCCTCCTCCCGGCGGGTTTCACGGACCCGCTTCAGTCCGCCCTATGGTTCCACATGGGCAAAGGTTTCCCGTGCCTCCAAACGACTTCGGACCGCAACCCAGAATGATGATGAACAACATGGGAGGCGATAGACGTTTTATGGACGATGAACCGTTTCACGAGATGAATTTCCAAGACAGACCCGGATTCTTCCCTTTTGAAAACCGCGGTGACCCTCGTTTTCCTCATCCCCCGGGGTTTGACGAAAGACCGCCACCGCAACGCTTTCACTCATCAGATTGCGGCCCGCGGTATTATCATCCGGATTTTGACGATCTACCTCCAGACTTTTATTCCACACCGCCGAACTCATACCCGTCTGAGTTTAATGACAGACCGGGTTTATCTATGATGAACCCCGAATATGAACCCATGGAGTGTTACCGTCCAAGAGACCCAAGTTATATGCCGCAGATGGATGCACATGTAAGTTAGACAGCTATTAAAACAAGTATATGTTTCAATCAGGTTGTTGTGTGTGATTGCAGTGTTGTTACTGTGACCACATAACAATAGATATCGTGACTTTTATTAGGGCTGTACCAGAATATTCGAGTTTTCGAATATTCGTTCAGTGGGTTGGCGTTCGATTTTCAATTTTGAGATTCGAATATTATTTTTTCCTAACACCCCTCGAAGCGGTTCGCATTCGCGCTTGAATATGAATCGCCCATAAGTAAACGTCATGATTTAGTGAATCTGAAGGAGAAGACAACAATGCCGAATACCTCAGGTGTGTGTTTAAATGTAGTGAGGACAAGACAAAGGCAGTGTGCCAAATATGCGATTTGAAACTGGCCTAGCACGTGAAGTTTAAAAAAGAACATGACTTATATAAGTAGTACGGCTATAAAAATGCTAGTTTGTATTTTATTATGTGTTCAACTTTATGTGCGTGTTGTGCAGATCTTCTTGTGTTATCAAAACAACACGAGAGCAATTAATTAAAGATGCTATGCGCTGTTCGGTCTGTGCAGCGCTGCATGATATAAACACATAATATTTGGAGCAGTTTGGGACCAGGTAAGTAGGACAGGTTGCATGTCACTATGTTGCGCGTATCCAAATTTCTTTTTCTTACGGTGACAAAATTAGGAATTTAAACAGTCTCGTGCCCGCCATGCAGTTGGCAATCAAACTGCGTTCTGTGCCTGAGAAACAAACAATAAATACTAAAAACATTTTTCTAAACTAACAAAAGGAAACAAAATATATCTTATTTAGCATTGAAAACAATGGAAAACTATTTTAATGGCTGCAACAGTTTAAACTGTTTCCATGTTATGTATTTAAATCCGCACTCCAGCACAGTTGGCAATCAAACTATGCTAGCACCTTAACCACACACAAAAAATATCGATTTTTTTCTAAATTAACTTGATACAGAAACTAAACGAAATATAAATTGCCATTAAACACAAAACGGAACTATTTTAATGTGAGGCGGGCCGCTTTCGGCTATTATGTTTATTAAAAGTTTATTAATTCTGAACGTGTCGCGTGTCCATATTGCACCAAATTGCGACACTCCACTTCATTGGGTCCGCAGCAACACTGAGATTCCTGCCTTTATTAGAGAGACGAATATGTTCAGCCCCCTCCCTCCGAATCTTCGTATATTCGATGTTGATTACTACCGAATCTTCGAAGCTAAAATGGTATTCGGTACAGCCCTAAATTTTATGCATACATTAGTTGTTTAAATAGCCTGTTATTTATGTAGATGTATGCATATATCATGTCTCACAGGACCCTGGTGTTATACATTTAACATATAGTAACTTACGATTGATTGATTGATCTAACTCTTAGACATATTTATATTTACATGTAAACACTGAGCTACAGGAAAGCATATGGTTTTGTTATGCATCCATGTGCCAATCGTCCATGTGTCAATTTCTCTTTGGAAAATAATACTCAAGAAATAACAAAAATGCATCATAGTTTACCACAAGTAGCTTATCCAAAGATTGTGGCCAATACTTATGTGTTAACCTCATGATGTTTTGTATTTGTGTCTTTGACACTGTCCACCATCCCTCTACATGTAATGCACAAATAGTGATATTAAAGGAATACTTCAACCCCAAAATTAAAATTCTGTCATCTGTAACTCGCCTTCGAGTTGTTCCAAATCTGTATAAATGTCTTTGTTCTGATGAACACAGAGAAAGATATTTGGAAGAATGCTTATAAACAGACAGATTTTGCCCCCCATTGACTACCATAGTAGGAAAAATGACAATGGTTGTCAAAAGTACCCCAGAACTGTTTGCTGTTCTAAATTCTTCCAAATGTCATTGTGACGGGTGAAGCAATGACACATACACGAGGGGGTTAAACAGATGTGCCCCGGAGGGTATATTTATTGAAAGTCCCCGGAGGAGACGGAAGGAAACAAAACAACAGAGGTTTGACTTCCGGGTTCTCAGGACTTCCGGGAAGTTTTCTTCGTGTTCAGGCAGTGTTCTTTTGGTGTCGAGGGCGATTCCCTCGATGGTAGAACTCCGCGGTTCGGTCCTCTTAGTTTCCTTCGGATTCTGGAAAAGAAAGAAACCATGTGAGAGGTCTGCCTAGTTTGGAGACGTTGCTCACCCTCACTCCGTCTTCCTGGGCTCTTTATAGCCCTGTGTTCACGAGCCTCTGATGTCCGGCAGGTGTGAGGCTCTAATTCCTTCCGTCTCCATGGCGACGCTGATTGCACCAGGGGTGACTCGTCACAGTCATCTTTTGTGTTCAACAGAACAAAAAAAATTATATATCCTTTTTAACTAATTTGGGAGTCAATGGGGGGGATCTGTCTGGTTATAAGCATTCTTCCAAATATCATTCTCTGTGCTCATCAGAACGAAGACATTTATACAGATTTGGAACAGCTCGCATGTGAGTATATGATGACATATTTTTCATTTTCAGGTGAACTATCACTTTAACATCAGTTAAACAAGAAGTAAAATGAAACACCCTAAAAATGTTGTTTAATAAAGAGTTCTAGTCAGGTAAATCTATTTCAGGTTTTACTGTATGTTTAAAGCTTTTAATAGTTAACCCAATAACAAAGTTTTCATTGTCTATGTAATGGAAATGTACAGATTTTTTTGTGGTCCTTATCGTGAGTGTTATTTTTGTCCAAAAAGGTATCAAATGTTTCTTTTTTCATTAAGTGAATGTTGAAAAAGCTGTCCAGCTCCTAATGTATAATAACGTGATATGACTTGTGTATTCATGCAGAAATAAGCATAGTTTTTGTTTATTCATAATTCATAATATAGGGCAACCCTGCATTTAGAGAGAGAGGAGGGTTTGCTGGATCACCACAAGATTTCCAAGGCCCAGGTTCAGTACCACCACAACCCCAGACATTTAAGGCCCCTGTTAGTATGCCTATCCATTCATTAATATTTATTAACCAAACGACTGAAATGTTATCAGGGTTTTAGATTTACAATAGAATGACTGGTGTGGTTTTGTTTCAGGGCATCCCACCCCCCAGAAAACCCTGTCCACCACAACCGCTGAAGAAAAAAGAACCGGCAAAACCTGAAGAGAATAAAACCGAGCCTTCTAAGACAGTGGCATCCAAGATGTCAACATTCCAGAATAACATAGCAACGTAAATTCATACTGCATGTTCTGAAGAGATTATTTCTTTGTTGTGTTTCAATTGTTTGTGGTTTGGGAAAAATGACACCCCATTCACTCAAATAAAATGGACTGTGAAGTAGAGGTGAAGTAATCTGCAAACATTTTTTTTTCAGTCCACCTCGTGGACGCTCATTGGGAGTCATTACATTTATTGGTGTAAGTACTATTGCTTTCAGTGTTTTATTTAGGATAGAAGAAGCCTTGTTATATTGTAAATATGAATGAATGTGTTCTTAAATAACCTTTTTTCTAAAGTTATTTTTCATTAAATGTCTTATAACAGTGCTATAACTATGCTTTTTGGTAATATCATGCTGTAAAATTTGTTTTATGTTTCCACAGAATAGTTGTGGTTTCATCGAGCGTGATGATCTGAGGAAATTTTCTTTCGCTTTCAATGCCTTTTACGGAATCCAAGCTCATCTGGTGCCTGGGGTTAAAGTGCATTTTACCGTAGTAAAGACTATGGTAAGTGTTTGTATATTTGATGTGCACAAATCCCAGAAATCTGTTAATGAAGCATTGCTTATTGATTTGTGTCCGTACTATAACTGTTTCTGGTTATCTCAGGGAAAAGAAGTGGCGACTGATGTGAAAGTGGCCCCTGGAGGAACGGAGGACATTGAGAGTACCTTGTATGAAGGTGTTGTTATTGGAACACTTACTGATGTAAGTCATATAACTAGTTTCTTGTTCAATGACTACAGCAGTGCTCTTGTGCTATTTTGCTCTGTGAAGTAAATCTGTCTCTAAATCCATTTGTGTATTAAATCATGTGCGTAAGTGTGTCTTTGTGAAAGACAAATCACACGCGCATGAAATTCCTCCATACTACCCTGCTATATGAAAATATACTCTAAAAGCCCCTTTAAATCATTGAGTATGTACTAGTTTACTCTAGGGTGAAGGGCTTTATGTTTTAATATGACACAAGAAAACGGTCCCCTTCGAGCCAAATTATGCAGTTAGCAACAGAAGATGTCTCAACAAAGTGAAAGTCTGTTTACACATTTACAAACCCTGATATTAGCCCCATTTGTGAAGTATAATTGTTATCCTGGACCACAAAACCAGTCATAAATTGCACGGGTATATATGTTGCAATAGCCTACAAGACATTGTATGTGTCAAAGTGATTGATTTTTCTTTTATGCCAAAATCATTAGGATATTATTATGAAGTTTAAAATACTTATTTTTTTGTGAGTGGATGCATCAAAGTCGTGAAGAAAAATGACCAGAATCACACCTACAAACACAGTTTACAGGTAGGGATTATGACTTTGATGTGCCCTGGGCACAGAGGTTTCAAAGGCACCCTGGCATCACATGTTTTAAGAGAACAGTGTTGCCCATGTGCCTAAATACAGAGGACTTGGGAGCGGTTCGCACAGAACCCACCAAAAAATCCACCACACTGCGCTCTGGAATGGTTTAAAAAAAGCGCACCGCAAACCGCAAGGGTCTTGTGGCACTCTTTTGATAACCAAAATTGCCATATGTACACGACGAAGTACACAACTTCCTTACTTGAGTGAAAGTACAGAAACTACTGGACAAATATTACTCCACTATAAGCAAAAAGTTGATTGAACAGATTCTTACTTGAGTTAAAGTACAGAAGTACATGGTTTTTAAAGTACTCATTTCCTTTATGTCAGTTGTGCATTGTTTTATTGTCGTATACCTTATTCCTCTAAAGCAACCTATTGAATACACGGAGTAGCAAACAGTATCAGTTGTATTAAAGGAGTAGTTCACTTCAAAATTTGCCCCCATTGACTTTCCATAGTAATTTTTATTCCTACTATGGAAAGTCAATGGCGGCAAATTTTGCACTGAGCAACTCCTTTAAGAGCTTTATATGTTTAGCACATATGCCTTTTTAGAGCGCTATCAACAGTGTCGCAGCGCCTACGTTTACATTAGTTTAGCGGGGACGATCCCAGAGTTGCCAGATTTGCGTAAAAAAATCTGCCAAATGGCCATTCAAAGCTTGCTGGAAAACTGCGAAATACTTGGTAACAATAAAAGGGCCTGGCAGATCGCAAGCCAGATATATTACGCACACAGGAAAACCCGCTGTATGGAAATTATTTTCTACTTTTGGACATTTTATAAATGTAGTGGAGTAAAAAGTATGCTATTTGTCTTTCAAATGTAGTGAAGTTTAAGTAAAAGTACTCAGAAAAAATTATACTCAAGTAAAGTACAGATACTCAAAAAGTGTACTAGAGTACAGTACTCAACTTAATTTACTTTGTTACTGTCCACCAGCAGCGGTATCTACAGCAGTGTATCATAACCCAGTCCTACGTGGGACCCCTGAAAGAATGTTTTAGATCTCGACCAATATGAAACACCTGATTTAACTCATCAGCTTCCCTCGGAACGTTATTCCGAGTTTTAAATGGTTGTATCTCGGCCATATAATGCCCTATCCTTGCAAACTGTACAGCAAATCTTATTTATTCAGGTTTAAGATTATGTATAAATCAAAATTTTGAAAAATTGACCCCAATGACTGGTTTTGTGGTCTGGGGTCACAATTGTTGTTGTCTCTCAATAAATCCCTAAACATCTATTTGAAATGCTCACCTAGAGTTTTTTGCTTTTATATCAATTTCCTGTTTATTTGAGAGTTTTTCATATTTCTGTTTGTAATTATTCAGGACAACACGAAGGAGCCTTATCCAGGCCGTGTCCGAGCTATTATCTCTGTGGATCCCATTAAACTGGCCTTTGGGAAGACAGACACCAATGTGACTCTTCTGATGTATGATCGTGTGGAGTTTCACCTGATGTCTAATGTTCTTACTAAGGAACAAAGAGCCACACACATAAAACCAAAATTTCCAGACACTTTTGAGCTCACTAAGGAAATCAGGGAGAAGGTAAGTGTCCCCGCATGACACAGAGGTTTGTTTGTTTAGTGTTAGACAACCACGTTACCATTTGATGACCATTTGCATCATCCAAAAATATTTCACTCTTACGTCGTCCTGGGAATCGAAATTTGATTCCAATTCTGGAATCGGATCCATAAGAAAGGATCCTTTTGATTCCACTTAATGATTCCAGACCGCATGGGCGCATACTTTTCATGTCATCTGTCAAGACCCGAGTCACTTGACCTGACATTGACATCTGTGAGGACCTTCTGCTCGAATACTAAAAGTCAGTTCACACGATGGACCTTTGAAGGCGCACTAAATTGTGGCTGCATTTTGTGAAATCACAAAAAGACAATGCTAAGTGTAATTATTGTGACTACTATTATGTTGCAAGATGGGTGTCACCAGCATTATAGCCAGGCATGCACATAAGTGGTGCGCAGGTGCGTATGTGCGACCAAAATTAAAAAAGCGCTCTGTAAATAAATTTAGACAGCTCATTTGCGTACTGACATAGGTGAAACATTTTGATGCACAATCACTGTTTTAGATCGATTAAATGTAATACTGGATAAGATTTCCGTTTGAACTGAATGCTGCTAAAACTACAGATATCTTGTTTGTTCCCGCTGTTAAATGGGACCTGGGTGTAAATGATGAAAAATGGAGGAGTGCTAGCTCTGCCTTTGTTGGTTCTGCTTTCGTTACTAGAGAAGCACGCAGCAGGCGCAGCCTCTGTGAATGTCTGGATCTGCGCTGCACATCTACTAAAACATCACTCCTCTTATGTTGTGTTCAGACCAAACGCGAATGTGTAAAGATCGTTTTTGACAACTTACAAGATTGTCTGACGTTCTCACTCACTTTCTTCCGAGCAAAATCCTTTTTATTTCTGTTTCGATAAAAGTAAGATGTATCGTACAGCTCCAGGTATATACATACAGCAACGATGATTTTGTCCTCCATTGTTGTTTGGGATTTCTGCCTCCGCTCGCAACATAATAATAACCTCATAAAAACCTGACTTTTATTTTTTTTCACCACTTTGGAATTGAAACTAAGAATCGTTAGGAATCAGAATCGATAAGCAGAATCGAATTTGGAATCGGAATTGATACATTTTAAACGATGCCCAACCCTAGTCCTGAATTTGCTGACTTAATATGGATGTTGAGGTCATTATATGCTTCTTATTTATTTATTTTTTTTTCCCTATAGATACGGATTTTCATATTTTTTTAACTTCGCTTGGAAAACCTGCGTAAATTGCATAAATTAGATTTATTTTAATTTGTGGCATGATTGGGGGTTTGGGGATGTGCACATGCTAATCATACAGCTGGCCAACAGGATCATTTCTACGCTCTCTACGTCATGCACACACTTGTTATAAATGCAGAGCGACCGCCTCATTCAGAAGAACATCATTTTGGGACTTATCTTTTTTTGGTTCCCAAAAAATGTGTGTGGTGTCATTTTTAATTAAGTGGGGAACTGAAGTCTGTAATCCCAAATCTGGAAGTTGAGACGTCTATATGATATGATTTAACATTAATACATTATCTATATACAGAGACTATAATCGGCTATTCCATGATTTGATGGCTTGAAACTATACAAATGGCAACTATACAAATGGCCGATCTAGTCACTGTGATATAAACACGTTGAAGTCTCTACTGAAAACATACATTTAAATGAACTAAAACCGAAACATGCAGTTTTTGCAAAACCTGCGATTAATTTGGAAAAACCGTTGTATGAGTGACGGAGATGCGTCATCTAGTGGCTGTTTATGGAAGTCTCTTGAGGCCACAATATTCTTTACTTTTTGTGTTCAATTATTGTTTCAGGAATTTTTCCTGATTACAATAATTCCTTAAAGTAGGCTTAGTATAAAGAACTCAAGGGCCATTTGTAAATGCCATTTTATTTGACATTAGCATAAGATATTTGCACAAACCATCAACCTAATGTTTAGGTGACTCATAAACTAATAAACATTTGAACTGATATTTCCAAAGTTGGCAGACGGAATTGGTGAAGTTACAGTAGTTAATTTTTTTGTGTTGCTGAGTGAAAAATATATATATTTGACAGTTTCCTGTTTTTAATCATGTAACATTAAATACTTTTTGGGGGGATTGGGGTTGTGCGAGGGTGTGTGCGGTCTTCCTTCTTTTTTGTCCTTGGCTGATCACATGCATGATGGCATCTAGTTATATTTACAATCATATTTAATGAAACTTGCTAGCAAATCAAGTTTTCAAAGTTTCCACTTCTTGCTCAATAAAAAGGGAAGCGACTGGTTTAACACGTAATCATATTAAAAGTCAAATAATTTACATGCCATGTTATCTCTGCCCATCTACTTACAATATATACATCCTTATATAGCCCAATAAGTCTAGAATCAATTTTTCTATCATTTTATTCACAGGGTGTGATTGTGGAAAAGTCTAATGGAACACTGACCATTAAATCAGAGAAACACGATAATCTGACAGCCTCTGCTGGCGACCGCTTGTCTGAAAATGAACTGAATGTGAATGATGAATTGGAGTTCACAGTTATGTCTGTGAGTAAAAGTATCCAAACCCCCACATAAGGCTTTATATTGTATTCAAAAATACATAATACATAATTCATGAACTGTTTTAAGGGCAATGACACAAAGAAGGCTATCCGACTGAAAAAGCTTTCAGAGGAAACTCTTAATCAGGACAAAGCGAATGAAGATGTATCTGAGAAAAACACCGCTGTAGCTTCTTCTGCCAAAGATAGGGTAATCCACATTTTTCATTTTGGCTTTGAGTGTCTTGTGCAGAAAACTGACATGAACTGCTTTGAGTTATCGACATCTTTTATCTGTAGTGGAAGCCGGTGACCTTGGAGGCTGGCTGTCAGAAGTTGGTTGTCTCCAGTGAAAAACACGAGGGAACCATTCTCCAAACCGCCTCAAAGAATTCACAAACACCGGAAAAGGAGGTAAGCTATAGATATGATCGAAAGGGATAATGCAACGTTCTGTAAACGTTAAAAAGCATGTTTTTTTTTTTTTAGAAGCTCAAAGTCATCTCCTCCCCATATCAAACTATTCTTATCGGAATAGAGTTTATCTTCGTCCCAAACCTTAAAAGAAGATTATTTCCTTTTTTTTAGGACTTGAAACAGTTTGAAAAAAGTTTTTCCTTTGCGTTTTTGAAAGTTTCATGTACACAGGACAGCTTTGTCAAAACTATCTGCATTTACACAGATCCAGGAAAACTGATAAAACGCTGTAGTATGCACGCCAGGCCAGTGGATGGCAATGTGGTTGTGTTAAGAAACAGGACGTGCCTTTGCACATACACATGAACGGTAATAAGCAAAAAGTGCTTTTTAACATCGTTGGTCGACGTAAAGTGGCAAGAAAAGTATGTGAATCTTTTGGAATTTCATTATTTTCTGGATAAATTTGTGAATAAATGTGATCTGATCTTGTTCTGGGTATCAAGTCAAGTCAAGGGTATTGACAAACTTTAATGTGTCTAAAAATAATAACACAAAAAAATCTGTTGTCCTCATTGAACAAACTCACTCAACATTCAAAATGGCAGTGGAAAAAGTAAGTGAACCCTTAGAATTAATAACTGGTTTGACCCCCCTTGGCAGCAATAACCTAAACCAGGTGCTTCCTGTAGCTATGGATCAGACCTGCACATTGTTGAGGAGAGATTTTAGCCCATTCTTCCTGGCAGAACTGCTTTAGCTCTGTCATATTCTTTGGACTTCTCATGTGTATGGCCCTCTTTAAGTCAATCCATAGCATCTGTATTGGGCTGAGGTCTGGGCTCTGATTTGGCCAGCCCAAGAGGCGGATTTAGTTTTTCTGAACCCATTCTGTTGTGGACTTGCTCCGGTGTTTTGGGTCATTGTCCTCTTGCATCACCCCCCTTCTACACCGTTTCAGCTGACGTACAGACATTCTCACATTATCCTGAAGAATTGTCTGATATACTTGGGAACTCATCTTCCCCTCAATGATTCCAAGCTGGCCAAGACCTGATGGAGCAAAGCAGGCTCAAATCATGATGTTTCCCACCATACTTTACAGTTGGATGATGTTTTCATGATGATATGCCGTAGGGCTGGGGGTAAACGATTATGTTTTAAACGATTAATCTGGTGATTATTTTATCGATAAGTCGACTAATTTGTCGACATTTTCTTTGACAGAAAAATTGTAAAGTATACATTGGATGCGTTTCTCAGCACTGGCCCCCTGAACTCGGCAGCACCTTACCGGATTTAGCACAATAACTAAGGATTCAACATTTTGTACCGCCAATCCTAATATTAGGAGTAGAGTAACATGGATCATAAGCTTTTTCTCCGCCATCGTAAATAATGCCCCCACCTGCAAACGGCCGAGCATATTAAAATTTATATAACAGCCTATAATAATAGTGAATTAAAAAAAAAAAATCTGCATACCTCAGATTTAAAAGATCTGACGATTACGTATAAAATTATAGAACATTTATAAATTAAAAACCTTTGAAATGTAATGTAAATAAGTATAAGTAACTAACCACATCAGAATAGATTTTCCATTTGGATAATCCAGTCCCATTCGTCTCTAAATAGCCAACTTTATCAGTCTCAAAGGAATAAGATTTTTTAACATGTTATTTATTTTCTTGTGTATTCCTCCTTTTCGGCTACTGAATTAACAGCTTTAATCTTGGCCTCCTAAATGCACGGTCCCGTCCAGCATGGGTGATGAGCAGCTTCGCAGGAAAGATTATTCCGTAACGGATACCCATGGATTTAAGCTGTTGCTTCACTTCATAGAATTTCTGTCTTTTCAAATGTGTTTCTTTGGCAATATGTTGAAATAACCTCATTTCACTTTCGTTGTATTTTATTTTCCCTTTAGCCCATACGATCTGTAGTACTTTGTCTTTCTTCTTTGAGTTTAGAAAGCGCATGATGAGTATTCTGGGAGCATTTCGATCTCGGGGGTCCTGATGGTCTTGTAAACGATGAGCTCTTTCAATGGTAATCGGGCTGTTAAGAGACTCCAGTCCCAGTGCCTCTGGCAGCCATCTCTCGAGAAAACCCACCGCATCTGAGCCCCTTAGATTCTTCGGTAAAACACACATTATTGCGATGACTTTGATTTTCCTGGTCTTCTAGTTTAACTCCAAGGAGTTTCACCTGTTGCTGAAGAGTATCCACAGTATTTTGCATCACAAACACATGATCCTCTGTGTCGCTAATACGTTGTTCTGCCATAGACAATCCGTTTCTGCGACGACTTGTTTCACTTCTTGTATGGCTGCGAGGATTCGTGTGTATTGTACCAAAAAGTATTTTCTAATGCTTGTAATTGCACCCATAATTCAATTCAATTCAATTCAAGTTTATTTTTATAGCGCTTTTCACAATGTGTATTGTTTCAAAGCAGCTTTACAGGGGCAAACAGGAAAAACAGAAAAGTTAAAACACAGCACAGTGCATGGTATTCATACAACGAGTAAGATCATTCTAATAAATAATATCTAATTTCTAAATAAATAAATAAATGAATGAATGCAGTCTCCCGGTGAGCAGGCCAACACTGCCCTGCTGTGGCGAGGAACCCAAACTCCAATGATTAATTAATGGAGAAAAAAACCTCGGGAGAAACCAGGCTCAGCCGGGAGGGCCAGATCCCCTCTGACGTGTCATAGCTGCACTCAAACTGGTGACATGTGATTTAAGTTTAGCATTTAATACCAAATATTGTAACTTCAGCATTAATAAGACAAATAGTCCATCTTGGCTATTGGTTGGGGATGTAGTGGTCTGAGCTGGGATGGTCCGATGGTCATATTTCTCTTGGCTGGTGGTGGAATTGCCTTAGATGGAGCTGGGATGGTCAGTCAGTCTGCAGCTGTAGCTGGCATGATCTCAAATTGGGGATGGGCATCTGTCGGTCGTCTGGACATGGTGGAACTTCTTCCTACCTCGGGATGGGCATCCCGAGGCAGAGGCGGAAAGAGAATAAAGAGGATAATTAGCGTAGCTGCTGTTCATTAATTATGCATTAAGTGAAAGCTTGGCTGAAAAGATGTGTCTTTAATCTAGATTTAAATTGGGAGAGTGTGTCTGACCCTCGAATAGTATCAGGAAGGCTATTCCAGAGTTTAGGTGCTACGTATGAGAAAGCTCGTCCCCCTTTGGTGGATTTTGTTATTCTAGATGTTGTCAAAAGTCCTAAGTTTTGAGATCTTAGGGAGCGTGATGGGTTGTAACGTGATAAAAGCTTGGTTAAGTAAGTAGGTGCTAAACCGTTCAGGGCTTTGTAAGTAATTAAAAGAATTTTAAAATCAATACGATACTTAATGGGTAGCCAGTGAAGCAATGATAAAACTGGGGTTATGTGATCGTATTTTCTTGACCTAGTAAGAACTCTGGCAGCAGCATTCTGAACTAACTGTAGTTTGTTTATCGATGATACAGGACAACCACTAAGTAGAGCATTACAATAGTCAAGCCGTGAGGTCACAAATGCATGAATAAGCTTTTCTGCTAGGTTATAGTCACATAATGTCATTCTCTTGATTTTTATCAGTGTTTGCACTGGTTTGTTTATCCACCGAGGTTGTCTGACTTCCAAGCTTTTTCTTTGTTGTGCGTGATGTCATCTTGTTTCACTGTTGTTTGTTGTTACTTATATCTATTGTTCAGTTTCGGAACGAAAATAAGGCTGTTTAAAAAAAAACTGGTGATGTAGATGTAAAGATGTAGGAGCGTTTATAAACGTGTGCGATCAGCGTGCCGCCATATTAGATCCCCCCTCAGTTTGCTATTTTAAGTAATTTTGGAAATATTCCAAGTTAGAAATTTACCAGGAATTTTTAGGAATTTGCAAGAATTTATTGGATTTGTTTTTAGAATTTTATTTAAACTGTATCATATAATAACATGGATATAAACATTTTGTTTGGTCATAATGTGACATGCATGCAAACTAATACAGATTTTTTTTACAGTTTTGACAGATTTAATAAGTAGAAGAACTTTAATTCTGAAAAACTTAAAATATTTTGTTTTGGTAAACATATTTTAGTGGTAATGAATATTTTACAATTCATGCAAATGAATAGACATAGGCTAGATGAATAAATGCTCCTCAGTCCGCATGCTTGCTAAAACAGACTATAACCTAGCATATACAATACTTGTCAAAAGTTTGGATACATTACAAATTGTTTAAAATACAAATAGTAATAACAAATACTTTTTATTATTCATAGAAAAAATGATCACACATTATATAAATATGTTTAGCTAGCCTCATATATTCTCAATTAAAAAAAAATAGTGCTATCTTACATTTAGCATATCTGATTTGCTGGCTAGCTACTGAATTAACACATTTTTGGCATTTGCTAGTTAAACTTTAATACCATAGATAAAATATATTTAACAAAGTATTATCAAAACTTATTTGGATGTAGTCTTTGAACTTAAATGTAAAACTGTGTCTTCAATATTCCTGTGGTAGTCAGAGTCTGGAGGATGAGGATTTCCCACCCAGGTGAGGATGTTTGTGGGGATGGTCTTTTTTACAGCACATGGTTTTAAACATAAATTTGTGTAATATTTATGGACATTTTTTACATTATTTTGTGTGCAGGATTCAAGAAATGATCTGTGTTATGTTATGGAAGAATGCACAGCGCATGTAGGGGGTGTGGTCTCAATAGCCCTGCAGTGTGCTGTGGGAATGTGATTGATAATTGTGCAGGAAAAAAATTAAGCTGAAATTGCATTAAATCTGGTTGTTTTATTCAAGATAAATCTGAAAGATTTTTATTCAACTACATTAAAGTTTCCTGTAATAGGGTAAGCTGCCGTTCTGTAAATCCCCTGTTTATTCCCCTCTTCTTTAAGACTGTAATGATAACTGTGTAAACTATATGTAAATATGTATAGCTGGAAAAAAATACAGAAGTGACATTTCTTTAATCTTGTCTATTTTTAAGGACAAATTATCAATGATGGACACTTTAAAGCAGTTGAGTTCCAATTCTTTTCATTTGAGCAGACGGACAAACAGGAGCCTCCTCTGGGTCTTCTGGTTTCTTCGGTGGAGGGTACAGACAAAAAGTTGTCTTTCAGATCGGCTGACGTGATCACAAAAGCCACCATGATGGTCGGTGACAAGGTCCAGTTCAACATTTCCACCAACAGCGTGACTAAGGAAGAGAGTGCTGTCAACTTGGTCATTCTTCCCGACAGCTACCAGACCGACTCTAAAGAGCAACGAAAAAATGTGAGTGTTTTTGTGGTGGGACTTCGGTGTTGTAGGTTTTGGCTGATCCACGCAAGATGTTTTGGTTGCTTTTTTTATAGTTTCTCTAACTGTCAGCAGAAGCACCCACTTTTGGCGGGGATTTGAAACGGTGTGAAAATGACTGTTGTGCATTTAAACCTAAGTGTATCTTTAGAATTCATATCCAGATGCAAAACTAGACAACTACTCCTTTAAAAATGTCCGATGTGAGAAAAACTCTGCACATGCTTATGCTTACGATATGCTTCTATCTAAATAGGGTCACGTTATCAAGCTGGATGATAATTCTGGATTTATCAAGACACAACAGGCCCCAAAAATATTTTTTTACATGAGTGAGGTCTTGGAAGACACCAAGCTCACTTTTTTCGAGAAGGTTGAATATACAGTAGCACCGGTAAGTCCACCGCCGCCGGAACATCAAGACCTTTGGCGTTTGACACAATTTAATTTTCAGCCTGTGGTTACTGAAAAGCTAAATACAATTTGTATGTGAATCATGTTTTCATGGTGTAATTTTCCTGCTGTATGAAGAATGAAGGAGCTGCCGGTGGAAGTCAAGCTATTAGAATAAGACGACTGAATGAGGGCATCTTCACCTCTGCATCAAAGTCAGAGACCGTTGGGGTTAAAGAGAAGGTGCGGAACATGTTTCTTTGTTTTTAAAGAGTAAGTCATCCACAAATGAAACCTTTTTCATAACCTGCAACCCTCCCGGATATATATGACCTTCATTCCTTCCTTCAACTGAAACCCCATTGTGATATATGTTCTTATAGAGCCTGCCAGACTCTTCATATGTGGTAACTCACAAGTTTCTACGACATCCTTACTTTGAGTTATGAGCCGTCAAAGTTTGTCCCAATGTTCAGTCTATGGGAAATTTGGTGGTTGTGAGAGTCCGGTTTTCGAAAAAACAGAACCTGGTTCAGATTAAAAAGATATAGCAACTCAAATCAGACCAGTTTGAAGGTCTGTGGAAAGTTTGGTTGATGCTACTACTTTGGTTGAGGAGTAGCAGTCAGAAATTTTGGGGACGACAAGAATAATAATAATAATAATAATAACTAGATTTTAAAGTTAGAGTACAAACTTTAAGTTGGCTTTACAAAGCCTGTCCTGAAGAGTTTGAAATGGTTTGAAAGATTTTATTGTTAAACTTTTTCTAACATGATGGAAAAAATATGACACCAGTGTGTAAAAACCGGGCTTAGTCTGTTGTTAGCATGATTAGCACGTTCGCTAGCATAATTAACATGTTGCTAGGTTTACCTGTTTGGTTGCTATGGGCGTGGCTTAGCATTTGCCAGTTGATGATACTCTAAGCTTTGAGTGAAACGAACCAACCCCTGTGTCTCTACGAATTTCCGATGCAGAGATATAGGTATTGCAAAACGGTTGCTAGGATAACCTGTTTGTTTGCTATGGACGTGGCTTAACATCTGCCAGTTGATGATTCTCGAAGCTATGAGTGAAACGAACCAACCCCTGTGTCTCTATGATGTTCTGAGGCAGAGATACAGGTATTGCAAAATGGCTGCTAGGCTAACCTGTTTGGTTGCTATGGGCGTGGCTTAGCAGAAGCCAATTGATGATGCGCCAAGCCCTAAGTGAAACGAACCAGCCCCCATGTCTCTACAATGTTCTGATGCAGAGATATAGGTATTGCAAAACGGTTACTAGGCAAACCGTTTTGGTTGCTATGGGCGTGGCTTAGCATCTGTCATTTGATGATACTCTAAGCCAGGGTTCCTCAAATCTTACCCTGGAGGGCCGGAGCACTGCAGAATTTAGCTCCGGCCCTGATCAAACACACTTGAGCAAGCTAATCAAGTTGTTCAGTATCACTAGAAAATCACAGGTATGCAAGTTTGATCAGGGTTGGAGCTAAACTCTGCAGTGCTCCGACCCTCCAGGGTAAGATTTGAGGAACCCTGCTCTAAGCTATGAGTAAAACGAACCAACCCCCATGTCTCTATGATGTTCTGATACAGAGATATAGGCATTGCTAAATGGTTGCTAGGGTAACCTGTTTGCTTGCTATGGGCGTGGCTTAGCAGAAGCCAATTGATGATGCGTCAAGCCTTAAGTGAAACGAACCAACCCCCATGTCTCTATGACGTTCTGATTGATGTAGAGTTATAGGTCTTGTTAAATGGTTGCTAAGTTAACATGTTTTGTTGCTATGGGCGTGACTTCGTAGCTTAATAATGTTTCAGGGATACTGATTGGTTGCCTGAGTAAAATGAGCCCCCCCTCTTGTCTCCAAGTGGTTGTACTGCGAAGATATTCAACACGGGACAGTTATAACGGCATATTTCCTCTCCCATTATAAGTGTAGGGGGATTTTTGGGGGACTCTTACACCCCAGGGGTGCAACTGACACCCAATTGTGAGTTATGTTCTTATAGAGCCTGCCAGACTCTTCAAATGTGTTAACTTGCAAGTTTGTATGACATCCTCGCTTTGAGTTATGAGCCGTCAAAGTTTTTCGCAATGTTAAGTCTATGGGAAATTAGGTGGTTATGAGAGTCTGGTTTTCGAAAAAGCAGTAAAGACTGTAAAGCAGGGGTCTTCAACTACTTTTCTAAGAGGGCCAGATTTCAAAAGTATAAATAGGATGCGGGCAAGTTTTTGCCCATATCATAATTTCTTGTTATTTTGTATTTCCATTATTCATTGACTCAACTCAACTCAACTTTATTTATATAGCGCTTTTTACAATTTTCATTGTTACAAAGCAGCTGTACATGAGACACAATAGATTACAAGTAAAACAACTAAAGGCATATACCTGTAAAAACAAGAAAAAGGTGGAAAACAACAAAACAGACATACAAATGCTCCACACACACAATATGCATACATACTTACACACATTGACATAGACGCACACACACAAACACACTCACACACACACACACACACACAAACACACTCGCACAAAAGGACAGTGAAAGGACACATTTGAGATAAAGGAGAGAGAGAACCACAGGTCAAATATTAAACGGACTATAAATTCTTATATATTAATTATTTCTAATTTCTGAATTCTAAAGTAGCCCCCCCGGCCAGGCAGATAGTGCAAAACAATATACAAACGGTGGCGAGGAACCCAAAACTCTAATCGAGAAAAAAAAACTCAGGGGAACCCAGGCCCGACCGGGGCATTCCAGTTCCCCTCTGGCAAAGGCTGCTGCCTCTGCACAAGCACAACAGTGCTTGCGCAACAAGGCTAAATAAAAATTAAAAAATAAGCTTAATAAGGTAAATGGTAGATTTAAGATTATCATTAACAATCTAATAGCATTTGAAATGTTGTAGGAAAATCAAAGTTGCCACGTCCTTTATCCAGCTCTATCCTCTCAGCTCTTGTCAGGTCACCGCTTCCCATTCTCAGCTCTGCCATCAGGTCTGGGCATGAACTGCCTCCTGCGGTAACCTTGGAACAAAGAGACAAGACTGGCTGAGAGTAGAGTACTGTTCTGCACTCTTTGATGCAACAAGTACATCATTTGTTGTTGGATGTGTTCCTGGTTCCGGTTGATCTAAATAATGCAGCCTAAATCCTCTGAGGATTAATATTATGGAAGTGTAGTGTATGCAAGATTAAAAAGATGCGTCTTTAGTCTAGACTTAAACTGACAGAGTGTGTCTGCCTCCCGGACATTGCAGGGAAGAATATTCCACAGTTTAGGCGCTAGTAAGAAAAGGATCTACCACCTGCACTTGATTTTGAAATTCTAGGTATTACCAACTGACAGGACTCCTGAGAGCGTAATGCACGTGGAGGTCTGTTATACAATAGAAATTCATTTAAATACTGCGGCGCTAGACCATGCAGGGCTTTATAGGTAATAAGCAAGATCTTAAAGTTAAGGCGATGTTTTATAGGTAACCAGTGCAAGGTTGAAAGAACCGGGGTTATATGCTCATACTTTTTAGTACGTGTAAGAACTCGAGCTGCCGCGTTTTGAACCAGTTGCAGTTTTTGTAATAGGCCTGCAGGGCAACCACCTAGAAGTGCATTACAGTAATCTAGTCTTGATGTCATGAATGCATGAATTAATTTCTCTGCATCTGACATCGACAGCATATGACGTAGTTTAGATATATTCTTAAGATGGAAAAATGCAATTTTACAGGTGTTGGCGACATGGCTTTCAAATGACAGAGTACTATCGAATACAACGCCAAGATTCTTAGCTGACGACGAGGATTTTATGGAGCATCCATCAATCGTTAAGCAGTATTCTTGGTTGTTACGTATAGCGGTTTTCGGTCCCGTAAGTAACACTTCTGTTTTGTCCGAGTTTAATAGTAAAAAATTGTTACTCATCCAGTTTTTTAAGTCAACTATGCAATCCTTTATTCGATCGAACTGCTGGGTTTCGTGAGGCTTTGAGGAAATATAAAGTTGAGTATCATCAGCATAACAGTGAAAGCTAATTCCGTGTCGCTTTATTATATCTCCTAGAGGTAGCATGTATAATGCGAAGAGCAGAGGCCCCAAGACTGAACCCTGTGGTACACCGTACTGGACTTGCGATTTGTGGGACACCTCATTGTTTATTGCTACAAATTGAAAACGGTCAGATAAATAAGACTTGAACCATTTCAATGCTATTCCGTTAATGCCGACGTAATTTTCGAGTCTATGTAGAAGTATGCTATGGTCAATGGTGTCAAATGCAGCACTAAGGTCAAGCAGCACCAATAACAAAATACAGCCACGATCAGACGCTAAAAGCAGATCATTTGTAACTCTAATCAAAGCAGTCTCTGTACTGTGACATGCTTGAAATCCAGACTGGAATTCTTCATTAATGTCATTCCTTTGGAGGAAGGAGCATAATTGAGTTGAAACTACTTTTTCCAGAATTTTAGATATAAAAGGTAAATTCGATATAGGCCTGTAATTCCCTAGTTCTTTAGGGTCGATTTTGGGTTTTTTGACAAGGGGCCTTATAACAGCCACCACATGTCCTAGTGTCAGAGATGAGTTAATAATACTAAGAAGAGGATCTATAATTTCTGGGAGCATTTCTTTCAGTAGTTTTGTAGGTATAGGGTCTAGCATGCATGTTGTTGATTTAGATGATCTAATGATTTTAGACAGTTCATTGTGATCTACAGTAGAAAATAATTGCACTTTCTCCTTAGGGGTGCTGTAGTGAGTTTGTTCAGCGGGTTTCACTTCAGGTTGCATTGTTATAATTTTTTCTCTTATATCTTGGATTTTACTAGTGAAGTAGTTCATAAATTCATCACTGTTATGCTGATAATCAGAATCTGACGTCGCTGACGACTTATTTTTTGTTAATTTAGCCACGGTGTTAAATAAAAACCTAGGGTTGTGATGGTTTTCCTCTATTAGTGATGAAAAGTAGGCGGATCTAGCCTGTTAAAATTTTCAATAGTAATGTCAAAATCGTCAATGTTTTTACTCATGCTAGATATTTTAGACAAGTCAGGCAGATTATCGAGAAACGCATCTTTGGTAGTTGAAGTAATCGTTCTACCATATTTGTAACAAGGAGTTTGATTTGCAGCCGTAGGCCAGTGAAGCAAACATAATATCAGATAATGATCCGAAATGTCTTCACTCTGCTGAACGATTTTAACATCATCCACATTTATACCATAAGATAGTATTAAATCTAAAGTATGATTACGAAGGTGAGTGGGTCCTGACACATGTTGACTAACGCCCATGGAGTTAAGAGTGTCTTTGAAAGCCATGCCCAAGGCATCTGTATCATTCTCTACATGGATGTTAAAGTCACCAACGACAAGGACTCTATCTGAGGCCAGTACTAGTTCGGATAAGAACCCACCAAAATCTTTAATAAAATCTGTGTGGTGCCCTGGAGGCCTATATACAATAGCTAGAATAAATTAAAAAAATGTTTTATCCTTAGTATTAGGTGTTGATACGTGAAGTACCATGACTTCAAAGGAATTGTATTTAAAATTAGACTTCTAAGAGATGATAAAAGTATTATTGTAAAGTGCAGCGACACCTCCCCCTCTACCTTTTAGACGAGGCTCGTGTTTATAGTAATAATCTTGGGGAACGGATTCATTTAGAGTAATATAATCATCTGGCTTTAGCCATGTTTCTGTCAAACAGAGCAGGTCTATTTTATGATCGGTTATCATATCGTTAACAAAAAGTGCTTTATTTGAGAGAGATCTAATATTAAGCAATCCGAGTCGTAAAAGTTGATTACTTGTATTTTGTTCATGTTTGATTTGTTTAACGTTTATTAAATTACTTTCAAGAGGTTTACGCAATATATTATGTTTGCTAATCCGGGGGACAGACACAGTCTCTATTTTATGTTGTTTGTAAGAAGGGGTTATTACATGTTGTATATTCGGTGTATTTTGTAACGTGAGACGGCAAGCAGACAGTTGGTTAAGCCATTCTGTCTCCTTCCTGACCTGTGCCCTAGGTAGTCAGCCTTTAGCATTATTAAGACTGTGTGCCAAATTTCTAGAGAGGAGGGAAACCCCATCCCAGGAGGGATGGAGACCATCTCGTTTCAACAGGTCAGGTCTGCCCTCAAAACTCTTCCAGTTATTTATAAAATCTATATTATTCAGCAGGCACCACTCAGACAACCAGCCATTTAGTGATGATAATCTGCTATAAATCTCATCACCACGGTAAGCAGTGAGGGTGCCAGAGAATATTACAGTGTCTGACATTGTTTTTGCGAGCTCACACACCTCTTTAATATTATCTTTAGTGATCTCCGATTGACGGAGTCTAACATCATTTGTGCCGACGTGAATAACAATCTTACTGAATTTACGATTAGCCTTAGCCAGCACATTTAAATTTGACTTGATGTCAGGTGCTCTGGCTCCCGGTAAACATGTGACTATGGTGGCTGGTGTCTCTATGTTAACGTTCCGGACAATAGAATCACCGATCACTAGGGCACTTTCAGCAGGTTTCTCAGTCGGCGTGTCACTGAGCGGGGCAAACCTGTTCGAGACTTTAATCTGAACGGTTGGGTGATGTTTTGTCCTGCGACTATGCCGTCTCACCATCACAAAGTTTCCCAGCTGCAGGGGATTTTCAACCGGAACCGAGCCGTGTGCGCTAAGATTGTTCGCATCCAAACGGTCCCTACACTCTTACTATCCTCAAATAAAGATTGGATGCGAGACTCTTAATTCTAAGATCTTCTCCGTCAGCCTAACTACTTCCCTGCATTTATCACATGTAAAACCCTCGCCGCTGACAGAGACGGCTAAGCTAAACATATGACATGAGGTGCAAGTAACAACAATAGGAATAGAAGCCATGACTCACCGGGTATGAAGTGCAATCCTAACTTACCAAGGTTGCTTGATGAGTCTTAGTATATACGCTTAAAAAGAGAAACAGTTAGCACACAAGACAAATAGGGGGAGATGATATTCCACAGTAAACAGAAGGCAAGCTAACACGCTAATATGCTAGCGGCGTTACGTTTCAATTAATATGTTTAGAATATAAAGTTATAAATAATTCGGCAACGACAGTGATAGGTAACATTAGTAAAATACACTAGTATTAAGACCAAGAACAAATGTGAGGTGGAGCAAGTGTCAGAGGATACAAACTAGCCGCCGGCAGCGAGGCAAACAGGAACCGGAAATGTAACCCTTGCATTTTGCATTGCATTTTGTTCATTTTATACTGGTCTTGTTGCTGTTACTTAAAGGTCATATATTAAAGCATGCACAAAAATATTGCATCTAGTATATACAGCGAGGGAAATAAGTATTTGATCCCCTGCTGATTTTGTAAGTTTGCCTGCTTACAACGAAATGAAGGGTCTATAATTTTATGGTGGGTTTATTTTATCTGATAGAGACGGAATTTTAAAGATAACAATAATTAGACAATATCCATTAAAAATGTGATTTTAAAAGTCTGAGTTACTTAATCACTGATGATAATAATGGGCACAATGTTGAATAAAAACAGTGCTTATTTATTTTCTTTAACATGTAAGTATTCAAGTAAAAACAATTGTAATGTAATGTAAATTGTGCAGCATACAAGCAAGATGAAATGATAATAATAATAATAATGAACAAATAGCATCTGTAAACAAAGTACTCTGATCTGTAACATATTGCACACAACCATGTGTCCTCACGGCCTTATTGCCTTACAACCTATGGCCTTATTGAACAAATACCTAACTTCAAGTACTGCCCAGTACAAAGATTGCACAAAAATAAAAAGGAAAATCTGCCCAAAACGTGCACTTCCAAATCAGATTATCTTAAATAATATAATATACATTTGTTAGCAAATGACATCAAAGTAAACAAGGTCCACAATTTGCAGACAAATAAAATATAGTCACTATTATTAAAGCACACACTGGCATGGACAGATGCTGAAACTTTATAGAACAATATAGGCCAACTGCTCTTATCGTAAGGCACATTTCTGCTAAACGACTCCACTAAAGTTTGCTGAGTGTGTTGTGAAGCAGGTATCTTAGCCGATGTCGGCTGTTCTCGGGCAGCGGAGTCTCTGAACTTTTCATACTCTTGGTATTCCTTGCTATGGTTGGTCTGCAGGTGGTGAAACAAGTTTCCCACACACTATGCAGAGTGCCGTCTTTTGCGCAACAACAGTTTTCTCAAAACCAAACCACTACCATGCAAGTGAGGTTGAGACACGTTTAGCAACTAAGTCATCCGAAGTAGATTGCGAGGCTGTGGGTGTCTGCATGTTGTCTCCTTCTGTCAAATTGATTGCGATATGAAATGAGCTATATCATTTTTCTAGAAAAAACAAAACATTTGTTAAGCCTCAGTTGTCATTTGTTTTGCTTTAATGGTGGTTGTATGTGCATTTTGGAACCTCACCATGTTTATCACCATAAGAGAAAATATGACAGCAAAACATTTTATATACATCTGTGATGGTGAGAAAACAATAAAATAACTTTAATTTATTACTTTTATAGAGCTTGCACAGTTAATTTACCGGTTGATCATATACACAGAGCACCATTAATCTTTTCTTTTCCTGATAGTTTTGAGAAAACATGCATCTGTCGATTGACCAATTTATTGTAAATGGTGCAAAAAATTGTACCGCTAGCATTCATTAGGTTTACAATTTAATAGTTCACCCAAAATTAAAATTCTGTCATAAATTACTCAACCTCAAGTTGTTCCAAATCTGTATACATTTCCTTGTTTGGTTGAACACAGGGAAAGATATTTGGAAGAATGTTAGCAACTGAAATTTCTAGGGCACCATTGACATACCATTTTTTTTCTTTTGAACAATTTTTTTTATATTTTGTAGGAATCTCAGTTGCTATTATTTTTATAAATATCTTTGTGTTCAAGAAATGTATACAGGTTTGGAACGGCTTGAGGTGAGTAATCCATGATAGAATTTTCATTTTTGGGTGAACATTAAAATAAGCTCAGGCTATTATGGATGTCTGCAATCCATAATGCACATTCCTGCTATATGCGACATACATCATTTTATTTCATTTTTACTTAATTACGACTTAATTTTTGACCTTTGTGTATTATCAAAACCAAAGTCGCATAACTAGAGTGAGTCACAGTTTGTGGATAAAATAATTATCCATCTGCGGTCACAATGCATGGAACAAGCGCATGAAGTAAGCACAGACCTTACTAATTGTCATTGCAACCACTAGTTGATACGATAAATATCAATAGTGGATCTGTTTGGTTAATATGACTTGACTGATCCTAAATGTGGCTGTTTATACCAAGTTTGTTTTGCTCCCAGCAGAAGAAATTGACCATCAAATTGCTTCAGGATTCAGTGGACAAAATCAAAGAAGAGGTTAAAACAGAAGGAAGTGACTCGAATACTGCGGCGTAAGTAAATCATGAGCATCTTGCTCATTTTAGTACATAAGTACATTCTTTCAAAGCTGTTACAAAATATTTTGCTGTTTTGTAAATAGTAAAGCTTGTTTTATTACATCTGATGAAAAATGAAGCTTATATCACAGTTCAGATCAAACACACGGAGGCTTTAAGCACAAGTTATGGTCATTCGTAGGCTACGCCGCATGCAACGCGCCGGTCTTCCTTTAAACTTGTGCGCCGCTGTCCGCATTGACAGTTAGTGACCATTAGGCATCACGCGTATGTTGCTTGTCTAACCAAGTTATGAGCCGTAGAAGCAGCAGCTCGTTTGAGAAGCATTGGCCCTTTCTCAATATGCGTTCTTCATTGGTCTAATGTTCTCGCTCTATATCATCAATAACCATCAAAGTCCGGTTCCAATACCCAAGACCACAAGAACAGAGAGCACATGAAAGTACCTGGATGTGTTCTTTGTATCAAGGATGCATCGAATGCATGCCTTGTGCACATACGGAATCCGCTTGAAGTCACTGCGGCGCGTCCATCAAAGTTTATTCTTCCGTGGCTGCCTCACAATACCGGTCTCCATGAGAACACAAGTCCGTTCTTGGAATTGAGAAACGGCCACAATCATTGATAGCAGTCACTTTTGTTTCAGCTTGGGATGTTAAATACATAAGAACAAATAATTTTCTTGAATAATTTATCCGGGAAATGCGCTTAAGTAAACATGACGCTCTCTCAGATTTTTTTGACCTGAGGGAGGGGTTCAAACCGACCAATCACAACACTTGCGGTCTGCGTAGGGTCTGCCGTGAGTTGATGCGTTGTTACATTTTTGGAGATGTCCACGTAAGGCTACACAGCAACGCACAGCCTACGGCGTAGGTCCTTTCCACGACCATGAATTACGCTTCAGGAATGTTTTGGTTTAATGTAAATGCTTCCAGTGAAATTTGCACTTGCTTTAAATAGATAATTTTTTCAATCAAGAAAGATTCTCTTATCCACACATGTTAGAATAAACTTTGTAGGATTTATCTTCACAATTTCTTGAACTTTAGCAAACCAAACACGGGAACAAACAAGAAGCCACCATTTACGACATCAACTGGGGAACTTAATAAGGAATGTGAAATCAAACAAGAAAAAGCAAAAAAAGACACCAGATCACAAAGCAGAGACAAGGATGCTAGCCTTCGCAGGTGTAGTCGCAGCAGAAGCAGAGAAGGCGATCGCCGCAGGCGGAGTCGCAGCGGAAGCCGCAGCCGGGACAGATTTGGCAGAGTTCACAGGAGTTCCAGCCGTGAGAGGAGGGACGGCAGATACCGACGCAGTCGGAGCAGAGAACGCTCGGAGAGACACCGGTGCAGTCGAAGCAGAGAGAAGAGTAGCCGAAGTGCCAGGAAAAGAAGCTACAGCCCAAATTACAGAGATGATCGCTTTAAAAAACATAGCAGCAGTAAAGATGCCAATGTCAGCAACAGGAAAAGAAACAAAAGCCCTGAGGAAGATGTAGACGATGAAATATCAAAGAAAAGGAAAGAGCTGATGGAGCTCAATGAGATGATTGCCCGTAAGAAAGCAATTGTCGCTATGGAGCAAAACGCTAAAAGATTTGAGGTCGAGGGAGAAGGACAACATGGAGTTAAAACCTTTGATTACCAACATTGTGAGAACCTGTGGATGCCTGAAGCAAAACCAGTTAAGTCCATTTTGAAGAAACAATCTGAGCTTCACAGCGATCTTCCTCTTCAGGTTGGTTTCCGTTCCAATAGTTTTCCCTTTGCATCCCCTTTTCTCTCACATGTCTCAACTTTTTTTCTCATTTTGTAGAAGGTTTCTGCAAGCGAGGATACTTCTCCTATCATACAAAGCGCTGGTATCCCATTCCCGTCTTTAGACTCACAAAGGACAACACTGTGTGACTCTACACTGGAAGATGAGCCTCAGAAGACTTTGACTGCTTCAGGTTCTAAGAAGATACCTTTACCTCATATCCATGATCCAGAACTGGAGAGAAAAAAGCAGCAGTTAGATGAACTCAGTGAGTCCATAGCACGCAAAAGAGCAATAATTGCCTTGGAACAGAAAAGCAGAGGTGTTCAGGACGTTACTGCGATGAAAAGGGAATTTGAGATGAACCCTGACTCGGAACAGTTTGTGCTACCCAAAAAGAACTTATGGAGCGCTGAGATCAAACCCAACATTCAACCGAAAAAATCCATACTAAAGAAACGCACAGAGCTTCTCAGTTTTCAGGTTTGTTTCATTTGTTCATAAATACGTTGTATAGATGAGCACTAGAAGAGTGATATCACACCGAAATGTAGCGGTGAGGTTAGGGCTGCACGATTAATCGCAATTCCCATTCAAATCGGGATTAAATCGATGTGGCTATCGTGATTTTGAAATCGCAAAGACTGCGATTAGGTTTTATGTGCAGCTTGTTCGTGAAACACGGCTCTGTGATCTGTGGGAACTGCTGCTCCATCTGAAAGCTCTGCGCTCTTGATTCGCTTAAAACATGCATTTAAAAAAGCAACACCCATCAAACATTCTTATAAATATACTTTATTATCATGAAAATACCTGAGGAAGCTTGAAAAAAAGTGATAGAAAGATGCCAGATGCAAATAGGAAGACTGCATTTCCTGGTTATACGCGTGGAGCATTTGAGTTTCCGTGATGCAGTATTTCATTTGTGGATAATTTTTTGCATGATAATGTTTAATGTCCCCGACAAAATCTCTAATCCTATTTAGCAACTGGGGTATTACTGTTGTGTGTTACGTCATAGAATAAAACTGGAAAATATTTGGAGCTTTTGTTAACCCCAGATCTTATTTTAGGCATTAAACCAAAAACTTTTGGGATGACAGAACTGGAAGTGTCCAAAATTGCAAATTTCTGCGTTTGCCTGCAAAAATATGGTATCCCTGCGGCACTTTGGTAAAAACAACTCTGCTATCGACCCCTAGGGGTAGCAGTCAACATAACACAGTACTGTAGACACATACACATTAAATGTCCGTTTCAATTTCTTTTTTCAAGTCCCATTGAAATAAAAAATTACAATGCTTATTCTTCCCTGAAATATTGCAGCGTTTATTGTAAATAGTTTATCAATATGGGTCATTTTCTTTTTAAACATTGCGTGCCCACATAATGTTTAGTTAAAATCTAAAAAACAATTACGTCGTTTAAGATGTTAGATGGCTTGGGTGGAGCATCCGTTAACTCCTCCCCTTAAACTTTCAGTCTGCTCCCAGTTCCATTTAAAAATGCAATGGCTGTTATATACATTGAATCAAATCGAAACGAAAGATGAAAGCCATGGCCACTAATTTTCTCATTCGAAATTCCATTTCACTCTGAAATGCATCAATATACGGAAGTACAAATGATCGTAACTTCTGGTTTACAGGGACTTTAACCGATAGTTTTAATTGATCAGATCTCATTACTAATTCTTATATCGTTTATTGTAAGGGGGTTCATTTTTTCATTCCTATGTCATGTATGTTGTAAAATATGTAAGGTTGGACCCTCAAATTGAACATTTTGCAGAATCCATACAGTGGGCGATTGTACATGGGCAGTAAATGGTTCAGGAAGAGATTTTATATTATTATTTGTAATCGGAATATCATTTTTTTTCAGAGTGACACAACCTCAGTTGATAATTATGATCAAGTCAAGCCAAGTCAGGATGATTCTCTTTTTACAAAACCATCTTTTCAATCAACGGCAGCCTTTCCATTCGTCAAGTCCTCGAATTCACAACCTGTTCGTTCCGATACTTTAGGCTTATTCAACAAAATCATAAATGAATCACAACCCTCCCTGTTTAACAAGCCTGCCATTGTCCCAAAGTCACTTGCGCAAGCATCCAATCTAAGATCTTTACATGACCAGAACCCTCTCGGTATGTCTAAAGCAACCGGTTCTCAAGAGGTCCAGCACAGGGTCATCTCTTCTCAACCTCATAGCGAAAGCCCTTCTACAAGCCAGACCTTACCCTCCGATCAAAAGCGTACCGTTCCGACACAAATGGAGCGCTTTCTAAGCGCTCTCAACAAGGCGGACTCTAGCCTTGTAAGCTCATTGATTCAAGACGCTAGAAAGGATTTGCCTGTAGTAAGCAAACCAAAGCCCCCTCAGCAGCACTTGGATAGAAACATACCCTTCATGGATGATATTTACGATCCTTTTCAAGACGACGACGATGACAATGATGAGACCTTCCCTGAAGTAAGAGACACCGGTAGACATTCCATCCAAAAACTGGGCAAAAGCCTTGTGGAAGCAGAAGACCCCAACCAAGATGACCTCTTGCCTCACGAACGAGCCATAGAGGATGGTAGTGGCTTTTCTCAGCTTGTTGGAACTAAATATGATCTACAAGCCTCCGCAAAAGCTGAGAGGAAGCTTCCCTACGGTCATCAAACGGCTCCGGATAATTGGTCCACACATCAAGCAGAACCTGATTGGTCTGAAAAATGGAAAGCATACACGGAGGATAAAAATCGGTATTCTCCTAAACAAAAGGCGTATGCTGATAAACCAGATCTGTACAGAGAAAGTAGTCAGTCCGCAGAATACCAGAGCATCAGTCCAAGTGTCCAGCATTCTTACGTAAAAGAAATGACTGATAGCACGTTTCAGAAAAGCGTAGCACGCCAGCAGTCCGAAGAAGGCAACGAGGATAAGAAAGAGGATCAGTTTGAAAAGATTCAAAGTCTTCTTCAAACAATTGGTTTTCATTTAGACACAGGGGAGGTTAGCAAGTTGACAGACAGGACAAGAGAGCGGTTGTACGGCAAGGCTGCGAAACCTCATAGCGCGCCGTCTTCTGACAGAAATCGAGAGTCGTCCGTGAGTCGATCCGAGCGTGGGGGGAGTAGCAGGGCAGATTCTTCCGACGCAGAAGGCTTCCGATCGGTTTCTCCGGCTCAGTCGTCTAATCGTAAGGTTTACATGAGCTACAAGGACTCTGTTAAAAACAAAGACCAACTTAAAGTGGAAGATGTAGACCTGACCAGCATTAAACGGACCATATTGAACGTGAAGTCGGAAGATGATACGCCTGATCCCGTCACGCCGTCAGCCGAGCATACAATGGTTTCTCCAACTACTTATCAACTGGCAGCTGAAGCCGAAGCCCAGTATGCTCAAAACACCAACGTTCCAGCCTTTCCGCCGTCGCAATATTCTTACTACAGTAACGAACACAATCCGTGGAGTTGTGCTTATTCTCAGTATGCTTCATATGGCACGTATGGCGTTATGCCCCCTCCACCTTTTCCTAGTTTTCATATGCCTCCGAATATGATGCCTGGTTATAGCTCGTACACACCGCAATCGGTCAATCCGTATCTTGTGGCTCCTTCGCACTTGCCAGTTCCCTTTGCGCCCTCCAACAACATTATCATCTCCCCTGTAGAGACCAAAAAAGCCCAGCCGTCGGTTAGGTGCCTCAAAACCATACAAACTGTTAACATGACAGCTGCCACAGACGTGAAGCCTGATGCAGATGTGACCGCTGACACACATCCTGCAAGTGCACACCCAATGCAGACTCTGTCGAAGCTGGGTGAACACTTGGTGTACGAAGCTGGGAAAGCACAGCAGGTGGCTACCATAACAGAGGAACAGAAGAAACGGGTATGACATCTTTCCTCAAACTTTCTTCAAATGTGGAATTAAAATTATTTTCTGTGATCCTTTGTCGGATGAATCCTAATGCTCATGTTGTGTTTAACACGTGTTATAGTCATGTCTGCGATGTAACTAGGGGTTTCACATTATACCGGTATTGACGTGATATTGATAACCGTGATTATGTATATTGTGTTTTTACAATGCGCATGATAACATTGTAAATAGTGAAGCGCAAAAAAACCCCACTAAATATTTAAGATGCATTTGGCATTGTATTTATCCTTGTAATCTTGCTTTTATATATTTATATAATATTCCCGATAGATAGATATATTTTTGCTATATAAGTATGTGAGTAGTGAAAGTCTGATATTGTGACAGCCCTAGATGTAACAAATTTCTGAGTATATCCAAGTATTGTAGCTATACGCTTGTTGTTTTAATGATATTATCACATCTGCTTTCTGTAAGATTTTGAACATGTTATAAATGTACTGGTTGCTCTATCACTGTTGTGTCAGTGAACGTTTTGTTCTCATATAATTGTACTCTGGGCAGCTTGAGCAGTTTAACCAGAGAATGAAGCTGAAGAAAGAGAAGCAACTGGAAGCCCAGCGATCACGTGGACAAAAACAGAATTCAACTACAGGTATTAGTATTGGCCTTTAGGTTCAAAAGTTGATTATCTTATTTTGCAGTGCAAGATGTTTAGGCACAATTACTTGCCTAATTTTAGGTAAAAATTATCCATACCAATGTTTTGAATTGACTTCAAAACAGCAGAGGTTATCAGAGAAACAGTCCCTTATCAAAAGTGTCAGAAATTATAGCAGGTCTTTAAAGGAAAAAGTTTCCTGGTTGCTCAACTGGCATAGTGTTGGGTATATTTCTTTGTAAATTGACAGTATTTTTAACAGATTTTTGGCGCTTAGCCTCAGGTTTACTGCAGATTAGCTGTTAGTGAGCATTCAATGTCAAATGCCGCCTTCAAGCGGAGTTGTAAATATTGTAATTTCAAGTTTCAATCACCCATGAACAACCAAGCAAAGTCGTCTTTACAAGTGGAAACTAAATGGAATTCTAGATGATACACAGATGGATGATTTGTGATGTGTTACGGGACGTGTCATGATGGAAAGCAAATCTGTTGTAATTGGTCAGGTGTTATTTTGTCAGGTTTTTCAACCATTTAAATGCGTGATGCATGGAACAGCTTATGAAAACGAAAAATTCATTTATTGCTAATGTATGCACAATCATATAATGTATAAAAAACTATTAGGATTCCCGTGACCTTTCTAACGGGCTAACAATTTTAGCAATTTTGTATTCAAATATTAATATAAATCGATTTGGAGTAAATTATTCATAAAGCTCAGGAAAACGGTCACATTATCCATATTTTGGTTTGGATAACGCTACCACAATAACAGATTTTGTAAAGTCAGAAAATAACAATATGTCTTCGGGTGGGTTGCACCAACAAGGATTAAAGTAAATGGAGTTTAGAGCTAATCTAGGGTTTGTTGATCCTAGTTTTATTTTAATTCAAATTGCGTTGCACCCTTTGATTTTAAACCGAGATTAACAAATCGTTGATTAAAACTTTAACCTGTATTTAAACCATCATAGGGAATACATTTTGTCCGCCATGACAGATTTGCTGGTGTGACTAAACATTAAAAAAGGAAATAAACAGCCGGTGCATGTAAAATAAACGTAATTTGGCTATTTAAAATCTCTCTGGATAATTCATTGATCAGTCTGATCATCCATAAACACAATACCGGTTTCGCTTATTGTTCTGTTTCTGATCATTTTCCCG
Organism: Triplophysa bombifrons; assembly: GCA_029783895.1. Taxonomy (NCBI): domain Eukaryota; kingdom Metazoa; phylum Chordata; class Actinopteri; order Cypriniformes; family Nemacheilidae; genus Triplophysa; species Triplophysa bombifrons. Next base: position 18,095,843 of record CM056459.1, on the reverse strand, counting down.
CACATTTTAGTGTAGATATCATTTAAACCTCCTCTGTAGCAAGTTAAAAATTAATCCCTAGCTGAGAGATTAATTCTGTTGTTTTTTAAACTCCGATTTAAATTAATCTAGATTTACAGTAAATTTAAAACATGGATCAGATGATAGCCTAAATATAAACCTGATTATTTTTAAACATTGTTTACAGTTTGGTGCAACGGAAGTATTAAATAATCCTTGATTTAGTCTAGGTTTCAGCCTAATCCTTGTTCGTGCAACCCACCTATAACATCAAAAGCTCAATGTGGAGGTATCAACATCCCGGACGCACTTGAAGGCAGCATTATTTATGTTTTTTAATAAATTAGCTTCTTTATACTGATAGGTTTCTGCCAGTATTGTATGTATGGTGCATCTCTTGCTCTTAAGATATCATGTGAAATGTAGGCATTATAAAACAGAAAGGTGAGGTTTTGTTTAACCCCTTGTATGATGTTCACGTCTATGGGATTTGTGTTTTCAATCTCAGACATTTAGTTCATTTAAGATAAACATTTCTTTCACACATACCATAGATTTTTCTTTATACTACATACACAAATAGCATCTTTCTTTTTATAAATTTGAATAAACGGAGGTAAGTGACGTTGATGTTTAACCCAATTATAAGAAATATAGTCAGCACATATGGTTCATATTTGTCAAGTATTTTGACCTGCATTGCTTAAACACAATTAAGATGGGTATCATAGACTTGAACACCATACAGAGGGTTAAGACCAAATCCAGATCTCAGTTAATTTTAAGAGCAGAGATGAGATGCACATGTTAGTTATAAGGGGCTGTTGGTTTGTGCATTCAAAACGGCTAGACAGCAGTCTCAAGGCTCATTTTTTCAACCGTTTTCAAATTGACGCAGGCATTAAACTCAATATTGATTAAATACCAGCAATGTTTCTTAGTAAGGTAGCAAGAATTCTAGAATCTACAAAACTGGTCTGCGAACCCCTGCTCTAAGGGTTGGGTTGTAGATGTGTGGTAAGCAAGCCATGTAAGGTTTTGTAGCTTTCAAAATATTTGAAAGACCCCAATGTTAAAACATGAACCGGCCTGTAAAAAAAGTAAATTGGCCACGTCTGTTGAGATTAATGCACACCCTATCTATATTGTAACATATTTACAGGTAAAAGTACCCCCAGTGAGAAAAAGAATGTGTGGATATGTGGCCACTCTCTGGTGTTTTGGGCTGAGAAGAGGGCAAATTCACTGGAGTTCGGCGGCCAGTTGGGCATGCACCCCAACAGCACCCGCATCTGGTGGAAGGGCGTGCAGGGCCTGACGAGGCAACAGCTTCTGCCTTTGCTGCTTGAACTTAGAGACAGCTGGCCCAAACCCGACGTCCTCATAGTCCACTTGGGCGGAAATGACATCAGCACAACTCCTCCAGACCTTTTCATTTGTTATGTGAAGAAAGATCTCGCCTCACTCAAGAACATATTCCCTGGATGCCTGCTGGTGTGGTCTGACATCCTGTCACGGCGGTTCTGGAGGGACGTAGAAGACAGCAGGGAAAGGGATATCATTCGCATGGGCATTAATGACAGCATACATAACGTTATGACTAAACTTGGTGGCACCTTTGTGACCCATGACTATATAAGTCCCAGTTCTGGACTTTATAGACCAGATGGTGTACACCTGTCTGGGAAGGGCATCGACACGTTCAATCTTAACTTGCAAGAGTTTCTGGAGAAGTGGGAGAGTGAGATTGAGGTGAAGGAAAAGTCACTAAGGGTACCGCTTCATGAAAAAAAAGCTTTTGTTTCCTAATGTGTTTCAAGTTTTCTCTTGTATATTGAGTTCTTTTATATGAGTATGTGCTGTTGTAGATTGTAAAAATAGCCCATATACATTGAAATGTAATCATACTTTCAATGCATGCAAAGATTTTGAATGATTTAGCTTCTGTTTTTTACATGTTCTGTTTTATACATTCCCTTTAATGTCAAATAAATAAGAAATGTGATCACCTTACTGGACAGTATAGTGCCTTTTAATAAAAAAAACATGTATAATACATACATGAGATTGGACATTATTATTTATCATACATATGAGAAATGTGATTATTTTGCTGTAATTTTTTGTTTTAAAGGGACTATTCACCCCAAAATAAAAATTCTGTCATAATTCATTCACCCTAAAATATCCTCATTTGTGTTCTGCAGAAGAAACAAAGTCATACAGGTTTGGAATGACATGAGGGAATAAATGAAGTTTTATGAATAAAAATACTTTTTACTTTGGGATGAACTATCCCTTTAAAGGTGCAGTAATTACTTTCTGAGAATATGGGTTGAGCTGTGAAATTGTAACGCAAACAAACACTCCTTATCCCCCATTATGTTGACTGGTTACAAGTGTTGTTGTGCTGTGTGGATAGGTTCATCCACTTTGTTTTTCTTCATTTACACACCCAGGACTTTCAGCACAATGAATGTCAATGGATATCTTGCAAACATTCACAAAATTGTTTAGGTGTCGCTTATCTAATATCTAATTTTTTTTAAGTATTATATAATGCGGTGGTTCCCAAACTTGTCTTCTGAGGTCTCCTACAGCACATTTTGCACATCTCCCTTATCTAACACACCCAATTCAGGTCATTCAGTCTCTTTTAATGATTTAAAGACCTGGATCAAGCGTGTCAGATGAGGGAGATGAAACGTAAAGTTATAGGGAACCTTCAGGGCAGGTTTGGCGACAGCTGATATAATGTATTCATGAGTAAAATAAATATACAATATCCTAGGAGTACATATTTTTTTTTAAAAAGGTTTACAGATTAAATCTGGACCTGTTAATAACACTTTCATGCACAGTTGCCATTGAAGAAAAAACATCAGTATTTTTACATGCATGAAAACCTTATTAATCTGAATGTCTTAATGTAAATGTAATGTAATAGTTCCTTTGATGTAGGTCTGGAGCATCAAAAGCACAGCCTGGAATCACAACATGAACATGTTTGCACAGCTTGATTTGATTCCCTGCACTGAATAATTGTAAATCTGAATAACAGAAAACACTGGGTTTGTTGGGGTAAGTAGTTGTATTAAATGTCTTTTAAATTGATACGCGTTACATTTAGGAGATGCTTTTATTCAAAGCGACTTGCAACGAAATTAGGACACAAAAAGCAATCTTTGGTAAGGAGGCAATAATACAATAAGTGCTAAGATGGACAGTATTCCCACAGGAAATACAAGTAATATTAGGGAGTTTCAAATGTAGTTTTTTGGGGGGCTGGAAAACAATTCTATGATCACTAGATTTTTCCTGACATGATTATATTTAAGTATAGATTTTAATAAAAGGGGTTTATTTCTTCCAATGTAACTTATAAGAGAGTGATGAGTTGCTATTACAAGAACGTTGAAATAACTTAAGTTAAAGGAACATAAAACATTTGTTGATATGATTTATTGATCACATTTTTTCCCAATGAAGTCACTCAGAACTGTATGGACCGTATATTAGAGCCAAGAAATCGACTGTAAAGCATCTTATTGAATAAAAGGATTCATTCTAATAAAATGTGCACATGTCTCTGATTTCAAACACTCATTTCTCATCCAGTTCATTGCATCTCATGGTTTTTGGTTACACATGGTGTTCGTGATCTGAGATTTCACAACATAGGTATCCGATGAAATACTGTTGCTGGGTTATGAAGTACTTTTAATTTAGGTATACAAAGGTGTTTTACTATCATACCTACACACACACACACACACACACATAGGTATGAAGGATTTGTATATTTTTGGATTAAAGTTTTAGAAACATCTTGGAAATTAAATAAACAGACATCTATGTATGACTGTGTTTGTTATTTCATTCAGAGAACATGCTGTACATTTGCAGCTTGAAAATATGCATAATAATTAAAGGAAAAAATGCTACGATTGAAAAACTCAATTGGTTAACCATAAATAACCGCATTACATATACAAAAAGTAATAGTTTTAACAAGACCTCTCAAACGTGGTAAAAAAAGTATAAATGTGAAAATTCTTAAAATTCCTGGCAGTGCGATTCAAGATTTAGTAACATTTAATTTAAATGGTAAATTTTTTATGAACTTTGATTTATCACCACCTGTTTTTAGTGATTAACGTAAGTAGATTTATAATCATAGTTATCCGATACTGTACACTGGGGACAAATGTATAATGTTCAGATTTTGCTGTTTTGAAATTACTACTATCATTTAGTAATTTAATTTGCTAAATGGTTTCAACCGATTACAATGTCTATAAGTTTAAACATAGCCATTTCTTTGGATTTCTTTCCATAAACACAGACATTTGGCATTACATTGAAAGTTGTAGCTTTTGACCCCATTGACCTTCTGTAAGATCTGCTCAACCATAAGGTATGTGTTGGGTATGTGAGAAGACAGCCACATCTATGGTAAGCATGAGGTGAAATGTGAGGACAGACAGCTATGCAATGGATCTGCAAAAGTGAAATTGCTGCAGATTAAATGCCTAAATGTATAGGAGCATTTAGCATCTTTGTATTACAAATTATAACGTCACTTAAGACACAAATATCCAATATTATGTACAAGTACACTTTCAGATGATGTCACTCATGCACTGTTTTGAATGTACTGTTTTACTGAAGTATTACATAACTACATTTTCTTATGCACTGTTTTGTATTATCATACTGAAGTAATAATATACATTGACTATGGAATGACTATTCTTTCAATATGATATGAAATTACACACAAATGCACTTTTTAGTCTTTTCGAGCACATTATGAGTAGATTAGAAATCCAGCGTTGTCTGAGGCCTACTGAAGATCATTTTCAGTGTTGTTTCTGATTTACCACGAGAAAAAAGATGAATGAAAATAACATTGAGGATGAAATCATATTCTTAATTTACCAGGAGAAAAATAATTATTGCTAGAGCAGGGCACCCTAAAGACGGGCCAGAAGTAATATCATTTTGAAAATAGTGAAAACATATTTTGTTTACCACTGGTTTGTAATTTGAGAGTGTTTAAAAATATATATTAAACAAGACGGTTTGCCACAATTAACACTGAACTAAAGTGCCTAGTAACATTGCGGCAGAGAAAGGGGATTAGCTAAATAAAAAAGAAGATAACCCTAAAACTCCTGATTGGTGTAGTAGAACCTACACCAATTGGAAGTAATAGTGTAAATAATGATTTAAAATGCTGTATTGTCAGACAATCTTCAGAGTTTCTCACTACTTTGTTGGCTACAGCAATAAGGTAAACATATAAAAAGCAATAAAACTCCTTGACACCTTGAAACTTTGTCTGCGAGATTCTTTTCTGTATTGAAGACTAATGCTAATGTACACCTCCTCACATGATAAATTAAATGCAAATTAAAAAAAATGCAACATTTCATACATTTTGCCAACACCGAACACCCTCGGTATTAACATATGATGTCTGCACTGTTAGGCCCGGTTTCACGGACAGACTAGGCCTAATATAAATAAGGACATTTTAGCAGATTTAATAAAAATGCCTCAGTAAAAACATTACTGGTGTGCATCTTGAGACAAAGCAATGGCACTGATATATTTTAAGATTAGTCAGTGCAAGTTATTTTCAGTTAAGACAACTCGAATTTGCATTTCAGTCTAGGATTAGTGTCCTTGAAACCAGTCACTAAACTAGGCTTCTGTTTTATTTCATCTTTGTTCTTTATACCTAACTCAATTGTTAGTTTTACATCAGTTAACATACTTAATTTTATCTTTTCATTTTCCATAAATCCTCAATTGCTGTTGATTTCAGTACTTAAATGAACGTTATTAATTGATCAGACCCTTTTAGCCAAGGCGACTTACAAGTAAGTGAGAGTGCATTTTAATGATGTTGCAAACGTTTTTATTTTATTTATTTATAATAATAATTTTGTTTTTACATTTTTTATTACATTTCTCGTCAAACTGTTTTGACCTGATGCTGTGTCGATGCGTTTGATTGGGCTGAATCCGTCTGACGTCATATCCTCCGAGTGTCGACCAATGGCGACGCTGAAAGCTAACATAGCAAAGAGTTGTCTGTTTTGAGATTGAGTTATGAATGCGGTGTATTGCATTTAAGATTTTTTTACGACTGTTATTGCTTGCATATTTGTCGTTGCAGGAAAGTGTTGCGGTCGGATAAAAAAGATTTACTACCTATAGAGAGCGAGTGCTTCAGCGTCGTTATGTATCGCGGTGGTAGGCCGCACAGAGGCGGCTATCATCCTCCGCCGTCTCGTGGTTTCGATCCCCAGCCTGGGCCCGACCGCGGATATCACGGACCACCCGATCCCTACCGGCGTCCTTCTCCGAGGAGGAGATATTCATCGCCATGTGCGAGAGATGCGCCTCATGACTATAGAGGAGGAGGGCGATCTACGAGAGAGCAAGGGGTAACAAAACACTGTCAAACACTGCGACACCTTCATCACCGTTACGTGATTTGTCAGACATGGTATTATGCAAATACTATGGCACTAGCCTCTGACAACATAACTGTAATATGGTACCAACAAAGTCATTTTGAAATGCAATGAGCAGATGCTCGGATTTTGAGTCTATGCGTAGTGCATACATACATCTTGCAAATCAGACCAATGTAGTATACTAGGTTAAGTGTGTGTGTGTGTGTGTGTTTGTCCATTTGTCCATTTCTATTGTTCTGTGCACAAGGCAGTTATGCACTCCTTTTTCTAAACAGAGGTACAGCCCATCGCCTCCTCGTGGTGGACTCCCTGTTGACCACAGCCTGGTCATAACCGTAGGAAATGAGCTGACCGGGCATCCACCGGGCCATACGGGTAGAGAAGCTCCCTATGTTCGGTAAGAAACTTCACACAGCCAATATAGAAATATAAATATATAGGGACCTATTATATCTGTTAAGCTTGGTCAATAAGGTATGTTGCCCATTTTTTGTTTTTGTTATTATTATAATACATGTTTGAACGTTATTTTAAGAAAAATTTGTTTCTTTATAGCTGGGTGTCCCTGTAAAGAAATGCCTACCTCAAAGTGGATTGCAGCAAATTTCAGAACTTTTGCTCACCTTTTCACGAACCCTTACATGTAGCATCTACGTCCTTTGCAGTGCATTAAGGGCATGTAGATAAGCTGTGTAAATTTAGTGTGTTGTTGGTCTTCAGGATGTATATTGGTTTTCTAAGCCATTTCTCCAGCAAATGTTTCCACAGAGATTGCGCACAAAATATTTGATGTTTAAAACCAATGCAAGCCAAACTTTTACTTTATTTTTTTACTTATCATTTGTCACGTTTCAAAACAAAAATTAAACTATAATCGACAAATATGCTATACATGTGTCCTATGGTGTCAGGAAAACAGTTTATAATATATTATTCATGTTTATATCTATAATATAAATAGATTTATCTTCATTGTTGGTTTTTTGGGGACACACTATTGGACACATTTACAGTATATTTGTGAACTACCCATTGACATTTGATCAAGCTTCAAACAAAACATTATTTGAAAGATTTCAATGGTTGAGAGCTCCTTCCTTACTAAAAAACAAAATCTATTAATTAATATATGCATATTAACTGATTAATGTCATGATGCAGTCTAAACATTTAAAATATGCATCATAATAATAAAAACGACCACAAAATATTATCAAATACTATTGTAAATGTAAATGTAAATGTAAAATCCAGCTATAAATAACATTATCTTAAAGCACAACAATCAAAGCTTGAGCCCAAAAGACATGTTAAGGGAGCACACTAGGGCTGGCCAATACAAATGTGCTCACTCTGTTATATCAAGTGCTGTTTGTGATGTTTTCTTTCAACAGAGATTACGGGGCTGGAGATCCGCACTACAACAAGCCCTATTATTCCCCACGGAGGTCCAGCTATGACGGCCAAAGCGATAGGGGCTCGAGACGACGCAGTGTAAGTCGTGGCAGGAGCAGGGGGCGGAGCCGCAGTCCAGGTTATCCACGGAGCAAAAGTCGGCCACGGAGCAAAAGTCGGCCACGGAGCAAAAGTCGGCCACGGAGCAAAAGTCGCAGCTATAGTCGCGGCAGGAGTCCTGAACTGGCGAAGAGTCGAGGGCGTAGCAAGAGCAGACCTCGTGGGAGGAGCTACAGTAAAAGTCCAAGCAGAAGTGGAAGCCGCAGTCGCAGACAGAGTAGAGCTAGGAGCAGGGGGTGGAGCAGAGGCAGGAGCCACAGCGTCAGTCGCAGTGCTAGCATTGGCAGTAGTAGCAGCAACGGCAGCAATCGCTCCACTAGAAGTCGCCACAGCTACTCCAACAAGAGAACCAGGCTGGGTGCAGAAAAAGAGGACTTCAGTGAGCTGAAGAAGGCTCGGCGACGTAAGGAAATTCAGGATACGCTAGTAAAGCCTGCAAAGTCGATTTTGAAAAAAAGGGTGGATTCCTCGGAGATAGATTCTCCCATGGTTGCACAGGTAATGATCTTTCATGTGTTAGGAGAGTAATGGAAATTCTTCCATTATTTATTTAATCATTTTCATTTCAAACCTGTATAACTGACTTTCTTCAGCAAAACACGAAAGAAGTTCTTTTGAACAATGTTGGTAACCAAGCAACATTGATCCCCCTGTTGAAAAAAACAGTAATGCTTGGTTAGGGATATTTTGATGCTGGTGTGACCAGCTATGGACTAGTACATGACCATCTTAAACCAGCACATGAACAGCTAAGGACCAGTTTAAACCAGCAAATGACCAGCATCAAAACATACCAAACCAGCATATGCTGTTTTTTTCAACAGGGATTGACTTCCATTGTGTGAAAAAAAAAAAAACACTTGACACATTTCTCAAAATACCTTCTTTTGTGTTCAACAGAACAAAGAGTTTAGAAGTTTTGAGTGTGAAAAAATGAATTTGGGTAAACTTGCCCTTTAATATGCTAAGAATGAATGTGAGCAAGCTATTTGTACAGATATTCCCCCAAAAAGTTTAAGCAATCTGACTATTGTTGTTCCATGTCATGTTATGCATTCCAGAATAGTGATTCTCCTCGTGGAACCCCAGAGGGTGGTCTTTCACACGAGGCCGAACAAATTCTCAGCGCGCTGACCAAAACAATAGATCCAGACTTGATAGCCTCCATGCTTGGAAAAAGTTCAGACAACAGTGCTCTTGAACAGCTTCTTGGCAAAATCCAGTCAGCCAAAGAAATTGGAAGCAACTTGCTCCCTCCTGAGAAAGGAAAACAGGAGCTAAGAAAGTTCCTCGGAATGATGGGAGAGGCGGTGTCCCAACCACAAAATGTAAAGAAAAATCTTACTGAAATTGAAGATGAAGAAAAATTTCTCTACGGTGATGAAGAAGTGGATGAGGACAACCAGATGAAACGCGCGGATTCCAGCCGCCCGAACATGGGATTCCCACAGTCTCAGGATGTTCACAGAGGAGAATGTGAGGCTTTTGGCCGTGCCGAAAAAGAAGATGTGAGAGAGAACAGGCAGCCTGACAGGCGTCATTCTTCAGCCACACCTGAGGTCGAGGAACAACTTGACTTCCCTCCTGGTGTTGGGCCTCAGGATGACAAGGTGAGAAAGGAAGTGGAGGAGTATGAGAAGATACAGGATTTACTAAAGACAATCGGTCTGGACTTGGGGGTGGCTGAGATCAGCAAGATGGCGGTAAGGACACAGGAGCGTCTCCACGGCAAAGCAGCGATGCAGAAGACCCCCACCAGGCGGCAGTCTGATAGAAGGCACAAGAGCCGCAGCAGGAGTTACAGCAGCAGCAGCAGCAGCAGCAGAAGCAGCACTGGCAGTAGAAGCTCCAGCAGGAGCCGCAGTAGAAGCTATGACCGCAGCTCAAGTCGCAATTGGAAGAAGCCAGTTTCACCAGAGCAGAGATCTTCACGGTCACAAAGCCAGAGCAAGAATGAGAGTCGACCCAGCGTTACACAAAGCGCATGGCCGACTACACCCCCTGTGGGTCCCGTGACGCAACCGTTTCCTCCACGACCCCCCGGCCTCCCGCCACACCCGATGCCTCCGTACCCTCCACCAGGCCCACATGGGGTAATGCCACCTGAATACCCTCCACACGGTTACGATCCGTATGGCAATTACATTCCGTACATGCCTCCAGGATGGCCAATGTATCCACCTCCAGGTATGCCTGTTCCCCCTCATGGTCCCATTGATCCCTATGGCCATCCACAATTAGAGAGGCCATTTCTTAAAGTTATTGAAACGGGAGCGAGTGAGGGAAAAGGTGCCAATAAAAAAGGTTTGTTAGTTAAGCAGCTGGTAATGTCTTTTAACTTCACACATCACGGTCAAGCAACTTTATTGTGATGTGTCCTTTCAGTACCTTCTAAATTGGATACTGTTGCCAGTGGGAGTCAGAGGAAAGCTTTAGAAGCCAAGAATACTGCCAGCCAAAAACAGAAGGTAATTCCAAAAAAGTCACACTGGTTTACGTATTGGGTGAAGAACACCTTAATCACTGTCACATCATTTACAAAGTTAAAGCGTTATTTACTAATAAAGTAATGTAATCCCCCAATAAAATTATTTCATAGGTCATTGAAGAACTTGACAAGCTAAATGAGGAAAACTTAATACGAAAGCAGAAAAAAGAAAACCTAGTGAAGGAAGTGGAGACATTGAGAAAGCAGCAAGGTATGTCCCTCTGAATCAAAAAGGCAATGTGAGAATGTATTATCATGTGACGGTTCGGTTTGTCTGTAAAGGAGAGCTGCTTAGGAAGAAGCGGAGAGAGAAGGACGGACACAAGGATCCTGTTCTTATAGACCTCAGTCGGCTTCAGGAAGATACGATGGTCCAAATCTCAAAACTACGATCTGAACAGAGAGAGTCAGATAAAAAACACGAAGAGCTGGTCAAAGTAGCGCTTATCCTTGGTATAGACTACAAAGAGTCCAAGAATTCTGGGGATCACATGCAGCCGACCTCTCGGAGTAGAAAGGAGTCAACCAGAAGCCCAGAGAAACCGGTGGCCAGCACATCCCATAATAAGGTAAAGGTAGAGTTGGTCATGAGGTCACAGGGAAGGTATAAAGTTAAATGCATTTGGCAAGATTATATTGCCATTCTTAAAATTATTTTGATTGGCATGTCATTCTTGATTGTGATATTGATTTTTTTTAAAACACATTAGATCTGTTTGAACTATATTGTTTTTATATATACAGTGGTGGTCAAAAGTAGAGGCAGTGACATAAATTTTGTGTTTTGCAAAATTTCCAGCTTCTGTATTTGTAGATGTTTTTATGGTGGTCTGGATATCTTAAATTGCTGGATATTAGATTCTGGGTCAAATCCTGACTGATTTATCCACTCTCTTTTTGAGGATTGACCACAGGTTCTCTATATAGGATTGACATCTGGGGAGTTTTGCAATTATTTATAATGCATCGGATCACTCTGCATAATAATCTTTAAACTATGTGAATAAACACCACAACAGTTTAAGCAGAAACTTTGCAAAACACAGCTTTTAAACCACTGCCAATAATTTTGGCCATTTCAGTTCCCTCTTGTAAAGTGCTATTTATCTATAGGATAACACTTTACAAGATTTACCCTGTGTCCAGATTTGCATAATATCTTTTCTAAATAGTATAGTGCATCAGCTTTTTCCACATTTTGTTATGTTACAGCCTTATTCGAAAATGGATTAAATTCCATTTCCTCAAAATTCTTCAAACCATACCCCATAATGACAACGTGAAAGAAGTTTGTTTGAAATCTTTGCAAATTGATTAAAAATAAAAAATGAAAAAAGCACATGTACATAAGTATTCACAGCCTTTGCTCAATACTTGTTGAAGCACCCTTGGCACCACTTACAGCCTCAAGTCTTTTTGAGTATGATGCTACAAACTTGTCACATCTATTTTTGGGCAGTTTCTCCCATTCTTCTTTGCAGGACCTCTCAAGCTCCATCAGGTTGGATGGGGAGCGTAGGTTCTTTCAGATCTCTCCAGAGATGTTCAATCGGGTTCAAGTCTTGGCTCTGGCTGTGCTACTCAAGGACATTCACAGAGTTGTCCTGTAGCTACTCCTTTGTTATCTTGGCTGTGTGCTTAGGGTCATTGTCCTGTTGGAAGATGAACCTTCGCCCCAGTCTGAGATCCAGAGCGCTCTGGAGCAGGTTTTCATCGAGGATGTCTCTGTACATTGCTGCATTCATCTTTCCCTCGATCCTGACTAGTCTCCCAGTTCCTGCCGCTAAAAAAACATCCCCACAGCATGATGCTGGCATCACCGTGGTATGGTATTGGCCAAGTGATGAGCGGTGCCTGGTTTCCTCCAGACATGACGCTTGCCATTCAGGCCAAATCTTTATATCTCATGGTCTGAGAGTCCTTCAGGTGCCTTTTGGCAAACTCCAGGTGGGCTGTCATGTGCCTTTTACTGAGAAGTGGGGCTTCCGTCTGGCCACTCTGCCATACAGGCCTGATTGGTGAAGTGCTGCAGAGATGGTTGTTCTTCGGGAAGATTCTACTCTCTCCACAGAGATATACTGGAGCTCTGTCAATGTGATCATCGGGTTCTTGATCACCTCCCTGGCTAAGACATTTCTCCCCCGATCACTCAGTTTGGCCGGGCGGCCAGCTCTAGGAAGAGTCCTGGTGGTTCCAAACTTCCATTTACGGATGATGGAGGCCCCTGTGCTCATTGGGACCTTCAATGCTGCAGAATTTTTTCTGTACCCTTCCCCAGATCTGTGCATCGATACAATCCTGTCTCGGAGGTCTACAGACAATTCCTTGGACTTCATGGCTTGGTTTGTGCTCTGACATGCACTGTTAACTGTGGGACCTTATATAGACAGGTGTGTGCCTTTCCATATCATGTCCAGTCAACTGAATTTACCATAGGTGGACTCCAATCAAGTTTTAAAAACATCTCAAGGAAGATCAGTGGAAACAGGATGCACCTGAGCTTAAGGCTGTGAATACTTTTGTACATGTGCTTTTTTTTTTTAATTCTAATAAATTTGCAAAGATTTCAAACAAAATTCTTTCACATTGTCATAATGGGGTATTGTTTGTAGAATTTGGAGGAAAATAATGAATTTTATCCATTTTGATATAAGGCTGTAACATAACAAAATGTGGAGAAAGTGAAGAGCTGTGAATACTTGCCGGATGCACTTTAAGTACCTGGATGGTCTAGTTTTCAGTAAAAAATGGAAGTATAGATTTGTGAACACTTAAAACTACTGATATTACCCATGTCTTACCGTGAGGGGTGGAGTTTTGTGGTGCTTCACTGCATTAATACAATTTAAAAAGTGGTGCATCACTGAATTAATAAATATATAAAACAAAAATACGCTAAAACACTGTGGTCACTTAAGCACCAGCGCATGTATACAGGTTGACAAGCGCCTCAGACTGTGTGTAGAGTTTAGCGAGGACTGCATATCCCCCATGTTGGAAATATCTATTATCTTTGGTTAAATATCATAAACTAACAACTAACTTTTTTCATTTACCAAATTATGACAGTGTGTCAACCAGTTGTTTTCATCATTGATCATATTGACGTATTTTTAAAATACACAACATATTTTGATTCATATAATTAATGTCAGTATTCCAACATATAAGTTGATGAAAGGACCTTTTTATTTTTTATGTTAGGACAAAATTTTAGTAATACAGTAGTATCCAACAGTATTACAGTATTTCTCTATTGCGTTTAGATAACTTGTGCGGCTATGATGCATCAACAAAAAATAGAAACAAAACCTTAAATATCTTAAAAACAAATAGAATTTTTCAATCTTTCTATTTTTGTGCCAAGGAAAACATAGTAAAGTTGCTACTTAGTCTTTTGCTTGAAGATAGAAAGAGATGCAACAAAAACGTGTTTTAAGCTGTTCTTTATATATACATTTGTACTTTTTCATCATACCAATCATGATTTTGTTTTAATAAATAATGGTTTTATTCAGTTTAAACTGGATATTAAAGGCATTTCAAATCTTGGTTTGAATGGTCTTTTCCAAATCAAACATTTTATATCAGTCAATTCAAGTAGTAAACCCATAGGTAACTTCTCCACGACTGGAAACAGATGGACTGTTTTACATAGGTAAGTCTGCTATAATAAACTTAAATAATTGGGAATTAGGATTTTAATTTTTTGTTGATTATTCTATAAAAGTTTTTGCTCATTCATTAAACCTCAACAGATTTTGTTCTTTCCCCTTTGCTTTCGTTTAATGTATTATTTGGTATTCTTCCTTAACCAATCTAGGTTGTCGCATCAAAATCAGGAGCGTCTCCTGAAAAAGTCAAGTCGTCACCTCCATCGAAAAGCCGTTCCCTGGACACCACTGCTGAACAATTTGAATACTACGACGCAGGAAACCACTGGTGTAAAAACTGCAATCTCACCAGTGGTTCATTGTTTGACTTTTTCACGCATTTACACAACAAAATACACAGAAAGGTGTGTGCTTAAGGTATTTCTTGTCATAGTGATTTGTATTTGTCTGTTACGTTTTTGTTTTAACTATTCATTGATTTCCTCTCTTAACCCTGCAGACTCTAGATCCCTATGACAGACCTTGGGCAAAATCGGAGAGTGACAAGAAACAACCAGCAGGAGAGAAGACATCAAAGCCAGCCAAGGGTAAATCTCAGTATTGCATGTTTTGTAGGCAATGTATAAAATACACTGAATGAATTTAGCATTAGATTTTGTAATGCTTGATTATGATAGTTTTGCTCAAGCAACCTTTACATGATAAAAAACTGAAAACTATGTTTCTGAGTTTTACATACATTAGACAACGTTGTTGAAACGATCATCAGGGTGACTAAAAACATGGTATTACGCATGCCAGGCAACTAATCGGCGATGTTACTTTGAAATAGAAACATACGCATCTGCGCACCTACACATACCCAGTTTTAAGGCAAAATCTACACTTGGCTGGAGAAACATTCATAAATATGTGGCACAAACACACAACTCCTGTATGCAAAAATAGTTGTTTTCTGTGTACTGGCGCATGAATACTTGTGTGCATTACGTCAGCGTTTTCAATGAGTTGCATTTTTGTAGTTTACACTGGCAATAACAGCCTTGTTTTTATAAAACTCTTGCATTTTAGGTCTCACAAAACATAATTTTGAAACAAACAGCAAAAACGCACACAAAGTTTTTCGTATGTAGTTGAAAGCGTTGTCGTGTAAACAGCCCCTGAAATGTCTGTATTGAAATGTTATTGCTTTGGTTGATTTCAAACTCAAATTCTGTGCCATTCTTGAATCTTTGCTGCCAGCTCTTGAGATTATTGACTTGTTTTTCATAGTTTAACGTTTTTAGTATTTAGTTTCCAACTATAGGGAGGTGGCTTACTGAAAAGTCTTACTACAATACAAGAATATGATTCAAAATGTTTGAATTCCTTATGATTTCTATCCCTTCTGGGTATTTATAAAAGTGTGTAATTTTTTAGGTAGATTGATTGATTTCTTGCTGCCTCTTCCAGGTTCTGAGTTTTTGATCCCTGTAAGGGGGTTCTTCTGCCAGCTATGTGAAGAGTTCTTTGGCGATCCCATTTGCGCTGAAGCCCATGTTACCACTCATATGCACAATGAGAAATACAAGGTAAATTATTATTAAATTGATCTTAGTTTAAGGATTACATTGCTTTTGTTTAGGGTCTGTTCAGTTTTTGTATTAAAATGGTTTTGCATTACAGTATTTTTGTAATTTAAGTGGGGTTTTTTGGACATAAATTGGTACAACCTTTTCAAATGATTAAGTTATTTTACCTATAGGTTAAATTAAGAGGTGCACCTCTTAATTTAACCTAAGATCAGTCTCCCTTCTTGCCGATTCCAAGCCGATCGTATGTTGCCGGCGAAGCGGGCAATAAGGTCACATCTGTCATCTGTAACTCAAAGACGCAAGTAAACATGTAGACGTCCGTTCACGACGGCTGTCTTTCATTGCTCATTTACACTCGTGACTGGGTAGTTCCACCGAACTGCGTGAGTCTCCGCTAAATTTGCTATCACGCTGCATATTTGCTAAACAGATGTGAGTGAACCTCTCCAATAGCCATTAAGGGGTTCTATATCATGTCATCTTTAACGTGCATTCTGTCTTTTACAGCAGGGGTTTTCAACTGGTTCTGTGCCAGGGACCACCATTCTGACTACCAAGTAATCAGCGGCCCACTATTGTGTGTGTGTATGTACCAGGGTTGCCAGGTCCAAGAAATATTTAATTATATGCCCATAACCCCTCAAAACCCGCCCAAAAGGAATAAAAACTAGCCCAATTTTTTCCCTGTGTCGAATCAAAATTAACAACTCCCTAAAATCGTTTCTATTGCCATATTTTTTTTATCTGAATGGTTTCCTGGGTATTGTATATATTGTTTTGTTCTGTTGAACACAAAATATGTTTTGGGATATTTAGGAAAGCAAACAATTCTGGGTCATGTTTGACTACCATTAATTTTTTCCTGCTATGGTAGTCAATGATGCCAAAGAATTTTCAGCAGCTAACATTCTACCAAATATCTTTGTGTTCAACCGGACAAATAATTGTATACAGGTTTGAAACAACTAGAGTAATTCATAACAGAATTTAAATTTTTGGGTGGAGTGTCCCTTTAAAAATATCCCACATCTGCCACGCACGCAAATGGACGAGAAACATGTTTTCTCTACGTAAGACATTCAGAAACTTGCTTAAGAAATAATGATGGTTACATTTACTGCATAATATATAATGTGTAGAAGCACGTCAATGTTTTAGTTGTTATAGACCACGTATAGCGCTGCTCAAACGTGATATTTGGCAGCCGGAAGAATCAAGTGTTGTACACTCATCATGAGTGATTTCTTTCATTGTGCAACGTGACACTCACCTGACGAAACATTGGTCTAAACATCATTCGGATGCACTGTTTCTAATACCACCGCTAATTTCTCCTCTTCGGTTGAGATGAGCTCCCGCGTTCCTCCCTGTACCGTAGCCTGTCTGTCAGACTCGTTCTCCCGCTTTTGAGAACGGGCAGGTCCTGGAGTTGCCAGGTATTCATTCGGAGTTTGAATACACAATTAGAAACGCATCAGTTATCATTTATCCTTAGGATATAAATAAACATTTTGGCGGCCGCAGTACATTATGAAAGAAGCCCAAAAACTCGCAACCCGCGGCTCCATAATTTACCCCGCAACTGCATTCTCACAATAGCCCAATTGTGCGGGAAAACCGCGACCCTGGCAACACTGGTATGGACGTATATGTACGTATATGACGTTGGGGAAGCAAAACACAACGTTAGCAAAGCATAAGATAGACCTGATAGGTGCAAAGCAAGCCTATCCTGTGTCAGTTTGAATCTCAACTCAAACTCAAATTATTTTAAATATTTTCATTAAATTTAGTATTCACACCAATGCGCAAATATTCTGGACATTTTTGGAAAAATAACTTATGGAAAAAAAGTGATTTTAATAGTGAAATTAGGTATGCTGGAATGCATGTCACGGACCACATGCAATGCCGCCGCGGACCACCAGGGGGCCGCGGACCACCGGTTGAAAACCCCTGTTTTGCAGTATCCAGAGAGGAAATTTTTTTGTTATGTCAGACTATCCTGACAGGACACTATGTGTGAGGTTATAGGATAAGAAAAATAAAGTTGATTCGAGGAAAAAGTGTTGCTTTACTGAGTTAATATGAAATATTTGTTTTTTAACAAGATGTGATTGGCCTCATTTGTGTTGATTTCTTCAACAGGCAAAAATGTACGAGAATCCCCTCTATGAACAAAGGAGAAATCTGGATCGTCAGGCTGGAATGGAAAGCCAAAAGAATTCGGAGCACAAACGAAAACGTGGTGATGATGATGATCCAGAAAATGTGAAGAAACCTAAACACTCCAAAAAGGGTGGAAAAAAAGTTGTAGAAGAGGAGGGAAAATCACATAACAGCAAGGATGAGGATTACAAGAGTTTAAAAGAGAATGAGAACAAACTCAAAGAGGAGCGATTGAAATACAGAAAAGATGATGTGTATAAACAGAAATACATGGAGGATGATGAAAGAATTAAAATAAAAAACGAGGAGGAAGAGAGAACAAAATATAAAAAAGAGGAAGCCGAAAGACACCGATTTAAGAAAGAAGATGAATACAAATACAAGTACAGGAAGGAGGAAGCGGAAAGATCTAGGTACGAAGAGGACAGATACAAAAACAAGGATGATGAATGGTATAGATATAGGGAAGAGGACGACAGAAATCACTTTAGAAAGGATGACGATAGAGACCGATACAGTAAAGAAGAGGAGAAGCCAAGGTACGGCAGAGAAGAAGATATGAAGTACAAATACTCTCGGGAGTCAAAATACAAAGCTGAAGAGTGGGTGAAGTGGCCAAAATCGAAATGGGAGGAAGGGGAGGAAAGTAATGGAAAGTACGGAAAGAAGGACCTGAAGGGCAAAGCTGGGTTTTGCAAAGATGACAAGGAAAGCACTGGAAAGCCCAATGCTAAAGACACAAAAGCTGAGCCAGAGAAACCCAGTGAGCTTCCCAAAGTCTTATGTGGGCCAAGTCCGGCCTTGCTGGCTAAACTTCGCAAGAAGAACGAGGAAGGTGCTGCTCGGTCCGGCTTTGGAAAGTTCAGTTTGAAAAAGCCGCAGAAGACAGCACTGGAGAAGGAGGCTGAGAGTATAGCCGCACAATTCATAAAAGAAGAAGAAGAAAGTGCGTCGACTGTAGATGATGACGACAGAGACCCGTTTACCAAATCTGTGGCAGCGGCAAAGTCTATTGCAATCAAATTGTCAGGAAAGTCTGTGCTCCCACCCTCCAATGAATGGCTAGCTTTCAACGAAAATAAAAGTAGTCCTAACTTGCCTACTCCGGCTACTCCTTTGGTTATTAGAAAGTCCTTCACTGGTGTGCAGAATAAACCAATGCTGCCTAATAAACCACCTACTGCTAACGAATCTTCTGGACCTGTAATAGGAAGACAGACTCTAAAAACAGCTTTGTCAGCAGACCTCATCTTCAAGGCATTTAGTGGTGAAGAGGTGGAATTAAAACAACAAAAAGGCCCCTCTTCTGAACCTGTAAATATGTTCAAGGTTTCTGCTCCACTTTCATCATCCAATGCAGCTTCACAACCTGTAAAAACCACCCAGATAATAGCAGTTTCCAATGAATGTGTTGTTACATTCGAGTCTGATGTGGCTGCGCCTGGAGTGCCCGAAGAGGAGCAGAAGCTCACTGTAGTGCTTCGTCCTCCTCCTCAACTTTCTTCCAATGCTAAAGACCCTTCCCCCAAAACTTTAAAGCCTAAGACTCTTGCAGCAGGAAAAGCAAAAGATTTGTTTGACATTTTCTATAGTGGCAGCACCACTATGAAAAGTTCTGGTAGTGCTAATCTTGCCGGCAAACAAGAATCTGGCTTTAGACCTCTCCGCAATGACTCGAGCAGTAAGAAGGCCCCTGTAAGTAATGAAACCTGCACCAAAGGAAAAAAATATGGCAGTGCTTATCTGGTCCAAGAACCCTGCAAGAACCAGAACGTGGAAGTTGCAAAGTGTCAAGAAACTCCCAAAAAGCAAGAACAAGAAGTTGCAAAGAGTGAAGAAGCTCCTAAGAACGATGACTCAAAAGTTCAACAAGCACCTATGGATGCTAACTTGGACACCTCTGAGGGGGATGAAGTACTGATGGAAGTACATAGTGGGGATATTCTCCAAACAAATAATGACCTAAAGGAAAGCCCTGTGGAATCTGAGGGAAACACTATGGAATCTCAAGCAATCCCTCTTGAATCACAGAAAATCCCTCTGGAGTCTAAGGAAAGCCCTCTTGAATCGCAGGAAATCCCTCTGGAATCTGAGGAAAACCCTACTGCATCGCAATTCATCCCTCTGGAATCCGAGGAAAGCCTTTATAAATCGCAGGAAGTACCTCAGGGATCCGAGGGAAACACTCTTGAATTGCAAGCAATCCATATGGAATCGGAGGAAAGCCCTTTTGAATTGCAAGCAATCCCTATGGAATCTGAGGAAAGCCCTCTTGTAACACAGGGGGTCCCTCTAGATTCTGAGGCAAACCCTCTGGAGTCTGAGGAAAGCCCTTTTAAATCGCAGGAAGTCCCTTTGGAATCTGAGAAAAGCCCTCTTGAATTGCAGGCAATCCCTCTGGAATCTGAAGGAAGCCCTCTTGTAACACAAGGTATCCCTCTAGATTCTGAGGGAAACCCTCTGGAATCTGAGGAAGCAATGTCTTTCTCCCCCCTTCCGGGTTCTTTTACTGAGCAACTGAACTTGGACACGTTTGAATTCAGTTTCGAGACTTTGTAAAGGACCTCGCACGAGAAGGTTTAGTGATGTACATGTTTCATCTGAATGTAAATAACAGTGAATTTATTCTTTTCTTTTGCTTAAATCTGGTTAGATTGTTTCATGTCTATTCTTAACCTTTTGGCAGGTAATGCTAGTGAAGGGTGGACTGAAAAGCATTCATTCTGAAGTGGGTGCTGGGAAGAGAGTGAAAACTTTCATCAAGTAATGAATCTTAATACCCGTTAAAGTGTCCCTATATTCTTGTCAAATGCACCTTGTGTTAAGCTTTTTGTTCCTTAATCTGTTTCCAGCAGTAATCATTCCTTTTCATACAAAGGTAATGTAAATAAATATGAGTGTGCATCAGATATTTCAGACTGTATAAAAATGTTTCTTCTGTTCGTTCCATTTAAATGAATGAAGATATTTTAATACAGGAGCCACAAAGATCCAGGCTCAAAGAAGAGAAATGGTGTGGAGTTCTGCTTCAAGGACACATGCATATGCTTTCCAAACTCTAACCAGAAAATGTCAAGCTTGGCCTGTATAATTCTTACTGTAATGTGTGTCGACATGTTTTCTTTGCCCTTTGTCTTTTTAAAAAATTGAAATCTTTTGTTGTTGGGACTGTTCATGTTACCCTGCTAGTTTAGTATCTACAGTACAAATACATTATGTAATTGCACAAGTTTTACTGTAGCTCAAATAAATCAACAACCTATTGTGTTTGCTACTCGTTGCTATTAGATTTCTGTAGTGCCTTATCTTGTGAACATAATCTTTAGGTTCGAATAACACGTTTCATATATTAATGCAGAGAGATGTGATGGTTTTAATTTTCACCTACAAAGGTAATATCTGCTCTCTTTTTGAACTATAATTTTATTAACTTTTTGCGTTGGATTTGTGCTGTTTGACTGCAAATAGTTTTCTAGGCAAGTGTCTAGAATTACTTACATTTTACTCATTAGCTTTGCATATAGGTTGTTTTTCAAACAATGTTGAATGATGTTTGAAGAACTGTAAAATAACAGCTGAAATGGCATTGGCAGATAGCAAGAAACGACAAGGAGAGATGAAGCGGATGGGGCAGTTGAAAGGTAAGTACTACACTCTGATTTTGGTTATTTAAAGTACATTCATCATTAGTTAATAACCTTTTACCAACTAGTCTTAGAAATAGCCTAGGTGAAACTTTTTTTTATTAATAACTATGTTACCATCAATATAATTTGCCCACAAAGCAAATTAATTAGAAAATGATTTCTCCTGTTTCAAATAAAATGCTTGTGAAGGAAATAATTTGTGTGTGTTGGGTTTGTGGTATTTGACTTGAGCTATGTCAACAGTTTTAGCGAATGTCAATGCACACGGTTATATCAGCTTTAATGACAGACTGTATGACATTTTGTATATAGTTTGGTACCAATGAGCGGATTATGGTTAAAGGCAAAATTGGACAGCCCCAAAAAGTCTCAGTACTCTCATTATACGTATGGTTATATTACCCCAATAGATGGCGGTAGATACTTCCTTAAAGGCTGAAAAAAAATACTTTAAGATTATAATATTTAATATTTTACTATGCTATTAAAGGAATAGTTAACTCAAAAATGAAAATTCTGTCATGAATTACTCAACCTCAAGTTGTTCCAAACATGTATACATTTCTTTGTTCGGCTGAACACAAAAATAGATATTTAAGAAAATGTTAATGACTGAGATTTCCGAGGCACCATTGACGTCCATAGTAGAAAAACTGAAAATAGTAATCAAACGTGAACCAGAACTGTTTGTTTTCCTAAGTTCTTGTAAATATTTGATTTTGTGTTAAACAGACACAAATATTACACCATATCTTTTCTACAATGGTATTTAAATATGGCCCAGACATTCTCTGTGTTCAACCAAACAAAGAAATTGATACAGGTTTGGAAGTTTTCAAAAATTAAAATTTAAATTCAATAAGATATTAATTTCCTGTCATTCAGTCGAGGCCGACTTTCAGTCACTTTATGGATAATGCCTTGCGAGTGCGACATAAACGATTACAATTAGTAGAATTGGTAGTATCATACAAAATAACCGGTATACAAACATAAAATGTAATATTTGAGACACTGTAAAGTTTTTAAAAGATAATAAGTCCAAGTAAAAGAGTTTCTATTTAAAACGTGGTTTGTTGGACTGTCTCATCTTTAAGACAACATATAAGAAAATGATGCCATGTATGTATTTAACAATGGCTTGTTTTGGAAGTATATAAAGTCAAAATATTACTTATAATCAAACTAATGATCATTCAGGAACTATTATAATCACTAATTAATTTAACTCGTTAGCTTGCAATTTAATACACTCTTTATAATCTGATGACAATTGTCTGAAGATGGTCCTGCAACAATTGCATACAACAAAAGGACATTGGGGTTCAGGACAGGCTACAACATTTTGCTCAAAGCAATCAAGAAAGATCCACTTCAGATTAACATATTCTCACATATAAACATGTTGACGGTCAATGTCACTATCACCATCATCAATCAATTCCACAAATGTGAGCACCTTCAGACGAAAGATAAAACAGGAGTCTTCATCAACAGCTGTACTTCCCTTCCTCGTCGCAGCCAGTACCCAGTGCAGAAAGCTCACGACGGTCTGCTGCGGGGATTGCCCAATAGGAAAACTTCGTTGCGCTGGTACTAGGTAGTTCTGCAGAGATTGGTCCAATCAAATTATTGCTGGTGACGGGAGGGCGCGGGTAGCTGGAGGTAGCAGAGTGCGCGAGAGCCCGAGTGCAAGGGAAGCCTATCACGGAGGCACGGCTAAAGACAACATTTGCAAAATGCCGAATAAAACAAAAAAAGAGAAGGTAAAGTAAAAATTACGTCGTCAAGAGCGTAACCCCTCGTTTATGTTAAATAAATGCGTATGGGACATTAGTTTACGAATGAATTATTCTGCTACATATTACTGGTTATGTTAGTGAAGGCCGCGCTAGCCACTAACGTTAGCCCGCTAAGGGCGCATTTATGTCTGTGTGTGTTCAGTCAAAATACTGACAGTTATCTAATCATATATATACATTATATTAATGAAGACTCGGCGATTTAATCACCGCAACGGGGTGTGGTTTTTAACTAAAAACGTCAAACATGTGCGGAGAATTATTGATTGATATCTTAACTGGTCTTCACAAATCAGTTTCCTTTAGTAGGATTGTGAACGGCCGTTAATATGCGAGCAGGAAGGCGCATTAGTTGTCATACTGCCGTATAAACGAGCGGTGTGGACAAACATGTCTCATGTCCCTGCATGAGTCAGTGTTTTGGTGGACAGAAGTAGCTGATGAGCTGTGGGCATCGTTATATAAACGCTCAATACAAAAATGAAGTTTGTCACTAACGTTACGTGTGTGCTGCTGAATGGTGTGTAATTCCCAGAACCTTTCAATTATTGCATGTCATTCCTGATTCAGTGTGTTACGTTTGCTGCTGTGTGCCAGCACCTGTCATAACAGCCCTGCCGAATGAATGCAGCATGATGATTTGGCCTATGTGCAGACCATCCCATTAGGCCCCATTTTGATATATTGACTCTTGAAAGATGCATTTAAAAGTGCCGGTCTGTGAGTGTTAAATCAGGTCCTAGATGTTTGTTCATTTCTTATATTTGTGGTCTTTGCAGGAACCCACCAAATCTGCAAAAAGCAGCACAAAGAACAGCAATGCTGGAGGCGGAAAGGATGCCTGCACTGAAAATTCAGAAGAGGTAAAGATGACAGTATTTGAAAACGAATGTAGTTATTGCTTATGTTGGCACCGGAAATTGCTGTCTATTAAGTTTTGCAGCTGGGCCTTTTTGTTCTTTATGGTTCAACTGTTTCAATTGCCAGGCAACATTAATTATGCACTGTAATATGTGAAGTAAATACTGCAGTCCTTGTTGACAGCTTGTCATTCTTGTTTTTTATAAAACCTCCAAAAAACGTTATTTATGTTGCTGTACATACAGCTTACCTTAGCAGGTTTGTTTTGGCACACCAGTGATTGGCCCTTTGCAAAGAGGGGGCTTGCTACTCTTGACAAGTTTTCGATACTCTCAATTTGAGCACTCCCTGCCTCGGGAAATAGTTCCTGTAAATCTGTGTAGCACTGTATTCACTATTACAAAAAGCAAAAGCAATACGCACTTATATTGTCACATTAACTAGTTTTGTAAGAAACTATGCATTTTTCATTGTGGGTGAAAAAAGGGAAAAATCGCACAATAATGAACAATTACTCCAAGTTCAATAACATTTGATTAAAGTTTCCTGTGAAGAATTATTGAGTGGATTTGCAGAAAGTAGATCATGCATAATTTATTTGAGATAGTAGGTCAAGATTTAATTTTCAATATACAAAGTTGTGTTGGGCAATGGGCATGCTTGTGGAATTTTGTAATGCATGTTCCAAAAAAATGAAGTCAGGAAAACTGTGTCCAAACAATCTACCTGTATTCAGAGAATATTTGGTATGACGTGTACGGGAATTTGGCCCAGTGGGGTTTTACTGAACTATCCGCTCCAGTAATATTATTTTCTAGTAGCTGTCTGATGTAGACTGTAGAGTCTCTGCTTTGTTACATGCTTGTGAAAGGAAATTAGTTTTTAATGTTTTTATATAATATTCTGCCAAATAGACTTGTTTGTTCAATTCAATTCATGCTTTGTGTTGCTGTGTTTGTTCCTTTTTGTTGCTGTGGTATTAGCATCCAGTCTAACTTGTTTTTTAGACCCTAGCAAAGAAGAATTGATGTTTTTTTTTGCTGCCCTCACATAGCACAGCAGTGATGTGCTAGATAATTTGTGTATTTAGCAAAGTGTCAGTATTCAGTTGCTTCCATCTGTTTCTGTGGTTGTATTGTGACATAGGTGTTCAGATATTAGTGTTCCTCAGGAAGAATGTTACTGATGGCTGGAATGAGTGGGCAGGGAAGCTTTACGTAGCATAGAGTGAAGTTTATTGATTTGGTCTATTTTAAGTCCGGCTCCATCATGGAACCCTGGTACTGAGGCCATCTCTGCAATGTTATGGGCAGGCCTCGACATGTGTCCCACAGTGGCATGCTATTTACACACACATACACGCAATCCCTTGCATTGTTGCTCGGACATTGCCTCCTTTTTTACAGTCTTTATTCCTTAAACAATAAATATTATGAACAAGTTGGATACACCTTTTGTCTTTGATGAAAGTCACATGGCAGCATGTTGCTTATCTTCAGTTTTGGGTATAGTTTGAGTCTTCATTCATTATGATAGTAATGCAGTTTGGTTTAGCTTTGATCCTCTGTTTTTATAATAAATTAATAATTAGCTTTGTTTGGGACCTGTTTTTCTAAATTACGTATTTTGTTTGCGACCAGTCGCCTGATAGTAATGCTGTACTATGGCCAAAATTGTGACACTCATCTTGAATGAACGACACGCATTTATTTGATAGTGTGGCTCAGGCTACTCGTGAATGTCTAATGGCACTGAATCTAGATATGGTAATAAGGAGGTATGTAGGTTAGGCTTGTGTGGACTTCATTTTCCAGGGATTAGTTGCATGCAGATTGTTGACTGATGTGGTGCTTTGTGTTACAATCATTTCATTGAGTCATTTGTCTGCAAAATGTACAATATCCAATCCGATATTTAACATTTTGTGGAATGTCAACATTTAATACGAATTTATATAAAACAAATTGCTGTCATTATCAAAAGTAATTGGGACAAACTGGTAAAGAAAACATGAAGAGTAATTAGACTCACCTGGGTTATTCCATGTCAATTCAATCAGTGTTCGACAGCTAAAATGTATTAGTTTGATATTGTGTGGTTAAGAATATACTTAAATGATGAATCGAGACAAAATAGCACTGAGTACTGTTTTCTGGAGTTAGATAAAAATTTGGCAAAAAAGAAACCGAAACCATATTGAGATCTCCAAAATTTGGTAAAGTTTTGGCATCAGTATTTACCATAAAACCGATCACTCATACTTCCTCAGAGCTCACACATAGTCAGATTTGTCAGAAATTCCCAGCAAGCACCAGCAGGCCATTGACCACAATGTCTGTCACAACAGTCAAATATTTTAATTGTTGCCAGTCTTGTGTGTCAGTATTTCCTTTTTTCTTTTGAAGCGCTATTTCATTTCTGTATGATTGCTATCAGTAGGCATTAGAGTCTTCTGTGACCAAAAATTTTGGAATTGCATAGAATTGTTAAACATACCCACTTTCATTCTGTATGTTATGTTGTGTTTTTTGAGGCCCAACAGACTGCCAGCAAGCGTCCGAGCAATAGCACTCCTCCACCTACTCAGCTCAACAAAATCAAGTACTCAGGTGGGCCACAGATCGTAAAGAAGGAGCGCAGACAGAGCTCATCAAGATTCAACCTCAGCAAGAACCGGGAGCTGCAGAAACTCCCCGCACTCAAAGGTACAAACCACTTCAAACTGAACATTGCATGAACAGTCCGTGTTCACAAAAAGATTTCTTAGAACTGAAGAAGAATCTGTTGTTGTGTATGTAAGACTTCTCGCAATGAATGCTTCTAATTGTCTAAACTCCTGGCTTTTTTCTGGTTTCTTGGGCTGTTTGTCTTATTACTCTAAAAGACATTTGTACTGTACACTGATGCATCCCACCAGCAATTAGATGACTTTGAATACAATGTAATAGTGTTTTGATGGCCGCAGAATGTGGTTTGGAATTTTACACCTGTATTTTGTGTTGTGCACCTCTGATCGGATTACTTGAGATGTAATCCCAGGCTCAAAGGCCTCATATTCATTTTTTTAAATTTGTTTATAGCTGCTTTTCTACACACCAGGTGTTACCGACTTTTTGCTATCTGAGTTGAACATCGGTGGTTTTGTGGCCCTATTGCAAAAAAAGTATTTTTTTCCACACATGATCGGCACCATTCTGTCTCAGATTGTGATGCTAAACTGTTCTTTCTGAAAGGCACTCTGTCTTTGTGTGTTTGTTTCTGGCCTAGACAACACTGTCACTAGTTGTCTTGCACTGTTTCTAGGTGTTCGCATGGCTAACAAACAGAGGAAGCTTGGAAGTCTCTCTTTTCCTATCTTTGTGTGTGAGCTTCAGTCAAGGCAAACGTTTGTCTAGGAATTCCTTTCAAACCAATGGTTTTCCCAGTACATTGATTATTTTTGTATCATTCCCGATTCCAGTTGCGTGGGTATTACGTGGGTATGTAATGTTTAGAAATATCCACATCGACCTTTAGTTCAATGATGTAGAGAGAATGCAGACTACAGCATGCATGCATGCATGGTAGGGCTGCAACAAACGATTATTTTGATAGTCGATTATTAGACCGATTGATCGACTAATCGTCTATTATTTCAATGACAAATCGGAACGTTTTTAATGATTATTCAGATTTGCAACTAGTTAAAACATTGAGTTATACATAATTTGCGTAATGAATAAAATCAATTCAGCTTTAGAAATTTGTTTTAATGAACTTGAACCAACTGGTTACTCTCTTTAAGTTTGCTGATTCTGTCCAACTCGAATCACACAAATACTCTCTACAAACTTTTAAATACAAATAAAAATAAATAAATAAATCGGGTACATTAGACAAAACATTTTTATTAAATGTAAACAAATCTCTTGACAGAAGCATTAAGCAGCATTTCTATGACAACAGTTCAGTTTAACTCTTTCCCCACCAGCCTTTTTAAAAAAAGTTGCCAGCCTACGCCAGGACAAACAATATGTCCAATGAAAGTACAGTCTCTGCTTTTAAACAAAGGAAACTGTATTCTTCTATCTTCATTTGTTCTTTTTTTATCACTCCTTAGATGTGGGTGGGTTTCTTCAAAATTGCATCACTTTGATTAAACGGCTGAGATAATTAACGTTTTTTGTCAAAGACTCCGCCCAGATTACACTCGGAACAATCATTAAAAACCAATAATAAATATATGTTCTAGGTTCTGGGATTCTGTACTTTTTCCCAAAGGTGTGTAACGGCTTTAAATTAAGTCACGTAATCAAACGACAACTCGACAACAAGAATATTTGTCGACAATCTTTTATTGTCAACAATGTCAACTAATCATTTCAGCCCTATTGCATGGATAATAAATTTTTATTTCTGTATATTAATGCTTTGTGAGTAAGTAGATCAATCCCCTGTGAGCTCTCTTCTCTTTGGGTTTTGACAAGTGGGATACATAAGTTGTGCGATGACTTCTATAAACAAGCTTTAGAGATAGATGATATATTTTTTTGTGACAATTTTAATTTCACACAGTGATTTTATGTACTTTATTTGCACATTTACATTCCCTTAAGAGCATTTCATTAGTCTAGTTTCACAGTCCTTATGTCACTACTAAAGTACGAGAGAGATTTAACAGTGCCATTCATTCACATTTTAATAGAAAACTAACAGAATTTGTTTCTATAAATAAATGTATGGATTTACGAGTTTACATGATTGTTAAAAGAGGACGCTTTAAGGTATTAAACATTTTACAAAATTGTTTTGAATATATGAAATATTATTCCTTAAGATCTATTTAGCTATGACAGGCTTTCAAACAGTATTGAAGAACATTGTGTCATGCGGTGGTCACCTGCAGCAACATATCACACTGATATCTATGTAATAGAAACACTGTCATTTGTACAAGACATAAAAAATATAAAGCATCATTTCATCAACTGAAATAGCACGAAAATCTTGTAAAGTCTGAGTGAAAAGCAAAATGTGCCTGAAATGTTATAGGTTTAGATAAATAATGCATCAATTATACAGCTGATAGTTCTGATTCCTATATACGCTCTTTTGTGTAAATTGTCATAGGTTATTAATAAAGCAATATCAAATGGGACGGATTGCTTTTAGAATCTATTTCTGTATCTCTGTGTTAGGGCCGATATGGAGTTTCTCTCATTCTAATGTGTATATTGCATCATTTTAAGAGTTACACAATGCCTTTCACATGATGCATATCACACTGGATTTAGATTAGGGATGCACACATATTAAAATTTTGACTGATAATGATAAGTGATAATTCTGTTGAAAACCGTTAGATTGGCTGATATACAGTTTCTAAGTATACATTTTTTTTCCTGAGCCTGAGCATGGATTCTTTATTGTTTAATATTTTCTGTTATAAGGTTTATTTAATAAAAACATGATGTATATGTATGTTCTACCATTGAAACCCAAAAAAATGTCTCGGTAGCCACAACTTCAGTCCGACATTCAGACAGCAATATCCTTCAAACAATCTGCTCTTGTTCCTATAATGTACACGTGCATAAATATCTACATACTGTACGTACATCAACAATGTTACATTTACATTTAGGCATTTGGCAGACGCTTTTATCTAAAGCGACTTACATTGCTTTATCCTATACATTTTACATAGGTATTTGGAATCCCCTGGGATTGAACCCACAACCTTGCGTTGTTAACGCAATGCTCTTACCACTGAGCTACAGGAAAGATTCTGCTAATAGCACAGGAAAGTTTTGCTAATAGCAGCCAGTAAATGAATAATAATGACAGAAAGATTTTAATTTTGAACAGCACACATCTTAAGTGGTTCAACCAGAGGAAATGATTCATAATTAATTGGCTTTAATCGGCCTGATTTTAGAGCAACAAAAAAAGATAAATGGGTAATATTATCTACTTCTCTTTGTTGCCTCTGATAGTGAGTAAACAGTTATTTTACTTTAAATACTATGCTCTCAAAAATGACAGCAACAGAAGACCAGTTGTTTATTCCGATATACAATGTCCTTTCAATTTACCCCTAAAATTGCACAAAACTACTGCTGTTTTTGTACTATCTTTGTGCCCTGGAGTTACTGCATGTGCTCTTTAAAAGTTGTGGTTTTTGTAGGCCCTTTAAGGTCACATTATAAATAATTTTAGAGATGCCTTTACAGACAGTAAATGTTACTTGTTGTGTGTGCTTGGTGGGGACCTTGTTCATTTGTTGTATGCTGTGGTCAATTGGTTTGGTTGGGTAGATTAAATTTATCTGGCATGTAATATATTGTGTAAGTTTTTTTGTTCCAACATAACTCTATTTTAAAGAAGTATTAAAAGTAGGGCTGTCAAACGATTCATCGCGATAAATCACATCCAGAATAAAAGTTTGTGTGTACATAATGTATGTCTGTGTACTGTGCATATTAATTTTGTATTTAAAATGTACATGTTTTTTTTTTTTTTTTAAGAAAAATATAAAATATTATAACTAATAAACTTCGCAAAATTTTGGTAAATGTTAGGGGTGTTTGGGTTCTCGGTAAAAAATAAATCTGCACCGTTCTCCAACAACGGTTTGGCACGCGCTTGGACCGCCGCTCACCTTAAATCTGACGACGCATTTTTTATATATGGTCCATTAAAAAATATAATGCTTGAAACAGACTGACAAAGTTCAGCTAATGTATATTTGTCGATGGATACGCATTTAATGCCTACAACAAATCAAATAACGTAGAGAAATTTCAATGGGATTGACGTTTGCTGTAATATGACCCGTCATTAATGCTGTCATCACCCGGTTGTTGTGAGACCTGAACAGCACATGTTGGTGTTTCAACTAAACTCATTTAAGCCTTGCCAATTTAAACATTTAAGTGAAAGATGATGCACAAGAAAACTTGCTTGTGAGAAGATCCGAAGCGTGCACAGCGAAACCTGAATCTCAGACATTGTGCAAATATTGAGTTTTCTTCGAAGTCTTGCACTTTAATGGACAAATTCTCACACGAAGTACGTCAACATGCCCCTCTTGTCGAGTATGTTAACAAACATAGTAGATTATGTCTTAAATGAACGGACGAAATTTACGAAAAACAAGGCATGTGTACAGTATCAGTGTACTGGATCTGTTGCATTCCTCTTTAAGAGACACACAGCATATTCCTGGTGTCTGTTAAAAGTCAAGGAAATCACCCACTGCTTGTGACTCAATAGCTTCTGTAACTTCAAATATGAATCATCTTTATTTAATTTGTACATATGCAATGTTATGTTATATTTCATTACTTTAATCCATTTTTTATACCTTGAAAGATAAATATACAGTAATTTATTTTATTTTCTGCTTTGCTCTGTTGTTTTATTGGTGTTGTTAATAGTTTATTAAGCTTGATTAATAGTTCCCTAATAGAAGTCCCTTTTGCCTGAACATAGCACATACCGAACTGAAACGGTGACCCTAAAACCATGACACAAACCAAACCGTGAGTAATTTGAACCGTTACACCCCTAGTAAATATAAATAAATACGTTTAAATATACACATGTATGTGTATGTTTTTGTATTTATAAAAACAAAATGAATATGAGATATTACGTGAACACAAACATTAATTCTAATAATCACTTGACAGCCCTAATTAAAAGTTTCATGGCAAAAGTTACAATTATTAAGATGTCTCTGTTACCCTTATTCACCCTATATTTGTTCATGGATTAATTGGATGGAAAATCTGATTAACCGTGAACAAACTGAACGAGTAAGCACATACACAATGCAGAAATGACAACCTTGGACCAAAAGTAAGTGAATGATGGATTCCATCCTTATTAGAAGCTGCAGTATCAGTTAGTCATGTCTGTAACACTGTCTTGTACAGGGCTAAATCAGTCGCATATTTATTCCACCTGCAGGACTTGGGAGGGAACGCAGGTCTCATTAACTAATAATCAAAAGGCCTGAGCTCTGTGTTGTGTGGCGTATGTGTACAGAGAGCGATAAATGGTCCTGCTCCAGGGCTGCCGTCACCAGTTTGATTCGCTGGGTTGTGATTTAGAGATAATGAAATAGTCTCTGGGTGAGACTTTTGACTGTGTGCTGCTGAATTATCAGCTTTGTGTGGGCTGAGTCAGTGCTCTGTCACAGTTCTTTTTATATACACTAGCTGTTCCCTTTTCCTGCTCAATCTGTCACTTTGCTTTATAATTAGGGTTCACCATTTATTAGAGATATGCCAATTGATACTTTATCTTATTGACTGATATATCTTATATCCGATCGGAGATCATCAATAATGCGTTAAGATTAAAAGAGTACTTTGTTTCATGTTGTCATTTGTTTTTAATAGATTAAGGGTTAACTGCGAAGCATTGCTTTTCATGGCCATCCAGTATGAGAAGCTGCTGGATAAAGACCATTCTCCATTACCATCCACTTCCACTCATCGCTCTCAGAGCTTCTCTTGTACTCGCAGTAGCACATTTCTTAGATGAAAGTGGTTACAGAAATGTTCATAGGATATTGAGTTAACATTAAGTTAATGCTAGGTTAAGAGTGTTGCCATTGTGTGAACAGGAAGTCGACATGTTCTGATAGAGAGAGTGCAGGTCTCTGGATATCCTGTTTAATATTGATTCATTGAAGCTGTCGTCTGTGCCACAGATTGTAGTCTTTTTATTCCATCTTCAGCACAGATTAAATGATTCCCTCTTCCTTTTTTTTACCGTCCGCAATGCCTCTTGAGCCAAAATCACTATTAGATCTGAAATGTTAAATCCCTTTTTTTAAGAAATTTTCCAATCATCTTTAGGAGTGCAACCAGAATGATATTATTTATGTTTGTTTGTCGTTTTGCATAAGCAACTTGCAATCGAGCATTTTTGCTGATTTTTTTTTCTTCTTCTCTGCTCTAATGCTGAAGTCAGGCTCTTAAAATTTGTATAGCAAAATTTAGTTGAACTAGCGGAGGATATAAATCTGACATCTCAACAGGTGGGTTGTTTTCCAGAAATTGTTTCGTGTCTGTACTAAAAGGGGATCATTTGACAGGGAAAAACAATGCTAAATAGCTTGAACCATTAAATCAAGTGGAGTTCGAATAGTCAGAAAATGTTTTCCCATATTTTTGTAGTTGATGTCAGATGCTGTGTTTAATAAAGTCAAGTTCCTCTGTAAGTTGTAAGCTGCCAAGTTTCCTGACATAAATAAAACTGCGCAAGGTTAAAGAAAATGACTGAATGAAATGCAGGTTCTTAAGTATAAATATTGTTTTCAAATGCACAAGATCATAAAACCGCTAGAAACCAAATATGAACCCAATAGGATTGGGCGATGTCAACCAAACTGGCATCGGACGATGGCTACTGTGAAACATCTTGGTGGACGATGACATCGCCCTCCAGCGTTATAAAGTGAGGCGCATGTGCAGGGTTTTTCCTGGCTCAAAGTAAGGGGAAGGTGTTGCCATCCTGATCTTGTAAACACACACCAAGGCCTAACGTACCTTAAAGTGGCTTAACCAAAGTGACTTTGACCTATTAAAAGTTCTAATAAAATTAGATGAAAATGAGAATTAATAAGTTATATAAAACAATACTTTTATTCAACCAAACATAAATGTTTTTTTATTCAAATAAAGCTTTTGATCATTTTCAACTAACTTTTCAGCCCACAATAGCCAACGGAATTAACCAGTCTTACTAAATGAGCGATGCTCATTCACATCTTTCATTCTCTTTGGTTCACTTTAAATGAGTCATTCGTGTGCGAGTTGTTCCGAACGCAACGTGCCTTCATACTTGATAATTCGCTGTGTGCAGTATACGCTGATTCAACAATCCAACTGCCCAGTTAAAGACACTACAATGATGCACGTCATGTTAATTTAAGAAATTAAACGTATTTTGATGCAAAATAAACAGCTCTTGTTCTGCAACTCTTTTAAGCGCCTAGGTGTGCTGATAACGAAACGGCGCCTCCACTGTGCCCATTAGCTTTGTTCATATTTGTTAACAAAGCGATTTGCAGCCTGCAGCACAGAGGAGCGAGCATCATGTGACGAAAGTGAAACACTTGTTGGAATCACAATGCTGGCTCACCATCATGATGTCTATAAGCCATGTATGTTTTTTTATCACTTCAAAGCCACATAGTTGTGGTGCTCCAGTAGAGTTCATTTTGTATTTCATCACTCCCCCCCAAAAAAGCATGACTTTCTTTATGATATTACCATGTCAGCCATTAAGGGCCAAATGTAATTTCAGCAGTGTCCTGTCTTGGCAGAACAGTGTTATTTTTTTCAGGTATCTGCGGAGCACACAGTTGACAACACAAAGACAGAGATGAGCTTCACAGTTTAGGTGGGAGGAAGGTGTAAATTTAACCCTGCTGCACCAGGAAACCTGCTAAATAGGAACTCTAGTTTAAACATACTTTGGGAAAGCACAGGGTCTTAAATATCTGCCCAGGGAGGTTTGTTGTGCTAGTGTGATTATATGACAATTTTGCCCTAAAAATGTCACTCCCCTCTTTCGTTCCAGATGCCCCGCCCATCGACCGAGAAGAATTGTTTGTCCAGAAACTGCGGCAGTGCTGTGTGCTTTTCGACTTTGTGACCGATCCACTGAGCGATCTCAAGTTCAAGGAGGTGAAGCGAGCTGGCCTCAACGAAATGGTGGAGTACATCACACACAACCGCGATGTGGTCACGGAGTCCATCTATCCTGAGGCTGTCATAATGGTGAGAGGGCACTGGTTTCTCTTAAGCACACGTAAAGCCTGATGCTTATAAACTATGTAAGGCTTAATTCACATCACCCTGACACAGATTACACGATGTGCTGCTCTCGCTATCGAGAACCAAAAGAACTACAGCTTTGGTTCTCATAAAAACGAATTTCTCAGACGTAATGGATATCATTTTTAAAATGGAAGATTGTGTGTCTAATTCAGTTTCTATGGCAACAGTAATCCTCTCATACCATTCCGAGATCCCACAGTATCATGAACACACAAGGGTAATACCTTAGCTGCACTGTACAGCATGAGTCTCAAAGTGAAGTGACGTGGAGTGATTTTGATTTTATTAAAATGGGATGAAATCTATTGATTTAAAACAAAAGGCAAATTGAAATTAATACTGACAGTTATAAAAGTGGTTGAAAAACTGCATTACATGGGAAAAAAAGGGGTTTTCACGATCAAGTTGTGCATGTACAGATGCATCTTACATAAGAACTCATCCTGAGACGTTGCGTTTTGTTTTGCATGTACAAAAGACACACTCTTCTATTCAATCAGTGGGTTAGGCTTAAATATAACATAATATATATAGATTAATCCCTTTGTCTAGGGACATCATCTTTGAGTATGCTTGACCAGTGCAGAGATAATGACTCACCAGACCAGAATAAATTTCCTCCAGATGTAAATGTACACCTAGGAATTATGAGTAATTGGCTGTCATAAATCAAAACCCAGTGCCTGTTTACCAACATGCTTGGCCAATCACAAATCACAGTCGCATTTGCAAAGTCAGTAAGCTTCCCTCTCCCTTCTAGTGTCTGGAGGTGTGAGGCGACAAGACACTAGACTGTATGTGACTGTGGTCCAGGCACATTGCATCATCCGTTCCCCTGGAGCTCTCGCTGTTGTCACGCTTCTGTCCTTCCCGTCAGCCATTTTGGGACAAGAGTAATTATCTGGATGTTATCTTTGATTGTCACTTCAGATGGAGTTGATATTTGAGATCATACATATTTTGCTGGGATCCATTGGGACATCTAAGGGAGGATGACATTTTGATGCTTAAAGTTATTCATGAACAACATCTATAACTAAGGCTTTCAGAGAATTTTTGGTGTGCAGATTTGATGGTAAAGGTCACTGGGATTCAAGAGTTGTGTTAGAGCAAATACTACATACTATATGTTCATAATAACACAACTCTTATAAATACGCTAGGATTTACTATAAAAACAAAAATATTGCTGGGTTGTCAGAGGTTTATAGTCATATTTAGAAAATCCCATCAACTGGTCAAGCAGTACTTTTTCTAAAATGGTCACTTGATCCGTCTATGTCCTTGATGGCTAATATTTTTTTTCTTTTCAGTTTACTGTAAACCTGTTCAGGACTCTGCCGCCCTCCTCCAACCCAACAGGAGCTGAGTTTGACCCTGAAGAAGATGAACCTACCCTGGAGGCAGCTTGGCCTCATCTGCAGGTGTGTAAGGATCTTTGAACCGAGATGTTACAGAACTCTTTCACTAGGTTTTAAACGCCATAGGCTCCCAATGCATTAATTTTATTGACCAAATTAACTTTTGCTCTTTATGGGAAAGGCAACACTGCAATGCATTTTACCAAGCTGATCCAAAAATTGGTATAATCATTTCATTCAAAACCAAAAGAATTGATGATCCGAATAAGGGGGGTTTCAAACTAGCACTTTTGGTGCGGACCCGGGTTCGATGTACATCAGAGTTCGGTTCGTTTGGGTGATGTGAACGCTGTCTTCCGAACCTGGGTGCGCACCCGCAAACTGTATCCGAGTCCGCGGATACGGGAGGGAGGTCTGGGGTGCGGTTTATGTGAACTCCAGTACACTTCACTCCAGTACACTTCAACGCAATCATACCAAATCGCGGAAGTAAACCCATATTAATGACGTATTCTTTGGTAAAAATGTGTGCTTGTGTGTGTTTCACTCACTTTTCTGACGAGCGTAGGACTGATGTGCTCCAAGCTGACGTGTTTCTGTTTGCCTTCAGCGTTCTTCGAGAATTTGCAGTACATTCACAGACAAAAGTGCCGCTGTGTACTGAGGCGTTGGAAACCAAACTAACGGTTCGATGCATAAATGTATTAAAGAGCAATGTTTATGCATTTTGACGCCTTCTCCTGCGACAGGCTAAACAGCTGCAGGCTGTTGATGCAGCAATGCAGGCTGATTCTGCAAATGACCCGTGGTTCGGACCCCAAAATAATAATATGAACGCAGTCCAGCGGATGCAAGGGGAGCAGGGAGCAATCAAACTAGTGTTCGGACCAGGCAATCGAAC
This sequence comes from Triplophysa bombifrons, assembly GCA_029783895.1. Classification (NCBI taxonomy): domain Eukaryota; kingdom Metazoa; phylum Chordata; class Actinopteri; order Cypriniformes; family Nemacheilidae; genus Triplophysa; species Triplophysa bombifrons. Next base: position 18,058,582 of record CM056459.1, on the reverse strand, counting down.
TAAATGTGAAACCGACATAAGGCTATTTTATGTTATGATATATAGGTTGCCTAAATAGAGCATTCCATTTCAGTTGCTCATGACCCATCATAGGATGAAGGTAGCCTGTGTACAGTCAGCAATAGACTAAAGCGGCTCCACTTGTTTGTGGAACGGCAAGAACATTTTGATATGGTAATGTCCATTTGTGGAAGAACCAAAACCATTTGTTGTTTTCTGACTGTGCATGAATCATGTATAAGGATCGATTCCTTTTACTATCTCATCTTCTCTGCCTCCCTCCCTCAGCTGGTATATGAATTCTTCTTACGGTTCCTTGAGTCATCGGACTTCCAGCCTAACATTGCCAAAAAATACATCGACCAAAAGTTTGTAATGTCGGTGAGTAACCTTTTTCAGAAACACATAACTTTATCAAATTTATCCACGCAAGCAGACCTTCAGAGGAGGTGACGCACTGTTGAGTGTTTTTGAGGAAACTAAAGGCATCTTTATCCTGAATTTAACAAGTGTTTTTTTTACCAGTGGATTCAGTATAACAGATGCGACACTTGGATAGCTACATGATAATGATTAGCAGCGTAGCAGGTTATAACTATTCCGCTTTGAAATTTAGCTTCATAGAGAACAGGATGGCCCATATAATGTTATTATTTATATATTAGTTTAATACAAATCAAAGAACAGTTCTCATATTTATAAAATTAAATTGTGGAAAAAAAAGTGAATATTGACATTTATATTATTGTTAAATTAGCAGTTTATGGACTTGAAACAAGGGACAACAAACAAGTTTGCTTTTAACTATGGGTTTTGTTTTCATGGCTTTTCACGCACCTAATGAATTGTTTAAAATCGCTAATCAAATAATTTTGTTTGTAAATTGTTCTGAAAGATAGCATTATATTGGGTCAACAAAGAGTTTACACAGAAGGTAATTTTGCTTGTATTTCATGAACATATCCCGCTGCTGTCAGCATCAGTGAGAGTAGAAGAGTTTATTACAGGAGCCGTTGAAGCATCTCGAGACTTGCTTCAGTGTCACTTTATTCATTTTCAGCTTCTGGAGCTTTTTGACAGTGAAGATCCAAGAGAACGGGACTTCCTGAAGACCATCCTGCACAGGATCTATGGAAAGTTCTTAGGGCTGAGAGCTTACATCCGTAGGCAGATAAACAACATATTCTACAGGCAAGTGTACTTTTCATACTTTATATAAATATGTAAGTATATTTAACGGTAACAATATGTAAAGAAACTGTAGAAGCAAGTAGTCTCTGACTCATTTGTCAGTTTTTCATTTTCAAGAATAAGGAAAGGTGAGGCATGTAGCCCTGAAAAGACTCGCATGATCTTGAGCTGATGTCCTTGATCTCCTAGGTTTATATACGAGACGGAGCATCACAATGGAATTGCTGAGCTCTTAGAAATCTTAGGAAGGTGAGTGGGACCAGTATCAGCGTTTCCATGACAAACCAAAGAGGATGTCTTATCACTCTTTGTTGAACTGAAGGAACCTGTCTGTCACATGACCAGTCTCATGTTCTTCACCCAGCATAATCAATGGCTTTGCCCTGCCACTGAAAGAAGAGCACAAAATGTTCCTCATCAGAGTGCTACTGCCTTTACACAAAGTCAAGTCTCTTAGCGTCCATCACCCACAGGTACGCTCACAAACGTTCATGACATTTTTCGGACAATTGACTTCAGCGTACAAACCATTGCCCTGCTATAGTGGAAAAAGCAGAAAATGCTGCTCAAACATTTTGATAAATAAAGAGGTACCATTTGGACACACAAGATTTACTTAGAAATGTCATTTTTCTAGTAATTAAGATATAAACCAAGTCATTTTTTTAATTCCAATCAGCCCAGTTACATTTTCCCAACAAAACATTCAACAAGCGTTTGTCGGTTTAGTAAAAAAACTGAATGTAATTGCATAATTTAAAATATATAGCTTTTATTAATAAAAATTTATTAAATCTATTTTATATGCAAAACAAATATATTACAAGCAGCGCTTTATGTTTTTGTGGTCTTTGGTGTTTTACCTTTCTTTTAGCTGGCCTACTGTGTGGTACAGTTTTTGGAAAAGGACAGCAGCCTCACTGAGCCGGTAAGACTTCACCACCTGGACATATTTTGCCATTTCATGTCATTATTAATAGCACATTCATGTTTTATTTCTTTCCATATGACTTCCCTTTTAATGGTTGATCTCACACAATTTTAATATACATTTTTAATTATAAAAAAATGAGCCATCTTTCTCTCTCATACCTTCCACTTTTATCTACATTAGGTGATCATGGGTCTGTTGAAGTTCTGGCCCAAGACCCACAGTCCTAAGGAAGTGATGTTTCTGAATGAGCTGGAGGAAATCCTGGATGTCATCGAACCCTCAGAATTTGTTAAAGTTATGGAGCCCCTGTTTAGACAACTGGCCAAGTGTGTATCAAGTCCACACTTTCAGGTATGATAAAATTCTTACAAAACCCGAATGTGACCTTTTAAGTTGTTTGTGCTTAAGGTATTGTGTGAGATGACAATAGAAGTATAAACATAATTTCTGTTTTTTTAAAACATTCAATATGCATATCTGACATGTTTTCTATTACCGTTATATGATATTCAGATAAGTTTTTCTATGTTAATATGGTTGTTTTTATGTTAATTACTACAGGTCGCTGAAAGAGCATTGTATTACTGGAACAATGAGTACATCATGAGCTTGATCAGTGACAACGCTGCCAAGATCCTGCCTATCATGTTCCCCGCTCTCTACAAGAACTCCAAGAGTCACTGGAACAAGTACTGCCACACTTTTTTTCCCTATGACAAATGAAGCCTCTTTCATATATACAAAACTAACTAACATTAGTCACATGTTAGTGTTTCTTAGGTTCATGTGCTATTAATATTGTCTTTTCTGCTGCAGGACAATTCACGGGCTTATATACAATGCTTTGAAGCTCTTTATGGAGATGAACCAGAAGCTATTTGATGACTGCACTCAGCAATACAAGGCTGAGAAGCAAAAGTAAGTTACAGAGAGAATATAGATACTGTAGGTGTGCTCATATCAATGTAGTAGACGTACTAAGAATGTTTTGTGACCAGGTCAGCCATATGCATCCGTGTATACCCAATTGTTGTGAGTTGCATTCTCTGATACAACTGTTGCTTACCTGTCTGTCCCCAGAGAGAAGTATAAGCTAAAGGAACGGGAAGAGATGTGGCATAAAATTGAGGAGCTGGCGAAACAGAACCCTCAGGTACGCCTTTTACCTTCTGGGGAAACACAATGGTTTAAAACACCCAGGGTTACCACGGGTGATGGACCTTCTGGAATATCATGGAATTTTAAAAGGTCTATTCCAGACATCATGGAATATCAGGGATTTTTGTTTGTCCCTTCAAATTTAGTTTCCTTTCATTAAAAAGTAATTTTTCTTTCCTTTTTTGTGTGTGGTGTTTACAAATTTTTGCATATTGTTATGGCTATCTTAAGCGTCATTTTATTCCCTTTCCACTTGTCACCTGGCAATCACTTAGTTAAAAGCTACAGGTGACTGTGTTTGACTTAAGGCAACATTCTAGGAAAATGTACAATACAAGAGCTTTGGCGAAAAAAGACCACTTCAAGGACTGAGTTAAATTCATTACAGGTCATGGAAATTCAACCTTTTAGTCAGGGAAAAGTAAGGGGAATTTGACATATGGCTTAGAGTGGGAACCCTTTTAAATGTGTTTTAATTAAGGTAGAAGCTGCATGCAGCTGTTGCTTTTATCATTGATTTGTTAAAGCTTTGTGTGACGGATCAACCTGATTTAGTTAAATACTGCAATTTGGTCAATTGTTTTGTTTTCTAAGTGTGTTTAAATGCAGTTAATCACGTCCAGACTACTCTCGACGAGTGTAATTATCACAGTTCATCTCTCTCGAGTCCGCTCTGAGGGCAAACACAGAGAATTGAGTTTAATTAGGATCTGTGAGGAATGTTGTGAATATGTCTGATTTTAACCGTAACCTTTGGATTTCCTCAGAGTACAAAGGTCCAGCTTCGACCCGGTCTGACCCAAGAGGAGGTTAGTCACTTTCTGTCATCTTACCTTTTGGGTTACCGTTTTTCTTTTTTATAGGATTGGGTATCGTTTGAATTTTATTAATTCGGATTCTGCTTATCGATTTCGATTCTTTACAATTCCAAGTTTCAAATCCCGGTTTAAGTTAAACATTTAGATATCAACCTGTATAGTCATTTAGGCCTCTTATTGACTGGTTTGCAAAAATATGTATATATTTATGAGCACCGTTTTGTGTATACAAACACATGTCAACCATGTTTGTCTAATTGTTACAATTTGTAAGTAAACACATAGCAGCCAAGTTTTCTCTGATTACTACAATTTGTATTACCATAGTTTAACTGAATCATGGTTAAACTGTAGATAATATAATGAAACTATGTCTATGTAAATGTCTGGTTCCTGTGCTTTATCACAAGTTAACACAAGCACATTTCTGAAAATGTGAATTGATCAATTGATTCCTCTTATCAAACAGGAATTGATAAGAGGAATTGACATATTAATTTTGAGTATCTGATTCCTATTTCTTTAGATTCTGATCCGATTCCTAACCTTTGGATTCTGAATTGCGATTGTATTAAATTAAATTAAAACCACTCGACAGTTATTGATTCTTTGCGGAGGTTTACCAGAAGTTACGTTTGGGCCGCATAACGTTACATTATGTTGTTGCCGCTGAAATTGTTGCCGTCTATTGGTTGAGACCGTTCTGTCATTGTTTGAAAGCTTAATGCATGTAGATGTGTAAACTGTGTGGATGTGTTTGTGTGGACGTGCAGTATATGATGTATAATGAAAGTCCTGGAGGGATGCCCCTGTATTCAATGGAGACTGAGACCCCTACTGCGGAGGACATTCAACTTCTTAAGAAGACTGTCGAGTCAGAAGCCTCACAGGTACAATCACATCAACAACAAAAAAAACTTTTTTTTTGTACTTCAAATGGACCATATTCACTCACACATGTTGCACTTTAACCCACTTGTTATCACGTTGTTTATATTAGGGAATGAAAGACATCAAGAAAGACAAGGTGTTGATGAGGAGAAAGTCTGAGCTGCCACAGGACGTGTATACTATAAAAGCTCTGGAAGTTCACAAGCGAGCAGAAGAGTACCTGACGGCCAACCAGGAAGCCCTCTGACCGGGGAGCAACACCACCCTCCACCACACCTAAACTGTCCCTCTTGTCTCGGTCCAAAATTGTCGCCTGCTGTAACCCACCCCTCTCTGCCTCTTTCCATCCTCTCTTCCTCCCTTACTGTCTGCAACAATTCAGCCCACAGAGCTGTGGAGAGCTCCCATGCACGCTGTCCCACCTAAATGCGCACACACAAACACTTTCCAGAAATGCACACAAGTTCATACGTCCCGATCTTCACACATTGACAGCAACATTTGGATTGTTAGAAAGAGACAAGTTTTACAGCTAATCAAAGTATGTTCATTTGTGTCTTTGTTTTTATTTGTCACCACTTTATTTTCTTCATGTCTCCAGGTATTTGTACGCATGTTCTTATCCCATTTGTTCTGCTGCTTGAGAGCTCCTACTGTCTGTCATTCACTGCCTCTGGAAATGCATTCATACTCTCTGACGTGTTTGGCACGAAGGGGGCCACACGCAACTAAATGAATCATGTTACTGAAGATAAATAAATCAGAATGGAGGCTGTGACCCTGTTCTGGATCTCCTGTTCCTGTATAGGCTGCTCTTTCATAACAGACCGAGTGGTTTTGCTAGGCATTGGGAGTTTTGCCAAATGAGAATGACAATCTTTTTCTGTCATATGCAGCAAACAAATGACAGAAATGTTTTTCTTAGAAAAGAGGTGTTTTTGTATCACATATGCGAATTGAAGATAGTTTCTCTAAAAGCGATAATAGAGTTACAAAGAGGAGGCCTGATTTACTGTCAATGGCTGTCTTGGTTTTAGTTGTCAAGTCCTTTAAATTATTTGTGGGACCATGCCAAAACAGAAGGATGGAGAGGTTAAAGCTTTCGACATGATTCATTTCCTGTTTTGTGGAAGCGTTCACCACCACCCTCGCCACCAGCATAATGAAAACACATTATTCCCGAATGCACTTTTTCCTTTATCCTCACTTTATTTTTAAATATTTGGTACCTTAATTGGTACCTCTTAAACAAGTACCAATTAAGATCCCTTTTCAAAACAGCTTGTGCAAGGTTTTTTCAATTTTCTTCCATATTTGAGCCTTTACAGAAGTGCTTTAAGCAATGTTTTTTTTTTTAGAATATTAAGTGTATAGTCCTGCTAGGAGCAGGAGTGTGTAGCGCTTGATCACACACTTATAAAAGAGATACTTGCTTACCTGTCCAGGCTTAATATATGGAAAACCACAGCCTGATGTTACCATTGCAAATACTTGTTTATGTATATTGTCATGTATATTGCTTATGATTGCACCCTGGCCAACCCTCCGATATCCCCCCCTTTGCATCCACATTTTTCTCTGTTGTTAAGGTCTTTGTCTCACAATGTAATTTACTCCTATCATTCCAATAGTGAGGGAACATCAACGCCTCCAACAAACTGGACAACACTTTTTGCACAATCCCACTTTATCCCCTCACGCAGCTACACTTCTCCCATCACTGAAAGTGTGCATACACCTTGACTTGTGCATTTACAATCTACAGTACGCATTGCAGATGTGTACACTTTAAATCATTAGCTGTTTGGTGTGTAACCTCATAGACAGGAATGACTTTGCAATCGAGAGCATGAATTGCCAACCCTACCTGCCTCTTAAGTGACCAGAACATTCCAAGAACAATCAGAGGCGACTTCCTTGAACCCTTCCTATCTCAAATTCAGAGGGACGACATATCGAACCAGAGTTCAGCTTCAACGTAGTGGGAAATTCAGAAAGTATGGGTCTCTCCACACTCACCGCTTCTTACGCCTCTCCCTGCCCTCCCCCATCCAACACTAATCTTAAGCTGCTTTCAAGGTCATATGTACATATGTTGTACTTTAATTAGGTTAAGCATTACATAGTATGAAAGTCATATTTTGTACAGATGTTCATGTATGTACAGAACAAAAATAAAGGAACACAAAAGATGAGTTGTCCATTTGTTTGCTAAAGGAAGTGTGAAACGCATGACTACTCATTCACTGTACAGGTGTTGTGACTAACACTTCACTAATGCACTATTATTTGTCTATATGGCTGTAGCAAAGGAACCGATAGTTCCCCTTTACTAAAAATATAGGATTTAGGATTAATTAAAAAAGATTAACACTGCATACCTAAATTACAGACACGGTTGTTTTTGTGTTTTTTTTTTAAACGTAAATGTCAGTCCATATTCCTGTGCAATTGTTTATGTGATTGGAATCTTATGGGGCATACGGGTTGATTCAGTGTCTTCAGAGTGACCGCATGTCAGACACTCTTTTTAACGTTTATGCAGCAACTCTTGTAGTGGGTGATGATCTTGAAACGGTTTCATCACTTGCGTTCCAGTCTCAGGCCTGCAGAGCTTTGTCTGGACTGAAGTGTCTGCTGGACCATATCCTTCCACTGGTCATCAGAGATGTCCTGGGCCCAGGTAGGTATACCCAATGTAGGCAAATTGATGGCAGCCATTGTCCGTTTCACCAGCTCGACGTGATCTGAGAACACAATGAGAAGGATTCATGGAGGTGTTAAGTTACGTTGTTGTCTATGGATGGAAGTCAGAAAGCTCTTAAACCTCATTGAAACTCTTCATTTGTGTTCTGAAGATGAAAGGATATTGCAGGGTTTTAGAACAACTTAAAGATGAGTAATTCATGGCAGAGTTCTATTTTTTTTGGCTGTGTTTCCCTTTAAGTTTTTACTGTTCAGCATTTAATTCTGTGTGAGAGCTGCTGTTTTTATTTACTTAATAACTTTTTAAAAGTTTGTCTTATTGATATTCTTATATTGTATTGCTTATGCTTGAACAGCCCTTTGGCAAACACTTGTTGTTTCTGAAAAGTGCTTTAAAAATAAAGTTTGACTTGACTTGAGGATAATGTAAGCCAGACAGGAACTGGCCAATATCTGACCATTTGTGGATGAGCTGCATTTGCTAGATGTTTAACAGAAATGGCCAATGGACATATGCTTTTATTTTAAGGTATAGTAAAAAAAGAATATATTTACCCCCTGTCTTTCAAAATCTTTCTTTGACTCTTTCCTTCTGTGAAACGCAAACGATTTGCAAAATGTCTGTGGATGTATGTCCATACAATAGAAGTCAATAGGGGTCAGTGTTGTTTGGTTTCCAACATTCTTCAAAATATATTTTGTGTTCTGCAGAAGTAAGTCTAATTTGTATATATATTAAACAGCTGTTTTTGTATAGTTGATATGTTGCAATGCTCTCTATACTGGTATCTTCCTTATTAGTTGACGAGTGGAGATTTGTTTATACCAAGTGCATTGGTTTGGGGTTGGTACACGATGGTAAACCATTAATACAAAACCCAACGAATGACACTCATACATTTGTGATGCAAATACACATATACCTTCATCCATAGGAATGGACGCCGGACTCCGGGCAGAATCCGCTCCTTCGGGATCTTCCTCTTCATCACTGTCAGGAGGTGGAGGCTGGGGTAGGAACAGACCCATGGCCTGCACAGTATCAATGTTAAAATATACTTTACACAACAAAGATGACCAAACGATAAGACGAGTGTGTCATTACTAGCACAACTCTATTACCTCTATTCTCTCATGGACGTCTTGAATCTGCTCCGCGTTTGAGCTTTCCTCTGCTGGCTCAGCGTGTGTGTTGATCATCCCGTCTAGGTCTTGGTTAAGAGGCTGATAATAATAGCCGCCATTTGCATCATCCTCGTCTCCAGCACCTCCTTCATCCTCCTCCATGTCTTCTCCGCTCCATTCCTCCGGCACAGCCGTGTCTAGAGGCCGGTCCTGCACCAGATCCTCCTCGGAGTTTGGCAGTACTCTCTCTGGACCCATCTCTCGGGTCCTCTCCACTTCCATTCAATGGATGCCAACAGCAACCTGGCATAAAACACCGGCTTATGCTTGGTAAAGGGATTCAATGCAGTTCAAACATTGTATCACATTGTACAAAAACATATTTGACGCTGTGTAGGTTTTGCATCCATCTGTTAACGCAGACTTTGACGATACAGTAGGCCTATATGTTTGAACCTATGAAATTCCAGTGCACCGAACCGATGGAAATGCTGAAAACTGCAGAAAGGATCTATGCTTAAATTGTATTTACCTGTTTCTTTTGTCGTATTCTCGCCAGCCAGATATTTTGAACAGATGTAGCCGTCTCTTCAGAGGAATTATTTGCTTCCGGTATTGCGCAGACGCGACACTGCAGATTGTGTGAGTCACGTCATGTACATATGTAAGTAAATGGAAAAAAATTAGATAGACATATACAAAGTAAGAAAAATACTTCAGTGGTATTAAATGTAATAGGATCATTACTTAAAATACTTTTAATTTATGATGAACCAAATTAGAGCATGGCTGTACGTGTTACGTATTGCCACACATTGGCGTAATATTTTGTTGTAGTTTTTAAATGTCCACTAGATGGCGCTTGTTACCTTTGTTCAATGTCGAAGTGGACGAGAGTAAAATACATATTTTGCTTTGGAATGAATTAAAGCTTCATCAAGGTATGGTTGCTTCAAGGTGAACCGGTAAGAAGATTAGATTGAGGGGTCTTTTGAACAGTGCATATTTTTACATTTATTAGACACATCTGTTCCACGCTGTATGCTCTAATGCTGAATAAAATAACTATTTTGTAAGGAAAAAATCAAAATAGCAAAAAGCCTACGTCAAAGACTTTTTGGGTAAGTCTTTTGAAAAAAGGTGCATAGGTGAGTATTTATGTCATAGATATTATTTACGTAATGTCCGTAAATACAAGAAGGCGTGTGTGATCAAAAGGGAATCTCTTCTCAGCTTTACTCACACATTACTATGTATTGTACTTCTTTATGATGAGAAATAATTTGAGAGTATTTAATATGCATACTGATTGTTTAGCCCTGGTTGAGTTCTGGATGGTGTCAGTTGATGTATTCTTTTTATGCCACAAAACATAATGATCACCATTTGTGAGAAATTGGCTGTGTTCAATGAGACATTTGGGTTTAATTAATATATGGCAAAATTAAGGGGAAATGTTGCATTTTCTTGAACTTGTTTTGCAGTTTCACACCATTGATGTACAATCCTCATCAGTGTTATTGTGACAGAAAACACAGATGTACACACAAAAAGCAAATTTGTGAATACTTTCAAAATGTTTAGCTTGAATACAATGTGACTAGAATCATACCTTCCAATTTGAAAATATTTTATTAAAAAATCTGGATTGTTTAGCAGCTTTTATGTTTGTTGCTATTTTAACCCATTTATGAGCTTAATATCAAGGTGAGTCATGCCGGGACATTGGCCAGTCTCTCTTATGTAGCTTTTGCATTAGACATGAAGATACAAGTTTCCACAGTTTACAATTCAAAAACACAGTTTTGTATAAAAATGCACTTTAAAAAACAAAACAAATATACATTTCACCAATAAATACAGAAATAAATTATATTTACACTTGAAAATACATTTGATTATCATCACAAATCGTCCCCTTGAGATGATTGATATTCCTATCTTATCTACTTAAAGAACAATCACAATATGTAAATAGGAACAAATTACCCTTTCATAAAAACATATACGTTACTCAGTTCTCAAAAAAATAAAACTTGGCATATACACACACGTTGCAGTATTTTACACAATTTAAACAATGTGATAAATGCGTTTTGAGATTGAAAAATCTAAAATTCTCTCTATTCTAAAAGTGTCTCTAAACATGTAGCCTAAACTATTTACATACAGTACATAAAGTCCTGATCGAACCAATGGAAGATATATGTTTATGTTTGAGTTGTTCAGTGCTCTTTGAGTACAGACCACATCAATAGTTCCTATACTACATGTGTACCTCAAAGTCAACATGAAGCATCAACCCATATCATTTTGAAAATAGGACTTTTACAGGAAGTAACGTTGGACATGGTTTACTTTTAATCCCTCAGTGATTGATTTGATTTATCAAATGGTTGGAGGGACTTTAAAATATCAGGACAGTGACATCAGTCACAAAGGGCATGTTGGGTGATTTTAAGAATAGTAAACACAGGTTTAGTTTTGATATAATTTTGTCTTGTCTAGTGTTCCCTCAGCAGTGCATGCCTCATTTGTGGCATCGCTGTTTAAAAAAAGTTTTTTTCTAATGTTATCTCTGGTAATGAGTAATGACCACTCCATGGTGTCCTTTCACCAGCAAGCAACTCTCCAATTTACTTGTACTGTATGTTGAGTGGCCACTAATGGACATTAATGTTAAAAGTGTCTTTCTTACTTCAACAAGAGCGATTTCTTTTTCTGGCCAATCATCGCTTCATATCCTACCCCTCTAAATGATGTTCGTGTTCAGCCTTTTCTTCTGAAGGTCAGGTGGTGCTGGAGACTGAAGGAAACTTATTTTGCATTCCTGCTGCACCAGTATCGGCACCGGCCGCGGCCTCTGCGTCCGACACCGATGGAATGGGAAATTGTGGGCGGGGGGTGGTCTGCACTGGCAGTGAGCGGATCGGTCCTGGCAATGTCCTCGTAGCACCAGACCAGCTGTTAGAGCCACCACGGCCAAAGTCATGCCACCCAACACCAGCAGAATGATGAGCTGCAACTCTGAAAGCCCAGCAGGCCCGTGTTGAGTCACCACCTCCTTCACTGAAATTTTAAACAAGCGTCTCACATCTCCGCTGGCGGTGGTCACATGGGAGTGATTTCTGGGAGCGGATTTGCTCTGCGTTACGCTACTGGCTCCACCCCAGCTTTGGGCACCTCTAAATGAAGGGAGCTCTTTTGTTTCCCAGAGGGGAACCTCACAAGTCCTCCCGGTGTAACCTGGAGGGCAGACACACTGGAAGGCCGAGACTCGATCTATGCACCGTCCTCCGTTGTGGCAGGGCTGGCTGGCGCAGTCATCCAGGTTGATGGTGCAGAAACGGCCGGTGAAACCCGCAGGGCACTGGCAGGAAAAGCGGTTCACGCCATCCAAACAGGTGGCGCCGTTGGCACAGGGGCGCATTAGGCAGTCATCCATGTTGGTCTCACAGCGGGGCCCCGTGAAGCCAACCAGGCATCGACAAGACAATTCTGGAGCGTAACCTCCCAGATCTTCACACAGACCACCATTCTTACAGGGGGACCTGAAGCAGCACACACAGGAATATGATAATAAAAACATGCAGGTAAATTACTCTTCATCAAATGGTGAAAATAGTTATTTAAACATCCGTCCCAAATATTTTACATCTTCTGGGAATCAACCCTTGAATGGCTCACTTGGCTCAGCCCTAAGTGACGTATAAATATGCATCGCCAGACAACATTTGTATTTTATGACCGATCGGGTTAGATAACACCATCAAATTATGAGGCCACATACTAAATGGTCAAAACACATATATGCATAGAAGGGACAAAAAAGTATGCAACATGCACACATTTTTATGCATATTTACTTAAATAAAGAGCAACAACAACACAAACACGGACATCAGTTTTGGCCTCTACTGTATTTTATCATAAAAACATTGCACTTCTATTTTCATAAACTGTATATTGTAAAGCCATTCATGTTATGTGCTAAACCAGCTTAACCAAACAGTATAACAATTCATTTGAAGTCATTTTGTGACTGCAGGGCAGCAGTACAACAGTCCAATCTGATGTAACACAGTTTCCCTGGAAACCAGTCAGGGAGTTTGTTTTAGTCCTAGTGTTAGGAACAGTAGGGGTGCAGCTGCAGTGTGTTAGTATCATGGAGCTCTTACAGTGCCAGTAATGAAACCATTGAATTACACAAATTCACTCCAAATGCTTCAAATTGTCCCGCTCGTTGTTTTGCTTGTGCCAGACTTAAGGGGGATTTTTACTTTAGCGTCGGGCCTGCGCCCAAGCCTCTACGCTGTAGGCAATGCGCCGGTTTTTGTTTATGCTTGTCTGTTGTTGTCCACATCGACAGGCAATGGCCACAGGGCATCAGTGTCCACAGGGGTATTGCTAGTGTAACCAAGACAGGAGCCGAATAAGAAGCAGTTCATTGTAGAGGCCCGCCAAATTTTATTCCGCACCCACCCGCTCCCGCAGAAATTTAGACGTATCCCGGTAAATTTAGATCACGTCTCCAGATCTCACATTTTTAATTTCTCCATAACAAATATAAAATACGCTATAAAAAAGCATTTAACTTCTTTTTTATCGTCTTGTCAATATACAGTACAACATTATTCTTACATTTTAATGTCAATACAGTAGACAACTGTATGTTAAAATAAATTAAATACAATGTCTTATACACTATAAACAAAATATGAATAAACTAAACCCGTTGGCTTCTATAGCTAGCTTCTTGCAAAATCAAATTACTTTTTTAACGGAACTATTTAACATCAATGCGATAAATGTCCCGATGACTGTCTCCCCTCTAAAAAACACGAACCCTCTCTCTCCATTCTCTAACACCGTATCTACACCAGACGCAATGCGACGAGACACACGTCTTGTTCTAATGGGATAGTCGCGCCACGTCAGGTTTGGATAAATGTTAGTTATTATTAATTAACTAATGTGTTCTATTTTCTCTTGTCGCATCGCGCCGCATCCGGTGTAGACACGGTGTAAGGTGCACTCGGCCTGTCCGCACTGTCTGGGGGCTGACGCGTGCAAATTAAACTTAAAATGTAGTAACTACTGGTCCACCCGTTTAAAGAACCGCTCCCGTCCATAGTACCAGAGTTTCCGACTGCTCCGGCTTTTTTTTCCCCAAATTCGAATCCCGATTTTGGGACAGCAAAATACTGTATCGGACACTCAAGATTCATATGAGATTGGCAGAAACTGCGTGTGTTACCGCTTTAATGTCATTTATTTTGGACAATTCCACTATTGTGTGTGTGACATTTTAAGTCCATCCATCCATCCATTTTCTACCGCTTATCCGAACTACCTCGGGTCACGGGGAGCCTGCGCCTATCTCAGGAGTCATCGGGCATCAAGGCAGGATACACCCTGGATGGAGGGCCAACCCATCGCAGGGCACACACACTCACTCATTCACTCACGCACTCCGGATAATTTTTCCAGAGATGCCAATCAACCTACCATGCATGTCTTTGGACCAGGGGAGGAAACCGGAGTACCCGGAGGAAACCCCCGAGGCACGGGGAGAACATGCAAACTCCACACACACAAGTCGGAAGCGGGAATCGAACCCCCAACCCTGGAGGTGTGAGGCGAACGTGCTAACCACTAAGCCACCGTGCCCCCCCACATTTTAAGTCAAAACTTGAAATATACATTCTCAGATAATATATGCATTAGCAATGTATCAATGAAAACTCACTTTGTCTTTTGGCAAGGTCCCGTTTTCAATTCACAGTCCCGTCCATGAAAACCTTCAGGACAGAAGCACTGATATTCCCCCGAGTCATTCAGAACACAGTTGGCTCCGTTCTGACAGGGCTCCTCTCTGGAACACACATAAATATCTGCAGGGACAAAACAGAGCTGTCAGGTCAAACAGTGTGTCATGTTAAAATCATTTTGACTCATGAATAATAAATCACCTTTGTCGCAGAATCGCCCCGTCCACCCATCGATGCAGGTGCACTGCCAGGGCTGATGACAGGTACCGTGGACACATCCGGGCATTTGCACACAGTCGTCACAACGCGGTCCACCCCAACCCGGGTCACACCTGACGCACATCACCAGCACACATAAACAGAAGTCAAATCAAATACTTTTATCAAGATACTCTGCAGTTTTTGATTTGCAGATTGACCTACTACATTTGCCAAAATGTGCAGTATACATGCTGTCCCACATTGCACCCCAATGTAGTTATTCAACTGGACATTAAAAATGTATGCCTTGCTTTTTAATTGGTCAACATATACATTCATATACAGAAATACGTTGTATTAAAATGGCAGACACTAAATATGTTTTAAACTGGATGCCACTGACATTAAAAGAAATTAGATTTTGGAAAGTAATCTTACTGCCATGTAGTATACTGTTGCTTGAAGCATTTATCATGGAAATTCCATTAAAAAATATTATTACATAAGTGCTATATAGTATACAACATTGTATATACAATTTATTCACAATGTACCCAATGCTTTATTCTGGATAAGTTCAAAGATGCTTTAAAGGAGTGTTTTTACCCAAAAAAGACAATTCTGTCATCATTTACAGAAAAGACGCATGAAATTCACATGTGCACAAAACACATGTGATCACACGTGAAATGTGTGTTTTTGGAACACTGTGTGAATCCCTTGTAAATTTGCATGCGAAACCCATGTGATCACATGTAAAAACTACATGTGGAACTTGTGATGTCTCTACATTTTTTTCACACCGTTTTTCACGTCACCACATGTTGCACATGTGATCCAATGGGTTTAACATGGGAACGTACATGGAACTCACACGAAAATGTTTGAAAAACACGCATTTCACGTAGATGTGATCATGTCTAAAAAGTGAAATTCGTGTCTTTTCTGTAAGGATGTATTTGACTCTTTCTTGTGAAACACAAAAGAACATATTTTGAGAAATCAGTGGTTTTGTGTCCATACAATAGTAGTCAATTGGGGCCAATGTTGTTTGGGCACCAACGTTCTTCAAAATATTTGAAAGGAACCCGCTCACCTGCATCCGCTGTTTTCAGCACATTTTCCGTGGCCAACTTCACACGTGCAGTTACTGACTGAAGGTGCTAGAGATGTTTCTACATAGGGTAATGTCGCTGTATAGAGAAATCTGCATTTAATGGAATATAATGACCTTTACCCTACTAAAAACAACAGCTTTTTTATACAGTATTGAGTACTTCAGAGATGCATATTTTTGTATGCAAACCCCCGAAGCCAGTTAGCATTTTAGGACTTTTGGTTCCTTCGGCCCAAAGTCTTTGGGTTTTTTGAATGAGTTTTTGGTAAATTGCCTGAATTAAGGTCCGTGGTATCAAAACCCTCTAAATATGTTCAAGTTTTATTCTATGACATAAAACACACCAATTATAACCCGATTGTGATTTTTTAAAGCCTTGTTGTGTCTCAAAAATGGCGGTTTCTAACTAGTTGCTAAAAGGGACTACTTCCTTTGGTGGTGACGTTAGACGTCATTGCGAATATAAAGCTCACAAATAATGCCACATGGACACAAATCTCTTAAAACGTAGATGCAGATTTATTCACAGAGTAATTACTTACCAGGGAACACATTTTTAATAAAGTTTGAAAGAGTTGTTAAAGGGTGACGTTGATATGGAGCGACCTTAAGTGTAGTCTGTTTATAGCATCGTGTTAGCTTTTTACTTCTGCCAATTGAATTTCGGCTTCAGAGGTAACAAATGTTGAGTTAATTTGTAAAGATTATCTTGATAGACAAAACATGAAAACATCATAAGCCTTTGTTAATCACGGAGCCTATTTTTTGCGATCTTCCAAAAGTCTATTTGAAAAATGCAGAAGCTTTCGGTTGAGGGAACCAGCGGCCCGGGTTAGCCTACAAAAATATGTAAACTCTGAGTAACTGAATTATGTCCAGATCACTTAAAATAAAAACAGCACTAACAAAAAACATAAAACGATATTGATTTCATGTTTTAGACTTTCCTTGGTCCAAAAATGGTAAAAGAGACACTTCATATCTTGTCAGTTCACACTGTCAATGATAGTTCCTCTTTAAATGAGAGTAAATGAGTCCTTTACATAACTGTCCCTTTAAGAGCTCTCTTGAAGTCTTTAAGTGTTTGTCACTTGAAGAAGGCATGTGCGCTTGGTTTCAGTTTTCAACAGCTTATGTAGGATGTTGACTAGTGAACAACAGACAG